>BSBK01000983.1:732500-2119731 GCA_027943335.1 Chamaecyparis obtusa
TTACGTGGGAGATTAGGATTAATTAGTGGGAAAGTGGGTTGACTTGGGTTAGAAGGATGAGTTAGGTTAGGGAAGTGAGGTTAGGTGAGGGTTATAGTTAGGAGCCATGTGCTCAAATATAATTAAATGCAATATTTAATTTCAAGTGGGATAAGAGGGGATTAATTAAATAAACTAGGTCATTTACTTAATTAAATGGAGGATTAGGATGAGGGGGAATGTGATATGATAAAATTAAATAAATGTAAATTTATTTAATCAAGGATAGGGTAAAAGGCTAAAATTAAATAAATGTAAATTTCTTTAATCAAGGATAGGGTAAAAGGCTAAAATTAAATAAATGTAAATTTATTTAATCAAGGATAAGGGATGAAGAGGAGTGTAATTAAATAAATGTGAATTTATTTAATTAAGGGAGAATAAGGCTAAAATTAAATAAATAATAAATATATATTTAATTGGCTAGGATAAAAGTAATTGTTAGGACAATTTTTGGTGTCTATATCCCTGAGATGAATTACACAATTATTGAGAAGGAACTACTAGCTTTTGTTTATGCCCTTAACAAGTTCTGCCACTATGTTAGAGGATATCATATCTTTGTCCATACTGATCATGCATCAATTAAGTACATGATGAATAAGCCCTCAATCTCTAGGATATTAGCACATTGGCTTTTGTTATTACAGGAGTTTGATATAACAATTATTGATAAACTAGGGAGAGCTAATGTGGTAGCTGACTTTTGTCTAGGCTATAAAACCCCACTATTGAAGACTCTCAGGTAATTGATGATAGTTTTCTAAATGAGAATTTGTTTTCCATATCTTCCAAATCACCTTGGTATGCAGATATTGCAAATTATTTGGCCTCTATCAAGATACCAGTTTATTTCTCACCAAAGGAGAAGAGACTACTAATAGAAAATAGCTTTAATTTTACCTAGATATAAAATTGCTTGTTTTACACAGCTCCTGATCAAGTCATGAGAAGGTATGTAAGTGAGGATGAGACCTATGATATTCTTCATGTCTGTCATGATGATCTTTGTGGTGGGCACTTTATAGAAAAAATGACAGCTATGAAGGTTTTGACAACAAGATATTATTGACCTACATTACATAAGGATGTAGCTAGCTATGCAAGGAAATGTGATAGATGCAAACATATGTGTCACCCAACAAAGTATGATGAGATTCCATTGTACCCCTAAGTAGTAGTACCCCTTTTGAAAAATGGGGAATGGACTTTGTTGGACCTATTGATCCCCCATCCAATGGGAAGTCATACATCTTGGTATGCACTAATTATGTAACCAAGTGGGTAGAGGTCAGAGTTGTGAAGCATGCAAGAGACAATAAGGTGAAAAAGTTCTTATATGCAAAGATTTTCACAAGGTACAGAGTTCTTAGAGAACTAGTGATAGACTAAGGAGCCCAATTCACTTCTACATTGATTACAACATTGATGACTGATTATAACATATGCCATAAGAAGTCCATTCCATATCACCCTTAAGATAATGGACATGCAGAGGTAATCAATCAGGAAATTAAGTCTATTATTACCAAGACAGTGCAACTTCATAAGAAATATTGGAGAATCAGAGTTCCTGAAGTAGTATGGGCATACAAAACAACTTGGAAGACTACAACAGGGCTTACACCCTTTGAGCTATTATATGGAAAAACAACAATGTTGCCCATTAAAATTGAACACAAGACTCTTAGAACAACATTGGAGTTGAATATAGACCTTCCAGTAGCACAACGAGAGCATCTCCTATAGCTTAATGCACTAGACAAAATGAGGAAATAATATCTACAACAAACTAAATTAGTTTAGCAATAGAGGAAGAAATGACATTACAGTCACATTAAGACCAAGAAATTTGTAGCTGGTGACTGGGCGTTATTGTATGATTCTCAATTTCAGGAGAATCAAGGCAAGATGAACACAAGATGGTTGGATCCTTATGAAATTAAGTCTATATTTGATAATGGAGTTGTTCAGCTAACCACTATTGATCCAATAAGGTTCAAGTTTCTTGTAAATGGTCATAGGCTTCACCTGTACCATAAACCTACTTCTAAAGCTAACTTCCCACAATAATTTGAAATGCAAAATCAGGTCAAACTTCCCGCAACAGAAGGCAACAACCTTCTTCTTGCAATGTATCTTTGCACCTTAAACATGTAGCATAATAATACTTCCTTTTCCCTAGGAAGTCATTTTATTCACAATAATTTTCCATCTCACACAATTTCACCAATCTTTCATTTCATCCATATTTCCACCTCACCCCTTCCAACCTCCAAAATCTATACTAAGTGCTTACATCAGCGAAATCAATGACACAACTGGACGTAACAATCCACCAATTCAACAATCATTTTCTATGTATGCAACTTTATTTATTTTCACATTTTATTTATTCATTTATTAACATGGTCTATAGTACTACACATGTAAATATTGCATTACTTATTCCATATAGCATACAATCTTTTTGCATGTGCGAACACATGCAATATTTTTAATAGGGGAAAGAGTGAATCTTTACTTTTGTACATACATCATCACTTTTGTGCACATGTAATCAAACTTTCAATCAAGTACACTATCATTTTTATTTCATAATTACCTTGCATTCATGACAAGTATAAGCCCCTTTCCAAATTCTGCCATAATTTGCCAGCATTTTTTATCAACTTAAATGTTTGATGTGACTGATGGTACTCATATTTGTGCGAGCCTTCTTGTTTCCATTAATGTTATTAATTATCCTCCCTTAAACTTTTAAACTTGGTTTTATGATCATTTATTGACATTATTCTAAGTGAGAAAGGTTTTTGAGGTATTTTGAACTCACAAAGGCAACATGGTAAGGTAGTCAAATTCAAAGAAGTTTTTGAGGAATTTGGAAGTAGTAATATAGACGAATTAAGGGTTTGAAATTTGGGTATTCTAAAGGTTACCATGGGAGGGAAGCTAATGTTGGTTTGTGGTGAATGATTAGGCAAGTACTATACACTTTTTTCGTCAAACATTAACTCGTCAAGCATTTTTTAGTTGACTCATCAAGGTTTTCCCTAGGTTGACTCGTCAAGTATTTTTTAGGGTTAACTTGTTAACTAACATAAGTCTTGTTATAATGGCTTAGGGTCAGGGTTCTCTCTATAAGAGAACTTCATAGCTTCTTGCAATGGTATTGAGTTGCAAGGGATTGCAAATTGTAATAGGCAAAAGTTACTGGATAATAAGATTGGACTCTTTGTTTGGTGGACGTAGCCCAAGATTGGGTGAACCACATTAAATCTTTGTGTCTTCTTGTTCTACTTATGTGTGCTTTATTCCTTTGCATTATTGGTTATATTTGCATGTAAATGTTAAATTTATTTCTGCTAATCCTTACAACTAATTTGCCACGAGTCCATCTCCCATGCAACTATGTTACACGATCATGATGCAGTGAAAAGGTTTAATAATTATGGATGGTTAAGCTATTTTATAAGGTTCAATGAATTTGATGATGATGTTGCATTGGAGTTTATGAGCACATTTGATGATGGAGAAGCCAAAGTTTGAGGTTTAAATGTTATAGCCACGGAAGAAAGAATCACAGAGGTTACAAGATTACCAGCTATATGGGATAATTACCCTCATGAGCACTCAGAAGAGTGGATAGACTGGTATTGGAGATTTCAAGACAACAACAAGGCTTTATAGTGGTGGAGGACCAGCATAGGTCTAAGTAGGGGGAAAATGATGAGCATAAAAGTTTGCTCATTTCTTATATAGTGTTGTGTCTTAGCCCTTATTTTTTTTTCCTGTTATGTCTATGTTTCCATATTTTTAGTCTTTAACTTTGGCTTGGTTGGGAAGGTTGTCCTGCAACCTTATAAGCTCTGAATTTCATGACTTAGACCTTATGAACCTTTTATGCAATGTGTCTATAATTCAGTACTTTATAATTATTTTTTAATAGATAATTTGGTATGTGATAATGAATATGTGTTTCATATCTTGTGGATGTGTTTTTCTTTGTTCGGGTAAAAGCACAAAGTTGTGTCACGTTTCAGGACAACTTATCAGCACAACTGAATTTGAGTATTTCTAACTAAAATTATTTTTTGTCAAACATATGGTCTAGTTAGATTCATTCTAGCTAAGTTAGATAAGTGCTTCAACTTTTCCAATTGAAAATATCTATTAAATGCATGTTTTATACCAATTACTAAAGAAGTAAAATTATTTCAGAAAAGCGATGTTTCAATAACTCCTCTTTTTAATGATATTTTTTTACAAATATAAAAAGACCTTTTTTTAGAGCACAAAGTCAAGATTATCATCATATAATTTTTATAGTATTTTAATTAGATATAATATATTATAATTTTAAAATACTGCAAGTAGGTATTTTAACATTCGAGAACAAGCTTCTTCAAAAATAGAAAAAAATAGTAAAGTTTATCAAAAAAATTAAAATTTTATATTTAACACTAGAGGAGAGAGTTATCTTCAGGAATGTGTAATTTTTTTTTTGAATGGTGTAGATTTGATAGGGGAAATTTGGTGGGAGATAAAAATTGTTGATTTCAGGTATGTTCGACTTTGAGTAGTTATAATAGAGAAAATATACATTGAAAACTAATTTTTCTTCTTTTTTGCACTAGCTATACATTTCATCTATAATATATTTTAAAATCAAAGGAAAAAAAGATTATTTGCATATACTCTTTTGGTAGGAACAAGACCCTCGTTTTTCAACATTTTTCAGCAAGTAAAAAATGGACTTCAAAAATTAAAAAATATGTGAATTCTTCTTCAAAAAAAACTTAAAAAATTATAGGCATAAACTTCATCTACTTTTACACATTTCATTAGTTTACATAATCTCCAAATTCTAAACATAAATGCCATTTTTATGTCGTTAAAGTTAAAAAGTTTGTGTGCTGTTGACCTTTCCCTTTATAAAAGTGTGACACAACTTTGTACTTTTACCTGTTCATGTAACCATTTATGATGCAGGAAAGGGGCGATTAAAACAGTTGTAAGCTTGATCATGTAGCAACGGTATTGAGTTGCAAGGGATTGCAAATTGTAATAGGCAAAAGTAACTGGATAATAAGATTGGACTCTCTGTTTGGTGGACGTAGCCCAAGATTGGGTGAACCACATTAAATCTTTGTGTCTTCTTATTCTACTTATGTGTGCTTTATTCCTTTGCATTATTGGTTATATCTGCATGTAAATGTTAAATTTATGTCTGCTAATCCTTACAACCAATTCGTCATGAGTCCATTTTCCATTCAACAATGTTACATGATCATGATGCAGTGAAAAGTTTTAATAATTGTGGATGGTTAAGCTATTTTATAAGGTTTAATGAATTTGATGATGATGTTGCATTGGAGTTTATGAGCACATTTGATGATGGAGAAGCCAAAGTTTGAGGTTTAAAGGTTTAGCCACGGAAGAAAGAATTATAGAGGTTACAAGATTACCAGCTATTTGGGATTATTACCCTCATGAGCACTCAGAAGAATGGATAGACTAGTATTGGAGATTTTAGGACAACAAAAAGGCTTTATAGTGTTGGATGACCAGCACAGGTCCAAGTAGGGGGGAAATGATGAGCATAAAATTTTTCTCATTTCTTATATAGTGTTGTGTCTTAGCCCTTGTTTTTTTTCCTGTTATGTCTATGTTTCCATATTTTTAATCTTTAACTTTGGCTTGGTTGGGAAGGTTGTCCTGCAACCTTATAAGCTCTGAATTTCATAACTTAGACCTTATAAACCTCTTATGCAATGTTTCTATAATTCAATACTTTATAAATATATTTTAATGAATAATTTGGTATGTGATAAATGAATATGTGTTGCATATCTTGTGGATGTGTTTTTCTTTGTTCATGTAACCATTTATGATACAGAAAAGGAGCGATTAAAATAGTTGTAAGTCCGATCATGTAGAAAAGTGGTTAAGTAGTTGAAGGGCCCGGTCTTGTAGTATAAGCCTTTACTTGGAGCAGTCTGCAAGAGAATGATGACATGAGTCTAGTTTGATCAAGTTAGAAGGATGAAATCTTAATAATGATGAAATCTAGGAAGTTATGGATGCTATATTTATTCCTTATGATGCTGAGAGAGTTTCTTGTTCATTATTGTAGGAGTAGTTATGTTCCTTCTTTCGCGGATGTAATTATGATTCACCCCTTTTCTTGTGGTGTGATTACTTAGTTGATAGTTTATTTTGTTGTTATAAAAAAAGAGCTACTCCTCTGTGCAGTAGTCACTGCAATAGAGATCAAGTTAGAGTTGTAATAGTTTTCTTGAAGTTTAATTGAGCTATGCATGTAATGAAATTGGTTTTGATGAATAAAATGATGAAGTTTTGAGAATCTATCTTGAGTAACTGAATTCTGGATACTTGCTGAGGGGGCCCACTTAGTGAGTAATTTCTAGTTAGAGTAGTTTTATTTTCAATATTCTATAGTTTTAAGTCTTGGTGTTGGACTGATCTTGTAGCCATTGGAGTCCATTCCATGTGACTATTCCTATAGAACCACAATAGGTAGAGTAGTCATAACCTGATGCAAACTGAGCTTTATTTTGCTTAAGTGTGATAGTTTAAATTAGTACTTTATTTTGCAGAGCATTCAAGTTAAGTAGTTTCTGTAATTTTATTTCTTGCAGCCATAGAAGAGAGTTAGTTCAAACATTTACTTCCTACAACTTCATGTTAGAATGGATTTAGTAGGCACTTAGTGCACATATTGTGCTACACCATTTCATGTACACGTCCCTAGATGGATATTTAAATGTGTCTCCATGATAAGAAATGAGTTGCTTGGATAGAATATTCAATTCCCAAGATGAGTCATGGACCTAGTTATTAGTACCTTTTATGGAGCAGATCATTGTTGATTATTGGTGACGATGACTTTAATGATGGATTTATTTTTTATTTCTTATATTCTGGCAGTGAGTTTATTTTTTATTTTTCAGGGTAGTTAGCTTGACCGGTAGTGGGTAAACCTTAATCAATGTTCTTTTCATAAGAAATAGATTCTCCATGGTTTTCCCCGTCTTGGGTTTCCACATAAATTCTAGTGTTCATTGTGTTGATGTTTTTGAGCTTTCATGTTCATATATATTATAAGTTTTTGATTGGTTTAAGCATTCACTAGATTAATAAAGGTTAAGAAAATTGTTTGATAATAACTGATTCACCCCCCCTTTCAGTGTTGGTTTGTGGTGACTGGTTAGGCAAGTACATGTTAAAGCATTTTTGAGTTGACACGTCAAGCATTTCCCTAGGTTGACTTGTCAAGTATTTTTTAAGGTTAACTTGTTAACCGACATAAGTCTTGTTATAATGGCTTAGGGTTAGGGTTTTCTCAATATATGAGAATTTCATAGCTTCTTCTAGCGGTATTGAGTTGCAAGGGATTGTAGATTGTAACAGGCTAAAATTATTGGATAATTAAATTGGACTCTTTTTTTTGTGGACGTAGCCCAAGATTGGGTGAACCACGTTAAATATTTGTGTCTTCTTGTTCCAGCTATGTATGCTTTATCCTTTGCATTATTGGTTATATTTGCGTGTAACTGTTAAATTTATGTCTGCTAACCCTAACACTCAGTTAATCGACATGTTCAACAATTAGTGTCTGATTTAAAATCTATATGTGAAATTTATGGGTCCATAAGTTTTCAACATGAGATTCCTAATTAATTTGTCACCTTGGGGATGCTTTCAAGGATGAAGATCGTCCTAAATGTCAATGTAGTGACACATAATTATTTAGGGAGACCTCAAAATATTAGGATGATGATATGTCATGTCCCATTTTCCATAAGATTACCGGATGTTCCTGTTGTATACTATACACATGCCCTATTTTCTACAATGAACCTCTCTATCTTTTTTGCTTCTAGGTTGGTCTATATGAGTTTGTGCTTTTTCTTTTCCCCTTTCAGGTATTTTGATGAAATTTTGTTTAATTTCCTCATGTTTGGAGAAGGGTCAGGTCACAATCCAAATTGTAAATTTTAGGGAAAAACATTTGATAGGGAGAGAGTAAATGAGAAGTTAGGTGAAGTTCTTTTCAACTTACTTTGCCATTATGTTACTCTGAGTTTCATTGTAAAAGATCATATTATATCACCCTTTGTAACATTTGAGGGTTTAGGCTTTAATTCATGTAAAATGTAAGCTTGGGGCTTCACTAAGTTCATGGATTCCTGGTCATCTTAGAAACCCAAAAAGTCCTCAATCATGAGAAAAATTTGGAGGTGACCCTTAAAACCAAAAACCCAATGGACTATGACAAGGAACATTAAGGAGGATGGTTTTGTGGCATATAATCAAATTGTATTACTTCATGTTCATCTTTCAAAGTCTTTCAGGACACTCAAAAGCTCATGATAGTTTGAAATCAATAGAAGCTCTCATAAAATTAAGTTATGGAGGATAAAATTATTGAATTCCTTATATATCTAAGAATCCTCTTTCCACTTAAGTTTTCAAACAAATAGGTTATCACATCATGGGTTTTATAACAACGAGGGATAATTTAGTGACATACTGAAAAATGAAAATTCACGAAATGTTCGAGAACTCAAAGAGCATGACCTTGAATCAATAATAAAGGAAGTCAAACAAGTAGGGATCCTATGTTTAGACATGGTGCTAAAGGCATGCATTCAATTTTTAGTAAGGTTTGTGAAATTGATGAATACGGGATAGAACCAATGGTATTGTTGATTGACTTAGAAAGAAAATTTAATATATTTGAAAAATTTGGCATTAGAGGAAACACAAGTATTTCACACTCCGTGAACCTGACCATAGAAAGAATAAAGCATCTGAAAGAAATTGGTGAAACACCTTTGGATATTGTTCATACAAAATGGTATGACTATAAAACCACAAATCAACATAAATCAATATTTTTTATTGATTTTCTTTTACATTTTTACAACATTGTGGAAACATATTGTGAGGATTAAACGAATAAAACTGGATAAAACTCCTGCAAAAATCCATCATTATATGTAAAAATGAATTTTCATACGAACTTATATGATAATACTATTTTATGTAAAGAATAATCTAATCCCAGCAAACAAGGGTTCTCGATGAATCTTGTCAATATGGATTTTTCACACGAAGGAATGTTCCTTGTCCGATCCCTTATCAGAGAGAAGGATCAATTTGATAGAGTTCAGTGATGTTTTATTTGCAAGGATTAGTGATAGGATCCTATCGTTGATTTATCCACATTGTGCGAATGCCTGATTCTAAGAAGGTGCCGGATAGAATTTGTAAAGCTCAGTCAAATCAACATTTCAAGGATCAAACAGAAACACAAATTAGTTCATAACAGGGGAACATCCCCGAGCCACTTCAAAACTGGAATCCAAGAGCAATTTAAACCTGACATGAGGCAATGCAATGAGTATATTTATCAATTCATGAAGATCAATAGAATAATGAAATATGTTCGGTGAAATGAAATGCCCGAACATAGGATGTATTCGGTGAAACTCTGTGAAATGGGCATAAAGCCTGAAATCCATCGGCATGAGAATATGTTTAATGAGAATGATAAATCAAAGAGGAACCCTCTGTGTGTGCTAAATATGAACCGAATTTATTGAATAAACACACAAACTGAGAGCTCAAATTCAATGGCGATGATGCTGCAGGTACTTCAACGATTAGACTGTACAACTCGTGGGCTTTAAAAGATTGAATAATGATATGGTAATGAATTTATCGCCCGGATCACAGTTAAAGACCAAAATCACACCAAAAGAACCCGCCCAAAAATACACAATCAATGTAGTAACACAGGTAGTGGCAATGAAAAATCTAGCATTATTTAAAGTTACAGACCATAATTATGATTCCTGTGCAATTGTTGTAGATTCATAATAGAGAAGAAGTGTGCAGAGCTAGCATACGTTCATCTTAATTTTGAGCTTTTCAAAATCTTATGTAGATATTTCAAATTACTTTCAAATTTTCACAAGAGTTTACTTGTAGAGTTTCCTACTTAAAAACAAAATTTCAAGTTCACATGGTCAAATATGATGCCACATCAATGTGCTTTTTTGTGAAGGTGTCTAAAATGGTCCCAAAAAGTGATAAGACTAATAGGTGCCACTAAGTCATCTTTAATGGTGCGTTGATGTGACACCACATGAGTAGTTTTTGCAATTTAGAGGCATCTTTTTGGGAATATGCATTGATGAGACATTTTTAGTGCACCACTATATGGTCTATTTTGTCCACCTACTATAACATGCATTGGACCCGACGCATGTATTGGCTCCTCTCCCCTAATGTAATTGATCTTTTACAATGGGTTCTCCACTATGTAATTTTGGGTTGTAGCTGTCATTGGTGCTGACTAGAGTGGTCAATTTGAAGAAGCATACCTATAGACTCACACATCTTTAGAGCTTAAACTATGCATTGGATTTTGATGATTTTTTTGATCGTCTTTGAATACAACTTAGTCACTTCAAAAATATTTTTTTTGACTTTTGAGTATTAACGAAGCTCCTTGTAGAATTTGTTAAGTGTCGAAGGATTAAAAAGCGGCCATTTCAAAGTGTCACCCAATACCTACTTAAAAATGCCCCAATAATCACACACTTAAAACTACCAATACTTATGGACAAACATCCCAGTAATTGTGCATAAATGTCCCAATAGTGGTGCACAAATGGGCCAATCATGAACCCAAAAAGCTTATCAATGGACTTTTAGTTATCAATTTTTTTTGCTCCTTTAAGATTAGTAATTGGGGGGTTGCGTACACTAGGAGTGCACGACTATTGGAATGTGTTGGCTATTGGTGCTCTTCCTTTGTGTTTCTTTTCTATTTTTCAAAGTTATTTTTTTTACGGGAGACATGTTAAGTAGAAGTTATTTTTTTGGGAATAGACCGAGGAATTTGTGAGAAGGCTTATGTGCTATATTCAACCTGAATTTTCTTCTTAAAAAAAGAAAAAGAAAAATCTACTGTAAATTTGGAGGTTTGTCTCATTTTCAATTATGTATTTTTTGGTTGGTCTATTTTGGTTCTTTATTCGTTGGAATATAATACAAAATTAACAACCACCAAGGCGATCTTTATTAGTTTTTGGTATTGGCCCAAAGGGGAGTCCAAAAATAGAAGAAGAATCGACAAGAGATATGTAGGCCCTCAAAAAAATATTAAAGAATGGCTTAGGAAATTAAAAGGCTAAATTACATCAGGATGAGCCCAAAGAGGAGTAGAACCTAGGAAATGCTACTAGGGTAGGATACCCTACAAAGAAGCTCATTCAAGCCATGACTAGCCTTAAGAGTTCAAGATAAAAGTTGATATATAAGTCTTTAAAGGTGAACTCAACCTAGAATTATTTATAAACTAAATCTAGAGTTAGGTAATTACTTTAAGGTGGAAGGCATTGATAAAGATGATCCTAAAAGAGTAAAACTTGTAGCATCCAAATTGAAATTGCATGCAACTTAGTGGTGGGAGAATATGTAGATTTTGACAAGAAAATAAGGAAAAGAAAATAAATTAAACTATGGTCTAAGATGTTGAAACATCTAAGAACTTGACTCTTGGCTTTTGATTATCAATTGAAATTATTTAAAGATTTTTAAAATAAAGGGTTTAGTTAGTGCGGTCTTCTACTAAGCAATTTATGAGGTTTCAAATTTGGGTGGATATACATGGGAAAGGGAATGAAGAGCATCGAATAGCCTAGTATGCACGAATGAGTAAAGTTTCAACTTTAAGACATGAGCTCACATTGGTCAAAGTACCTACTATGGATGACACTTATAAATATGCCTTAAGGGTAAAAGAGAAACAAAACTTGGGAAAACAAGGTGATAAGTAAGAGGGGAACTATGAGCTAAAATAGAGGAATTTACAAAGTTCCTCTAAACCTAACAATGAGAAGGGACAAAAGGAAATGTCTTCTAGAGATTGAAATCCTTTAAGATGTTTCATTTGTAATGAAGTTCGAAAGACCATAGACTACCCTCAAAATCCCAAAAGGGTAATGTTAGCTCAAAAAAAGGAACATGGTGCATGTAGAACATTAATATCTAGGAATAAAGGAACCCCTTGAATGTTGATTAGAAGAGGAAGAACATTTTATGAAAAATATGCAAGGTCAAAACATGCAAGGTGATTATATAGATGGTGTATCTACAAATGATTTGGTTAGTATAGAAATGGTGAACGAATTGCAACATGCTTGTATTCCAAAAGCTAACCCTTACAAGATTACTTGGTTGAAGGATCATCATTATCTACTTGTGGATAAATCTTGTCGTTTCTTTCAAAATTGGTCATTGTGGATGAAGTGCTTTGTGACATGGTGTCAATGGATGCAGGTCACTTTCTATCACGCAGGTGTTGGCAACATGATTAGAATGTAATCCATCATGGTAGAGATAATACTTTCAAGGTATAACACGATGGAAGGAAAACACACTTAAAACTGTTGAAAGTATAAGAGGTGTCTAAAATGTCTTCCTTGTTACTTGCATCGATGAATATACAATATTTTACTAAGAAATTGAGGGAGTGGCTTGTTATTTTATATGCCCAAGAGAAGCAAGAGAGACTAGGGAAATTCCATCCCCACTAGAGGTACAAAAGTTGATAGAATGTTGTGATATAACTCTATGAGAACTGCTAGTTTTTATTACCCTCATGGGGTATTACACATCATATTGATTAAGTGTTAAAATCAAAGCTTCCTACCCAATCTACATATACATTATCTCAAAAAAAGAGAGAAGATGAGGAGACAAATTGGTGAGTTGCTAAAAAAAGGGATTCACATGGTAAAGCATGAGAACTTGTTGCACACTAGCTTTACTCTCACCTAAATTAGGAGGCAAATGGAGAATGTGTGTGGATTTTAGTGCTATCTGCAAGATGATAATAAACTATAGGTATGCATTGCATAGGGTGGATGACACGCTATACTACTTGGTGCTAGGATTGTCTCCAAGGTTGATTAGAGAAGTGATTACGACTGAATCTGAATCTTAGATGGTAATCCCTGAAATATAATGTTGAAGGCCAATGGTTATTTATATGAATAATTGTTGATGCCATTCAGAATGTCCAATGCCATTACCACTTTTGTGCATATCATGAACCAAGTACTTAGACCCTACATTGGAAAATTTGTCATAGATGATTTTGATGTCATTTAAATACTTTGTAGAAATATAGAAAAACATTTAAAACACCTACATATGGTGTTTAATATGCTCTCAAACATTTATCTCTACGAATCTCTAATATGCTCTCAACATGTATCTTTACAAATCTTAAAGACTAACACATAAACCCAAAGCCAATGAATGCCAAAAAAAGGTAATAAATAGGACATATAATCAAACAATGACATAAATAGGCCAAAGTTTATTAATGAATACACCAACCTTCACCTTTAGACATCTACTAAACAATATGGTGTTATCTAAAATCTTCATAACAAAAACAATTAAAGAGAAATAACCTAATAGATATGTTCCTAATAATTACTTTGCAACTTACAACTCAAATTTAATATTCCTAATAATTACTTTGCGACTTATAGCATTAACTGCCTACAAATTTGATGTTTTTGGACTATGTCCAAGTTTATTACGGTTTCTCCTTTCCTTAGACATGTATGAGACTTTTGAGAGAATGATTTTTAATCCTCCAAATATTTATTTTTTCATTTAACATACTAATATTTTAAATTTAATGATAAGCTTATTTCATAAAAATGAAAAATTGTAACAAAATGATGGAATCCAATGAATACTATCAAATCTGCATCTCCATATGCAACAATGATGCAGATATTTTTTTGGGAATAGTGTATACACACCATATTCATCTTGTCTAAAAACACTAAAAACACAATAGACGGTTTTTTTCATTTTCAATCTAATAAATACAGTAAAATGTGCATCCCCATCTCCAGAAATGGTGCATAGATATTTTGTGGTTGTGTACGGGCACCATGCTTATCATGCCAACTGCGCAAATGAATTGATAGTTTTTTTTTTTCTTTTTCTTTTTCTTTTTGTCAATCGTGCATTGGGCACCTGCTGAATTTACAGAGTAAATGCTTACCACCAAATTTATCGATTAATATTATCGATAGCTTAGTATTGCCTCATGCTTAATAAACTACTGGTGTAGTATATAGCTTTTAAAGTCCAATCCATGAAGCATGAGGTGAAATCGATCCAGTCATCTAAATCATTGGATGTTTTCGGGCTTTTAGGTCGTCTGTTTCCCTGGTCATGAAGCACTCATACCTCTGACAGGGCGTCTATAACTTGTATTAGGAGGGAAAGAGGGAAAATTACAACAACCATTATGGAAAAGTTGCAGAAATGTCCTTTCCAACAAGGGACAATACCCTCTCAACGAGTAGTTACAGACAATGGCAGCCATGAAAGCATACTTTTCCCACTGGTTCTGCTGCCTCCTGCTTCCAATGAATGTGAAATGAGTCTCCACCGCTTTCTGCACACCATCCGCACTAACAGAGAGTGGATTGACAATCAGCTGAAAGAGGTGGGGGCATTGCTGTTCCGAGGATTTCCGCTCAAAACTGCCTCAGATTTCAATGAAGCAGTGGAGGCATTTGGATGGGAGGAGCACACCTACATGGGCGTAGCTGCGAGGAAAAGGGTACATGGAAGAGTTTTCACTACAAGCGAGGCTGCTCTGCATCAACCGATCCATTTCCACCATGAGATGTCCAAGGTAAATTTGTACTAGAAACCCAACAATTTTCTTCTTAAAGGTTGAGTTCTCTTGAAGATTCTTGGTTTTCTCTTTGTCTAGTTTGAGAACTTTCTCGCCAAATTACTTTTTGAAAGGGATTGAAAATGCGAGAAATAAACAGCAGATTATAAAATTAATTAACAAATTTCAAACACGAGATTTATTCTGGTTTACCACAAATTGTGGCTACGTCTAGACTGCAGAGTATTGTATTAATTCACAAAAGATTGTTTACAAATGAGCAGGAGCAGCAAATATAAAGGCTCCAGATAATAACATAATGAAGAGTCTTCAGAAATAAAGAGACATAATAAAATACATAATAAAACTATGTCTATTGGCCTTCACTTCTTAACAAACTCCCACCTGAAGGACAACCATGTTGCAACTGATCACCCAATACCTTGCTGAAGTGCTGACTTATCTTTTCTTCACAAGGCCAAGAGAAGTCCTTGCACAATCAAACTTCTCTTTGGCAATGACCTTGGTGAATATATCTGCCGGATTGATCTTAGTATCGATCTTGACAACTTCCAACTTTCCTTCTTCAATTGCATGATGAACAAAGTGAGCATGTGCGTCAACATGCTTAGAGCGACGTTGTGAAGAGTGACTATGAGCCATGAAGATAGTGCTGCGGCTATCACAAAATAGTTTATACTCATTTTGATGCACTTTCAAATCACCAAACAATTGCTGAAGCCAAATCATTTCCCTTGCACCTTCGGAAAGAGCTAAGTATTCAGCCTCAGCTGAAGAAAGAGCAATGCAATGCTGCAACCTTGAAGCCCAACTGATGGCAGCTCCAACAAATGTGAAGGTATAACCAGTGGTAGACCTTCATTTGTCCAAATCTTCGGCATGATCAGAATTGGTGTAACCTTGCAGCTGAACCTGATTTCCTCCAAAGCATAATGCATAATCTGAAGTTCCTTTTAGATACCTTAGTATCCACTTAACAGCTTCCCAATGAGCTTTCTCGGGATTGCTCATGAATCTGCTCACAACCCCCACCGCATGAGCAATGTTGGGGCGAGTAGAAACCATTGCATACATGATGCTGCCAACTGCGGATTTATATGAAATTTTCTCCATGAAGTCCTTTTCTTCTTGTGTTTTAGGACACAATTCAGAACTTAGGCGGAAGTGACTAACAAGGGGAAGAGGAGCAACTTTAGCATCAGCCATGCCAAACCTCTCAACAACTTTATCAATGTATTGTTGTTGAGATAATGTAATTTCTTTCTTCTTCCCGTCTCTTGTGATCGTCATGCCAAGAATCTTCTTGGCTGCCCCTAAGTCTTTCATGTCAAACTTTCTTGCCAATTTCTCGTTTAACTCATTGACTATTTTTTTGTTTGTGCCAGCCACTAACATATCATCAACATAAAGAAGGAGAATGACGAATTCACCATTAGGAAGTCTCTTGAAGTAAACACATGGGTCAGATTCACATCTTGTGAAATTATTTTCAGCCATGAAGCGATCAAATTTGATATACCACTGTCTTGGAGCTTGTTTGAGGCCATACAAACTCCGATTTAACTTGCAATAAAGGTGCTCTTGTCCCTTCTTGACGAATCCTTGAGGCTGCTCCATGTATAGCTCTTCTTCTACATCACTGTGTAGGAATGCGGTCTTCACATCAAGCTGTTCCAAGTCAAGATCCCATGCTGTTGCTAATCCTAAAACTGTTCAGATAGTTGTCATTTTGAGAACTGGTGAGAAGATCTCATTAAAGTCTATCCCCTTTTCTTGATCAAACCCTTTTATCACCAATCTGGGCTTGAAGGGTTTTCTACCTTCATCTTCATCTTTTATCCGGTATACCCACTTGTTTCTAAGTGGTCTTCTATCAGGTGGAAGAGATACCAATTCCTAGGTTTGATTCTTGAGTAAGGAGTCCATCTCCTCATGCATCGCTGTTTGCCATTTATCACTGTTGACGTCTTTGAGAGCAGCTTTAAATGTTGATGGTTCTGCAAATTCTGAGACAAAGATTGTAGGTTCTGCTTCTTCAGCGAACAATAGCTCATAATCCGAGTATTTAGCTGGCATTCTTCTCTGTCTGGTTGATCTTCTCAATTGAAGTTCGACACCTTCTGTCTGATCCTGAACTAGCTCAAATGAAGAGCTAAAAAGTTGTACCTCATGGATGTTTGATTCCTTGCTTAATTCCCTGCCTCTCTGATTGAATGTACTCATTAGTCCCCAAATTCTGTGAGTGTCCTACAAATGTCTTTGTTCTCTGTTCTCTGTTACTATGCTGATCCATGCCGTGACTTATATTTTCCCTTCCGTGAGTTGCATACTGACTGGTATTATCATCTTCAATGATTGTTTTATGACTGTTAGTGCCATCGTAATGAATGTTTTCATTACCGTAATGATTGGTAATGCCATCGCAATGTCTGTGTTCATTACCATAATGACTGGTATCTCTGCGGTGACCATGAGTATTATCCTGCCTGTCACCATGAATATTATCTCTGCGATCACTGTGAGTATTAACTCTGCGATCACCATGGGCAAATTGTGATGCGTGATGACTGGTGTTGTCAATTCCAAGACTCCCACCGTATTGAGTGGTATTACCGGGATGACTGGTATTACAGTCGATTCCAAGACTCCCACTGTGAATGGCCTCCCTGTTTCCTATGCCGAGACTGGTATAACCGTGAGTTCCAATGAAGTTGTGCCTTCCTTCACAACTACCATGGTTTACATTATCTCCCCTGCCATGTGGTGAGTGACATGGATTGACCAAGCCGTGAGTAACTCCTTCTCTGCCGCGCCTGTCGTGAGGTGTATTAATCAAACTTTCCTCTCTGCCGTGGCTTGAATCCCTGTCGTATTGTTGCAGAAAATTGCCACTGTGTTGAAGAGAGACGTCCCTATGGTGACTTGGTAACAAGTCTTCAAACCTGCCATGGGATTCATGAAGACTACCGCTGTGTATTGAGTCTCCTCTGCTGTGTAAAGAATTTTCACTCCTGTTGCGAGGTAGCAGAGAATTACTAAGGTCTCTGCCATGACTTTCATGCCTATCCATTTCATAACTATCTTGTGCTGAGGTGTGAGTAGGGGAATCAAATTCATGTGGATGGACATCAGGATTGCCATTGTATGAATTAAGGAAATTTTCATTCATCAAACTTTGTGATGAAGAACTTATAGATTGCTAAGGCATTGAGGGCAGAATAGAGATTGGAGAGTTTGCTATGGGATGTGAGTATATGGAGGAATTTTGGTTTCCATTATTCATCATGTCAAATAGGGGAATGTATTCTTTCATAGGAGTTTCATTTTCAGAATGAGGAAATATGTTCTCATTAAAGACTACATCCCTGCTCCTTATAATTTTCTTATCAGTTAAGCTCCAAAGTCTGAAGCCAAATTGTTCTTCCCCATATCCAACGAATATGCAAGGCTGTGATTTAGGATCCAGCTTGCTCCGCTTTTCCTTAAGAACATGTGCAAAACCCTGACAGCCAAAGACTTTAAGATGAGAGTATTAAACTCTTCTTCCTTTCCATTCTTCTTCCGAAATTTTGAAGTTCAACCTTGATGAGGGACTTCGATTTATCAAGTAGACCGCTGTATTGCATGCTTCAGCCCAAAACTCTTTCCCCAAACCTACCTTGGAAAGCATACAATGAGCTTTCTCAAGAATTGTTCTATTAAGCCTTTCTGCTGCCCCATTTTCTTGAGGGGTGTAGGGGACAACTTTCACCCTACGAATACCATTATCTGCACAATAGTTATCAAATTCCAGAGAACAAAACTCCCCTCCATTATCCATTTTCAAGCATTTAATCTTGTGGCCTCTTTGGTTTTCAACAAGAGCTTTGAAAACTTTAAATTTATAAAATTTTTTTGATTTATTTGCCATCATATATATCCAAACTTTCCTAGTACAATCATCAAGGAAAGTAACAAAATATTTAGTGTCTCCTAAAAAGCTTGCTTCGGTAGGACCAAAGACATTCGAGTGCACAAGCTCCAATGGTTTTGCCTTCATGTCATGTCCATCTTTCAAGAAGCTGACCCACTTTTGCTTGCCATAGAGATAATGTTCACAAAACTCCAAGTTTGCTGATTGGAGACCCGGTAGTTGATCCCTCTTGAGTAGTGCTTCTAGGCCTTTCTTGCTCATGTGGCCTAATCTTTGATGCCAAAGTGCTGCATCGCTGCCTATGACTGTCATAGCAGCTCCCACCTCATTGATTGGTTTCGCAATGTAGAGACTACCGGTCTTTTCTCCTTTTGCAATAGCCAATGAACCTTTGACTATTTTCCATGTATCCATGAGTTCTGTTTTAAATCCTTGGATATATAGTTGGTTGACTGAAATTAAATTCCTCTTTAATTGAGGAACATGTCTAACATCCTTGAGTGGCAATTTGGATCCACCTTCTAGATGCAAGACAACATCACCTTTTCCAATGATTTTACATGCCTTGTTGTCACCCAAAAATACTTCTCCAAATTCGCCTTCTTGATAATTTTGAAAATAATCCGTACATGAAGTGGAATGGAAGGAGGCTCCGGAATCTATCACCCAAGAATATGATTTTGAGTCGCTTGTAGAAAGAACTAAAGTAGCTTCATCTACTCCATAGGTTGTATTAGCTTCACTATTCCTCACTTTTTCTTGTGCTTTCTTGTAAAATTTGCAATTTCGTTTTGAGTGGCCTGGTTTGCCACAAAACCAGCACTCTCCATTTCTTCCTCTTGACTTTGATCAATTGGGTGATCTTGATTTCATTTGATTGTAATTGTAATTATTATTATTGCTTCTATGCTGACTTCTTCCCCTTCTTTCGGTGCTAACCATGGTAAGGGCATCACCGGCTAGGGTGTCTTTGTTACTTCTTCTCATATCTTCACTAAGTAAAGTGGCAACCACTTCATCGTAGACTAGCTTCTTCTTTGAAAAATTAGAAGTGCTAATAGCTGTAACTATGGGATCCCAACTGTCGGGTAAAGAACATAACAAGATGATGGCTTTGGCTTCGTCATCTTGAGTCATACCAACCGAGGTTGCTTGGCACAATAAAGTATTCAAATCATTTATGTGATTTGACATCGCAGTCCCTTCCTTCATTTTCAGCTTGTAGAGTTTCTTCATAATGAAGATTTTATTTGTAGTCGATGCCATCTCGTACATGCTCTGAAGTTTATCCCAGACTCCTTTTGTTGTCTTTTCATTAAAGACATTAAACAATACATTTTGTGACAATGAAAGGAAGATTGATGCCGTTGCTTTTTCATCAATCTTATTCCAATCTTCATCTGTCATTCCAGTTGGTTTTTTGGTTTTTCCATCGATTGCAATTGCAAGTTCTTGCTTGATCAACAAAGAACACATCTGCACTTTTCACAGGCTGAAGTTCTTGCCTGCGAATTTCTCCACTTTCGAATCCTCCATCTCTCTGGAAATTCAACCCAGATTTCCAATCTGCACAACCTGTGCTCTGATACCAATTGAAAGGGATTGAAAATGCGAGAAATAAACAACATATTATAAAACTAATTAACAAATCGCAAACACAAGATTTATCCTGGTTCACCACAAATTGTGGCTACGTCTAGACTGCAGAGTATTGTATTAATTCACAAAAGATTGTTTACAAATGAGCAGGAGCAGCAAATATAAAGGCTCCAGATAATAACATAATGAAGAGTCTTCAGAAATGAAGAGACATAATAAAACTATGTCTGTTGGCCTTCACTTCTTAACACTTTTCTTCTGCGAGATTGCCCCACCTGAAGGCGGGCAGAGTGCTATTGTGTTGAGCCATAAGATTACCCAGAGGATGGAACGGGAATTTCTAGATATAGTGGCAAAGTTGGCAAAAAAGGGGCTGCTATACTCATCGGTTCATCCTGAGAAAGAGGAGGATGACCCCAACTTTCTGCTAAAGAGTTGGAAAACCCGTTTTGGAACTGATGATAAAGAGGAGGCAGAAAGGTGAGAAGGGTTGATTAACCCTGATAGCCCATGTTCAAATTCTTCATGTACTATTTTTGGGGTAAAAGTATAGCTGTTGTAGAAAGCACTTAGGACTGATTAATCCTGATGTCCCATGTTCAAATTCTTCATGCACTATCTTTGGGAAAGCTTGATTTTGCACTGTTGTATTCAATGGAATTTTTTGTTTTTAGGGTTGCAGAGTGTGCCTTCAATTGGAAGGTCAGTTGGGAAGGCAACCGAATGATCCTTAAGATGGGACCTCTTACCTCCATCAGAACTTTTGATGGAAATGAGGGTAAGAAAGTCTGGTTCAATTTATTAGCATTTGGGAGTACACCCTCTAATATTGTGACTCTGGGAGATGGGTCTGAGATTCCTCTAGATGCAATTGAATTGTGCAAGCAAATAGCTGAGGAGGAGTGTGTGGATATCAATTGGCAAGTGGGTGATGTGGTTGTGATTGACAATAGATTTGTACAGCATGCAAGGAGGCCCTCTAAACCACCCAGAACAATTCTTGCTGCCTTCTGTAAGTAGCAAACTTAAGTGCTCTGATTAGATTTACCTAGTTAGGTTGGTGGGAATTGCCAAAGCAGTGAGATAAGCAATCTGTGATAAATGTGACTGCAATTTTTTTTGATTGAATTGTGTAATAGTTTTTATTTTTCGTAATTTATCATCTAGATAAAGAACAAAAATGTGACAATTGTGTCCGATTCTTTTAACAATCAAACTCAAAACTTAAAGATAAGCATTGGGAATCATCTGACATTGTTCACCAAATTGCATTCTTTGAATGTTTATGGTATATGAGGATATTTCATTGTCACTGACTGATTGTTTAAGCTCTTTATTCATTGCAATACATTAGTTGTCATCAATCTAAATTTGGGTGACAATATGAAGACCAAGATTTGAAAAATGTGTACAAAATTTAATTTTAGTTATTCCCTGCCCCACAGTCTTCAAGATTTAGATTTGGTTAAAGGAGAGTTTTGACACTGTAGTAACCTTCAATTTTACAGATCTCCCCAATATTGGGTCTGAAGGATTTGGTTTTGTCACTCTTCTTTGAGTTTTAGTTAATTTATAAATTATGATCAAATGTGGTATATTCTTTAGTGTTATTAGATTTTTATATTCTATTAAAATTTAAATAAACTAGTTTCTGGTTTAGGATGTATGAGTGCAGGAGATGCACAAATGTAAGATGAGATTCAGTTTATTCTTGATCTATTCTTTATTGCGAGATTCAATTTTCCTATTCATATATTTGTTTATGTTTTAAAGATCTTTTTAGGGGGTATTGATTTATATATTAGGTTGTGTATTTAAAAGAGTTGTTCCTCCTTCATATCCGTTTTCTATTTTTATTATATATCTCACTTAAGTATATAATAGAACTTCAATTTCAATTATACTATTGAATATTGTAAATTTGCACTTGGTTAGGCAATCTTTATCAATTCATACATATTCCATGTATTTTATTTTAATTAACTAACAAGATAATTGTAAGTATACCCACACTTATATTTTGGAACTAATGTTCAAAGGTCATATGGATCTATTTATGGATCAACCGATAAAATACCATCCACTATAAACATTGGATTAAAAATTTTCAATGCTAGTTGAGATGAACTCATGCTCTATTTATTAGGTTGCGTACTTGAGAGAGTTGTTCCTCTTTGAAATTTGTATCCAATCTTCGTTATAATTCTCGCATAAGTATATAATATATTCATAGTAGATTAATCTTTGAGGTAGGACAATAGCATATACTAGCCAGTCAAAAAGCCAATCTTTCAAAAAGAGCTTTGTTTTCAATTATACTATTGAAAATTGTTAATTCGCACATGATAAGACAATTACTATCATCTCATACGTGTTGGGTATATACTTTTATTTTGATTGACTAATGAGACAATTTTAAGTACAAGTGCACTTTTTTTTTAAACTAATACACCATTATGTGATATCATAGGTACATTACATTCTATCTCATTGAGCATATTTTATTTTCAAAACATACAATGGAATGAAATACCTAATGTCCAACAATGTTGCATGTGATAAAATATGAGCTTTAAAATCTCATTATACATTATGTAAAATATATATTATTCCCAAAGTTTGAAGCTTGTACACATGGTTTTCTTCTTGATTTTTTTTCTTTCTTGAAATGATCATCAATTATAAGAATCCGTAGAGACTTTGACAAGAATTCATTGTTTTAATAAGCATGATGAAATCATGCTCTATATTTTGAAACTAATGAACTCAAAGGTTATGAATCTATTTATTTATTTTCACATTTGATTTATTCATTTATTAACATGATGTATAGTTCTACACATGTAAATATTACATTACTTATTACAGAGAGCATGCAATCTTTCAACATGTGTGGACACATGTAACCTTTTTAGTAGGGGAAGGAGTGTATCTTGAATTTTGTACATACATCATCACTTTTGTGCACACGTCATCAAACTATCAGTCAAGTACACTATCCTTTTTCTTTCATAAATGCCTTGCATTCATGACAAGTATAAGCCCCTTTCCAAATTCTGCCATAATTTGCCACCTTTTTTTATCAACTTAAATGTTTGATGTGACTGGCGGTACTCATATCTATGTGAGCCTTCTTGTTGCCACTAATATTATTAATTATCCTCTCTTAAATTTTTAAACTTGGCTTTATGATCATTTATTGACATCATTCTAAGTGAGCAAGATTTTTGAGGTATTTTTCACTACGAAGGCAACATGGTAAGGTAGTCGAATTCAAAGAAGTTTCTGAGGGATTTGGAAGCAGTAATACATATGAATTTGGTGTTTGAAATTTTGGTATTCTGAAGGTTACCATGGGAGGGAAGCTAATTTGTCATGAGCCCATCTCCCATGCAGCTCTATTGTAGGATCATGATGCAGTGCAAAGGTTTAACAATTGTGGATGGTTAAGCTATTTTATAAGGTTGAATGACTTTAATGATGATGTTGCATTGGATTTTATGACCACATTTGATGAAGGAAAAGCCATAGTTTGGGGGTTTAAAGGTTATAACCACATAATAAAGAATTGAAGAGGTTACAAGATTACCAGCTTAACGGGATCATTACCCTCATGAGCACCCAGAGGAGTGGAGAGACTGGTATTGGAGATTTCAGGACAACAACAAGGATTTATAGTGTTGGAGGGCTAAGATAGGTCTAAGTAGGGGGAAAATGATGAGCATAAAAGTTTTCTCATATCTTATATAGTGTTGTATCTTAGTCCTTACTTTTTACTTTTGTTATGTCTTTGTTTCCATATTTTTAGTCTTTAACTTTGACTTGGTTGGGAAGGTTGTCCTACTCCCTTATAAGCTCTAAATTTCATGACTTAGACTTTATAAACCTTTTATGCAATATGTCTATAATGCAATACTTTATAATTATGTTTTAATGTATAATTTGGTATTGTGATAAATGGATATGTGTTGCATATCTCGTGGATGTGTTTTTCTTTGTTCCTGTAACCATTTATGATGCAGGAAAGAAGGAGTGATTAAAGCAATTGTAAGCCCAATCATGTAGCAAAACAGTTAAGTAGTTGAAGGACCTGGTCTTGTAGCAAAAAGACAAATTCTTAATGATGATGAAATCTAGTAAGTTATGGATGCTATATTTATTCCTTATGATGCTGAGAGAGTTTCTTGTTCATTATTGTAAGATTAGTTATGTTCCTTCTTTCCAGGATGTAATTAGGATTCATCCCTTTTGTTGTGATGTGATTAGTTAGTTGATAGTTTATTTTTCTATTATAAATAAAGAGCTACTTCTCTGCACAATAGTAGCCATGATAGAGATCAAGTTAGAGTTGTAATAGTTTTCTTGAAGGTCAATTCAACAATGCATGTAATAAAATTGGTTTTGATGAATAAAATGATGAAGTTTTGAGAATCTATCTTGAGTAACTCAATTATGGATACTTGTTGAGGGGGCCCACTTAGTGAGTAATTTCTAATTAGAGTAGTTTTCTTTTCAACATTTTGTAGTTTTAAGTCTTGGTGTTGGACTATTCCTACAACCACTGGAGCCCATTCTCTATGATTGTTCTTGCAGAACCACGTCAGACAAAGTAATCCTTGCCCGATGCAAACAGATCTTTGTTTTGATTAAGTGTGAGAGTTTAAATTAGTACTTTATTAGTCCAACCTATTTATAGGCTGAGACTTATGTTTTCAATTGATTTTTTGCTATTACTTTGCCTAAAAAACAATGCCTGTGCAAAATATTAAACATGATTTCTAATGTTTGAAGTGCCTTGTTTTTTTATTTTGAATTTTCTGAAAAGTATTTCTTTTTTCTTATTGGCTGCTCCTAATTTTGCTGGGGGTTTAATTATTTTTTCATTCTCAAAATTAAAAAAAAATTGTCTAATCAATTAAAATGTAGGAGAAAAAAATATTTATTTACTAGTACAAGTACTAATAATGTTACTATTCTTTTATATTAATTATACTTTTTATACATGATTCCTTTACATTTAGATTAATATTTATTTATTAGTACAAGTACTAATAATGTTACTATTCTTTAATATTTAGTATACTTTTTATACATGATTCCTTTACATTTAATCTAATAATAAACCAATTTTATCTAAAGATTTATTATCTTATTAAAAAGATTATATATTAAACTTTATTTTATTATTAATTATTATTTTTATTGATACACATTATTGTTTATTATATTTTTATTTTTATTTAAATTTAAATTTAAAATTATTCTAATTATTTATGTTATCACAATCATAAATAAAAGCTATTATAAATAATTTAATTTATAATTATTTTTCTTCTATTTAAGTTTGAATTATTTATCTTGCACCTACTTGTCTTTATCACCTTTATTATCTATCACTTATTTAAGTATTTAAAAATAATTTAATAAGCTAATGATATACTTAGATTATATTATTTATTATTAATATTATATATTTCAAATTATTGTTATTTTTAACATTTACATTTTTATATTTTGACTATTTTTTTATAGATTTTTTAATCTAATATAGATCTAAAAATTACTATGACAAACAAAAGTCATTAATAGTTCAATTTACAATTATTTTGTTCCATGTTAAAATTTGAATTATTGTAAAATATTTATATTTTTAACCCCTTATATATATAATCCCTCTTAAATACCTCTCATATATCACTTCATACATCTTTATCTTTCTATCTTTCCCTCTTTCTACCTCTATTTCTCAGTCTCTCTCTCTTGTTCTCCCTTTCAATGTTTCACTCTATATTTTATCTCTATCCCCCCCTCCATATCTCTATGTTTCTTATTCTCTCTAAAAGAATGTATGCATATTTTTGGGTATGATGTATTAGATCTAGCAATAAAAGTTTCTTTCCCTCTAAAATATGACATGGATGGTGGAGCTCTTTTCGCATGGACTAATACATCTAGGTCTCTTCCTAGTAATGTTTTGTCATGTGTCAAAGCAAATTTTGACTATGCAAAGGTGTGTTCTTCTTCCTCTTTGTATACAATGCCCATCTTTATCTCTTTCTCTAGATATTGAGTGCTAAGTGAATTCATAGGCTTCGACCATTTTAGGAATTTGTTCATCTTGAGTTAATGATTCCAATTTTGACATCTTTGTTATTGCAAATTCGGTCATACTAGTCTAGACTATACCTACCACAATTGTGCACATGCCAAAAGAAAGAAAACTTCATTGAATGACTAGGCCTTAATTATTTTAAATAAATAGAAATTAGGTATGTAACCATGAATTTGATTTTTGAGAAATTATAATATGCAACGTTGGACCCTTAACTCATGAATTGAGTACTAAATTTGTCTCATGTATCCAACTAATTCTTGAAATAGAAAATCCGTAGTGCAGCCATTGAGATAAATATTATTTCAATAGATACTTTCAACCTCAAAGACCATAGAGTAATAGGATTAAGTAAATCAAATTATAATTAGTTATTTGCATTGTAAACAATAAGTATCAAAGATTTATATTGAAAGATTTAGTAATTAGTGGAAAGTAATATTTTAACCTCTATTTCAAACTAGCCACATAATTTAGCAGCATTTTGTCTGATTACCCAGGCTATTTTATTGTAGGTGTTAAGTTGTAAATATGCCTCTTGTCAAGTAACTCTATCTTACAACTGGTCAATTTATCTTTTAATTTTTTTCTTAATCACGATTTTCTTTCCTATTAGGCTGGACTCCTGTTGTAACACAACTCTTGTTTTGAAGAGCATTCAAGTTAAGTAGTTACTATAATTTCATTTCCTACAGCTATAGAATAGAGTTATTTTAAATATTTACTTCCTACAACTCCATGTTAGAATAGATTTAGTAGGCACTAAGTGCACATACTGTGCTACACCATTTCAAGTACACGTCCCTGGAGTGATATTTAAATGTGTCTCCATGATAATAAAGTAGCTACTTGGATAAAATATTCAATTCCCAAGATGAGTCATGGACCTAGTTATTAGTACCTTTTGTGGAGTCGACCATTGTTGATTATTGGTGATAGTGACAAACAATGATGAATTTATATTTTATTTCTTATATTCTAACAGTGAGTCTCTTTTTATTTTTTTAAGGTAGTTAGCTTGATTGGTAGTGGGTAAACCAACATTGAACCCTTGTAAAAATCACCTTAATTGATGTTCTTTTCATAAGAAATAGCTTCTCCATGGTTTTCCCATCTTGGGTTTCCGCGTAAATTCTAGTGTTCACTGTGTTGATGTTCTTGAGCTTTCATGTTCATATATGTTATAAGTTTTTGATTGGTTTAAGTATTCATTGGATTAATAAAGGTTGAGAAAATTGTTTGATAATAATTGATTCACCCCCCTCTCAGTTATTCAACATGTTCAACAATTGGTGTTTGATTTAAAATCTATATGTGAAATTTATGGGTCCATAAGTTTTCAAGATGAGATTCCTAATTAATTTGTCACCTCGGGGATGCTTTCAAGGATGAAGAGGGTCCTACATGTCAACCTGGTAACAAATAGTTATTTAGGGAGACCTCAAAATATTAGGATGATAATATGTCATGTCCCATTTTCCATAAGATTATTGGATGTTCCTATTGTACCCTATACATATACCCTATTTTCAACAATGAACCCCTTTATCTTTTTTGATTCTAGGTTGGTGTAGATGAGTTTGTGCTTGTTCTTTTCCCTTTTCAGTTATTTTGATGAGATTTTGTTTAATCTACATGTGTTTGGAGAAGGGTCAAGTCATGATCCAAATTGAAAATTTTAGGGAACAACATTTGATAGGGAGAGAGTAAATGAGAAGTTAGGTGAAGTGTTTCTCATCTTACTTTGCCATTACGTTACTCTGAGCGTCATCATAAAAGATCATATTATATCACCCTTTGTAACATTTGAGGGTTTAGGCTTTAATTTAGGTAAAATGTAAGCTTGGGGTTTCACTAAGTTCAGTGATTCTTGGTCATCATAGAAACCCCAAAAGTCCTCAATCATGAGAAAAATTTGGAGGTGACCCTTAAAACCAAAAACCCAATGGACTATGACAAGGAACATTAAGGATGATGGTTTTGTGGCATATAATCAAATTGTATTACTTCATGTTCATCTTTCAAAGTCCTTTGGGACACTCAAAAGCTCATGATAGTTTAAAGTCGCTAGAAGATCTTGTAAAATTAAGTTATGGAGGACAAAATTGTTAAATTCCTTATATATCTAGGAATCCTCTTTCCACTTAAGTTTTCAAATGAATAGGTTATCACATCATGGGTTTTATAAAAATGAGGGATAATTTAGTGACATTGAAAAATGAAAATTCACGAAATATTCGAGAACTCAAAGAGCACGAACTTGAATCAATAATAAAGGAAGTCAAACAAGTAGGGATCCTATGTCCAGACAAGGTGCTAAAGGCATGCATTTAGTGTTTAGTAAGGTTTGTGAAATTGATGAATATGAGATAGAACCAATTGTAATGTTGATTGACTTAGAAAGAAAAGTTAAAATATTTGAAAAAATTGGCATTAGAGGAAATGGAAGTATTTCACACTCTGTGAACCTGACCATCGAAGACAAAGAATAAAGCATCTGAAAGAGATTGACAAAATACCTTTGGCTATTGTTCATACAAAATAGTATGACTCCAAATCGACATAACTCAATGTCGAAATCCAGAAACGCACATGCATTTGAAATGGATTGTGAAAATATGATACTATTAATAGCTCAATGTATTTTCATTGATTTTGTTTTGCATTTTTACAACATTGTGAAGACATATTGTAAATATCAAATGGATAAAACTCACACAAAAATCTACCATTATATGTAAAATTGAATTTGCACACGAACTTGTATGATAATACTATTTCATATAAAGAATAATCAAATCCCAACAAACAAGGGTTCTCGATGAAAGTTGTCAATATGGATTTTTCACACGAAGGAAGGTTCCCTGGATGACATTGAGGTTCAATCCCTTATCAGAGAGAAGGATCGAATTGATAGAGTTCAGTGATGTTTTATTTGCAAGGATCCTGTCGTGGATTTATCCACATTGTGCACACATGCCTGATTCTAAGAAGGTGTCGAACTTGATATAAAGCCAGATAGAATTTATAGAGCTCAGTCAAATCAACATTTCAAGGATCAAACAGAAACACAAATTAGTTCATAACAGGGGAACATCGCCGAGCCACTTCAAAACTAGAATCCAAGAGCAATTTAAGCCTGGCATGAGGCAATGCAATGAGTATATTTATCAATTCATGAGGATCAATAGAATAATGAAATATATTCGGTGAAATGAAATGCCCGAACATAGGATGTATTCGGTGAAACTCTGTGAAATGGGCATAAAGCCTGAAATCCATCGGCATGAGAATATGTTTAATGAGAATGATAAATCAAAGAGGCCCAATGATGTTAAACCCTATGTGTGTGCTAAATATGAACCAAATTTATTGAAAAAACGCACAAACTGAGAGTTCAAATTCAATGGTGATGATGCTACAGGTACTTCAACGATTAGAATGTATAGCTCGTGGGCTTTAAAAGCTTGAATAATGATATGGTAATGAATGTATCGACCTGATCACAGTTAAAGACCAAAATCACACCAAAAAAACAAACAAACTGTGATGGACTACATAATCACTGTAGTAACACATGCAGTGGCATGAAAAATCTAACATTATTTAAAGTTACAGACCAAAATTATGAATCCTGTGCAATTGTTGTAGATTCATAATAGGGAAGAAGAGGGAGTATATGCTCACTTTAATTTTGAGCATTTCAAAATCTTGTGTAGATATTTCAAATTATTCTTAAATTTTTACAACAGTTTATTTGTCGAGTTCTCTATTTAAAAACAAAATTTCAAGTCCACATGGTCAAATATGATGCCACATCAACATGCCTTTTTGTGAGGGTGTCCAAAATGGTCCCAAAAGTGATAAAACTAATAGGTGTGCACTAAGTCATGTTTAATGGTGCATTGATGTGACACCACATGAGTAGTTTTTGCAATTTATAGGCATCTTTTTGGGGATATGCATTGATGGGACATTTTTAGTGCACCACTATATGATCTATTTTGTCCATCTACTATAATATGTATTGGACCCAGTGCATGTATTGGCTCCTCTCCCCTAGTGTAATTGATCTTTTACACTGGTTCCTCCACTATGTAATTACCCGATAGGCTTCTCCTATGAGGTAGCTTGCACCCAGAATTTTGTTACGCCGAAATTGTCTCTCTCTCTCAGAAAATGCTTTTAGGCTGTTTGTAAACAGTTTTGCGATCATGGTAGAGTTCTCCACACCCCTCAAACCAATCGCATACTGCTGAAACCATCAAACACCTAGTTTTCTGTATTTCTCCAACAATTGATGTTGTTTAGTATGGGCATACATATTTATTGCCTTGTTTAGTACGCCAAAGCACACGTTCTCGAAATTTCTTCTCATACATGACAAATAGGTGAAATACAATCAAACTCGTGAGTGCCAATGTTTGCAATATTTACCTCATTTATCACAACATCAAAGCCAAGGAAAATGTAGCGGTGATGATCTAAAACCTTTCTGCCATTAACAACCACAAGAAAATCATAGGCGAGAAACTAGACGCCATTCTTGCACTGGTAGATCTGCTACGCACAAGAACCCCAGGGGCGACCGAGATGCAGTCTCGACGTTCATCAATTACATTCCATTGGACTATACCAATCACATAAATAGTATTGAATAGCTTTGTTTTTCCTTCCATGAATTTTATACCTGTAACTGAGGAGAGGGAATTTTGTGCCCTATCTCTCCATTCATTTGGTACTTGCATATGAGAATAAATAATATCATGGACATTTGCTAAGGCACTCTGGAGAAGAATTTTCATGATATGGGTGACAATGAATTAGATTTCAACTAAATCGATACATTTGAGATCACCAGGAATATTACCCTTGCTGGGCTTGTGACTGGATAGGCATTTTGGGTATCTTTGTTTCTTCTCACTTATTCTCATTTATATTTTTGATATATCTTTTGAATCTTTGTTTGAATCAATTTATGAATTTTCTGATTGTTATTATAATCCTTGAAAGATTTTTGTGGATGTATTTTCCCAAACAAGTTGTTTGATTTTTGCCATGGGCATGTGCAGTAAAATTTGATTAGGCCAAAAACTAGGCTACTTGATCTTTCACTTCACACAAGTCAGTTATCAAAACATAAATTGTCTTTTTGACTGTTTCCTATGAATGTGCATCTATTTAATTTAATTTCCATATGGCATTACTAATTTTGGTCCTAGACAACCTCTTGCTTTGTCATCCAATAGTACTAAGATATCATAAATAGTATTTGAATTTATGTGATTGGTATAGCAACATTTCTATGGGAACTAGAGGCTCAAAATAATCCTGACCTGAAAAGTTTGAATCTTGTTCATAATGTTAGGCGTCCTTATAAAATGCAGAATGGTAGTAATGGGTTTACTTGGTTTTGTTATATGTTTAAAGTTTAAAATTTAGTAGTAATATATTGTAGAATTTCTATGATTTATTTATTTCCTTTTAGCTATTCCAAACTTCAAAATGGTGCAGGAGCACCCTTAGGAGACTAGTTGGTTGTCCTATTTTGATGTGGAAGACCCTCTTGAAGGGCATTGTAATTAGATAAGGTCATGTTGACCAAGAGTGGTGTGGTTTGAGTCTAGATTAGTGTTTAATTCTAAGCTAAGAGCTCATTTTGTCTTCATTAATGCCTGTACTTGATGATGTCAGTAAGTGATCAAATGTTGTTATTAGTGTTTGTAGGGTCCTAGATGCCCTAGGAGGTTTAACTGAGGTTAGATAGGCTTGGGTGGAGTTAGAACACCTTGAAGAGTGAAAAGATGTAAAATTTTGTCAAGCAACATTTGCAACTTTTAAAAGTTGCTATGACAAAAAGCCTAACTTTAAGGGTTTCGGCCTTAGTAGGGTTTTAGAGATGCCTAATAGGCCTAAACACACAAGGTAAGAGTATATGTGTTAGAAAAACCCTAATTTAGGGTGGGTGATCACATTGTGTACAGACTGACATTCTGTAGCAGGAAGTTTTTTATTGAGAATAGAGAAAAACTTGAGTATCAGAGCTATCTTCAAGCTTTGCATGGATTATATTATCAATTGTAGCTGTTGGAATCCATTACTTAGCATGTTTTAGAGTGTTTTCAACTCTTAGTTTAATAGTTTAGATTTTACTGCATTTCTTAAATTTCTTTTTTTTGCATAGTTCCTTGTCTAGTTTTGACAGTGTGTAAAAGATGTGAGCCTAGCTCCATTTCCCACCGTAGTTTCTATACGACCTTTTGGGAATGGAGACTAGGATTAATGAGCTTCATGATGCTTCAAGTCTAGGCTCTGAAGATGCATGCAATGATTTTTAAGGTCTTGCCCTAGGTTAGCTAAGTGCAAAGCCCGACTAGGAAGACCAAGAGTTTGTTTAGAAATATTGCAGGAGGGATTGTGTCAAGAGCCAAGAAGGCCTTGAATGTTTTTTTTAGTGATATGCGGGTACTCTATGAACATGAGGAGTGCCCAAGGAATCATCTTGCCAAGTTTTGAAGCCAAAGATTAGAGACAAGTCTAAAACCTATAAGAAGGCCCTAATTCTGCAATAGGGTGTACAGACAGTGTCAGGACTCCAGACCAAGAAAATCTTAGAGGTCTTAAGACACACATGTGAACTGACAACAAACATTTGGGGGTTCTTTAAGAAGATTTAGTAGTGAAAGGTGAATCCTAGATTTTAGGAGGCCTAATTGGGCAAAAAGGCTACAAGGCCTAAATCTCAGGAATCTAGGGAGCGATGGTGGAATGGATAGACTTGGCAATCAGAGACTCAATCTAAGAGTTAACATTGGAGTTGAAAGAAGCCCTTAGCCTCTTGCAATTCAAACCATAGGTTAGGGCTTGTGAGTTATGGAATGAGTTCTCTTTGAAGGCAAAGAGTGGAAACCAAAGAAGATACGAAGACTCTTGATAGTGGGAAGGAATTGATTTCTTCCAAGTGTTTGAGAGGGGATTGAGGAAGCCCTAAGAGGTCCTAAGTGTGACCTAAGAAGATTTCAAGACAACTCAAGGTGATAGTAGGAGTCTCTCCCTATCAGAGTGGTATCAGAGCAGGGTTAAAGATTTGGGATAAGGAGTGTTGCAGGCAGTGAATGTTGCAGCCCACAGAATCAAGTGGAGAATCAGTTGCATCTAGAAAGATGGTGACTAATGTCAAACTGGCTAAGAAGGTTGAAGAACAAGAGGAGGATAACTAGTTTCTCAAAGAGAGATTGGTTCAATTAGAGCAGCTCTTGGGTGAAGTCCAAGACAAGACTGATAAAGTGAAGGACAAGGTAGACCAAAAAGAAGAACAAGAAGCTAAGGAGAAGGAGATAGACTTGGAGGAAGAAGCTCCAACTCTTAACCCTATCATAGCAGAGGAACCCTTCTTAAAGGCACTCAAGGCCTTAAGTGGTAAAGCATTGGAGGGTGTGCCACTTTTTAGTGGACAAATGGATCCTGATCTGGTTATGGACTGGATTGACAACATTGAAAATCACTTTGAATGTGATGGCATATCAGATGCTCAAAAGGTTAAGGTGGCTAAGTCTAGGTTGAGGGGATCAGCACTCACCTGGTGGAAGTATGTTCAGAGTGAGAGGGAAAAAGAGGGCAAGAATCCTATTGTCACATGGAAAGGCATGTTGATTAAGCTGAAACAAACCTATTTACTAGATGACTATGAGGTTCAATTGCATAGAAGGAGACAAAACCTCAAGCAGAAAGACCTAGATGTTCAAGCATATATTGAGGAGTTCCAAAAATTATGCTTAAGGTCAAAGATAGTTGAGGATGAGAGCATAAGATTGGCTAGATATCAAAATGGACTCAAATGGTCTATCCAAGAAGACATGAGCCTTGCTACCTTTAAGAGTGTGAGACAATGTTACCAAATGGCTTTGAAAATAGAGGAGAAAAGCAAGAAGAAACATGATCAATCCTCAAAAGGCAGAGGTAGAGGAAAAGAAAACAGAGGGCATAGAGGTATCTTTGTAGTTAGGAGCAGTGAATTTAGAGCTCAAAGAGAGTCCAAATTGACAGAGATAGTCAATGAAGCCAGTGGGAGAGGAAGTATGAGTAGAGGCAGAGGCTTCCAAGGTGGACAAAGAGGCAGATTTGGAGGTTCAGGTAGAGCCACACACTTTGCAACCATGAAATGCTTTCATTGCAACCAACTAGATCATCTAGCCTATAGATGCCCTGAGAAGGCTTCTAGTTCACATGGTGAGTAGAGGGTAAACTACATAGCCCAAGAAGAGACTAGTAGTATTAAATCCCCTAAAATCAACCTTGATTCAGAGAGTGGGGAGAATCTCATGATTAGAAGGATACTTATTAAGGAACCTGTCAAAGAAGAAGTTAAACAAAGGAGGGCACTTTTCAGGGTCAAGTGCAAAATACTTGGTAAGGTTTGCAAGATGATTATAGACTCAGGGTCTACTAATAATATCATCTCAGAGAAGGCAGTCAACAAACCTGGATTGACCAAAATCCCTCATACAAACCCTTATAGGGTTACATGGTTAAATAAGGGACAACATGTCCTTGTAAATGAGAAAGCATGGGTTAATTTCTCAATAGGGAAATATGTAGATAGAGTCTTATGTGATATACTCCCAATGGATGCATGCCACCTACTCTTAGGTAGGCCATGGAAATTTGATAGGAAGACAATACATGATGGAGAGAGGAACTCCTATTCTTTCAAGAAAGATGGAGTCACCTATAGGATTCAGTAACTCATGGATGATGAGGGATATACATCAAAAGGACATAATATATTGTTACAAGGGGGTAAGGAGTACATCCAAGGTGTAAAGGATAAAGAAGGGACACACTTTGCTGTCATGGTGAAGCCTAGTGAAGAAAAGAAGGTGGAACAAGCACCATTGCCAAAGGAAGTGCAAGAGTTATTGAAGGAGTTTAAAGACATAGTTAGTGATGGGTCACTTGCAATGTTACCACCTCCTAGAGCTATAAGTCATCAAATTGACTTCATACCAAGGGCATCTCTGCCAAACAAAGCAACATAAAAGATGACTCCTGATCAAAACAAGGAGATAACTAGACAAGTGCAAGAGCTTTTAAACCAAGGACTAATCAGGAAGATCATTAGCCCATGTGCAGTGCCAGTAGTCCTAGCATCAAAGAAGGGAGGTAAGTGGAGGCTTTGTACAAACTCAAGAGCAATTAATAGGATCACTATAAGCTACAGATTTCCCATTCCAAGGATTGAAGATCTTATGGACTGTTTGGGAGGAGCAAGGTACTACACCAAGTTGGATTTGAAGAGTGGGTACCATCAAATTAGGATTAAGGAGGGAGATGAATGGAAGACTACATTCAAGACCACAGAAGGGCTCTATGAATGATTAGTCATGCCCTTTGGGCTTAGTAATGCTCAAAGCACCTTCATGAGGTTGATGAATGAGGTGTTGAAAGACTACACAGGCAGATTTGTAGTAGTGTACCTGGATGACATCCTAATTTTCACCAAGACTAAAGAAGAACACCTCCAACATTTGCAAATTGTGATGAAGATAATCCATGAGGAGAAGTTGTCCATTAACTTGGAAAAGTGTGAATTTATGAATCAAGAGTTGATCTATCTTGGTTTTGTGGTGTCCCAAGGAACCTTGAAGATGGATCCTAGCAAGGTGGAAGCAATACTCAATTGGCCTACACCTACAAGCAACACTAAGGTAAGAAGTTTTCATGGACTTGCCCAATTCTATAGGAAGTTCATTAAAGGTTTTAGTGAGATATGTGCACCAGTCTTAGATACTATTAAAGGTGGAGCAAAAACTAAGTTCAAGTGGACTCTAGAGGCTAGTAAAGGCTTTGAGTTGTTGAAGAAGAGAGTGGCTACACAACCTATATTGGTTTTCCCAAACTTTGATAAGTTGTTCACCTTAGAGTGTGATGCAAGTGGCATAGCAGTTGGGGTAGTGCTGAATCAAGATAATAGACCAGTAGCATTCTATAGTGAGAAGTTGAATGAGGCTAAGAAGAGGTATTCTTCTTATGACCTAGAGTTATATGCCTTGGTGAAATCCTTGAGAAAATGGAGGCACTATTTGTTGCCTAAAGAATTTTTCATGTATACTGATAACAAGGCTTTGAGTTTCATCAATTCATAGGAGAAGTTGAGCAATAAACATCTCAAATGGATGGAATATTTGTAGGCCTATACATTCACAATAAAGAATAGGAAAGGATAGTTGAACAAGGTGGCTAATGCCTTTAGTAGGAGACTTTTGATAGCCCAAGAGGTGCAACTACAAAGCATAGGTATAGAGAACTTCAAAGAGATTTATGAAGGAGATGAGGACTTTGCAAAAGCATACAAGGTATGTAAAGAATTCAAGAATCACTTCCATAGCTAATTTGCAGATTTTACAATCCAGAATGATCTCTTATTTAGAGGAGGACAACTATGTGTTCCTAAGGGATTTATGAGGGAGAATGTGATACAAGAGAAGCACAATGGGAGCTTGAGTGGACATTTTGGCCTAAACAAAACACTAGAACTAGTGCAAAGGTTCTATTATTGGCCTAGGATGCAGAAGGACATCAGAAGGTATGATGCAGTCAAGGATGGTGGATCCAATTAAGGACAGTCCAAACCTTGTAGCCAATAGAATTACACAACGGAATAATCAACACAACAGATAACACAACAATTGTTTCAAGTAATTTGCATTAACATGCCCGACTGTAAGGCCTTCTGGGTTAGGGCCAATTACAAATAGAAATAATTCTGTAAGATCCACAAACAAATCCAATACAATCTCAACTAGTTCAGCTCTGAAAACAATCATAAGCTGATGGAAACCCTAAGGCAGATCTAAACTTGAGCTCTCAAGCCTCCAAGCAATCTCCTTGTCTCCAAGTGTATAAACCACTAGCTCTGCTACAAATTGTAATACCCCAAAAATGGGCTATAGGTTCATTAACCTCCTACATCTTCAATTCGAACGAAATCGACACAAAAGTTCTAACCTAAGGCACATCTGCACATTATTGACTTTAATTGATTTTATCCTAAATTCTACATCAGGGAATATTCCTAGCAATATTCTTATTTATTCTAATTATTCTTAATTTAATAATTATTTGGCGATAAATCTTATTTATCCTAAAGTTTGATTAATTGAATATTCTAAATATTTAATTAATTAGATTTAATACTGCCACTTAATTATTTAATTAAATTTATTCCTAAATTGTATTATTTAATTTTGATAATAAATCTAAAATCTTATGACTAATTGATTAAATTCTTATTTAAATAATTAATGTCAATTGTCAATTTTTAATAATATAGTTTTAGAATAAAGTTTGATTTAATAATTGATTAACCCATAAATCAATTGTTTTAATTCAAAAATCAGTTAAGTTGAGAATAAATCACTTTATTTTAAAATTAATTTATAATTAAATCATGCACAATCAGAAAAGCAGGCAACTAGAAATTAACAATCAATTTTAAATTTAAACTCAACATCTGATGATGAGTTGAAATCTGATCTAAAACTCTATTTTTAGTTAAACACTGCTTTTGCATGATTTTTGTAAGTTAATTATCTTTGATTTCCTGATAACTCAAAAATCAACCTGAGTTTATCAAGAGTGATTTATGGCTTTTCTCATGCATCCTCAAGCCCTGGATTTCTATAAAATCAAGGCTCATCTCTTCATAATTATATCATCAACACTCAAATTTGCACAATTACTCTAGCGAATTGGCGATTGAAGGATTAAGCACTTGCGACAGGCGATTTGTGAGATCTTTCATAGTTGATCATAGTTTTTGCATAGTTTCATATCATAGATTTTCATATCATTCATAGCATTCTTAGATTAAATCTGCATTCAATTTCTTCATATAGCTTAGATTCATATAGTTTTCATATTATTGCACATAAAATACAAAATTATAGAATAATCTGCATTCATACAGTCTTCCATTCTTTTGCATTCAAATCCTTCATTTAGGTGTTGCATTGTCACTGATCTCGATTCCAATCTAAGAACATCATACTCGCACCTACTAGAAGGCAGTAAATCGCCTAGTTAGCATAGTTTCAGTTATTTGCAAGATTTTGATTTTGCTAACCTCTAATGTTTTACTGAAGTGTTGTGTCTACAACTAGGTATAAAATTCACACACACATTTTTGGCACCTAGCGTGGGGCCCTAAAATGGGTTTCCATTTCTTCTATTTCACTTCTATCTATTTTTTTGTCATTTTCTGGTCCATTCTACAATTTCATTCTTTGTCTGTACATTTTTCGTACGACTTTTGTCAGAAAGTCATACCAGGAAGACCCCACTGTCGTACGACAGTTGATTCTATCGAGACTCATATCAAAAGCTATACATTGTCGTTTGGGAGCTTGATTATCGTATGAGAAGACACCCACTATTGTACGAGTTTCCTGACTATCGTCTGGAAGGTAACCTATTGTCGTACGAGATTTAGTGCTAGGATTCGATTGTTGTTTCATAATTTTTGGCAGTTTTTTAGATTTGATTTTCAGATTTGGACTAACAGCTAACCCTAACAATTGAAATCTTCTATTTTTGACTGATATTTGCTAAGTCTGATTGGGAAAAGCGCAACTACATTTCTAAAATAGGTAAAATCTACTAAGCGCATTGCGAGGAATTCAGGTATTCTACTACGATTTGATAACACTTCGATTTGGACATAAAACAAACTCTCACGAGTCAAGCTTGTGTGACCTTTTATTGCTTTCATATCACAGACTTCATTTTTGGGCTATAAAATGAACATAGATTTGCTTTCTACATATCTGTTACACATAGTAAATAGGCCCTATGAACACTATTTGTAGATGAACTTGAGAGAGTGGGCTTCTTTCTCTTGTTCACACATGCGAAGCTCTTCTTGACGAAGGATCCCCTTGTAAGTAGGGAGGTTACTGAGATTGTCTTGCGTTCTACTAGATTTGTGCGTCTTCAAATTTTGATTGATACATTCTCTCTCTAGAGAGGTTGATAGATCACAAGCGGTTGACATCATAGATCTTTATGAGATAGTTTTGGTCATTAGCACATTGGATTAATCTGTCTACTTTATTTTGGTTAAAAGTGAAAAGGCTAGAGGACTATGCTCTACTCCCTTTTTGGGTAGTATCAAAAACTCAGATCCTTGAATCTAGAACCAGTCCCCATGTGGTATCTTTTGTGAGTCACCTTTAGAGTGGGTTAACCATAGTGGACATTCCCTTAATTGGGTCAACCACGTGGATGAAACCTCAAGCGGTAATAGCCATTTTCACCATGGTAGCAGTAGCCGCTATATAAATGTCCTTGTGGAGGAAATCTTCACAGGTGTGGTCTCTTGTTGGGCTGTCAGATCTCCCTAGTAGCTCCTGATTGATTAAATTCTCAGACTGTGTCAAAACCTTGGTGCGCCTGGATTGGAGTTCATCCTCTTGAGATCATAAAAGTTGCAGAGTCAGACCATTACTACAAACCCTAGTGAGGCCAACTTTTTATTTTCTAGGAATATGTGTTTTATTGGAAAACCTTTCGGAACATACACAATTAGCACTTCTAGGGATTAGCACATTCAGTCACTTGATTGTTCATGCGTAGGGTTGCTTTGTCCCATGTTCATTATTTTTAGATGTTCTTGAAATAACTTGCTTGCTATTCTGCATGTTTGTTTATCTATTGGGTTATTGGAAGCGAATGATCCCAGAATAATCTTCAAACCTAGATAGAAAAAATTGCAAACAATCTGAAATTGAAAACCTAAAATTTGCAAAATCTAAATCAAAATACCTTTTTGGAGTCAAAAGTCATCTCACAGGGTTAGATTGTCGTACGAGTCTTGAACAACAGTCATTTCACAACCCCTGTATTATCATACGGTATCCAATACTATGTCGTACGAGTGTTGTCACCAGAAATCAAAAGAACAATTATCACTGGCAGTAATTATCATACGAGTCTTGCAATTGTCGTTTGATAGCATACCTAGAGTCGTACGAGCCTTCATAAACTCGTTTGAGAATTTTCAAAAAGTTGTCAGGATTGGTCAAATTTGTTAGGAATTCAATTTTTACAGCCTATTTCTAGATTCTATCAAAATATTCATTGTGTCAGGAACAGAGTAGAAACTAGAACGAATTCAATCATTTTCCTAAAGTGGTCTCTTGAGTCTAATTTTGCCTTCTGATTTATTGATTTGAGTATTTTTCATCTTGTGTCAAAACTTTGTCAAAATTATCTTCAAATTCAGTCTTCTTACTAAAATAGCTAAGTGTTGTGAGCTCGTGCCCGCCATCTTTTGGGGGTCTACCCATACTACTGTGGCATAGTATCCTTCATTTACGTCCAATCTAATCTTCAATCAATTCAATCTTGACAAGGTTGCGTCATTCGATCTTCTTGAATCAATTCATTCTTCAGTTGTCTTCATCTTATTCTTTTGCTTCACCCAAGGTTAATGGTGGAAACTAGAGCTTCATCACACAAGAAATATGGAGAAGCATCTCATACTTTGCCTTTGTCTACTCACGTAGGTCCAACCTTTGACAAACTCTACAATTCAGGTCTTTACGAAGACAACAGTCTTGGCAATCTTTGATTAAAAGCTAGTTACATACCCCCTCCATTGACTCACGAAGGTAATCAACAAAATCCACCTCAATCTATCCCATTGAGTCCTAAAACTCCTAACATGTCTCACGGAGGGACACATCATGGGTATCAAGGACATCACTCTCAACACGGTATGGATCAAGAACCTACACCTTCTAAAATTGCTCGATATCAAAATGATGATGACTTCAAGAAAATGATGAGGCATTTCTTGAAAGAAGATAGAGAGGCATACTTTCTAGAGTTAGCTCATCAAGGAGCTAAACTTCCTCCAAACTTTAATGTTGAAAATATCATTACGCATGAGGAAGAAACCCCTATCATGGCTATGATGAAGTAGATGCATGCCATGCAAGTCAAGCTTAACAAACTAGAGAAAGAAAAGGAACCTAAGGAGTTCTCCATGGAGGCCCTATGCCCTTTTCCATTTGATAAGGACTTATACATGCCACCATTCCCTAAAAGAGTGGAAATGCCTAAATACGATAAGTATGATGGAAACTCTGATCCTCAAGATCATGTCAGAGAATTCTGTACTCAATCTATGGAGTTTATGCACGAACCAACCTACTTAATGCGTCTCTTCCCTCGATCTCTATGAGGAGCAGCCATTCATTGGTTCTCTAGAATACCTCCAACTATCAAAATGTTTGAGGAGTTAATCAAATTGTTCTATTAGCAATACTCCTATAATATCTAGCATCTGGTCACCATGATTGACATCTGCAATCTGAAACAATATCTTGGAGAACCATTCCTGACATTTCTCAAGAGATGAAGAAAGAAGTTTTCTCTATATGCTAGATCCATTCCAGAAACTGAGAAACTGGAAATCTTCATCAATAATCTTGTTCTAGAAATCAACTACCCTTTACAAATGCAAAATGATACATCCTTTGATAAGATGGTTGATAATGCGATCAAAATTGAGAAAGTACTTGTGAAAAAAGGAGACATCACACTTCAAAAGGACAAGTATGAATCTAGATCTAGTTCTAAGGATAAGAACAAAAACTGGAATAAGAATAAGGGCGTTGTCACTGACGGTGTTGATACTATCTGTGCCCCATCTAAGGCACCCACTTTCAATCTCACTATTGGCACGCAAGCCATCAAAGATTCCAAAGCTAAAGCAATAGAGTCTAACAAGAAGCCATCTGATTATAAACCTTGGGCTATAGATCCTAACTGTAAATTCACTCCTCTTGGAGAGTCCTTGGAATTTGCCATGAAAACTCTATTGGCTAACCAAATCATCTACTTGCCTGAGATAAGTCTTTGATCCCGAACCTAAATTGAAATGGTGGAGAGAGAACAATTTCTATGACTTCCATCATAATAAGGGTCATAAGACTAATAACTGCGTTCTCTTGAAGCACATCATACAGACAAAATTGATAATGGAGAAATCATGATTGAAAATCATAAGAGCAATAATGACCATATAGCATTCATAGAACCATTTCTGAAACATGGTAAAGAAGATTCTTCTTCTCAGCCTAATATGGGTGCTAAAGTCAATTATGCCTACTCTGGAAATAATGTTGTTATCAATATGGTCGAACTAGGTCTATCTGAGCATTGCAATGTCATCACAATTGTAAGAAAAGATAGAGAAAACCAATCAGCTAATGCAGTTACTTGATCACAAGCTCAGGCACATCTACAAGGACAAATACCAGATTCATCAAGTGTCCCTAAGATGCCTTTCAATCTTTCATATGCTTCTAAATAGAAGGCTACATCTAAATCTTCAAATCCTAAAGACACAAGGCCTACATCATACAGTATAGTCCAACAACTCCAGCATACAAATGCAAAAATCTCAATGTTTGAGTTGCTTCGGATATCTCCAGCTCATAGAGCCATTCTAGACAAAGCTCTGCTAGGATCCAATGTTCTTGATAACCTTGATTTAGATAGATTCCAGACTATGGTTGGTCATCTTACGTCTCCACAGTATATTTCCTTTTCAGAGGAAGATGATAACTCCTTGAGTCATCTGCATAACCAACCCTTGCATATTGAAGTCTTGATCCAAAACCGTCATGTCAAACGTGTGTTGATAGATGGGGGCGCTGGTCTAAACATTTGTTCTTTTAGCTTGATTACACAATTGGGATTTTCAGAAATGGCCATTGATCCTAGAAAGAAAATAACTATCAATGAATACGATGAGCAAGAAAGATCTTCCAAGGGAACAATTGTCTTACCTATTAGAACAGGTCTAGTCATCAGAGATACTATATGTCAAGTTCTTGATCTACCTTTGGCTTACAACATCCTTCTAGGAAGACCCTAGATACATGAAATGAAAGCTATTCCTTCTACATACCATCAGTGTTTGAAATTTCCTTATGAAGGAGTAGAAGTGATGATTCCAGCTAATCTATATACAACTTGCAATGTATTGAAAGAAAGTGCTGATAAACTAGTTCCTAATAACAGAGAATCTTCCACTAAGTAGCTAGACGTTGCTTCAACATCCAAGATGGAAGACATTGCTAAAGAGGTTAAAATCAAAGAAAATGGTATGGGAGAATATACTATAGAGCCAGTCTTATCTTTGACATCTCTCCCTATCTCACCTAAGTCCTATGGACAAACTCTAAAACAGTCTAAAAAGGGGTCTAAAGAACCTCTTGAGGCATATAAAGGAAGTTTTGTTGCAGAACAAGTGTCCAAACAAGAGTTTGAAGAGGATGAAGCTGTCCTTGCATGGCTATACAAAGATGAACCTAAATCTCAAATTGTTCAAACAGGTGATTCTAAAACACCAAAGATCCCTTCTAAGTCATATGGCCCAGGAGACAAATTGATCACAAAGATGGGATACAAAGGAAAAGGACCTCTAGGACTACAGGGTAAAGGTCTTATGTCACCTCTTGACCATCGTGGCCGCACAAACAAGAATACAACAGGTCTAGGATATAAGAAGAAATCTTTCTATCTTAGTAAGAACTCCCCACATGTCTTATAATAGATTGAGCCCTCCATAGAAAATCAATTAAAGGGAGACATGATAGAACAATCTAACAGTGATGATTCAGACACCACTGAGGAGCTCATTCCTTATGAGCATTTGCCTAAAGAAATAAAAGACCTTCTTGAAACTGAAGATGATCCAGTAAAAAGAATCAATGTAGTAGAAACACAAGAACCTACTATAAAGCAAGAGATAGTTGCACCACAAGAACCAGCTAGTCTCGAAGACAGTCAAACAGATAAAGAGGAAGGTGGTAGTTATTCTAAGACAGATTCCCATGAGTATGAATTCAAATCAGAATCTGAGGGTAACCCTTCTTGGGGTATTCATCCCAACTTTACTCATGTTCTTAAATTTCCTAGAGGCATAGATGAAGAATCTAATGACTGTGAATGGGGAGCCATTCCAGAGGAAGATGACCTTATTACAGAGAAACATGTTGATGTTATTCACCAATATGTACCTAAACCTAATGTAAGTCTAGAGCAAAATGATGAACTTAACGAGTCTGATCCACCGATGGCTGAAGTGGATTCCCAAAATGACATTGAGCCTATTCAAGAATTGAACGTCTTAAGTTGTAATATCACCTTTGAACTTGAACATTGGGTTAGGACCAATGATGACATATCCATATCCACGAACACTCTTTCCAAATCTTTCACCACTTTGACTATCCAACATCCTAAACTTCTTGACCAAACCTCCACAAATCTGAGCCAAGGTATTTATACCTTTCCAAATGACTATGCCCTTGCTTGCTACCTCAATGCAGTTGAGCCTATGAGGACTTCCATCAGTGAACCGAGCATTAGCATGATGGAGTCAAACATCAAGTATCTTAGTCAGAAAAATAAGAATAAGAATAAAAAGAAAAGGAGTTCTGAGGGTGAAAACCACTTTGTGGCAGTCTCAGAACCTACAAAAGTAAAAATAAAAGATGTATCCGAAGGTGAAAAGCTCTTTGAGGTGCCTAAGGATGAGATATTTGATGTCCTTTCGAGTCATTTACAGGATAGATCTCCATTTATAATTGTGCCCACTCAATCTATCAACTTGGGAATAGTACAAGAACCATAGTTGATTCATGTAGCACAATCCTTATCAGAAGAAGAAAAGAAAAAATTTACCACATTCTTAACAGAAAAGAAGATCAACTTTTCATGGAAATATTCAGATATGCCAGGGTTGGATCCTGATCTTATAATGCACCATTTATCTATAGCTCCAGGAGTCAAACCTGTTAAGCAAAAATTGAGAAAGATGCATCCACATGTTGCACTCTTGGTCAAAGTTGAATTAGAGAAACTACTAAAAGCTGGATTCATCCATGTTATTGACTATGCTAAATGGATCTCTAATATTGTACCTATTTCTAAACTAGGCAAATCAATCAAAGTGTGCACATATTTTAAAGATGTAAAAGAAGCATGCCCTAAGGATGATTTTCCATTACCTAATATTGATATGATAGTGAACATGATTGCGGGCTTTGAGATGTATTCATTAATGGATGGTTTTTCTGGGTATAATCAAATAAAAATTGCTCCAGAAGATCAAGAGAAAATTGCTTTCACATGTGCATGGGGTACCTTCTGTTGGAATGTCATGCCATTTGGGCTTAAGAATGCTGGTGCTACATATCAGAGAGCTATGACATCTATTTTTCATGACATGATACATCAAACTATGGAGGATTATATTGATGATACTTTAGCAAAATCTATGATAAGATCTGAACATCTTAATGACTTTAGAAAAATACTAGATCGAATGGAGAAGTTTAGTCTCAGACTGAACCCTAAGAAGTGTGCTTTTGGTGTCACTTCTGGAAAGCTCTTAGGCTACATTGTCTCAAAGAAAGACATTGAAGTTGATCCAGCTAAAGTTAAAGCTATCATGGAGATGCAACCTCCCAAGAATATCAGTCAAATGAGAACATTACAAGGGAGGGTACAATCTATTAGACACTTCATATCTCAGCTAGCAGACATATCACAACCTTTCACAAAAACATTACATAAAGGTGTGACCTTTGCATGGAATGAGGAATGTGAAAAGAACTTTAGCCATATCAATAAATATCTATCAAATCCTCCTATTTTGATGCCTCTTATACAAGGGAAGCCATTGATCTTATATGTCTCCGCAATAGATACATCACTGGGGGCATTACTAGCACAACATGATGAGAATAAGAAGGAAAGAGCTATATACTATATCTATAGAACATTGGTAGCATATGAGAAGAACTATTCAATGATTGAAAAGGCTTGTCTAGCTGTGATCTTTGCATCACAGAAACTGAGACATTATATGTTGGCTCATACCACGCATTTGGTAGCTAAGATTGATCCACTCAAGTACCTACTAAGAAAAGCTACCCTCATAGGTAGACTAGCTAAATGGGTCATGCTCTTAAGTGAATTTGACATTGAATATGTTGAAAGAAAAGCTATCAAAGGACAGGTTATTGATGATCAACTAGTAGATGCACCTTTGTTTGATGACACTCCAATGCAAATGGAATTCTCGGATTCTTCTATCATGAATCTTTCTTCTAGGGAATGGCAATTGTTCTTTGATGGCTCCTATACATAGAATGGATTTGGAGCAGGCATATTGTTTATCACTCCTCAAGGATACTCCATCCCTAAGGCATTCGGAATCAAGTTCCCATGTACAAACAATATTGCTAAATATGAAGCCCTTCTTAATGGTATGAAAATGACAATTGAGTGGAGAGTAACAAAATTACACATTCATGGAGACCCACAACTTGTAATACACCAAGTCAATGATGTGTATCAAATGAAAGATGAAAAGCTCATTCCATACAAGAGAATGGTAGATGATCTAAAGAAATACTTCATATCTATCACCTTTGAGCAAATACCTAGAACAAAGAATAAGGCTGCTGATGCAATGGAAACATTATCTACTTTATTACAGCAACCTAAACATGAGCTACGCTACGAGTTCCTGGTGGAATCACTATCTTATCCTACATATGATTTTGTTGAAACCTGCATGATTTGCACTATTGTAGGTCATGATTCATCCCGATACAAAAACATTTTCTCCTATCTCCAAGATCAAATCATTCCCGATACCTTTAACCGCCATGAAAAGAGATACCTTATCTGAAATGCATCTCGGTATGTCATCATTGGTCATGACCTGTACAAACAAGGTCTAGATGGTACGCTACTTAGATGTTTAGAATGGGAAGAGTCTCAACATGCATTGTAGAAAGTCCATGATGGTATTTGTGGGTCACACTCGAATGGTTTAACACTAGCCCAAAAACTTATTAGGGCTAGGTACTATTGGCTGGAAATGGAGAAAGAGGCTATCAAGTTTGCTAAGAATTGTCAAAAGTGCCAAGTACATGGTAACTTAATTCATGCACCAGGGAGAGATTTGATCCCCTTTATTACACAATGGCCTTTTCACCAATGGGCATTTGATCTTATAGGAGCCATACATCCTCATTCTTCTAATGGACATACCCATATAATAACAACTACAGATTATTTTACAAAATGGGTAGAAGCAGTTCCTTTAACTCAAACGACTAGAAGACAAATTTCAATGTTCATCTTGAACTACATCATATGTCGGTATGGTATTCCACATTATATAGTCACAGATAATGGTGGAAAATTCAAGAACAAAGACCTAGATGGTCTATGTGCAAAATTCAAGATTACACAACATTGGTCATCTATTTACTATCCTCAAGGGAACGGACAAGTAGAGGCTTCAAACAAGAATCTATTGAAAATCTTGCACCATACAATTAATAAAATAGGAAGAGACTGGCATCTCATGATCAATCCAGCTCTCTGGGCCTATAGAACAAGTATCATAACACCTATTGGGGCTACACCATTCGCTTTAGTTTATGGGTTTGAAGCGGTACTGCCTTATGAGGTTGAAATACCATCACTAAGAATCAGAATGCATGGTCTAGTAACTGATGATGACTACATAGTGTCTAGGTTGAAAGAACTTGAACTACTAGATGAGCGCAGACAAGTAACGTATGATCATCTTAGAGTATATCAGAAGAGAATGTCTAGAGGTTACAACAAGAAAGTCAGACACAGAGAATTTTAGGTTGGTGATCTAGTCTTGAGAGAGAATCCTAAAAATCAATCACATAGAGAACATAAGGGGAAGTTTGAACCCAATTGGCTAGGTCCTTTTGTTATCACTGCTACTTTTGGCTCTGGAGCCTATCAACTCTCAACGACTGAAGGAGAATAGCTCTGAGAACCAATCACCATTCTCCATTTGAAGAAATTCTACGCCTAAGACATTTAGTATATGGTAAAATGTCTTGAAAAAATTATAAAAATCAGAAAAATTCTTGAAAAAATGAACATCTTGGTGAAAACCTAGCAAATAGGCATCTTGATGATTCACAAAAAATAAAAAAAATATCAAAAGTACAAAAAAATTGAAAAAAAATGAAAAATACAAAAAAATGAGAAAAAGAGAAAAAGTGCCTTGGTGAAAACTTGGAAATAGGCGCCTTGGTAGAAAAAATAGAATCCCTACTAAGATGGTGAAAACTCAGAAAACGGGTGCCACTTCTTAAAAAATGCTCCATCTATCAGCGTAATCTTGGTCTTTCCTAGCTTTCAATTTTGCTTTAGTTTGTACGTATCTCCCGATTTGTTTTTGCATTTCCTATTTTTAATAAGTCAGTCTGTACACCTATTAGATCAGACGTCTATATCCTATCAATGTTTCAAACTTGGGGAAAATCAATGTCATATCTTATGGCCTCCAGTGTCTTTGAGATGTATCATTTCCAGTCAGAGTCCTTTGAAGCTTCATCTGAGTCAGTCAGTCAGTCTCCTCTCCAGAAAGGATTTTTGCATCTACAACAACATAATCAAACACAAATTGAAAACAATGTATGCTTTTACTTGCTTTTATCTCCTTGTATGCTTACTGATTCACATTGAGATTTTTTCATATTGTGTCCCTTTGAGCTCTTCAATGATGTCCTTTATAGGATTTAGAGAGTGATGACTGTGGGCATAATCTTTTCTTTCTTTTCTTCTTGTATGTGAAAATCTAACAACTTTGTAAATTTTGGATTGAAATGGTGTCCGTCTGTAAGAGCCTCTATCTCGTATTGGATGGCCATGCGTACCTCGACCACTGATACCCAAAAAATTCAAGGAAGTTTGATCTCACTATTTTATTTTTGAGAAAGTTCTTACTCCTACTGTGAAACATGATTTTACCTAAGGATGTGAACGATAAAGGGTCACTACGGGTAATTCACATTGGATTTAGAATGATCTCTTGACTACTTGATGTGTTTGTTCTGCAAGGTGTATTTTGGTCATCACGATGTCTATGTTTTGATGCTTATACAAATTGCTATATTAAAATGGACATGATATTAAGTCATCTTGGCATTTGTGCCTTGATGCTTATATCTAATCTGACATTTCAAAAATAAAATCAATATTCATATGTCTATGGTTGTCTAGCCAGTGGGCGTTGTATTGATTCTTGTGCATACAAATCAATATTCATATATTCATAGTTTCCTAACTAGTGGATGTTGTATTGATTTATCTGGTTACCTAAAAAGTTCAATGATGACAACAAATCGACACATGATCAGTGACTAGGTCCTAGGTCTTAGGTTTGCATTTCATTTTGCACTTTTCATGATTGCATGATATCACAAATTGCTTGAACACTTCAAAAATTCTCCTAAACTAAACTTAAAATGGAAATGAAGAGCTGAATCTCACACGAAGGTTTCCTCACAGAACTGCAAGCAGTCACCATCCTAGGTTAGACATCCTTTTTGATATAAGACTGAGTACTTGTCTTCATCAATACTTGCAAAACATATCATGTGCATCGTTGCATTTACATTACATATTCATCATCATTTCATCTATTGCATCTACATTCCATACATTTTCATACATTTTCCATAATCAATTACATTTGCATAACATTCATACATTTGAAAGAAACCATTGCATTGCATAAATCCATACATACATTCTATACTATCCATAGCATTTACATCACATGATATCATCATAAATCAAAACATGACAAGTACAAATGAAGTCACAACCAAAATCTCGATCTCATATCATATAACTCGAAGTAGTCAAGGGTGCATTACTGGCACAAAGTACAAAAGAATAAGCTTAGGTGAGCTATCATAAGTCAGAATAGTATCTATAAACAAAAGAGCAAAAATATCAGAATATCTAAATAGATCAGCTGTCTGCCTAATCCTCTGCATCTGGTGGAGGTGGTGGTGGTGCATCTGGCACTGCCTCAACTCTAGGTTCCCTCACTACCTCTGAAGCTATCATATACTGAGAGTATGTGGGTACTCTCTGAGTGTTACAATAATAAGCAGAAAAATGCAAATATGAACACACAGAAGAGAAAACAATAACACAATATTTAACGTGGTTCACCCAATCCCTAGGCTACATCCACCAACATCGAGTCCAATATCTTTATTACTATCCAGTGATTACAATCTGAAACCTGCAACTCAATTCCACCACAGGAAGCTACAATAATCCCTCATACAATGAATCTCAAAACCCTAAGCCCTTTTACAAGTATTTTTGACATAACGAAATTAGGGAAAAAATACTCCAACTAATAGAAAATAGATGGCCGACCCTTTACAATATTATTAAAGGGGCTCCCCGCAAGGGGCTCTGCTCCTTGACCCCATAGAAAAGTTTGATTAGGCTCCACATACATAACAATCTCCCACTTGGAGACTGATCAGACTCCACAATAATATCCTCCCACTTGGAGACTGATTGACCAAAACCTGTAGCTCCCACTGGAATAATGAAACCACCCTGGACTTTGCTATTCTTTTATTCTGTTCAGTCTAGAAGACCAACCGAAGCTGAAGAGGAATTCAGCTTCTCCCTTGTCACTGCCTTTGTAAACATATTTGCTAGATTATCATCTGTATGTATCTTCTCCAACCTTAACTGTCCATCATCCAAAACTGATCGAATGAAATGATATCGTAATTGTATGTGCTTTGTTTTTGAGTGCAAAGTAGAATTCTTTGCAAGATGAATGACACTTTGACTATTTGAATACAAATAATTATCTACCTGTGGATGTCCCAATTCTCCCATGAAGAATTGAAGCCATATCATCTCCTTGGCTACCTCTGTAGTAGCAACATACTCTGCCTCTGTAGTGGATAAAGAATTCACCTTTTGTAACCGAGAAATCCAACTTACTGCTATCCCACCAATAGTAAACACATAACCTATAGTACTTTGTCTGGTATCAATATCTCCTGCCAAATCTGAGTCAACATAGCCATGAACAGTAGTAGAAGAGCCCCCAAAGTGTAAACACTTATTGGATGTACCTCTCAAATATTTGAGAATCCATTTGACTGCATTCCAATGCTCAATCCTAGGGTGACTCATATACCGGCTAACGGCTCCCACTGCATGTGCAATATCTGGCCTAGGACATACCATAGCATACATTAAGCTCCCTACAATAGAAGCATAAGGTACCTTGGACATTTTTTCCTCTTCTTCTGGTGTCTTGGGACACATTTCTTTGGTCAATTTCAAATGACCAGGCAAAGGTGTAGTGACAGTTTTGGCATCCTTCATGTAGAATCTCTGCAACACCTTTTCAACATAATCAGCCTGAGATAGAGTTAATTTTTTGTTCTTCTTATCTTTGCAAATTTTCATGCCAAGGATTTGTTTTTCTGTCCCCAAATCCTTCATAGCAAAAGATTTTGCTAACTATTGTTTCAACCCCTTAATATGATCCGTGTTAGATCTAGCTACAAGCATATCATCAACATATAAACATAGAATAATGTAGCTGTCATTATTTAACCTCTTGAAATAAACACAATGGTCAAAATTACATCAAGTGTATCCATTCTCATTCATAAAAGTATCAAATTTAATATACCATTGCCGAGGTGCTTGCTTCAAGCCATATAAACTTTTTTGCAATTTGCACACTAAACTCTCCTTACCCTTGACCTCAAATCCCTGTGGCTGCACCATATAAATTTCTTCATTCAAATCACCATGAAGAAAGGCTGTTTTAACATCAAGCTGCTCTAAATGAAAATCTTCAGTAGCCACAATACTTAAAATAGTATGAATAGAAGTCATTTTAACAACTAGAGAAAAAATCTCATCAAAATCAATACCATGTTTCTTTGCAAATCCTTTTACGACTAATTTGTCTTTAAAGCTTTTCTGACCTCCATCTTCTTCTTTCAACCTATAAACCCATTTATTCTGCAAAGCCCATTTATCTACAGGTAATTGACATAAATTCTAAGTCTAATTTTTCAGCAAGGAGTCCATTTCATCTGTCATTGCAGACTCCCACTGAAGTTTTGTATCCACCTACATAGCTTCATTATAACATTCAAGTTCACCAACATCAGTTAATAAGATAGAATACAAAGAAGGTGAAAATCTATCTGGAGGTCTACTTAGCCTTGTTGACTGTCTAACATTCACTGGGGTCTTTGGTATTTGTTGTTGCAGAGCATAAGGAATTCCTGAAACATTATCATTTGGAATATCATCCAGCACTACATAATCATTTTCTTTCTTCTCATGTTGCTGCAACAGATCTTTGTACAACACTTTGTCATTGAATATGACATCCTTGCTTCTTACAATTTTATGATTGTCAAAATCCCAAAGCCTATAACCAAATTCATCAATGCCATATCCAAAAAATATACATTTCTTAGATTTAGCTTCTAGCTTGGTTCTATTTTCAGAATCTATATGTGCAAACGCTTCACAACTGAAGGTTCTGAGAAAAGAATAACTCACCTTCTTACCCGCCCATGCTTCCTCTGGAATACCACAACCCAAGGGAGTAGAGGGACCTTTATTTATCAAATATATAGCAGTATTTATAGCCTCTGCCCACATGTTTAGGGGGAGCCCAACATGCCACCTCATGCTCTTAGCACATTTCATTATTGTCCTGTTCATGCGTTCAACCACTCCATTTTCCTATGGAGTCCTTGGAACTATTTTCTATCTATGAATACCAGTAGAGGCACAATAATATTTAAATTCTTTGTTGCAATACTCACCACCATTATCAGATTTGATACATTTTAATCTTTTTCTAGTCTCATTTTCAACCAAGCTTTTTCATTTCTTAAAAGTTTCAAATACATCAGATTTCTATCTAATGAAATATATCCATACTTTCCTAGTTGCATCATCAATGAATGTAACATAATATTGAGAGCCACCAAGGGAAGATACCTAAGATGAACCCCATACATTTGTATGCACAAGCTCTAATTTTTCATCTTTCTTTTCCTTCCCACTCTTTACAAAACTAACTCTCTTTTGCTTTCCATACACACAACTTTCACAGAAATCCATATTAACACATTTCAGACCTGGTAGAGCTTTCTTTGAATGAAGTAATTTCATACCTTTTTCAGTCATGTGCCCAAGTCTATTGTGCCACAACGCTATTTCAAAATCTCCAACTACTGTCTCTTGTTCTACCTGCTCAACTGCAGCAACTATTCCTGAACATTCATTTTTCTCTGAAACAATTAAAGTAGAGGGAACAATATGACCTGTACAAAGATATAAGGTGCCTACTTTCACACCTTTTGCTACTACTAAGGAACCTTTTGAAACCTTCCAATTTTTATCATTAAAACTAAATGTGCAACCCTCATCAGTGAGTTGCCCTGCTGAAATTAAATTTCTACTCAGCCTTGGAACATGTCTTACCTCTTGTAGTAGCCAATGATTCCCATTGTGCAACTTAATCTTGATTTTCCCTTTTCCAACAATTTGACAGGGTTCATTATCTCCCAAATAAACTAGCCCAAAATCCCCTTGGACATAATCAACAAAATAACCTCTATGGGGTGTAGCATGAAATGAAGCCTCCAAATCTAACACCCATGAATCATCAACATTTTCTAAAGACAAGAGCAAAGCATCCTCTTCGGATTTGTTACTTACCACATTTGCCTCCTTATTTTCATCATGTTTGTCTCCTTGATCTTTCTTCCGAGACCAACAATCTTTCTTCTTATGTCCTGGTTTTCCATAGTACCAGCAGTCGCTAGGTCCTCTTGACTGAGACCTCTTTCCCTTTGACTTCCCTCTTGATTTTCCATGATTTCTAGAGTTGTTTCCTCTATCTCTTGTTCTGCCTTTACTTTCTGCGTTCAATACACTACTCGATGTGGATGCCCCTGAGCTTTTCCTACAAATATCCTCACTCAATATAACACCAATAACATCATCAAACTTTAGGGTATTAGAATCAGAAATAGAATTACTAACAGCCATTACCAAGCCATTCCAACTTTCTGGCAAAGAACACAAAATCAAGAGAGCCCTAACCTCTTCATCGAAAGTAATTTTAACTGAGGCTAACTGACTTGTAACTATATTAAACTCATTGAAATGATCAGGGACTGATCCACCTTCTACCATTTTCATATTAAATAAATGCTTCATAAGAAATACCTTGTTTGAAGTTGAAGGCTTTTCATACAACTTCGCTAGGGTGTCCATTAGATCTTTAGCTTTTGTTGCTCTAGTAATATACAATGCCATCGATTGTGCCAGGCATAGACGAATACTCCCTAGTGCCTTCCTATCCAAAATATCCCAATCGTCCTGAGACATTGTTGCCTCTTTCTTGGCTATTCCCTCTAATGACCACTATAGATCCTTCTTATAGAGATAGTCTTCCATTTGCATCTTCCATAACTGGAAGTTTTGACCATTAAACTTATCAACCTTTAGCCTACCCTCGTCAGCCATTTCTCCACTTAACCTAGAGACTCTCCCACTAACTCGTGAGACCCGCTTCAGAGAATAGATGAAAGAATGAATGAAATAACCTCACTCTGATACCACTTGTTAGAATAATAAGCAAAAAAATGCAAATATGAACACATAGAAGAGAACAAAATAACACAATATTTAACGTGGTTCACCCAATCCCTAGGCTACATCCACCAACAGCGAGTCCAATATCTTTATTACTATCCAGTGATTACAATCTAAAACCTGCAACTCAATTCCACCACAGGAAGCTACAATAATCCCTCATACAATGAATCTCAAAACCCTAAGCCCTTTTACAAGTATTTTTGACATAACGAAATTAGGGCAAAAATACTTTGACTAATAGAAAATAGATGGTCTACCCTTTACAATATTATTAAGTCATTCTTGGTGTCGAGGGGCAGCACCCCTCGACCCCACCTTGGGGTGCTGCCCCTTAGGGGTCCCTGCAAGGGGCATTGCCCCTTGACCTCATAGAAAAGTCTGATTAGGCTCCACATACATAACACTGAGTAGCAAGTACAATAGTGTAGTACGCAGAAACATAATAAGCAGCTCTCAAGGTCTGATGTGTCACCTCTGCCTGTAATCGCCTGTTCTCCTCTTAGAGATGAGATCTCTATCTATCAGCCTCTATGAATCTCTCCTCCCACCAAGCACTCCGTACCTTTAGGTCCCTAACCTGTAATCTTAGTCATCTAATAATCTCTTGTGGTGTCAATGGTACGCTAGGATCTACATCTACTACAGGCATATCAGTATCTACCGCTAGCTGCTCAGTGGTCTCTGCTCTCTATGCCTTACAAAGTTTAACCTCAGCACCAAGATCAAAACTGGTATCATCCTATAGAGGATCTAGACTAGCAACCACATCCTACTCTGCATCCAGTACCTCATTTGTTGTGTCCACACTGCCTAAAGTGCCACTCTCTCCTCTAGTCGATCTCCTATGTAACATTGCAGGTCTTCCTGCTGAAGAACTAGGGGGACGAGGTGGTCTCATCTATCTAGATGGTCTGGACAAAGGTGTCCATACTACTCTTGGCCTCAGAGGTGTAGGCTGGGGCATCTACACCTGTGTGCATCTTTATCCTCAACCAATTGGAACCTATGCACCTGTGACATCCATGGCCTCCTCCATGGAAGGTATCAACTCTGTACGATCAAAAAATCTATGTATGGGATGCTCTCCAAGCCATCTAATGAATCCATCTATAACCCCTGCATCTAGAACATTTGCTCGATAGTCCCAATCTCTACCAATGATACCACTGCAATCTTGTGTACAGAGAGCATATGATAACTAAGGGCCCCATCCTAATCTGAGCTCTCTATGGATCTGTGCATAATTTGCAAGCTCCTCTGGTGCATCCTGAATGATGCCATACTACTTCCATACCCTAGTGATCATGGAGTGCTCAATAACAATAGTGGATCTCCCAATCAGTACATGACTTTGACATAGATAATTGAACTGCTCCCTCGCAGTGGGCTAGGCCTCTATCAGCAAGTATGGTCTCCATACTACAAAAGTCATATCATCTAGACACCACCTGAAGTACTCTGTGTGATCCATGCACACTTGTGTAACATAACTAGATTATATATATGATTGGCTCCTGTGGCTGGCACTGTGACTGACACACTGGTCTACAAACTGGAATGTGCTCCCAGACCCATATCTGAAGAACTAGTGCACCGGAAGCAAATGACTTGCTCTCCTAATACATGATCTCATGCATCTCACAGAACATATGTGCAAGCATGCACTGACCCCAAGCTAACTCAAAAGGAGTAGCCATCAATCGTGCCACCATTGAGGCCCAGCCCTGATGAACTACAACTGATTTAGAACCTGATTAAAGAATCTATGATTTAAGATCATCGAGCTGATTGATTACATATGACATATGATTAAATCAATATTATGTTGTCATTGATGTCAACTAGTTTGACAACACTTATCTTGTAAGTTACTATACTGAAACATCTATAGTAAAGGAGTGAAAGAGATGAAGTACATAAATATCTACATGAGGAAGATGGATATGACAGATGAGGATAAATAATACATTGAGTAACTTGTTGATGAGTCTATGACCTTATGATATTGACTTGATTATGTTTCATTCATCTATGATGAGGAAAAGAGCTAAAAGACACAAAGCACTGTTGTCGGTTGATGAAGCATTTTTGTGTACACTGACGAAGTGAAATGTAGTGTATACCGAGCATAGTGTAAACCAAGCTTGTGTTCACCGACACATTTCTTTGTTAACCGAGTAGAACAGAGGAACTAAATGACTAGCTTAGCCGACAAGATTGATGAGCTGGAAAGTGTATGATTTCGAGGTAACAGATAATGTTTGTTACACAGATCGATGGCTAAAAAAATTTAGGAAAGATCTAAAGGATGAGAATCAAATGAGTTATTGACACATAAGCTAAGGTATGTTTAAGCGGCAAAATCAATGAAGATGATTAAGTGGCAAAATTTGATGGAGCAGAAGAAAATGATTTACTTGTCTATATAAGAGACTGTAGATTTCATAGTGAGTTGTAATGCCGAAAGGAAGAGACTACAGAATTATCGAGTGAACAAGTTTTCATGCATACTTGATCAAACTGGTTAGTGAGAACTAAACTGCAAAGTTTTTACCCAGCGACAATAAGTTACTAAACATTGATTGGAACATAATTGATTTAATGATCAGAGGATTGAATGAGCTTAACATTGATTTGTACATCTGCAATTGAAGTTGTATTAAGGTAGATCACCTACTGTTACATTTTAACCATTGTACATAGTCAAATCTCTTAACCAAGTGGACTAAGAAAGTATTTTATGTATCATTCATAGAATGAACATTGTTATCCTATCAACCCCTGAGTGACTATTGGTTGGATGATAACGGTTGGTCTTAAATCCTCTAACAAGGTCACACCTAACAGTGTGTTTGCAACCTTTAACAGGGTTCCAACCTCACTTCAGAAGAGTGAATATTTTTGGGTTGCCTGTCCCAGGTGGTTTTTCCCTTCACAAGGTTTCCACGTTAAATCTCTTATGTTATGTGTTGATTGTGATGTTTGTTTGATGTCATATTTTCATATTACATTTTTTATTTGATCAGTAACTACTATATGTTTTAGACTGGTAATCAGTAAAATCATAGACAGTACAATATTTTAAGTTACCGAGTATTAGAAGTTTTAAGTATTTTTTTTGGGTTATACATTTTGTATTGGGACACTAGATAACTGATTCAACCCCCTCTTAGTTATTCTAACAATTGGTATCATAGTGTTGGTTGCTTAGAATAGAGTTTTAAGGACTTCAGTACAAAGATTTCAAAATGTATAAGAGGGAAGTGCCAAAGTTGAACAAAGAGAACTTTGCAGTATGGCAAAGCCGGATGAAGCTGCACATATCTAGAATTGGGAATTCTGCACTAGAATTGATGGAGAATGGCTATATAGAACCGACTGCTGGTCCCCTGACACTTGATCAACTGAGAGATAGGCATGAACACAATGTTGCTATGATGGAGATTGCTGCTGCCTGTACTGATGCTGAATTTGAAGATATTAAAAGCTGCACTATTGCAAAAGCCATGTGGGATAAACTTTCTCAAGTTTACAGTGGAGATGTGAATGTCAAAAGAGCCAGAGCAGAAAGCTTAAGGGGTAGATTTGATGATATGAAGATGAAGAAAGGTGAGAGTATTGTGAAATACACAAATAGACTGGAAGAGGTAGTACATGTTATTAGAGCATCTGATGGAGTTATTAGTGAAGAGACAGTTGTAAGCAAAGTCCTTAGAACCTTATTGCTGGTTTACGCAATCAAAATATCTGCTATTCATGAAACAAGGTCTACAGTTGGTAATGTCCTTACACTTGACAATCTGATTGGTAAACTTACAACCTTTGAATTGAATAACTTTGACAACAATGTTGTTCTGTCTGTGGAATCTGCTTTCATGTCTTCTCTGAAGATTGGTAAGTCTAGCAGGAATAATAGGAATGATGATAGTGATAACAATATCGATGATGAGATTGATGAACTTTAAGCTCTTATGGCCAGAAGATTACCCAAAGGTAAAGGAAGGTATAGAGGTAAGCTACCTTTGGCATGCTTTAACTATAAAGAGGTTGGCCACATCACTGCTAGATGTCCATATAAAAAAGATGATGAAAGAACCAAAGACCGATCTGAAGGAAGCTATGGGAGAAGAGTCAACAGAGGCTACCAACACAACAGAGATAACTGAGACAGTAATGATAAAGGAAAAAAGGTATGTTACATAGCCAAAGATAATGAATCTGAATCTGATTTTGATGATGATGTAGAAGTTGTATTTGTTGCTATGAAAGATGACTCAGAGGAAGAAGATAAACATGTAGAAACAACGATGATCTCTAAAGTTAACAAAAATAATACATGGATCATCTACAATGGCTGTACACATCACATGACTGGTGATGAAGAGAAATTTGATCAACTTGAAGAATACAATGGAGGATCTGTTAAGATGGGTAATGACACACCCTGTATGGTAAGAGGTAAAGGATACCTGATGATAAATGATAGGATAAAATGTGAAAATATTTATTGGGTATGGACTGAACTATAACTTGTTAAGAGTGGCACAACTGAACAATTCAGGTCACTGAGTTGCTTTTGAGAGCAAGAAAGTGAAAATCTTTGATGATGGTGGAAGATTAGTTGGAACTGGTGCACAATCAAGAGGTAATCTATTTTATCTTGATACTGATGAATCTTCTTGCTTGATGAGGAAAAATGAAGATGCTTGGTTGTGGTATAAAAGGTTATGCCATGTGAACTTTGATAACATGATTAAGATCAGTAAAAGGAAAAGAGTTAGAGGTCTGCCTAACTTGTCAAAACCTGATCATGTTATGTGTCATGAATGTCAGAAAGGTAAGATGACTAAATCTAGTTTCAAAAGCAAGGATTATTCAACAAAGAAGATACTTGAGTTGGTTCATACCGACCTATGTGGTCCTATGAGAACTCAGAGTTATTATGGTGATAGATACTTTATTCTTTTTGTTAATGACTATACTAGATTGATGACTGTTATGTTCTTGAAAGAAAAATTTGAAGCATTTAAGATGTTTAAATGGTATAAAGCAAAGGTAGAAAAAGAGACTGGTAAAGAATTGAAATTCTTAAGATCTGATAGAGGAGGTGAATTTATCTTTGGTGGATTTACTAATTTCTGTAATGAGCATGGTATTAAAAGACATGTCTCTGCACTGAGGACACCTTAGCAGAATGGGATTGCTGAAAGATGAAATAGGTTAATAGTTGATTGTGCAAGAACACTAATGCTACAAAAGAATGTTGCTCAGACATACTGGAGGGAAGCTGTCAGTACAACTATTTATGTTTTGAACCGAGTATAATTGAAGGACACTAACAAGACACCCTGTGAGTTTTGGTTTGGACACAAACCTACTGTAAGTTATTTCAGGATTTTTGGAAGCAAATGTTTTATTCTAAAAGATGAGAGAAATGGGAAGTTTGACTGAAAAGGTGATGAAGGGATATTTCTAGGATATTCTAGTAAAAGCAAAGCACATAAGTGTCTGAATAAAAATACTAATAAAATGATTGAAAGTACTAATGTCTGAGTTGATGAGTTTGATGAAAAGAATGTAGAGGAAAGTACAAATGAATCAAAAGACTATGGTAGATTCACTTACATTGAACACCCAGAGTATCTACCAAAGCCATAGCCCGTGATAATCGGTCAGCAGGAAAATAATACAGAAGAACATGAAAGAAAAACTGACGAGCAGGATGGACCTACCGAGCAAGCAAATGAACTTGCACAGGATGAACAAGAAAGAAGAGATAGAGTACTGGCAAGATTTTTCAGGAAACATCATCCTGAGACACTAATTATTGGAGATAGACAAGCTGGCATGCAAACAAGGAGTAAGAAAAGACAAGATACATGTCTAGTTTGTGATTATAAACCGAAGAATGTAAAAGTTGCATTAGAAAATGATGAATGACTTAATGAAATGAAAGAGGAAATAGAATAGATAGAGAAGAACAAAACCTGGACCTTAGTACCCTGACTGAAAGATAAGAATGTTATCGGTACTAAGTGGATATTCAGGAACAAGCTGAATGAAAATGGTGAGGTAACAAGGAACAAAGCTAGATTGGTATGCAAGGGATATGCACATGAGGAAGGAATTGATTATGGTGAAACATTTGTACCTATTGCTAGATTAGAAGGAGTTAGAATTCTACATGCATATGTTGCACACAAGAAATTCAGAGTTTATCAAATGGATGTTAAGTTAGCATTTCTGAATGGAATACTTGAAGAAGAAGTCTACATAGAACAACCTGAAGGGTTCATTGATCCAGACAACAAAGACATGTTATGTAGATTACATAAAGCTTTGTATGGTTTGAAACAAGCACCAAGAGCCTGGTATGAGAGGTTGCATACTTATTTGTTAAGTATTGGATTTGTTAGAACTAGTGAGAACAACAATTTGTATATGAAAGGAGATACTGATGATACTATTCTTATTGCTGAGATATTTGTGGATGATATTATTTTTGGAGGTTAAGATAACATATGTAAATCTTTTGCTATGAGATGAGAAAAGAGTTTGAGATGTCTATGTTTGGAGAGATTAAGTTCTTTCTAGGACTACAAGTGATTCAGCAAAATGATGGGATATTCATCACACAATCCAAATATATCAAGGAAGTATTGAAGACATTTGGCATGGAAGATGCTAAACCTATGGGAACACCGATGGCTACTGGATGTAAACTAACTAAGGAAGATGAAAATATAGAGGTAAACCAGACATTGTACCGATCTATGATTGGTAAGTTAATGTATGTAGTTCATAGTAGACCAGATATAACACATGTGAGAATTGTTGCTAGATTTTCCTGCAAACCCTAGAGAATCACACATGATTGCTACAAAGAGAATCTTAAGATACTTGAAGAAAACATAAAATTATGGATTATGGTATCCTAAGGAAGGCAAGTTTGAACTGAAGGTTTATACCGATGCTGATTGGGCTAGAAATGCGGATGATAGAAAAAGTACCACCGGAGGAGATTTTTCTTTGGTGAAAGACTTGTTACATGGACAAGTAAGAAGCAAGCTTACATTTCTCAGTCTACAGTTGAAGCAAAGTATGTTGTTGCTGCTACAAACTGTTCAAATATTGCATATATTAAGCAAGTTTTGGAAGGTATGAATGAGGTAATCACTGAGTCGGTGATTATATACTGTGATAACACAAGTGCAATTAATATTTCAAAGAATCCAGTGATGCACTCTAAGACAAAGCATATATCTATTAAGTATCACTACTTAAGAGAACAAGTATAGGAGAAGCAAGTTAAGTTAGAATTTGTTACATCAAAAGAACAACTTGTAGACATATTTACAAAAGCTTTACCAAAGCATACATTTGAGTACTTAAGGACTAGACTAGGGGTTCGTCCCCTATCTACCAGTCACTAATGTGATCTAGATGTTGCATCAACATATTCTTATTAGAAGATCATTCATGTTGATGCAACATAGTTCACACTTTGGATAATGTTCATGGTTGTGATAAGTTTGGAGAACTGAAACAGATTGGGATATCAGTATACAGAGATACAGAGAATGCATTGGACAACAGAGAGTTACTTGGCTAATAAAGAGCAGTGTGTTTATTTGTTTCTTTGGCATTGTTGTCAAAGGGAGAGATAAACAATATAAAACAATATACACTGATGAGAACTATCTGAGGGAGAGATAATCTAGAAGAAAGGAAGAACATTGAAGATCAGTTACTAGGAACAGAAGCAAGAACTTGAGAGCTGAAAAGATCATATTTGCAGAATGACAAAGCTGTATTGGTAATAATGTTGAGTAACGTAGTGATTAAACATATTAAGCTAGGGAGAGCTTGTACAATATTTGTTCACAAAGTTGTAGAATACATGTTTGGTATGTGTATGGTATATTTCATATTACTTGAGTTGCCATCAATGCCAAAGGGAGAGATTGATGAACTACAACTGATTTAGAACCTGATTGAAGAATCTATGATTTAAGATCACCGAGCTGATTGATTAGATATGACATATGATTAAATCAGTATTATGTTGTCATTGATGTCAACTAGTTTGACAACACTTATCTTGTAAGTTACTATACCGAAACATTTGTAGTAAAGGAGTGAAAGAGATGAAGTATATAAATATCTACATGAGGAAGATGGATATGATAGATGAGGATAAAGAATACATTGAGTAACTTGTTGATGAGTCTATGACCTTATGATATTGACTTGATTATGTTTCATTCATCTATGATGAGGAAAAGAGCTAAAAGACACAAAGAAGTGTTATCGGTTGATGAAGTATTTCAGTGTACACTGACGAAGTGAAGTGTAGTGTATACCAAGCATAGTGTAAACTGAGCTTATGTTCACCGACGCATTTCTTTGTTAATTGAGTAGAACAAAGGAACTAAATGACTAGCTTAGCCGACAAGATTGATGAGCTGGAAAGTGTATGATTTCGAGGTAACAAATAATGTTTATTACACAGATCGATGGCTAACAAAATTTAGGAAAGATCTAAAGGATGAGAATCAAACGAGTTATTAACACATAAGCTGAGGTATGTTTAAGTGACAAAATCAACAAAGATGATTAAGTGGCAAAATCTGATGGAGCAGAAGAAAATGGTTTACTTGTCTATATAAGAGATTGGAGATTTCATAGTGAGTGGTAATGCCGAAAGGAGGAGACTGCAAAATTATCGCGTGAACAAGTTTTCATGCATACTTGATCAAACTGGTTAGTGAGAACCAAACTGCAGAGTTTTTACCGAGTGATAGGAAGCTATTACCGAGCGACACTAAGTTACTAAACATTGATTGGAACATAATTGATTTAATGATCAGAGGATTGAATGAGCTTAACATTGATCTGTACATTTGCAATTGAAGTTGTATTAAGGAAGATCACCTACTGTTACATTTTAACCATTGTACATAGTCAAATCTCTTAATCGAGTGGACTAAGAAAGTATTTTATGTATCATTCATAGAATGAACATTGTTATCCTGTCAACCCCAAAGTGACTATTGGTTGGATGATAACAGTTGGTCTTAAATCCTCTAACAAGGTCACACCTAACAGTGTGTTTGCAACCTTTAACAGGGTTCCGACCTCACTTCAGAAGAGTGAATATTTTTGGGTTGCCGGTCCCAGGTGGTTTTTCCCTTCATAGGGTTTCCACGTTAAATCTCTTGTGTTATGTGTTGATTGTGATGTTTGTTTGATGTCATATTTGCATATTGCATTTTTTATTTGATTAGTGTATCATCTTAAAATGGAAGCACTTCCATGATAAGAGTGTTTAGCCCTTTGAGTAAGTGGTCTGGGGTCATGTTAAGCACCTTGATCGGGTCTTTGCATGTATTTGGCTTTCTCCCCACTTTCTACTTCTTTTTTGCTTCATTCTAGGTGAAATTAGGGTTAGGATCTCGAGGATTCTCCTTAATTTCCCTCTTCCATGGCTCTATTTTCTAGGTAGGACTTAGAAATAGGTCCTCCTGGCCTTCATCATAATCATTATAGGATTTTATGCCTATCCTTGGCATTTTATCTTATTCTGGTATCATTTTTAGGTCTCCGGACATCCTCGAGATCTCCTGTCCTGATTTTGACTGGATTTGGGCCCATAGGGTCAAATTCGAGGTTGAGCCTGACTAGGTTAGGATCGAGATCGAACTTGAATCAGTCAGGATTGAGCTCAAACTTGACTAGGTCAGTCCCAACCTCGATTTTGCCCCCCTCTTTCAAAATTTCAAATTCTTTGATTTTCGGGTGTAGAGTTTTAGGGATATTTGTTTTTCTGTCTCCAGGTTGGCCATTTCGGGTTTCAGAATGGTAAATCCTCTAATTGAATTTAATCTAGATATATTTTCTAAAGGTTAGGACCTAATTGAGATTTAATTCTCCAAGGTGGCCCCTCTAGAGGATTGTGCCCTAGTTCACTATAAAAGGAGGCCTTCCTCTCTCATTTCATCATCCATTATTCACATCTCATCTCTCAAGCTCTCAAGTGCAATAAAGAATTCAAGCATTCAAGCAAGCCTTAAAGCATTCAAGTGTTCAAGCATTCATCTATCAAGGAGATCCATTGTTAGCCATTGAAGGATTCAATCTCTTTGGAGCCCCCTTGAGGATCCATCCTTCTACATTCATTCAAGCCTCCTCATATGCAAAGATCAAGTCAAGATTGGTGTTGAAGATCAAACACCATTGACTGGAGACATCCTACATTCATTCTACATCCATTGAAGCATTCCTACTTGTGGATTTGAGGATTCAAATCCTCTACAAGGACTTTAACATAAGCGAGGTGATTTGTTTCAATTACTTTGTTTATGCACACTACATTTCAATTCAATTTCAAGGTTAATTCCTAAATTGGGGTTTGACCAAGGCAAACCCCTCATACAAACAAAACCCCCATTTTCTTGCAGGTATAGGTGCAGGATTTCAGATCTAAGAGCAGATTTGGATACCCTTTTCGATGAACTTCCAAGATCTGCAAACAAAGTCATAATTGACCTTCAAATAAAGAATTTAGCCTTTGACCTTTTATGAGGGTCAAAGTCAACTTGAGCTTATCTTGGAAAAATATTTTTGGGATTTCTCCGTCTTGACATTTCCAGTCCAGAAGAGGTTGCAGAATTGCCTGAAAGTACACACAGACATCAGAAATTGGCATTTTCTAGATCTACCCTAATTTGAGGTTAGTACTTGTATTTCAATCATTTCAAATTCTAAACACTTCAATTCTACCATAGGGAAATATAGGTTTTTTCTCTCTCTTTCATATTCTCCATAGATTGATTCGGTTGTGCATTAGCCTTTTGGTTGATCAAATTGGATCTCTCCTTTGGGAATTTGGATTTAGAAGTGGATCTCATATTTCCCCCATACATATACACATCAATTATACACATTTGAATAGGTGTGATGCCATTTTACCCCTATTCATTTTGGTGAACCCGACGTGCTTACTCTCTTTCTTTTTGGTCTTAGATTTCCTTTTATCTTGTTAGTATTAGATTTCTCCTTTGTGTTAAATCTTGCATGCTAATTAGATTTCAAAAATACAATAATATTCATGCTTTATGTGTTCTTAGTTTAGTTCATTTTCATTACATTGGTTTATGAGCTTTACTACCACTAGTCCTACTTATAACATTCCGGTTAGAAGAAGTCATAGACTCATGGGTGCCTTTGATCCTGAATCTTCCTCTCCTTTCCTTAGGATCCCGGATGATAAATTGATTCTTCATGATTTGAATCCTACTATGGAGAAACTCTTCTCACTCATCTCATGATGAGGATGATGCTTTAAGATTTCCTCCTGAACAAGTCCAAAAACTTTCCACTGAACTTGATAAAATGGGTAATTGGCTTATTCAAGAGAACCATAATCAAGATTCCATTCAAGCTAAAGAGGCTCTTAAGTAAGTTCTCTATGATAATGATCAAGGTGTTAACCTCTTGCATGGTATTACTCACCTTGTGCATTCAAATGTTAAACCTTTAGTTCAAGAAGCTCAAGATTTATGGTTGATTCCTCCTATCACTAGTGTTGAACCTCCTTCTAATCCTTTACCTAGTATTCCTACCTATACTCCTTCTCTGGTGACTGTAACGGTTCCCTCTATTCCTATGAGTATTCCTCATGTGTCCCTTCCTACATCACAACCTTTATATCATAATTTTCCTTTTACTTATTCCAATCCACTTCCAACTGTAGTTCCTAGTGTTCCTCCAGTTGTGTCTTCTTACACTTTACCTAGTGTGTCTAATGTTGCTACTCCTATTTCCTCTAATGATTCAACAATCATCAGTTTGGCTCAAATTGTATCATCCTTACAACAACAACTTGCTTCCTTAACTCAAAACAAGTTTAGTATTCCTACATGTGACATGGGAAGTCCCTTGTCCCGAGACATTATTTGTACTCCTATTCCTCAGCAAGGTGAGATGCCTCGTCTTGAGAATTATAATGGAAAAGGAGATCTTGTTCATCATGTTAAAACATTCCAAATCATTTGTAGTGATTATGCTCATGACCATAGGATTTTAGCTAAACTGTTTGCTAGAACCTTTCATGATAAGGCATTACAATGGTATTGTTCCTTGCCTCCTTATTCCATTGATTCATTTCCACAACTTCCTAGTCTCTTTATTCACCAATTTCAAAACAACATTGGCCCGCAAGTGTCTTTGAATGATTTAATGGTAAACAAAGTGCTAAAAAAAATTTAACTGAATTTATTGGTAGATTTAAGCATTTGTATGCTCAGATTTCCTATCCCTTGTTCCTGATATGGATATTCAACATATGTTTATTTCAAATTTGCAAAAGGATATTAGAGATAAGATTTTTCTTACTGAATTTACCTCTTTTCAACAACTTTGTGCAGTGCTTCATCATTATCAATTACAAGTGAGTCAATTTGAGAGAACAACTCCAATGGCTCCTATTCTAGTTGATAAAAGTGATGCTGCTCCTAATCCAAACAAATTTAAAAAATTCAACAACTATGTCAACTTCAAGATAAACAAACAAATGAATGCAGTTGCTGATCAAGTTGCTATTGCATCTCACAATGCCACTTTTGCATCCACTACTTTTCGATTAAATCGTACGTTTACTCCTCTTTCTAAATCTTTACATGCTATTATGAATAGGTTGTTAGCTACTAATATGATTACTTTACCTCCTATTCATCCTCTTTTACCTATTACGATTGCATCTAAATCTTTTGATCAAAATGATTTTTGTCAATATCATCGTCAGAATGGTCATGATACTGAGAAATGTTATTCTCTAAAACATAAGGTTCAAGACTTAATTGATTCTAATGCCTTATCTATTGATAATCTTGATGGTAGTGGCAACAAATCTGTCTCTCCTCCTAATCAAAACCTTCAAATCTATACGAATCCTTTACCTACGCATGATACTAATACAATTGCTCAACCATCTGCTATGGAAATTATGTATGATCTTAATCATGTTGTTAATCAAGTGGAGCATGTTGGTCAATCGATATCTCCACCTCAAACTCAACCTCAACCTCAGATTCAACCTCAAGTTCAATCTCAACCTCGACCAAAACCTAAACCCAAACTGAAAACTCAACCTAATCCTAAACTGAAAACTCAACCTAAACCTCGACACAATCTAAGAATAAAAGACCTCGGGAACTTTTGATTACCTTTGACGACTTTGAGACTATTAAGGCTCCTGATGGTCCCCTTTACATTGCTACTAGGATTTCTCAGATACCTACTCGTGGTTGTCTTGTTGATCCTACATCCTTAGTTAATGTTATTACTGAAGAAAATCTCTTTATGAAAAGCTTACAATGTGATTCTTATGATACATCGGATGTGTGGATTCAAACTTGTAATGGTTTTCTTTATCCATCATTTGGTTCTATTACTTTACCGATTGAACTCTGTGGAAAAATTGTGAACACTACCTTTGTTGTTGTTCCTACTTTTGATCAATTTCAAGTTAACCTAGGTTTTCCTTGGTTAAAGGCCATGCATGCTATTGCTTCACCTATCCATAAGTGTCTTAAGTTAATTCATGATGAAGAAATAAAGATGATTAATCATAGTTTATATCAACCTTTTAGGCCTAGAGATTGTGCTGCTCTTGATTTCTTTTGGCCTTCATTACCTAGTTCATGTCCTCCTCGACCTGATAATCTTTTTCATTCATATCAAGCTTATAAACATCTCAAGATTCTTGAATTAAGCTTACCTCCTATGGATCTTAATCGTGGTCTTTTGCCTACACCTTCTATACCTCCTTTACCTATGACTTCTAGTTCTGTTAATCAAGTTCCTTCTACCAAACCTATCACAGATCCTGTGATTGTTTCTCCTATTGTTAATAATTCTATTGATCTTCCTAAAGAACCTGTGAAGGATCCTGTAATTGTTCCTCCTAGTTCTCAACCTATTTCAAATAAATCAAAATGTAATCGATCTGCTAATGAATGTCGTAAAAAGCGTCATGCTCATGCTAAAGCTCATAATTCTATTCTTCAAGGATCTCTACCTTCCTTGGATAAACCTATACATGATGTGTTAGAAGAAGTTGTTACTAATAATGATGTTCACATGCATGATTATGATGATTCTATTTGTATCTTAGATCCTATTTTGATTAATTTGGATGAAGAAGATACTCTTGATGATACTGATGATGTTAATGATGAATATGAGACTATTGACATTGACATTGATTTACCTAATATGATTTCATCACAATTAACTCTTGCACCTAGTGTCAAACATTGTGATTCTCAAGAGGATCCTTGTTTGGAACTGGCTATCATTCCTACTGTGTTGGATATAGTCCCTCTTGTGAGTTACCCACCTTCCCTAAATGATATACAATGAGATGAGGAGAGTAGGCGGCACACTTGATCGGCTTGTCCTTCGTGGTAGCTTTTTTTTCTTTTTGTACTGTGTTTCTCCCATAATGTGTTTGCTAAATGTTGTTAGATTCTTTTATATGATCCTTGTTACTTAGTTGGTACAAGGTGATAAAGGAATTGAAACTGTTGTTCAAATTCCTCTATATGTATCTCTATTCTTCTATGTGTTGTTCAATGTTATGTCGTAATTGTGCTATTGTTTGTAAATGTTTCCTTGTGTTATCTACTTGGATTCAAGATATGGTAGCACTAATTCTTTTTGGTCTCCATGTCATGGTCCTAAAAGATTCTCCTTCGTATATCTTATGTGATCTTTCCTCCTTTGTGATCGTAGTTCTACTTTCTTTGGGGAATGATGTCAATTCATTTGCAATAATATCATTTATATATATTATCTTATGATCATAATGACCCCATGGTAGGTAGATCCCTTCTGTGTTCTCTGTATGTTTCTATGATATTTCCCTTGATTTGTCTTCATCTGGGGGCATCTTGACGTGGAAACGTAATCAGTGGAGTTGTTTATGTTTCTGTTAAAGCCATTCCTCTTGTTAAAGTGTCAGCAATGACTTTAACATGGGGGCATACACTCTGCTCACCTATTACACACACACACTTTTCGATATGCACATATTTTTCAAGATACCTTCTCTCCCTTTTTGGATTAGCAACTAATCCTCAAAGCATGGATTTATATTTTAGGATCTCTTGATCCCTCTAGTTTCAAATATACATATATTTTGATCCCTTAAGGTCGGAGGTGTCCTTTAGACTGGATCTCTTTATTGTTTTTTTGGTTTTATTCTTATGGAATAAAATATTCCTAAGGATGAATCCTTGGTGGGTTGACTAGTGAGTAGCCACATTCACTAGGCGGTTCAATTCGATCTTTCCAGTTGCGCCATTTTCTTGTGTGGTTCACAATGAGACATAAGTTCTCATTGGGCAAGGTAATCACACCTTCTTTCTCTCTCTAGCAATGTCTCTCTTATTGTGATCTAGGAGTCGATGAAGACTTGAGTCCCTAGGGGCTTAAGGTTTCCCTTTGTCCCTTAGATTACGATAAGATTATCTTTTCATTCTGATCTCCTTTACCAAGAGTTTGCATCAAGTCCATACTCTTGCTAAAGTGGGGGCTTAATGTATCATCTTAAAATGGAAGCACTTCCATGATAAGAGCATTTAGCCCTCTGAGTAAGTGGTCTGGGGTCATGTTAAGGGCCTTGATGGGGTCTTTGCATGTATTTGGATTTCTCCCCGCTTTCCGCTTCTTCTCTGCTTCATTCTATGTGAAATTAGGTTTAGGATCCCGATGATTCTCCTTAATTTCCCTCTTCCATGGCTCTATTTTCTAGGTAGGACTTAGAAATAGGTCCTCCTAGACTTCATCACAATCATTATAGGATTTTATGCCTATCTCTAACATTCTATCTTATTCTGGTATCATTTCTAGGTCTCCGGGCATCCCCGGGACCTCCTGTCCTAATTTTGACTGGATCTGGGCCCACAGGGTCAAATTCAAGGTTGATCCTGACTAGGTTAGTCCCAACCTCAATTTTTCCCCCCTCTTTCAAATTTCCAAATTCCTTGATTTACGGGTGTCGGGTTTCAGGGATATTTGTTTTCCCGCCTCCAGGTTGGCCATTTCGGGTTTCAGAATGGTAAATCCTCTAATTAAATTTAATCTTGGTATATTTTCTAAAGGTTAGGACCTAATTGGGATTTAATTCTCCAAGGTGGCTCCTCTAGAGAATTGTGCCCTAGTTCACTATAAAAGGAGGCCTTCCTCTCTCATTTCATCATCCATTATTCACATCTCATCTCTCAAGCTCTTGAGTGCAAGCAAGAATTCAAGCATTCAAGCAAGCCTTCAAGCATTCATCTATCAAGGAGATCCATTGTTAGCCATTGAAGGATTCAATCTCTTTGGAGCCCCCTTGAAGATCCATCCTTCTACATTCATCCAAGCCTCCTCATATGCAAAGATCAAGTCAAGATTGGTGTTGAAGATCAAATGCCATTGATTGGAGACATCCTACATTCATTCTACATCCATTGTTGCATTCCTACTTGTGGATTTGAGGATTCAAATCCTCTACAAGGACTTCAACATAAGCGAGGTGATTTGTTTCAATTACTTTGTTTATGCACACTACATTTCAATTCAATTTCAAGGTTAATTCCTAAATTGGGGTTTGACCAAGGAAAACCCCCCATACAAACAAAACCTCCATTTTCTTGTAGGTACAGGTGTAGGATTTCAGATCTGAGAGCGAATTTGGATACCCTTTTTGACAAACTTTAGAGATCTGCAAACAAAGTCAGAATCGACCTTCAGATAAAGAATCTAGCCTTTGACCTTTTATGAGGGTCAAAGTCGACCTGAGCTCATTTTGGAAAAAGATTTTTGGGTTTTCTCCATCTCGACATTTCCAGTCCAAAATAGGTTGCAGAATTGCCCGAAAGTACACAATGACATCAAAAATTGGCATTTTTCTAGATTTGCCCTAATTTGAGGTTAGTACTTGTATTTCAATCATTTCAAATTCTAAATAGTTCAATTCTACCATAGGGAAATATATGGTTTTTCTCTCGCTTTCATATTCTCCATAGATTGATTCGATTGTGCATTAGCCTTTTGGTTGATCAAATTGGATCTCTCCTTTGGGAATTTAGATTTAGAAGTGGATCTCATATTTCCCCCATACATATACACATCAATTATACACATTTGAATAGGTGTGATGCCATTTTACCCCTATTCAATCGGTAACTACTATATGTTTTAGACTGGTAATTGGTAAAAGCATAGACAATACAGTATTTTAAGTTACCGAGTATCAGAAGTTTTAAGTATTTTTTTTGGGTTATACATTTTGTATTGGGACACTGGATAACTGATTCACCCCCCTCTCAATTATTCTAACAAGCCCATCAATAGACCATTCTACTGACGGTCGGACATGATGATACCTCCTATCATGCCTGCTATAATACACTCTAACCTATGGGTATGCCCATAGTGCTGCACTAATAACTCCCAGGAAATAGAGCCAATGAACTGTGTGTCATCTCCAAACAATCTACGGAAAGAATGAAGACCAGAGTTCCCCGAACTCACATAATCTGGGTGAGGACCATGAAATGGAATGCGCAATATCCTATATACGTCCTCAGGTGTCATAGTAATCTCTCTAGTGGGTAAATGGAATGTCTGGGTCTCTAAATGAAACCGCTCTATCAATGCAGTTAACAGTCCATGGTTAACCCTAATCTCAGGCAACTGAATCAGATACTCAAATCCACAAGAAGAAAGATGTAGCCTCATAGGGTCGGGCAGTGAAACGTAGAGTCTCTGAGTCGCAGGATGTGAGATGTGCACATGAACATCAAGGTATATAACCTAAATGGAACAGAAATAGGGAATCCTATCAGTAATTTGGTTTAAAAATAGGCTAACAGTACAAAAATTCAAAAGTTCACTATCTCAGAAGGTGCATTAAATGCTCAAAAATCAGCCTAAGGAATTAGAAAATAAAATTTTTTGACCTAAAGATGAGTTTTAAGCTCACTGTTTTCCATACGACAATGCAGACTAGCATAAAAAATTGTACGAGTTTCAGTAGGGTCCCATATGACAAACCATGCATATACGACTTTCTAGGTCTACTGTACGACATATGAGGGACCCGACGAAATGTTGTACAACTCTTGGGTCCCTCTCAAACATGTTTTAGGGGGTTTTGATACCACACTCTATAGGACATTGGAAAGTCATACAAGTCACATAGGACAGTCGTATGAGTTTCCATGCATGCGAGAATTGAAAAATTGAAATGTACGAAAAATAACCTAAAAATGCTACAAACATGAAAAAATGGAATTTACAAAGAGGCATAGAGGTCCACTTACCGGATGTCCATACTGGGAAGGCCGCTGGTGTCTCTGGCTGTGCTCAAATCAGTGGGAAGAGATAGGTACCTTTGGCTCAACCATTTTCTCCCTCAGAGGGCTCCACAAGGTTTCAAAAATCAAATGTGAATAATGAATTGAAAATGACCCTTTTGGTCCTTATATAGCTTTTGACCTAATTTTCAAAAGTGCTCTGTTTTCCACAAAAATTGCACCCTTGGCTAATTTTGACGTTCTGAACCCATTTTTGGGATCAAAATCAAAATTTGAGATCATTTACTATGTCAAAATTTTGATTTAAAATTTTCAGACCTAGGACGGTCGACTGCTTGCATAATCAACCTTCAATCATCATAGAACTCCAGTATTCAACTTAACTGATTATCTAACATCAAAGTATTCAAATTTCAACTTGGTCAACCATGGTCAACTCATGGTCAAACCTAGTCAAACTTGGTCTCCAGGACCTCCAAACGATGCAGAACGCATTCTCGAACATGTATAACCACTTCTCAAATCAATTAACATGCTTCTAAACCATTCAACACTGACTTTTCTTGTCAGATTTCAATTTTAATCCCGAAGGGGGCATGGTATTACACATCATTCAAAGTCTACAAGTCTAAATCTGAAAATTAAATTCTTTTCCTCAGTGATCAAGACAATAACCACGTCTAGTTACTGATTCATCTAAAGTCCTCATCTCTTGGGGAAAATCTATCAGCTCTTGGGGCATATCAGATTCATCAAGATTCATATCAATCTGGTATCCTAATCTATCTTGTAAACTATATCAGCTTTTCGTAACCAACGGTTCATTAGTGTTATTTTCCTTGTTTCTTCGTAACTGATGGGTTCATGATGTGATACCAATATGATTCTCTTAGGACATTCAGGTCTGGAATCGGTCACTCACTTCTTCGCAATCATAAGGTTTAGAATCAGGCGTTTTGGCACTTTTTTTTCGTAATCACCGGTTCATTGTTGCTATAGTTAACATTATCCTTGGTCAATCAGGACCTAAATCTTAAATCTTAAAATATTTCAATCGATTTCTGTCTCGGAATTGGTTAATCTTTCAAATCAGTTTCATACATCTTTATCATACACAGATTATTCTTTGAACCACTACGCTTTGCACAATGATTCAAAGAGGGGCAAAATGTAATACCCCAAAAATGGGCTATAGGTTCATTAACCTCCTACATCTTCAATTTGAATGAAATCGACACAAAAGTCCTAACCTAAGGCACATCTGCACATTATCGACTTTAATTGATTTTATCCTAAATTCTGCATCGAGGAATATTCCTAGCAATATTCTTATTTATTCTAATTATTCTTAATTGAATAATTATTTGGCGATAAATCTTATTTATCCTAAAGTTTAATTAACTAAATATTCTGAATATTTAATTAATTAGATTTAATACTACCACTTAATTATTTAATTAAATTTATTCCTAAATTGTATTATTTAATTTTGACAATAAATCTAAAATCTCATGACTAATTGATTCAATTCTTATTTAATTAATTAATGTCAATTGTCAATTTTTAATAATATAGTTTTAGAATAAAGTTTGATTTAATAATTGATTAACCCATAAATCAATTGTTTTAATTCAAAAATCAGTTAAGTTGAGAATAAATCACTTTATTTTAAAATTAATTTATAATTAAATCACGCACAATCAGAAAAGCAGGCAACTAGAAATTAACAATCAATTTTAAATTGAAACTCAACATCTGATGATGAGTTGAAATATGATCTAAAACTCTATTTTGAGTTAAACACTGCTTTTGCATGATTTTTGTGAGTTAATTATCTCTGATTTCTTGATAACTCAAAAATCAACCTGAGTTTATCAAGAGTGATTTATGGCTTTTCTCATTCATCCTCAAGCCCTGGATTTCTATAAAATCAAGGCTCAGCTCTTCATAATTATATCATCAACACTCGAATTTGCACGATTACTCTGGCAAATTGGCGATTGGAGGATTAAGCACTTGCGATAGGCAATTTGTGAGATCTTTCATAGTTGATCATAGTTTTTGGATAGTTTCATATCATAGATTTTTATATCATTCATAGCATTCTTAGATAAATCTGCATTCAATTTCTTTATATAGCTTAGATTCATACAATTTTCATATTATTGCACAAAAAATACAAAAATATAGAATAATCTGCATTCATACAGTCTTCCATTCTTTTGCATTCAAATCCCTCATTTAGGTGTTGCATTGTCACTGATCTTGATTCCAATTTGAGAACATCATACTCGCACCTACTAGAAGGCATTAAATCGCTTGGTTAGCATAGTTTCAATTATTTGCAAGATTTTGATTTTGCTAATCTCTAATATTTTACTGAAGTGTTGTCTACAGCTAGGTACAAAATTCACACACACACAAACAACTATCAGATTACAATCTGATCTGCAAGATCATGCAAGATCTTTTCCACAACTTCGCCAACTTCAGCTTTCATAACCTCAGATCTGACTCACCAAGTCTTCCAAGTCATGAACTTCCTTATCCTGCTAATGATCTCCTCCTTTTTCCTCTGCCTAAACATCTACCCAAACATCCTATAAATACTAATCATCAGCCACAAGTCGGCTGGATGAAACTATTAACTCCCCAATAAATAATTAAATGCCATACAAGTTGGCTTACAATTCTATACAAACATATAATTCAACATGTCGGCCTATAACAATAGCTACCAACAATAAATGTACCAAGTCGGCTCAACAAAGCACATAGAAATCTAGTTGGTAAGCCAAAACAACCGAGCAATAATGAATTAACCAAGCACGCCAGGCATCACCGAGCACCAGTGTCGATCAAGCACCGCAGGCATAACCAAGTAACACTTCATCAAGCGCCAAATATTACCGAGTTCCTTTAGTGACCAAGCTTCCTTCAATGACCGCGACTGTCGGTCAAGGCTGCAACCGAGTAACATCAGCCAAAATACCACACCCCATGCAGTTTCACTGAGGACAAAGAATGTCCTTGACTTAACCTTGGATGCCCCTGCATCAGACACCCTAGGTTCCAAAAGATGTTCATATGTGAGAGGAACATCTTCCATGATTCAACATTTAAATCCCGAACTAGTTCTTCACATACAAGTCCTCCACCTTTTCTGCTTGCAAATTCTTCCACTTCAGTTTCCTCTGTCTCTTCAAGTCTTTTCTTGACAATATACAGGTCAGTTCTCCATACAGATCATTCATTTTCTCAAGATCCACAATCTCAACTCAGCTACCAATACTCAGGCTTCTCCTATCAAGTGTTGTTTCCATCAAAGGCATGAACAAAAACTTCCTATCATCCTTCAAAATAGTAAACACATTCCAGACACAGTCATAAATAGCTCTGCAATCATATTTCCAAGGTCTACCGAGAAATATATCACAACTATTCATTTTCACAATGTCACATAACACAAGATCCTTGTACTGGCCAATTTGAACATCAATGAAGCATTATTATCTTACTTCCAAAGTATGAACATCTTGTAACCAACCAATCGTATAAGGACAAGGATGCTTCGTTCTATTCAACCCAAGTTTCTGAACCAGGTCCTCAGCAACAAGTTTATCAGTACTACCACTATCAACAATAACATCACAAAGAGGAAAAAATATATATCCATAGGCATTCTTGTCAGTGTAGCAGCAGTCTGGATATTATTCGAGCAATTTGGATACACTTTCTTGTCACTTCTAGTCAATGTGCTTTTCCTTTTGGTGACAATCCCATTTTTGGGCAATAGAAGAAGCTCTCATAGGCATGTGGGAATTTATACCAAAATCCTCATACTCTTTCTAATTTTATGCCATTAATTGAGGAAATGAGGTTTTGTTTAAGAATAATATTTTTCAGTTTTAAGAGCAATTTAAGATAATGTTTTGGGGTTTATGGAATTGGGAAAAGATGTCTTTATAAATAGATTTCTTTTATATGATTTGGTTATAAAATAAATGTACACGGTTCTAATAAGCAATAGATTATTTCATTGATTTAATGACATGAACTTAATCTGATTGAAGAGCTGTGAAAAAAAAAGATTATTTACTTGTGGATCATTTCCCCAAATTACCAGTTGGTTGTTTATGCAAGACCTATTTTTTGTAACCAATTTTGCTAATATATTGTGTGCGTGTTAATATAATCAAGCTAATGGATGCTTTCTATTATAGGTCTTGTTACTTTCCTCACAATTCCTACCTTATATGAGTAGTATGAAGACCATCTAGATAGATATGCAATTATTGCCCCGAAGCAACTCACAAAGCTCTTCTTGAGAATTAATGGATATATTCAATATATCATGACTAGGATACCTAAGAAATATAAACACTTAAAGGGAAAGAAGATACTATAGATTATTACTTTGTTTGCATTTGAATGAAGAGCCTGTAATGCTTCCCCTGTTCATCAGGGAAGTGAAGGTGGTTTGCACAGGAAAGCAAAGTTGAAACATTTGAGTTGTCCCTTATTTTTTGTGTTAATGAAAGTCAAGGCAATTTTTCAAGTTCCCACCTTCCATGTACTAAGCTTAAAGTAAATGGGTCTTGTTAGAGGCTAACAATATTTTGGCCATATTTTTAATAATTTAGGGTGGGTTATTGTAAATTATGATGAAAATAGTTTTGTATTTAAGTTATACAAGGTTTTGTATTTAGGGTGGGTTCGACATTATCTGAAGAAGAAAGAACAAAAATTTACAATGCAATCAATTACCAAAATATTTGTGTTAAAGAATGTAATATCATTTCTCAAAATCCTTGAATTTCATAAGGAATAGCTATACAAATTCTCCTTAATCAACAAGACAAGCCCAAAGGCGTGCTTGATAGTCATTACACAAAAGGCTTAGTCTCCTCTCATTTTTGTGATCACGAGAGGGTGTATATTCCCTAGGAAGTTATTATTGACACTTATTTTTACTATGTAAAGATTCATTCATGCTTTCAAACCAAACACCTATCGATGTATCCTTAATGTACCTCCTTTGGGTGAAAGTGCTAGTTTTAGGTTGTAGTTGTCATTAGTGTTGACTAGAGTGGTCAATTAGAGGAAGCATACCTATAGACTCACACATCTTTAGAGCTTAAACTATGCATTGGATTTTGATGATTTTTTTGGTTGTCTTTGAATACAACTTAGTCACTTAAAAAATATATTTTTTGACTTCTTGGTATTAACAAAGCTCCTTGCAAAATTTTTTAATTGTCAAAGGATAAAAAAGCGTCCATTTCAAACTGTCACCCAATAAGAAAGTCTTGTTCAATTTATTAGCATTTGGGAGTACGCCCTCTCATATTGTGACTCTAGGAGATGGGTCTGAGATTCCTCCAGATGCAATTGAATTGTGCAAGCAAATAGCTAAGGAGGAGTGTGTGGATATCAATTGGCAAGTGGGTGATGTAGTTGTGATTGACAATAGATTTGTACAACATGCAAGGAGGCCCTCTAAACTACCCAGAACAATTCTTGGTGCCTTCTGTAAGTAGCAGACTTAGATGCTCTGATTAGATTTACCTAAGTTAAGTTGGTCGGAATTGCCATAGCAGTGAGATACACAATCTGTGATAAATTTGACTGTAATTTTTATTTATTGAATTGTGTAATAGTTTTTATTTTTCGTAATTTATCATCCAGATAAAAGAGTGCACATGAAGAAGAAAAATGAGACAATTGTGTCCGATTATTTTAACAATCAAACTCAAAACTTAAGGATAAGCATTGGGAATCATCTGACATTGTTCACCAAATTGCTTCCTCTGAATGTTTATAATATATGAGGATAATTCATTGTCATTGAATGACTGTTTAAGTTCTTCATTCATTGCAATACATTAGTTGTCATCAGTCTAAATTTGGGTGACAATATAAAGACCAAGATTTGGAAAATGTGTACAAAATTTAATTTCAGTTATTCCCTGCCCCACAATCTTCAAGATTTAGACTGGTTAAAAGAGAGTTTTGATACTGTAGTAACCTCCAATTTTACAGATCTCCCCAATATTCGGTCTGAAGGATTTGGTTTTGTCACTCTTCTTTGAGTTTTAATTAATTTATAAAATATGATCAAATGTGGTATATTCTTCAGTGTTATTAGATTTTTATAATCTATTAAAATTTAAATAAAGTAGCTTCCTATTTAGATTGTGTCTGTAAGTTTAGCATATCACACTCTGATCCATCATTAGGAATGTATGAGAGCAGGAGATGCACAAATGTAAGATGAGATCTAGTTTACTCTTGCTCTACTTTTTATTGTGAGATCCAATTTTCCTATTTATATATTTGTTTATGTTTGAAAGATCTTTTTAAGGGGGGTATTGATTTATATATTAGGATGTTCCTCCTTTATCAATTTTCTATCTTTATTATATACCTCACTTAAGTATATAATATATCCATAACCGATTAATCTTTGAGGCATGACATTATTATATAGTTGTGGGTTCAAATTGCTAATCTTTCTAGTAGAACTTCAATTTCAATTACACTATTGAATATTGTTAATTTGCACTTGGTAAGACAATCTTTATCAATTCTTACATATTCCATGTGTTAGAGTAAAGTATTAATTATATTAATTAACTTTACTCCCTTCTTAAGATGTCAACACTTTTATTTTTAGTTGTTTATATTTAAACACACATGCACTAGTTGATTTAAACTTACGCACTAGTTGTTTTAAATATAAACTTGCATGCATTAGTCTTGTAATAATTTAACTAATTATTACATGCACTTTTGCTTTTTAGGTTTGTCTTTCAAGGCTTTTGATCTCCTTTATAAGGATGATCCATTGTACATTCAATTCATTCATTATTTGAAGATATTTTCTTCTTCATATTTTTGAGTCAAACCCTTGCCCTCTTCTTGTCTCTACTTCCTTGTAGCAGGTTTTTGTATGCAGGTGATCTTTGGGTTTTGTGGATTTGTATTGCTCAAATCCTACATGGTATCAAAGCCTAATCTGCTACAACTTGTTTGTGTTTGAAGGATTCAAATTAGGGATTTTTTGACGGATTTGAGAGGTTTTGGTTATAGTTTTCAGATTTGGTATTCTCTGTAGGACGTTATTTTTTATTTCTTTTTAGCACTTTTTAGGGCTTTTTTATATATTTTTTAATTGAAATTAGGGTGTCCCTAAATTTTGGTGCACTTTGAGCTCAAACGGAACTCATCGTTGAACTCACAATGCCCCAAAACCCCTATTTCGATATAAAACACATCCAATTTAGAGAACGTTACAGGGAGAGGTGAATTTTTTTGCCCTAGGGCCGTACGACTATGCACGCACCCTGAGATAATTAATTGCACGTAGTACGAGGTGGAAAATTAAAAAAAATAAAAAAATATAACGCAAACTGCATGCCGCTTGCGCACCACCCACGCTCAGCTTGGGCTGCCTGTCCCCACCGCCACTAAGAGAAACCGCCGCTGCATGCCCTAAACCGCTAGGCTTGACCACCGACGGTAGGCTTGACTACCGACGACAGGCCCTAAATTGCTAGCGGCAGGCTTGACTGCTGATGGTAGACCCAAACTGCCAGCAGCTGGACAAAACCACCAACACCAGGGAGCCCATGTGACCAGCCGCTAAGGCCAGGGGCTAGCGCTGGCAGCTTAAAATTTTTCTCTTTTGGAGAATTTTTTTTTCTAAAGGGCCCTTCACTAAAATTGGCATTCTGAGAGCTCCAGGCATCATTTTTTGATAAACAAGATATCACTGGAAAGCTGGTTCTGAGCTCGATGCTCTCATGGAGGTCAATCTAGTATTTTTTGTGATCTAGATTTTTGTTTTTGCTGTCAACGCCAGATTATCATTTTTGCATTTCAGGGGGGCTAATTTTCTCAAATTAGCTCTATTTTTTGATCCAGAAGAAGCGCCGAAAAGCTCTTCTCGAGAACCATCTAGATTTCTACCTATTTTCATTAGAATGTTTTCAAGGTACACAAGATTCAGATCTAAAGCTTTTTTTATCTTCTCTTGATAAAGCATATCATTCTAGGCTTAGGGGTTCGATATTTGGATTGTGGGGGGGTGTTATTTTCTTGTTTTTATCAATTAAACCAGATATTTATAAAAAAAAAACCCCTTCTAAAAAATATGGCCAAGACCTCTTCTTGTCTATAACTTCTGACCCCACATAATTATCACACATGGAAAACCCTGATGACATGACTTCTCCATTCAAAAGGGCTCTGGTCTTGTCTAGATGCAGTGCAACCAGTATTACAGAGGCCCTTTGAGATCATGTAGCATCGAAACAAGATGGATGAGGCTATGGGGTTGATTTCTTTACAAGTATCGAACAACTTGCAGTTTCATCTTGATGGGTGCAATACCCTTCTAGCTATGTGGACCAAGCTTAACACCTTGTTTGGTACAGTGAATGAGTTCCGAGCACTTCAAATTGAGGTAGAGCTTACCTCTCTTGTACCTGATTCTTTTCCCTCTATTGAGGACTTTCTGATGAAGTTCAAATGACAGAGATCTTTGTTACACAGATGTGGAAAGAAAAAAACTGATAAAGAGTGCATTTATCTGATTCTGTCTAAGCTTAGGGGAAACTTTTAGATCTTCTCTTCTACCTTTCATTCTACCATGGACGCTTTGGGACCTACATTCACCTTGCCCACTTTTGAGGTGTTCTGTGATCGTTTGACTAGAGAGCAGGCCAAACTTACTCAGTTGGACTCTCTAACAGGATCAAAGAACCAAGCATTGGTTGCCCAGACATCTAACAGAAAGAAGAAGCAGAAGTTGAAGTAGATATCAAATTCCTCTTCTCAGCATCTACTTTCCCACCATCTTCTTCTAAGAAGGAGAAATAGAAGACTGAGAGACCTACATGTTTCTATTGTCAGAAGGGACCTCAAGATGAGTCATATTTTTTTCAGAAGAGATTTGATGGCTATGAGAAATAGATTGCAGATTTGCAAGCTCTTCTTCAGAAGAGCATTGTTTCCTCTCCATCCTCTTCTACCTCACAGGGGTCTGCCTTTCAGTCTTCTTCCACATCTTCGACATCTAGATAGGATTTTGGACAGGGTCATGCATTACAGGAATCCATTGCATCCCCTTTATAGGTCCCTTGGATACTGGATTCAGGTGCTTCTCACCATATGGCATCTTCTCAAGGGGTCTTCTCTATTGTTGAGGCTTCTTCCATTCCTCATATTCTCATGGGGAATAACACTATCCTCACAGTCTATAGGAAAGGTTCAATAGGCATTCGGGATGGCACATTCAATGATGTATTGTATGTTCCATCTCTATATGTAAACCTTCTCTCGATTTATCAGATTACACATAGTGGATTAGGGAAGACAGTTGAGTTCATTGTAGATTCAGTCTTCATTTGGGATAGTGCGACATGAGGCATTGTTGCTAAAGGGACAGTTGATCATTCCACCCGTCTCTACACCTTCTCACACTTTGGTCCACCATCTCCATTGTTAGAGCACAACTCTCCTCTTTCGTGAGAGCATCATGTGGTGCAGTCAGGTCGCTTGAACCTTTGTATTGTTCCTGAGATCACTGCTATGACTGCCACACCACATCCTATTGAGGTCTTTTCTCTTCAGCAAGATTCTTCTTCAGCACTGCCTGACCCTCTAGCTCCATTCATCGAGCCATCAGGTGCACTTGTTGAGGATTCTACAGAGGACATTCATCTCCTCTTTCATGACAGTGTCAACACACCTGTCACACCACCTACATTGGGGATTCCCTTTCAGGATCCTTGTGTTTAATCCTTTGAGCATCAGCTCAGCTTTCCAGTGACACCTCATCTTTCGAGGTTACCTCTTCAGTGTCCACTGACTTTCACTCCTTTGCATTGGAGTCACAGTGATTTGTTCATTGATCCAAGGGTTCTTTCATTTTGGGGGGGCTTTGGAGCCTCGATCCTCTCTCATGGGGAGGTTGGCAGCACACATTGTACTTATGGCTTTGAGAGAGTCTCTTGAAGTCATTTTTTTTTCTTTTGCTTCCCTTTATATCTCTTTTTGGAGTAGGGTTTTTTCCCACTAGGTTTTCTCTATTTCTCCATTTTACAGAGATTTGGTTGTGCTGGATACCTCATTAGGCCATGTTGTCGGGACCCATTTTTATACTTTCAGCATTGTAGTTTCCTTTGCTTTCTTCTTGCATTGTTTGTACCTACATTGTTGCACATCTTAAGGGGGGGTGTTAGAGTAAAGTATTAATTATATTAATTAACTTTACTCCCTTCTTAAGATGTCAACACTTTTATTTTTAGTTGTTTATATTTAAACACACATGCACTAGTTGATTTAAACTTATGCACTAGTTGTTTTAAATATAAACTTGCATGCATTAGTCTTGTAATAATTTAACTAATTATTACATGCACTTCTGCTTTTTAGGTTTTCCTTTCAAGGCTTTCGATCTCCTTTATAAGGATGATCCATTGTACATTCAATTCATTCATTATTTGAGGATATTTTCTTCTTCATATTTTTGAGTCAAACCCTTGCCCTCTTCTTGTCTCTACTTCCTTGTAATAGGTTTTTGTATGCAGGCGATCTTCGGGTTTTGTGGATTTGTAATGCTCAAATCCTACACCATGTATTTTATTTTAATCCATAATTTCTATCTATTATGATCTGTTTCAGCCATCACAAGATGTCTATAACAATAGAAGATCAAGTTATTGTAAGATCATCACCTTCTAATAACTTTTCCAAATACAAGTGATAATCATTTGGAAGTCGTCACTTCCTCATGATTTACATAGGGGTAAGCCCATTAAAAAACATTCATGATTCATTAGTATAATAATCAGTTATATCAAGTTTACCTCATAAATGTTTCATCTTCAATAGTGAACTCCTTCTCAATCAATATGATCAAGATTGTCACAAGTTGACTGAACCATCTACTCCCTTTGAAGCTCAAGTTTATCATCTTATTGACCTCTTTTGAAATATTAGACTCCCTTTGCATCTAGTCTCAATCATCAATTTGTTTGTAAGCATCAAGTTCTTTCTCCCTTGAATGCAATTATCTTGTGCTTCTATCCTGAACGTATGCCAGATAGAGATTACAAATAGCTCACTAAACTATCTCGACCGTAAATACCAATGATAGAAGCATACAATATTTTTACTAACCAATAGTATAGCATGAATTACAAACTTAAAAATTATGTGCATTAATAAAACATGAAATACTATTTCATTATGTAAGGTGAGCCCATATAGAAAATATCATGCAAATTCAAAGAATGATGTCGTCGATCTCAAACATTACTATAATTATTCACATGAATTTTCTTGAAAATCTAAAGGTTCTATACACTATGAAAACCTTCAATTTGATCGAATCTCCCTTCAAGTGGATAGGCTTTTAAAGAAGGAACCTCGCTCTTTTACATATTTTTATTTTTTGCATAGACCCATACACAATCAGTTGAATAAATTTTGAATATGATATTTTATCTCTAATCACTCCAGTGAGATTCTTCTAAATTTGTTTATCACCAACATATCTGAAATTCAACGAAATCCAACATTGTATTTGTGAGATATGGTCCTCGTATTGAGATTGTATTTTCTATGACAAACACACATTCACCAAACAAACTGCTCTCTTACATTTGCAACTTGGCTTTGATACCATGTTAAAGATTTAGGATCATTGCAAATGTAATAGCACCTATCTCATTGTATGTGTTTTCCAAATGCAACAATCTCTTGCATTTATATTGAGAATGAGCCAAGAAGAGATATGACCCTTCATGAGACACGTCTATTCATTAATATTTAATTAATATAATGATAATTATGATTATACATACATACATACATACATACATACATACATACATACATAGATATATATATATATATATATATATATATATATATATATATATATATATATATATATATATATATATATATATATATATATATATATATATATATATATATATATATATATATATATATATATATATGTATTGACTCATAGTATTTATTCAATTGAAGCTACAAAATATCAACAATTACAGGTAGTGCGAGGGAGAATCAATGGGTCATTTACAATGGGCCTTTTATGATGGGAGGAATAGGTTTTTATATCAGAGATTGGATGCCTAATTTTAACCCTAAGTAGGGGGTCATAGAGGAGGTGCCAATATGGGTGAGACTTTACAACCTTCCCCATGAGTATTGGAATGAGGAGACTCTGTAGTTGACCGAGGATAAGCTGGGTAAGTTTTTCAAGTCAAATGTGGCTAGTGAGAAAATTGATCATAGTATCTATGCAATAATTTATATTAAGTGGCAGTCACATACTCCTCTCCCCCATGCCATATAGATCTGTTTGAATGAAGGGGTTTGGTGGCAAGAAATTGAGGTGAAAGAAATCCAAGAATAGTGCAAGAGATAGAGGTTTTTATAAGATTGGCTTTAGGGATGATGAATCACCATAGAGAGCTTGGTGACTGCTAGGTTAGGCATGGGTGGCACCAGAGAAGACAAGGTTTGAGATTTCCTTGAAACCATCCACAAATGGAAGGTAGGACAAAGGTCCTAAGTTTGGTCATTGGGGTTACTCATGGATTTTAAGTGGAAATGATGACAACTTCAAGAGTGTTGAAGGAAAGGTATGGAAGCCTAAGGACCCATTTGTCAATAACAGAGTCCTTACAGTGAGGGTTGATTCGAAGGCATGGAAATATACTATTGGGATATATAGGGAAAGAGTTTTTTTCATAAAATGGAGTGGTTAGCGACTGACTTTCCCTTGGCTCAGGAAATGGTGCAATGAGAACTGGGGTTCCCACTACTCCTTGAAATTGTTGTTGAATGGTTTCTACTTGGTGATTGCAGGCAGTGCGAGGGAGAATCAATGGGTCATTTACAATGGGCCTTTTATGATGGGGGGAATAGGTTTTTATATAGAGACTAGATGCCTAATTTTAACCTAAGCAGGGGGTCACGAAGGAGGTGCCAATATGGGTGAGACTTTACAACCTTCCCCATGAATATTGGAATGAGGAGACTCTTTAGTTGATTGGGGATAAGTTGGGTAAGTTTTTCAAGTTAGATGTGGCCATTGAGAAAACTGATCATAGTATGTATGCAAGAATTTTTATTAAGTGGCGATCACATACTCCTCTCCCCCATGCCATAGAGATCTGGTTGAATGAAGGGGTTTGGTGGCAAGAAATTGAGGTGGAATAAATTCTTGAATAGTGCAAGAAATGTCATGAATGGGGTCATCATATTGAAGCCTAATAAATCAGAAGGGAAAGGGATTGGAACAAAAGGTGATAGAGGACAAGTTGCCAGCTATGTTTGAGAAACAACAAGAGGAAGTGGTTTCTAAGGAACTAGGAAAGGAGAAAGAACAAGAGGTGGATAAGAGTGGTTTGAAGGAACTGATTGCTTTGAGTAAGGAAGATAAAAGCAATCTTGTAACTAAACAAGTCAAGGTGTCTATCCAGTTAGAGTGGGTAGAATGCAGTGCATTGGTCGGTGGAAATGATTGTCCTTTAGGGTGGAAATATTTTGCACTAGTCATAGTTGATGGGGCTGAGTGAGAGGAGCTGCCTATAGTAGATGAGGTTCACATTGGAGTTAGAGATAATGGAGAAGGATCTCAAGAGGAGTTCTCAACTATTTTTAACAACATTCAAATATCCCCGGTAAAGGAACATGTTTTAGAAGGTAAGAGCATTTGTGAGGAAGATGAACATTTATCCTCTGAGGAAGAGGAGGATTTATTGAGATTGATAGGGGAGGTAGGAATTTTGGAGATGAGGAAAAATTGTCAGTCTAAATCTAAATCAAAGAAGCCAAACATAGGGACTAAGAAAGATAGGGGAAGGAAGTCTACACAGGAGTTATTGGAGATGGCTGGGAATATGCAGGACCAAACAAAGTTGAGATTCAGGAGAGACATGTTCTCTCCTGGGAAGCCATGAAGTTCCTAACATGGAATAGGGGTTTTAATTCCCTTGACAAGTGTCTCCTGATCAAGAAGTTCCTTGATCAAGAGAGACCAAATGTGGTGTGTATTCAAGAAACAAAGTTAAAGCAAGAAGATGGAGAAGCATTTTTGTGGGGGCCAAACTTGGAAAGGATTGTTTCTTTACGCCTTGGAATCCTATGGGGGGTTGAATATCTTGTGGAAACACACAAAAATGGATGAAAATCTCATTTCTTAGAGTACTTATTGACAAATGGTAACGGTGTCATTTTTTCATTTGCAACAGTCAATTTTTCTCATAAATGTGTATGTGTCAGCAGGGAGTCTAGCTAAACATTAAGTATGGAATGAGATATTAGAAGTTATCAGGAATAATAGAAAGGATACTTTCATTCTAGGAGGTGATTTTAATGCTACTCTAGCTTCGAATGCGAAATGAGGTGGTAAAGGTGGGATAAGTGGAACTGATAGGGATTTTCAGGCTTTTGTTTCTAATAATGGGTTATGGGAAACCAAAACTCAATATGGGGCCTTTACCTGGACTAATTGAAGGTAAGAACTCAGAAGGATAATGGAAAATTTGGATCATTTTTTTTGTGGCAGGTGAATGTGACTCTTCTTTAATAGTGTTTGAATTTGTAATTGTGCCTTATTCTAGCTCATACCATTTCCCAGTAATCCTTAACTTTCAGAGTGACTCTGTTCCTATGAGATGCCCTTTTAAATTCGAGAAGATGTGGTTTAGGGAGGAGGGGTTTTTTCAAATGGTTTTAGACTGGTGGAAGAATGCTCCTCAATGTTGTGACAATAAGCATTTTATTTTCTTTAAGAAATTGCAATACATTAATGAAAATCTCAAGGTGTGGAATAGACAACACTTCAAAGATATTTTTGTAGAGAAGAATGTTTTAGAGGGCTAGTTAGAGGTGTTGACAGTAAGGTTATTAAGAAAGGTATGAATGTAGTTGATTTTAAAAATGAAAGAGATCTCAAGGATAGATATGTAGAGATTTTGCGAAGGGAGGAAATCTATTGGTGTCAAAAGTCAAGGGAGTGCTAGCTAAAAGAGGGAGATTGTAATACAAAATTATTTCATTGTTTAGTTAAAACTAGGAGATTTATTAATAGGATCATGTCCATTATCAAAGATCAAGGAAGAATTTTGGATGAAATAGAAGATATTAACAAGGAGGTAGTGACCTTATACAAGAAGCTTTGGACTGGTAATGAATCATCCTAAGATGGAGGAGGTGATGAGATTATCAATGTAATTCCAAGACTGATATCGGAGGAAGATAATGCTGCATTGATGGAGAAAGTTAGTTTGAAGAAGGTGAAGTATGCAATATTCGATCTTGACGGTGACAAGGCACTGGGATCAAATGGTTTCCAGTCAGTCTTCTATTAGAATTTTTGGGACATTGTAAAGCAAGAATTATGGGAAGTGGTTGAGGAGACTCTAGAGAAAAGAGGTTTTTGCTAAAAGACTTTAAAAATACTTTGATAGCATTGGTATCGAAAAAAGATAATGTAGAATCCTTTGAAGAATATAGGATGATTTCACTTTGTAATTCTATACATAAGATTATTTCTAAAGATATTGCAAATAGATTGAAGAGGGTTTTGGGGAAGATTATGTTAGAAGAGTAGAGTATATTTACTCCCAATAGGTCTAGTTTTGAGGGTGTGGTAATTGCACATGATTCAATACACCCCATCAGAGTAGGGAATAAAAGTGCAATGTTTGTAAAGTTGAATGTTAGAAAGGCACATGACAAGGTAAACAGATCTTTCCACATAAAAATGTTAAGACAATTCAGGTTTTGTGAGAAGTGGATAGATTGGATCTTAGGCCTAATAAGGAATCCTAGAGTTTTGATACTAGTAAATGGTATATCCCACTGGGCTTTTTCAAAATGATGAGGGGGGTGCGTTAGAGTGATCCACTATCTCCATTTTTGTTCATCCTTATGGTAGAAGCTTTGGGGAGTTTGATCAATAAAAGAATGTTGGAAGGATAGTGGAAAGGAGTTTTGATTGCTCATGGAGTTGAGCCATCCACTCACTCTCAGTTTGTAGATGACACCCTTTTAATGGGAGAGGCATCTTTGAGGGAAGCTCGTGTGATGAAAAAATTATTGGATAAGTATATTACTGCATCAGGGCAAGAGATTAACTGGCAAAAATCAAAAGTCTTTCTTTTTTAATACTAGGCTAGATATTCAAAGGGAGATATTAAAGATTTTTAGAGTGAAGCAGGACTCCTTACCAAGTACATTTTTGGGAATCCCATTATTTGGGGGTCCTAATAAGGCAAGTTTGTGGAATGGTTTGATTGATAATTATTTTAATAAGTTGTATGAATGGAAAAACAAGTGGTTCACCCTAAAGGGTCGAATCATTATATTGAAAATAATTATTTCAGCTATACCTTTTTTCTTAATGACATGTCTTAATATTCCTTCTAAGATCATTCATACAATTGAACAAAGGATGAGGTGATTTTTATGGAATGGGAAGTAGGATCAGGATAAGATCCATTTGTTAGCATGGGAAAAGGTTTGTAAGCCAAAGATTTCAAGGGGGTAGGAGTTAGAAGTTGGAAAATCTTGAATGAGGCAATGTGGAAAAATTTCATTTGGTAAATGGTTCACAATTCTGACCATAAATGGGGTAGAATATTAAGAGCTAAATATTTAGACTCAAATGACAAGTTTCATATTTTAACAGTTGAAGATCCTCCACGTGGCTCGACTCTTTGGAACTTTTTGTTGGAATGTTGTCTAGTGATAACAAATTACATTACTTGGTTAGTTGATAATGGTAGAAGAGCTAATTTATAGGATGTTTCATAGGACATAAATACTCCATTCATTTGGTACTTGCATATGAGAATAAATAATATTATGGACATTTGCTAAGGCACTCTAGAGAAAAATTTTCATGATATGGGTGACAATGAATTGGATTTCAACTAAATCGATACACTTGAGATCACCAGGAATATTACCCTTGTTGGGCCTGTGACTGGACTAGGCATTTTGGGTATCTTTGTTTCTTCTCACTTATTCTCATTTATATTTTCAATATATCTTTTGAATCTTTGTTTGAATCGATTTATGAATTTTTTGATTGTTATTATAATCCTTGAAAGATTTTTGTGGATGTATTTTCCCAAACAAGTTGTTTGATATTTTCCATGGGCATGTGCAGTAAAACTTGATTAGGCCAAAAACTAGGCTATTGAATCTTTCACTTCACACAAGTTAGTTATCAAAACATAAATTGCCTTTCTGACTGTTTCCTATGAATGTGCATCTATTTAATTTAATTTCCATATGGCATTACTAAATTTGGTCCTAGACAACCTCTTGCTTTGTCATCCAATAGTACTAAGATATCATAAATAGTATTTGAATTTATGTGATTGGTATAGCAACATTTCTATGGGAACTAGAGGCTCAAAATAATCCTGACCTGAAAAGTTTGAATCTTGTTCATAATGTTAGGCATCCTTATAAAAGGCAGAATGGTAGTAATGGGTTTATTTGGTTTTGTTATATGTTTAAAGTTTAAAATTTAGTAGTAATATATTATAGAATTTCTATGATTTACTTATTTCCTTTTAGCTATTCCAAACTTCGAAACCATCTCCTTCATCTTATCATGGTATTTTATGTCAATTTCTATGATTGTATTCAGGTTTACTATTTGTAGTTTTTGTTTGCCATCATGCATATTGTTGCATTGTCTATCTTGAAAATGTATGCATAAGCATCCTTAATTTAAGAAAAGAACATATGAAACCTAGGTGTTTCTTTTACTAATATTTTGAGGTGATTGGTTTCTAGCTTGGAATTACAATACTAATAGGTCTTTCCTCTTAAAAATGAATTTATAAATGGGAGCATATGGTTTCTACATTGCTTATAGAGAGTAAACCAATGTATTTTAGTGTTAGCTGTAATCTCCTTGGAACTTTATTTTTTATATACGTGTTTTATATCATAATTGTTAATTTACTAATCATCGAGATTGTCAACTATGAAACAATGTTGATATTACTAAATTAGATGATCCTGAATCTATATTAGAATATTGGTCAACCTACTAGATATATCCAAACTCAAATTCTTGTATTGATAAAAGAAACAGAGCTATTGCTGAAAACTATATTTGTAATGTGGCTTTAATGATTTTATCTAATGTTTTGTTTTAATAGTGGCGAATATTATGTTACAAAGATGAAAAAATATATATCCATAGGCATTCTTGTGAGTGTAGCAACTTTCTGGATATTATTCGAGCAATTTAGATACACTTTCTTGTCACTTCTAGTCAATGTGCTTTTCCTTTTGGTGACAATCCCATTTTTTAGCAATAGAAGAAGCTCTCATAGGCATGTGAGAATTTATACCAAAATCCTCATACTCTTTCTAATTTTATGCCATTAATTGAGGAAATGAGGTTTTGTTTAAGAATAATATTTTTCAGTTTTAAGAACAATTTAAGGTCATTTTTTGGGGTTTATGGAATTGGGAAAAGATGTCTTTATAAAGAGATTTCTTTTAGACGATTTGGTTATAAAATAAATGAACACAGTTCTAATAAGCAATAGATTATTTCATTGATTTAATGACATGAACTTAATCTGATTGAAGAGCTGTGAAAAAAAGATTATTTACTTGTGGATCATTTCCCCACATTACCAGTTGACTGTTTATGCAAGACCTATTTTTTGTAACCAATTTTGCTAATATACTATGTGCGTGTTAATATAATCAAGCTAATGGATACTTTCTATTATAGGTCTTGTTACTTTCCTCACAGTTCTTGCCTTATATGAGTAGTATAAAAAAAAACTAGATAGATATACAACCATTGCCCCAAAGCAACTCACAAAGCTCTTCTTGAGAATTAATGGATATATTCAATATATCATGACTAGGATACCTAAGAAATATAAATACTTAAAGGGAAAGAAGATACTATAGATTATTACTTTGTTTGCATTTGAATGAAGAGTCTGTAATGCTTCCCCTATTCATCAGGGAAGTGAAGGTGGTTTGCATAGGAAAGTAAAGTTGAAACATTTGAGTTGTCCCTTATTTTTTGTATTAATGAAAGCCAAGGCAATTTTTTAGGTTCCCACCTTCCATGTACTAAGCTTAAAGTAAATGGGTCTTGTTGGAGGCTAACAATATTTTGGCCATATTTTTAATAATTTAGGGTGGGTTATTGTAAATTATGATGAAAATAGTTTTGTATTTAAGTTATACAAGGTTTTGTATTTAGGGTGGGTTTGACATTATCTAAAGAAGAAAGAACAAAAATCTGTGATGCAGTCAATTACCAAAATATTTGTGTTAAAGAATGTAATATCATTGCTCAAAATCCTTGAATTTCATAAGGAATAGCTATACAAATTCTCCTTAATCAACAAGACAAGCCCAAAAGCATGCTTGATAGTCATTACACAAAAGGCTTAGTCTCTTCTCATTTTTGTGATCACGAGAGGGTGTATATTCCCTAGGAAGTTATTATTGACACTTCCTTTTACTATGTAAAGATTCATGCACGCTTTCAAACCAAACACCTATCGACGTATTGTTGCACCTCCTTTGGGTGCAAGTGCTAGTTTTAGGTTGTAGTTGTCATTGGTGTTGACTAGAGTGGTCAATTAGAGGAAGCATACCTATAGACTCACACATCTTTAGAGCTTAAACTATGCATTGGATTTTGATGATTTTTTTGGTTGTCTTTGAATACAACTTAGTCACTTAAAAAATATATTTTTTGACTTCTTGGTATTAACGAAGATCCTTATAGAATTTTTCAAGTGTCAAAGGATAAAAAAATGGCCATTTCAAACTGTCACCCAATACCTACTTAAAAATGCCCCAATAATCACACACTTAAAGTTGCCAATACTTATGGACAAACATCCCAATAATTGTGCATAAATATCCCAGTAGTGGTGCACAAATGGGCCAATCATGAACCCAAAAAGCTAAAAAATGATCTTCTATTGGTGCATGTGAAACTTATCAATGGACTTTTAGTTATCAATTTGTCTGTCTCCTTTAAGATTAGTAATTGGGGGGTTGCGTGCACAAGGAGTGCATGACTATTGGAATGTGTTGGTTATCAGTGCTCTTCCTCTATATGTTTCTTTTCTATTTTTCAAAGTTATTTTTTTAGGGGAGACATGTTAAGTAGAAGTTATTTTTTTGGGAATAGACTGAGGAATTCATGAGAAGGCTTATGTGATATATTCATCTTGATTTTTTTTTAAAAAAATCTACTATAAATTTGGAGGTTTGTATCATTTTCCATTATGTGTTTTTTGGTTGGTCTATTTTGGTTCTTTATCTGCTGAAATATAACACAAAATTAACAACCACAAAGGTGATCTTTATTAGTTTTTGGTATTGGCCCAAAGAGGAGTCCAAAAATTGAAGAAGAATCGATAAGAGGTATGTAGGCCCTAAAAAAATATTAACAAATGGCTTAGGAGATTAAAAGGCTAAATTACATCAGGATGATCCCAAAGAGGAGTAGAACCTAGGAAATGCTACTAGGGTAGGATACCCAACAAAGAAGCTTCTTTAAAGGTGAACTCAACCCAAAATTATTTGTACACTAGATCTAGAGTTAGAGAATTACTTGAAGGTGGAAGGCGTTGATAAAGATGATCCTAAATGAGTAAAACTTGTAGCATCCAAATTGAAATTGCATGCAACTTAGTGGTGGGAGAATATGTAGATTTTGACAAGAAAATAAGGAAAAGATAAGAAATTAAAGTATGGTCTAAGATGTTGAAACATCTTAGAACTTGACTCTTGCCTTTTGATTATCAATTGAAATTATTTAAAGATTTTTAAAACAAAGGGATTAGTTAGTGTGGTCTTATACTAAGAAATTTATCAGGTTTCAAATTTGGGTGGATATATAGGGGAAAGGGAATGCAGATCATTGAGCATCCTAGTATGCACGAATGAGTAAAGTTTCAACTTCAAGACATGAGATCACCTTGGTCAAAGTACCTACTATGGATGAGGCTTATAAATATGCCTTGAGGGAAAAATAGAAACAAAACTTGGAAAAATAAGTTGGTAAGTAAGAGGGGAACTGGGAACTAAAATAGAGGAATTTACAAAGTTCCTCTAAACCTAACAAAGAGAAGGGACAAAAGGAAATGTGAAGCAAAACTTCAAAGGAAGGGGGGACCTTTAAATATAGGTGATGCAGACCACAATATTCTAGAGATTGAAATCCTTTGAGATGTTTCATTTGTAATGAAGTCCATAAGACCATAAACTACCCTCAAAATACCAAACGTGTAATGTTAGCACAAAATTTAACATGGTGCCATGTAGAACATTAATATATAGGAATAAAGGAACCCCTTGAATGTTGATTTGAAGAGGAAGAACATTTTATGAAAAATATACAATGTGAAAACATGCAAGGTGATTATATAGATGATGTATCTACAAAAAATTGGTTAGTATAAAAATGGTTAACAAATTGCCACATGTTTGTATTCCAAAAGCTAACCCTTACAAGATTACTTGGTTGAAGGATCATCATCATCTACTTGTGGATAAACCTTGTCTTGTTTCTTTCAAAATTGGTCATTTTGGATAAAGTGCTTTGTGACATGGTGTCAATGGATCATACCACTTTCTATCAGGTAGGTGTTGGAAACATGATTAGAATGTAATCCATCATGGTGGAGAGAATACTTTTGAGGTATAACACAAAGGAAAGAAAATACACTTAAAACAGTTGAAAGTATAAGAGGTGTCTAAAATGTTTGCCTTGGTACTTGCATCGATGAATATAAAATATTTTACCAAGAAACTAAGGTAGTGGCTTGTTATTTTATATGACCAAGAGAAGAAAGAGAGACTAGGGAAATTCCATCCCCAATAGAGGTACACAAATTGATAGAATATTGTGATATAACTCTACAAGAACTACTAGTTTTTATTGCCCTCATGGGGTATTACACATCATATTGATTTAGTGTCAAAATCAAAGCTTCCTACCCAATCTACATTTACATTGTCTCAAAAAAAGAGAGGAGATGAGGAGACAAATTGGTGAGTTGCTAAAAAAGGGATTCACATGGTAAAGCGTGAGAACTTGTTGCACACTAGCTTTACTCTCACCTAAATTAGGAGGCAAATGGAGAGTGTGTGTGGATTTTAGTGATATACACAAGATGATAATAAACTATAGGTATGCATTGCATAGGGTGGATGGCATGCTATACTACTTGGTGCTAGGATTGTCTCCAGGGTTGATTAGAGAAGTGGTTACGAATGGATCTGGATCTAAGATGGCGATCCCTAAAATATAATGTTGAAGGACAAGGATTATTCATATGAATAATTATTGATGCCTTTTGAAATGTCCAATGCCATTACCATGTTTGTGCACATCATGAATTGAGTACTTAGACCCTACATTGGAAAATTTGTCATAGATGATTTTGATGTCATTTAAATATTTTGTAGAAATATATAAGAACATTTAAAATACCTACATATGGTGTTTAATATGCTCTCAAATATTTATCTATACGAATATCTAATATGCTCTCAAAAATGTATCTCTACAAATCTCAAAGACTAACACACAAACCCAAGGCCAATGAATGCAAAAAATAGGTAATGAACAGGATGTATAATCAAACAATGACATGAATAGGCCAAAGTTTATGAATGAATAAACCAACCTTCGCCTTTAGATATCTACTAAACAATATGGTGTTATCTAAAATCTTCATAACAAAAATAATTAAAGAGAAATAACCTATTATATATGTTCCTAATAATTACTTTGCAACTTACAACTCAAATTTAATGTTCCTAATAATTACTTTACAACTTATAGCATTAACTGCCTAGGGGTTTGATGTTTTTGGGCTATGTCCAACTTTATTATGGTTTCTCCTTTCCCAGTTAGGCCCGTATAAGTCTTTTCAGATAATGATTTTTAATCCTCCAAATATTTATTTTTAGATTTAATGTACTAATCTTTTAAATTTAATGATATGCTTATTTCATAAAAAGGAACAATTGTAACAAAATGATCGAGTCCAATGAATACTATCAAATGTGCATCTCCACATGCAACAATGATGCAAATATTTTTTGGGAATAATGTATACACACCATATTAATCTTGTATAAAAACAAAAAAATAGAATACACAATTTTTTTCATTTTCAATTTAATTACACCGAAGGCATTTTCTATATAGGATGAAGGACCTAAAATTCCAAATCAATGGTCTACATTTTCTAAAAGGGGTGGACGACCATTGAAATGTTTTAAAGAATTGGATATTTCAAAATGTCTCGTTCATGCACAGATAGACCTCGCATCCATTCCAATCAAAATGGGTCCCACTTCCCAAAAAGACATGGGTCCATCTCTCGATTTCCTACAGAATGAAAACATATACGTCACATTAAATTCATATATCTTTGATCGGCTTTCTCTATTACACGTGGCCCTCGAACAAAGGATATATCTTTATCTGTAGGAGATAATGGCCGGCCAAAATGGTAATTTGCACTAGTTATATCCTGACATGTAACAAAGATTTGTTATCCATGAGAAACACGTGAATAGGCACTGGATTTTTGCCAATTATTTTTTTTGTTTGGTTCAATTATGTGAAGTTTGATAAATATAAACTCGTTTGTAAATCATTAAATTTTAGGATAATACAAATCCTAAGTGATGTAATGTGTAACTTAGATCTAATGAAAATATAGTAGCCTAGACTAGAAAAATCAACTTTTTAGTTACGAAAGAATTGACTTTGGCACATAAATAAAACAAAATATTGGAAAATCTTGATAACATAAATTAAATGACGAAATTTGTAGAACTAAACTATCTTATATGGTTCAAAACTTGTTCAGTCCATAAAGTATACACATAAAAGAAATGAACAATAAAAAAAAAAATATTATGACACTAATGTCGAATAATTCATAAATGTGTAGACTACATTTCATTTTTCTCACAAATATATAGAAGGTCGTCCACCATTTCCAAAAAAGTGACCAAGGAATTTACCAATGATTTTTCATATAAAGAAAAAATCAACTTCATTTCAGTTGTAAGATTGGTTGACATTAGGATGATACCATGTGTTTACTTCACATAAGTTTTCTCATTAAAAGCTAAAATGGGTGCATTTTTCCAAGGAGGACCATAGGTCAGGAACATATCTAATCTTTCCCTTCAACTTTTACATGGAATATTTTTGGGAGCAATCATTCTTAGAGTTAAAAATGCAATATTAACTCAAAGAATATATCACTACGTAATTAGAAAGATCCGATGAAATAATTCTTAAACATGCCGGATTAAAAAAATGTAGAATAGTAATTGGAGAAAGTTCTTAGATATGATACAATCTGTGTTATTAGGAATGGCATGGGAACAACCAATATATTTCAAGGATATACCTTTTAGGTGTAGAAACTTTCATCAATTCTCTTCTATTGCGAATCCTAGAACACTAGATGAAAAGAAAAATTTGTGAACATAGTGGTAGTTCCTATAGAATCTCTTTCAGAAATGGACAAATTAAAACTCATCTTCCAAGCTCAAGGCATGTGAACTATCCGACAAAACACCAAAAAATTGGACTCAAGAAATGAGATGATTGCAAGATACGAATAAATGAGCTTTGATAATCATATAGAGCATGGAAGAAAATGTCAGGATTTGAAAAATATAGATGCAATAGGTAGGTGTAATGCCTAATTCCACTCACTTCCAAAGCACACCGATGATTTTGATGATTGCATCCAATTGTGGGAGCATAGACAAGACACATAAGCTGTGGAGTATAGACAAGACACGTAAGCTGTTTGGAAGACGTGAAAGCATATTCAAGGAAAAAGCTTCTTTTCTCGAAGGAAAACATATAAAGTCCAACTCCACATTAATTACATTAGATTTATTTTGAAAATGAATAAAGAGAGATACAAATTGTATTTATTGGTGGTTTAGCATCAATCATCCATACCATGGATTTTTAGAATGTTTGGTTTCCAACTTGCCAAGATATACATAAAATCTAATATGGCTATATGATTGATTTCTTAAAAATCACATATGTTTGATATCCCATCAAATAGTTCGTTGGGTCCATGAAGATAAAATTTGGCATGTATGTACACTATTCAACCTTATTAGATAATTGTCTTGGTTAGCTGAAGTATTTCCCTTTTACATATTTCAGTTTATAATTAGTTGTTGTAATAATTATGTATAATTGTTTAACTAATATGATGTGCCTCTTATTTATATTGTCTTTATTGCATTCTATTATTATGATTCAGAGGTAATTGTTGAATCCTTATAATTGGATGCATAGTTGATTTGAAGCTATCACTTCTTTATTTAAATATTTATTATACAAACAACATCATTGCCTAAATGATTTACAATTGATTTCAAACCTATGCAAATTGTATAAATTTATTTTCTAATTTACCTTCCACACATCTTTTGCATACCCACTGTACACAAAAGTGCTATTGCTAGTTAATACAGTAAAATGGGCATCCACATCTCCAGCAATGGTGCATAGATATTTTGTGGTTGTGTACGGGCACCATGCTTATCATGCCAACTGCGCAAATGAATTCATGGTTTTGTTTTGTTTTTCTTTTTGTCAATCGTGTATTGGGCACCTGCTAAATTTACAGAGTAAATGCTTACCACCATATTTATCGATTAATATTATCGATAGCTTAGTATGGCCTCATGCTTAATAAACTACTGGTGTAGTATATAGCTTTTAAAGTCCGATCCACGAAGCATGAGCTGAAATCGATCCAGTCATCTAAATCATTGGATGTTTTCGGGCTTTTAGGTCGTCTGTTTCCCTGGCCATGAAGCACTCATACCTCTGACAGGGCGTCTATAACTTGTATTAGGAGGGAAAGAGGGAAAATTACAACAACCATTATGGAAAAGTTGCAGAAATGTCCTTTCCAACAAGGGACAATACCCTCTCAACGAGTAGTTACAGACAATGGCAGCCATGAAAGCATACTTTTCCCACTGGTTCTGCTGCCTCCTGCTTCCAATGAATGCGAAATGAGTCTACCCTGCTTTCTGCACACCATCCGCACTAACAGAGAGTGGATTGACAATCAGCTGAAAGAGGTGGGGGCATTGCTGTTCCGAGGATTTCCGCTCAAAACTGCCTCAGATTTCAATGAAGCGGTGGAGGCATTTGGATGGGAGGAGCACAGCTACATGGGCGCAGCTGCGAGGAAAAGGGTACATGGAAGAGTTTTCACTGCAAGCGAGGCTGCTCTGCATCAACCGATCCATTTCCACCATGAGATGTCCAAGGTAAATTTGTACTAGAATCCCTGCATTTTCTTCTTAAAGGTTGAGTTCTCCTGAAGATTCTTGGTTTTCTCTTTGTCTAGTTTGAGAACTTTCCCGCCAAATTACTTTTCTTCTGCGAGATTGCCCCACCTGAAGGTGGGCAGAGTGCTATTGTGTTAAGCCATAAGATTACCCAGAGGATGGAACGGGAATTTCCAGATATAGTGGCAAAGTTGGCAAAAGAGGGGCTGCTATACTCATCGGTTCATCCTGAGAAAGAGGAGGATGACCCCAACTTTCTGCTGAAGAGTTGGAAAACCCTTTTTCGAACTGATGATAAAGAGGAGGCAGAAAGGTAAGGAGGGTTGATTAACCCTGATAGCCCATGTTCAAATTCTTCATGTACTATTTTTGGGGAAAAAGTATAGCTGTTGCAGAAAGCACCTAGGGCTGATTAATCCTGATGTCCCATGTTCAAATTCTTCATGTACTATCTTTGGGAAAGCTTGATTTTGCACTGTTGCATTCAATGCGATTTTTTGTTTTTAGGGTTGCAGAGCGTGCCTTCAATTGGAAGGTCAGTTGGGAAGGCAGCCGAATGATCCTTAAGATGGGACCTCTTACCTCCATCAGAACTTTTGATGGAAATGAGAGTAAGAAAGTCTGGTTCAATTTATTAGCATTTGGGAGTACGCCCTCTAATATTGTGACTCTGGGAGATGGGTCTGAGATTCCTCCAGATGCAATTGAATTGTGCAAGCAAATAGCTGAGGAGGAGTGTGTGGATATCAATTGGCAAGTGGGTGATGTGGTTGTGATTGACAATAGATTTGTACAGCATGCAAGGAGGCCCTCTAAACCACCCAGAACAATTCTTGCTGCCTTCTGTAAGTAGCAGACGTAGATGCTCTGATTAGATTTACCTAGTTAGGCTGGTGGGAATTGCCATAGCAGTGAGTAAGCAATCTGTGATAAATGTGACTAATTTTTTTTGATTGAATTGTGTAATAGTTTTTATTTTTCCTAATTTATCATCCAGATAAAAGAGTGCACAAGAAGAAGAAAAATGTGACAATTGTGTCCGATTACTTAAAGATAAGCTTTAGGAATCATCTGACATTGGTCGCCAAATTGCATCCTCTGAATGTTTATGGTATATGAGGATATTTCATTGTCACTGACTGACTGTTTAAGCTCTTCATTCATTGCAATACATTAGTTGTCATCAATCTAAATTCGGGTGACAATATGAAGACCAAGATTTGGAAAATGTGTACAAAATTTAATTTCTGTTATTCCCTGCCCCACAGTCTTCAACATTTAGACTGGTTAAAAGAGAGTTTTGACACTGTAGTAACCTTCAATTTTACAGATCTACCCAATATTGGGTCTGAAGGATTTGGTTTTGTCACTCTTCTTTGATTTTTAATTAATTAATAAAATATGATAAAATGTGGTATATTCTTCAGTGTTATTAGATTTTTATAATCTATTAAAATTTAAATAAAGTGGCTTCCGGTTTAGATTGTGTCTATAATTTTAGATCACACTCTGACCCTAAAATTAAGCTGTATGGGAGCAGGAGATGCAGAAATGTAAGATGAGATCCAGTTTACTCTTGTTCTAATCTTTATTGTGAGATCTAGTTTTTGTATTCATATATTTGTTTATGTTTGAAAGATCTTATGGGTTTTCTATCTTTGTTTTTTTTTTAGGCAAAAGTGAGCAAGCCACTATAATATTTTATATAAAAAACTGATTCAAAAATAGCTCAACCGGGAAAGAATCAGGAAGAAAACCCGGAATCATCGCTTATTACATAATCAAAAAGTCGAATAAATACAATTTCAAATGAGGATGACTATGTATCATGTATACATTATGGAGTATAAGCTACCTCCCATTGCTACGCATACGAATTACAAAACCACTTGGGAAAATGGACTATCACCAGATAATCAAAATATCAAAACATCAAAAAATCCAAAAAAATTCATCGCCACTACTCACTCCTCCATGACATCACAATCTCGAGAACCCCTGCATGACTTAGGATCGACTTCAGTCCTAACTTCGAGCCACCCATGTTCTGAGACACCCTGATCAATTGGAGTCTGGCAAGGGTCCGAAGCCATACTCCAACCACGATCACACTGAGAAGACACCACCGAGCCCCAACCATCATGCTCGTCCATTGGTTTTTTGGAAGACCAACCCGTCCTAGCTTGGTCAATAGCATAGGGAAACTGCAGTTGAGAGGGAGCCGGAGATAGCCAAGCATTCCACTCAGCACCCATTGCAATCGATGGTTGAATTGAGGGCGCCTGATGCGGACCCTGAATTTGAGGAGTATTTGAAAATCTTAGCAGGTCCAATAACACATACCCAACTTTCCTCGCTCTGTCCTCCAATTGAAAACCAAGAACACGAGCAGTGACCTGTAACACAACTTTCATGTGGGAGGGGCTACGTTTTTCTACTGCTTTTTTGAGGGTTTCGTATGTGACCAGGGCTTCATGCTTTTGAAGCAACTGGGAGTGAGAAAACAGGCCACCCACCAAAGCCATCCCTTTCCAAAGATCATAATTTTGCATAGCAACATTTAGTTTATTATCAGCAATGAACTGCGGCCAAATTACCTTGGATGCCAGCGACTGTAGGAGCTGAGGAGATTGCATTATGTCCATAGTGTTGGAAAGGAAAATGGAAACCATATTCGAAAGATACAGGAAATGCATTGCGGAAGAGACCAGGAATTCTTCACCAATTAACTGCTTGATAGCCCGCCGAATTGAGGGAGAATATATGATAAACATCATATCCAAGATTGAATCATCCACTTGAACCGGTAACACAGCTTCCTCAAGGCTTGGTGGGATCCAAATGCGATAGTTCTTCGGTAGTATCACCCGATGTTGTTTGTTGCAGGATTCACACAAGACAAAGACATCAATCGTCTTCGACATTTTCACATGTTTTCGAAATGCAAGCGGTATCCTATTATATAACCTGAAGATGTACTTGTAGTAATTGATAATTATGAGCAGATATGAAAAATCCCAAACCGTATATGCCCATAATGAAGTGGCAATAAACATTTTCTTTCACACTTGGGAAGCCATGTGAATAGTGTATGGCAAATGTCTTGTCATTTGCCTGTAGAAAATACTTCCAATCCCACACATTAGTGGTGATATATTTTGCACAAGATAATGATGATGGCCAAAAAGATGAACCCTGTTTCTTTAAATTCATACGGCAGATGCAGTCATTTCCTAATCATGCTCAATTTAATGGCTTAAATGACGACATACATCCTTATCTACTTCAATTAACCTTTTAAGCTCTCCATGATTTTCAATCATAGTCGTTGGGTTTAATGATGAAAAATTCAGCCCATCACACCCCAAGTTTGAAAGATAATCTGCGACCTAGTTACCTTCCCGCAACATGTGTGAAATACACACATCATGATATTCATTTAAAAGCTTCCAAACTTGGTTTAAAATATTTTTTAGTTTCCATGAGTATGATTTTCTATGAATACAGGCATTAGTAATGACTGAGGAATCACCTTCGATATGTAAAGATCGATAATTGCCCTGTTTAGCTAGAATGAGGCTTGCAAGTAAAGCTTGAACTTCCGCCATGTTATTAGTGCCAACAGGCAAAGGGGATGTGGCAATAGCAACTACTTTGCCTTGAGTGTCCTGAATACATGCCCCCAATCCTGATATTCCCGGGTTTCCTCTGGAAGCCCCATCAAAATTAAGCTTCATGAAACCCTCAGAAGGAGGCCTCCAATGCACATCCGACCGAGATACTGAAGAAAATGTAATCTTATTACTCTGCCAACCAACTGGAATGATTAGCTGTCTCCATTCCTAAATCACTTTAGAATCCCATGAAGTGACAATAGGGTTATATTTGTAGCTTCTTAGACTCGCATTAGTCACTTCTGATATGGACCTTTCAATACCCTCTAAAACTTTGTCAATATGAGATGTCTCTTTCCTGAAAATTTGTTTGTTTCTTTCCCACCAAATGGCCCAAATAACTAATGTCGGGGCACATTTCCAAAGGTTTGCAAACAACGAGTTTGGATAGAGAACCAGCCATGCCTGAAAAAGATCCCAAATATTATCTTGAAGTGGTGTACTGTAATTTAACTTATTCAATATGAAGCTCTAGCATTGGTTAGCAAATGGGCAGGTTAGAAGAAGATGATCCACAGTTTCTTCACATGTATTACAAAATAAGCAATTAAATGATGGGGCAATGTGCAACTTGCTCAACCTGTCACTCGTCAAAATCCTATGTTTTATTGCAAGCCATGCAAAACAACTTGCCTTTGGTAGCACAACATGGTTCCAGCAGAATGAGAATGCTCTACATGGTACTTTATCCAACCCAATTTGCTGCAATATTTTATAGCCCTCTTTAACTGTATAGTTGCCATCTTTAGCTTGAGCCCAAAGTAACTTATCTACAGAGCCCGAAATAAATACTTGTTGAGAGGCCAATATTTTGTGGAATTGAATTTTGTCCTAGTTTGACAATTTGAACTCATCCGGGTTTTTTCAAGTGACTTTGCCTGAAATCATGCAGACATCAGCTACATGTTGATTGAGTTGTGTGCCCCAATGATTTTTTGACACAGTTATGATGTCTTGAGAAATTGAACTTTTTGATAAGGGAGGTTGACCATTCCACGAATCTCTCTAGAAATTGGCCATATTACCATTATTAATTTCCCAAGTAACATATTTTAGAACAATATCTTGTGAAGACATCATAAAATCTCATATTACAGAGCCCTTTGGAGGATCCGAAATAGATAAAACTCTTGAAGGATCATTGTTGTCCAAATATTTCTGTTGCATAATCTTGCACCATGTGGATTGAGGTTTACTGTACATTTGCCATATTAATTTGCCACCAAAAGCTTCATTTCTTTTTGTTAAGTCATGAACCCCTGCTCCTCCAACTGTTGGTATATGTGCCATGTCTTGAAGGGATATAAGAGGATTTTTTCTTACTTCATTCATATTACCTGTCCAAAGGAAACCTCTAATCAGCTTTTGTATTTGATGTAGGATTTTGGGAGGAGCTTTTAGGACTGCAAGGTAGTAATTTGGAATTGCTGCTAGAACTGATTTAATGAGAAGAATTATGCCTGCCAGGGATAACCATCTGGCTTTCCAAGCCACAATTCTGCTATGAATACATTGTAGCACTGAAGACCAATAGCTAGATTTATTTGATCCCATGAAGAATGGAATTCCCAAGTATATGGATGGTAGGAAATCCATTGAAAAGCCTAGGATCCGAACTATTTTATCAGATATCACTTTATTAGTATTAAAGAGATATATTTTAGACTTTTGCACATTGATAGCTTGCCCTGACACTTCTGAATAAAGTTATAAGGAATGTTTAATTTGGCGAGCCCCCTGGACTTGAGACAAACCAAATAACAATGTATCGTCTACAAATAGGGAATGAGTGACAGATATATTTGTGCCAAAGATATGTACACCATGCCACTTACCTAATTCATGTTGGTGTTTGATAGTTCTGTTGAATGCTTCAGCCATGATGATGAAAAGTACCGGGGATAGTGAATCTCCCTGTCTAACTCCTTGCGTTGATGAAAAGAAGCCAGCTGGCTTTCCATTTACTAAGACTGAAAACCAAGCCCCTGAGATACATGCCTTAATCCATTTACACCATCCTTTTGAAAATTCCATTTTATTTAATACTTGAAATAAGAACTTCCAACAAACTCTGTCATATGCTTTCATCATATCTAATTTGATCACAAAGTTTGATGCTTGATTAGAATTTATTGAATGAAGAACCTCATGAGCCACTAAAGCTCCTTCCATAGTTTCTCAGCCCGAGACAAAACCACCTTGTTTCGAAGATATAATGGATGGGATAAGATGCTGTAATCTTAAGTAAATGGCCTTAGTTATGATCTTATATGTTAGATTACATAAGGAAATTGGTCTGAAGTCAACAAATATTTTTGGATCTTTGATTTTTGGAATTATTGAGATATTCTTAGTATTGAAATATTTGAGCATACTCTTATTCTTTCTTGACTCCTCCACTACATCTAATAAATCCCAACCAATAGTGTCCCAACAACTTTGGTAAAAGAGAGCAGAAAAGCCATCGGGTCCTGGGGCTTTATCTGGGGGCAAAGAGAAGACCACCTTTCAAATTTCTTGGATAGAGAAAGGGGCCATCAACATAGCATTTTCTTGAGGTGACACCATATTTGGTATGGACTCTAGGATCTCATTGACTTGTGAATCTGTGGGTGAAGGAGATGTGGCAGGTGCTAGAAGATTCTTAAAAAAGTTTACCCCTTCTTCACGAATCAGATGTGCATTTGTAATGAGGTTCCCTGAAGTAGCATCTTTGATTTGAAAGATGGTTTTAGTAGCTCTCATTTGTTTGGCTGATGCATGAAATTTTTTTGTGTTTCTATCTCCTTCTTGAAGCCAAAGCTCTCTTGATTTTTGTCTCCAGTAGACTTCCTCTCTACTACACAACTCTTCCCATTCTTGTTGAAGATTTTTTTGTCTTTCATAGGTGTCTTCATTCATACCATTCTATATGATACTGCTATAAACTTCTTCTAATTGCTGTTTGACTTCTTCTTTTTGTGTAAAGACATTCTTGAAAACTTGCTGATTCCATTTTCTAATTTGGATTTTAACAAATTTCAGTTTCATGGCAAATTGGTGCATCCTAGTGCCTACAACATACAGTGCACTTTTCCACCATAGGTGAATATGTTGCAAAAATTGAGGATGGCGAAGCCACATCCTTTCAAACTTGAAAGAAGAGTGGAATTGAATATCATCACCTTTGTCAGCTTGAGTGATACTTATTGATATTGGGAAATGATCGGAGCCTGGCAAGGAGAGAATGTCCGAGGTAATATCCATATTCTTAAGTTTCCAATCTTGCGATAAGAGGAACCTATCCAAGCAAACAACAATATGTGCAAAACCAGACCTCTTATTTGTCCAGGTAAAGAATCCATTTGTCGGATGGATATCCATAAGATTATTATTATCCACAAATTGATTGAAATCTTGAATAGTTTTGAGGGGAGGAACAATACCCCCTGTTTTCTCCAACTGAGACAAAAATGCATTGAAGTCTCCCCCAAGAATGACATTATGAGAATCTTGAATCTGAATAAAATGAGTAATGTTGTCCCAAACTCTAGCTTTGTCCTATGTTGAAGTAGGACCATAAACATTGACCAAAATAAAAGAAGTATCAAAAGTAGACATTTTCAACATCTGCCAATTATTCTCCTGCTGAATGAGCTGACCATTAATGGTTTGGGGATTCCATAATACTGCAAGTCCTCCTAAAGCTCCTAATCCCGGGGAATGTAATGAGTTCCATTTATGCCATTTGGCAATGGTTTTTTCAAATGTGTCTTGGGAAAGCTTGGTTTCCTGAAGCATTACAATATCTGCTTGCATAGAATCAACTGTTTGTTTGATCCTATGTCTTTTGTCAGAGGCATTAATGCCTCTGACATTCCATGAGTTTATCTTCATTGTGGACAAGGAGAACCTTTTGTTCTCCTTGTCAATCTTTTGGTAACAAAAAATCTATCATCCAGTGTAGTTTGGATTCCAGTTGCTATTTCTGTCCTAGTCTTAGAACCCTTCGATCTGCCTCTAGATTTCAGAGTTTTGGGGAGATGAATGATTTGTGATGGAGTTTGCACAATTGACAATGTTTGTTGATGATCAAAGGCTCGCCCAGCAATAATGGGCTCAATATCCATGGATGTCTGTGATTTTAGTAAGGCATCTTCCTCAAACAGAGTACTGGAGACTTGAGTGAGTAAGCTGTCAGTCAATTTCTGAACTTGTTGATAAACACAGCTTTCCAATCCCAAAGTATCCTCATAAGGTATAATTTTAGACATTTCTAATTTGTCATGGTACAACCAGTGATTGGAATTAATATGTGTAATTTGATCTATTTGAGCACCAACAGATGAACCATCTCCTCTATCTGTGATCATATTTGTATGAGAATGTCGAGCAGGATCCTGACTATTCCAGTACTGAAATTCTCTGAACAAATTATCAATCACCGAGGTTTTGTTATCATTAATGATAATACCTTCTTCCCTTGCAATTCCAAAAATGATGGAAGTGGCTATCTTTGATATAATTTGATCTCCTACTTGGCGGATCTTCCACCCTACAGAAGGAATATTAAAAGCCAGTTGTCTAGGAAGAGAGATAGGAAGACTAAAAATCCTGTTCAAGAATTTCCCTGTGACTGGAGGAATTGAGAATGATAACGAGAAAAAATGAGAATTAGGTAATGGAGGCAAATACAATTTTGCTTCAAATGAAAACTGTTGAAGGATTGGTCTAATCCAATTGAAAATGTGCACAAACTTTAAACCTGACATTCTATTAACATGCACAATCGGTCGAGCTTCATGTTTATCAATGTGAACAGGGGTTAACTGAATGGCTTGATCACGCAAATCTAATTTTTGAGTACAACACATCAGGTCAGAGAAATGGTCCGAATAGATTACCGTAGCATCATTTCCATGTTCTTAGCATTGGGTGTTGAAATGACCAAGTTTGTGTTGGAATTTATTAACTGTGACTTCATCTTGGATCTTGATTGACTGATACCAGTCACCCCACTGAGACTTGAGAGATATTGCAGTAGGAAAAGGCTTATGCATATCAATAAGCAGGCTAACTCTGGCTTCCAAGTGCGGGCAATCAAAGGGAATGAGGTCATGCTTGAGGAAAATACCCAACTTGTTAGCTAAAATTTCAATGATCTCAAGATCTCTACATTCAAGTGGCAAAAGGGGAAAAGAGATCCAATGAGGAAAAAACTGAACAAGTGTGTCCTGGGGATTGAAATTTGGAATCCAGATCATGGTGAAAAGACCTGAACCTTGACAGAACCAACCTTTCTGCTTGTGAACATAATTCCTATCCTCTTTAGATTCGAAGATGGCAACAAAATACTTGGATTCCAGATCGATGAAGAAAATATCCTTTAAACCAGACCAAGAAGCAAATGCCCATTCCTTAATAACAAAAAATGACAAGGAATTTGAAGAAAACTTACCTATGAGAGCAGAGTGACGAAGGAGGCCAATATAATGCTGCAGCAAATGACCTGGTAAAGTGACCTTTAGTTGATTTGGCCCACACTTAGAGGTTTGCAAAGAATCTGCATGTCCCAAGTTTTTCTTTTGCCATATTTGAGTGGAATTTTTTGGATTGAAGGGGGCCTTGGATGAATTTGGAATAAAAGAAACCTCATGCTCAGTATTGGCATCCATATTGTGAGAATTTGGTGGAAGATCATGAATGTGTACCAGAGAACCAGGAGGAGTACCCTTACAGATATAAAAAATGGGCTACTTTTGATGACCCCTGTGGAATGTCCTACCACCTCGACCAGATTTCTTCCTCTTGGTGAAATGATTCAAAGCTCTATTTGTCCCTTCAGGCACCTGAGCCGGATATTTGAAATTTTTTTTCTCCCACCCATTTTTTTTTTGAAATTGCAGGAAATGCGCGTCACAATTAGGATTTTGTTTGGAAGATTCTCCTTTTTCAAATGTAGATGAACCATGCTAGGGCCTCATAATATTTGCTTGCATGTTGCCTTTAATCGATGTTGAGTATGATAGGGGAATCTTACTGATAGGAACATTCGCTGAAGGCTTTGTTGTAGATTGGAGATCATGAAATCGTGGATTTAGGAAAAAGGGTTTAGCTGGTTGGACTACTACTTTACCACGAAAGATTGATTTGGAATCTTTGTGATATGAAAAACCCTTGTTTAGATTTCTTTCCACAAAAGGGCATCTCTGAAAATGAATATCACGATGATCAGATTGTACAGGTTGAACCATAGGCGTGGAAGAAAAGATACGAGCAATATCGTTTTGCACAAATGGAGGTGCTTGTGAATGATGTAATCCATTTTCGTGGCAAAACTGCTCAAATTTTTGTCTCTGCGGTTGTAACTGATGCCCTCTACCATGTTTTTGCCAGCTATGAACTACTATTCCCCTATCATGGTAGTATTGCTAGATTTCAGGAAAGAGACATCTCATATGGATAACCCTATTTTATGTTTTATATGCATTGAATTTCTTAAGAGGAAATGGACATGCAACCTAAGCATGGATTTTATCAAGTTTTCTATCTTTATTATATACCTCACTTAACTATATAATATATTCATAATTGATTAATCTCTGAGGTATGACATTATTATATAGTTGTGGGTTCAAATTGCTAATCTTTCTAATAGAACTTGAATTTCAATTACACTATTGAATATTGTTGATTTGCACTTGGTAAGACAATCTTTATCAATTCATACATATTCCATGTATTTTATTTTAATTAACTAACAAGATAATTTTAAGTATACCCACGCTTATATTTTGGAACTAATGTTCAAAGGTCATATGGATCTATTTATGGATCAACCAATAAAATAGCATCCACTATAAACATTTGATTAAAAATTCTCAATGCTAGTTGAGATGAACTCATGCTCTAATTATTAGGTTGTGTATTTGAGAGAGTTATTCCTCTTTGAAATTTGTATCCAATCTTTGTTAAATAATTCTTGCAAAAGTATATAATATATTCATAATAGATTAATCTTTGAGATAGGACAATTTAGCATATACTAGCCAGTCAAAAAGCTAATCTTTCAAAAAGAGCTTCATTTTCAATTAGACTATTGAATATTGTTAATTTGCACTTGATAAGACAATTACTATCATCTCATACATGTTAGGTATTTACTTTTATTTTGATTGACTAATGAGACAATTTTAAGTACATGTGCACTTTTTATTTATTCTTTAACTAATACACCATTTTGTGATATCCTAGGTATGTTACATTCCATCTAACTTAGCCTATTTTATTTTCGAAACATACAATGAAATGAAATATCTAATGTCCAACAATGTTGTATGTGATAAAATATGAGCTTTAAAATCTCATTATACATTATGTAAAAAATATATTATTCCCAAAGTTTGAAGCTTGTACACATGGTTTTCTTCTTGATTTTTTGTTTCTTTCTTGAAATGATCATCAATTATATGAATCCGTAGAGACTTTGACAAGAATTCATTGTTTTAATAAGCATGACGAAATCATGCTCTATATTTTGAAACTAATGAACTCAAGGGTCATGAATCTATTTATTGATCAACCAATAAACTATCATCCACTATAAACATTTCATTAAAAATTTCTATGCTAGTTGAGATGAATGTTAGATTTAATAAATATTATCTGATACCAAATCTAATAAGCACTGATACAATGAAATAGTAATAAATTCAAGAACAAATAAATTGGGAATTGTTCTATTTTATCATCTATAATAAAGAGTTGTGTAAATGAAAGGAGACAACTACAATATATAAAGGTTATGGATAAGATAGAATCCCCCAAAACATAAAGGGATGACCCATAAATAAAATAAAAGATGATAAGACAAATAGAATACTAAAAAGGGAATGTCATGAACTCATTATCAAATCCTACCCAAGCAATAAAAAACTAAGTAAACCTTAATATAATATGTGCAATAATTAGTTACACCTATTACTTAAGTGCAATTGAGGTAATAAATAAACGGGTCTAAACTTTTTTAATATAATGATGGCAGAGCGTCAAGGAGGAGAGTGAGACCGACGTAGGAGACAATATTTTTATAGAGGTTTTTCTAAGATTGGCTTCAGGGACGATGAATCACCATAGAGATCTTGGTGACCACTAGGTTAGACATGGGTGGCATCGGAGAAGACAAGGTCAGGGATTTCCTTGAAACCATCCACAAATGGAAGGTAGGATAGAGGTCCTAAGTTTGGTCATTGGGGTTACTCACAGATTTTCAATGGCAACAATGACGACTTCAAGAGTGTTGAAGGAAAGGTATGGAAGCCTAAGGAATCGTTTGTACCTAATCAGATTCTGAAGAAAAAATCATGACAGTTGATAACAAAGTGCTTACAGTGAGGGTTGATTCGAAGACATGGAAATCTACTATTGGGATGTAGAGGGAAATAGTTTTTTTCATAAAATGGGGTGGTGGGTGGCTGGCTTTCCCCTGGCTTAGGAAATGGTGCAATGAGAACTGGGGTTCCCACTACTCCTTGAAATCGTTGTTGAATGGTTTCTACTTGGTGATTACAGGCAGTGCGAGGGAGAATCAATGGGTCATTTAGAATGGGCCTTTTATGATGGGAGGAATAGGTTTTTATATCAGAGCTTGGATGCCTAATTTTAACCCTAAGCAGGGGGTCATAGAGGAGGTGCCAATATGGGTGAGACTTTACAACCTTCCCCATGAGTATTGGAATGATGAGACTCTATAGTTGACTGAGGATAAGTTGGGTAAGTTTTTCAAGTCAGATGTGGCCATTGAGAAAATTGATCATAATATGTATGCAATAATTTGTATTAAGTGGTAGTCACATACTCCTCTCCCCAATGCCATAGAGATTTGGTTGAATGAAGGGGTTTGGTGGCAAGAAATTGAGGTGGAAGAAATCCTAGAATAGTGCAAGAGATAGAGGTTTTTATAAGATTGGCTTCAGGGATGATGAATCACTATAGAGAGCTTGGTGACTACCAGGTCAAGCATGGGTGGCATCAGAGAAGACAAGGTTAGGAATTACCTTGAAACCATCCACAAATGGAAGGTAGGAAAAAGGTCCTAAGTTTGGTCATTGGGGTTACTCATGGATTTTTAGTGGAAATGATGACAGCTTCAAGAGTGTTTAAGGAAAGGTATGGAAGCCCAAGGACCCATTTGTTGATAACAAAGTGCTTACAATGAGGATTGATTCAAAGGCATGGAAATCTACTATTGGGATGTACAGGGAAATATTTTTTTTTCATAAAATGGTGTGGTGGGTGACTGGCTTTCCCTTGGCTCAGGAAATGGTGCGATGAGAACCGAGGTTTCCACTACTCCTTAAAATCGTTGCTGAATGGTTTCTACTTGGTGATTGTAGGTAGTGCGAGGGAGAATTAATGGGTCATTTACAATCGACCTTTTTATGATGGGAGGAATAGGTTTTTATATTAGAGACTAGATGCCTAATTTTAACCCTAAGAAGGGGGTCATGGAGGAGGTGCCAATATGGGTGAGACTTTACAACCTTCCCCATGAATATTGGAATGAGGAGACTCTTTAGTTTATTGGGGATAAGTTGGGTATGTTTTTTGAGTTAGATGTGGCCATTGAGAAAACTGATCATAGTATGTATGCAATAATTTTTATCAAGTGGCGGTCGCATACTCCTCTCCCCCATGCCATAGAGATTTGGTTGAATGAAGGGGTTTGGTGGCAAGAAATTGAGGATGAAGAAATTATGGAATAGTGCAAGAAATGTCATGAATGGGGTCATAATATTGAAGAATGCCTAATAAATCAAAAGGGAAAGGGATTGGAACAAAAGGTGATAGAGGATAAGTTGCTAGCTATGTTTGAGAAACAACAAGAGGAAGTGGTTTCTAAGGGACCAGGAAAGGAGAAAGAGCAAGAGGTGGATAGGAGTGGAGAGGCTAACGCTCCCCAAATTGGGACAAAGGAGATAAAATTTGTTGATACTACTCAAGTTTTGAAGGAACTGATTGCTTTGAGTAAGGAAGATAAAAGAAAGCTAGTAACTGAACAAGTCAAGGTGTCTATCTAGTTAGAGTGGGGAGAATGCAGTGCATTGGTCAATGGAAATGATTCTCCTCTAGGGTGGAAATATTTTGCACTAGTCATAGTTGATGGGGTTGAGCGAGGGGAGCTGCCTATAGTAGATGAGGTTCACATTGGAGTCAAAGATAATGGAGAAGGATCTCAAGAGGAGTTCTCAGCTATTTTTAACAACATTCAAATATCCCCGGTAAAGGAATAGGTTTTAGAAGGTAAGGACATTTGTGAGGAAGATGGACATTTATCCTTTGAGGAAGAGGAGGATTTATTGGGATTGACAGGGGAGGTAGGAATTTTGGAGATGAGGACAAATTGTCAGTCTAAATCTAGATCAAAGAAGCCAAACACAGGGGCTAAGAAAACTAGGGGAAGGTGTGTGTGTGAATTTTGTACCTATCTGTAGACACAACACTTCAGTAAAACATTAGAGGTTTGTTAAAATCAAAATCATGCAATGAAATGGAAACTAATCTAACCAGGCGATTTACTGCCTTCTAGTAGATGCGAGTATGTATTCTCAGATTATACCGAGATCAGTGACCTTGACGACACCTAAATGAAGGATTTGAATGCAAAATCTAGATATGAGATGAATGCAAATTAATCTATATTTTTGGTTTTTTGTGCAATAAGATGAGAAATAAACTGATATGAATCTATTCTAGATGAAAAACTAATATGCAAATTAAGCTACAATGATATGCTAAATAAGTTTGATCTCACAAAAGTTGTTGATTCGCAAAAGAAGCTTCAATTCTTCAGATGTCAATTCGCCAGCATAAGTTTGCAAATTCTGAGATGTCCGATTATGAAGAGCTGAGCTTTGATTTTATAGAAATCCAGGGCTTTGGGGATGCATGGAAAAAGCCATAAATCACTTAGATAAACTCAGGTTGATTTTTGAGTCATCAAAGAATAAAAGATAATTAATTCACAAAATCATGCAAAATCATACAAAAACAACTTTTTAACTCAAATCAGAGTTGAGTTTATTTCTAAAACAACTTGAATTGATTTTATGATTTTAAGTTTAACTATTTTTTTGAATGTGCATAATATTTATGAATTAAATAAATAAATAAAGTGATTTATCTTCAACATAATTGATTTTAAAAATTAAACAATTGATTTATGGGTTAATCAATTATTAAATCAAACTTTTATTCAAAAATAATATCATTAAATATGACAACTTGCTTTAATTAATTAAATAAGAATTTAATCAATTAATGATAGAAATTTTGATTTATTGTCAAATTTAAATAATAATAATTAAGAATAAATATAATTAAATCCAATTAAATAATTAAGTGGCAGTATTAAATCTAATTAATTAAATATCTTAGAATATTCAATTAATCAAACTTTAGGATAAATAGGATTTATCGCCAAATAATTATTAAATTAAAGATAATTAGGATAAATAGGAATATTACTAGGAATATTCCCCAATGCAGATTTTGAGATAATCAATTAAGATTTGATAATGTTCAGATGTGCCTTAGGTTAGGACTTTGATGTCGATTTTATTCGATGTGTCGATATAGGAGGTTAATGAACCTATAGCCCATTTTTGGGGTATTACATTTTGCCCCTCTTTGAATTGATGTGCGAAGCACAGTGGTTCAAAGACAGTTTGTGTATGATGTTTGAAACTGATGTTTGAAATTGAAATTGATATGAGACAGAAACTGATTGAAATTGATATGAAGATAATAGGTCCTAAATGACCAAAGATAACGTTAACTATAACAGCAATGAACCGATGATTGCGAAAAAGTGTCGAAACACTTGATTCTGAACCTTATGATTGCAACGAAGTGAGTGACCGATTCCAGACCCGATTATCGATAAGAATCACATTGGTGTCACATCTGAACCCTTCAGTTATGAAGAACCAAAGAAATAACACTAATGAATCGATGGTTACGAAAAATTGATATAGTCTACAAAATTAAGAGAATACCAGATTGATATGGATCTCGATGAATCTGATATGCCCCGAGTGATGATTGGTTTGCCTCGAGCGATGAGGTCTTTTTGATGAATCAACAACTAGACATGGTTGTTGTCTCGATTACTGAGGAAATATATGATTTCAAATTAGATTATAGACTTTGAATGATATGCAATACCATGCCCCCTTCGGGATAAAAATTGAAATCTGACAAGAAAAGTCAGCGTTGATAGTTTAGAAGCATGTTAATTGAATCTGAGAAGTGGTTAAACATGTTCGAGAATGCGTTCTGCATCATTTAGAGGTCTTGGAGACCAAGTTTGACTAGGTTTGACCATGAGTTGAGCATGGTTGACCAAGTTGAAAGTTCAATAGTTTGATATAAGATAATTAGTTAAGTTGAATACAAGATTTCTGTGATGATCGAAAGTCGATTATGCAAGCAGTAGACCGTCCTGGGTCTGAACATTTTAAATCACAATTTTGACATAGTAAATGATCCCAAATTTTGATTTTGATACCGAAAATGGGTTCAGAATGTCGAAATTAGCCAAGGGTGCAATTTTCATGAAAAACGGAGCACTTTTGAAAATTAGGTCAAAAGCTATATAAAGGCGGGAAGGGTCATTTTCAATTCATTTCAACCTTTTGACTTTAGAAACTTGTGGAGCCCTCTGAGTGAGAAAATGGTAGAACCAAAGGTACCTGTGAGTTTGCATCAATTTGAGCGCAGTCGGAGACACCAAAGACCTCGGCAGTACGGACATTCGGTAGGTGGACCTCTGTGCTAAAAATTCAAATTTTCCATGTTTTAGAGCATTTTTAGGAATTTTTCGTACGTTTTTTACTTTTGAAATTTCACATGTATGGAAACTCGTACGACTCTCCAACGAGACTCGTATGACTTTCTATCTATAGCTAGATTGTCGTCTCATAAGCCCCCACGACTCGTATCAGAGGGACCCAAGAGTCGTACGACATTCCGTTGGGTCCCTCACAACTCGTACGAGGAGGAATACATTGTCATGTCACTATGCTTGGTCATTTGGGATGATGTAGAAAGTCGTACAACTTTTCATGCCAATCTGAAGTGTCGTATGGAAAAAAGTGAGCTTAAAACTCTGTATTAGGTCAAATTTTTAATTTTTCTGATTCTGTAGCTTGATTCCTGACATGTTAACCTATCTTTTGAAATACTGAACTACCCCATTTCTGCCCTTGTAACTTGTTCTGTGACCAAATTATTGATAGGATTCCCTGTTTCTGTATTGTGTAGGTCATATATCCAGATGTTCATGTACGGATCTTGCATCCTGCTACGCAGAGATTATGTGTGTCTTTGCCAGACCCTATGAGGGTCCACCTTGCTTCTTGTGGGTTTGAGCACTTGATACATTTACCTGAGATTAGGGTAAATCATGAACTTTACCAGATGTAGAGGATCATGCTGATGATCATGAATCATGGGTCAATGAGTTTGACTCAAAAAAAAAAAAACTACACAGTTAAATCTTGATAGCAATATCACAATGTGACTTGCTGTGGAAAATATCTCCTACTTATCGATTATGTTGATAGCTAATTTGTTTTGATACATTGATATATTGTACTCTTTTTGATCATTGATATACTGTTCACATGAGCGTATTCTTTTGTACACTGTGCCAGTAGTGCACCCCTGACTAGTTCGAGATTTTTGATACATACATACATACATACATATATATATGAGATCGATATTTTGGTTGTGACTTCATGTGTACTTGTCATGTTTTGATTTATGATGATATCATGTGATGCTTATGCTATGGATAGAGTAGAATTTATGTATGGATATATGCAAATGCAATGATTTCTTTCATATGTATGGATGTTATGCAAATGTATTTGATTATGAAAAGATGTATGTATGATTTTATGCTTATGCACATGGATGAATTGTAATGCAACAGGTCATTATGATATGTAAATGCAACGATACACATGATATGTTTTACAGGTATTGATGAAGACAAGTACTTAGTCTTATGTCCAAAAGGATGTTTAACCCAGGAGGATAACTGCTTGCGAGTCTATGAAGAGACCTTCGAGTTAGGTTTCAGATCTTGTTAGATTTGAAGAGATATTTGAAGAATCGTTTAATCATTGAAGTTTAGCCAATCATTGTGAGATCATGCAAACATGCAAAATGCAAAGAGATATGCAGAATGAAATGCAACCTAAGACCTAGGACCTAGTCACTGATCATGTGTTGGTCATTCTCATCATTGAATTTTTAGGTAACCGGATAAATCAATACAATGCCCACTAGTTAGAAACCATAGACATATGAATATTGATTTGTATACGCAAGAATCAATACAACACCCACTGATTAGGAAACCATGGATATATGAATATTGATTGCATTTTTGAAATGTCAGATTAGATATAAGCATCAAGGCATAAGCGCCAGGATGACCTGAATATCATATCCATTTTGATATAGCAATTTGTATAAGCATCAAAACATAAATGTCGTGATGACCTGAATATGCCTTGCGTACAAACACATCAAATAGTCAAGAGATCATTCTAAATCCAATGTGAATTACCTGTAGTGACCCTTTATCGTTCACATCCTTAGGTAAGATCGCGTTTCACAGTAGGAGAAAGAACTCACTCAAAATATAATAGTTAGATCAAACTGCCTTGGATTTTCTGGGTATCAATGGTCGAGGTATGCATGGCCATCCAATTCAAGATAGAGGCTCTTACAGTCTGACACCATTTCAATCCAAAATTTCCAAAGTTGTTAGATTTTCACATACAAGAAGAAAACAAAGAAAAGATTATGCCCTTAGTCATCACTCTCTAAATCCTGTAAAGGACATCATCGAAGATCTCGTGGGAACAAAATATGCAAAAATCTCAATGTGAATCAGTAAGCATACAAGGAGATAAAAGCATGTAAAAATCATAGATTGTTTTCAGTTTATTTTTGATGTTTGATTGTGTTGTTGTAGATGCAAAATCCTTTCTGGAGACAAGATAGACTGACTGACTCAAATGAAGCTTCAAAGGACTCTGACTGGATATGATACGTCTAAGATGCATTGGAGGCCATAGGATATGACATTGATTGTCCCCAAGTTTTAACATTGGTAGGATATAGACGCTTGAGCTGATTGGTGTACAGACTGACTTATTGAAAATAGGAAAGCAAAAACAAACTGGAAGATATGTACAAACTAAAGCAAGACTGAAAGCTGGGAAAGACCAAGATTGCGCTGATAGATGGAACATTTTGAAACAAGTGGTGCCCGTTTGTCGGGTTTTCACCATCTTGGCAGAGATTCTATTTTTGCTACCAAGGCGCCTGTTTCCAAGTTTTCACCAAGGCACTTTTTCTTTTTCTCATTTTTTTTTATTTTTTATTTTTCAATTTTTTTGTACTTTTGATATTTTTTACTTTTTTTGTGAATCATCAAGGTGCCTATTGCTAGGTTTTCACCAAGATGTTCATTTTTTCAAGACTTTTTCTAATTTTTAAGATTTTTTTCAGGACATTTTACCATAGACTGAATGCCTTAGGCATAGAATTTCTTCAAATGGAGAATGTTGATCAGTTCTCAGAGCTGTTCTCCTTCAGTCGTTGAGAGTTGGTAGGCACTAGAGCCAAAAGTAGTAGTGATTACAAAGGGCCCCAGCCAGTTGGGTTCAAACTTCCCCTTGCGTTCTTTATGTGATTGATTTTTAGGATTTTCTCTCAAGACTAGATCATCAACCTGAAATTCTCTGTGTCTGACTTTCTTGTTGTAACCTCTAGACATTCTCTTCTGATATACTCTGAGATGATCATACGCTGCTTGTTTGCACTCATCTAGTAGTTCAAGTTCTTGCAACCTAGACACTCTGTAGTCATCATCAGCTACTAGACCATGCATTTTGATTCTTAGTGATCGGATTTCAACCTCAATAGGCAGTACCGCTTCATACCCATAAACTAAAGCGAAAGGTGTAGCCTTAGTAGGTGTTTTGATACTTGTTCTGTAGGCCTAGAGAGCTAGATTAATCATGAGATGCCAATCTCTTCCTGTCTTATTAACTGTACAGTGCAAGATTTGCAATAGATTCTTGTTAGAAGCCTCTGCTTGTCCATTCCCTTGAGGATAGTAGATAGATGACCAATGTTGTGTAATCTTAAATTTAGCACATAGATCATCTAGATCTTTGTTCTTGAATTGTCCACCATTATCTGTGATTATGGAATGAGGTATCCCATATCTGCATATGATATAGTTCAATATGAATATAGATATTTTCTTTCCAGTTGCTTGTGTCAAAGGGACTGCTTCTACCCATTTTGTAAAATAATCTGTAGCTGTGATTATATGGGTATGTCCATTAGAAGAATGAGGATGTATGGCTCCTATAAGATCAAAGGCCCATTAATGAAAAGGCCATCGTGTAGTGAAGGGAATTAGATCTCTCCCTGGAGCATGAATTAAGTTGCCATGTACTTGGCACTTTTGACAATTCTTAGCAAACTTGATAGACTATTTCTCCATTTCAGGCCAATAGTACCCAACCCTAATAAATTTTCAAGCTAGTGTTAAACCGTTTGAGTGTAACCCATAAATACCATCATGGACTTCCTCTAACTCATGTTGAGACTCTTCCCATTCTAAACATCTAAGTAGCGTACCATCTAGATCTCATTTGTATAGATCATGACCAATGATGACATATCAGGAGGCACTACGGATAAGGTATCTCTTTTCATGGCGGTTAAAGGTATCGGGAATGATTTGGTCTTTGAGATAGGAGAATAGGTTTTTGTATTTGGATGAATCATGACCCACAATAGTGCAAATCATGTGGGTTTCAGGGGAGTCATATGCAGGATAAGATATTGCTTCCACCAGGAACTCGTTGCGTAGCTCATGTTCAGGCTGTTGTAATAGAGTAGATAGCGTTGCCATTGCATCGACAACCTTGTTCTCTGTTCTAGGTATTTTCTCAAATGTGATAGATAAAAAATACTTCTTTAGATCATCTACCATTCTCTTGTAAGGAATAAGCTTTTCATCTTTAGTTTGATATACATCATTGACTTGATGGATAACAAGTTGAGAGTCTCCATGAATGTGTAATTCTGTTACTCTCCATTCAATTGCTATTTTCATGTCATTAAGAAGGGCTTCATATTTAGCAATATTGTTTGTGCAAGGAAACTTTAATCTGAATGTTTTTGGTATTGAGTATCCTTGAGGAGTTATGAACAATATTCCTGCTCTTGATCCATTCTGTGTATAGGAGCCATCAAAGAATAACTGCCATTCTCTAGAAGAAAGAGTCATGATAGAGGAATTTGGAAATTCCATTTGCATTGGCGCATCTGCTAATTGATCAGCAATAACCTATCCTTTTATAGCTTTTCTTTCAACATATTCAATGTCAAATTCACTTAAGAGCATGACCCATTTAGCTAATCTACCTGTGAGGGCAGCTTTGCTTAGTAGGTACTTGAGTGGATCAATTTTAGCTACCAAATGTGTGGTATGAGCTAACATATAATGTCTCAGTTTCTATGATGCAAAGATCACAGCTAGACAAGCTTTCTCAATCATTGAATAGTTCTTCTCATATGCAACCAATGTCCTACTGATATAGTATATAGCTCTTTCCTTCTTATTCTCATCATGTTGTGCTAGCAATGCCCCAAGTGATGTATCTGTTGCAGAGATATATAAGATCAATGGCTTCCTGTGAATAGGAGGCATCAAGATAGGAGGATTTGATAGATATTGTTTGATATGATCAAAGTTCTTCGCACATTCTTCATTCCATGCAAAGGTCACACCTTTATGTAATGTTTTTGTAAAAGGTTGTGATATGTCTGCTAGTTGTGATATGAATCTTCTGATAGATTGAACTCTTCCTTGCAATGTCCTCATTTGATTAATATTATTTGGAGGTTGCATCTCCATTATAGCCTTCACTTTAGCTAGATCCACTTCAATGCCCTTCTTTGAAACTATGTATCCCAAGAGCTTTCCAGAAGTGACACCAAAAGCACACTTCTTAGGATTTAGTCTGAGACTAAATTTTTCCATTCTGTCTAGTATCTTGCTCAAGTCATTTAGATGTTCAGCTCGAATCATAGATTTTGCTAAAGTATCATCAACATAATCCTCCATAGTCCTATGCATCATGTCATAAAAAATAGATGTCATGGCTCTCTGATATGTAGCACCAGCATTTTTAAGCCCAAATGGCATGACATTCCAATAGAAGGTGCCCCATGCACATGTGAAAGCAGTTTTCTCTTGATCCTCTGGAGTAATTTTTATTTGATTATATCCAGAAAAACCATCCATTAAGGAGTACATCTCGAATCTTGCAGTCATGTCCACTATCATATCAATGTTAGGTAGTGGAAAATCATCCTTAGGGCATGCTCTATTTACATCTCTAAAGTCTGTGCACACTCTAATTGATTTATCTAGTTTTGAAATAGGTACAATATTAGAGATCCACTCTGCATAGTCAATAACTTGGATGAATCCAGCTTTCAAGAGCTTCTCTAATTCAGCTTTTACCAAGAGTGCAACATGAGGATGCATCTTTCTCAATTTTTGCTTCACAGGTTTGACATTTGGAGCTATAGATAAATGATGCATTATAAGATTAGGATCCAACCCTAGCATATCTGAATATTTCCATGCAAAGTTGATCTTCTTTTTTGTTAGGAATGTTGTAAATTTTTGCTTCTCTTTTGCTGATAAAGATTGTGCTACATGAATCAACTGTGGTTCTTCTGTTGTTCCCAAATTTATAGATTGAGTGGGCTCAATTAGAACTGGAGATCTATCCTGTAAATGACTCAGAAGGACATCAAATATCTCATCCTTAGGCACCTCAGAGAGGTTTTCACCTTCGGATACGTCTTTTATTTTTACTTTTGTAGGTTCTGAGACTGCCAGAAAGTGATTTTCACCCTCAGAACTCCTTTTCTTGTTATTCTTATTCTTATTTTTTTGACTAAGATACTTGATGTTCGACTCCGTCATGCTAACGCTTGGTTCATTGATGCAGGTCCTCATAGGCTCAACTACATTGAGGTAGCAAGCAAGGGCATAGTTATTCAAGAAGGTATAAATACCATGGCTCGGATTTGTGGAGGTTTGATCAAGAAGTTTAGGATGTTGGATAGTCAAAGTGGGGAAAGATTGGGAGATAGTGTATCTATCATCATTGGTACTGACCTGACGCTCGAGTTCAAAGGTGATATTACAACTTAAGACATTCCATTCATGAATAGGCTCAATGTCATTATGGAAATCCACTTCAGCCATTGGTGGATTAGACTCGATAAGTTCATCATTTCGCTCTAGACTCACGTTGGGTTTAGGTTCCTATTGGTGAATAGAATCAACGTGTTTCTTTGTAATAAGCTCATCTTCCTCTGGAATGGCTCCCCATTCATAGTCATTAGATTCTTCATCTATGCCTCTAGGAAATCTAAGAACATGAGTAAAGTCAGGATGAATACTCCAAGAAGGGTTACCCTCAGATTCTGATTTGAATTCATACTCATGGGAATATGTCTCAGAATAACTACCACCTTCTTCTTTGTCTATTTGGTTGTCTTCAAGATGAGCTGGTTCGTGTGGTACAACTATCTCTTGCTCTATAGTAGGTTCTTGTGTTTCTACTACATTAATCCTTTTTATTGGGTCATCTTCAGCTTCAAGGAGGTCTTTGATTTCTTTAGGTAAATGATCATAAGGAATAAGTTCTAAGCTATCTGAATCACTATTTGATGGTTCAGGTTCTTCCTTCTTAAGAAGGGGTTCTCTTGGTGCAATTTGCTCTATGGCATGAGAACAATTACCTTTGAGGTGGAAGGGTTTCCTTTTAAATCCTAAGCCAACAATATCTTTGTTTGCTCTACCAGTATGTGAAATAGGTGTTATAAGACCTTTTCCTCTAACTCCTAGAGGTCCTTTACTTGGATATCCCATCTTAGCTATTAATTTATCTCCTGGACCATATGCCTTAGAAGGGATTTTGGATACTGTAGAGTTACTAGTCAGAACAACTTGAGATTCAGGTTCATCTTTGTATAGCCATGTAAGCACAACTTCATCTTCTTCAAATTATTGCTTGGAGACTTGTTCTGCTACAAAATTCTTTTTATATGCCTCAAGGGGTTCTTTAGAGTCTGGTTTGGACTGTTTCAAAGACTGCCCATAAGACTTAGGTGAGATAGGTAGAGATGTCAAAGATAAGATTTTCTCTATAGTATATTCTCCCATACCATTTTCTTTGATATTGACCTCTTTTGCAATGTCTGCCATTTTAGATGTGGATGCTTCTTTTGTTGGCTTACGAGAAGATTCTTTGTTATTAGGCACAAGTTTATCTGCACTTTCCTTCAATGTATTGCAAGTGGTGGATATGTCTACTGGAATAGTGACCTCTACTCCTTCATAGGGAAATTTAAAACATTGGTGGAATGCAGAAGGAATAGCTTGCATTTCATGTATCCATGGTCTCCCTAGAAGAATGTTGTAAGCCAAAGGTAGATCAAGAACTTGACATATAGTATCCTTGATTAATGGACCTACTCTGATAGGTAGGACAATGGTGCCTTTAGAAGATCTTTCTTGTTCATCATAAGCTTTTATAGTTATTTTCTTTCTAGGATCAATAGCCAATTTTGAAAATCCCAATTGTGTGACCAAGTTGTAAGAACAAATGTTTAGGCCAACACCTCCATCTATCAACACACGTTTGACTCTACAGTTCTGGATCAAGACTTCTATGTGTAAGGGCTGGTTATGTGGGTGACTCAAGGAGTTGTCATCTTCTTTTGAAAAGGAGATATATTGTGGAGATGTAAGATGTCCAACCATAGTGGAACCTATCTAAATCAAGGTCGTCAGGAACATTGGATCCGAGCAAAGCTTTGTCTAGAATAGCTCTATGAGCTGGAGATATCCGAAGCAACTCAAACATGGAGATTTTTGCATTAGTGTGTTGGAGTTGTTGAACAATGCTATAAGATGTTGGCCTCGTATCTTTAGGATTGGAAGATTTAGAAGCAGCCTTCTGTTTGGAAGTGGAAGAAAGATTGAAGGGCATCTTAGGGACATTTGATGAATTTGAGATTTGTCCGTTTAGGTGTGCCTGAGCTTATGATTGAGTAACTGCGTTAGCTAAAGGATGATCTCTATCTCTTCACACAATTGTGATGACATTGCAATGCTTAGAGAGACAAGGTTCAACCATATTGATAACAACATTATTTCCAGGATAAGTATAATTGACCTTTGCCCCCATATTAGGCTGAGAAGATGAAACTTCTTGACCATGTTTCAGAAATGGTTCTTTGAGTGCTGTATGATCATTATTGCTCTTATGATTGTCAATTGTGATGTCTCCCTTGTCAATCAGATCTTGAATAGTATGTTTCAGACATAAGCAGTTATTAGTTTTGTGACCTTTACCTTGATGGAAATCACATAATTCATTCTCTCTCCACCATTTTGGTTTAGGGTTAGGATCAGATTGTCGGATCTCAGGCAAATAGATGATGTTATTAGCCAACAGAGTTCTCATAGCTAATTCCAAAGATTCTCCAAGAGGAGTGAACTTTCATTTATTATTAGCGGACCAAGATTTGTATTCTGGCTTCTTTTGAGACGATTCAGACACCTTTTGTTCTGAAGCTTTGATGGCTTGGGTGCCAATGGTTAGATTGAAAGCTGGTGCCTTTGATGGGGCACATATAGTATCAATAATGCCATCTGTGATGATGCCTTTATTCTTGTTCTAGTTTTTGTTTTTGTCTTTAGAACTAGATCCTGATTCGTACTTGTCCTTTTGAAGTGTGATGTCTCCTTTTTTTACAAGTACTTTTTTGATTTTGATCGCATTGTCTACCATCTTATCAAAAGATGTATGATCTTGCATTTGTAAAGGGTAGTTGATCTCTGGGACAAGATTATTGATGAAGATTTCTAGTTTCTCAGTTTCTGGAATAGGCCTAGCATATAGAGAGAATTTATTCCTCCATCTCTTGAGAAATGTCAGGAATGGTTCTCCTGGATATTGTTTGAGATTGCAGATATTGATCATGGTGACTGGATGTTGGATATTGTAGGAGTATTTCTGATAGAACAATTTGATCAACTCCTCAAAAGTTTTGATAGTAGAAGGCAATCTAGAGAACCAATAAATGGGTGCTCCTCCCAGAGATCGAGGAAAGAGATGCATTAGATAGGTTGGTTCGTGCATGAACTCCATAGATTGTGTATAGAATTCTCTGACATGATCTTGAGGATCTGAGTGTTCATCATACTTATCATATTTCAGCATTTCCACCCTTTTTGGGAATGGTGGCATGTACAAGTCTTTGTCAAATGGCAAATGACATAGGGCCTCCATGGAGAACTCCTTGGGTTCCTTTTCTTTCTCAAGTTTATTAAGTTTAACTTGCATGGCATGCATCTGTTTCATCATAGGTGTGAGTGGAGTTTCTTCCTCATGTGTAATGATATCTTCAACATTAAATTTAGGAGGAAGTTTAGCTCCTTGATGAGCTAATTGTAAAAAATATTCTTCTCTATCTTCTTTCAAGAAATGCTTCATCATTCTTTTGAAGTTATCATCATTTTGACATTGAGCAATTTCTTCTGGTGTGGGTTCCTGATCCACACCATGTTGAGATTGAGCTCTTTGAGAGCCAAAGTTTTTCCTTGCTTGAGACATGGTAGGAGTTCTCCTTGGGATAGATCGAGGAGGAGTTTGTTGATTACCTCCATGAGTTGATGAAGGAGGAATGTAACCAATTTTTAATAGAAAGTTGCCAAGACCGTCGTCTTCGTAAAGACTAGAATTGTAGAGTTGCTCAAGAGTTGGGCCCTTGACAGTGGTTATAAGTAAGGTATGGGATGTTTCTCCAGATTTCTTGTGAGAGGAAGCTCTAGTTTCCACCATTAACCTTGGGTGAAGCAAAAGAATATGATGAAGACAACTAAAGAAAGATTTGATTCAAGAAGATCAAATGACTCAACCTTGTCAAGGTTTGGTTGATTGAAGCTTGGATTAGACGTAAATGAAGGAGACTATGCCCTGGATGTATGGGTAGGTTCCCAAAAGATAGCGGACATGAGTTCACAACACTTAGCCGTTTTGATGATTGATTGAAGAGTGATAGTTATGACAAAGTTTTGACACAAGATGTAAAGGACTCAAATCGATTAAACAGAAGGTTGAATCGGATTCAAAAGGCCACTTTAGGAAAATGATTGGCTTCTCAGTAGTTTCTGCTTTGTTCCTAACATAGTGAATTGTTTGACAGATTCTGGAAATAGGCTGAAAAAGCTGGGTATCTAGCAATTCTGACAACTTTCTGGCGACTTTTCAAAATTTGTCAAACAACTTTTTGCAGGCTCATACGACAGCGGGTAGGGTATGAAATGACAATTGACAAACTCGTACGACTATTGCAAAACTCGCACGACAATTGATAGCAGGGTTTTTAACTTTTTTGAATTGACTGGCAGCAAAACTTGTACGATAATATATGAGCTACCATACAACAATCTGGGGGTTCTGAAATGACAATAGCCAAAACTCGTACGACTTTCTGACTTTACAAGATGACTTTTGACTCCAGAAAGGTGTTTGACATCAGATTTTGCAATTTTTGAGATTTTCAGTTTCAGATTGATTGCAATTTTTACTATCCAAATTTGAAGGTTATAGTAGATTCATTCGTTTTCAATAACCAGATAGATAAGCAAGCACGCAAAACATCAAGCAAGTGATTTCAAGCATGTCTGAAAATAATGAACAGTGGACAAAGCAACCTTGCGCATGAATAATCAAGTGACTGAATTGTGCTAATCCCTAGGAGTGCTAACAATGTATGTTCCAAAAAGTTTTGCAATAATGCACATATTCCTTGAAAATGAAAATTTGGCCTCGCTAGGGTTTTTAGTAATGGTTTGACTTTGCAACTTTTGTGATCTTAAGAGGGCGAACTCCAATCTAGGTGCATCGAGGTTTTGACATAGTCCGAGAACTTAATCTTCAGGATCTACTAGGGAGATCTAACAGCCCAACAAGAGACCACACTTGTGAAGATTTCCTCCACAAGGACATTTATATAGTGGTTTTCACTACCACGACAAAAATGGCTATTATTGCTTGAGGTTTCATCAACGTGGTTGACCCAATTAAGGGAATGTCCACTACGGTTAACCCTCTCTAAAGGTGACTCACAAAATATACCACATGGAAACTGGTTCCAGATTCAAGGATCTGAGTTTCTGGTACTACCCAAAAAGGGAGTAGAGGATAGTCCTCTAGCCTTTTCACTTTTAACCCAAACAAAGCAGACAGATTAATCCAACACGCTAAGACCAAGATTATCTCACAAAGATCTATGATGTCAACCACTCACGATCTATCAACCTCTCTGGAGAGAGAATGTATCAATCAGAAGCTGAAGACACACAAATCTAGTAGAATGTGAGACGCTCTTAGTATCCTCCCTACCTACAAGGGTTCCTTCATTGAGAAGAGTTTCGCTGGAAACCCACTCTCTCAAGAACCACAAATAGTGTTCATAGGGCCTATTTACTATGTGTAACAAAGATGCTGAAAAGCAAATCTATGTTCATTTTTTAGCCCAAAATGAAATATGTGATATGAAAGCAATAAAGGTCACACAAGCTTGACACGCAAGAGTTCTTTTTAATCCAAATCGAAATGTTATCAGCTAAAAAGGTTACCTGAATTCCTCACAATGCTCTTAGTAGATTCTTACCTATTTTTAGCAATTCTCACGCTTTTTCCCAATCAAAATCAACAGAAATCAATCAAAAACAACAAATTTCAATTGTTAATGTTAGCTGTCAGTCTAAATCTGGAAAACAAATTTGGAAAACTGCCTAAAAAAGTGAAACGACAATTGAAACCTGGCACTAAAACTCGTATGACACTGGATACCAGACCATATGACAATTGAGATTCCAAATGACACTGTGATTTTGATGGTATGATTCTCGATCAAATAAATTATTGTACGACAGTGGGTATATCTTGGTACGAGTTTTTGACAAAACTCGTATGCAAATTGTACGGACAGAAATTAAAAATCGCAGCTTGGAACATAAAATGACAAGAAGATGATAGAAATTGATAGAAATGGAATGGAAACCCATTTTAGGGCCCCATGGTGGGCGCCGGAAATGTGTGTGTGAATTTTGTACCTGTCTGTAGACACAACACTTCAGGAAAACATTAGAGGTTAGTTAAAATCAAAATCGTGCAGTGAAATGAAAACTAATCTAACCAGGTGATTTACTACCTTCTAATAGATGCGAGTATGTATTCTCATATTATACCGAGATCAGTGACCTTGACGACACCTAAATGAAGGATTTGAATGCAAAATCTAGATATGAGATGAATGCAAATTAATCTATATTTTTGGTTTTCTGTGCAATAAGATGAGAAATAAACTGATATGAATCTATTCTAGATGAAAAACTAATATGCAAATTAAGCTACAATGATATGCTAAATAAGATTGATCTCACAAAAGTTGTTGATTCGCAAAAGAAGCTTCAATTCTTCAGATGTTAATTCGCCAGCATAAGTTTGCAAATTCTGAGATGTCCGATTATGAAGAGTTGAGCCTTGATTTTATAGAAATCCAGGGCTTTGGGGATGCATGGAAAAAGCCATAAATCACTCAGATAAACTCAAGTTGATTTTTGAGTTATCAAAGAATAAAAGATAATTAATTCACAAAATCATGCAAAATCATGCAAAAATAGCTTTTTAACTCAAATCAGAGTTGAGTTTATTTCTAAAACAACTTGAATTGATTTTATGATTTTAAGTTTAACTATTTTTTTGAATGTGCATAATATTTATGAATTAAATAAATAAATAAAGTGATTTATCTTCAATATAACTGATTTTAAAAATTAAACAATTGATTTATGGGTTAATCAATTATTAAATCAAACTTTTATTCAAAAATAATATCATTAAATATGACAACTTGCTTTAATTAATTAAATAAGAATTAAATCAATTAATGATAGGAATTTTGATTTATTGTCAAATTTAAATAATAATAATTAAGAATAAATATAATTAAATCCAATTAAATAATTAAGTGGCAGTATTAAATCTAATTAATTAAATATCTTAGAATATTCAATTAATCAAACTTTAGGATAAATAGGATTTATCGCCAAATAATCATTAAATTAAAGATAATTAGGATAAATAGGAATATTACTAGGAATATTCCCCCATGCAGATTTTGAGATAATCAATTAAGATTTGATAATGTTCAGATGTGCCTTAGGTTAGGACTTTGATGTCGATTTCATTCGATGTGTCGATATAGGAGGTTAATGAACCTATAGCGCATTTTTGGGGTATTACAGAAGGAAGTCTACACAAGAGTTATTGGAGATGGCTGGGAATATGCTAGACCAAACAAAGTTGAGATTCAGGAGAGATTCGTTCTCTCCTGGGAAGACATGAAGATCCTAACATGGAATAGGGGTTTTAATTCCCTTGACAAGTGCCACCTGATCAAGAGGTGCCTTGATCAAGAGAGACCATATGTGGTGTGTATTCAAGAAACAAAGTTAAAGTAGGAAGATGGAGAAGCATTTTTTTGTGGGCGCCAAATTTAGAAAGGATTGTTTGTTGACACTGTTGGTTATATTTTCAGGCTTCTGATGTTTTCCTTTCCAAATCCTAGTTTACCATTCATTTGCAATTTTCCTGTGGTCTAGGTGTCTGAATTTCAGGCAATTTTTCCGTAATTAAGTTTGAAAACCCTTGCCTTAGGTTTCTTGCCTTGGTAGGTTTTTAATTTTTATGAAAACACTTGGGTTGGCCTTATTTTTATGTTTGGTTGTTACTTTTTGGTCACTTAAGTGGTTAGCCGTGCACGTGGTTATTTATCTCAGTGTTTGCTGAATTGGGAAGTGTCATTGCATATCTTCAAGTTATTCGACGAATTGGCGAATGGGTTAGAACCTTGTTAAGTGTTTCCTTTAGTCGCGAGGTCTCCAAGTATTCAACGATTATCAAAAAGCTTTGCATGACTTGGCAAATGCTTTGCCTCTTATTTGCGTATTCCCTGGTGTATTCATGTTAACTCTCAGCAACTTAGCAGGGTGGTTATCACTCATTCTCGGAATTGGGCGGTCAAAGTTTATATCAACTGGCGAACTGGCGAACACCGTTGATAATCTGCAAGATCAACGGTTATGTTTTAATCTCTAAATGTTTAGGTCCTACATAAAGTGATTTGGCGATTTGGCGACTGTGCTACAAGTTTCATGTCTTCTAAGTTTGGCGGCTCCGACAGCTAGGTGTGATGAATTTAACGAAGATGGTTTTCCCTTTTGTTCGCGTATTCTCATAATAAGTAGGCAAGGTTCCTAATGTTCTGGCGATTGGGCGAACAACGTAGTCGCAAGTTCTCTTAAAATATCGTTTAAGGTTAGAAAAATTTCACGAATGGGCGAAACAAGTGATCAGGGGAAGTATTAAGCCTTCAGTCACTTAATCGCATGATGGAATGGTCAGTGTTTTAAGTACCGGGTGATTCAGTAGACCCTTTGGTTGCTGAGTTTAGTAATCAAAAGGTGATTGTCTTATTGTTTCAACGAATTAGCGAGGACCGTCGACTGCATGTAAGATCAACGGTTGAATCAAAATCGTAGATTAATGCAGGTCATTAGGAAAGAATTCAGCGACTTAGAGGAAAGCTTGTTCGCTAGTTTGCACATTAAACATGTAGTTAAGTTTCCCTTCCAGCGATTAAGTGAAGCCTTCAATCGCAAAGTCTCAAAGTAAATTGGCAGTTAACCGGGACATTCAGCGAATAAGAAATAACCTTTGTCACTAATTCTTTGAATAAGTGATTGTGGTCTAGTGTTTTGCTTATGTCCGCTGGTTTGCTGAATGGAGGTTGAGTTAAGAGATACATTTCGTGAATGAGCGAAGCAGTCAGTCGCTAGTTCTCTAATTGTGAGCTAGGGTTAACTTTTCATTTAGCGATCACGAGAACCGTCAGTCGCTGGTTCGCTGAATGGTCCCAGTTAGAAAAAATAGTAAAGAAAAGGTTTGAGACCATTGCTACGTGGATAAAAGTACACTGTCGAGCTAGAGAGAAAGCAATTAGCCATCCAATCAGTTTTAAAGGAGGATTTCATGAGGTAAACAGGGTTTTAAAGTACAGAGTTGTGATTATTGCCTTTTGGCCTTGTTTTTGAATTTTTAAATATATCTGTCAACGTCCCGACATCAGCTAGCTCTGATTTGAAAATTGGTGATATGTGAAATTGAATGCGGATGTAATTAAGGATGGATTTGCAATGATTTTGGTAGTTGTACGCATCCAATTTGCATCGATAAATAGGCTGGACTCATTGTTTTCTATGTTCAAAATTATTTGAACAGAATTGTGTTTTCTGAAGCAATCATCGAGTGCTAAGCAAAGTAAGTTTGTAGAGTTAAGAACAATTGTGCGGTAGAAATGAGTCAGCCAGAGCGAAGTGTAACTTCTTCCAGTGGTGAAGTCAAAGCCAAGGGTGGTGAGGACAAAAGCAAGCCAAATTATTCAGATGAGTTTATGAAGTTATTGCCTGGTTTTGGCTAGAACAAGAGAGCTCCTGATGATGTTTTTCAAGATGTTCTACGTCATTGCAGAGATCCTGTCACACCAGATTGCTCAGGTTATACTCTCTTTAGTTATTTTTATGGAAATAGGGGTAAACATGTTCCTTTTTGTAATGGTTGGGCTTTGGGTTTGGAGAAATTGGTTGTCCCTGATGTGTTCTTAGATGTGGATTTGATTGTTGCATTAGGGAGGTGTTATGACCCTATGTCCAAGACAATTAGGAAAGAGGACCGGTCACCTTTGGTCACTCTTGACAAGGGTTCTTTCATGAAGGCCTTTAGTTTTTATATGTCCTCCTCTACTGAAATTAATTTGAGTCAAGAAAGAGAGAGGTACAAAAATAATATAGGGTCAATAAAGGACTAGATCATGAAACATATCGCCAAAAAAGATAAATATATAGCTCCCCTCCCGGCTAGCATGAATGCTCCATACCAGTTTACGTCCCTCAATCATTATATGAAGCAAACTTGCTATGGGTTGTGTAGAATTTTGGGAATAGATGGGGATGCATAATTCTTGCTAGTTGATCTATTAATGATAATATTAGACATCCAGAATTCCCTAGTGAACATAGATTATGATTATATCCAGTATATAATTGATAGGATGCATGAGGGGTTGATATCTATCAAAGAGAGTAAGGCACCTATCAAATTCTTGCATTATTCCATGTTGATGCATTTGATTCTATTTTTCAATATCAATAGTTTTGATTTGAATATGCTAAAACCAAGGTTCACTTTCAAGGATCAACATAATCCATTACAATTATGGGTGAGGTTATGGAATTCTACTTCCAATGAGGAGGATTTTTGTGTTTTCCAGAATTTCATTATTTTTCCAATATAAAGATGGTAGGCATCAATGTTACAAGGATATCACCAAGGATCCTTAAACTCCTAAGACCTAAGTAGCTTGAAGACAAATGGGATGGAAACCATAATTGGGGTGACTTCTACTTTGGGGAAAATTCTACAATCTTGAGAGTCTACGGTTGCCCCCAACCCCCACATTTGTTACCAAAATTTGTGCCACCAAGAGTTGCTACTTTGGAATTCATTTGGCAGCTGATGTGGATAGACAGAGAACTCTTGGCCCCTCATAAAAAGGGTACTTTCACACCTAGGCAGTTCAGGAGTGGTGATTTCTTGATTGGCAAGAGGGCATTCCCACAAGTTACTGCCTGGCTAAATCAATTCAAGATGGTATTTGGCACCTGCTGACATGTGGACCCTGAGGATTTCATTAGGACTACAAGGTTGACCCTAATCCCTAATATTGGTGCCATTAAGGAACACGAAGGCCTTAATGAAGAAGATGTGATCAGAAATATTGTGGAGAAGGATGAGGTCACTAAGAGATGGAAAATGTTTTTTGACCTACAGGATTTGGAGAATCAATTGAAGGCAGCCCAAATTCCTTTTGAGGGTTTCTTCCCTGACCTCCCCTACCTGAGGAGAATTGACAAGATGATAGAGATGCATGACACTCTGTCAAACCAATTGGAGAGAATGCTTGATCAAAAGAAGCCCAAGAAAAGGAAAGATTACTCATCCTCCGATTATGAGGAGTTTTTTGATGAATCACAAGAAGGAAATAGCCCACCATAATTTGGGGATTTACCAGTTGTTGAGCCTGTTCAAGACCAGCCAGAGGCAAAAGATCTTCCAAAACCACCATTGAAGAAATAAAGACTTGATGAGGGAGAGTCTTCTAAGCAAGGAAAGCAGAAAAGGGGGATTGATAGAGCATCTGCTCTTGTACCAGGTGATAGGGCTTAGCATCACCAATTGAGGAAAACAATAAGAGCCAGCAAGAAGGTGGCCACTAATGAGGAAAGTGAAGAGCAGTCCCTGTGGTTAGGACATGATATCAGAGAGGTATATCAGGAGGAGTTTTTGAGTGATGACCAATTCATCAAGAGTGATGAATTCAAGAATTTTCTTATTTGGAATAAGCAACAAGAAGTAGCTAAGGCCATGCCTGAAGGGGTGGAACCAAGTGAAGAGACTATGAGGGCTTTAGCTTCTTATGATCCTAGCCTTGATCCCATAACTGTAGATGAAGCCAGAGAGATGGTCAGAGCAAGTGGAATGCTACTAACTCTAGGATGGGATTTAACTTGTGCTTTTATTATAGATCAGATAAGGAAGCAACCACAAGGCAGTATGTCCTATGAAGTTCATATTGGTGATATGATCAGAGGAAGTGGCTATGACCCTAAGAACCAAGCTGTTGCAATGTGGTCTATGGCCCCCTAAGACTAAAAAGCCATCTCTATTGAGTATAGAGGATCACATGGAAGGAAATAAGATTATATGGACTATGCAAAATACAATTGATCTTGAGGTTTCCAAGGCAGTGACTCATTGGGCTAACTTGAATGAGGTAAAGACAGTTCAATTATCCGAAAGGTATTCAAAATTATTTGAGAGTTCAAGCATGATGGCCAAAGATAAAGACCTAAAAATGATGAAGGTCAAGCAATTGGAAGATGAGTTGGCATAATTGAAGGTTAAGCTTGAAGAAGCCTCAAAGATAGTTCCTCCCCTCCCCTTGCAGATTGAGGCCCCTCTTCAGATTGATGTAGAAGTACCTGATAAGCCTGTTGAGGATTTGGAAAAGATAAAATTGAATGCATCTCTAGACATTGTAGCAAGAATTGTGCAATATAGAGCGGGTAAAATAAAGGAAAGAATGGAGTCAGTCTGTAAATCAGTTAGTCTATTACACCAGGCCAATGGAAAAGTGAATGAATCTTTGATCACTTTGGAGCCACTTTACAGTGTATGGTCAAGAAGGAGCACATTGTTTGATAAGTTGGATGATTTGCAAGAATACAAGTTTGACATTCCTAAGGTGGTAATTGAAGTTTATGAAAAGATTGGTTTGGTAAGTGTTGTATCCAATTTCTTTAAAGGTAAGTCTAATCAGATAAAGGCCAAGTTAGCTATGTTTGACAAGGATTATAGCAAGTGCTTGCCTTCTATGTATGATGATAGTGGAAGTGTGGTCAGTTTGGAAGAATGGAAGGTGTCAATGGATCAGCTAGTAATTAAACAAGATGTTTTCCTTGGCAGTGACAGTGCTTTAGATTTGGAAAGATGCAACAATAGAATTGATAGTTTATTTAAGATTGAAAGTGATTGCATAAAATTTGTAGTAGAAGCAAAAAATTTAACTGATTCCACATGGGATCAGTAGATCAAATCATTACAAGAGCTGCAGAGTTACAACTGGCCATCCGATGATGATGTAGCAGCATGGGGCCAGTTGACAAAGAAGAAGATGAAGAAGCCAACTGCTTAGATTACATAGGAAAAAGAATAGAGTGCACATGGCATCTAATCCAGAATCTGAGGGAGAGCATGTTCAAGCAGAGGATGATGTAAGTTAGCCGGATGGCATTCATCATTCATGCAACAAATTAGCAACTGCTCTGAAATATCTTTAGACGAAGGTGCCACATGCGAAGTTGTTGAGAAGTTGAGAATTACTTTCTGTTGTGTTGATCAATATCTTTTTGTTTGTACTTTTGTTTTTAGTGCAAGATCTTTTCCCAGCCATTCGAAGCTTGTTGCATCCTTTTGAGGATTCTAAGATGGCTGCGGGTATATATAGCAAGTTTCTGCTATTTTGTAAAGGTGGAGACATTTTGTAAAGAAGTTCTGAGATATAGAACCTTGTTTTCTTTGAAGTCAAGAGATTACTGTATTAACACATTTTGATTATTAATATAAAGATGCTAGAACTCTGTTACTACTACTTGTTGTCTTTGTGTATGGATACTTTAGTTTTCTTATGCATTTTAATTTTAAGGCTTTTTCAATGCATTGTTCACAAGGTGAATATAGGGGTTAAACTTAAGTTTCTTTCAAGGGAAGAGTAAAATGTTAAGGGAGGTCTCTGTGAATTAATGGTCCATGTATGAATTTGATAATAGTTATAGGAATTAGAAGAATGGGATGTTAGGCATGCCATTTGGGTTCTAGTATATTTGTCTTGATAGATTTTTGTGGAGATAGGGTTTGACTCTGATGCCCAAGTAGATAAGGCACTGGTTGGAGATACATTTGCATCTGTTGCCACTAGAAAATATAAACAAATGATTCATTTTAATTTCTTTCCATGATCTTTATCTGAATCATTCTATGATAAATTCATGGATGTATATTGTAATGCTTTATAGAAGTAGTAAATGAGGTTAGCCTTCCTTGAGTTTAACTCTTAAAAAGAAGAAGGATGAATGTCCTTAAGCCATTGATCCATGTTGTTGCTTTCATAATTACCATCATATTGTTATGTATCAGAATACTTTGGGCTATACTAAGAGTTGTAATGTCTTATTGAGTTAATTCTGAAAGGAACAACATAACAGTGAAGGAGCTAATTCACAATTCAAAGCTCATTCAAACGGTGAATTGTTATAGGTAAACTCGCCTGAGTTTTTACACTCGAAGTGAAGAAGGTTTTACAACCTTAGTACCTTAGTGCTTGCATTTCGCTAGATGCATCTATTGGGACTACAAGAGTTTATGAATTTTTAATCATCTGCAGATTTGAGCACTAACAAAATTGGCAACTCTACTGGGTATACTCTGAATGCAAACGAACAATAGGTTGGTAGAATACTGATTCATTGTCTTTTTGCAAGCCAATATAATAATTTCATTCCCGCTTGTTAGTGGGTGGTGACTCTAATAATCTGTGTTTACCAGTTGCTGGTATCTGTAAGTGTTGATATATTTTGTGTGACATACCATGTGTCGGCCTAGGTTCACTAGATCATATTTCAAAGACCACCCAGAGAATAATATTGGTGATGAGCTTCATACACCTAGTAGGAAGCAATGGTCTAGGAGAAATCACATCAATACTAATTCCCCAGGACCTTCAAAGGATAGATTACCTACACCACGTCCCCATGAAGCTTCATCTTCTTCTGATGACCCCGAGCATGTCAAGAATGTCACACCTAGTGTACACTTTGCCCAAGAAGAAGAAATCAAAGAAGTAGGTTATTTCCCTGCGAGAGAAACCCTAGAACAACCAGGAGAAACTTCTGCCGCTGAGATTGCCTCATATGATTTTGAAAAATTGAGGGAAGAGGTGATTGCTTTAAGAAAGGAGCGTGAACAATTGGCAGAGATTGCTAATAGAGTGAAAGTAAGGGAACAACAAATTTATGAATTGCTCATGGAGAGGCAAGAACTTATCATCAAAACTAGGAGAAATGAAGCCCAGGCTAGGGATCTAAGCCAAAATGTTCAAGGTTTAGACAAAGAATTGTTTGGTGATATGGAGGCTTTGAGGAAATAGGCTCAGGATACCAAGCTTAGCCAAAATGAGTTTGAAGGAATAGGCCATGTTCTCAGGAAATTGCACCCCTCTGAAATCTAGAGAAATGAGGACATTAAAAATGCTCCCAAAGAAGTCCCTGATAAGGGAAAACAAAAAATGGTGAGTGTAAATATTAATGAGCCTAAGAAAGTTGTAGCTGTTCCTACTGTACCTTCCCAAACAAGTGTAGATTTGGAAAAGGCTAGAAAAGCTAAGGAAGATTTAGCTCTTCAGCTTGAAAAACTAGAATTGGAAGCTGCTACAGATGAGATGAAGAGGAAGATTGCTTTCTTGCACGCCAATATGAACACATCTGCTAGTAGCTCTGTCCCTATTATCTCAGGAATGATCCCACCCAATCAGCTTAATACTTCATTTCTAAATCCTCAAGCCCTTCATCTTGGACAAAGTACACTTGGATCAAATCTGAATACAAGTCAAGTTCCCATTGCAGCTGGTGGTCTGATAGGGACTGTACCTTGTCAAAATATTGCAGCAACCCCTCTGGTCCAACCAATTATCCAAAGGAGACTAGTTCATTTGGACAGATATAGGCCTTTATTTTTTTATGGTATCCCTGGTCAACCTAATGCTATTCCTAATGAGATTAGGAAGAAAATCCCATTATTCACTGGAAACAATGTGAATACCTATGAAGAGCACCTAAAATTTTTCACAGATAAAGTTAATGATTATGAGATTGAGCATGAGGATGTTATAATGAAACTTTTTGTTCAATCATTGGTTGAGGATGCTCGGGATTGGTATAGGGGTCTGCCTGAGAACAGTATTGCATCTTGGGATGAGTTTGTCAGATGTTTTAAAGAGCAATATGTTGAACATGTGAACTCTAGCTACATGCTCAATGAGTTTAACAATATTAAAAAGCATTATAATGAGAGCATGTCAGAGTTTAATAGCAGATTCCAAAGGCTATGTATAAATTGTTCCAAGTTTTGAGATTAGATGATGCAGTTTGCCTAACCACTTATTTTAATTCTATGGATGGTAAAATGTCTTATCTTTTGAGAGATAAGAATCCACGCACCCTTAGGGATGCATTTAAATTGGCCATTAACATTGAAAGTAACCGAAAGGCATCTGATCAAATGTACAAGAGGGATGAGGGAAGATTGTGGAAAGAAACCAGGCCACAACTTGCAAGGCCATCCAAAGAAGATGATAAAATGGACAAGGGAGCTGGTATTAACAAAGATTTCCCAGCAAGGTTTGACAAAGGTGGTAGAAATTTTCAAGATACAAGACCACCCTATCAGAGATAGGATAGAGCCCCTAACTTAAGAGATATGCCTTACAAGACAAACTGGAAGGATGGGAGGCCTGTTCCTGATAATAATGAACCCCAAAAGGAAAGAGATACACCAGATCCTCTGAAGAAAAACATAGCACATAATGTGGAAAATACCCCTTGGCATGTGGCTTGTAACATGCCCCACTCACCATTCCAATGTGCTGTGGCTCAGGCCTTGGGAGAAGAGGCTAATGATTCATGTGCAGGAGATTATGAAGGATCTGAAAAGCCTGCTATTAACATGTTCACTACTAAACTAATGGGGGACCTTTTGTCCTCAGATGATGAAGAGATTTATTCTGATGTTGATCATAAGAGGAAAATTTTCTCAGAATATGAGCAACAAATATTTACTCACTCTGATCATGATGATTCTGATAATGATAATTACAAAACTCATATGGTAGAATCAAGATCAGATGAAAAACAGTGGAGAAAGCCCAGTGAAGAAGAGATTAGAACCCTAACTGTGGCTACAATAACTCAAGAAAAATCCTCATACAATCTGAGGAATAGAAAGGTGGACAATGATCAAGGAGTCCCTAGGTCAGTGTTTGTCAAGAGTAAACTTCAAGATAGGGATTCCCCAAAGCCCAATATTGTAAATAATAAGGAAGAAGGGCTTGTGAATGAAAAGAAGAAAAGAGAGGAAGTTATTACTGACAAGGTTAAAAGGAAAATTGGTAGGTCAAAGGATTGCCCTGATTTTTCTACTGATTCCCCTACTTTTGATATGAGACATGCCTTGTCCCAAATGAAGGTTTCCATCCCTTTGCTTGAGATGTTGAAAATTGAGGAGCACAAGGCAGCAACCTTGGCTCTTATAAGTGAGCAAAGGACTATTCCTATTTTACAAGAGGAGGGGAATACCATGGAGAAGCCTATTTCAATTAATGACATCTTTGATGTGTGTGTTGGAACTATTGTGACACAAGAGCCTTCCTCTATTGACCCTTTCTATGTAACATTGATTGTAAATAATTTCTTGCTGAAGAATTGTATGATTGACTCAGGTGCTGCTACAACTGTATTGCCTTTTCATGTAACGATAGAGTTAGGATTACGTGTTGATACATCTAAAGGAAGGTGCTATGCAATGGATAATAGGGCAGTACCTATTGTAGGAACTCTAATTGGAATTGAAGTAAAAATTGCAGCATTCCCAGAGGCTACATATAAAATGGATGTAGTTGTTGTTGACACAAAGCCTCATTATGGCATGCTACTGTCAAGATAGTGGGTTGCAGCAGTGGGTGGGAAGTTGTAGTTAGATTTTTCATATGCTACTATCCCAATCAATGGGACTGAGGTAAAGTTGTTTAGGGAGCCCCGTTCCTTAGTCATGGTGGAAATGGTTGCACCAGAAGATTTAAACTATTTTGTAGATATTGATATGAGTAATTTTGTGATTGAAGAGATAGTACCTCAAATGAAAAATATAGATCCAATTGTGGATGAGCTGATATTGCAGCAAGGTGGCCTTTGGAAAATGTTCTTTGATGGTGGATGCTCCAAGGAAGGATCAGGAGCTAGTGTTGTGTTCGTTTCCCCATCAGGTACTACATTTAAGTACTCTTTCTTGTTGACTTTTGAATGTACCAATAACACTACTGAGTATGAGGCCTTAATACTGGGATTAGATGTAGCCATAAAACATGGTATCAAATTTTTAAAGGTTCATGGTGATTCCCAGTTGATTATAGCCCAAGTAAGGTCTCAATATGCTGCTAGGGATGAAAAACTCAAATTATATAAACATGTTGTTTGGGATAGATTAGAGTTTTTCGAAGCTTTCAATTTGCTGTGGATAGAGAGATCCAATAATATCATGGCAGACTTTCTTGCTAATGTTTCCCTTAAAAATAATGATATCACCCTCTCTGGTGTCTCTATGCTAGAAATCAAAACTAGGCCTGCAGTGCCTGATAATGTATATAATTGGCAACTTTTTGAGGATGACCTTGATATCCTTAGATTTCTTCAAGGCCTTGATCAGTATGATGGTCAGCAAATAGATTTCAGTGAGATACAATAGTGTATTGAAGGAAAAGAGTGCATCATGGGAAATGAGATAGTGCAACTACCTTCAAATCATATTCCAAAAGGATTAGTTAAGTTGGAGGGAATGTTTAAAATAAATGATGGTTATTTATCTCAAAAGTCTAACACTAAAATGGAAGACTTAGAGGAAATCAACTTAGGATCTGAAAATTCCCCTCAGATGGTGTACATTGGAAAGAAATTGAGTAGAGAGGTCAGAGGAAATCTGATAAGACTTTTGAAGAAATACAAGCATGTGTTTGCTTGGTCTTATGATGATCTTAAGGCTTATAGGGATGATCTGTTTCAACATGAAATTCCTCTAAAGGAGGAGACTAGGCCATTTAGACAGAAGCAGAGACCTATTAACCCTCTACTAGCCACAAAGATGCAAGTTGAATTGACAAAGCTGAGAGATGCTGGTATCATTGAACCAATTAGGCATTCTACATGGGTTTAAAATCTTGTGCCAGTAAAGAAAAAGAATGGTGATATTCGGCTTTGTGTTGATTTCAGGAATCTGAATGTTGCATCACTCAAGGAAAATTATGGATTGCCCAACATGGAAGCCATGCTGCATAGGGTAAATGGTTGTGAGCTCTTATCAATGATGGATGGTTTCTCAGGTTATAATCAAGTGCTGGTCAAAGAATCAGAATAATTTAAGACAACATTCACAACCCCATGGGGAACATATGTATATGTCTGCATGCCTTTTGGTTTAAAAAATGCTGGAGCAACTTTTCAAAGGGCGATGGACATTGCATTCAAGGAATTGATTAATGTTCTAATGGTTGTGTATCAGGATGATCTCACTACCTATTCTAAAAGGGCTGAGGATCACTGCAGTCATTTGGAGAAGGTCATGGTTAAAGCTTTAGAGTTTGGTGTCTCTTTAAATCCTAAAAAGTGTCAATTTGCTATGACAGAAGGGAAGTTGCTTGGACATATAGTATCAAAGGAAGGAGTCAGGATTGACCCTGAAAGAGTAGAGGCAATCAAGAAGGTACCTTCACCTAAGAATTTGAAGGGTGTGCAATCTTTCTTAGGACAGATTAATTTTGTCAGGAGATTTATTGCTAATTTTGTAAAAATGGTTAAACCTATAGTCAAACTCCTGAAGAAAGATGTGAAGTTTAATTGGGATAGTGAGGCCCAAAAAGCCTTTGAGAAAATCAAACAAGCAATCCAAGAAGCCCCTGTCTTAGTCTCACCTGACTATTCAAAGCCCTTTTCTCTATTTTCCTTTGCCTCTTTTCACACTATTGCAACTGTCCTTTTACAGAAAGACCAAGAGGGTTTTGAACATCCTATAGCCTTTTTCAGTAAGTCATTGTAGTCTGCTGAATTAAATTATGAGTTAATGGAAAAGCAAGCATATGCACTGGTGAAGGCAGTTAAAGATTTTAGACCCTATCTAGTTTGTGCCAAGGTTAATGCTTATGTACCTCATGTAGCGGTGAAAGATATTTTGGTTCAGAGTGAGGTCACAGGGAAAAGATGCAAGTGGATCAATAGGATCCAAGAGTTTGATCTTGATCTCCACATTACCAAATTGGTGAGAGGTTTGGGACTTGCCAAACTAATGATTGAAGAAAACATGGACCTTGTCCAGGTAAATAGTATTGTTGTTAATGAAGATATAGTCACTAGTATTGAAGTACAACCATGGTACAAGGATATTGTCTATTATATTAAACATGCTAAGTGTCCCTAGGAGTTAAATGATAATCAAAAGAGAAGTTTGAGATTGTAGGCCCAAAGGTATGTGATGATATGAGGTGATTTGCACTGGAAAGATAATGATGGAATTTTATTATTTTGTTTGGACAAACACCAATCGGAAAAGGTATTGAAAGATATGCACTCTGGATTGTGTGGAGGGCATCACTTTGCTCAGTCAACAACTCATAAGATTTTGAGGGTAGGATATTATTGGCCTATGTTATTCAAAGATACTCATTCTTTTGTTAGAAAGTGTGAGCCATGTCAAAGGTTTTCCAAAAATTGAAGTTCTCGGGTGCCTTATTGTTGAATCATGTGGTTGCAGAAGCCCCTTTTGCAATGTGGGGTATGGATTTTATTGGGGAATTTACTGAGAAGTCTAGTGGGGGGCATAGTTACATTCTAGTTGCTACAGACTATTTCACTAAATGGATTGAAGCAATTCCAACTAAAAGGGCAACCAATGCCGTTGTAATTGAGTTCTTGATGAACAACTTAATCTCTAGATTTGGTGTCCCTATCAAATTGGTTGTAGATAATGCCATGAGTTTTAGATCTCAAGAAATTACTGATTTTTGTTCAGAAATGGGTATTGTCTTGTCTTATTCATCTCCTTACCACCCAAAAGCAAATGGCCAAGCAGAATCTAGTAATAAGAGCATTCTGCAAATTTTGAAGAAAACTTTAGAAAAGAACAAAAGGAGTTGGCATGTAAAGTTGAAATTAGCATTGTGGGCTGATAGGATTACTGAGAAAAGAGATACAGGGAAGTTCCCTTTTGAGATGGTATATGGTGTGAAATCAAGATTACTAGTGAATAACTTCTTACCCATATACAAGTTCATGCAGGAAGAAGGTATGGAAATCGGTGACCCTCTACAAGATAGAATAATTCAGCTGGTTGAACTGGATGAGATAAGAAGGGAAGGACCAAAACAAAATGTAAAGTTGCAATAGAAAATGAAATATCTCTTTGATAAGAGAGCAACTGTGAGAAAATTTAAGCCTGGTGATATGGTTCTTCAATGGAATGCCAGAGCTGAAGATAAGGGGAAACACAAGAAATTTGAGTCTTTGTGGATGGGACCTTTTATTATTCATCAAATTCATGGCAAGGATTCTTATTTTTTAAAAAAATTGGATGGTGAAGAACAGGAATTGCCAATGCATGGACAATTTCTGAAATTTTTCTTCAATTAGTTCTTTCACATTTCCATGCACAGAAGGTTTTTATATATGTATATGTGTGTTTGCTTTTGTTGTGTGTTTGCTTTCCTATTTCAGGTTAGGGTTTCATGGTCTACCTCCCAGAGATTCATAAGTTCTTGCTATGATCTTGCAATCAAGCATCCTCAGATAGAGCCACTGTTGGTTATATTTTCAGGCTTCTGATGTTTTCCTTTCCAAATCCTGGTTTACCATTCATTTGCAATTTTCCTGTGGTCTAGGTGTCTGAATTTCAGGCAATTTTGCCCTAATTAAGTTTGAAAACCCTCGCCTTAGGTTTCTTGCCTTGGTAGGTTTTTAATTTTTATGAAAACTCTTGGGTTGGCCCTATTTTTATGTTTGGTCGTTACTTTTTGGTCACTTAAGTGGTTAGCCATGCACGTGGTTATTTATCTCAGTGTTCGTTGAATTGGGAAGTGTCATTGCATAACTTCAAGTTATTCGGCGAATTGGCAAATGGGTTAGAACCTTTTTAAGTGTTTCCTTTAGTCATGAGGTCTCCAAGTATTCAGCGGTTATCAGAAAGCTTTGCGTGACTTGGTAAATGCTTTGCCTCTTATTCGTGTATTCCCTAGTGGATTCATGTTAACTCTTAGTGACTTAGCATGGTGGTTATCACTCATTCTTGGAATTGGGCGGTCAAAGTTTATATCAACTGGCGAACACCGTTGATAATCTGCAAGATCAACGGTTATGTTTTAATCTCTAAATGTTTAGGTCCTACATAAAGTGATTTGGCGATCTGGCGATTGTGCTACAAGTTTCATGTCTTCTAAGTTTGGCGGCTCTGACAGTTTGGCGTGATGAATTTAGCGGAGATGGTTTTCCCTTTTGTTCGCATATTCTCGTAATAAGTAGGCAGGGTTCCTAATGTTCTAGCGATTGGGCGAACAAAGTAGTTGCAAGTTCTCTTAAAAGATCAGTTAAGGTTAGAAATATTTCGCGAATGGGCGAAACAAGTGATCAGGGGAAGTATTAAGCCTTTAGTCGCTTAATCGCATGATGGGATGGTCAGTGTTTTAAGTAGTGGGCGATTCAGCGAACCCTTTGTTCGCTAAGTTTAGTAATCAAAAGGTGATTGTCTTATTGTTTTAGCGAATTAGCGAGGACCGTCGACTGCATGTAAGATCAATGATTGAATCAAAATCATAGATTAATGCAAGTGGTTAGGAAAGAATTCAGTGACTTAGAGGAAAGCTTGTTCGCTAGTTTGGACATTAAACATGCAGTTAAGTTTCCCTTTCAGCGATTAAGAGGAGCCTTTAGTCGCCAAGTCTCAAAGTAAATTGGCAGTTAACCGGGACATTCAACGAATAAGAAATAGCCTTTGTCGCTAATTCTTTGAATAAGTGACTGTGGTCTAGTGTTTTGGTTATGTTCGTTGGTTCGTTGAATGGAGCTTGAGTTAAGAGATACATTTCGCGAATGAGCAAAGCAGTCAGTTGCTAGTTCTCTAATTGTGAGCTAGGGTTAACTTTTCATTTAGCGATCAAGAGAACCTTCAGTCGTTGGTTCGCTGAATGGGCCCAGTTAGAAAAAACAATAAAGAAAAGGTTTGAGACCGTCGCTACGTGGATAAAAGTACACTATCGAGTTGGAGAGAAAGCAATTCGCCATCCAATAAATTTTAAAGGAGGATTTCATGATGTAAATAGGGTTTTAAAGTACATAGCTGTGATTATTTCCTTTTGGCCTTGTTTTTGAATTTTTAAATATATCTGCAATGTCCTGGCATCGGCTAGCTCTGATTTGAAAATTGGTGATATGTGAAATTGAATGCAAATGTAATTAAGGATGGATTTGCAATGATTTTGGTAGTTGTACGCATCCAATTTGCATAGATAAATAGGCTGGACTCATTGTTTTCTGTGTTCAAAATTATTTGAAGAGAATTGTGTTTTTTGAAGCAATCATTGAGTGCTAAGCAAAGTAAGTTTGTAGAGTTAAGAACAATTATGCAGTAGAAATGAGTCAACCAGAGTGAAGTGTAACTTCTTCCAATGGTGAAGTCAAAGCCAAGGGTGGTGAGGACAAAAGCAAGCCAAATTATTCAGATGAGTTCATGAAGTTATTGCTTGGTTCTAGCCAGAACAAGAGAGCTCCTGATGATGTTTTTCAAGATGTTCTAGGTCATTGCAGAGATCCTGTCACACTAGATTGCTTAGGTTATACTGTCTTCAATTATTTTTATGGAAATAGGGGTAAACATGTTCCTGTTTGTAATGGTTGGGCTTTGGGTTTGGAGAAATTGGTTGTCCCTGATGTGTTCTTAGATGTGGACTTGATTGTTGCATTAGGTAGGTGTTATGACCCTATTTCCAAGACAATTAGGAAAGAGGACCAGTCACCTTTGGTCACTCTTGACAGGGGTTCTTTCATGAAGGCCTTTAGTTTTTATATGTCCTCCTCTACTGAAATTAATTTGAGTCAAGAAAGAGAGAGGTACAAAAATAATATAGGGTCAGTAAAGCACCAGATGATGAAACATATCCCAAAACAAGATAAATATATAGCTCCCCTCCCGACCTGCATGAATGCTCCTTACCAATTTACGTCCCTCAATCATTATATGAAGCAAACTTGCTATGGGTTGTGTAGAATTTTGGGCATAGATGGGGATGCAGAATTCTTGCCAGCTGATCTATTGATGATAATATTAGACATCCAGAATTCCCTAGTGAACATAGATTATGACTATATCCAGTATATAATTGATAGGATGCATGAGGGGTTGATATCTGTCAAAGAGAGTAAGGCACCTATCAAATTCTTTCATTATTCCATGTTGATGCATTTGATTCTATTTTTCAATATCAATAGTTTTGATTTGAATATGCTGAAACCAAGGTTCACTTTCAAAGATCAGCATAATCCATTACAATTATGGGTGAGGTTATGGAATTCTACTTCCAATGAGGAGGATTTTTGTGTTTTCCAGAATTTCATTGTTTTTCCAATTATAAAGATGGTAGGCATCAATGTTACAAGGATATCACCAAGGATCCTTAAACTCCTAAGACCTAAGTAGTTTGAAGACAAATGGGATGGAAACCATAATTGGGGTGACTTCTACTTTGGGGAAAATTCTACAATCTTTAGAGTCTACAGTTGCCCCCAACCCCCACATTTGTTACCAAAATTTGTGCCACCAAGAGTTGCTACTTTGGAATTCATTTGGCAGCTGATGTGGATAGACAAAGAACTCTTGGCCCCTCATAAAAAGGGTACTTTCACACCTAGGCAGTTCAGGAGTGGTGATTTCTTGATTGGCAAGAGGGCCTTCCCACAAGTTACTGCCTGGCTAAATCAATTCAAGATGGTATCTGATGCCTGCAGACATGTGGACCCTGGGGATTTCATTAGGACTACAAGGTTGACCCTAATCCCTAATATTGGTGTCATTAAGGAACATGAAGGCCTTGATGAAGAAGATGTGATCAGAAATATTATGGAGAAGGATGAGGTCACTAAGAGATGGAACAGGTTTTTTGACTTGAAGGATTTGGAGAATCAATTGAAGGCAGCTCAAATTCCTTTTGAGGGTTTCTTCCCTGACCTCCCCTACCTGAGGAGAATTGACAAGATGATAGAGATGCAGGACACTCTGTCAAACCAATTGGAGAGAATGCTTGATCAAAAGAAGTCTAAGAAGGGGAAAGATTACTCATCCTCCGATTATGAGTAGTTTTCTGATGAATCACAAGAAAGAAATAGCCCACCACAAGTTGGGGGTTTACCAGTTGTTGAGCCTGTTTAAGACCAGCCAGAGGTAGAAGATCTTCTAGAACCACCATTAAAGAATCATAGACTTGAGGAGGGAGAGTCTTCTAAGCAAGGAAAGCAGAAAAGGGGGATTGATAGAGCATCTGCTCTTGTACCAGGTGATAGGGCTTAGCATCACCAATTGAGGAAAACAATAAGAGCCAGCAAGAAGGTGGCCACTAATGAGGAAAGTGAAGAGCAGTCCCTGTGGTTAGGACATGATATCAGAGAGGTATATCAGGAGGAGTTTTTGAGTGATGACCAATTCATCAAGAGTGATGAATTCAAGAATTTTCTTATTTGGAATAAGCAACAAGAAGTAGCTAAGGCCATGCCTGAAGGGGTGGAACCAAGTGAAGAGACTATGAGGGCTTTAGCTTCTTATGATCCTAGCCTTGATCTCATAACTGTAGATGAAGCCAGAGAGATGGTCAGAGCAAGTGGAATGCTACTAACTCTAGGATGGGATTTAACTTGTGCTTTTATTATAGATCAGATAAGGAAGCAACCACAAGGCAGTATGTCCTATGAAGTTCATATTGGTGATATGATCAGAGGAAGTGGCTATGACCCTAAGAACTGGGCTGCTGCAATGTGGTCTATGGCCCCGAAGACTAAAAAGCCATCTCTATTGAATATAGAGGATCACATGGAAGGAAATAAGATTATATGGATTTTGCAAAATACAACTGATCTTGAGGTTTCCAAGGTAGTGACTCATTGGGCTAACTTGAATGAGGCAAAGACAGTTCAATTATCCGAAAGGTATTCAAAATTGTTTGAGAGTTCAAGCATGATGGCCAAAGATAGAGACCTAAAAATGATGAAGGTCAAGCAATTGGAAGATGAGTTGGCAGAATTGAAGGTTAAGCTTGAAGAAGCCTCAAAGATAGTTCCTCCCCTCGCCTTGCAGATTGAGGCCCCTCTTTATATTGATGTAGAAGTACCTGATAAGCCTGCTGAGGATTTGGAAAAAGATAAAATTTAATGCATCTCTGGACATTGTAGCAAGAATTGTGCAATATAGATAGGGTAAAATAAAGGAAAAAATGGAGTCAATCCATAAATCAGTCAGTCTATTACACCAGGCCAATGGAAAAGTGAATGAATCTTTGATCACTTTGGAGCCACTTTACAGTGTATGGTCAGTAAGGAGCACATTGTTTGATAAGTTGGATGATTTGCAAGAATACAGGTCTGACATTCCTAAGGTGGTAACTGAAGTTTATGAAAAGATTGGTTTGGTAAGTGCTATATCCAATTTCTTTAAAGGTAAGTCTAATAAGATAAAGGCTAAGTTAGCTATGTTTGACAAGGATTACAACAAGTACTTGCCTTCTATGTATGATGATAGTGGAAGTGTGGTCAGTTTGGAAGAATGGAAGGTGTCAATGGATCAACTAGTAATTAAACAAGATGTTTTCCTTGGCAGTGACAATGCTTTAGATTTGGAAAGATGCAACAATAGAATTGATAGTTTATTTAAGATTGAAAGTGATTGCATAAAATTTGCAGTAGAAGCCAAAAAAGTAACTAATTCCACATGGGATCAGCAGATCAAATCATTACAAGAGCTGCAGAGTTACAACTGGCCATCTGATGATGATGTAGCAGCATGGGGCCAATTGACAAAAAAGAAGAAGAAGATGCCAGCTGCTCAGATTACAGAGGAAGAAGAATAGAGTGCACATGGCACGTGATCCAAAATTTGAGGGAGAGCATGTTCAAACAGAAGATGATGTAAGTTAGCCGAATGGTGGTCATCATTCATGCAACAAATTTAGCAAATGCTCTGAAATATCTTTAGACGAAGGTGCTACATGTGAAGTTGTTGAGAAGTTGAGAATTACTTTTTGTTGTGTTGATCAGTATCTTTCAGTTTGTACTTTTGTTTTTAGTGCAAGATCTTTTCCCAGCCATCCGAAGCTTGTTGCATCCTTTTGAGGATTCCAAGATGGCTGTGGGTATATATAGCAAGTTTCTGCTATTTTGTAAAGGTGGAGACATTTTGTAAAGAATTTTTGAGATATAGAACCTTGTTTTCTTTGAAGTCAAGAGAATACTGTATTAACACATTTTGATTATTAATATAAAGATGTCGGAACTCTGTTACTACTACTTGTTGTCTTTGTGTATGGATACTTTAGTTTTCTTATGCATTTTAATTGTAAGGCTTTTTCAATGCATTGTTCACAAGGTGAATATAGGGGTTAAACTTAAGTTTCTTTCAAGGGAAGAGTAAAATGTTAAGGGAGGTCTCTATGAATTAATGGTCCATGTATGAATTTGATAATAGTTATAGGAATTAGAAGAATGGGATGTTAGGCATGCCATTTGGGTTCTAGTATATTTGTCTTGATAGATTTTTGTGGAGAGAGGGTTTGACTCTGATGCCCAAGTAGATAAGGCACTAGTTTGAGATACATTTGCATCTATTGCCACGAAAAAATATAAACAAATGATTCATTTTACTTTCTTTGCATGATCTTTATTTGAATTGTTCTATGATAAATTCATGGATGTATATTGTAATGCTTTACAAAAGCACTGAATGAGGTTAGCCTTCCTTGAATTTAACTCTTAAAAAGAAGAAGGATGAATGTCCTTAAGCCATTGTTCCATGTTGTTGCTTTCATAATTTCCATAATATTGTTATGTATCATAATACTTTGGGCTATACTAAGAGTTGTAATGTCTTATTGAGTTAATTCTGAAAGGAACAACATAACAGTGAAGGAGCTAATTCACAATTCAAAGCTCATTCAAACAGTGAATTGTTATAGGTAAACCCGCCTGAGTTTTTACACTCGAAGTGAAGAAGGTTTTACAACCTCAGTACCTTAGTGCTTGCATTTTGCTAGATGCATCTATTGGGACTACAAGAGTTTATGAATTTTTAATCATTTGCAGATTTGAGCACTAACAGACACCTTGGGAGCTTGTGGGGGTTTGAATATCTTGTGGAAACCCACAACAATGGATGCAAATCTCATTTCTCAGGGTACTGATTGACAAATGGTAAGGGTGTCACTTTTTCGTTTGCAATAGTGAATTTTTCTCATAAATGTGTATGTGCTGACAGGGAGTCTAGATAAACATTAAGTATGGAATGAGATATAATAAGTTATCAGGAATAATACAAAGGATACTTTCATTTTATGAGGTGATTTTAATGCTACTCTGGCTTTGAATGCAAAAAGAGGTGGTAAAGGTGGGATAAGTGGAACTCAGAGGGATTTTTCAGGATTTTGTTTCTTATAATGGGTTATGGGAAACCAAAACTCAATATGGGGCCTTTACCTAGACTAATAGAAGGCAATAATTCACAGGAATAACGAAAAAGTTGGATCATTTTTTTTGTGGCAGGTGAATGGGACTCTTCTTTAATAGTGTTTGAATTTTTAAGTGTGCCTTTTTTTTAGCTCAGACCATTTCCCAGTAATCCTTAACTTTCAGAGTGACTTTATTCCTATGAGATGCCATTTTAAATTTGAGAAGATGTGGTTTAGGGATGAGGGGTTTTTTCAGATGGTTTCAGACTGGTGGAAGAATGCTCCTTAGTGTTGTGACAATAAACATTTTATTTTCTTTAAGAAATTGCAATACATTAAAGAAAATCTGAAGGTGTGGAATAGACAACACTTCAAAGATATTTTTGTAGAGAAGAAGGTTTTAGAGGGCTAGTTAGAGGTGTTGATAGTAAGGTTATTAAGAAAGGTATGGATGTAGTTGATTTTAAAAATGAAAGAGATCTCAAGGGTAGATATGTAGAGATTTTGCGAAGGGAGGAAATCTACTAGTGACAAAAGTCAAGGGAGTGTTGGCTAAAAGAGGGAGATTGTAATACAAAATTATTTCATTGTTCAGTTAAAACTAGGAGATGTATTAATAGGATCACTTCCATTATCAATGATCAAGGAAGAAGTTTGGATGCAATAGAAGATATTAACAAGGAGGCAGTGACCTTCTACAAGAAGCTTTGGACTGGTAATGAACCATCCTCAAATGGAGGAGGCGATGAGATTATCAATGTAATTCCAAGATTGATATCAGAGGAAGATAATGCTACATTGATGGAGCAAGTTAGTTTGAAGGAGGTGAAGTATGCAATATTCGGTCTTGACGGTGACAACGCACTAGGTTCAGATGGTTTCCAATCATTCTTCTATTAGAAATTTTCGGAGATTGTAAATCAAGAATTATGGGAAGTGGTCGAGGAGACTCTAGAGAAAAGAGGATTTTGTTGAAAGACTTTAACAATACTCTGATAGCATTGGTATCGAAAAAAGATAATGTAGAATCCTTTGAAGAATATAGGATGATTTCACTTTGAAATTCTATACACAAGATTATTTCTAAAGATATTGCAAATAGATTGAAGAAGGTTTTGGGGAAGATTATGTCAGAAGAGTAGAGCAGATTTACTCCCAATAGGTCTAGTTTTGAGGGTGTGGTTATTGCACATGATGCAATACACCCCATTAGGGTAGGGAATAAAAGTGCAATATTTGTAAAGTTAGATGTTAGAAAGGCACATGACAAGGTAAACATATCTTTCCACATAGGAATGTTAAGACAATTCGGGTTTTGCTAGAAGTGGATAGATTGGATCTTAGGCCTAATAAGGAATCCTAGAGTCTTGAAACTAGTAAATGGTAGAGCTCCCACAAGGATTTTTCAAAATGATGAGGGGGTTGTGTTAGGGTGATCCACTGTCTCCATTTTTGTTGATCATTATGGTAGAAGCTTTGGGAGTTTAATCAATAAAAGAATGCTAGAAGGACAATGGAAAGGAGTTTTTATTGCTCATGGAGTTGAGCCATCCACTTACTCTCAGTTTGTAGATGATACCCTTTTGATGGGAGAGGCATCTTTGAGGGAAGCTCGTGTGATGAAAAAAGTATTGGATAAGTATACTGCTGTATCAGGGCAAGAAATTAATTGACAAAAATCAGAAGTCTTTCTTTTTTAATACCAGGCTAGATATTCAAAGGGAGATATTAAATATTTTTAGAGTGAAGCAGGACTCCTTACCAGGTACATTTTTGGGAATTTCATAATTTGGGGGTCCTAATAAGGCAAGTTTGTGGAATGGTTTGATTGATAATTATTTTAATAAACTGTATGAATGGAAAAATAAGTGGTTCACCCTAGTGGGTTGAATCATTATATTGAAAACAATTATTTCATCTATACCTTTTTTCTTAATGGCATGTCTTAATATTCCTTCTAAGATCATTCATACAATTGAACAAAGGATGAGGCGATTTCTATGGAATGGGAAGTAGGATCAGGATAAGATCCATTTGTTAGCATTGGAAAAGGTTTGTAAGCCAAAGATTTCAGGGGTGAAGGAGTTAGAAGTTGGAAAATCTTGAATGAGGCAATGGGGGATAAGTTGATTTGGTAAATGGTTTTCAATCCTGACCATAAACAGAATATTAAGAGCTAGATATTTAGACTCAAATGACAAGTTTCAGATTTTAACAATAGAAGATCCTTCGCGTGGCTCAACTCTTTGGAACTTTTTGTTGGAATGTCGTCTAGTGATAACAAATCACATTACTTGGTTAGTTGATAATGGTATAAGAGCTCATTTATAGGATGATTCATAGGACATGAAGGAGGTGTTGAGTGAAAGGGGAGATGCAGATTTGCTGAGAACAGTCACAAGACAATAGTGGGGTAGTAAAGTTAGTGATTTTGTGGAAGAAAAAAGAGATGGTCAAGGCAGAGAGTGGAAGTGGAAGAGACTAGATGAGCTTCAGTTAGATGAAACTCACAAACAACATTTGAGAGATATTTTTGTTGCTAGGCCCCTTGCGATGATGGGTGAGGAGGATGATGTAATTTGGCGTAGCGCCAAGAGTGGGGAATACTCAGTTAAAATCAGGTATAGAATTATAGAAAATGAAGGTGCTCACGAAGATTGGTCTGGGAGATTGTTTTAGAATAATAACACTATGCCAAAATCAGGGGATTTTTCATGGCTAGCATTTAGAGCTAGAGTGTTAACAGTGGAACACTTGAAGAAAATTATATTTGCAGGTCCTTTCAAATTCTTTCTTTGTGATCAGACCGAGGAATCTCTGGATCATATTTTTTTGAATTGTGAATTTGCTCAGGCTTGCTGGACATTTGTTCTGGCAAGACTAAGGTGACAATTTTCACTATCTAGAACACTTCGAGAGTGGGGTTAGAGTTGGTTTATCCCTAAATATTCATCAGTCTTCTTAGGGACATGGAAAATATGCCCATCTATGATAATATGGGAAATCTAGGAGTGAAATAAGAGAATTTTTCAAGATAAGTATGAATCCTTGTCCATGTTTTTATCAAGATTGGAGAGATCAATTTCAGAAGTAGTTAGCTATTCAACAACATAAGTCAGTTTGGACAAGATGCCTTTTTATTTAGTTGATAAGAATTTACAAGCAAGCTGGCCCCAGTATAATTTTAGGCCTATTCATGGGCCATGAGGGGATAATCTCTCAGATGGTAAGGCGTTGGCTCAGGAATGGAAAAGTCTTGAATAGGGGTGGCTTAAAATTAATTTTAATGGAGCCTCAAAAGGAAATCCAAGGCCAAGTGGCACATGTTATATTATCAAAGATTGGAAAGGTAACATAGTGGCTATAAGGGCCAAGAGATTGAGAGAGGGGACTAAGAATGAGGTGGAAGTTCATGTGGCTCTTCTTGTAGTCCAAAAGGCCAATCAATTTGGGATAAGGAAGCTGCTTCTGGAAGGGGATTCCATGGTTACGGTGATGACTTTATCTAATGGATCGTCTCAAGTTTGGTACTTGAACATGTATATCAAACTCATCAAAGAAATGTTGGTTGATTTCAAAAACTTTAGAATTTCCCATTTGAGGAGGGAAAAAGAGCTCAGAAGTATATGTGATGTAAAAATTGGGGGTCAGACAAGCAGACCTAGGGAAATAAGAAATTATGAAGGATTTCAGGGAGGTAAAGGGAGAATGGTTGGATTGGGAATAGAAAGATGGAACAAGGGAGAAACATATGGTTATGGAAAAAGGCCCGTTAGCATGAATAAACAGTGAGTAGTTATTATTTAAATCTCAAATTGCCCAAGCGACTAGCAAAGTTAGTCGGGTTATATTTCCCATGTGAGGCATTAAACACCCTCCCTTTAATGAAGGTGGGAGTACTGAGCTAGCTTGGGAGGATGAAGGTGGCATAAATACCGCTTGTGCAAAGGGATCAAGGCATGATTTGATGACATGAAGGGAATTATTAGCGTTGGGAACAATCCAGAAAGCTGTAGAAAGATAAATACATAGTCTAGCTACTTAAGTTGCTGCTTCCTATACCAAACAGAGGAAATTTGGGTGAGGTTGGAGGTTTGAAGCTGAAATGGAGGCAAATTTTACATTGAAAACGTTACATTAGCAAAGGTCATTGTGTGGTAAGGTGTTTAGGAGAAGGCTGAAAGGGATTTTTAGGTATGGGGAGCTGAAATTCAGAGAAGGTTGAAATGGATTTTTAGGTATGGGAAGCTCAAATTCTTGCAAATTTTAGACATTCTTTTGGGTGAAGAGTTCATGGAGTCTGATTTTTGTTAGAGAGTCAATGTCACAGACATTTCCTCTATGGTACGAGGGAGGAATTCCTTTGGGTAATGAGGGCTACTATAAAGCTTGCGTAGATGGATGGTATGGTGAAAATGTTGTCTTATGCCGAGCCTAGCTATGGCTTCCATGTGCAGAAGTACAAATGTAGATTGCTTGAGTATTCAGAGGAAAGTTATCAGCCTTTCTTGGTTTGGAATGCATCGGTTAGGAAGGAAGTGAGGATCGATGATGCCAGGGATGGGTGGGAGCCTCTTAAAGAGTTTGTGCATGAAAAGGAGAATGAAAAATAGGCAAGGGTTCGTGGGTGTGGAAGGCACAAAACGACCGTGTGGAAGACCAGAGAAGAGCCAAATACTCTGCCGATGGGACACAAGAGGAAGGCTGGTGGCTGCTTCATTCCAAAGGGCATGTTGGTGACTGCTGTAATTTACAAGACCAATAAGAAGAAGGCCCAGGTAGAGTATGAGGTAGGGTTTGTGTGAAAGCTGTCCCGGGTGGTGTAGTGAAGATTTTGTAATGTCTATATGTTTGTAGATCTAACTTTCAGATTTTTTTGTATGGCGTCCATAAGAGATGGAATTTTTTATCCCTCCAATATGTTGTTAATAGCTAGGGATAGTGTGTAGGGTAGTTTTTAACTAGTCTAAAGGCCCAATTTTGGCGATGGGCAGAAGCTGAAAGATAGTTTTATGATGTAAACTTTAAATGATATCTAATAAAAATATTATTTATTATCGAGCAATAAATAAATAAATGTGTCTTAACAAGACAAGCATGTTAGCCAATCACATTTGGAAGGATGCAAAGGTGAAGAATATGCTTTGCATATTAGACCACAAGGGGATGCATAAGCAAAAGTTAAACTAATCATGCAACAACAAGAAAAAAACAACGTAAAATTAATATACTATAATATAATGACTGATGAGTGAAAAAACCTCTTTGAGAAAAAAATCCCAAATCTAAAGCAATTCTCATAACTTGTCCTAATTAACTTGTTAATTTCGACACTTCATTTTGGCATATTCAAACCCATTCAAAAGATGTGTTATGATTTGATAAATATATGAGAGCATTTGGATAAAGGTATAAAAGTTATGAGCCCAAGTTAAATTATGGTACCAAATATGTATTTTTCTCTACTTTTCAATTAATTAATATTCAAAGCATTAGGATGCAAGGTTGAGTCACCTTTCCTAAAAATGGACAATTGTTTTTTTTTAATATGCAATGAGAGTGTACCTTCCAAAAGAAAATAAGAAAACATGAATGACAAAGATCAATCTAAACTAAGGTATAAAAAAGACAAGATAGCCCCCAAAAGTGATAATGTCTTGAAGCCCTTGCCAAATAAGTTCCATGTGTATTTTTTCATAGAATAAGGTGAATGTAGATGTAAAATATTGCATTGTGAGTGGTTTAGTAAGTCCTTTTGTAAAAAATGATACATCTTCCTTAAAAAAAAAAGGGTTTCCAAGCTATTGAGTTCCCACTTAGATGATCGAGTGTATGAAGGAGAAACATAAATGTTTGTGGGTAAATTCCAAAGTGATGATAATTTTTAGAAAGTGCATGCATTAGTTTCTCCATCATGATTGTTCATGGTCATAAAAAACTATTTATGTGCTAGGTTCATGATAATCAAAAACTATTTGTATGTGATGTTCGTGGTCAACCAAAACCATTTGTATACGAGTTTAATGGTTAGCCAAAATCATTTTTTTATAGATTTTGGGATCAACTAGAAACCACTTGAGAATTCTATTGGTTAGGGGTAAGCCACAAAATCCCAAGGTGATTATGATGAGTGAAAGTTAGTATAAAGAATTTTGATACATAAAGCCTAGTTATATGAGAGACAAAATTTGATAAGTGATTGCAAGCGGGCACCAAATAAGGCCTCAGGTCAAGACCAATCTTTTCTAGATTATGGGGGGGGGGGGATTTAGATTAATTGATTAATTTTGTATAATTAACATTGTTATTGGGGAAATATCCACAAGGCTCAAACAAATGATTAGTAGCACTGAACTAATCAAAGAAGTCACACTAATAATAACCATCAATTACCCTATAAACGATAAAATACAAACAATAGGTAAAGAAATTGAAAATAAAATGAACAAATCAAACATAGTTATATAAACCTTGCTTATTACCTTATATCACTTCTTTGCACTCTTTCGAGACAAGATATCTGACACTTAGAGTTGATTTCTGTAGCGTCCTAACTTAGAATTTCAAGAATATGATAATGAGATAAAAAATATTTGAAACAGAATAATCGCTTGATAATATTGAAATTGCTTGATAGTTTGGATCCTCAAAATGGGATTGAAGGTTAGTTTATATAGATATTCGAATTCAAATGAACAATTGAGATTAATTTAAGAAAATCAAGATGAGTGGTTGAGAATAATGGAGATTAGTTGATTTTCAGAGAATTTGGGAAGTTTTTTGGTTACAAGATGAGATAAGAGGATTTGTTTCCATTTGAACTCAAAAGGCGGTGAGCTGATTTGGAAAAAGATGAGATGATGGAAAATATAAGATTTTCAAGATTTAAAAAATATTAGTTTTTAAAAATGCAATAATTAGGAGATTTTCATGATTTAATGCAAATTTGAAAAAGATTATGGATTTTTGTATTTTCATGATTTATTTAAAATTAGAAACTTGATTTGATTTTTTTGATTTTGCATTTTTGAATGAATGAAATTAAAATTGAAATGACTTAGAAATTAGCCTAAAATTAGGAATGATGAATTTATTTGGAGGAAATTAAAATTAAATTAATTTAATTAGAAGAGTTAAATAGTCAATTTAAATACTTTGGAATAATTATTTAAATTGTGGGATAATAGAAATTGAGTTTACTTAAATGATAAAGACCAATTAATTAAAGGTAAATTAATTTAATAATATTAATTATTTAATTTATATTAGGGGAGGTGATTAAATGATGAAGCGATTAGATTAGTGAGGAAATAGGATGAAGAATATTAGTTAGAAAAATTAAAGTTAATTAATTAAATAATTAAAGAATTATTCAACTAATAGAGGAAAATTAGTATTAACGAGCACTCACAAGCATGAGACAATTTTAAGTGTCTACAAACATATGAGAGGATGTTATAATAAATTAATTATCAAGCTACTATTAACATAGATGGTGTATATTGCCATTATTCTTTTGCATTAAATTTAGCACACACTAATCAATATACTAAATTATGAGAAATTATTTCACATGTGAACTACTCCCCTACTCATTGTGCTTTAATTCATAAAGATACATTAGTATTCCATATCCACTTTACCAAATTAACAAAATATTTTTGCCACTCTTGTACTCATTGCACTTTGATTCCGAAAGATACGTTAGTTTTTCATATTCTCATTTTAGAGGAAAAGGAATGGCGGCCATAATAAGGCAAGAAAGTCATCACTATTAAATTGAAAAACATGCATCAACACATTAATACCAATTCTTATAATAATTTAAATTTAAATTTATAATTTTTGGTTGGTGGTTTTGTTCCAATGGTTGATCATTTTCATGTTTTTAATTTGATGTGTGATATTAACCAACCAACCAAATTAAACTAGCATGACCTTTGTGAACACCTATAAATAATTTCACAACACAAATATCATCCACACATTAAGACTTAGATATACTCATGATTATATTATTGAATGGTTGTCTCATTAATCACTTGCCCTCTCCATTTCTCTAAAACTATTCTTTGAGCCAAAGACTTTCTAATATTTTGTTGTGCTGCAAAAAAACACTCAATTATTTTTCTTTTAAAAGATGGGTAAATGCTTTTGATAAGGAGTTATGAACTAGTGAGTTCACAAATGAGGTACTTCATCCCCATTTAAATTTCCAAGAACAGTAATAACACAACTTAAACATCACTACATGCCAATGACAACAAAAAATACTTCATTATTTCAATCTTGTAAATACTTTTGTCTATTTTTCTATATAATTTTGAAGGCATGCTTTATCACCACTTCAATATCTTAAAGCATAGTTTTCAGGTTCATTTTATTTTAGGAATATCCTTATCAGCTCTGACTTTTAGAGCAATGATTTCTAGGCATAAGTCTATGTAGAACACTTGGAGAGCTACTAAAGATTTTTTTTTGGATTGTGTTATCACCAAAACAATTTTACATGTTTTTATTTGTCTTGCATTGATATTCCTTTTCAAAGTATACAATTTATGTTAATTTTTTTTTTCTGTGTGTGTTAGTAGGTTAAATGTGTCTATCCTACTTGAGGATAGTGAGATGCAAACAAAAAGTCATAAGTAGCTTGTAATTAGATTATGTTTTCCAAAATATAATGAACTATTTGATAAGTGAATAAAAATGGAAGTCAATTTAACATGCATGTGATACTGGCGCATTATATACTTGTGTACATGCCACAAAAGAATTGGAAGAATCACATTAGAAACAAAAAGAAAATGTTATAGATAATAGAATCTGTTAGAGTAAAGAATTAATTTAGTTACATTGATTAAATTAACTTTACCACCTCTTAAGATTTCTCTTTATGCACTTGCATTCCTCTTTCCATGCATTTTCTCAACTCTTTTATACATATATCAAAGTTGTGAAGATCATTTTTGATATTTTGACATACAACCCGAAATATCTGAGCATCATGAGCTGCTTGTGCTTTTACTGTTTCTAGATCAGATAGGTTTGTGAATTCTGTGTCGAAGGCTTTCATTACCTCTTTCTCTTTTGTTTGAGCATCAACCTCACTAACTTGACTTGATATTAAACTTTGCAATTTACCTATTACCTCAAGTAGTGCTCCTTCCAAGCTTTTCACCTTCTTGTTCTTTCCAATGATTTTGTTCAGAGATGTGATCAAATCTATTTGATCATCATCATCAACTTCCTATCCTAGGCTTGCAAACACTGATTCAATCTATGGTTTTTGTGTTGTTCCCGTGTATCCATAGGTTTAGAAATGATTATTGATTGTTCCTGTGGAACTGCATGTTCTTCTGCTACTATGTCAATCTGTGTTTCTTATTTTTCTTCTACCTTTCTTGCTTCAATCTCTTCTTCTTTGTTCTTTGCTGTGTCTTGTTGCTCATCAATCAAATTGCCAACATCAACTTCATGGTCATTGAAGGGATTTTCTTCACTGTCTAGAATGATGTTTGTTCCTTCAATGTTCATAGATTCATTTTCAATGTTGATGGGGGGTGGTGGTGCTGGTGATGGATCAGACTGATGTTCTGCTTCAACCGCTTGATCAAATTCACTGATTTTCTCACCTGGTCCAGAGGTCATAACCTTTACAACTGCTTCCTCTATTTTTCTGTTAATCTCCTCATAATTGCCTCCCATTATTAGTATAGTTCTCCTTTTCTTCCTTAGATGGGTACTTAGATTTTTCATGATTTCCTTGAAATGTTCCTCATCTTTTAATACACAAAGTTTCCTTACATATCTCTCTCTTATTCCATTATCTTCTTTTGTTGATCTTTTCTTTTTGTTTACTAATTTCTCAAAAAGATTGTAAGGGATCTTGCCTTTTATATCATCAAGTTTATTATCTACAAGGATCATATGTCTGAAAACTACATTCTCTAAATTCAATTTTTAAAAATTGTCATATAACTCATAATATTTATTCAACTTAGTGAAATCACCTTCATTAATGATTAAAGGGTTCACTTTATCTATCTTCGGCTTCCATTTCTTTTGGCTTCTTCCTGCCTCTTCATCTGCCTTCACTATTGATGTTTTCCTTTACACTAGTGTAAATAAAGTTTTATGTCTTTTACTTGGTCCGCTTACCATTTATTTAACTCTTTTCTTTGCCATTTTATGTGCTTGTGATGATTGTGCAGAGTCAAAGTTCTCCTCATGTGTCCCAAATCTAGGGCTCTTAGCATGCAAATTGCTCTTAATCAATCTTCTCACATATCCTTCAATCTCAACTTCTGAAACTTCATACTCAAGTGGATCTACAAATTCCAATCTTGGTTTAATTGCTTCAATGTAGGTAAAGTCAGTATCAACCAAAAAACATATCTCATCTTTGTATTTCTCGACAATAGATGGTGGAATTCTTGATATTTTCCTCATTTCATTCTGAAAGGTCTTAATTACCAAAGTAGCACTTTCATTCACTTTGTCTATAGGGTATTTCAGGTATACTTTGGTGATTCTATCCCTAGAGTTTCTATTGTCATTCCAATCAACTCCTATAGTGAATGGGAATATTCTCAGCAAATGAAAAAACACGTATGTGATCAGAGATGAGAATCTAAATTGTGAGTTCTTGGTTTTTTTAATCTTCTCAAGGTTCTCTGTCACCTAAATCCTTAGAATTTCACACATATCTACTTGTACTTTTTCTACACACATAAGATAAGCTGCATGTACCATGCCAACTGCCATATCATCTTCTCTAGAACTTGCACAAAACTTTGAAGTCAAAATTTTGTACACATATCTAACATCATCATGTTCAATCTTACTAATAACAATTCCTCTTCCGTTGTATGAAGACTTGGTGTTGTCTAACACTGTTTTCTTGACATTTTTCTCATTTAAAGGAATTACTCCAGATTTAGATAAACCAGTTACCTCATGAATAAGGTTTGCGGTGATGTCTTTGACTCTGCCATCTAGCCAAAACTTTCCATTATGAATTCTGATCAAAATTATCTTGGTCCATTCATCATTTTGAAATTCATAGTGAAGTGTATACTTGATAATATCAATCTCATTCAAATGTTCAAACCCTTCTTTGTATGACATATCATGTTTATAGATCTTTTCATACTCCATGATTAGGTTACCATCTCCTATGGTCTCAAACTTACATTTCAGATAGCCTCTTATATCTTCTAAATGCAAAACTCCGTTTGGAATAGATGACAAGGCTAAACTAGGGTCTTCTTCCAAAGACTGTATAGGTTCCTTCTTCATTCTAGGTCTAATTGAATCTTTGATGTGGTGAACAAGTTATGCATCCATGATTCTATAAAACCACAACTGCTTTGATAGTGATTACTTAGCAAAATACCTTAGAATCATGATTTAGGGCTTTGCGTAGATCTGGCAAGAAATCCGTCTCCAAATCCTGCAAACTGCTCTTAATCTCCACTGACTAGCTCTCTTTATCACTTTTAATTACTTGAATGATCAACTAATACTGATCATATACTTTTATCCTTCAAATCTTTCAAGATTCTGACATCGCATTATAATTCTTTACCACTTCATGCCAAAAAGTTGTTCTTGGTTACCTACAAAACTTCATTCTTTTCATGTACTCGCATACATACTCAAATTCATGTGCTCTTAACCATAGCTTCATAATATCATATACTAGCTTATATTAACTTCGCAAGACTCAATTTAGTCTATTCTAACTTCTACACTATTCTAATACATTACTCTAACACATAATTCATGAAATAAATGTTTAAGTGCTTTGAGATGAATTAGGAAGTGACTCACACTTACTCTTAGGTACTTCACCTATCTGATTTCTTGGTATACTGAGCATGCTCGCTTGATCTATGGCTTTAACAAATTCAACTTCTTCCAAGTTACTATAACATCCTCTCTGACTGTTGTTTGTGCTCACATTTCTCCTTGTATAGTTTTTAGGAATAGGGTTTCTCATGTTGTTCATTCTGCAAAATCTTGTTGTGTGACCAAAATTGTTGCATATCTAGAAAACTACTCCATTGTTTCCATATCTCGGTCTTGTCTAACTAATTTGTGATCTGCAATTTCTGGCAATATGTCCAATCTTGTTGCATCTATAACACACAACTCCATTCCTTTTGTTCATGTCTCCAATAGGTCTCTTATATGCAAGGTTAGTATCTCTAAACATTCTACTACCATTGTTATCATTAGATCTAGGTTTCTTACAATCAATAGCTCTATGTCCAAAACCATAACAATTATAACAATATCCAAAGATAGGTTTAAATTGCTTACCTGTACAATCTCATTTCATATGTCCAAAAGAATTGCATGAAAAACATCTACCTTTGAATTCTCTTCGCATACCTTTAGGTGGATTAGGTATGTCTTCAGATTTATTAGCTTCATCAGACTTCTTTTCATCTTTACTCTCAGAATGTTCCGGATCTGGTTCTTTGCATTCCTCAATCTTCTTTGGGAACTTTTCTTCAAGATATCCAAGACCAGTTTTATCATAGGATGGTTTCTGATAAGACCTTTGTTCATCAATATTTTCACTACTAGAATACAGTTTCTCAAGATGTTGTTTAGACTGAGTTGATTCTCCTTTCACAATTGTATTGTACTTCTCAAGTTCAACATACTGCAAATTTGTTTTCTCAAATTTAGATGTCACTTTACTAAGTTTAGACTTCAGATCTTCATTCTCAAATTTAAGATTTGATTCATCTTTTCTATTTTCATCTTTTAAGCTTACCTTCAGATCTAAAATTTTTAACTCATGTTTAAGGATCTCATTTTCTTTCTTCAGTTTTGAAATTTCATCACAGTCCTTGACTTGAATTGTAGGTTCTTTCTTTGATTTCAGATCTTCCATCTTTTCTTTTAGTTTCTCAATGTAGTTTTTCACATCATCATATTGATCTATATCCATAGCGATCTTACTCAAGCTGTTACGCTTTCTCTGAATAACTTTGTTCTGAGTAAGTAAGCTTTGATACCAATTGTTAGAAATAGGAAATACTGAGAGGGGAAGGGGGTGAATCAGTATTTCACAAACTTTTAGTTTTGCCCAATTATGGATATAAAAAATTAACTTGAAGCTTGCATAAGAAACTAAAATAAGTAAACTGAATAACAAGCATAGCAATAAACCAAATGAACTCATAACACCACATTTGTTCTCGAGGAAACCCTAGCCAAGGGAAAACCTTGGTGGGGATGATACCCACAACTGATCCACTAATCAAAAGTATTCGGTTAATGATGTTGACCCTGTTAGAAGTCTATTACATACATATAGTGTCTTTGTCCTAGTTAAAGGACTCTAGGCCTTATTAGAAGCCTCAACCCTGTTAGGAGTTGCTATTACAAAATGGAATGCTTGCAAGATGAGCTCACTACCCAAACATGCAATATACAATGATATCTTCAAATACAAAGGTAAAATACATAACCTTTTACTGTTGCCGAATAGCTTTCCTATTCTAATTTAGCTTTGTAGGCTCTTCGCTTTCATATATAGAGTTTACTTGCTTTCCTTCTTACAATATACAACTTCACATCATACTTTTTTTATTACAATTTCTATATATATCATGTGTACATTTCACATTACATAATTCTTACATATATACAAGTTATTACAATTAATAAGTTCCAGTCGGCTTACAATACATAATCTCTTCTCAAAATATAAAACCAATTCATGTTGCCTTAGGGTTAACATCTAGGATATCGTCCCTACATGGTTAATTCATTATTTTGATAAACAAAATAATCCCTTAACTTAATATGATCACATTCTGTCTTCTGCTCTATGCAGGTTGGCTCAACATCGTCTTTGTAATTCTTTAATATATTCTTCTGTACATGCCATACATACTTGCACTTTCATATGTGGCTTTGATATACATAGAATTATCCATGTTCAAGTGCACATGCAATGAACTTGCTTCTGTGAATATCGCTAATCAAAACTGTCTCTGATTAGGCTGGTAAACATTGTTGTACTTAGATAATTTTCTAGTGCGCTCATGCAAGAATGCTTCCAACTATTATGCGATCTTCATGGTGAATATATGTTGCCATAATGATAACATTCTGATATCCTACTTAGCTAAATTGCCAACAGCTACAACTGTTCGCGGCACCTCGTCGTAGTAGCTACAACTACTAGCAGCAACCTCCTGTAGCAATTACTACTGCTAACGGTAGCAAGTTGCCCAATAGATTTTGCTACCATGGGGTGGGAGAAAATAAACCCCCGCCTCCATATATATATATAATTCTTTTTACACACACACACAGATATATATATATATACATATACATATACATATACATATACATATATATACATATATATATACATATATATATATATATATCTATATACATATATATATATATACATATATATATATATATCTATATACATATATATATATATATATATATATATATATATATATATATATACATATATATATATATACATATATATATATATACATATACATATATATATATATATATATATATATATATATATATATATATATATATATATATACATATATGTATATGTATATGTATATGTATATGTATATGTATATGTATATGTATATGTATATATATATCTATATATATATATATATATATATATATATATATATATATATATATATATATATATATATATATATATATATTATAATTAGTCTCTCTTTTTTTGAGAAAATAAATTCAAATACTAATTGTCTAATAATGTCTAATAGGTTTTGAAATCCAAATTTGGTCTAATCCCAAGAATTTCTATCAAGATTTTAGCAAAACCCTATTCTAGGGTTTAACTAACTTTAACAATAACAAGAATTTCTCAAAACAAACCCAATAGCCTTTCTTTCAAATTTTGCAAACAAAAAAAAACAACCATAATAGAACCAATCCATAATTGACAACCAAAATCTGGCTGACACAATAAAGACAATCTTTTCAAAAAGAAGTAATCCACCAAACTGGTATACAAAAGAACACGAAGATCCAATCCAAAAACTTTAAAGATCTCAAGCTTTTCAAAAATTCCTTATGACTCTAATATAGAAAACCTAGCAAGCCGAACTCAAACACCCAACTCACAATCAAGAATTAGAACTCAACTCCTAACTTTGTTTTCATCAACAACTTTTGCATGATTTAGTTTTAATCTAACAATAATTATGTTCACTTTTCAAATAATATCTTTTAGCTTAAATTTCAATTTCAATTTACTAATATTGAATGTGTAATTTTAATTGTATATTAATATTTTTTTAGCATGTTAATAATATGCAAAATATCAATTCATTAATTATGCCTTTAAGTTTAATTTTGGATCTAATAATGAATTAAATCCCTTATTGTTATAATTAGACTTTTTAATTAAGTCTTTTTAAATAAACATAAGTATTTAATTCATTTTCATTAATTAAATACCTTATATTTAATATTTCACTATATAATAAGATTTAATTATTCAATCATTTAATTAATCCTAATTAAATTTTTAAAGCATTTTTAACATAAAGACATGAAACATGAAGGTAAAACTGACCAAACCCAAAATACCATAATCAAACACAAAAGGAAGGTTCACAAATTCACGCCATCTTGACGAATTCAAAGGTAGCAATAAGATACTTGTCCACTATTTCACAACAATAAATGGCTTAGGTGGGGGTTTAGACCTGTATGCTATCTCCCTTCTCTTACCATTGAGATAATGCGATAGGGCACACTCATCTTGACAATTTAGGGAAGTTGATGTCCAATACCTGAAATCCTGCATAAAAGACAAGCATGTACATATATGTATATATATAACAGACAATGACAAAGATCGTCTGATCGTGTGGATCTCACAAGCAAGTAACTACGACTTCATCCCTCAACCATATCTGACACATCAAATAGAAATATAAAACATACACATCAACTATACACATGCAAGTATAGGGTCTAAAAAAACCATAAACATAAATAACATCATCATATGCATCATCTAGCTAACATGATATAAATCAAATGATCAAAGTACCATAACACTGAATCATTAAATAAAACTAAAAATATAATATCCATAAAAAGTGGTCTAAAATGGTTGGCATTATAAACATGAATGGTAGTAAAGAGGTGGGTATTACATCCTCTCCCCCTTAAATTAGGCTTACTCTTGGAAGCCAACAATAATGACTAAGATAGACTAGAAGCCAAAATCTTTAACTACAAATGTCACACAAAAGAATAAAATGAACATAACCATCACTCAATCACACTTTACACAAGAACTAATACAAAAATATTCCATAATTATCCATTCACGCAAGAACACACATATCCCATCACTAAGAATAATATAATTATGGTTTAAGCGTAAATCAAAAATCACATTGATCAATCATTCATCATTTATCAAATTTTAAATAGATCTAGATCTTTATTCATTCATCATTATAGAAAATATCTAGTAATTAATCGTATAAATCACACATTCGTATCTATATCAAATAATAAGTTTAGAAGTTCATGCAACACTCACACAAGATTATTTGATACAAAATGCTTTTCATTTTCACATACATAGTACAATCTCTGTGATATCCTCCCTTACACATACTATCATAGGTCCATAATGAACATGATAGAAACAACACTTATCACAACATAGAGCCAACAATACCAACCATTAGGAGTAGCCACCATAAAATTTCAAAAAGGTAAAACCCAAGTGGGGGAAATACCAAGTTAAATATTAAATCATAAAAATAGTGCACTGATTTGAACAGTAAATCAAGTGTGACCAATGTCACAAAATAGGTAGTGAAAAGAGAGTTAGGTGACTAGTCCAGGCATAAGAAAGTTAAAAAATTCAATGCTATCCCACACACAATACAAATATTTCATCAATAACCAAAATAAAGTATCAATCATAAAACATTTTGCATAACAAGGTGGCTGATGTCAATCACACTCAAGGAATTAATTGCTTCATGACATCCAAGGATCCATTATAATGGATGTGTTAGAGAGTGTATCCAAACACAATAGACAACTAAAACATTTATGCTTTGTTACAATCATATTTTATGCAGTTATATACAAATGTATCTACTTAACTCTTCTAAAATGCTACAATTAGGTTATAAGTTACAATGGTTCTTATATGAATGTAATACCCAATTCAATTGGGGACTTAGGTCCTTGATCCAATTGGCCTACTATGATGAAAAACACATCTAATCCTATAAATGCACATCTCATAATAAACGATACATTAATTAATGCACAATGCATTTCAATGTAAATACAATTATTATTAATTATTTACCTAATTTCAAAATTAATCCTATACTTTCAAATCTGATTACAAGACTCACACAATACAATATGCAACACTCAAATAAGATCCAATCAATAACATACAAGTATAGTCATCAACAAACAATAATATCATGTCACTAGGGACATAGCCATAGGGTTACTCAAAGAATATATAATGTTTAAAGAGATATGGGTCATCAATAAGGATCTCCTCAAACTAGGACACTCAACATCAAGAAGGATCATATAAATCCTAAACATCACTCATCAAGTATCATGCTAAGTTAAACATGGAAACCCAACCATGATTGCCAATCATTCACACACAGATGAAACCACACAAGGGCTACAAGAAGCCAAATAACTAATCACTCACAATGAACACTCACATAGACGATTACCAATTTCATGAGAAACAATGTGGCCAGAGATCCTAGTGTTTTAACATTGGTCCTAACAAAGAATTGAGCCTTAGTAGGTATTTCACCTATGACAATCAATAGACAAAACAATATCTCAAAGAAGCTTAAGAGAAAGCAAAGACACAAATGTTTAGTTGCAATATAATGGTTCTCAAATACAAAAGAGTTACGTGTCTATATTTTGTTTCAAGTTTACTATAAGACATCTAATGAGAATAAAAATCTCCAAAGTTCTTATTGTAGAAACTCAGGCTCTGATACCAATTTTAATGCCCTGCCAGGGAACCTAGGAGAAATAAACCTAAAACATGTTACTAAGTTTACCCAATAATTTTTTTCGTAAGAGTTTACATTCAAAATGAATAACAATGCGGAAGAAATATAACATAAGATAATACATACTCATAAATGTAACTCATTTATAGATTACAAGTCTCAAGAGTTCTATGATGTAGAATTACGTAAATATAAGTTCATCTACTAAGAGCAATCCATAACATAATCACATGAGACATCTTGTGTTTATTTTAAACCCAAATTGAAATATTCCTAATCCTTTACTTAATCATAATAAAAAGGACACAAATCATAAAGTACACTAACATATTCATTTCAACTAAATAATAAGATACATCCATTTCATCAATGTAATGAAAGGTACATTCAACAAGATACAAATTGATACACCATAGTCTTCAATATAATACATCTTCTAATGCACATGTCATAGGGAGAACAAAAATACAATACAAATACATATACATATCTAGAATCAATGTCACTAACCAATACACAAAATGGAATACAAGATATACATCTCATGATAATAACAAGAAAGCATCCAAGCCATAAACAAGAAGATAGAAGTAGCATCAAGGATCATCCAAGCACAAAGTCATGAATGCTAGATCCCAATGGTAGTAGAATCACTACGACCTAATCAAGTGGAGCCAAAAATTTCATTCCCACCACGTTGAGGAGATAACACTAGGCCTTTGATATGAATTAAGAAATCAAATTACAATACCTGGTGTGATACCTGCAGTATTGTCAAGTTTGATATAAAGAACTAAGAAGATTAACAAAAAGATTGCAAGCCAAAAAGTGATCCATTCTATTCAAAATTGGAGTTTATACAAATCTGATGGATCCCAAGGGTCACAAGAATCCCTTGGAAATGAAATGAAGAGTCATCATAATATTTATTACCAATAAACTATTAAAACTATCAAAATTTATCAAAAAACTATATATAAAAAATAGGTCCACTTGGAGAAGGCATGACTTTATAGTCCTAGATCTGAATTGTGAACTGTTTACTCCTGATCATTCCTCCCCCCTTGAGAGGAAATAGGCCCCATTGCACTAATCTTCTGCAATAGATGAATAAATTGTTCTTCAATCTGCTCCTTAGTAAACCACTTGCCTTGATGAGAATGCTGACCAACTCGAACCACCCGATACAGAGGAATGTTCTGATTTCTTGAAGTCTTTAAAATGACTTCAATAACATGGTCACACTCGAATGGAGCAGTAGTAGATGGATTTAACTCGGCAGCTTGAATGTGTTAAGTAGATTGGCAAATGTCCAATAAAGAAGGAAAGTAGGGTCTCAACAATTCTACATTGAAAACTGGATGCAGTCCCAAAAATGATAGGAAAATTAAGTTCAAAAGCATTCTCACCAACTTATTCCACAATAGTTTATGGGCCATAATGAAGATGACGAAGCTTTCTATTTGGTCCATGTAGGCGCTCTTTCTGAAGATGTAACCATACCTTGTCACCAATCTAAAACTAATGAGGAGTTCTATATTTATCATGCCTTTCCTTATACTTCTGATTAGTTTGCTCCAAAATATCATAAACTTGCTGGTGTAGGTGTCTAATGTTATCAATGAATTTTTCTGCTTTATCTACCTCCTTGTCACCATTCAATGGACTGTTAGATTATAGAGTTTGTATTACTACATCCATAGGTGCCAATGGTCGGTACCCAAGACAAACCTCAAATGGATTGTGCCTTGCAATACTATGGAGTGCATGGTTGTAGTTGTGTTGCACATAGGGTAGGCTTTCATCCCATGTGCGAGGATGTTTTGAATGATGCATCTGTAAAATATGAATAATCATTCGATTCACCACTTTTGTCTGCCCATCTATTTGGGGATGGAATGTTGTGGACTTTGTCATCTTGGTGTCCATTTTAGCCCATAGTGCAGACAAAAATTTACCGATGAACTTGCTATCCCTATCATAAATAATGGTTTTTGGCAGACCCAAATGAACCCAAACATGTTCAAAAAATAGCTTGGCAGCCTCTTCGACACAAATCATCTTTTTACATGCCACCAAGATAGCCATTTTAAAAAACTTATCTACCACAACATATACACAATCATGCCCCCACCTGGTAGTTGGAAACACGGAGATAAGATCCATTGCAATAGACTACCATGGCTTATCAAGAATAGGTAATGGTAAGTATAGACCGAACTTACGGTTTGTTGGATTTCCAATTGCACAGGTTCCACAAGCTTGTATATGTGAAATGATATCTTGCTTCATTTTTGGCCAATAGAAATACTTTTAAAGGATAGCAGTGGTCTTACCAATACCAAAATGTCATGCAACACGATTGTAGTGAGATTCCCATATCATTTTCTTATGTTCCTTAGTGGGTACACATATATGACCAATATGGAAAAGCAACCCATCCTGCAAGTGAAAATTGGAGAAAAACTTTCCTTCTACCAAATGACTATAGATGTTAGCAAAATCAGGGTCTATACCATATAGTTGTTACCAAATGGATGATTGATGACCACATGAATCCAACACTATTGTGAAACCTGCAATTTGAGGCCTACTCAAACAATCTGCCACTTTGTTACTACTTCCTTTTTTGTGATGAATGTTGAGGTGAAATTATTGTAGATAAGCTAACCACCTTTGTTGTCTATCATTCTACAGCTTCCCTTGTATTTGCAAGAATTGAAGTGGTTTATGGTCTGTATGTATAATAGTTTCCTTTCCCAATATATAATGTTTCCATTGTTTGCAGGCATGAACAATGGCATACAATTCCTTGTCATAGGTGGGTACCTGCGTATTGTATCAGAAACATTTTCCCTATGATAGGCAACAGAATGCCCATGTTGCATGAGTACCACACCAAGAGCATAATCAGATGCATATGTTTCTATCTCAAATGATTGTTGTATATCTATGAGGACCAATACTGGTACTGAACATAATCTTTTCTTTAACCCCTCAAATGCTTGTTTATTTTCCTCTGTCCACTGAATTTTTTCTTGTACTCCACCCCTTAGTGATTGATTAAGAGGCCATGATATATGTCAGAAACCAAACACAAATCTCTGATAGAAGTTGGCTAAGCCCAAGAAGCTACGAAGCTCTGTGAATTTTTCAGGAGATGGCCAATCTCTGATTATTTGAATCTTTGCTGGGTTAACATGAACACCCGTAGTATCAATGATATATCCTAAGTTTTGAATACTCTGCATACCAAAATAGGACTTCTCAATGTTAGCATAAAGTTTGTTTTTTTGCAGAGTTGAAAGCAGTTGTTCAACATGCTGCAAATTCTCAAAATTCTTGCTAAATATGAGTATGTCATCCAAATAAACAACCACAAAAGAATCAATGAATGGTCTAAGCACATCATTCATCAACCTCATAAATGTGGCTGGGGCATTTTTTAGGCCAAAAGACATGACCAACCATTCAAACAAACCTTCCTTATATTTAAATGAAGTCTTCCACACATTTGCTGGATCAATTGGTACTTGGTGGTATCTAGACTACAAGTCAATTTTTGTAAAGAAAGTAGCCCCCCTAAGTTTGTCCAACAAATCATCAATTCAAGGGATTGGATATCTATTTTTTACAGAGATTTTTTTTAATGCCCTATAATCAATACAAAGTCTCCATGTCCCATCTTTCTTTTTAGCAAGGACTATTGGACTGCCACAGGGTGAAGCACTTGGATGAATGTGTCCTTTCTAAATCAACTCTTGAATTTATCTCTTGATTTCATCATTTTCCAAAACTGACCTCCTATATATTGGCTCATGTGGTAGTGGTGTGCCTATGATTAAATCAATAGAGTGCTTGACTTGACAGTGTGTTGGAACTCCCACTGGTGGTTTAAACACACTATGATATTCTTTCAAAATTTTATCCATTTGATTTTGTTGATTTTATGTTATGGTTACCTTAGTATGTGTATTAAGGACAACTGACTTTGTTTATTTTGGGTGAATTATGAGTAGAACAAAAGCTCCAGTTTGAGCAATCAAGCGTTTACATTGTTCAACAATAATTAAAGAAGCAGTTTGTGTTGGACATACCTTTGGTATTCAAAACCTCTTCCCACCAAACTTGATTGTAATACTATGTGGCCTGGACTCATACACCCCACACCTCTGATACATGTATGACTGCCCCAGCAAGACATTACATACATCTAGTGGTGCTATATCACATATCACTTCATCTTTGAAAGGCTTGATTGAATATGGTAGATGACACTATTGATTTATTTGAATATCTTGTCCCTCATTTACCCATACCATAGAGTATGGTTGTGGGTGTCTTGTCACTTTTAAATTTAATCTTTTGACTGTCACCCTAGAGATCAAATTATTTTGACTCACACTGTCAAAAAATAAAATGCAAAGGTTTTCCATCAACCCACATCTATGAATGAAAAAGTCTTGATCTTCACAAGGCAATACTTTAGTAGTTGCAACTATGACATATGGGTTTTCTTATATAACATAATCATTCTCTTTTTCCTCATAAGTATCTATTGGTGACGATTCAAGTTCAACTTCCTCTCCTCGTATTCTTGTCATCAGATTTTTAATACTTCAACAATCCCTTACATTATGGGTTGGGGACTTATGCATCTCACACCACATGCTTGTATCTGTTTGTGTCTTTTTAGAAGTCCACCATGTGTTCTTATGTGAATTTGAATGAGGTTCCTTGGTCACCTATTTTCATAAAAAATTTATTTCCACGTTCAACCCTTGGCTTATTATTTGAAAAGTAGTCCCTCTTCCCTTTCTTCTTGAATTTCTTGTCAATTTTTGTAGCATATTTATAGGCAGTTGCCAATGTTTCAATATTAAAAAATTCCATCTCTATTTGAGTATACCTATGAAGTCCACTACGATATGTCAGAATTCAATGCTTCTCAAAATCCTCAATACCAAGTTTTCTAAAAGTGAGTGGAATGTATTAGAGTAATCTTGCACAGACTGATCCCTCTTCTATCGAAGGAGCTTCCATTCTATGTATTTTTGTTCATATACATCCTCGGGAAAGTATGCTTCTTTTATGTAATCATCACAAATTCTCCCCACATGGGCTTCTTATCAAGAGATTCTCCAAAGCCATCTTCAATAGGTAATCCTCGTTCTTTATTTGCTAATTTGGATTCCCATGCTAATTTCACATGGGTTTCAGCTTTGAGGAGAGAAAATGTTTATTTTTCTGCATCTATAAAATTATTTTCTGAGAAGTATTTATCCAATTTTGATAACCAGTTATCAACAACTTCAGCATTGACTTTTGCTTAAAAATTTGGGATGCCAAAATTTACCTGCACTTTGAAAGGGTTATTCCCATGAAATGATGTTCCTAATCTAGAGGATTGTTGATTCTGTAGAAGACATGAAAATTCACTCATCATCTCCTCTCGTTGCTTATTTAAAGCCTCTTCTACCAACTACTTAATAGAATTGTCTGACATCTTCGATCGTATGTGTCTCAGAGGTGGATTTTTTGACAAATCTTGTGTATCCAATCCTAATATTTGGTAGGAAGACCTTGTGTAAATTGGCATAAAGGAGTGTTCCCACTCTGATACCACTGATCTAAATTAAGAAATCATATTACAATACCTGGTGTGATACCAACAGTATTGTCAAGTTCTATGTAAAGAACTAAGAAGATTAACAACAAGACTGCAAGCTAAAAAGTGATCCATTCTATTTGAAATTGGAGTTTATAGAAATATGATGGATCCCAAGGGTCACAAGAATCCCTTGGAAATGAAATGAACAGTCATCACAATGTTTATTACCAATAAACTATTAAAACTATCAAAATTTATCAAAAAACTATATATAAAAAATAAGTCCACTTGGAGAAGGCATAACTTTATAGTCCTAGCTTCGAATTGCAAACTGTTTACTCCTGATCATTCCTCCCCCTTGAGAGGAAATGTGCCCCATTGTACTAATATGCTGCAACAAATGAGGAAATTTTTCTTCAATCTGTTCCTTAGTAAATCACTTGCCTTGATGAGAATGTTGATCAGCTCAAACCACCCGATACAGAGGAATGTTCTAATTTCTCCAAGTCTTTAACTGACTTCAGTAACATGGTCACACTCGACTGGAGCAGTAGTAGATGGATTTAACTCTGCATCTTGAATGTGTTCGATAGCTTGGGAAATTTACGATAAAGGAGGAAAATAGGGTCTCAAAAATTCCACATTGAAAACTGGATGTCATCCCAAAAAGGATGGAAAATTAAGTTCAAAATCATTCTCACCAACTCGTTTCACAATAGTATATGAGCCATAACGAAGAGGAAAATTTTTCCTATTTGGTCAGTGCAGGTGCTCTTTTTGAAGATGTAACCATACCTTGTCACCAATCTGAAACTGATGAGGAGTTTTATGTTTACCATGCCTTTCCTTATACTTCTAATTACTCTGCTCCAAAATCTCATAAACTTGTTGTTATAGGTGTTTAATGTTATCAATGAATTTTTTTGCTTTAGCTACCTCTTTGTCACAATTCAATGGACTATTAGATTGTAGAGTTGGTATTGCTACATCCATAGGTGCCAATGGTTGGAACCCAAGACAAACCTCAAATGGACCGTGCCCTATAGTATTATGGAGGGCATAGTTGTAGCTATGTTGCACATAGGGTAATCTTTCCTCCCATGTATGAGGATGTTTTGAATGATACATTCGTAAAATATGAATAATCACTCGATTCACCACTTATGTTTGCCCATCTATTTGAGGGTGGAATGTTGTGGACTTTGTCAACTTGGTGTCCATTTTAGCTCATAGTACAGACCAAAATTTGCTGATGAACCTACTATCCCTATCAAAAATAATGGTTTTTGGCAGACCAAAATGAACCCAAACATGTTCAAAAAATAGCTTGGCAGTCTCTTCGGCATAAATCATCTTTTTACATGCCACCATGATAGCCATTTTAGAAAACCTATCCACCACAACATATACACAATCATGTCCCTGCCTGGTAGTTGGAAGCACATACATAAAATCCATTGAAACAAACTTCTATGTCTTATTAGGAATAGGTAATGGTAAGTATAGACACAACTTATGGTTTGTTGGCTCTGCAATTGCACAGGTTTACAAGCTTGTATATGTGAAATGATATTTTTCTTTATTATTGGCCAATAGAAATAATTTTGAAGGATAGTACTGGTCTTACCAATACCAAACTGTCCTACGACATGACTGTAGTGAGCTTCCCATATGATTTTCTTCCATTCCTTGGTGGGTACACATATATGACCAAAATGGCAAAGCAACCCATCCTGCAAGTAAAAATTAGAGACAAACTCTCCTTCTACCAAATTACTATAGATGTTAGCAAAATCAGTGTCAGTACCATATAGTTGTCCCCAAGTGGATGATCGATGACCATATGAATCCAACACTATTTTCAAACATGCAATTGGTGGCCTACTCAAACAATCTTCCACTTTGTTACTGCTTCCTTTTTTATGATAAATTTTGAGGTGAAATTGTATTAGATAAGCTAACCACCTTTGATGTCTATCAATCTGCAACTTCCCTTGTGTTTGTAAACATTGAAGTGATTTATTGACTATAGTTATAATAGTTTCCTTCCCCAATATATAATGTTTCCATTGTTTGCAGGCCTGAACAATGGCAGATAACTCCTTGTCATATGTGGGGTACCTACATAGTGTATCAAAAAAAGTTTCATTGTGATAGGCAACAAGATGCCCATGTTGCATGAGTACCACACCAAGAGCATAATTAGATGCATCTATTTTTATCTCAAATGATTGTTGTAGATCTGGGAGGACCAATACTGGTGTTGAACATAATCTTTTCTTTAACCCCTCAAATGCTAGTTATTTTTCCTCTATCCACTAAAAGTTTGCTTGTGCTCCACCCCGTAGTGATTGATTAAGAGGTCATGATATATGTGAGAAACCAAACACAAATCTGCGATAGAATTTGGATAAGCCCAAGAAGCTACGAAGCTCTGTGAAATTTTTAGGAGATGGCCAATCTCTGATTATTTGAATATTTGTCGGGTCAACATGAACAACCTCAATATTGTGTGCGCGAAAATTGTACCTGCTAAGAAGACACAACACTTCAGTACAACACTACAAATAAATGATAAACAAGAAAACAAACAATGAATCTATTATTAACCAGGTGATCTACTACCTTCTAAGAGACGTGAGTATAGTATTCTCAGATTATGACTGAGATCGGTGACAATGCAACGTCTAGATGAAGGATTTGAATGCTAAATGATTGAAATGATTGCAAGATCTAAGCTATATTCTTGTAGTTTTTGAATGCAATAATAGCGATTAATCTAGATGAAATGATCTAAAAACTTGATAACAATGAAATCAAATCAAAGTATGAATGCACCACTAATAACAATGAAAATAGCAATAATCTCAATGGAGGCACAATCAATCAAGACTCAATAGTATAGTGTTGTTGTTCTCAAGATTGCACATGCTTTGTGAAGAACTGGGGGTCATTTATATAGAAAAACCCAGATATGATAACTCGTGGAAAAACCAAAAATCACTCCTGGATTGACTCAAATTGATTGGCAAGTAATCAGGGAATTAGAAATAGTTAACTTTCGATAATCATGCAAATCAACTTTATGACTCACAATCAAGTGTTGAGTTAGAAACTTAACAAAATGATTCAGAAAGTTGATTTCGAGTTAACTGAACCTTCTGATTTGTGTGTAGATAAATATTGATTTAGTTAGTTTCCATGTGTAATAATCTCAACCCATTTGATTAATTAAATAACTGATTTGTGGGTTAATCAATTATCAAATCAAACTTTATTCAAAATGTTATTATTAATTAGCAATTTAAAATAATCAATCAATTATTTTAGTTTTTGGTTAATTGTCAAATAAATAATATTAATTAAGAATAAAATAATTAAATCTAATTAAAGTGATTAAGTGGCTAAATAAAGTTTAATTAATTAAATATTTAACATATTCAATTAATCGCACTTAGGATAAATAACATAATATCATTTATTGCCAAATAATGTTTAATTAGAGATAATTAAGATGAATTAAGAATATTTAGGAATATTCCCAGATGCAGATTTGTGATAAAATCAATTAGGGTTTTGATAGCTTGATATGCAGATGTGCCTTGGGTTAGGACTTTAGGGTCGATTTCAATCAATTTGTTGACATAGGAGGTTAATGGTACTGAAGCCCATTTTTGGGGTATTACATTTTTCCCCTCTTTGAATTACTGTGTGAAGCACTGTGGTTCAAAGATAAATCTATTTGTTGAGACCCAAACTTAGTTATGTGGTGGAGAAACTGATTTTGATTTGCTTAATCAATTCTTTGATAGAAATCGATTGAAAGGTTTGAAGATGTTGATTCAAGTCCTGATTGACCCATGAATCAAAGATGATGTCAACAATAGCAACTCTAAACCTGTGATTATGAAGAAGTGATAAAACGCTTGATTCTGAACTTATGATTACGAGAAAATTAAATATATTGACTCCAAACTTGCTTGTCCAAAGGAATCAAAAGGATACTAACTCTGAACCCTTCAGTTACGAAGAATCAAGGAAATAACACATCTGAACTGATGGTTATGAAGAGTTGATACGGTTTACAAGATAAAGAGAATACTAGATTGATATGGATTTTGATGAATTTGATACGCCCCAAGCGGTATGCCCCAAGCAACGAGGACTTTCATTGAGTCGGCAATTAGACTTCGTTGTTGTCTTGATTGCTGAAGAAGATTAAGAAATTTGATAATGGTTAATAATGTGTAATACCATGCCCCATTCAGGACTAAAATTGAAATTTGGTGAGAAAGCTAGTGTGAATTGATGGGAAGATTTTTAATCGATTTGAAATTGGTTGTATACATCCGACGACAGATTTTGCATCATTTTGAGGTCCTATTGACCAAGTTTGACTAATTTTGACCATGGGTTGACCATGGTTGACCAAGTTGAAATTTGGAAAATTTAATGTAAGATGATCAAATAGGTTGAGATCTGGGTTCATTTGATGTTATGAAGGTTGATAATGCAAGCAGTCGGTCGTCTTGGGTCCAAATTTTAAATCGTGATTTTGACAATTGGAATGATCTCAGATTTTGATTTTGATTTTGAAAAATGGATTTGGGATGTTGAAATTAGCTAGGGGTGTTGGTTTCACGTTAATCAGAGAACTTTTTAAAATTAGGTCAAAACCTATATAAGGCCGAAAGGGTCATTCAAAATCTTTTTTGTGGTTGAATTTTGGAGCTTGTGGAGCCATCTAAGCGAGAAAATATTGATTCCCATCTCCTCTCACCGATTCAAGTGATCCCGCCGATACCAAAGACCCTAGTAGTATGGTAATCCAGTAAGTGAGCCTTTGAACTCTTCCTTTGTGCAATTTGACATATTTTTAATTAAATTTTTAGATTTGTAGGCGTATTTTTACATTTTTTAGATTTTTCTCCTCGAATTGTCGTACGACAATTTGTGTATTTTCGTACAACAATTCACGTATGTTTCAAGTGTCATATGTGTTTTCCATGTGTGTCGTATGAGAGGGACCCAATTCTCATACGACATTTCTTAACCTCCTAGGTTTGTCATACGGGACACTATCTAGTGTCGTATGGGTCTTAGTATATTATTGTACAACACTTGATGCCAGTTTTTTTAATTTTTTGAATTGTTGTATGAAAAATAGTGAGCATTTTAAGGCACTTAACACAAATTTTCAAAATTTTTAATTACTCAGATGGATTCTAGGACATTGCTTGCACCTTGTAGAAAGATTAGTTTACTAATTTTTGTCAATTTTGCATGGATTTGGATCGATTGATTGATGTTTCTCTTTGTTATTTGGTGTTTGTAGATTAGGTATCTGAATATACATGTGAGAGTGACACACCCGACCACTCAAAGACTATGCATCTCATTACCAAACCTCATGAGAATTCACTTGGCTTCCTTTGGTTTTGAGCACCTAATTGGTTTGCCTGAGATTAGGGAAAATCATGGTTTATTGACAGCATTGATAGAGCATTTTCACTTAGAGACGTAGACCTTCCACCTGCCTATCGGGGAGATTACCATTACCCCTGAGGATGTATATCGCATTCGTAGGATTCCCTTCCATGGTCCCCCTCCGAACTATGTGAGCTCAGGGAACACACATCTATAGGTATTTCATTCTATTTTTTGCACCGATGAGCAGATATCCCAATAGATCCCTTGGGAGACATTGGTATAGAGGTATGGACCGACCCATAGATTGGAGTGCATATTAGCAGGTATGGAAATCAGGGGAGTCATCATGGAAGACTATCAACAGATCAATTTTTTGATGGGTTGGGATCCCATGGTACAGAGATTGGTGGCTCATCCCGCAGAGCTTGGATGGGGACAATGCTTGTTAGCCCATATGTTAGTAGAGATAAACAAGGTCATCTATCATGAGGCAAAGATTTTTTCCCATGGGGTATTAGTTTTATAGATCTGGGTGTGGGAGCATATCCCCATATGCAGACCCATTTGCGGTGATGAGAGGCAACCCTAATAGCATTTGGTGTAGAGGTACGTAAGATACGTGATCCAGGCTCAGATGGGTCAGACAGAGTACTAGCGACGGGTCCTTGATGACATGACAGTTGTGATATCGAGACCATATTTGCAAATTGAGGCATGACCCACAACTAAGGCATAGTTTGGTTATTTTTGTCAGAGTCACCCTCTCATTGGTTGATCGACCAATATGTTGGAGAGATTCATCATTACTCACGTGTGGAGGCAATATGGCCTCATTCAGGATGCACCACAAGACTTTGCCTCTTAAGCTCGGTAGGTACGGGAGATGGGGTTAGGTTGGAGCCCATGACTATCCTATGTTGTATGTATGCAGGAGTACAGTGGTCTGCAAAGCAGGGATTGGGATTATAGGGTTAGGTCATGGATGTTGGGGTCACTGACACATATAGTGAACACCTAGAAGAGCACCTTTTTCTACTATTTTTGGATCTTACCGAGCCCATTCTGACAATGGAGGAAGCGGCAAACGTGATAGGTGCTCCCTGAGGTAGGGGTCAGAGGAGACGGGACGCCCAAATACCACCTATATAATAGATTCCTCCAGTGTAGAGATTCATTGGAGCTCCATCTCAATAGGGACCAGAGGTGATACCTACCCCTAGGTAGTGTGTGGTTCCATTGCCAAAACCTTCAGTTACGCAGTGGAGATTGACCAGGGGAGAGGGTGGGACCTTAGGTGCAATGGGAAACACTTTGGAGGTGGAGGAGGTTATTGGAGGTGAGAAGGATGTTCCTATGGGAGATGCAGAGGATGCTCCCAATTTTGATTTGGGTGCAGAGATCAGGAGACAGAGGGCGAGAGGGGAGGAGTTGGGAGGCGAGGAGGCCACAGTGGGTGGTGGTGATGATGCAATAGAGGAGAGCTTGAGACACACCCCTTAGGATACTATTCACCGACTCCACCAGAAGATCAGGGAGCTGAGAGCCTAAAGACTCACTCTGGATATTCAACTAGCAGAGCGGGATACATAGTTGCGGGAGGTGAGAGCAGAGACACACAACCTGCGAGAAGAGGTCGTCTATCAGATGAGCAGGGCAGCGTACTATGTTTCAACTTATTTTGTAGTTGTCCCAATGGGTCAGAGGGTACCTTCCTACTCTCAGTACATGCTTAGCTCAGAGGGAGCGAGGGTACCTAGGGAAGATCCACTACCAGAGGCCCCTGCCAGAGGAGGAGATGCACCTGATGTCGAGGATCAGGCCGAGAGCTGATTTTAGAGCGACCTCCTTATTTTTGTAGATTTTGAACATTTTTATGTACATGTATAGCTCATTGTAGCTCATCATTGATGATGTATATTGTATGCACATTCGTGCTCCAATTGTACTATATATTTTGAGATGTACCCCTTGACTATTTCGATTATATATATGAGTTCAACTGATTTGACTTCATTGCACTTGTAGTTTCAATTTATGATTGTTCATCATGTGATGCAAATGTATGCAATTTTATCTTTTTCAATGTATACATGATTATGCATTATGGATGAAATGATGTTATATGGATTATGAGAATGTACTTCTTTGTTCTGATTATTTTATGCAAATGTATGTATGCAATGGATGAAATGAAATGATGTTATATGGATTATGAGAATGTACTTCTTTATTTTGATTATTTTATGCAAATGTATGTATGCAATGGATGAAATGAAATGATGATGTAAATGAAAATGTAGCGATCCACATAATGAGTTTGCATGTACATGAAGATTCCAAGTGCTTTGTCTTTGTCAAAAAGGGTGTTTAACGTGAGACGACGATTGCTTGCTTTCTTGTTGAAGAGACCTTCACATTACCCTTGGTCTTTTCATGTTTTAACTATATAATCTTGAGAAAAGTAATTGCTATGCTGAATTCAAATCATGAATGATATGCAACTAGACACAATGCATGCCACAAATGAAATGCAACCTAGGACCTAGTCACTGATCTTTTGGTGGTCTTTTTCATCACTGAATATTTTGGTAACACTGGATGTTGATACAACGCTCATTGATTAGGCAACCATGAATGTATGAATATTGAATTTTAGTTAGATTTGTTGGATTAGATATAAGTAGTAAGGCACAAGAGCTAGGATGACCTAAATATCATGTCCATTTGATTTAGCAATTTGTATAAGCATTAGAGCATAAATGTTGTGATAACCTGAATACGCCTTGCATACAAACATGCCAAGTAGTGGGGGTTCATCCTTGGTCTAATGTGAGTATGACTAAGAGTTATTTTCAATGACTCATGATGGGGCATGTCATGAAATAATAAATGTACCCACAATGACCCTTTATCGTTCACATACTTGGGTAATGTCTCATTTCACAGTAGGAGTAAGAAATCACTCAAAATACATAAAGTTAGATCCAGTCCTCTCTAAAGCGGCTAGGTATCAAAGGTCGAGGTACACATGGTGATCCAATCATGATGGAAGCACTTATAGTGGACACCAATTCAATCTAGAGTTTTTAAAGCAATTAGATTTCACTCACATGCATAAGACAAATAAAAATTATGCCCCCATCCTTGCCTCTTTAAATCCTGTAAAGGATATAATTAATTAGCTCAAGGGACATAATATGCAAAATCTCATGTGAAACAATCAACATACAAAAATATTTAAACATATCTCAAAGGTTGATTTGTTGTAGTGGTGTGCTTGTTTGTGTTGGTGTCAGTTACAAAAATCCTTTACCGATAGGGAGACCGAAGAACTGATTCAGATGAGACACCGAAGGGCACTGACTGGATATGACTTGTTTGAGGTACTGAGGACCATATGATATGACTAGTGATGCCCCCAAGTTGTAAACATTGATTAGTTTTAGATTCTTGTTGCGTGGTGCACAAACTGACTTATTGAATTGCGAGATGCGAAAGCATCAAGAGATACATATAAAAAAAATCAACACAGAAAGATGGGAAATTACCAAGATTGCATTGATAGATGGAACGTTTCATACAAGTGGTGCTCGTTTACCGATTTTTCACCATCTTCGCAGAGATTCCATTTTTTCTGCCAAGGCGCCTGTTTACTAGGTTTTCACCAAGGCACTTTTTCATTTTTTTTTTGTATTTTTCATTTTTCAATTTTTCAATTTTTTAATTTTTCAATTTTTTTGTATTTTTCCATTTTTTTACTTTTTTGTTGTACCATCAAGGTGCCTATTGCTAGGTTTTCACTAGGGTGACCATTTTTTGAGGACTTTATCTGATTTTTAGTTTCTTTTTCAGGACATCTTCCGATTCTGAATGTCTAGGCATAGAATTCCTTCAGATGAAGAACATTGATCGGTTCCCAGAGCTATTCTCCTTCTATCGTTGAGAGTTGGTAGGCTCCAGAGCCAAAAGAAATAGTCACAACAAAGGGACCCAGCTAGTTAGGTTAAAACTTCCCTTTGTGTTCTCGATGGGATTGATATTTAGTGTTCTCTCTCAAGACTAGATCACCAACCTGAAATTCTTTGTGTTTGACTTTCTTATTGTAGCCTCTAAACATTCATTTCTGATATACTCTGAGATGATCATACACAACTTTCTTGCACTCATCTAGTAATTCAAGTTCTTGCAACTTGGCCACTCTGTAATTGTCATCGGTTACTAGACCATGCATTCTTATTCTAAGAAATGGAATTTCAACCTCTATAGGTAGTACCACTTTAGTCCCATTTACTAAAGTGAAGGGAGTATCCCTAGTGGGCATTCTTATACTTGTCTGATAGGCTCAAGGAGAGGGATTTATCATCAGATGCCAATATCTCCACTAGTACATTTGAGACATTTTTCTAATGGCAGGTCGTCTGAATTGGGATGGTTTACCGTCAATATAATGACACCACCCGACGTCGCAGTTTTGTAGTCAGAAAAATTGATGGTTTCGATTAGCATCATAATTACGATGACAATGGACGTTGCAATAAGAGGGTGCCAACAAGGCGAACCTATTTGTGGCCATCCCAATTGTGACGCCTATCCATTGCAAAAAATAAAAATGACGGTGACCCGTCAAAACCTTCCGACGGGTTGCATCATTTGTAATTTGTTTGCCGATGAAGATGCTGTTAGTGCAATGGATATCCATCAGAAGTGTGCAACGGATATACGTCATTTGTAGTTTTTAATGATAGTGATGTTGTACATGCGATGGAGACCCGTCAAAATTTTATGACGGCTATCTATCGTTTATATTTTTTTATCGACAATGATTTTGTACATGCGACGGCTGGATGTCAAATTGTTTTAACAGATAACCGTCGATGTTTTATGGCTGTCACAATTGTGACACAAATCAGTTTTTTTATAAAAAATATATATTTTTCGGTCGAGTTGGTATTGATTCATAAGGGTGTTCTTGTAGATTTGGTTCCTGCTAGTTATTTGGTTATGGATCATTCGGAGATGACTTTGCAGTAGATTCGGTAGCGGCTCGTGGATTATTGAGTTAGATGTGATGTCAAGAGAGTGACATGCAGAACTTGCACATTGGAGATTCGTAGATCACTATGGTGTCTGTGATGACTTGGGAGAAGTCTTTTTCTTGGTGAAGTGAGTTGAGAGACTTAGATTACAGAAAGTGGGTCGTTTGATGTGACTTATGAGACATTGGATGCCTCTTCATAGCGGGTTTGCAGTGCAGTCTGCGGTGTTTCTTTGCGACTGGGTTCTTGGCAGAGATCTGTTGATTTGATAGCCATTGAGATGGATCGATATATTTGTCGTACATGGATTGAGATCTTAAATTATCGATCTTCTCTTTGTTTCGAGAATAGTTTAAGATTCTCTACTTAACAGGGCCAACCACGTGAAGGTGGAAGCTCATCTGACCCCTCCTAGGAGCCTCTTATGACCCGTATGATATTTTAAGACCTCTAAGATGTATTCTTAGGGATCGTAAAGGGTCATAAGGGGTCCTGGGACACAACAGCTCAAAAACATAAATGTAGGCATCATGGTCACAATTTTTTGGAAACACATAATTGAGTGGTATACCTAGATGATGCAATGCAACCACTACTCCTCTAGTTCCAAGTCGACACTGCAATAAACCAAAACCCATAGATAAAAAATAAATTTAGAGAGCGCAGGAGGAGAGCGATAACGACCGAAATAATATAGGGACCCTGTATTATTTTGGTCATTAGCACTCTCCTATGCTCTCTAAATTTATTCTTTATCTATGGGTTTGTTTATTGTAGTGTAAACTTGGAACCAGAGGAGTGATATATAGTTGTGTTGCATCGTCTGGGTATACCATTCAATTATGTCGTGTCTCCAAAAAATTGTGACCGTGATGCCTACATTTATGTTTCTCAGTTGTTGTGATATCTACATTTATGTTTCTCATTTGTTGTGTTTATGTGCATGTTCTTTATGTGTGTCGTTGTGCTGAGGCAAAAAAGAAATTGGATCACTTGGTTATCGATGGTGAAGAATTAGAATACCCTATAGGAGCAGTGGTTGTAACTGGTACATGGCTTAGACAGTATGCTATGAAGAACCCTAGGTTGTGGTTGTTCAAGGATTGGGAGACACACATAAAGATTCTTCATTATTCAAACCTCATCGTTACATTAAATGTCCACTTGATTAGATATGGGGGAAGACCACATAATAAAACTCTTTGGAAGTTTCGTGAGTCGGACCACAAGGCAATACTTGAGACAATACTTTATTGTGTGAAGTGTTTGATCTCTTTTTATTTGTTTTGTTGTGCATATACCTTCTCTGATCAACTTTGATATGCACAGGTGATGAACATTCATATTTTCCTAAGCAGTACTGTGAGCTTTCCTTCCAACACTTGTACTATTGTGAAAATCATCACAAGTCCATTTTTTGCAGGAAAGCTCACACTACACATGTATGGATGTCTGCATGTTTTTCACCTGTTCATATACCAAATGATGAATGCTCAATTGTTGTAATGGAAAAGCATTAGAACCGTCCATATAGGACCTTCATTATTTATGTTCATCCACTTATGTATGTTTTCATTCATTTATATTCTTCTAAAAGTTGGCTATTAGAGACCATATAGGACCATTCTTGATGTTTTTGGGTCATTTGATGAAAATATGTAAACATGGACATTAGTAATAAAATAGGGATTGTTGTCATTGCATGCTTGTTGTTGTTGTGCACCATATATTGTTTTATACACTGTTTATTTCATTGAGACTGTGAGCTTGGTTTTTCTTTCAGAAGTGCATGGCTTGACTATGCACATGCATAATTGTAGATGAGGATCAGTAATAGGATTCCATTCATTGCTTAGATATTTTTTATCTAACCCTCGTCTCTCTTTTCTTTGCAGGTTTTGGATCACACAAGGGCACACTAGATTCATACCCAGGTAAAAAATTCATCACTTCAGGCAATGTTTGGCACCCTTATTATTTATGTTCATCCTCTTATGTATGCCTGTACTCTTGCATTTTCTTCTGAAAGTTATTTTCCTTGTATAGTATATACAATTTATTTTTCATATATATACATGTAATCTTTAGATGCAAAAATTTATTTTCCTTTACATGTATCTTTGCATGAAATGAACACAAATTAAACAAGATCATCTAATAATGAAAACTAGGGTACCGTAGTCACTCATCTAGTAATTAGTTCCCCAAAACCATTACTAAGGATTGAACATAAGTCTAAGTCCCCAAACGTATTGTTCTATGTGTATACAATAATATATGGTGCACAATAGTAGCAAGCATGCAATGACAACAATAACATTGCATGATGCCTGAGCTCAAATTCAAAACAGTAAGTGTATTAATGTATGATCTAATAGCAGAAACCTCATTGATCATTTGCTTTCACTCCTCCATCATTATAGAAGAGATAACTAACTACAACTAGGGCATCATACATTGTTTATGAGCTCATTGTTTGAGCACCTCATGTCCCTATTTGATTGGCCGGTGCTCAAATAGTGAGCTCATAAATAATGCATGATGCCCTAGTTGTACAGTGCAATACTTTCCTGATCAGTCACCACAAGCTAACAAGCCAATGTGTGATCCACATAGTCCTCCATATTTTTATGCATCATATCATGAAAGATAGATGTCATTTCTCTTTGATAAGTAGCACCAGCATTTTTAAGACCAAATGACATTACATTTGAGTAGAAAGTTCCCCGTGCACAGGTGAAAGTTGTCTTCTCTTGATCCTTTGGGGCTATCTTTATTTGGTTATATCCAAAAAAGCCATCCATTAAGGAGTACATTTCAAATCCCACAGTCATGTCCACTATCATATCAATATTGGGTAGTGGAAATTCATCCTTTGGGCATGCTCTATTTACATCTCTGAAATCTATGCATACTCATATAGACTTATCTAGTTTTGACATCGGAACGATTTTTGATATCCATTCAGCATAGTCTATGACTCAGATGAATCTTGCCTTGAGTAATTTCTCTAACTCAACTTTAACAAGAAGTGCAACACGAGGGTGCATTTTTTGCAACTTATGCTTGATTGGTTTAACTCCTGGAGCTATAGAGAGATGATGTATAATCAGATTGGGATCTAATCCAGACATGTATGAGTACGTCCATGCAAACTTTATCTTTTTCTCCGTTAAGAATATGGTAAATGCTCGTTACTCCTCCTCTGATAGAGATTGCACAACATGAATCAATTGAGGTTCTTATGTTGTGCCTAAATTGATAGACTGAGTTGCTTCCATCAAAATTGGTGATCTATCCTATAAATGACTCGAGAGGACATCAAATATCTCATCTTTGGGCACCTTAGAGAGGTTTTCACCCTCGAATATGTCTTTAATTTTTACTATTTTTGGCTCTGAGACTGCCACATAGTGGTTTTCACCCTTAGAGCTCTTGTTCCTTTTTTTTTTTTTTTTTTCTGATTGAGATATTTGATAACCAACTATGTCATGCTGACACTAGGTTTAGTGATGGAAGTTGTCATAGGTTCAACCACATTCAAGTAGCATGCTAAAGCATAGTCCATTTGGAAAGTATGGATATCTTGGCTTGGGTCTCTGGATGTTTGGTCAATAAGTTCAAGATGTTTGATAGTAAGCTGAGGGAAGGACTGTCTGAGAATGTTTACACATACAGTGTTTTTATCATTGGTTCTGATCTGACTCTGAAATTCTAAGGTGATATTACCACTTAAGATGTTTAGTTCGTTAAGCATCTCAATGTCATTGTTGGATCCCACATTAGTAATAAGTGAATCAGATCCACGAGGTCTCTCACGTAGTTCTAGGATCACGTTGGTTGTAGGTGTGTATTGGTGAATAACATCGATATGTTTATCTGTTATGAGATCCTCTTCTTCTGGTTTTGGAATGACTCCCTATTCATAGTCATTAGATTCCTCATCGGGATCTCTGGAAAAGTCAAGAACATGTATGAAATCAAGATGAATTCTCCAAGCAAGGTTGCCTTCATATTCTGAATGGAATTCATATTCATGTGAATTTGTCTCAGTATCACTAGAGTATCACAAATGTTCAGCTATGGTGACAGGTATACCTTCTTCTTCTTGTTTGTTTTCTAGATTAGTCGGTTCTTGTGTTGCGACTATTTCTTGTGTACCAATATGTTCTTGTGCAGTAGTAGGTTATTTTGTGTCTACCACATTGACTCTTTCCTTAGGTTTCTTGTCATCATGAAGAAGGTCCAGGATGTGCTGAGATATACATTCATAAGGAAAAATATATGTTTTCTTTGAATCATCACTGTCTTCATTATATGTTTCCTCTTCTTCTTGAGTATCTGTTCCTGGTTCTATTTTCTCTACGACATGGGTAGAATTACCATTGAGATGGAAAGGTTTTCTTTGATAACCTATGCCTCTTGTATCTTTGTTTGTTCTTTTTTAGTGCTCAATGGGTTTTACGATACCTTTTCCTCTTGTTCCTAAAGGTCATGTTCCAGTGTATCCCATTTTGGAAATTAGCTTTTGCCCTAGTCCATGGGATTTTGAAGGAACCTTATGTGATTGAGATTCATCTTTGTATAACCAAGCTAGTATAGCCTCTTCTTCATCTATTTCGTGTTTGGATACCTGTTCTGTGATGAAACTCCCGTCATAGATGACCCGTGGTTTTTTAGTTGGGTTTCATTTTCTCTGAAGGTAGCCCATAAGATTTAGGTGAGAGTGGGAGAGATGTAAGAGATAGCACCGGTTCTATTGTGTATTCTCCCATACCGGTATCTTTAATTTTGATCTCCTTTGCTATGTCTTCCATTTTGGGTGTGGAGGCTATATCAATCTATTTTGTAGAAGTCTCTCTGTTGTTTGGAACAATTTTGTCGACACTTTCTTCCAAAGCATTGCAAGATACTGACATGTCTTTGGGTATTGTGACCTCTACTCTATCATATGGTAACTTGACAGATTAATGGTATGTCAATGGAATTGCTTGCATTTCATGAATCTAGGGCCTTCCTAAAAGGATTTTATAGGCCAATGGGGGGTCTAGTACTTGACAAGTGATGTCTCCGATTACAAGTCTTGTTCTGATAGGCAGAACGATGACTCCCTTTAAAGATCTTTCTTGCTCATCATATGATTTTATTGTTATTATATTTTTTAGATCAATAGCATCTTTTGATAACCCCAGTTGAGTAACCAGTTTATATGAACAAATATTTAGACCATCTCCTCCATCTATTAAAACATGTTTGACATGGTAGTTTTCAATCATGACCTCAATATGTAATGGCTAGTTATGTGGGTGACAGAGTGAATTGTCATCCTCCTCTGAAAAAGGATATGTATTGAGGAGATGTTAAATGACCCACCATGGTTTGAAACTGATTAAGATAAAGATCTTCTGGAACATTAGAATTGATGAGATCTTTGTCTAGCACTGCTCGGTGAGCAGGAGAAATCTGAAGCAACTTGAATATGGAGATCTTCACATTAGTGTGTTGAAGTTATTGTATAATGTTGTATCTTGAAGATTTTTTTTTGGATTCTTTATAATTGGAAGATCTAGATGGAGTCCTTTGTTTAGTTGTTGATGCAAGGTTGAATGGTACTTTCAAGGTGTTTGATGAACCTGAGTTTAGTCCTGGAAGAGTTACCTAAGCTTGAGATCTAGTGACTGCATTGGCCGATCTGTTGTCTTTGTCCTCCTTGACAATGGTAAACACATTGCAATTCTGATATGTGCATGGGTCTACCATGTTTATGAGTTCATTGTTACTTGAGTACATGTGTAATTGACCTTAGCACCCATATTTGGTTTGGAAGAAGATGATTCTCCCTATGTATGTTTCAGAAAAGGTTCCATGAATTCTGTATGATCATTATTCGATTTATGGTTGTCAGTAACAATTTCTCCAGCATCAATTTTATATTGAATAACATGTTTCAGGCGCATGTAATTATTGGTTTATGACCTTTGTTTCGATGAAAATCAAAGAAATTGGTCTCCTTCCACCACTTAGGTTTAACTTATGGGTCATAAGGTTTCATCTCAGGTAGCATGATGATTTTATTTGCCAACAAGGTTTTCATGGAAGATTCTAGGGACTCACCCAAAGGAGTGAACTCATGCTTTGGTTTTGTAACCCATGGTTTGTATTCATTTGACTCTTTAGGGAGCTTAGTTGTCTTCTTTTCTGAGGCTTTTATGGCTTGAGTGCCATGTTATGTATGTGGAGCCTAATCAGACTTAGGGTCTTTTGGCACGATTTCCCCCCTGACTTATCTTTGGGGTCAAGGGGCAGAGCCTCTGATGGGGTCAAGGGTTGGCCATTAATTTTCTATTGTAAAGGGTCGGCCATTAATTTTCTATTAGTTGGAGTATTTTTTTTCCCTAATTTCGTTATGTCAAAAATACTTGTAAAAAGGGCTTAGGGTTGGAGATTCATTGTATGAGGTTTTGTAGCTTCCTATGGCGGTATTGAGTTGCAGGTTTCAGATTGTAATCACTGGATAATAATAAAGATATTGGACTCGATGTTGGTGGACATAGCCCAGGGATTGGGTGAACCACGTTAAACATTGTGTTATTGTGTTCTCTTCTGTGTGTTAATATTTGCATTTTTTCTGCTTATTATTCTATCATGCCAATCGTGAGGTTAAGTGTTGGTACTTTAGGTGTAGCACTGATGTGATCAACAACACCATCCATGACAACATTCTTGTTCTTGTTCCAAAATTTGACTTTATCTTTGTTGTGAGAATTGAAACTTGAATTGTACTTGTTTTCTTTGTAAAGTGTGATATCTCCCTTGCGAATGAGTATGTCCTCTATTTTCATGGCATTGTCTACCATTTTGTAAAATGAAGTGTGATTTTGCATCTGAAGGTGATAGTTAATTTCTGGAATCAGATTATTGATAAAAAATTCTAGTTTCTCATTTTCTGTAATTTTTCGAGGATATAACGAGAACTTTTTCCTCCAACATTTGAGAAAAGTCAGGAATGGTTCTCCTATTTTCTGTTTCAAGTTGCATATGTCTATCATTGTGATGGGATGTTGAATATTGTAGGAGTATTGTTGATAGATCAATTTGACCAGCTCCTCAAAAGATTTTATTGTTGGAGCTATTTTGGAGAACCAATTTATGGTTGCCCCTCCCAAAGATCGTGGGAAGAGATGCATTAGGTAGGCTGGTTCATACATAAAATCTATTGATAGGGTGTGCAAAACTCAATGACATGATCTTGTGGATTTGAATTGCCATCATATTTGTCATATTTTTGTATCTACACCCCTTGAGGGAGTGGTGGCATATACAAGTTTTGATTGAATGGAAATGGTCATAAGGCATCTATTGAGAATTCTTTGGGTTCTTTCTCCTTTTCTAGTTTGTTGATTTTGAATTGCATAGCATGCATTTGACGCATCATGGCTGTGATATGGGTTTCTTTCTCTTGTGTTACGATGTCTTCAACATTAAAATTTCAAGGAAGTTTAGGCTCTTGTTGAGCTAGTTCTAGGAAGTATGTTTCCTTATCCTCTTGGAGGAAGTGTCTCATGAGTTTCTTAAAAAGATCATCATTTCTATATTGTGCAATTTCTAAAGGTGTGGGCTCTTGATCCCTCCCATCATCAGAGTCGTGGCCTTGTGAACCATGACTAGGTGCTCTTTGAGACATAGCAACGTGTTGATTGTTATCTTGAGTTGATTCAAGAGGAGGTGTGTGACCTCTCTTTAGGCGTAGATTGCCTAATTCATCTTCCTCATAAATATCGTGATCGTATGGTTGATGAAATGATTGGGCAATGAGAGAAGAAGAGGATGATGTCTTTGCGTCTTCTCTTTGTTTTCTATGTAGGGAAGCTCGAGTTTCCACCATTAACCTTTAGGTGAATCTTGGAGCAAGATAAGACAACTAAAATAACAATTTGATTTGGAAAGACCAAGTGACGTAACATTGTTAGGATGAGCTTGGAATGCTGATGAAAAGATGAAGTTGACATAAGAGAAGGATACATTATCTGAGATGTATGGGTAGATGCCCAAAGAATAGAGGACACTAATACATGACACTTAGTCTCTGAGAGATGGTGACAAATTGAAGTTGCTTGACAAGGTTTTTGACAAGGTGAAGGCGTGTTCCAGATTGACCACTAGGATGACAAATCAAGCAATATAGACCACCTTAGGAAAATGAAAGAAGCTTGCTATTTTTCCTTCTTTGTACCTGACACAGTGAATTCTTCTGATAGATTTTTTACCAAAATAGAGGGTTGACTGACTTTCCTGTTACAATCATGAATTTTTTGACAGTGTGTGAAAAATTTCCATACGACAATATGCAGGCTCGTATGACTCAGAGTAGATCCTGGCATGGTAATTTGGAATCCCGTACAATAGTTGACACCAAAAAATGTTTTTGTGCTTGCAAAATTTTGACAATACTCGTATGAAAAACATGTACTTCTCATACGACAATCAGGTAGTTCTGATATGACAATTTAATATTTTGAGCAATTGTCACACGACAATTGACAGGATAAAACAAAAACTGACACCTGAAAAAGGATTTTTACTTCAAGTTTTTGGATTTTTGATATTTACGTCTTGAATTTGTTTTCCAGTTTAGGATCTATTTGTTTCTGATTGTCTGATGATGTTTAACATAGCAGTAGGTTCACAATCACAAAAAACAATTTGGGAACTGACTCAAAGAATCAATCACACCTAGCTTACCCTAACTAGGAGAAGAGATGCATTACTTGCTCGTTGACTTAGGAACACATCCCCCAACTCCCCACCATATGGGAGGCCAATAACACACAATAGATATTGACGCCTATATATGTCTGGGTGTTAACGTTGGAAGCAGCTTGATATGGCAAGTTTCTTGGGATTATTACTATTCACCTTGCACAAGCACTACAAATTCTTCGGAGGTAGATTAGTGACAAACTAGCTTAGGCTTTTAATAAATGCATCTGTTCACAACTATCTCCCATAGTCCTTCAAGAAGGATTGAGGCATATAGCCCTATGAGTACTCAAACATGTGTAGTCTCACAAGCAAGATTCAAGCAACTCCACTCTACAAAAGATCCAAGCATGTTCATGGAAAAGATCAATTCAAGGTTCTATGAGCAAGATCAATTATGTCTTCTGAGATTTTCATCTCAACGAAGTGTCAAATTTTATAGTGGGGTGGAAGAGTTGGCTTAAAACTTGTCCCCACTTGGGTCGTTTTCGGGATCTTTTTACCTCAACCGGCAGGCCCTCTAAGGTTTAATTTAAATGAGAGGTTGGGGACCATAGGATCTAGGTTTCTGATTCTCTTGAAAAGAGAAGAGCATAATCCCCTAACCTTGTCCTTTTCCCTATCCAAGACATGCAAAACAAAGTTAATCCAGAGATAGTATGTACATTGCCAGGGGCGGGATACCTTATGGGTTTCTGATTCTATGAAAAGAGAAGAGCATAATCCCCTCAATATCTATCACAATGTCAATATGCCACACATAATTAATTAATTGTGTGCCTATGAAAAAGAGATTTTAATCAAACACATTTTTTGCTCGACGAAGATTTGGAAACTTACAAAACCACAAGTCAGAAATTTTGAGTTGATTGAGCTTTCTTTGACAAGCGATTTTGACAGGTTTCCTGCAAACAAGGTCTTAGAAGTGAAGTCTAGAATAGGCCAATTTGGATAAGTTTTAATGCTCAAGTCTTCCTCATACGTCCTGCAAAAAGTGTTAGACTGTCTAAAAATGATCACACATCAGCAAACAATAGAGGTCAAATTCAGTACTAATCAAACTTCATGACAAAACCTTGAAAAATGATTATTAAAACCCATATAGAAATTGAAAAACTGGTATAGAATGTCGTACGACACACAATACCTATCTCCGCTACAAATTTTGGTTGATACGGCAATGGGTCTCCTCTGACCCAACAATATGTGAATGTCGTATGTCGTATGACATAAAAGATTTATTGAAACATCAATCCAAAGTGTCATACGGTATTTCCTTTGTAATTGTATGGAAAATTCACAGAACCTGAGAACCAGATGAAAAATATGCAAAGATGAGACGAAAATAAAAGGGGAAACCTGATATCGGGCCCAATGGTGGGCACTAGAAATATGTGTGTAAAATTTGTACCTCCTAAAAAGACACAACACTTCAATAGAACATTATAGATAAATGATAAACAAGCAAACAAACAATGAATCTATCATAAACTAGGCGATCTTCTGCCTTCTAAGAGACGTGAGTATCGTATTCTTAGATTATGATCGAGACTAGTGATAATGCAACGTCTAGACGAAAGATTTGAATGCTAAATGATTGAAATGAATGCAAGATCTAAGGTATATTTTTGTAGTATTTCAATGCAATAATGAGAATTAATCTAGATGAAATGATCTAAAAACTTGATAACTATGAATGCAAAACTAATAACAATGAAAATAACAATAATCTCAATGGAGGCACAATCAATCAAGACTCGATAGTATAGCGTTGTTGTTCTCAAGATTGCACATGCTTTGTAAAGAACCGAGGGTCGTTTATATAGAAAAATCCACATCTGATAACTCATGGAAATAAAAAATCACTCCTTGATTGACTCAGATTGATTGGCAAGTAATCAGAGAATTAGAAAAATTTAAATTTTGATAATCATGCAAATCAGCTTTACGGCACACAATCAAGTGTTGAGTTAGAAACTTAACAGAATGAGTCAGAAAGTTGATTTTGAGTTAACTGAACCTTCTGATTTGTGTATAGATAAATATTGATTTATTTAATTTCCATGTGTAATAATCTCAATCCATTTGTTTAATTAAATAACTGATTTATGGGTTAATCAATTATGAAATCAAACTTTATTAAAAATCATATTATTAATTGACAATTTAAATTAATCAATTAAATAAATATTCAATCAATTATTTTAGAGTTTTTGGTTAATTGTCAAATAAATAATTTTAATTAAGAATAAAATAATAAAACCTAATTAAAGTGATTAAGTGGCTAAATGAAGTTTAATTAATTAAATATTTAACACATTCAATTAATCACACTTAGGATAAATAACATAATATCATTTATAAACAAATAATGTTTAATTAGAGATAATTAAGATGAATTAGGAATATTTAGGAATATTCATTGATGCAGATTTGTGATAAAATCAATTAGGGTTTTGATAGCTTGATATGCAAATGTGCCTTGGGTTAGGACTTTAGGATCGGTTTCGATCGATTTGTTGACATAGGAGGTTAATGCTATTGAAGCCCATTTTTGGGGTATTACAAGTATCAATGATATACCCTAAGTATTGAATACTTTGCATACCAAAAGAGCACTTCTTAGTGTTGGCATAAAGCTTGTGTTTTTTGCATATTTGAAAGCACTTGTACAACATGTTGCAAATGCTCAAACCAATTCTTGCTAAAGATGAGTATGTCATCCAAATAAACAACCAAAAAGGAATCAATGAATGGTTTAAGCACATTAGTCATTAACCTCATAAATGTGGTTGGGGAATTTGTTAGGCCAAAAGGCATGACCAACCATTCAAACAAAACTTCCTTAGATTTAAATGCAGTCTGCAACACATCTGCTGGATCAATTGGTACTTGGTGGTATCTAGACATCAAGTCAATTTTTGTAAAGAAATTACCCCCCCTAAGTTAGTCCAACAAATCATCAATTCAAGGGATTGGATATCTATTTTTTACAGAGATTTTGTTCAATGCCCTATAATCAATACAAAGTCTCCATGTCCCATCTTTCTTTTTAGCAAGGACTATTAGATTGCCACAGAGTGAAGCACTTGGACGAATGTGTCCTTTTTGAATCAACTCTTGAATTTGTCTCTTGATTTCATCATTTTCCAAAATGACCTATATATTGGCTCATGCGGTAGTGGTGTGCCTGAGATTAAATCAATAGAGTGCTTGACTTGATAGTCTGTTGGAACTCCCATTGGTGTTTTAAACACACTATAATATTCTTTCAAAATTTTATCCATTTGATTTTGTTGATTTTCTGTTATGGTTACCTTAGTATGTGTATTAAGGACAACTAGCTTTGTTTGTTCAAGGCAAATCATGAGTAGAACAAAAGCTCCAATTTGAGCAATCAAGCATTTACATTATTTAGCAATAATTAAAGAAGTAGTTTGTGTTGGACATACCTCTGGTATTCGATACCTCTTCCCACCAAGCTTGATTATAACACTACGTGGCCTGGACTCATACACTCCATGTCTCCGACACATGTATGGCTGCCCCAACAAGACATCACATACATCCAGTGGTGCTATATCACATATCACTTCATCCTTGAAAGGCTTGATTGAATATGGCAGATGCCACTGTTGATTTATTTGAATATCATGTCCCTCATTTACCCATCACATAGAGTATGGTTGTGTGTGTCTTGTCAATTTTAAATTTTATCTTTTGATTGTCTCCCTAGAGATCAAATTCTTTTGACTCCCACAGTCAACAATAAAATGCAAAGGTTTTCCATCAACCCACATCTATGAATGAAAAAGTCTCCCTTCATCTTCGCGAGGCAATACTTTAGCAGTTTCAACTAAGGCATATGGGTTTTCTTCTATGACATAATCATTCTCTTTTTCCTCGGAAGTATCTATTGTTGACGATTCAAGTTCAACTTCCAATCCTCCTATTTCTATCATCAGATTTTTAATACTTCGAGAATCCCTTGTATTATGGGTTGGGGACTTATGCATCTCACACCACATGCCTATATTTGTTTGTGCCTTTTTAGCAGCCCACCATGTGTTCTTAGGTGAATTTGAATGAGTTTCCTTGTTCACCTATTATCCTATAAATTTATTTCCACCTTCAGCCCTTGGCTTATTATTTGCAAAGTAGTCCCTCTTCCCTTTCTACTTGAATTTCTCTTCAATTTTTGTAGCATATTTATAGGCAGTAACCAATGTATCAATATTCAAAATTTCCATCTCTGTATGAATATACCTATGAATTCAACTACGATATTTTAGAATTTGATGCTTCTCTGAATCCTCAATACCAAGTTTTGTTAAAAGTGAGTGGAATGTATTAGTGTAATCTTGCATAGACCGATCCCTCTTCTGTCGAAGCAACTTCCATTCTATATATTTCTATTCATATACATCCTTAGGAAATCATGCTTCTTTTATGTATTCCACAAATTCTCCCCACGTGGTTTTCTTATCAAGAGATTCTCCAAAGCCATCTTCAACAAGTAATTCTCGTTCTTTATTTGCTAATTTGGTTTCCCATGCTAATTTCACATGGGTTTCAACTTTGAGGAGAGCAAATTTAATTTTTTCTGCATCTAAGAAATTATCTACAAAGAAGTATCTATCCAATTTTGATAACCAGTTACCAATAGCTTCAACATCGACTTTTCCTTCAAAATTTGAGATGTTAGAATTTACTAGGACTTTGAAAGGGGTATTCCTATAAAATGTTTTTCTTGATGCAGAGGATTTGTTATTCTGTAGAAGACATGAAAATTGACTCATCTCTCCTCTCATTGTTTATTTAAAGCCTCTTCTAACAACTGATTAATAGAATCACTTCACATCTTCAATCGTATGCATCTCAAAGGTGGATATTTTGACAAATCTTGTGTATCCAATCTTAATCTTTGGTAGGAAGACCTTGTGTAAATTGGCATAAAGGAGCATTCCTGCTCTAATACCACTGATCTAAATTAAGAAATTAGATTACAACACCTGGTGTGATACCTGTAGTATTGTCAAGTTCGATGTAAAGAACTAAGAAAATTAACAACAAGATTGCAAGCCAAAAAGTGATCCATTCTATTCGAAATTGTTATAAAAATTTGATGGATCACAAGGGTCCCAAGAATCCCTTGGAAATGAAATGAAAAGTCACCATAATGTTTATTACAAAAAAACTATTAAAACTATCAAAATTTATCAAAAAACTATATATAAAAAATAGGTCCACTTGGAGAAGGCATAACTTTCTAGTCCTAGCTCTAAATTGTGGACCATTTACTCCTGATCATTCCTCCCCCCTTGAGATTTAATGGGACCCATTGCACTAATCTGCTGCAACATATGAGGTAATTGTTCTTCAATCTATTTGTTAGTAAACCACTTTCCTTGATGAGAATGCTGACCAATTCGAACCACTCGATACAGAAGAATGTTCTAATTTCTCAAAGTCTTTAAAATGACTTCAGTAACATGGTCACACTCGACTGGAGTACAAGTAGATGGATTTAACTCTGCAGCTTGAATGTGTTCAGTAGCTTGGGAAATGTCCAACAAAGGAGGAAAGTAGGGTCTCAACAATTCCACATTGAAAATTGGATGCAGTCTCAAAAAGGATGGCAAATTAAGTTCAAAAGCATTATCACCAAATTGTTTTGCAATAGTATATGGGCCATAACAAAGAGGACGAAGCTTCCTATTTGGTCTGTGTAGGCGCTCTTTCTGAAGATGTAACCATACCTTTTCACCAATTTGAATCTAATGAGGAGTTCTATGTTTATCATGATTACTCTGCTCCAAAATCTCATAAACTTGTTGTTGTAGGTGTCTAATGTTATCAATGAATTTTTATTCTTTATCTCCCTCCTTGTCACCATTCAATGGACAATTAGATTGTAGAGTCGGTATTGGTACATCCATAGGTGCCAATGGCAAGTACCCAAGACAAACCTCAAATGGATTGTGCCCTGTAGTACTATGGAGTGCACGATTGTAGTTGTGTTGCACATAGGGTAAGTTTTCATCCCATGTGCGAGGATATTTTGAATGACACATCTGTAAACTATGAATAATCATTAGATTTGCCACTTTTGTCTACCCATCTATTTGGGGATGGAATCTTGTGGACTTTGTCAACTTGGTTTCCATTTTAGCCCATAGTGCAGACCAAAATTTGTTGTTGAACCTGCTATCCCTCTCAAAAATAATGGTTTTTGGCAGACCAAAATGAACCCAAACATGTTTAAAAAATAGCTTGGCAGTCTCTTCGGCAGAAATCATCTTTTTACATGCCACCATGATAGCCATTTTAGAAAACCTATCTACCACAACATATGCACAATCATGCCCATGTCTAGTAGTTGGAAGCTCGGACATAAAATCAATTGAAAGGGACTACCATAGCTTATGAGGAATAGATAATGGTAAGTATAGACCAAACTTACAGTTTGTTGGCTTTGCAATTGCACAAGGTGCACAAGATTGTATATGTGAAATGATATCCTGTTTCATTTTTGGCCAATAGAAATACTTTTGAAGGATATCAGTGGTCTTACCAATACCAAAATATCCTACAACATGACTGTAGTGAGCTTCCCATATCATTTTCTTATGTTCATTGGTGGGTACACATATATGACCACATGAATCCAACACTATTGTCAAACATGCAATTGGAGGCCTACTCAAATAATCTGCCACTTTGTTACTGCTTCTTTTTTTATGATGAATGTTGAGGTGAAATAGTTGTAGATAAGCTGACCACCTTTGATGTCTATCATTCTGTAGCTTCCCTTGTGTTTGCAAGAATTGAAGTGGTTTATGGTCTGTATTTATAATAGTTTCCTTTCCCAGTATATATCGTTTCCATTGTTTGCAGGCTTGAACAATGGCATACAACTCCTTGTCATAGGTGGGTACCTATGTATTGTATCAAAAAAAATTTCACTGTGATAGGCAAAGGGGTGCCCATGTTGCATGAGTACCAGACCAAGAGCATAATCAAATGCATTTATTTCTATCTCAAATGATTGTTGTAGATCTGGGAGGACCAATACTGGTGTTGAACATAATATTTTCTTTAACCCCTCAAATGCTCGTTGTTTTTCCTCTGTCCACTAAAATTTTACTTGTGCTCCACCCCTTAGTGATTGATTAAGAGGCCATTATATATGTCATAAATCAAACACAAATATGCGATAGAAGTTGGCTAAGCCCAAGAAGTTGCGAAGCTCTGTGAAATTTTTAGGAGATAGCCAATCTCTGAATATTTGAATATTTTCTGGGTCAACATGAATACCCTTAGTATCAATGATATACCCTAAGTATTAAATACTTTGCAAACCAAAAAAACACTTCTCAAAGTTGGCATAAAGTTTGTGCTTTTGCATGAGTATGTCATCCAAATAATCAAGCACAAAGGAACCAATGAATGGTCTAAGTACATCATTCATCAATCTCATAAATGTGGCTCGGGCATTTGTTAGGACAAAAGGCATGACCAACCATTCAAAAAAAACTTCCTTAGATTTAAATGTAGTCTTCCACACATTTGTTGGATCAATTGGTACTTGGTGGTATCTAGACTTCAAGTCAATTTTTGTAAAGAAATTAGCCCCCCTAAGTTGGTCTAAAAAATCATCAATTCGAGGGATTGGTTATCTATTTTTTAAAGAGATTTTGTTCAATGCCCTATAATCAATACAAAGTCTCCATGTCCCATCTTTCTTTATTGCAAGGACTATTGGACTGCCACAGGGTAAAGAACTCCCACTGGTGGTTTAAACACACTATGATATTCTTTCAAAATTTTATCCATATGATTTTGTTGATTTTTTGGTATGGTTACCTTAGTATGTGTATTAAGGATAACTCACTTTGTTTGTTCAAGGTGAATCATGAGTAGAACAAAAGTTCCAGTTTGAGTAATCAAGCGTTTACATTGTTTAGCAGTAATTAAAGAACAATTTTGAGTTGGACATACCTCTGGTATTCGATACCTCTTCCCACCAAGCTTGATTGTAACACTACGTGGCCTGGACTCATACACCCCATCCCTCTGATACATTTATGGTTTCCCTAGCAATACATCACATACATCCATTGGTGCCATATCACATATCACTTCATCCTTGAAAGGCTTGATTGAATATGGCAGACGACACTGTTGATTTATTTGAATATCTTGTCTCTCATTTACCCATCCCATAGAGTATGGTTGTGGGTGTCTTGTCACTTTTAAATTTTATCTTTTGACTGTCTCCCTAGAGATCAAATTCTTTTGACTCCCACTGTCAACAATAAAATGCAAAGTTTTTCCATCAACCCACATCTGTGAATGAAAAAGTCTCTCTTCATCTTCACGAGGCAATACTTTAGCAGTTGCAACTACGACATATGGGTTTGCTTCAATGACATAATCATTCTCTTTTTCCGCAGAAGTATCTATTGGTGATAATTCAAGTTCAACTTCCTCTCCTCGTATTTCTGTCATCATATTTTTAGTACTTCGACAATCCCTTGTATTATAGGTTGGGGACTTATACATCTCACAACACATGCATGTATCTGTTTCTGCCTTTTTAGTAGCCCACCATGTGTTCTTAGGTGAATTTCAATGAGGTTCCCTTGTCACCTATTTTGCTACAAATTTATTTCCACCTTCAGCCCTTGGATTATTATTTGCAAAGTAGTCCCTCTTCCCTTTCAACTTGAATTTGTCTTCTATTTTTGTATCATATTTCTAGGTAGTTGCCAATGTCTCAATATTAAAAAATTCAATCTCTGTTTGAATATACCTGTGAAGTCCACTACAATATTTCAAAATTTGATGCTTATCTGAATCCTCAATACCAAGTTTTGTTGAAAGTGAGTGGAATGTATTAGTGTAATTTTGCACAGACTGATCCTTCTTTTGTCGAATCAGCTGCCATTCTATATATTTCTGCTCATATACATCCTTAAGAAGGTATGCTTCTTTTATGTATTCCATAAATTCTCCCCACGTGGGCTTCTTATCAAGAGATTCTCCAAAGCTATCTTCAACAGGTAATTCTCGTTCTTTATTTGCTAATTTGGTTTCCCATGCTAATTTCACATGGGTTTCAGCTTTGAGGATAGCAAAGGTTATTTTTTCTACATCTGAGAAATTATTTACAGAGAAGTATCTATCCAATTTTGATAACCAGTTATCAATAGCTTCAACATCGACATTTCCTTCAGAATTTGGGATGTGAAAATTTACCTGTACTTTGAAAGGGGTATTCCCATGAAATGATGTTCTTGATCCAGAGGATTGTTGATTCTGTAGAAGACGTGAAAATTGACTCATCATCTCATCTTGTTGCTTATTTAAACCCTCTTCTACCAACTGCTTAATAGAATTGTCCGACATCTTCAATTGTATCTATCTTAGAGGTGGATATTTTGACAAATCTTGTGTATCCAATCCTAATCTTTGGTAGGAAGACCTTGTGTAAATTGGCATAAAGGAGCATTCTCAATCTGATAGCACTGATCTGAATTAAGAAATCAGATTACAATAGTTGGTGTGTTACCTGCAGTATTGTCAAGTTCGATGTAATGAACTAAGAAGATTAACAACAAGATTGTAAGCTAAAAAGTGATCCATTCTATTGGGAATTGGAGTTTTTACAAATATGATGGATCCCAAGGGTCACAAGAATCCCTTGGAAATGAAATGAAGAGTCATCATAATGTTTATTACTAATAAACTATTTAAACTATCAAAATTTATCAAAAAATTATATATATAAAAAAGGTCCACTTGGAAAAGGCATAACTTTCTAGTCCTAGCTCCGAATTGTGAACCATTTACTCATGATCATTCCTCACCCCTTGAGAGGCAATGGGTCCCATTTTACTAATCTACTGCAACAGATGAGGAAATTGTTCTTCAATCTGTTCCTTCATAAACCACTTTCCTTGATGAGAATGTTGACCATCTCGAACCACCCAATATAGAGGAATGTTCTAATTTCTCAAAGTCTTTAAAATGACTTCAATAACATGGTCACACTGGACTAGAGTAGTAGTAGATGGATTTAACTCTACAGCTTGAATGTGTTTAGTAGCATGGGAAACGTCCAACAAAGGAGGAAATTAGGGTCTCAACCATTCAAACAAACATTCAAAATCTTTGATGGAAAACCTTTGAGGTGTTGGAACTCCCACTAGTGGTTTAAACACACTATGATATTCTTTTAAAATTTTACCCATCTGATTTTGTTGATTTTCTGTTATGGTTACCTTAGTATGTATATTAAAGACAACTGACTTTGTTTGTTCAGGGCGAGTCATGAGTAGAACAAAATCTCCAGTTTGAGAAATCAAGTGTTTACATTGTTTAATAGTAATTAAAGAAGTAGTTTGTGTTGGACATACCTCTGGTATTCGATACCTCTTCCCACCAAGCTTGATTGTAACACTACGTGGCCTAGACTCATACACCCCATGCCTCTGATACATGTATGGCTGCCCCAACAAGACATCACATACATCCAGTGGTGCTATACCACATATCACTTCATCCTTTAAAGGCTTGATTGAATATGGAAGATGACACTGTTGATATATTTGAATATCTTGTCCCTCGTTTACCTATCCCATAGAGTATGGTTGTGTGTGTCTTGTCACTTTTAAATTTAATCTTTTGGCTGTCTCCCTAGAGATCAAATTCTTTTGACTACCATTGTCAACAATAAAATGCAAAGGTTTTCCATCAACCCACATATGTGAATGAAAAAGTCTCTCTTCATCTTCGCGAGGCAATACTTTAGCAGTTGCAACTATGACATATGGGTTTTCTTCTATAACAGAATCATTCTCTTTTTCCTCAGAAGTATCTATTGGTGACGATTCAAGTTAAACTTCCTCTCCTTGTATTTATGTCATCAGATTTTTAATACTTCAATAATCCCTTGTATTATGGGTTGGGGACTTATGCATCTCACACCACATGCTTGTATCTGTGTGTGTCTTTTTAGAAGCCCACTGTGTGTTCTTAGGTGAATTTGAATGAGGTTCCTTGGTCACTTGTTTTCCTACAAATTTATTTCCACCTTCAGTCCTTGGCTTATTATTTGCAAAGTAGTCCCTCTTCCCTTTCTACTTGAATTTCTCTTCAAACTTTCTAGTTTATTTATAGGCAGTTGCCAATGTCTCAATATTCAAAAATTCCATCTCTATTTGAATATACCTATGAAGTCCACTACGATATTTTAGAATTCGATGCTTCTCTGAATTGTCAATACCAAGTTTTGCTGAAAGTGAGTGGAATGTATTAGTGTAATCTTGCACAAACTGATCCCTCTTCTGTCATAGCATCTTCCATTCTATATATTTTTATTGATATACATCCTCAGGAAAGTATGCTTCTTTTATGTAATCCACAAATTCTCCCCACGTGGGCTTCTTATTAAGAGATTCTCCAAAGCCATCTTCAATAGGTAATTCTCGTTCTTTATTTGCGAATTTGGTTTCCCATGCTAATTTCACATGGGTTTTAGCTTTGAGGAGAGAAAATGTTATTGTTTATGCATATGAAAAATTATTTATAGAGACGTATCTATCCAATTTTGATAACCAGTTATCAATAGATTCAACATCGACTTTTCCTTCAAAAATTAGCATGTCAAAATTTACTTGCACTTTGGAAGGGGTATTCCCATGAAGTAATGTTCCTAATCCAGAGGATTGTTGATTCTATAGAAGTTGTGAAAATTGACTCATCATCTCCTCTCGTTGCTTATTTAAAGCCTCTTCTACCAACTTCTTAATAGAATCATCCGACAACTTCGATCGTATGTGTCTCAGAGGTGGATATTTTGACAAATGTTGTGTATCCAATCCTAATCTTTGGTAGGAAGAACTTGTGTAAATTGGCATAAAGGAGAGTTCCCACTCTCATACCACTCATCTAAATTAATAAATTAGATTACAATACCTCATGTGATACCTGCAGCATTGTCAAGTTCGATTTAAAGAACTAACAAGATTAACAACAAGATTGCAAGCCAAAAAGTGATCCATTCCATTCAAAATTGGAGTTTATACAAATCTGATGGATCCCAAGGGTCACAAGAATCCCTTGGAAATGAAATGAAGAGTCATGATAATGTTTATTACCAATAAACTATTAAAACTATCAAAATTTATCAAAAAACTATATGTAAAAAATAGGTCCACTTGGAGAAGGCATAACTTTCTAGTCCTAGCTCCGAATTGCGAACCGTTTACTCCTGATCATCCCCCCCCCCCCGTTGAGAGGCAATGGGCCCCATTGCACTAATTTGTTGCAAGAGATGAGGAAATTGTTCTTCAATCTTTTCCTTAGTAAACCACTTGCCTTGATGAGAATGCTAACCAGCTCGAACCACCCGATACAAAGGAAAGTTCTGATTTCTCAAAGTCTTTAAAATGACTTGAGTAACATGGTCACACTGGACTGGAGCAGTAGTAGATGGATTTAAATCTACAGCTTGAATGTGTTCAATAGCTTGGGAAATATCCAACAAAGGAGGAAAGTAGGGTCTCAACAATTCCACATTGAAAATCGGATGCAGTCCCAAAAAAGATGGCAAATTAAGTTCAAAAGCATTCTCACCAACTTGTTTCACAATAGTATATGTGACATAACGAAGAGGACAAATCTTCCTATATGGTTCATGTAGTTGCTCTTTTTGAAGATGTAACCATACCTTCTCAGAAATGTGATATTGATGAGGAGTTATATGTTTATCATGCCTTTCCTTATACTTCTGATTACTCTGCTCCAAAATCTCATAAACTTGTTGCTGTAGGTGTCTAATGTTATCAATTAATTTTTCTTCTTTATCTACCTCCTTGTCACCATTCAATGGACTATTATATTGTAGAGTCGGTATTGCTACATCCATAGGTGCTAATGGCTAGTACCCAAGACAAACCTCAAATGGATTGTGCCCTATAGTACTATGGAGTGCACGTTTGTAGTTGTGTTGTACATAGGGTAAGCTTTCCTCCCATGTGCGAGGATGTTTTGAATGATACATCCGTAAAATATGAATAATCATTTGATTTACCACTTCTGTCTGCCCATCTGTTTGGGGATGGAATGTTGTGGACTTTGTCAACTTGTTGTCCATTTTAGCCCATAGTGCAGTCCAAAATTTATTGATGGACCTGCTATCCTTATCATAAATAATGGTTTTTGGCAAACCAAAATGAACCCAAACATGTTCAAAAAATAGCTTGGCAGTCTCTTCGGAAGAAATCATCTTTATACATGCCACCATGATAGCCATTTTACAAAACCTATCTACCACAACATATATGCAATCATGCCCCCGCCTAGTAGTTGGAAGCCTAGACATAAAATCCATTGAAACAGACTGCCATGGCTTATAAGGAATAGGTAATGGTAAGTATAGACCCAACTTACGGTTTATTGGCTTTGCAGTTGCACAGGCTACACAAGCTTGTATATGTGAAATGATATCTTGCTTCATTTTTGACAAATAGAAATAATTTTTAAGGATAGCAGTGGTCTTACCAATACCAAAATGTCCTGCAACACGAGTGTAGTGAGCTTCCCATGTCATTTTCATCCGTTCCTCGGTTGGTACACATATATGACCAATATTGAAAAGAAATTGATCCTGCAAGTGACAATCAGAGACAGACTTTCCTTCTACCAAATTACTATAGATGTTAGCAAAATCAGGGTCAGTACCATATAGTTGTTCCCAAGTGGATGATTGACGATCACATGAATCCAACACTATTGTCAAACCTGCAATTGGAGGCCTACTCAAAAAATTTGCCACTTTGTTATTGCTTCCTTTTTTATGACGAATGTTGAGGTGAAATTGTTGTAGATAAGTTGACCACCTTTGATGTCTATCATTCTGCAGCTTCCCTTGTGTTTGCAAGAATTGAAGTGGTTTATGGTTTGTATGTATAACAATTTCCTTTCCTAGTATATAATGTTTCCATTGTTTGCAAGCCTAAACAATGGCATACAACTCCTTGCAATAGGTGGGGTACCTATGTACTGTATCAAAAAAATTTCACTGTGATAGACAACAAGATGCCCATGTTGCATGAGTACCACACCAAGAGAATAATTAGATGCATCTGTTTCTATCTCAAATGATTGTTGTAGATCTGGGAGGACCAATACTGGTGTTGAACATAATCTTTTCTTTAACCCCCAAATGCTTGTTTATTTTCCTCTGTCCACTGAAATTTTGCTTGTGCTCCACCCCTTAGTGATTAATTAAGAGGCCATGATATATGTGAGAAACCAAACACATATCTGTGATAGAAGTTGGCTAAGCCCAAGAAGCTGCAAAGCTTTGTTAAATTTTTAGGAGATGGCCAAACTCTGATTATTTGAATATTTGTTGGGTCAACATGAACACCCTTAGTATCAACGATATACCCTAGGTATTGAATACTCTGCATACCAAAATAGAACTTCTCAATGTTGGCATAAAGTTTGTGTTTTTGCAGAGTTGAAAGCACTTGTTCAACATGCTACAAATGCTCAGTCCAATTCTTGTTAAAGATGAGTATGTCATCCAAATAAACAACCACAAAGAAATCAATGAATGGTCTAAGCACATCATTCATCAACCTCATAAATGTCACTGGGGCATTTGTTAGGCTAAAAGGCATGACCAACCATTCAAACAAACCTTCCTTAGATTTAAATGTAGTCTTCCACACATCTGTTGGATCAATTGGTACTTGGTGGTATCTAGACTTCAAGTCAATTTTTCTAAATAAATTAGCCCCCCTAAGTTGGTCCAACAAATCATCAATTTGAGGGATTGGATATCTATTTTTTAAAGAGATTTTGTTCAATGCCCTATAATCAATACAAAGTCTCCATGTCCCATCATTATTTTTAGCAAGGACTATTGGACTGCCACGAGCTGAAACACTTGGATGAATGTGTCCTTTCTTAATCAACTCTTGAATTTGTCTCTTGATTTCATCATTTTCCAAAATTGACCTATATATTAGCTCATGTGGTAGTGGTGTGTCTAGGATTAAATCAATAGAGTGCTTGACTTGACAGTGTGTTGGAACTCCCACTGGTGGTTTAAACACACTATGATATTCTTTCAAAACTTTATCCATCTGATTTTGTTGATTTTTTGTTATGGTTACCTTAGCATGTGTATTAAGGACAACTGACTTTGTTTGTTCAGGGCGAATCATGAGTAGAACAAAAGCTCTAGTTTGAGCAATTAAGCATTTACATTGTTTAGTAGTAATTAAAGAAGTGGTTTGTGTTGGACATACCTCTGGTATTCGATACCTCTTCCCACCAAGCTTGATTGTAACACTACGTGGCCTGGACTCATACACCCCATGCCTCTGATACATGTATGGCTGCCCCATCAAAACATCACATACATCTAGTGGTGCTATATCACATATCACTTCATCCTTGAAAGGCTTGATTGAATATGGTAGACTACATTGTTGATTTATTTGAATATCTTGTCACTCATTTACCCATCCCATAGAGTATGGTTGTGGGTGTCTTGTCACTTTTAAATTTAATCTTTTGATTGTCTTCCTAGAGATCAAATTATTTTGACTCCCATAGTCAACAATAAAATGCAAAGTTTTTCCATCAACCCACATCTGTGAATGAAAAAGTCTCTCTTCATCTTCGCGAGGCAATACTTTAGTAGTTGCAACTACGACATATGAGTTTTCTTCTATGACGGAATCATTCTCTTTTTCCTCAGAAGTATCTATTGGTGATGATTCAAGTTCAACTTCCTCTCCTTGTATTTCGGTCATCAGATTTTTAATACTTCGACAATCTCTTGTATTATGGGTTGGGGACTTATGCATCTCAGACCACATGATTGTATCTGTTTGTGTCTTTTTAGCAGCCCACCATGTGTTCTTAGGTTAATTTGACTGAGGTTCATTGGTAACATGTTTTCCTACAAATTTATTTTCACCTTCAGCTCTTGGCTTATTATTTGCAAAGTAGTCCCTCTTCCCTTTCTGCTTGAATTTCTCTGTAATTTTTGTAGCATATTTATAGGCAGTTGCCAATGTCTCAATATTCAAAAATTTCATCTCTATTTGAATATACATGTGAAGTCCACTATGATATTTCAGAATTTGATGCTTCTCTGAATCCTAAATACCAAGTTTTGTTGAAAGTGAGTGGAATGTATTGGTGTAATCTTGCACATATTGATCCCTCTTATGTCGAAGCAACTACCATTCTATATAATTATGTTCATATACATCATTAGGAAAGTATGCTTCTTTTATGTATTCCACAAATTCTCCCCACGTGGGCTTCTTATCAAGAGATTTTCCAAAGCCATCTTCAATAGGCAATTCTCATTCTTTATTTGCTAATTTGGTTTTCCATGCTAATTTCACATGTGTTTCACCTTTGAGGAGAGCAAATGTTATTTTTCTGCATTTGAGAAATTATTTACAAATAAGTATCTATCCAATTTTGATAACCAGTTATCAACAACTTTAGCATCGATTTTTCCTTCAAAATTTGGGACTTCAAAATTTACATACACTTTGAAAGGGGTATCCCATGAAATCATGTTCCTGATCCAGATGATTGTTGATTTTGTAGAAGACGTGAAAATTGACTCATCATCTCCTCTCGTTGCTTATTTAAAGCCTCTTCTACCAATTGCTTAATAGAATCGTCTGATAGCTTCAATCGTATGCATCTCAGAGGTGGATATTTTTACAAATATTGTGTATCCAATCCTAATCTTTGGTAGGAAGACCTTGTGTAAATTGGCATAAAGGAGCATTCCTGCTATGATACCACTGATCTGAATTAAGAAATCAGATTACAATACTTGGTGTGATACTTGCAGTATTGTCAAATTCAATGTAAAGAACTAAGAAGATTAACAAGATTGCAAGCCAAAAAGTGATCCATTCTATTTGAAATCGGAGTTTATACAAATCTGATGGGTCCCAAGGGTCACAAGAATCCATTGGAAATGAAATAAAGAGTCATCATAATGTTTATTACCAATAAACTATTAAAACTATCAAAATTTAACAAAAAACTATATAAAAAAAATAGGTCCACTTGGAGAAGGCATAACTTTCTAGTCCTAGCTTCGAATTTCAAACCGTTTACTCCTGATCATTCCTCCCCCCTTGAGAGGCAATGGGCCCCATTGCACTAATCTACTATAACAGATGAGGAAATTATTCTTCAATCTTTTCCTTAGTAAACCACTTGCCTTGATGAGAATGTTGACTAGCTCGAACCATCCGATACAGAGGAATGTTCTGATTTCTCAAAGTCTTTAAATGACTTGAGTAACATGATCACACTGGACTGGAGCAGTAGTAGATGGATTTAACTCTACAACTTGAATGTGTTTAGTGGCTTGGGAAATGTCCAACAAAGGAGGAAAGTAGGGTCTCAACAATTCCACATTGAAAAATGGATGCAGTCGCAAAAAGGATGGCAAATTAAGTTCAAAATCATTCTCACCAACTTGTTTTGCAATAGTATATGGGCCAAAACGAAGAAGACGAAGCTTCCTATTTGGTCTGTGCATGCGCTCTTTCTGAAGATGTAACCATACCTTGTCACCAATCTGAAACTGATGAGGAGTTCTATGTTTATCATGACTTTCCTCATACTTCTGATTACTCTGCTCCAAAATCTCATAAACTTGTTGTTGTAGGTGTCTAATGTTATCAATGAATTTTTCTGCTTTATCTACCTCCTTGTCACCATTCAATGGACAATTAGATTGTAGAGTCGGTATTGCTACATCCATAGATGTCAATGGCTGGTACCCAAGACAATTCTCAAATGGACTATGCCCTGTAGTACTATTGAGTGCAGGTTTGTAGCTGTGTTGCACATAGGGTAAGCGTTAATCCCATGTGCGAGGATGTTTTTAATGATACATCTGTAAAATATGAATAATCATTTGATTCACCACTTCTGTCTTCCCATCTGTTTGGGGATGGAATGTTGTGGACTTTGTCAACTTGGTGTCCATTTAGCCCATAGTGCAGACCAAAATATTCTGATGAACCTGCTATCCCTATCAGAAATAATGGTTTTTGGCAGACCAAAATGAACCTAAACATGTTCAAAAAATAGCTTGGCATTCTCTTCGGCATAAATCATCTTTTTACATGCCACTATGATAGCCATTTTAGAAAGCCTATCTACCACAACATATACAGAATCATGCCACCGCCTAGTAGTTGGAAGCCCGGACATAAAATCCATTGAAACAGACTGTCGTGGCTTACCAAGAATAGGTAATGGTAAGTATAGATACAACTTACGGTTTGTTGGTTTTGCAATTGCAGAGGTTGCACAAGCTTGTATATGTGAAATGATATCCTGCTTCATTTTTTGCCAATAGAAATACTTTTGAAGGATATCAGTGGTCTTACCAATACCAAAATGTCTTGCAACACGACTGTAGTGAGCTTCCCATAACATTTTCTTCCGTTCCTCGGTGGGTACACATATATGACCAATATGGCAAAGCAACCCATCCTACAAGTGAAAATCAGAGACAAACTTTCCTTTACCAAATTACTATAGATGTTAGCAAAATCAAGGTCAGTACCATATAGTTGTTCCCAAGTGGATGATTGATGACCACATGAATCCAACACTATTGTCAAACGTGCAATTGGAGGCCTCCTCAAACAATCTACCACTTTGTTATTGCTTCCTTTTTTATGAAGAATGTTGAGGTGAAATTGTTGTAGATAAGCTGACCACCTTTGATGTCTATCATTTTGTATCTTCCCTTGTGTTTTCAAGAATTGAAGTGGTTTATGGTCTGTATGTATAATAGTTTCATTTCCTAGTATACAATGTTTCCATTGTTTTCAGGCCTAAACAATGTCATACAACTCCTTATCATAGGTGGGGTACCTATGTATTGTATCAAAAAAACTCACTGCAATAGGCAACAAGATGCCCATGTTGTGTGAGTACCATACGAAGAACATAATCAAATGCATTTGTTTGTATCTCAAATGATTGTTGTAGATCCATGAGGACCAATACTGGTGTTGAACATAATCTTTTCTTTAACCCCTCAAATGCTCATTGCTTTTCCTCTATCCACTGAATTTTTTCTTGTGCTCCACCCCTTAGTGATTGATTAAGAGGCCATGATATATGTGAGAAACCAAACACAAATCTGTGATAGAAGTTGGCTAAGCCCAAGAAGCTACGAAGCTTCGTGAAATTTTTAGGAGATGGTCAATCTCTGATTATTTGAATCTTTGCTTGGTCAGCATGAACACCCTCAGTCTCAATGATATACCCTAAGTATTGAATACTCTTCATACCAAAAGAGCACTTCTCAATGTTGGCATAAAGTTTGTGTTTTTGCAGAGTTGAAAGCACTTGTTCAACATGCTGCAAATGCTCAGACCAATTCTTGCTAAAGATGAGTATGGCATCCAAATAAACAACCATAAAGGAATCAATGAATGGTCTATGCACATCATTCATCAACCTCATAAATGTGGTTGGGGCATTTGTTAGGCCAAAAGGCATGACCAACCATTTAAACAAACCTTCCTTAGATTTAAATGCAGTCTTCCCCACATCTATTGGATCAATTGGTACTTGGTGGTATCTAAACTTCAAGTCAATTTTTGTAAAGAAATTAGCGCCCCTAAGTTGGTCCAACAAATCATCAATTCGAGGAATTGGATATCTATTTTTTACAAAGATTTTGTTCAATGCCATTTAATCAATACAAAGTCTCCATGTCCCAAATTTCTTTTGTAAAAGTCTTTGTATCCAATCCTAATCTTTGGTAGGAAGACCTTGTGTAAATTGGCATAAAGGAGTGTTCCCGCTCTGATACCACTGATCTAAATTAAGAAATCAAATTACAATACTTGGTGTGATACTTGCAGTATTTCAATATTTTCCCAATTTAATCCTAATCAGCCTCACTCAAGGAAACATCCAAAAACAAACAAACCTAATGCTAAGGTAAATTGGATAAAATGGTAGTAAATGGTTATAAGGTTATCAATAATAGATGATCAAGACACAAATCACATGTACCAAATGCAATGTAGGGACCTAAGACACATATAGGGAAGTGTCATCATATAAGTCAAATCTAGGGTTACCTTGGTAGACTATTTGTAACCCGACCCTCTAGTAGTCTATGCGGTATCAATAGTCCTTTCGTACAGACAAGGAAAACCAACTATGTCAGACCTCAACTTCTCTTTGGACCAACAAGCATCTTCTCCCACTCCCATCCTAGTTCGTACTAGCACTCAAGGCATGGGAGATGGACAATTATCTCATTAATGTTTTCTCTCAATAAATTTATTAAGTTATCACTTATTAAGTCGACTTACAAAGGATACCTAGGTAACCACTTTAGGGCTTCGACGCCTTCAAAGTAAGCCACTTTCCCTCTATGCTCTTGGATAACCTACCCCAATGCTTCCAGTCAAAGAACCAAAGAGAAAGAAAAACCAAAACCAAAACCATAAAAGACTGTCCATAAATCAATAAACCATGAATGCCATTAAAGACGAGTGTTGAAGTATAACAAATAATATATCATCCTATACAAGGATCCAAACTGTCCATCTCATACTGGACATGTCAATAAAAAATTACCAATTCTCATAGTTCATATCACAAGATCAAATGATAATAAAAAACATCAAGCATCTCTCTCCAAACATGGAGTAAAACATAATCCACAAATGTCATCATTCAGAACACATAATCATCATAAACCTTTGTTCAGAGGAAATGGTTGATAAATTGAAGCTAGAGAGAAGAAAGCACCAGAATCCCTACCAAATTGCTTGGTTGCAGAAGGATCACAAGGCTTTGGTCAATGAACAATGTCTAATAAAGTTCAAAATTGAAAACTATCATGATGAGGTATTATGTGATATTATGCCTATGGATGTTTGTCATCTATTGTTAGGGAGACCATGACAATTTGATCACCAAGCAGTATAAAAACTTTGAACTCAGTTTTGAAGGCTTTAGAAGCTCCAAAAGGGGGTCAAACTTTGATCGATTAGTGCTGTGTTAGCCTATAGCTATAGTTCACTTTGAGGGGTTTCCAAAATGGTGTTATAATAACCAATCGACTCAACAGTTCACAAGTTATGGTTTTTGGAAGTTGTGCAATCAAGACTCAAGTTAAATACAAAAGGAAGAGGGAGAAAAATCACTTAAAGCAAAAAATTGAACTGTTGGGTGCCAAAATGGAAATTTTCACTTTCTAAAATATTCTAAGGCGGTTAATTTGTGCTACGTATATAGGGATGAAGGGGGATTTTAGAATTCAATTCCAGAAGTGTAAATTGTGGCTTTGTCTTGTAGATTATTGTAATGAAAATGTCCATGTGGCTGCAACATGTTACTTTCTGATTATTGTAATATCATTTCATTGAAGATAATAGAAAGCAAGTGTTTATGTTTTTGCAATTTTCTGTTTATTTCCCTGTTGTGTTGTGTGTTTGATTGAATAAGGGGAGTACCCTTCATTAAAGTCTTGTTGAATAAAACAAACAAACAAATATATAATCATCCAAAAACCAAGAATTTAGATACCCCAACTTGGAGGGGCCTTAACCATTTGCTTGATGCTCGAAATTTGAAATAGATTACATCGTCGGAAAGGTTTCGACAAGCTCTAATTTCAATCCCTTGAAACGAATGCCTTCGGCTATTTGATTTAACATGACCAATGATAGTTTCAACCCCAAATTTTGCTTCAAAGGCCTTCGAAAATGCAAATTACTAAAACATACAAGATACCAAAAAAATTAAATTTTTGGTTTTTCCCATCTCTGCTTGTTTTGTCAAAGTTTGGACAGCTCTTGATCGCCTTGGACTGCTCTGGATCATCCTCGGACTGCTCCAAATCAAATAGGCTTAAGTGGCAAGGAAGATTTTGTTGGCTGCCTACACTCTATTAGCAAAGGAGGTGAGCATCTCACCTCATTGCACGACTTTGGATTTGGATTGATTAATAAACCATTCACATGCCATTCAAAGAAACTCCTAGACAAAGGGAATCCCAAGGCATTGATAATCATTGTGTGTTTGAAATGTGACCACTTTGCAAATTCCATAGAGGAGATGAACTCAAGAAAGGGCCTTGTTAGGAAGCATTTTGTCTTATGTACCAGGAAATTGGATCCTAAGGTAGTAGTACAACACAAACAAAGCACTTCCATAGAGTTGGTGCCTTGCTGAGCATTGTTGTGTAGGAAAGGGAGCTTGTCATCTGCAAGATGAGACTTGATCATGACGGAATTGTTGAGCAGAGAGATGATAGTGGGTTAACACACCTAGCAGGCCCCTCTCAAAACAAGAAACTTTAATCCTTACTTCAATACATTTTGGAATCAAGTAACTCTATGTCACATACATTGAGACTTATCAGTTTGAAATATCTCATTTGGAAACAAAGGAGCTTTACACTTTACCATAGATATTTTCAAATTTGTATCTCTACTTGGGTTTTTGACACTTTGACAAAGCCCAACTGTAAATGCCTGGTTCATGAATCCACCTCTTAGTTATGTCACAGAATTGAAATGTCAGATACTAGTCTACCACCAGCAAACAACAAGAACACTAGCTAGACTCATAGGAAGAAGGTAACTCCACTGTAAAAGCAAAAAGCTTAGCTGTCAGTGAAACTGTAAGCTGAGACTAAATTTAAATTACAACAATTACATTGATTTCCTCAAAACTTATTTGCAATAGGAGTGCAAATAATTAATTAAGGTGAAAACAACGCTTTCTTGTATCCTAAAACTTTTCTAGAAAATTGCTGAGTACATGTATGAAGCTCAACTGGCAGATTTTGTTGTGCTGTGTTCTCAACAATTGGTTTGCATCCTAGTTTGTGGCCTAACCAACAGCAGAAAGGCAGGTTGATGATAGCTTCAACATTCTCACTTCATCATTCTTGCCAATCATACCTAAACTCACTTTTGCCAAGTGTGACATAAAAAGTATAGTTCATGCACTCCTTTACTACGAATCTGATTACTTTTACTACATTTGTTAGCTTCCACAGACCATGATTGACCCCTTCTTTCCATTGTATCATCTCCTAGAGGCTAGAATTTAAACATAACATTATAATGTTAGATAATTTCTGACACATCTTGGGTGTGCAAAGCTTACATCATGCAGCAATTGATCTTCCTTTCGTTGTATTATCTCCTAGAATTTCATCATACTATTATAATATTAGATAGTTTCTGACACATCCTGTGTGTGCAAAGGTCACACCATCTTGGCATGTCATCTTTTCTCATTTGATGCCCTGAATATTTTGAGGATCATGTAATCTGAAAAATGTCCTAGACAGAAGAATGGAATGCCGTCAGCCACAGCTCAGTCCACTCAGAAGGAGGAGCCAAGATTAATTCCATTTCCAATCATCAAATGTCAATTATATAAGAAACCTAGACCCTACAAAGCAAGAAATGCTGGTTGAGATACAGCTTGCAAAGCTAGACAGATAAAACCTGCATACAACTGGGAAACTGGTAGTGATTCCAAGTAATGAAAATAAAATTCATTAGCTGCTCCCTTTTATGAGGTACATTCTTTTTTTAAGCCAAGACAACTTATATTGCAAAACCCTTCCCAACTGGAGTAATAGGGTTCAGTATTGGTTTAGTACTTTGAGCTTAGGGAATAGAAAACTCAAAACAGAGAACATTGCTACAATCTCAGTGCTCCTATACTTGTGAATACTTTACAAATGAATACAGAAGATCATCTCATATATATCCATGACAACTTCTGCTTACCTATATATGATGAGACAAACATGGAGTTCCTAACATAGTACAATCAAGCTCTACCTCATGTTTGATATTTCCCAGAAAATATAGCATTGCTAGATTTCTGCAAAATATATACACAGAAGTAACCAAAGAAAGTATGTCCACTGTATTGGCAGCTAAATCAACAAGGGGTTGACGACAGTCCATTTGAGCACCTTGGCATTGTGAATAATCAACGACGGCGAAGACCATCCCTTTGAATTGACCAAAATCATGGCACACTATCTCAGCACCTTTCCCTCAGCAGTACTAAAAGATTTCAGCGCCTCTCTCTTAGCAGCGGCTGATTAATATTATCTGCATTACAGAGAAGTGTATTTCACAATCTTATATTTGTGTATTGTAGAAATCTGACCTCCAAAAACAGATTAAACATCAAGATGAAGAAAAGCATGCAAGATTCTCCCTGAATCCTATTTCACATGGTATAAAAATCTTAAAAGAAGCAACATGTGGATCTACAAGATTTTGTATTACCTGCAACATCTTGATGTCCTGACATTTCAGCTTTTGCCTTGCAAACTTTCTCCTTGACTTCATCAATAACCAAGCGGGTCAAAAGAAGACCAGAAACTAAAGCTGCAATCATGAGCATGATAAAGACATTATTCCATCCTCCAGAAGAAATAAAGCCTGTCAAAAGTGGTCCCAATGCGGCCCCAACAGAACCAGTACCGTCAATTATAGCAGTGACAGTTGCCAGAGCTCTGGCATTACCCTTGAGTGAGCTGTGAGTACCAAGATCAGCTGAAACAGCAGTTGTAATGAGAGCATAAGGTCCATTCACAAACAGCCCAGCAATCATCATTAATGCAATATTCATTGGCATTGAACTACTCCCATAAGCCCGATAACAATAGAGAGCTGGAATTGCACAGTACATGAAACTAGCTGCAGTAATGGCCCGAGCATCAAGCCTATCTGAAATATGGCCAGCAAGGATTCCACCCACTACTCCTCCAAGATCAAATAAGGTCGAAAAGTTTCCAGCTGACTTTACAGAAACATATGTACCTCCAATAGCTGAAGTATTAAACAAGAATAAGAACAGGTCAGTAAAATTGCAGATAACTGTTATGATATTAGTTAATTGTATTGTTAAAGTTGTTCAGAAGTAGGTATCTAGCTATACATGTTCTATCAAAGGGAAAGCTTGACCTTGTAATTTAATTTTAACCTTGCGAGTCCTAGAGCTCAAACGTTAGCCCGTGCTTATTAGGAATTGCAGAGACAATGGATACACACCCTAGGATTACACCTAATAATAGAGGAATTACCTGCACCCAGCAAACAGTAAAATCTTTATAGTCTCAACATCACATACATGGCAAGAGGATTTGCCCTATCTGATTTGGGTATTGGCAGAGATTAGGGGAGAACAGCACCAAGAGAGAATGTGAGGGCCCTGGGACTCAATGGTGACCAGAAGCAGGAATAAGCAAATATTGAAGGGGAGGCATGTGAGAATTACAGGTAGGAAGCAACAAGGGGAGAGAGGAGCTCGCTTTGGAAAAATTGTAGTTGTACAAATCTGAAACTGGGAGTTGCAAGCAATTTTAGTAAGCTTGACTTATGCAGGGCAAGTTATTGTACCTAATAGGTGGCTGTACAGATAGAGTACAGGAGAAGCTTAGAGACTTGAATTCATCTGAGCATTAAAAAATCACATACATGACAAGAGGGTTTGCCCTATCTGATTGGGGTATTGTCAGATAGCAGGGGAGAACAACACCAAGAGAGAGTGTGATGGCCCTGGGACTTGATGGCAAACAGAAGCTGGAATAAGCTAATACTGAAGGGGAGGCATACGAGAACTACAGGAAGGGAGCAACAAGGGGAAAGTGGGGTTCGCTTTCAAGAAACTGAAGTTGCAAAGATCTAAAACTGGGAGTTACATGCAATTTTAGCAAGCTTGACATATGCAGGTAAGTTATTCTACATAAAAGGTGGCTGCACAGATAAGGTCCACAAAAAGTTTAGGAACATGAATTCATCTTTGCATCAAACATCAGTAATATTAAATGCTCCAAGTTTTAAACAGTTGGCAGGTCTGTGATGATTTCTTGCTTGAATGATTCCCTCATGCTATGATAAGGTGTAATCCTCCATGTCACAAAAAATGGCCTAGTCTTAGGTACATGATAACATGATATGCCTCTTCCCTATTCCAGAGTACATACCCTGCTGGAGAATTCAGCCACTGAAAAGTTTACGCTATAAGCTGTAGCCTAACTGATTCAAACCATTAAAAGAGGAAATAACATTTTTTTCTTTTTTGAGAAAGCAATCCTTCAACTCTACAGTTTTGAGCAAAAGAGGTGGTGTTTACCTGTATGGCTTATGTAAAACGGCAACCAGTATAGAAATGTGTAGGCTACAAGCTTTGAAAAAAATAGACAGAGGGCAAATGAAGCCACTCCAGGTATCATCCACGCTTCTATGAATCCAACTGCACTAGAATCGGACGAAGCATCGCCATTAGATACAGTTGAGGCAACCCCATTGGATTCATGCAAAGTTGTCCCATCTGGCTGATCTAACGCTTTGCATTCTTCACTGCTATCAACACCTTCGCCAACCCCAATGACCTTTTCATCTGAGGATAGCCCTGCTTCCTCGTCTCTTGCAGATTGCAGATTTTCATTCTTCTTTGCCTCATACGGAGAGTCATACCCAACATCCTCAGGATTGACAACCAAGAACATAAATACTAAAATGCCTGCAAATGCAATTACAGCCCCAGGAAGAACAAATGACCACCCCCACCCATACTGTAAAACGCTAGTTGCAATCAGGGAACCACAGATATTTCCAACAGAAGTATGGGCATTCCATATACCCATTATTAAACCCCTTTTCCGTTTTCCAAACCAATTTCCAACAACTGCAACAACAGAAGGCCATCCAGTGGCCTGAAATAGCCCTGCTACCATTTGCATAGCTAGGAAGAAGTAAAAATTGTGTATATTCAACCAATACCCCATACCAAAGAGGGCCACAAAGATGCCACTGCCCACCATTCCAATTGTTAAAAATACACGGAGATCCATCCTATCACCTATATGTCCTGAAAAATACATGCCCAACGAATATACAGAAAGAAACGCCACATCAATTTCTCCAAGCATCACTGTTCCACCCTTTTCATTGAAGGGTGCCCATCCTGTACTTGAATGGGTCTTATTATGGTTTCTCATAAATACCCAATTTTCTAGCCATGAAAAGCCCGGGTCACTACTCGGGGCAGTGACAATGTTTTCGCTGCTTTCTGGATCCAATACACTCTTCACTATGCTACTAGGCTTGCGAGAAGCATGATAGCTTGCATATGCTATGAAGGTTATAATCAGTACAGAGGTTCTGTACATGCGACGGCTAAAATCTTTTCCTCTTAGCCTCCTAATAAGCTCAAAGCCCGGCGGAGGCCTCCTCGGTCTTTCCTTCCCTTCTGAACCCATGGCTAAGATAACAGTATTCCCAAATTCTTTTTCTGCAGAGAGAGTGTGTAAGAAAAGAATAGGACACAGAGTATCCAGAAAATCAAAAAGATCGTCTGCCCGAGAGAATGTGAAACATATAAAGACTACCTTTGTGCCGCTAGAGGAGAAATCGGTGATTCTCAATTAAGATCGCCACAGATTATATTGAATGAAGAACTCGCTTTTCTGTGCGGTTCAAATCCTAAACGGCAGGCCGTCCTCCGAATTCTCTTTCTCCGAAACTTATCTCAAAACCCACATGTTTATTAAAATTTTCAATCTGATACATCTTTACACTTCTTAGCAGCATAAAAATCATTGCAACCTGGCTAAACATCTAACAAATCTCCAAAATCTACCCAATATATAAAAGAATAACAAATTTAGATCCGCTGCAAAATATATTCCAATATCCCTCAAATTGAAACCATCTGTTTCATTAAACTCAACAACTATCTCAAATCACCAAAACCCCAAAAGAGAGTCCACCATTATGGTTGACAAATGCAGAGCTTTCAGCAGTTGAACAACCACACCAAAAAAATTAGGCTCAAGAACCAAATTTCTCACAAGAAACACGTTAAGAATCTCCACTTATCTCATCTGGGCCCCTTTAAAAAACCATTCAAAAGAGTCTACTGAACACTCTCCCCTTCACGGACACGAAACCAGAGCTCCTTTTCTTCTCTTCCCCTACAAGCCAAATCAATTGCATCCAAATAAGTCAATATCTGTTAAAACCAATCCCTTTCCTTTTCATAAAACAGAAAAATTCACTCAGCAATCACCACCGATAAATTCAAAGCTCTTTTTCTTCTCTACCCCTACAAGCCCAATCAATTGCTTCTAAATAAGCCCACACCTTCTAAAACCAATCCATTTCCAATTCAAAAACCAGAAAAAAAAATAAATTCTCAGCAATCACCAGCGATGCATTCCCAGCACACTTTCAGATTATTTTCAATCCCCAAGAAAACAATTCAAAGACGGCGAATGCGCGAATTGAGTGCAGTTTGAAGTGCGAGAAAGAGAGAGAGAATCAGTCAAAGTTCAGAACACTTACAAATTGAAATGCAGAAAATACGGGAGCAATCCCTCCGCGGCGAATGGCAAGACAATTGGGTTACCTGCAATAGGTATATCTGATCTATTCCATTCCATTCATGGCCACCCGCCTGTTATTTGTAACGCTCACGACTCATGAGCGGCAAGCGGCATTCCATTCCATTTCTGCGGGCCTCCATGAGGGCATCTCCAGTATATTCCACGGGTATATTACATCTGCCGGGCCCGCCATTATTTATCCTGATTTCTTCGCCTGAAAATTTAACAGGTGCATTTTGACCCCTGCATAGCCAAAACCGGTTTGTCCTGCCTGGTCCCAGAACCAGCGGTTTTTTTTGTTCTCACTACTCTCTTTCGGCCTACATACTCGTTGCTTCTTCAGCATTTGTCAGAATATGCCCTTGGCATAACAGTATATGCCTTTCTCAAAACAAAAGATTCAGCCTCCCACAGGATTCACAGATTCCGTTCGAACGGGATTTTGTGTCTTGGGAAGCGTGACCCGTTGCCCATGGGTTAGGGCAAATTGAGGTGATTTTTTCTCTTAAATAATGGCGGCTTTTCATTCGAGGTTGAATTCTTGTCTGCCTAATTGTTAGGGATTTTTATTGGGGGATAAAATGCAAGTATTAATTGTGTTTAATAGTTTGATATTTTTTTTTAATTATGGAAATATTTATCAATTATATTAACTTAAGAAAAGAACTTATTGTTAAATCAAAATAATAATAATATTTGTTTTTAGATTTAGAGATAGATTTGTAGTTTATTAGTCCTTTTATAGTTTTGATATATAGGAGGCACCTAATGTCGAGTCTTCTAAGAGTTTGAAATTGTACTTGAGTTGGCTTAGTGGTGGACAATTTATGTTCTTGGAAGAGAGCTCACAAATTGAAATTCCATAGAGGTGTCTGACTATTTGTTTTTTTACTGTAGAGATGGCTTGTAGTGTATGGGACTCCCCACTCTCAATGTGCAGGAGGCACCTACTTGTGCTCCAAATATCATGCTAATAGACAGATCACAAGTTTAAATCTTATAGGGGTTCAAGCGGTCAAACTATCTTGTTTTGGGTCTAGAAATGGCTTGTAGTATATGAGGCTCTTTCAAGAGTACAAACAAGTGTGGGAACATGTTGCCATATGCACTTAAGACCCAAAAAAGAAAAAAAAAATGCTATGTAAGCTAAGAGGAAAAAATCTAAAAAATGAAATAACATGAGATAAAAGAGGTGTATATTTATATTAATAGGTAAAATTATTAATATTCTTATTAGATGAATGAATTTTTTTTTTAAATCCAGTCTCTAACCTTTATCTCAATCATATTGATATTTTAGAAATTAGGGATTTTCATGCTATGGAATTTGTACAATCCATGTCAATATCACTTTAACCTTTCTATTTGAATTTTTAAATTTATTATTCTATTATATTTTATGTTTGGAAAATGTTAAATGGATGTAGATCTTAAGTATGATTTAAATTTTCTTATTTTTTATCTTTAGAAAAATATTTTGACTTTTGAATTTATTATTTTGTGAAATAAAGTAAATCAAAGTCAAATATAATATTTAGACATTGGAGATTATTATTGGAGGATTAAATGCAATTATTGTTTATTCAAGGGAGGAAAATGAAAAAAAAAATTAAAATAACATGAGACAAATAGGATTTGTATATTTATATTAGTGAGAATGATTTATTAATATTGTGTAATATTTTTTATTTTATTTTTCTTTATTATAAATTTCTAATTTTATTTTAAGATAAATTATTTCATGTGTTTTTTAAATAATTTTGGTATCTTATAAATTGAGTATTTTCATGTTATATGATTTAGTCCATGTCAATATCACTTTAGTCTTTTTGAATTTAATTGTGTAAATTTTTAACATCCTAAAATGGTTTTGATTTTTAAATTTATTTTTCTCTCATAATTCTAAAGTAGATAAACATGAAATTGATGTAGATCAAAGTTAAGTATGGTTAAGATTTTCTTATTATTTATTTTTAGAAAATAATTTTATTTTTTAAATTTATTATTCTAACTTGTTGTAAGTGTAGAATGTATCAATTAATGTCAAGTATAATTGAAATGAATTATTTTGAGTAATCTAAATTTATAACTAGTTAAAATTTCTATATTTGTTTAGAATAAAAGGAATTGGTTTCAAATCAAGTACTTATATTAAATAAAATGAATCAAGAACCAAGCATAACTCTCTTCATATTTAGAGTTAGATTTGTTGTGAAAATGTAAGTAATAATATTATTTATTTTTAGAAATTAAATTTGAAATTTAAATTTAATATTCTATAAAGATAGAGATGTCAACATTTTTCTAAATTAACTTATTTTCATGATTAAAAAAAATAATATTAAAATTTTGACTTTTAAATTTATTATTCTATGTTTTAATTTAAATAAGTATATGTTATAATCCTAAATTAAAATAATTCTTGATTGGATCATGGAAATAAAATATTTTATATAATCTAAATTTATATTTAATTCAAATTTTTAAATTGTATTTAGAGCAAAAGAAACTTCATTCCAAACCAATTTGCTATATCTAAAAATATATCAATAATAAATCCTAACCCAATTCAAATTAACTAAAAATGAATTTGTTGTAGAAATATAACATTCAAAACCAATTAGAAGTATTATTTAAGAATAAAGTAAAACTTTATTGGGAATCAAATGGTCCTGTGAAAACATGAAGAAAATTTAACACCCTTTTAATTATTTAAATAAATAACTAAATATATTATAAATTGAATAATTTTATTATTTTAAATCAAATTTAATTATTTAAATGAGATTTGATTAAAATAATTAAAAATAATTTAAGTGAATCTAAATAAACTAATTTATTTGAAATAAATTAGACTAATATTATTATTTTTAAAAATTTAGTCATTGAATAAAATAGATTAATTCTATTGTGTAAAATAAATTGAACTTGTTAATTGTGTAAATATAAAATTATGTAAAACTAGTAAAATTTCTTAAATATATTTATTTAAAAAATGTGAAAATTGTTTTATTTATTTAAGAGTTTTAGTTTTTTTTAATTTTTAAATCACCATTATTATATAATGTATTAAGAGCAATATTATAAGACCTCATGTCATTTGTAGTTGTCATTGAGGAGTTATCGAAAGAGGTAATGCTACTAGTCTTAAGAATGCTACTAGTCAAACTAAGAAAAAGAAAAAGACAAGTGCTTGTAGTAGCCACTACTTGTCTTGAGCTTTGTAATTAAATATAATTATAATTTATATTTAAAATAATATTTTAAAATAGAATAGAATATATGAAACTTTTAAATATTAATTAGATTGAGTAATAATGATTTTTGTTTGAATAGTAGTAAGAACCATAAATTATTTGTAATATATTGAATACTTAATCTATTAAGATTTTATACTAGTTTTATTTATATAATAATATTATTAATAAGTATAATATTATATATTAAAGAATTTGTAATAGAGTTAATTTTAAAAAAATTATTATGTTTCTAATTTAAACAATTTAACTTACTTTAAAAATAGTTTTAAATTTGTTATTATATACTTTAAATAAATTAAACACATCTTAAATTTAAAAAAAAATTCTCAAATTAATAAAAAATTATATTTTGCTTGTGATAATTTTATTTTTGTAATCATAATTATAAAAATTATAAATATAAATTTCTACAAATATAAATTATTATAATTTAAAAACATGTAAAATAATTTATATTAAAATTAATATTTATTAATAATAATTATATTTGGTAAAGAAATATCCTTTTTAATGCTACTCAATAAGCGAGGTATTCAACTATTGAAGCTACTCAAAATAGTTTTAGATGAATAAAAAATAATGTGGGACCAAATAGTATAACTCAGTCACCTTAGAAGAATTTTTCTCAAGGTCTATTTTTTAAGTGTAGGAGGGTCTATAGGAAAATAGGAAATTTTGGGGGCAACAAGATTATTTTTCAATTTTTTTTCTACAAAATAGGAGCCCTTAATTTTTAGGCCTCTAAATTTGAGCGGGTGAAAATGGAGTGGGCACTTCATTCTCAGTGGCACAACTCTATTTTTAAGGAATCCCCCCTCCATAGAACCCCAGCCTTAGTGTTTTTGTTAATAGTGGAGCACACTAATCTCATTTGTCCACAATAGAGATATTTTCCATCTTTTTATGCACTAATTTTGGCTACAATAAAGTAATAGAATTGAATAACAAAAATTTTGTGTATAAGAGTTTAAATATTTTAGCTAATCAAATTATTAATAAATAATTTTTATATATTTAAATTTGGAAAAAATAAAAATTAACTATTTAAAATACACAATATATAATAAAATAATAAATATCTTAATTTCTAATTGGTCAAGACATTGTTTTAATCACTAGTTAAACCATGAAATCTAAAACTTATTATAATAGTACTAATACTTGTTTAGCCTACCCACAAGTACTAATAAGCATTGATTAATGCTAGTGTCATTTTGATGTTTGGTTGCAATTACCTCATAATATCTAAGGTTGGTTTAGTTTCTATATTTAATAGGGGTGGGTTTGTCATTTTTGAACTCATGTGAGCACCACTTTCTTGTTGGGTGTTTCACATTTTGTGATAAATGCCATAGGATCCAAATATATACTTGTAATTTTCTCTAAAACATAAGGTGATGTCCCATAAGTAGTTATTAATTTACCAAAAACAAATAATAGGATCTTATGTCATGATGGTTTAAAATAAGGTGTTTAGCTAGTTCCTACCGAATGTTAGCATAATGATTTTGCTCTTTGATAAGTAGACAGTCTTAGAGTAGCACTAATCTACTGGCATTATTGATTTTTTAAAATATTAGAAATATTGATATAGAATGCTTAAATCAATTAGGGCTACCTAAAAATTGGGAATGAAATTGTGGTGGCATATGATTTTTGAAACTAAATTAAGAGTTCTCTTTGGCTAAGAAGTTTTCAATATCAATTTGACTATCAAAACCATAAAAAGTTCTATGTCAATTGTCTCATCTACACATCAATATTGTGTTTGAAATGTTTGATAATGATTTCTTTACATAAACAACACTGCAATTAATTTTAACAACTATGTTCAATAAATGCATAACTAAAATAAGACACGTTTGTCCTTCATATAAAATGATTGGAGTTAATAAAATTAGCTGCTAATGCATGCAATAATGAGCTAGTGATTGGTGAACCCAATTGTGGTTACAATTAATCTCATGATATAATTGACTTAAATATATACAATTGATAATGAATAATTTAAAAAAATTAATTACAATTGTCTAAGATAGAAACTAATTTTTTTGGTACTATAGAAGATTTAAACTCAACAACCTCTAGGTGCCTATAACATAGACTTTACCATTAAACCATAAGCTTAAATATTAAATAAATATGTTTATTTAGTACAATATATTATGAAGTTAAATAAGAGATAGAATTTAATCTACATAATAAACAAAGAATATTTTTTTATTTTTCTTAATATATGAATATGACTAAAAATATTTGGAAAAGCGTTAATAAGTACTAATTTTATTTATTATAAATAATACTTAATTTAAAAGAATAATTTTTTTTGATAAAAATGTATGCTCATTTTATTAATTTATAAGAAAAAGAGCATACATTGAACCCGGTTTAGGGGAGCATACTGACAGGAAAGAACCAGGTGAAGAAAACCTTTGGTTGTAATTCCTGTTGCCAATCTAGGGCCTAAGACACTATTATAATAGTGTGACAAGCAATCATACCCCAGTACAAATACAAATGTTTTACTCAAACCCAATCCCATGAAAGATACCCAAAATTATATTTAAGATTACATCTCAGTACAAATATTCAATTCCAAAATAAACCCAAGCAGAAGAAGAAGATTAGAATTCCATATGTCAAGCGAGGAGGTCGAATCCTGAGGATTGTGAGGATGAACTTCAGGAGGATGCATCCATAGCATGACAGGTGTAGTAGTGGTATCCCTAGATGCAACTGTCGTCTTGCACAACATTTATAATAATAGAAAAAAACATCTTGAACACAATTGTTATCAATAAATGAATGGAAGTCCATAAAACCAACTATAGGAAAAAACCATGATTAAGTCTATGCGATTGTAAGAAACATCTTAATATATCTTCATCATATACATTAGGATTAAGAAATTTTGTGGATAGATTCATCACGAAGTCAGCATCAAGAACAAGATCCATAACAATAGTAAAAATCCTAGAAGCCATTTATGATGGTAAGGCTGATGTGTGGTTGGCAAGCCAATCTAAACCAATATTTCATTTTTTCCATTCCAATTGAGACAACTACACTCTAAATTTCATGTTGCGGGTTATATTCAAACTCAAATATCATATATTGTACAATACCATAATTATTGACCATAACTCCCTCATTAATATTTGATAATGTAGTATGCCATAATGAAAATGTAAAATACCTAAATTATATTTTGAATGATCATTACAATAGTAATAAGGCCATATTATTGTGAAGTTCCTGTGAAATGTTGGTTGGAAAACTTTATTCTTTGATTTGCAGCAAATTTGAGAGAAACATTGGTCTAATCAAATTGAGGTTAGGCATGGAACCATTGACCGTTTGTAAATTGATATTTAATATTTTTCTATCTTTTCCACCAATACCTCGACTAGTGGATATAGAGTTAGAGGGGGGGTGCTAGAGTAGGATATTGATTAATAAGATATGCTACACAAGGTTATACCCATGCCTCCTTTGCTACTATGTCAGTTTACTATGTTGTTAAAAAGTGATTCCCATCTTGATCCATTACTAGGATTGGTGAATCAATTGATTCTATAAAGTACTTGCATTTCAAATATGTATATTGTCTTTAACAAGAAGAACAAAGCACTTGTATTATTAGTATAAGAATATGTTGACACTAATTTCTTGTAGCAAATACAAAAGTGCATTATGAAAAATGCATTCTCTATTATTGTAGATGATGTTACGATCTTCATTATAATTGAATGGGAAGTGTACAATTAAAGTCAATGTTCGCACCTAAAATATAGTGTAAATGAGTGTTCACTATTGGAAGAATATGCAATATGTGCTTGGGAGATATTTGAGAGATGTGTTATCATTGATGTCAACATATTTCTCTTTCTATGATAGTGTTGTAGTGTAGTTCAATGAGTTCGTTTGTTTAGTATATCAAAGATCATTGTTTGAAAATGTTAAGAGTTTGTAGAGGGTTGTAGGTAGTTGATTTAGTTCAAGTTTTATAGGTTTGCATGGAGATTTGAGTGAGTTCTTGTGACTGATTTTCCAGTAGTTTAGTGGTGACAGAGTGATAGTATTTTGATTTGCATTGCTTTGCATTGTAATATCTTTCTCTATGGATCTATGAAACATGTTTGAGACATTAACGTGTGTCCTCAATTCAAGTGGTTCATGGTTTGGAGGTCTACAAGTAATTTTTCAAGGTTTACAATCATTATAGTTAGTGTTCTTGAGGTTTGATATGATGGTGCTAATGATTCTAGTAATTTGTGTTAGTGTGGATGTTGGTGTGGTAATTCATGATGCTTTTGAATGTTTTTAGATCATGTGATTTTTGTGTTGGTGGTCCACATTGGTCATTGCTCTCACAATTGATGTTTTCAGTTGGTATGTTGGTGTTCTTCATGTTCTTAGCTAACATGATGTATGTAGTGTGTTGTGGATGTTCAAGGCATAATTATTGGAGGTGCATCATGTTCAATGAAGCATATTTTGGTCTGTGTTATGCCTTGGCCAACATTTATTGGTCCACATATAATGTTGTATTGAGCATGGCTATATTTTTTAATTAGGTGGTGAGTGTTGGGATAACCTTGATGATCTTTCCAAGGTTGATGTTATGTATAAATAAATGTAATAATCTTGTATTCGTGTGAGGATGAGAGAAAAGTGTGTGAGTATGTATGTGCATTGAATGTATACATCTTTTAAAGGAATATAATAAGTGTGAAAATAAAGTTGTGTTGTGCTTCAATGGAACTGATCCAGGCATAGAGGAGATGCTACTATACAATTCATAATTTGTGGATGCGATCTAAGTTTTCTTGTATATGTAGTAACCCTTTTTCATTTTGAGCAGTGAGCTCTAGGAATTGTGCCTAAATGCATGTGCATTCCCCATTGTAAAATTTTTAATAGAGTATACTTATCTTGTGGGTTCATCCCCACCGTATTTTTTCCCTTAACCAGGTTTCCACGAAAAAAAATCTTTGTGTTATGTGTGATCATGATGTGTTGTTGATTTATGCTTTCATGTTTAATTATCCTATTTGAGAATAAGGTTAAATTTTGTAAGATTTTGGGACAATTGATTCACTCCCCCTCTTAGTTGTCTTCCCTATTTCCATCAATTGGTAACAGAGTAGAGTACCTCTGAATAATTTTAACTGCTTGAGGTGATCTGGGATGGCATCTTACAAGAAGGACAATCCAAAATTTGATGGTACAAACTAGTCTCTTTGGATAAGTTGCATGGGGTGTCATTTGAGATGCATTAGAGAGCCTTTTTGGGAAATTATAGACAAGAAGTATAATCCTCGTACAAATCATTCAACTCTGGATGAGATCAAGATGGTTGGAGACAATATTAGAACTTATGAAGCATTATTGAGTAATTTGACTGATATTGAGATGACAAATATTATGGAATTGAAGATTTCTCATGAGATTTGGAAGAAATTGGAAAGGCCACAACTTGCATAGTCCTAGGAAAGGTCATTCAACCACTTAATTATGGTGATAATAGCATCAAGTCATTAGAAAACATTGGAACACTTTCTATTTTGACCTTAGGTAGAATATGTTTGATGTGTCTTCGATTGTGTTGAGACCCGTTGAAATCTTTTAGACATACACAAGCGCTATTGCATACACCTTTGAGACTGGGACTTCACATGTTATTATCTCTCCAAGGTTTCTTTGTCCCTTGGTGGATTGTTTGAAGACATTTCATTTGGTCACAATTCTTGCAACATTGAAACACATCCTTACCAACTTGACATGTGCAATATCCAATTTCTACTTCCAAGGGTTCCTAAACACTCCTATTGTTTTCCAAGATTTCCTAATTGGGCCCTATTTGATCCTATTTGATCCTAAGAAAATCCTAATCACACTAAGAGGATCCTACAAGAGAATTTTTACTTTCATATTTTCCCTAATATGACCATAGGTTCCCTATACCTTCTTTAGCTTTTGTAGTTTCCCTCTTGGAATTTTATCGCTTGGCTCTTGGTTCAGTCTTGCATCTTAAGTTGTAATTGAAACTATCTGATTTGACTCCAAAACTGGTCTTAGGCTATTGTCTTCCTATTATATTGAATTTAATTCCTCAACATCCCTAATTGGCTTCCTAAAGTAATCTAGTGGACTAGTTACCTTGTGGATAAAAGAGTTTCATAATTCATTGCTTCATACACTTTGAGGTTCTCGCTGATCCTAATCTATCCTAATCTTCTATCAGACTCTGATTAAACTTTTTGTGGGTGTTAGAAGGTACTATGACCTCATATCACACCTCCAACTAAGTTTAATTAGTCTCTCATCAACTTGTCCTATCCACCTGTCCCTTGGATTAGCCATTACTTTGGATTGTTTGGACCTTGAGTCTAGTTACTTGAGTTGAAACTTATTTGTGTTCACTTGGAGAATTTCATGTCAGTCTTTACCTGTAGTCAGTATCAACTAGCTAAGGATAAGAGTCCTAACTTTGACTTTGAACCCTCTACCTTAAGAGAGAATCAACCTCCCACGATCGATCCTTATATTTTTCAAGCTTTACATAACTCTTTGCACAAACCTTTCCAACCTCCTTTTTTCAGGACCTTTCCACTCCACCATCTACCAAAATAACTTGTTTGACCAGCCTGAGTAGACTCCTGAGATTAATCACACTAGTCGTACGTCCAATATGGTTGATCATAATGACAATGTTAGAATCACCATGACTCAGATGATGAGGTTACTGAAGAATAACTTTGAAAGTTCCAAGAGGACAAAGGCTTCCTAAAACTCCTACATATTGTCTAAGAGAAAGATAAAGATAATTATTTCACACATCTTGCATCCCAAGGAGTTAAATTACCCACTAACTTTGACATTGAAGGCCTCATTGAGAAAGAGGAAGAGTCCCCTATCATGGCCCTCACTAGAAAATTCCAAGATCTTAAGTGGGAGCTCAAGCAAATGAAGAAATCTAATGAGACTTCATCTAACATATATTCTCTTGAGAATATATGTCCCTTTCCTTTTGATAGGAACCTCTATATGCCACCATTTCCACCCAAAGTTGAGATGCCAAAATATGACAAGTATGATTGTAGTGCTAACCCTCAAGACCATGTTAGGGAGTTTTGTACCCTTAGTATGGAGTTAATGCATGAAAAACATACCTCATGAGACTATTTCCTAGAAGCCTTGGTGGCCAATCCATGTCTTGGTTCACATCCCTTGCACCTGGTATCAAGAGCTTTGATGAGTTGGTTTGAAAGTTTATCCAATATTACTCCTATAATATACAACACCCTGTCATTATGCTAGACCTTTGCAAGACCAAGAAAAGAGTGGGTGAACATTTTGTCACTTCCTTCAGTGATGGAGGAAGATATTTGCTAGATATCCAAGGTAGATTCATGAGATGGAAAAGATTGAAATTTTTGTAAACACTTGGTTTATGAAATGAACTATTCTCTACAAGTCCATATCTATTCCTCTTTTGATAAAAATTTTGAAGCCTCCTTTAGGGTAGAGCATGTCCTAGTTTGCAAGGGTGATATCACTTTTCAAAAAGAGCATAAATCCTCTAACAAGGACAATATAAAATGGTGGAATAAAACCAAGGATGTTTTCAATGATGGAATTGTTTCCACAACATCATCCAATCCTAGGGATCAATCCTTCAACCTTACAGCCAATATCCAAGTTGCAAAAGCCAAGGATAATTTCCTTCTTAATCCTAAATCTGATTCAAATCAGAATAAGGATAAACCTTGGGTTTCTAAATCTAAAAGAACCTTCACTCCCCTAGGAGAGCCATTAGAGGATTCCCTAAAAAATCTTGTTTCAAACAAGATTATCACTCTTCTTGATAATTCCAAACCCTATGAGCATGCAGTCAAGCCTAAGTGGTGGAATGATGACCACTATTGTGAATATCATAGGAACAAGGGACACGAGACTAATGAATGCATTAATCTCAAACACTTCGTCTGAGGTTTGATAAAAAATGGGACCATCTTTGTGGATGAACCTCAAACCAATATTGATCATAATGCCTACAAAGAACCATTCCCTAAATATGAAAAAGGTGAATCCTCTAAATCTCAAGGAAATAAAGTTGGCTATACTTACACTGATATAGAAAATCTCATTCACATGATTGAGCCAAACTACCAGTCAATCAATGTCATCAAAATAAAAAAGGGTAAAATCTTCCCAACCAAGGACTGAGTCTTCCAATTCTGTTACCCAATCCCAAGGGAGAATTTTCTTGCAAGGTCCTAATTCTACTACTAATACCAAACAAGCCTCCACTTCAGCTCAAAAGTCTTCTAAGAAAATTGTGTCCTCCTTAAATGACTATAGTCTTTTGGATCATCTTCATCATACCTCAACTCATATATCTATCTTTGAATTGATAAAATATATTTCCCCTATGCATTGTGAGATCCTCGATCAAGCGTTGCTAAAAAAAGTGTACCTAAGGATTTAGAGACAGATAAATTGCTGTCCATGGTGATACATCTTACATCCCCACCTCACCTTAACTTTTCAGAAGAAGATGATAGATCTATCGACCATCCACATAATCTACCTCTCCACATTGAACTCCTTATCCAAAAACATAGAGTCATGTGTGTCTTGATAGATGGAGGTGCATGTTTGAATATTTGTACACTTAATCTTGTCCATACTCTTGGGTTCTCAGAGCATGTCATTGATCCAAGGAGAAAAATTACTATTAAGGCTTATGATGAAGAGGATAGATCTTCTAAGGGCATGGTTATCCTTCCTATCTGAGTCAGTCCTATGGAGAAAGACATTGTTTTTCAAGTCTTAGATCTTCCTTTAGAATACAATATTCTCTTAGGAAGGCCATGGATTCATGTGATGCTGGAAGTGCCTTATAAATATCACCAATGCCTAAAGTTCCCATACAACAGTGTTGAGATAAATATTCTTGTTGATTCTGATAACCGATGCAATGCCATCAAACACATAGAGAGAATGGTTCCTCATAACAAAGAATGGTCAAACACTAAAAAAGAAGATCAAAAAGGAAAAGCCACTTTATCTAATTATAGGAAAAGAATAGTAGTCAAACCCACTGGTATGAGAGAATATAGAGTGGACACTCTTCCAATTTTCCCATGATCTTATGGAAAACCATCTCCTTGATTTCCTCCTATAGTCGCAATAACATATGTCATACATCAAAGAATGAGAATGGTTAAAGCTAAAGTCTCCCTTGTTGAAGAAAACAAAGAGAAAGCAATATTACAATGACTATATAGGGAAGATGAATCTGAAGATGATGCCAAACATGTAGAGATCTCTCCTGATAAATATGGTATTGGGTACACTTTAGCTAAAAAGATGGGGTATGATGGTTGTGGTCCTTTAGGAAAAGGAAAAGGAATCAAGGAACCTATACATATTGAATTCATAAATCCTAGAGACAAGATTGGTATTGGATACTATGAACATAAGTTTGACAAAACTACAAGAAGTGCTCCTATATTTGACCAATATGAGGACTTAGATGATGATGAAGAAGAAGCTGAAATTCAATCAATGTCATATGAGAGGCTTTTTCACATTCAATCTACTAATTTGAACTATCAAGGAGAACCATATGTACCATCTCAAGTTCCTCAAAAACATAACCAAGTGGAATCCATGAACCTAGAATGAAATGGTCATAATGAAGAGGATTCCACTCAACCTACTAAGAAAATCACTACTACTGTTGATGTTACTACTTCTATTACTTCTACTGCTACAGTTGAAATCATTACTAATTTTGATTACAGACATACTAATTGGGGGAACTTTTTGACGTCTCTCATATCTTGGATATGCCTAGATTCATGCCTATTCTAGACTATACTCCCACTACTATTGATGACAACATTGTTGTTATCGTTACTGAACAAGCCTCTACTACTAAAAAGTTACAAGACCCTATTGAAGATACCACTATTGAACAAACACAAGCTGATACTATTGAGAAAGAACCTCCTCTTAAGAAAAAAGCAAGTGATGATGAGAATCTACCTCCTACAATGTTCCTAGTTGACTACATCAGACAATACAACTAGTGAAACAAATTCAAATGAATATGAATGGGACTCATTATCAAATGCTATAGTGGAGATTAAGGTAGATGTTGTGCAAAAATATGCTACCACAACAAATTTTGAAAGAGGAGAATTCTCAAGTTCTCAAAATCAACCAAATGATGAGGATTGCTCTAATCCTCATGTGGAGATCATCCCCATGGCTCCTAGGCCATATGCTTTTGATCAAGTCAACACTCCATCTAATCAAGAAAACCATGGGTACATCAGACCTCGCTCTACAACAACTACGTGGAATTTGGGAAGGTCTAGGATTGACATAGTTCTTGTTCGTACATTTTTGGAGCGCTTGTGTATTCGAGAACATGAAGAGAGAATTAGCTCTAGGAGTAGGCCCTCTCAGTTAGGTTTGTGTAACAATCCTCTAAACTCATCTGATTCTTCTAGGATAACTCATGATTCACAACACTCTATGGAGGAGAAATTTATTGACCTCTCGAAGACATTCATGAACAATGAGGATGATACTAGTGTCTTTGCACTCAAGCCTATTGAACCCTTATCCCTCATCCATCTTGAGCTAATTGACTGGACCCCTTTCAAATCTATAAATCTTATATCCTTTGACAATGACCATGAACTATCTTGTTACCTCAATGCTACTGAGCCCTCTTACCCTTCCACTAGTGCAATGAGTGGACACATGACCATGGAAGATATCAAGTATCTCAGTTTCAAAAAGAAAAAGAGAAAGAAAAGGCGATGTGGTGGGGGAAAACCATTTTGTGGCCATGTTAAATCCCAAAATAGTAAAAATAAAGATGTATCCAAAGGTGAAAACCTCTTTGAGGCGCATGAGGATGGGATGCTTGATGTTCTTCCCAATTATTTTCAAGAAAGATCTTCAGTTTTAATAGAATCCACTCAGTTAGTTAGCCTAGATACTGTGGAGAATCCTCAAATATACATTTAGCATAGTCATTGAGTGAGGGAGAAAAAGAGCAATTCATTTAGTTTTTGAAGGAAAAGAATATTTATTTTGTATGGTCATATTCAAATATGCTTGGCTTGGATACAAGTCTCATTATGCATCATCTATCTATTGCACCAGGTGTCAAACTAGTGAAACAAAAACTAAGAAAGATGCATCCGCACATTGCCTTACTTGTGAAGGCTAAATTAGAAAAATTGCTAAAATCTAGTTTCATTAGAGAAATTGACTATGCTGAATGGATTTCCAACATTGTACCAGTATCAAAACCTGACAAGTCCATTCGAGTCTACACTGACTTTAAGATGTAATACCCCTCCTATAGTTTAATTTTTAGTTTAATTGGCCAGACTCTTTTAAGCCACTTTTCATGTGTGTATTAGATATTCAAATGGATTTGATGTTATTTATGTTTATGGTTTTACTGACCCCATACTTGCATGTGTATGGTTGGCATGTATGTTTTACATTTCTATTTGATGTGCCTGATGTGGTTGAGGAACAAAGTTGCAGTTACTTGCTTGTGAGATCCACACGATCAATTGATCTTTGTCATTGTCTGTTATATATTTATACGTGTATGTACATGCTCATCTTTTATGCAAGATTTTAGGTACCAGGCATCGACTTCCTTGAATTGTTAGGATGAGTGTGTCATATCACAATATCTCAAATGGTAAGAGAGGGGATATAACATACATGTTCAATCCCAACCCAAGCCATTATTGTCCTAAATTAAGCAACAAGTTTTTTATTGAGTTTCCTATTCAAATTCTTCAAGGTGACATGAATTCGCAAACCCTTTTCCCTCAATATGAATTTTGTATTTTTGGTTTAGTCGGTTCTTTTTCCATGTTGTCATGTTATGTGGTTAGTGTGATTTTATGTAATTATGGTTAAATTATTTATGGGTTGGTTTATATGAATAAATAATTAAATCTAATTAAATATAGAAATATTATGAGGGTATTTAATTAGTGAGACATTTGTTTAATTAAAAAGACCTAATTTTAAAAGTCTAATTGTGGAAATAAAAGATTAAATTAATTGTTAAATTTAAAATTGAAATTAAAAGCATAATTAATGAATTGATATTTAATTATCAATTTCATAATCATTAATATGTTAAAAAATAATAATTGTTAGTAAATGATTAATATACAATTTAAGTTGCACATTTAGTTTAATAAAATTGAATTCATAATTTAAGTTTAAAGTTGAGTTAAGAGTTAATAATTGAAAAGTGCATATTTAATTATTAAAATTGTAATTAATCATGCAACATAATTTGATAAAAATAATATTTGTGATTGAGTTCTATATTTTGATTAGGAGTTGCATGTTGAGTTCTTTTTTCCTGATTTTGAGTTGCATGTTGAGTTCTTTTTTTAATTTGGAGTTGCATGTTGAGCTCTGTCTAGGGGGATTTTCATTATTAGGAATTCTTTTAGCCATTATTCACAACACGGGTTTGGAGGAGGCTAGATTTTGGAGAGAAATTGTTTGGATTGGTTGAAGGATCATTTTCAAAGTTTGTGAGTATTTTAGAATCTTAGAGTCTCTGATTTGGCCATTGTTGTTTTAGATCTTGTGGATTTTCAGGTAGAATTTGAAGAACCCATGTTAATTTCCTTTCAAAAAGATTGTCTACATTGCATCTGGAATGCTTGTTGATTGTTTGATTCCTTTATTGCTTGATTTTCTATTTATTTGGTTTGAATTGGTTATTAAAAACTTGTGTGGGAAAATTTGAGAGAAACCCAGATCTAGAATGTTTTATGAATTAAAAATTTAGGAAATTATGCTTGTTGAAACCCTAGGTTGTTCTTAAGAAAAATACTACATGCTTTGGTTTTAGAAAATCAATCAAATGTATTTTATCATTGATAGTTGAGACTTTGTTAAAAGGAAATAGGACAAAGAATGATTTTTATTTAGTTTCTCTATTTTGATCCCTAAGTGGCTTACAACCCTAGAGAAGTATATGCAGATTTACGGATCCAGTTGCAGGATACATAGCAGCCAATAATTCACAAGAAATCCATGCATCCAATTTGAATAGCAATTAATACAAAGAACTAGGGTCCTCCAATGGCCCAATCATCCGGACCTTGACTGTCCCCTCAACCAGTGACCCTTCAAAACTAGGTTATCAGGCAATCAGTGAGTGATCCTTCATTCTCCTGGTCTACCCTGTATCCAAACATATTGGAAATACACAATACAATGATAACAAGTCTTTCACAATCCCCCTTCCCCCAAGGAACACTATCAACCATCCCTTCCACATAGCATTTCACTGTTTTATGAGTGGATTGTGCAGGAACAATTAACATTAAACAAGGAGCAAACTCCTCAACACATCTTGGAAACCATTGAATTCAATAATAAATGAAACCTAACACCAACACTATTCCTTTCATAGTTGCAGGATACATAGTAGTTGATAATTCACAAGAAATCCATGCATCAAATTTTTATAAGGATATCCTACTAATCAATAGGAATTTTCTTGATATGACCAATGATTATGCATTTTGATGGCAGTGTGCTAGTTCAAAAGGATAATATAAATCTAAAACAATTTTTTCTGATTTTCTCAAACTATAAATGTGGTTAAAGGGAAAATATTATGTGTAAAACCCACAAACCAAGCTAGCAAATGATTGTACATCAAATTATTCCTATATTCATTCAAGTATTGCTATGCTTCAGCTACCTGAACTTTGAGCTTCATCTAGAGGAATGTGTAGCTTTAAGATAGAGTTACTTCTTGGGCCTTACAATAGGGTGGAATATGATCAAGATTTGTTTAGGCTGTATCTTTCTTAGTCCCATTGTTAGGTTCTTATGGTTCATGGTTTGAATATATTATGGTTGTGTAAGGGATTTGTAGATGCTTTTTCTAACATAATTATTGGACACCATGATTGGAACAACTGGTTGTTGGCTATTGTACACATGAATCATAACTGTCAATGGTTCTTTGTGTTCAAGAATTCGTTGATCAATCTTTGAGATTTATTGTCCCAGCTTTAAAGAGTGATAAAAGATATAGTGAGTGCTATCTTTTCCAAGTGTTTTGTGGGTGCCATTATCTTCTAGGAGTAATTGCTGGAACCAAATTATGTTCTTTGCCTCTATTAAATATTGTAGACACAATCATCTTCTTGGTGAAGGGTTGCTTCCATCCCCATGATGCACTATTTCATGGTTTCCATTCCCTTGTAGTATAGTGAACCTAATTTAATACAAGTGTGCACTATTTTGGGATCCATAATTTATGGACCCTACACTGTAGTTGTTAGCCTAAGACAGGCCTACCTTTGCATATAATAAGAGGCCAACATGAAACAAACATCCAGACGTTAGGGGGTTGTTCCTTGTCCATAATTTATTATTTAAGTGCTAAGTGATGATGGGTATATCATGTAATTCATACCTAGTGTGTCTCTTTCTTTCTCTCCACATTTCACATTAGGAGTATATGCTATAAAATACCAATGAAATCAACTATTGGTCAAATCTAATCAAAATTGCAGTATAAAGATTAAAATAGATCTTGAAGAAATATGGGAACCATTTTTGACAGATATTGTACAAATGAAGAGAATACTCCCAAGAGGAAATGCTTCAATGTGGAACAATTGAAGGACAATATTTTACTTTTATATGCACATCTGCAATGTTTTTGATATATTTTTGAGATAACAAAACCATAGAAAGAATAGCATATAGAAGAAAGTAAAGAATAATGATCATATTTTGAGATATTGTGGAAACTTAAAGGAAAGAATGCTTGGTGGGGTTATCATGCAATCAGTGAGTGATCATTCATTCCCCCCTCTTCTAGTGATCCTTCAAAACTAGGTTATCATGCAATCAGTGAGTGATCATTCATTCTCCTGGTCTGCCCTGCATCCAAACATATTGGAAATACACAATACAATGATAAAAAGCCTTTCAAAATCCCCCTTCCCTCAAGGAACACTATCAACATCCAGAACTTGACTGTCCCCTCAACCAGTGACCCTTCAAAACTGGGTTATCATGCAATCAGTGAGTGATCCTTCATTCTCCTGGTCTGCCCTGCATCCAAACATATTGGAAATACACAATACAATGATAACAAGTCTTTTAAAATCCCCCTTCCCTCAATGAATTACTATCAACATCCGGACCTTGACTGTCCCCTCAACCAGTGACCCTTCAAAATCGGGTTATCATGCAATTAGTGAGTGATCCTTCATTCTCTTGGTCTGCCCTGCATCCAAACATATTGGAAATATACAATACAATGATAACAAGTCTTTCACAATCCCCCTTCCCTCAAGGAACACTATCAACAAGTGACCCTTCTTCTTATCAGCCATATCCAATGTTTCATTGAAGTCATGGCCAAGAATGAAGGTCACCTTACCCATACCATTCATGGATTCTGAAATGTTGTTCCAAACTCCTGAAATTTTTTCTATTGCTTCTTTTTGCTTCTTTAAATACTTCTTCTACCACAATGTCCTCCTGCCCCATCTTCTTGATCTTCCTGGCTAAAGCAGATGAATCCACACACAATAACCCAAAATGAAGGGTTTTGTATCCTTTAATGAATCTCAGTCACTGGTAATGCATGGACAGTCAAACCAGTAGTCTCCAAAGCATTCAATAAGTGAATATGAATGTTTGAAAACTTTCCTCTCAACTTCCCCAACCACTCCTAATCAATTAGAGGGATATTTCTAGAATCTCCACTATTCCTATCCTTACCAACAATTCTTAAACATACTTTATCTGATATGATAATAACATGCTAAACTAAACCAATGGCATGTTCTTCATGTGGTACAAGGAAGATTTGGCTATCAAATCTTCCTTCATGCAAGCTGAGTGCGAGAGAAGGTATGTGATTTCTTCATCTTTGATTGGTATCTTTGACGGGCAATGTCTTTCGAGCCTTTGGCATCATATTTGACCGCAAATTTCAAATGCATTGCATTTTACTTGATCATGAATGCTCACTAAAATGATTGCATTCTACTGGTGTTGTGCCCTAGCCCGTGCTTTATCTCCATTATTTGATGTTATTGGTGCTTGTGCTCAAGGATATCGATTCACTATTTTCAAATGTTTGGATTCACGTTTGTTGATATTACAATTCATCATATTAGATAAAGTATGTTTAAGAAGTTTTAGTGTCTAAACACTCAACTAATCCCTCTAACCGATTAGGAGTGGTTGGGGAAGTTGAGAGGAAAGTTTTCAAACATTCATATTCACTTATTGAATGCTTTGGAGACTACTAGTTTGGCTGCCCATGTGTTAATATTTAGAAGAGATCAATGAAGTATTTAAAGACATTCTTACATGTTTGGAGAGGTTTAAGAGGCACTTATCATGACTGTACCCTCACAAATAGTGGCATGGATTGGTTTTACTAAGTTTCCTTTCTCTATTTTGAGGTTTCCTTTCTCTGTCGTAAGGGTACAGTCAGAGGGTTCATTGACAAAATGATCCTTTGAATGGTTACTATGAATATGAATGATTTGATATACCATATTTGATCATTTTACTTGAAGTTTGGAATAGCTTGTGCAAGGGTGAAAGTAGTTTTGATCATTTTGGTCGTGACTGTTCCTCTACACAGTCAGAAAATGTAATTGTCTAATGATTATATGTAATGTTGAATGGATTAAATGCTTTATTCTTCGTAGAAGTGAATGGAAGGAATAGAGTTGGTGTTAGGTTTCATTTATTGTTGAATTCAATGGTTTCCAAGATGTGTTGAGGAGTTTGCTCCTTGTTTAATGTTAACTGTTCCTGCACAATCCACTCATACAACAATGGAATGCTATGTGATTGACAATTTCATACAACTGGTCCTTTGGCATGTATTAAATACAATCAAGTCACTTATTGAATGCTTTGGAGACTACTAGTTTGACTGTCCATGCGTTACCAATGTCTGAGATTCATTAAAGGATACAAAACCCTTCATTTTAGGGTTATTGTGTATGGATTCAAATGTAGGTTTGATTTGGTTAATGTTTAGAAGAGATCAATAAAGTATTTAAAGAAAATCTTACATGTTTGGAGAGGTTTGAGAGGCACTTATAATGACTGTACCCTCACAAACAGTGACATAGACTGGTTTTACTAAGTTTCCTTTCTCTATTTTGAGGTTTCCTTTCTCTGTCGCAGGGGTACAGTCAGAGGGTTCATTGACAAAATGATCCTTTGAATGGTTACTATGAATATGAATGATTTGATATAGCATATTTCTCATTTTACTTGAAGTTTTGAATAGCTTGTACTTGAAGTTTGGAATAGCTTGTGCTTGTGCTGGAATTCTTGGTAGAAGTGAATGGAAGGAATAGTGTTGGTGTTAGGTTTCATTTATTATTGAATTAAATGGTTTCCAAGATGTGTTGAGGAGTTTGCTCCTTGTTTAATGTTAATTGTTCCTGCACAATCCACTCATACAACAGTGAAATGCTATCTGATTGACAATTTCATACAATTGGTCCTTTGGCGCGTATTAAACAAAATAGAATTTTCAGCATATTATTATAATTCTATTTCTTTGTTGTAAACATGCCATTGGTTCAGTTTTGTAAAAAAAATTTCGTGTACAATTTTTATTTTTTATTTTTTCCATTTGATAACCATAGTCAACATTTCAAAACAGTGAATAACATCAAATAATGGAGATAAAGCATGGGCTAGGGCACGACACCAGTAGATTAAAACCAAACCAATGACATGTTTACAACAAAGAAATAGAATGATAATAATATGCTGAAAATTCTATTCTGTTTAATACACGCCAAAGGACTAGTTGTATGAAATTGTCAATCACATAGCATTTCACTGTTGTATGAGTGGATTATGCAGGAACAGTTAACATTAAACATAGCCAATGTTCTCTTTACTTTCTCAAATCTCTGCAAGTCAAGAACATTAGAGTCGTATAATACATTGTTAGTATCCTTTTTCCATGGGTCCTAGGTCTTTGGGTCCATGGAAAGGAAATAGATTACAAAATACACTTCAAAACAAAGGAAAAACTTATCAAATTCAGTCTAACTCACTGTAGATGAAGGAACCGTCATGCTAATAGTTCCTCTAAGTCTTCCAAAATATTTATTGAACTCCCCTAAAGTCCTATTGGGTCCCCAAATTGCTTAATCCAATCAACTTACATTAGGATCATGAGAAACTTCAAAGGATTAAAAACATTACTTGGAACAGTCAAATCATTATGCTTTCAAATCAATTACCTATTGACATATCCCTTATGAGGGAGAGAAGCCAAACACATAAAGAACATGCACATAAACACGACAGCTGAAAAACTTAAATGGAATACACCAAGAAGTACCAAATGATGAATGCTCAATTGTTGTAATGGCAAAGCATCATAACCGTCCATTTCTAGAACTTGATTTTATAGTCTAAATGATTTTTCTAGAACTTGATTTTGTAGTCTTAATGATTTTTCTATAGTCCTAATGATTTTTCTATAGTACTCTTAATGATTTTTCTAGAACTTGATTTTCTAGTCTTAATGATTTTTCTATAGTCCTAATGATTTTTCTATACTCTTAATGATTTTTCTTTCGTCCCAATGTTTGTTGCTCGTGATAAATTAGGCCTTGAATTTGAATTTGTGTTCACTATTTTATTTCAGCTTGATATTTCATTCATTTTTCATATACACAGAGACTACACATGCTGATAAAAAAATGAGCTATTTGATTAAGGTTAACTATTCATGATTGTAAATAGTCAATATTTCTGATGGTACTCCTTGGTGTATTTCATTTTAAAATAATCATGTTTCTATGGCTATGATAAATGTCCCTTTGTGTTGAGAAAATTAGAGTTGAAAAAATGGTTGCAAAAAAATCATCCTTCTTCCACCAACATTCTAGTCAATGTACAAGTAACGAGTCATTCCATTCAAGAAAGACCATGTCTGACAATATCAACGCAGAACAAAATAAGGAATATGCAGAATTTAGTGATTGTATCTTCCATTAGAGCCAATTCATATGCACAGGTGATGAACATGCATATTTACCTGAGCACTATTGGGAGCTTACCCAACAACATATACCTTCTATGATCAACTCTTATATGCACAGGTGATGAACATTCAGATTTGCCTAAGCAGTACTTTTAGTAGTCCTCCTACACATGTACTATTGTGAAAATCATCACAAGTCCATTTGTTGGAGGGCTACTCAAAGTACACATGTTTGGAGGTCTGAAGGAAACAAGAGAATTTGAAGAGTCATGAGTCTTAAGATTGTACTTAGTATAGCCAAGCTTCATTCAATGGTACATTCAAACATGAAACAAACCATTCTTAAACCAGATTAAACTAGTAAACCAAAGGACATGCTTTTACTACCAAGTCTCTATTTTTTGGGCATACTGATTATAAGTACTTGACATATATCACAAATGTTGCTAATTAAGGTTGGCGGGATGATTACGCCTATCCTGAAAAAAGATTGTCAAATCATTATGCTTTCAAATCAATTACCTATCAACGCATCCCTTGCGAGGGAGAGAAACCAAACACACAAAGAACATGCACATAAACGTGACAACTAAAAAACTTAAATGGAATACACCAAGAAGTACCAAATGATGAATGCTCAATTGTTGTAATGGCAAAGCAATATCATAACCGTCCATTTATAGAACTTGATTTTTCTATAGTCCTAATGATTTTTCTTATTTCTTGTCTGTGCTTGGTGACAAGATTTGGAACATTGTTGACATACTTAAATGGAATACACAATACCAAATGATGAATGCTCAATTGTTGTAATGGCAAAGCATCATAACCGTCCATTTCTAAAATTTGATTTTGTATAGTCTTAATTATTTTTCTATAGTCCTAATGATTTTGAAAATTGTTGACAAAGAGTGTTTCTTTTTTTGATTGTAGTATAAATGATTTTTCTATAGTTGTAATGATTTTTCTTATTTCTTGTCTTTTGTCCCTTTTTGATTTCCTATGTCTGTGCTTCGTGACAAGATTTTTTCACCTTCTTTTGATGGTATATTTCATTCAGTCTATGTGGATCAAATACTATTTTGTTCACTATTTTATTTCAACTTCATATTTCTTTCATTTTTCATATACATAGAGACTACACATGCTGATAAAAAAATGAGCTATTTGATTTAGGTTTACTTTTTATTATTGTAAATGGTTAATATTTCTGATGGTACTCCTTGGTGTATTTCATATAAAAATAATCATATAAAAATAATAAATGTAGTAACAATGGTGCGGTGCATTATTGATATATAGGCTCGATGACTCTTGTCAATGTGCCAAACTGTCGATGTGGTGGTGGGCAGTGTGTGTTGAAGACTTCATGGACACCGAACAACCCTGGATGATAATTTTGGTGCTGCCCAAATAGAAAAAAGGTTGCTAATGTGTATATATTTAATGTTTCTAATGTAAATACTATTCATTATAATATAAGAACTAATGTAGACTGGGCATCACAAGGAAATAATGGTTGTGGATACTTTAGTTGGGTCAATGAAAACTCATCTGCATCTATTCACCCATCTCCACTTATCCACGATGAAGGATTTGAGTGCAAAACGTGTCAAGCTAGGGCAAATTCCAAAATTATATTTTTACGATGCCTTCTCTGTATTGTAATCACATATCTTTGTTGCGACCATATGCAGAGATGAATTCAAGAATTAGTTAGTTTAGTATTTTCATATTGTAACTAATATTTTAATATGGATATGACGTAACTTCTCTTTGCCTCAAGTGCACATATATATGGTTTACATCTTTTTTTAGAATAATTCTTCATGTTTATGGCTCAGGTGAGCCCCAATCTGCTATCAATCACATGATTTAATGTATAGTGTTTTCTTGGCTATTCCATTTGTTCCTTGACCTTGACTATGGATTGACTATCATTTTCAAGCTTGAGCGTGGCTTCGTACCACACACCGTCTATAGATTTGTACACAACGCTGATTTACGAACATAAATAACACATTGAACGTAATCTATGAACGTTGCATGTATGAAGTCTTGCTGAAGTTTGAGCATCCTCCCTTTATTCTAGTGAGGGATTGGAATGAGTTCATTTTGGATGCAAAGGAGAAAGGGGATACTCAAAGAGGAATTACACCAGCAAATAGGAGAAGGTATAAACATTTTAATAGATTATTATTATTAAATAATGAAATTTGCATATACTAGTGTTCTAAGCGTCCTCATTACATGATTTAAGGCCTTAGTCCATGGACAAATTAAATTAGACTTACTATCCAAAATACATAAAAAACATGCACATAAACATGACAACTGAGAAACATAATTGTAGGCATCATAGTCACAATCTTTTGGAGATGACGTAATTGAGTTGTGTACCCAAGCGGTGTAGAGAAACTTCTGCATCCCCAATTCCAAGTTGAATACATCTTTTGGAGGACCTTGTATTCATGAGCAACAAATGTAGTCAACTTGGAATTGGAGGTGCAGGAGTTGCTCTCCACCATCTGGGTATACAACTCAATTACATTGTCTCCAAAAAATTGTGACCACGATGCCTACAATTATGTTTCTCAGCTGTTGTGTCCCAGGACCCCTTATGACCCTTTATGACCATTTACGATCCCTAAGAATACATCTTAGAGGTCTTAAAATGTCATAAAGGGTCATAAGAGGCTCCTAGGAGGGGCTAGATGACCTTCCACCTTCATGTGGTTGGCCCTGTTAAGTAGAGAATGTTTAACTATTCTCAAAACAAAGAGAAGCTCAATAATTTAAGGTCTCAGTCCATCGAGATGCTGAAAAAATGATAGGAATCAACGATGGAGAGTTTTTAGATTCTAAGAAGACGTATATGGAGTGGAGGCCAGATTGAGTACCAGTGTAGAGTGTTAATAATTATAGCCTTTTGGCCAAGATCAAACTGATCAAATAAATACCCTTGTGTGATTTATAATAATAAGGAGATTATTATTTCATTTATATATATGTGTTGGTTGAATTAGTTAAGGGCCCAAGGTCGGCCTCTTGGCTTTAACATTAAATATATTTAATAAGACTAGGTCGGCCCTCTTGAAGATAATTCAATTCATATATATATGGTGTTGGATTCTAGGGAGAGAAGCACCAAAAACATAACATGCTTCCCTCCCCCAAAACCTTGATTCTTTGCCTTAAGCAAACTTAGATCAGCATATATTGGTGTGAAAGATAAGCAGCTTTGGCTAATAGATAAGAACAAGTCTGAGCATGAATAAAGATTAGATTATGATTTGATCCATACAACCAGAAATTATTGGCAATGTTAACTGTGAGTTAATTAGGGCTGGAAGCCTCTGTTAGGACTGGACTCTTCCTCAATACACTAACACTAAGGTACTAATCAGGTTCTCCTCAGCACCTTTGTTAGTATAGTTGGAGGCATATAGACTGGAGTATACTTGGTTGATATCCGGGTATCTTCTATCCCTTCTTGTTTACTTTATTCTATGTTTAGCTGTGTTAGATCTCTATAGTTTGTTCATTCCAGAGTAGAATCTGAAATATATCTACAAGAGATGATGATTTAGTAACCTACATCTAGAAAACCTTCACAATTATCCCTTCTTTGGCCTCCACTTTTTCTTCTTCTAAAAAATGGTTCTCTAGAAACTTTGGAGCCTGCCAATTCTTGTCGTACACAACCTATGCATGTTGATGACAATGAGGACGTGCATCATAGTAATACAAGTAAACATCTTAAATTGATTGGTGTAGTAATACAAATTTAATTGCAATTGGTGTTTGGATTAATGCAACAATTTGTATTGCAGCTGTAGAGAGTGTAGAGGCCGTTGTTAATGAGCAGGTTGAGGTTGAGGCCGAGGCCAGACAAACTGACCTCGATGTTGATGATGTGACTAGATCAGGTAAAGAGCTATATGATTATGAATGTTTTCAATGCCTTTATTACCAAGGAATCACCGCCTGCCATTAATGAATATTAATGAACACTTACATCATTAAGCCATAAAATATGTCTTTAAAGTTTAGAAGCATCATAAAAAATTTCAAGAAACATAGTACTATCCAAAATATGTCTTTAAAGATTATTTCTAATGATTATGATGATGTTGATGTTGATGTCTATAATTTATTTCACTTACTGATGCTTGCCTAGATTGAATTTTGAATTGCCAGGTTGGAGAACGCTTTCAAAGTTTAGGGTCTGTTCCACATGATACTCTTAGTTACAGCTCAAATGCAACTCAACATATTTTTGATGCTGGGAAACCCACTGCAGAAACTCAACCATAGGTGAAATTTAATGCTGTGAATCTTAGCATTGTTAATGTTATTACTTTTCCTCACGTTTCATATTTGTGAAAATGTTTCTTGGCACTATCTTCTTTTTCAATTCCTATATTTGCAGCTTTTTAGATCATTAACTTAAGCATTACATGTCTTTGTTCAAAGTTTATTATAACACTATATTATATCTTATTCTTATTACAATGTTCTTTGTTGTGGGGTAGGAGGTCAATCTTCATTGTCTTCATTGTGGGGGACAGTGAAGATTTCTTTGACAAATAGTAGGTCTTCTTTAGTATCTTATAATAACATGCTAAACTGATAAAGGTGTTATGGGCATTTAATCTACAATTACTAATAGATTAAGAATATTATTACTATGCTTAATGTTCCATTTAAATGCATTTAACACAAAAAAACAAATTTACAAAACTGAACTAGTGGCATGTTTACAACAAAGATGTGTTGAGGAGTTTGCTCCTTGTTTAATGTTAACTGTTCCTGCACAATCCACTCATACAATAGTGAAATGCTATGTGGAAGGGATGGTTGATAGTGTCCCTTGAGGGAAGGGGGATTGTGAAAGACTTGTTATCATTGTATTGTGTATTTCCAATATGTTTGGATGCAGGGCAGACCAGGAGAATGAAGGATCATTCATTGATTGCATGATAACCTGGTTTTGAAGGGTCACTGGTTGAGGGGACAATCAAGGTCCAGATGATTGGGCCATTGGAGGACCCTATTTCTTTGTATTAATTTCTATTCAAATTGGATGCATGGATTTATTGTGAATTATTGGCTGCTATGTATCTTGCAACTGCATTTGTAAATATGCATATACTTCTCTAGGGTTGTAAGCCACTTAGAGATCAAAATAGAGAAACTAAATCAGAATCGTTCTTTGTCCTATTTCCTTTTAACAAAGTCTCAACTATCAATGATACAATACATTTGATGCCCTAAGCTATCAATACAAATGACACCTAGCTAGAATCTCATGGGCTGTCCATTTGATAACCACAGTCAACATTTCAAAAAAATGGATATCCTTGAGCACAAGCACCAATAACATCAAATAATGGAGTTAAAGCATGGGCTAGAGCATGACACCAGTAGAATGCAGTCATTTCAGTGACAAAAATATACAATGGCATCATTAAACATATATGCCAGTAATATCAACAAACGTGAATCCAAACATTTGTAAACCAATGACATGTTTACAACAAAGGTCTAATAGAACTCCCAACAATTCTTAAACATACTTTATTTGAGATGATGAATTCTTAAACAATTAAGGTTGGAGTAGACATAGTTATCACACTTTTTTTTTTGTGTGGTAAAAGGAAAATTTGGCTAGGTCAAATCTTCCTTCGTGCTAGCAGTCTACAGAATTAGACCTTTATTAACAATTGATCATATCAGATAACTAGTATGTTTAAGAATTGTTGGGACTAGTCCTTTGGCGTGTATTAAACAGAATATATAGAATTTTCAACATATTATTATCATTCTATTTCTTTGTTGTAAACATGCCATTGGTTCAGTTTTGTAACTTCAATGTTGTATGAGTGGATTGTGCATGAACAGTTAACATTAAACAAGGAGAAAACTCCTCAACACATCTTGGAAACTCCATTCACTTCTACCAAGAATAAATCATTTAATCCATTCAACATTACATATAATCATTAGACAGTTACATTTTTTGACTGTGTAGATGAACAGTCACGACCAAAATGACCAAAACTACTTTCACCCTTGCACAAGCTATTCCAAACTTCAAGTAAAATGAGCAATATGCTATATCACATCATTCATATTCATAGTAACCATTCAAAGGATCATTTTGTTAATGAACCCTCTGACTGTACCCCTGCGGCAGAGAAAGGAAACCTCAAAATAGAGAAAAGAAACTTAGTAAAACCAGTCTATGCCACTATTTGTGAGGGTACAATCATTATAAGTGCCTCTCAAACCTCTCCAAACATGTAAGATTTTCTTTAAATACTTTATTGATCTCTTCTAAACATTAACCAAATCAAACCTACATTTGAATCCACACACAATAACCCCAAAATGAAGGGTTTTGTATCATGTAATGAATCTCAATCACTGGTAACGCATGGATAGTCAAACCAGTAGTCTCCAAAGCATTCAATAAGTGACTGGATTGTATTTAATACATGTCAAAGGACCAGTTGTATGAAATTTTTAATCACATAGCATTTCACTGTTGTATGAGTGGATTGTGCAGGAACAGTTAACATTAAACAAGGAGCAAACTCCTCAACACATCTTGGAAACTATTGAATTCAATAATAAATGAAACCTAACACCAACACTATTCCTTCCATTCACTTCTACCAAGAATAAAGCATTTAATCCATTCAACATTACATATAATCATTAGACGGTTACATTTCCTGACTGTGTACTAGAGGAATAGTCACGACCAAAATGATCCAAACATTTGAAAACAGTGAATCGATATCCTTGAGCACAAGCACCAATAACATCAAATAATGGAGATAAAGCACAGGCTAGGGCATGACACCAGTAGAATGCAGTCATTTCAGAGAGCATTCATGATCAAATAAAATGCAATGCATTTGAAATTTGCGGTCGAATATGATGCCAGAGGCTCGGAAGATAAAGAAATCACATACGAAGAACATGCCATTGGTTCAGTTTTGTAAATTTGTTTTTTGTGTAATTAGTAATTGGCAAAGTAAATGTAGATAACACCTTTATCAGTTTAATTAGCATGTTATTATCATATCAGATAAAGTATGTTCAAGAATTGTTGGGACTGCTCCTTTTGCGTGTATTAAACATAATAGATTTTTTAGCATATTATTATCAATCTATTTCTTTGTTCTAAACAAGCCATTGGTTCAGTTTTGTAGATTTGTTTTTTGTGTTAAATGCATTTTTCGTGAGGAGGGGTCTTGATCTGAGGAGATTGATGAAGATTGTGCACCTCAAAAACCAATTCATAAGGTACCAATCCATGTTTCCTATTCGCTTATATTTTTGGTTTGGTAAATCTCCTTATAAGTTTCATGTCCTTTCTTTTGATTACTATGGATGAGATATATATCTTACATTTAACATTCAACTTCTTTACATTTTAGAACATGTAGTGTGTTTTTTGAGGATTTTACCAAATCAACTTTTAACATAAACTAAAAACACCAAACTAATATCTTGCCCTTGCAACGTGACAAAATATTTGCATTTGACCAATAATTGCAAGCAATTGAACGATAAATCCACATACCTGTATCTTTGTAAAATACCTGGAACATCAAAAAGATGGCTAAGTGGCTGCCGCCATGATTTTTATCTACTGAATATGGGAAAAAAAAACACCAAAAGGAATCAAATAGAAAACATGATTGGTCATTTTAGAGAGCATTTATGATCAAATAAAATGCAATGCCTTCTCTTGCTCTTGATTAGCTTTCACCCGCTCATTTTCTCCCACTCCTTTTCTCTACAATCGAAATAAAAATGATTTGGCTGTTTCAAAATAGTGAATCGATATCCTTGAGCACAAGCACTAATAACATCAACTATTTTGATCTGTGGGTACCCTAATGTTGGCAAGAGTTCTTTTATTAATAAGATTACTCTACAATCTTGAAGAAGTGATATATTTTGGCAAATGAAGAGTGGAAAGACGATGATGTTCCTAAGATCATGGATGGACACAATGTTGTAGAAAGAATGGGAAGACATCTTTCGAGCCTAGCCCTGGATCCTTCGACAATTAGGGTAGGATCGAGACCCAGGCTAAAAAGATGTCTTCCTTTTTGTTGTGGAATATAGGCTCTGATGTTGCAACAACAACAGACTGTGATGTACATATCACAATAGCTGAGAAACATAAATGTAGGCATCATGGTCACAATTTTTTGGAGACAACATAATTGAGTGCTATTCCCAAATGATGCAAAGCAACCACTACTTTGCATCATCTCGAAAAACTACTCAATTATGTTGTGTCTCCAAAAAATTGTGTCCATGATGCCTACATTTATGTTTCTCAGCTGTTGTGTCCCAGGACCCCTTATGACCCTTTACGACCATTTACGATCCCTAAGAATACATGTTAGAGGTCTTAAAATGTCATAAAGGGTCATAAGAGGCTCCTAGGAGGGGCTAGGTGAGCTTCCACCTTCATGTGGTTGGCCTTGTTAAGTAGAAAATGTTAAACTATTCTCGAAACAAAGAGAAGCTCAATAATTTAAGGTCTCAATCCATAGAGATGCTGAAAAAATAATGATAATCAATGATGGAGAGTTTTTAGATTCTGAGAAGACGTATATGGAGTAGAGGCCAGATTGAGTACCAATTCAGAGATGATGATTCAATAACCTACATCTATAAAACCTTCACAATTATCCCTTCTTTGGCCTCCACTCATTCTTCTTCTCAAAAATGGTTATCTAGAAACTTTGGATAGTGTTTTCTCATCCATGCATGAAATGTGCTAGTGATCATATAAAATTACTTTAGGCCTCCAGTATTGATGAGATGTACAAGTGTAAAATGTTTTTGCGAGACTGTGATCAATTTTTGCAGTGTACATAAATGCAAGGCTGTGATTATTCTCGACGATCGACAGGTGGCTAGGACTAAAGATAACACAGCTCAAGAGACCATCATAGGTTGTCTCTTTCTTCGGTCTATATTATTGACAAAATGTTTTACCTTTCATCAGCTCATCAAATCTGGGGATTTGAAAGAATTTAATAGAATATTTTCATGACAACGTATATTATTTAAGTTGACGTTGCATGAATTTATCTACTTCGCGCACTTGTATACTATGAAGATGGTGATAAAGAAGCATCTCCTCCCATGGCAATGCTTCTTTATCACCGTCCTCATAGTCTATAAGTGCACGAAGTAGATAAATTCATGCAACATCAACTTAAATAATATACGTTGTCATGAAAATATTCTATTAAATTCTTTCAAATCCCCAGATTTGATGAGCTAATGAAAGGTAAAACATTCTGTCAATAATACAGACCGAAGAAAGAGACAACCTATGATGGTCTCTTGCGCTGTGTTAACTTTAATGTGCCTATCCGTCAGTTTTTCAACAATTCATAATTAATTATGACAGACACATTATGCATTCAACAAAAAAAATGTCAGAAACAAATAACTTACGACATTTGGTGTGACAGTAACGCTATACGTTCAACAGGGAAACCTGTCGAAGAATAGTGTCAAACTGTTGCTATTCCGATAGTTTAAGTGTTGTAAAGAGAACATCTTCGATAGAACTTTTGACAGTGAGGCCATATCACCGACAGGTAGATCTGTCAAAATTTGATGCTAACTGTCGGTATTCCAATAGTTATACCGTTAGAAATAATATGGTTCGACAGTCAGTTCTGACAGAGGTTGTATATTTTTGATAGGTCTTGTTATCAAAATTTTGATGGATGAACCGTAGGAAATGCCATTTTGAAGCTGTTGTCATTTGCAACTTTTCAACGTGAGATGGTGTCAATAAACTGATAGGTAGGTCTTCTGTCACAATCTTCTATGCAAAAATGGCAATGGACACATGTGTCAAAATTTTGACAAATGAGTGTTGCAAATCTGACAAATGGCCATTGAAATTTGGCCCCAAATGTAGTAGTGTATTATTTTCTTGTATCATTGTATAATTTATTTTGGAGATATCATATTTTACTTTGTGTTGATTATTATTACATACCCTGCGACATGTGCAGTGGATGTGGGCTATCAGGTATACCTCGTGGTATCGGTTATAGCAGGATTTCATGTATATGATGATGTACTTATTTACATTATGTAGAGACTTTGTATGGTTGTTACATTAAGTGGTTTAATTAATACTTACGTAATATACGACAAGGAACCGTTGCAATTTGTAATCTATGTTTGAGTTGTAATTATATTGTATTGCTTCCGCATTGTTAAACATTGTTGTTGTGTAAGCTCTTAAGAAAAAAAATTATTTTGTAAACTTAGTTGCATATTTAGATTAATTTCTCTTTGTTTCCCTGGCGGGGCATTACACAAGATCTTAACAAGGCATGTCCTAAAGATGACTTCCCACTACCCAACATTGACATGATTGTTGATCTCACTGCTAGATTCCAAATGTACTCTCTAATGGATGGATTCTCTGGGTACAATCAAATCGAAATCGCACCAAAAGATCAAGAAAGACTGCATGTACCTATGCATGGGGTACTTTCTGTTGGAATGTAATTCCCTTTGGATTGAAAAATGCTGGAGCAATCTATCAATGAGCTATGACAAAAATATTCCATGTATGGTGCATAAATGCGTGGATGAATATGTGGATGACACTTTGGCTAAGTTTGCTACAAGAAATGCTCACCTTGATGTCCTAAATGATATCTTTGATCGCATTGAGCAATTCAAATTAGGATTAAATCTGAAAAGTATTTCTTTGGGGTAACCTCAGGTAAACTTCTAGGATATATTGTGTCATCAAGAGGCATTAAAGTAGACCTTACCAAGGTGAAGGTCATACTTGAAATGCCACTTCCTCACAATATAAGTCAAGTGAGATCTTTACAAGGAAAATTCCAATCTATAAGAAGATTCATCTCTTAAATTGCAAATAAGGCTCAACCTTTACCAAGACGTTGCATAAAGGGGTTACTTTCAATTGGACTAAGGATTGTGAAATATTTTTTTAGGAAATTAATAACTATCTAGCTAATCCTCCATTTCTCATGGCTCCCATTGTAGGAAAACCCTTACTACTCTACATTTCAGCTACAACAAAATCCTTAGGTGCATTACTCACACAACATGATGAACAAGGAAAGGAAAGAGCAATCTACTGCATTAGTCGTACATTGGTTTCCTATGAGCTCAATTATTCAACCATTGAAAAAGCATGCTTGAAAGTTGTATTTGCATCTCAAAAATTTAGACATTACACACTAGCACATTTTGTTCAACTAATTGCTACAATTGATCCTCTTAAGTAATTTCTTGGTAAAGCTACTCTCACGGGTCGCTTGTCTAAGTGGGTTATGATCCTTAGTGAATTTGGCATCACTTATGCTGACATAAAAGCTATCAAAGGAAACATCCTTGCATATCAACTTGTTAATGCGCCTTTAGAAGACAATAAACCAATTCACATAGAGTTTCCAGATGAATCAATTTTGCATCTCACTCAACATCCCTAGAAGATGTATTTTGATGACTCATTTACACAACAAGGTGTTGGTGCTGGGGTTTTGTTTATTACTCCTCAAGGATATAAGATTCTTAAAGCTTACAAAATGAAGTTCCCATGTACTAATAATGTGGCTAGATATGAAGCTCTTGCCAACGGATTAAAAATTTCTATTTAGTGGAAAATTGAAGAACTACATATCTATGGTGATTCTCAATTTGTGATTAACCAAGTAAACAATGAATACCAAACTAAAGATGAGAAGCTGCCACCATACAAGAAGATGGTTGATGATTTTAAGAAATATTTTGCCTTCATTACCTTTCAGCAAGTTCCAATAGTGGAAAATAAGGCAATTGATGCTATGGCCACATTAGCATCTATGTTACAACTTCCAGAACATTAATTCCTCTATAACTTCCTAGTGGAAGAATTGCCTTTCCCTGCTTATGACTCACCCGAGACCCAAAATGTATGTACTCTTATTGCCTCTAATTCTTCACGCTACTCCCAAATCTATAACTACCTTCAAAACTAAGCCATTCATGAAGTCCTATCTAAAAATGAAAAGAGAAACCTTATAAGAAGTGCATCTATTAGGATTGAGCAATATTGAGAGGGGGGTGAATCAATATTACAACACTTTAAATTAAACTTAAACCAATTCCAAATAAACCATATGAATTCTGAAATGAAAAGAACATAAACACATAACACATAACTCATAACACCATTATTTATTTTTGAGGAAACCCTGGCCAAGGGAAAACCCCGGTGAGGATGGTACCCACAACTATGCACTAAAATATAGTATCCCTATTAGAAGGTCTAGCCCTATTATGATATGAGTATTACATAGTACATTTCCTTGTTAGAGGAATATAAATCCTATTAAAGGTATACAAAAACCCTTTTAGAGGTATAGTGAGCTTATAGCTCTTACAATCAATAATTTAGTTACAAAAGTGTTCTTCAAGAGTGAACAATACAAGCATCTGCTATGCTTTGATAGTTCCAGTTATAGATTTCAATAGTATCTCTCAATCTCTAATCTCAAATTTTCTATCAACCATTACTGATATCCCAAATTCGCATCCATATATTTTTTTCTATCACTTTCAAGAAACACTCTTTATTTATACCTATTTTGCAATTCAGTCGGCTCTCAAATACAATACAAAACATAATAATTACTCATGCAAATAATAAATACTAAGTCGATGATCTTGTATTACCAAAGTGTCGATAATATATAATCTTTAGCTGACTTAGCATGTTACCATTCCCTCTAGCATTCCCTTAATCATCGCGACTGTTCATATGCCTCGTTTCGATGTTCCTTTGTCTTCGCATGCCTTCATATCACTGTAACTTGTTGATATCAATACCAAAACACATGAAACCTGAACTGAAGCTCTTACATATCCCAAAATGTCTTTCTCTAATCTTGCAAGCCATCCTATAACATATATTGTCTTCATTGACCAAAATAATACTATAATACTCTGTAAATCTGATTCTATACTTAGTCATTTTCATGATTGTGTCTTCAACACTCATACTTACTACATGTGATCACTATAACATAAGTGTTTCCATAAATGACAACCCTCAAGTGATCCATAGTGCTCCCAAAACATCACTTTCCGACAATCTCTCCCTTTGGCATTGATGGCAACATTTAGCGAAAAATGACTAAGTGTCAAAACACTATATGTACTCTTCCTTCTACTTTTATTTTCTATATACATATACACATTATTTTCTTCTTCTCTCTCTTCTTTTTTTTATATAATTTTCTTCTTCTTTTTAAAAAAATTTCTCTTCTTCTCATCATCATTTTTTTCTTCTCATTTTTCTCTTCGTCTCCCCCTTTGACATCAATGACAAAGGTACTCACAAAACTACAAAATTTTAAACATGTAGGACTTAGTGCTTACTCACCAGATTTAGAATATCTTGGAAGGAATCTTCCAAGGTCTTCACTTCATCATTCCATGACTTATTCAATAGTTCACTGACATGAATCAATCCATTCAGTGTATAAGATGCAGTCTCTTCTGCCTTTAGCTCAGTGGGTACAGAGTTGGTCATGGACTCCCCAATCTTTACCATCTCAGTGAGATGAGCTTCAAGAATTGATATCTTAGGAATGATTAAACTCTTTAGAAAACCAAATCTTGTCACTACTCTCCCTTTCTCTATGTTCAAAACATTTACCTTATCCAAAATTTTGGATGTCTCCTTATCCATTTCCAATATAATTTGTGAGGAAGTCTCACAACTGTCCATCATGATGTCCAAGGTAGCCCTGTCCTTAGCTATAATGTCTTCAATGTTTTTGATGTGTCTGATAGGATTGATGCAATAACTATATAAATGTCTTCCTCGTGCAACACAACTTTTGGCCTTAATTTTAGTTTCTTTCATAATGCCCAAGTCCCATGAGATGGACTGGAAAACTTCCTTCAACTTCTTTTCTAGGTATCTCTTCTCTGCATTTTCCTCTGCGATCTTCACAAGTGACTCATAATGGCTATCAAAGTTGTCTAGTTCCATGCTCAAGCCCTCTGCATCATCTTTTCCTTGAAATATAAGAGGTATAGGGAGTATTTTATTTACAGTATCTACTACCCTAGTGATCACCTTAACCTTATTATCTCCTTTTTGTTCTGACCTCTCTTTTTCTTTAGCAAATGCCATGAAGGATAATCTCATTAATTCATCCTCATCCACACTCTCCACATCAGTGCTCACAGGCTTGGCCATACTTTCCAACAATAGGGTGGAAGAAGTATCAGGTTCTTTTTTGATCTCAACTCTTACATCTTCTTATTTATCTGTCCCTATCTCTTTCCTCGGTTCTTCCTCTTTTTGTCCTTCCTTTTCCTATCCTTTCTCTTCCTGTATTTCTTCTTTTTGTCCTTCCTCTTCTTTTATCATTGCACTATCTAAGTTTCCTTGAAATGGGTCACTCTCATCCAGTGAAGTGTCAAGAGTCACAGGTACACTAGCAACAAAGAATTCTGATTGCTCATCAACTTCGCTTGCTTCCATACTCTCCTCAACTATCTTAGAGCTTTCTCCCATTCCCAAAGATGTAGGCTTGGTGTCTTTGGGAGGTGAAGTTTTCTTAGGCATGCCACTCATCATATTTGATCCAGTGCCTTTTGTGTATCCTTAATTACTTCATCATATTTCCTCACCATTATCTTTACAAGTCTGGCCTTAGTCCTTAGTAGGGGTTTCAACTCCTTAATTATTCTCTCCCTTTCCTATATGGAAACTACATCAACATATCTTCAATGGCTTTGTTCCTTATTGTTCCATCCTCTGATTGTGCTAATTTCTTTCTGATTTCTAGCTTCTCATACAAATCTTTTGGAATACTGCCTTCAATCTCTAATAAGTTCTTTTTGTAAACTAAAAGGTGCTCAATCACTAATTGATTAGCAGAATCATATCTCTTGTAATATCTATTAAGGGTCTTTAAGTAACCATCTCTTATTATTATTTTCTGCAAAATCTTTATGTCAGGTTTCCATAGGTTCTCTGTTTTATTTTGTTCTACTTTCTCTTCTTTCTTCTCAGTCACCTTCTCCTCTTTTCTCTTTGTTTCTACTTCAACCTTTTTTCTTTTAGGGCTGCTAGGTCTGTTTGATCTTGTAGATCTCCTAGGTGTGCTCGCATGTACATCTTCTTGTGTTATCTTCTTAGGGGTGACTGATAAATCTATTATATCAGAAGCGGTACTTACTATCTTTTCTAGTTCAGAAGGTGGAGGGGCTTCAATCCTCATGCTAGAAGATCCTTCTATCATCTTATTTCTTAATTCCTTTAGTTCTTCCTTTGTGATTCCAGCCTTCTCTTCCATCTCATTTGCCATCTTTTCTATCTTCCTCTTCCTTGTTCCTCTCTAAGCTTTGCTGACTTTTCTTCATAGGTTCCCCATCTTTCTTTAGATGTATCTATCTTTGATGCTAGAACATGTTCAATTTGTATTACAAGAACCTTAGAAATAACCTCATATCCCATAGGGTAGCACCATTTCTTCCTAGGCTCAACTACTTCAAAGCACACACAATCAGTTTCAACCATGAAATAGATTGTATCCTTATATCTTTCAACTAGTTCCTCAGGAATTCTGTACCTTTCCTTCATTTTCCTTTGCAAAATTTTGATAATAGAAAACAACACACCATCTACCTAGTCTTTGATATGTCTCTGATAGCTCTATGATATTTTTATACCAATAGGTATGTTGTCCTTCCATGCTCTAGGGTGCATTCCGAGAAATTTTTTCTCAATGTGAATGTACATATGTATCAAAAGTGAACCAAATCTGAATGCTTTTGACTTGTCCTTCTTAACAATCCTCACATTCTCCAAGAATTGTTGAGCCACAATTTCACATAAGTTATACTTGGTGTTCTATTTCACCATTCTATAAGCCATCTTTATGACTCCTTCTGATATAGAATTAGGTCTGCTACTATAGTATAACTTGTATCCTAGTAGCATTGCTACCAGTCTCACATCTTCTTGAAATATATCATTGACATTCATCACTCACTTATCCCATTTGGAATGTGTTAGGGTTTCTACTTGCTTCTTAATATTTTTCTCTGCCATAGGGATGGCTTCGGTATTGTCCAGTCTAGTTATATCATGAATTAGCTGTCTATATATCTTCATAGGCTGTTCTCCTATCCAGATAAACTAATCATGCACTCTGCTTAGGATAATCTTAAACTATTCAGTCTCATTGAATTCATTCAGGAGGGTTAGATTTATGATTGATTGGTCTTCTAAGTGTTTGAACTCTTCTTTCATTTTTCCATCCGATTCTATCATTTCATCTATATCCTCGTATATTTCCAAATCCCCTATAGTCTCATACTTACAATGAATGTAAGCCCTAATGTCTTCTACGTGAAGGATGTCGTATGGGGTTTGCAAAAACCCTCCTTTAGGATCATCCTCACAAGACTTAAGATGGTGTCTTTTAAACTTATACCTTGTCCTATCAACAACATCATAGGTCACAGGTGCATCTATAGCTTCTTGATAGAGTATATGATCTAAATAACTTGAATACGCTAGATTCCAGAACTTCTGCTTTAATTGATCACATAATGTGGCTTCTAGGTGATTGATGTGCTTCTTAACTCTTCTCTCCTTGGTCACTGCTTATCAAATGGTGAAGAAATGATATTCCTTAAGGTCTTTTATCCATTGTTGGGTGAGTAAGTGCATTTATCACAGTTAGCTCAACTTCACACAACGTCCAGTCAAACACAAATGTCACACTCATAGGATATAAATCTCCAAGTGTTCTGATCACATATATAGACTCCATAGTATCTGTATACACCATATCTAAGTTTGCATGATCTTATTCCACATAATTAGGGGCTGGATATAATTCGTTGTCTGCATCCAATGCTCCCCCTAAGGCCATGCTCGGCCTTTTAGGTCAATGTAACAATGTCAACATCATACGAAGACACAGTAGCATCTATTATCTCTCCTTGAACCAATGCCTTATTGAAATCTTTTACCTTCCATATCTTTTCATCATCTTCATCTGTTGGTTTCCTAAAATGATTCTTAAATTCATACATGTATTCACCAAGATTTTTACCACTGTCACCAATATTCTTCTTTATAACCACAAGAGGTGGTCCTCTTCTTTTTTCCATTCCATTGTACCTGCAAAACTTTTCTATAAGTCCTAAGCTGTTGCATTTGTAAGATGTGGGTGGTCTTCTATCCTGATTAACCTGAAGTTTACAATACCTTGCAGTATGCCCAAGGTTGTTACATTTGTAACTTGTGATCTTCGCTATTGATAGTTCCAGTTATAGATCTCAATAGTCTCTATCAATCTCTGATCTCACATCTACTATTAACCATTATTGATATCCCAAATTCGCATTCATATCTCATACATATCTTTTTTTTCTATCACTTTCACAAAATACTCTTTATTTATATCTATTCTGCCATTCAGTCGACTCTCAAATACAATGCAAAATATAATAATTACTCATGAAAATAATAAATAATAAGTCAAAAATCTTGTATTACCAAAGTGTTGGCAATATACAATCTTATCTGACTTAGCACATTATCATTCCCTTAATTATTGCGACTATTCATATGCCTTGTTTCACTGTTCCTTTGTCTTCACATGCCTTCATATCAGTGTAACTTGTTGATATCAATACCAAAACACATATGACCTCAACTAAAGCTCATACATATCCCAAAATGTCTTCCTCTAAGCTCACAAGCCATCCTATAGCATATATTGTCTTCACTGACCAAAATAATATTGTAATACTTTGTAAATCCGATTTTGTACTTAGTCATTTTCATGACTGTGTCTTCAATGCTCCTACTTACTACATGCGATCACTATAACATAAGTGTTGCCATAAATGATAACCCTCAAGTGATCCATAGTGCTCCCAAAACATCAATTGCCAACAACATCCATGTATCTACTTTTCACTAATGACTTGTTTAAGAGGAGTCTAAACGGTACCCTCCTTAGGTGTTTAGAGCATGAGAAATCTGACAAAATGTTAAGAGAAGTCCACAAGGGTGTTTGTGGATATCATTTGAATGGTATCTCCTTGGCTGAGAAAATCTTGAGAGTAGGATACTATTGGCCTACCATGGAAAAATATGTTGTCCACTTTTCTAAAACTTGTCAAAATTGTCAGTTCCATGGAAACTTGATTCATGCTCATGCTCAGGAAATGTTGCCTTTTATTACTCTCTGGTCATTCTAGCAATGGGATTTTGGTCTCATGGGTCATATATATCCTTCATCCTCCAATGGACACAAGTTCATTATTATAACAACTAAATAATTTTCTAAATGGGTTGAAGTTATACCTCTTATCAAGGCAACATGAAAGCAAGTGGCCATGTTTACTCTCAACTATATAATCTGCAGGTACAAAATACCCTCCTCAATTATCAAAGACAATGGAGGATAGTTAAAGAACAATGATATTGATGATCTCTATGTGAAGTTTCGCATGACACATCATTCCTCATGTATTTACTATCCTCAGGGGAATGGATAGACAAAATCTTCAAACAAAACAATCCTTAAGATCATGCATAGAATAGTTAGCAAATTAGGGATGGATTGACAGTTACAATTGAATCCAACTTTATGGGCTTATCAAACAAGCATCAAAACTCCTACAAGAGCTACATCTTTCTCATTGGTTTATTTTTCTAAAGCAGTATTACCAATAGAAGTCAAAATACCTTCACAAAGGGTATCCCTACATGGACTCATCACATATGAAGATTATAGAACCTCTCGACTTCAAGAGCTAGATGAGCACATAAAGGAAATATTTGACCATCTAAGAGTCTATCAAAAGAGAATGTTTAAAGGATACAACAAAAAGGTTCACCATCATGAATTTCAGGTCGATGATCTCATTCTAAGAGAGAACCTGGAAAATCAACAACATAGAGAGCAAAAGGGAAAATTTGAACCTAACTAGCTGGGTCCTTTTATCATTACTACAACATTTGGTTCTGGAGCTTATCAACTGGCTACTCTAGAAGGTGATGTTCTCAAAGTTCCTATCAATGCACTCCACCTGAAACGGTTCTATAGCTAGACATTTCGCATCTTGTACAACAACTTATGATCCTGAAAAAGTTCTAAAAATTATATAAATTCTTGAAAAAAAAACCTAAAAATTGTAAAAAGTCCTGAAAAAATGGTTATCTTGGAAAAAGCCTAGTAATAGGCATCTTGATAACACCAAAAATAAATAAAAAAAATCGTGCATTGGTGAAAACCTGGAAACAGACATCGTGGTAGTAAAAATATGCAATAATGCCAAGTGGTGAAAACCTAGAAACAAACACTACTTGTAACTTGTGCTCTATCTATCAATCCATTGTGTTGGCTCTTTCCTCCATCTCGGTTCACTTGCTTATCCTATCTCTCCATTCTCTTTCCCTTGTGTGACTGTGTCACCTTGGATTAGAGTCTTGATCTTTGTCTTCATTCCTTTCTTGCAACTAGGGGTAATCTTCTATCGCTTCCTATCTGAGATGAGTTATCATCATTTGGCCTTTCTTCTTTGAGCTTAACCTGAGTCAGTCATCTATCCTTCTTGGAACCAATCATCATTGACACCAATCATAGTATTTCTTAATACTACCCTTGGACATCAACTATGTTTTTCAACAGTACATATCAGATATTTCACTATCTAACACACTTGCATACAAGTGCACTAGTGTTTCTTGACACTCACACATACACATGAGCCAAAACATGAAACTTGTTGAGATATGTTGAATTTATTTTCTTTGTGTGTTGTCTATCATCATTGGCTTTTGCTTGTTGTGTGCCCATGACTCTCGAGGATGTCACTGGACTAGAGACGTATGAATGGGGGCATAACATTTTTTTCCTTTAATTTATGCTTTTGTGTGTGTATGCAAGAAAGAACTCATGGTTATACTGATGTTTATATCTTGGTATTGGTGCGATCCTTCTACATTAACTTGGAAACACTATTATGGTCATCTCAGCCTCTATGCATAGATTCTTATGGTTGTTTCCTACATTCTATCTGATAAGGTCGATATTCATGTCTTCATGGTTCTTCTTAGACTAGTGAAGATTGTATTGACCTTGATGTCCCAAAACTTCTCAAATGATGATTAAAATGATATAATATTCTATGGACTAGTGACTAGACACACCATGTCCCTTGCATATCATTGTAAGTTTGCATTTAGTTTTGCATCTTGGATCCTTTGATCATCTCCCTTTCATCCTCCTATTGAAGGGGTCCACTGTATTTATCCTTCGCATATCTGCCATTACAAGATCAATTCCCTACTAGGGGCACCAAGTGCTAAACTCTCATAAGCTTCATCTAGTTTTGACATCTTGAATCCATTTTTTGGGCTCAAAATTAGAATCTGGAGCCGGTTCATGCCTCAAATTGTAGATATAAAGTTTCTAAGATAAATACGACCCGCAGATGCATCTTGATCCCAAATCATCTTATTCCCATCCTCCTTCATCTTGGTCAACTCTAGTCAACCTTGATCAACTCTAGTCAAACTTGGACAAACCTAGTCAATAGGACACCCGAAATTAATTCCAATCGCTATATCAAACATCCAAAAATATTTTCATGTTGACCTCATTCTTCTACATCTCATCATTCCAATTTCAAGCCCGAGGGGGCATGCCAATATATAAAATCTTCTTCATCAATCAAATCTTATAATCTTCAAATCTACCAATTGAACCAAATCTTTATCGATCATGTCAATCAGTGACTAAAATATCATCACTTAGGGTATCTCAGCTTTAGGAACCATATCAAGTTGAGATTCTCTACATCCTTTCTGGAAGAGTGTTCTCATCTCTTCACATCAATTCACTTGGACATATAATCTAGCTGTCTCTTGGAGCATACCAATCTGAGACCGCTTCTCTATCTGGCCTCTTGTCTCAATCTATCTTTCTTTGACTCTAATTAGTTTCATCTTATCTCATCAAATTGGCTAGTTTTCATCTATCCCTTGATCAAGTGTTCAGTTTCATCACACCACATCAAGCTAAGAACTCTAGTCTAACTCATCAGTCTTCTCTCAATCAAGTGTGGAGCTGATATCTGTTATCTTAATCAATCCCTGAAAATAGCTTCATTGCTTTACACCAAGTTGTTTCCTGATCTAGCTTCCAACCTATTCTTTGAATCAATGTGCTAGCTCACACACCAATTCAAAGAGGGGAAAATATAATCACCAAAATTGGGTATAGTAAAACTTAAGCCCCTAATCTCAACCAATTTACCTAATTTCAAATCTAAATCCCTATGAAAAATTTACTAGATATAATTGTGCAGAGTAACCCTGGAAATCCCCTTTACATAATTAAATCGAAAAATAAATTTTTTTATATCAAGCTTATACTATGGTTTAATTTCTAGAGCTTTCATATTTATTTAATTGCTATAATATTTCTTTTATTATAAAGTTTCTACACTTTTATTAAAAGAACACATTCACAAGTGTGCACATACTTAATCCTGATTAATTAACAATTAAAGGGGATTTTGCTTTCAAATTTGCTATTTTGTCTTATTCTACCTAACATTTCTTTTGCCTCTTAATCCCCACCACTCATTTCTACCTAACCCTGCATCTCCTTCATTATCCTTTTGCCTCTTAATCTCAATCACACATTCTTTGCCACTTAATCTTAACCCTCTATTGTAGAGGCAAATTCTTTAAAAGCTCTTCTCTCCATTGAACAAAGTATCCCAAGCATACTTGCATTCTAGAGCACTTCTTGGCATTCTTGAGCATTCTTAGCAATCTAGTTTACTTTCTTGCATTGTTTATCATAGCATAATTTCTTGCATTTTCATTCTAGAATACTAGCTTCTTTGTATCCACTCTAGCTTAGTTCTTTCATTTTATAGTTGTTAATATTGCATTGCATCATAGATTACTATTGCATTTGCTTTTAATGTAGTTCATTTCTATATCTGACTTTGCATTATCATTCTTAGTTTAATCTTGCATTTCATAGTTTTGCAATCCTCCTAGTTTACTTTACATTTCATCTTGCAACTCAAAGAAGACTGGGATCATCTTGTGAATCTTCCATTTTGAGGTTGTCTAGTCGCTAGTTTTATTGTCTCAATCTGATGAGAACAATCTAGAACTAAACTTGCTTCAAATAGGAAGCAATAAGCCACTTTTAAACATTTATTTGTTTATTTCATGTTCTTGTACTAGATTAGGAATGTTTGATGTAATGGTTTATTGAAGTGTGTGTTTTGCAAATCTAAGGCATTACATTTTTATCACACACAAATATAACATTTATTTATAAATTTATGAGACAATACCATTATGGATATTTATATATTTTCTATTTCATGTTGGAAGAGAATGCTATTGTACTTTGAAATGCATGTTCATGTTAGATTGACACATAGACGCTAAAGTGAGGGATAAATACAATGACAAAATCAAACCACTCATAGGTCATTTTCATTTTCATTTGTATCCACATTGACGAGACAACCTTGATATAATAACAATGACAAGTTGCACACTCTTATGCTAATAATGACTCATGGTCTAATCCCTTTTAATCTTTATTTCATCCCTATTTGTACTTTTTCCCATATAATCTCTACCTATTCATATCTAATACATCATAATTAGCACTTATTTCCATAGATTCATTTCTTACCTTGAAACCATCATCGTGTACTCATGAATCATTTCTGAGTGATGTGGGTTTAACTTGGATCAATCTTGAGGAGCCCAAGAATACTACTCGGATGTGGACTTGTCAAAATCAAATTTTAACTTTCCTACCACCCATCTATTATCCATTATGAGCTGGCCTAGCATATATTTCATGAAATATTGTTATGTCATGATATTTAATGACATTCATTTTGCATAAAAGAAATCTTCCAAAAAAGAGAATAAGCGCACTCCAATTCTAAAGGGCATAAATGAATTAGACTTGCATCATCATCATCATCATACAAGCCACCTGCACGCTTGTAAAAGTTATTTTCTATGTTTCCTATTAGCATTGATTTAGTCGACCAAGACGCTTGACCTAGATGAACACACTCACATATTGAGTGGACAAGCTCTTAGATAGTGTCCCTAGACATTGTCATGATAGATTTACATACCAAGAAGGTTAAGGTGATCAGATTTTCATGTATAATCTCCATTAGATTATTCACGGGTGTCTTATATTGATCCCCACGACATATCAAGTTTGTGGCAATCAAGATGACCTTAGAGGGCTCGAAATTGATTTGCAAATTTTTTCTATGCTAAATTTGTAAATGTTGTTTTCTATATTTCCCATCAACATTGGTTTAGTGCACCAAGGGGTTTGAGCCTAGAAGAACACACTCACCTATTGAGTTGATAAGCTCCTAAACAATATCCCTAGACATTGCCACGATAGATTAAAATACTAAGAAAGTCAAGACAATCAACTTTTCATGTATACATTCTATCATATTATTCACAAGCATCTTAGGTCAATCTCCCAAGACATCTAATTCTTGACAATCAAGATGACCTGAATTAGAATTTTAGACATTCATAACAATGAAACAATAACAAATTGAATCAAACCACATACATCATCAATCCTAAAACTAAAATCCTCTAATCCTTTTATCTATCATATTCATTTCAATATAAATATATATCCCAAACCTGTCATCTAAATTATTTTAAAATTAGTTAGTGGTCTCAACAAGCTTTCTAGCCGTGCACACATGATGTGTACAAAGAAATGTATGGATTTAGAATTTGGCACGTAATTCCCGATGACGTGGCAGGCTCACACTTTCCGTTTTTTTAGCAATTGGATTTTATGCCGTTGGATCAACGTGGGACACTTCAATAAAACAAAGTGAGTGGGTCCCGCCCTAATACGTGATCTTGATTGTTCGTGAACATCATTCATTTTTCATGGGAGGGTTTCACAACTTGCGTTTTTTTTTCTCCCACTTATCATGGGAGGATCTGACCACTTTGTCCTTTTTTTCAATCTTCACCAAAGAGAATTTTGTCCTTACATTCTTGACATCCTACATGGATAATCAATATTTTAATTGATTTACATTTTATTATGGTATAGTGGAGAGGAATATGGGGTAACATTGGTTTAAAATATGGCTAATTATGTGTGTTTTTAATTAATTGAGTGACTTTATGTTTTTTGTGTGTGTGAATGGTGTATTTTTAATTATAATCTAATAGAAATGGCTTGTTCATGAATAGACCATTTTCATTAGATTATAATTAAAAATACATCATTCACATGAAAATATATATATATGACAATGTTCTACTACAGTTTCAATTTCGACTTTACCTATGTCAATTAAGGAGGATCAACATATAATGTGCTATACATACATACATACATATATGTTTGTACGTATGTATGTATGTATATGTATAAGTATACATGTACACACACACACACACACACAAACATCTTATAATAAGAGAATAGGAAAATGCTATGCTAGGGTTTCAATCTTGGTTTTACATATGTCAATTAATGTCCTCCCTAATGTTATACTACTTTTCTAAAGCAAGAATTTACATTATTATTTTTGCATTTATTGTTAACTTGCTAAAGTTGGAGGCATTTCTCCCCTCTTTAAAATGCCTTAAACTTCATTAACTTAGAAACTATTATTGGTGTTGAAGGTTTGACAAATGCATGAGGATGGCACCACCAATCCAGTCTAAGAAATTTATCCTCAATGTATTCCACAAGTTATGTCTTCTAAAAAATCTCCTAAGTGATTCTTGTCATTCCAAATTTTGATAGTGTTTGTTGGTGGTTTTTTTTCCCCTTTAATTGACTATTATGCTGAGAGAGTACCCTTAAATTCGTGCTTAAAGAGTGGGCAACCAAGGCTTGGTCTTTGCATGGGATCCACCTTGATGTTGGAAATCAAGGTTCAACTACGACAATATTAACCTTAATGATGTGTATGAAACTATAAAATTGTGTATCACAAAATATCTAATATGATGTTTATGTGATTACCACAATACAAAATAATAGAATAAAATCACCAACAACACAAGTGACACAAAATTCACATTGAGAAACTCTTTTGGGAAAAAACTCCAAAACCAAAGTGATTCAAAGCCTGCATTAAACTCCAAATGAGTTTACGATAATTCAACTTCATTCTCAAAATTTTGGCACCACTTTGTTACTTAAACAATATACAAAATACACATATGAAACTACTAAGAAAGTTACCAATGTATAAATGAGCCAGATGTGAGATTTCCATTATAGTATCTCAAAAAAAGAGACAACAAAATCACCCACACAAAAACATATTGCCACCTCCTCATGTACAACCTATAAACTTAGTAAAAATAATTAAATGGTCACATGACCTTCACATGGGCACCTAATCCATAACCAATAAAGTTTGCTCATATTAAGTACTACATTTCTCTTCAATGACTTACATGCACAACATGCAAACTTGGGCACTCAAATTTGGAAGTCAGACCAATAAAATATGTCAATATGCATAGATAGGTAAGTCCACCTAAACCCCCACTCCCAAAGTCGAAACTGAAAAGAAATAATTTGGTAATATGCTTTGTAACTGTCATATCAACTAGATCTACCTCTATGAGTGCAATTATAAATTGTCACAGAATAATAAATACTACATATTTTTGTTATACATGACCCTAGGCATCTTGTTATAATGTGAAGTTGATACTATTCATGTTGTTTTCATTGATGTCAACATATTTGATGCATAGATGTGGTTCATATCGATTGATGTGTGTACCGATATCTTTGGTGTATCAATAGTTGGTGTTGGTGTATCGGTAGAAGTGTTCACTGAAAGATGTGCTTTAAATCTTTATTCTTATCCATGTTGATGATGGTCTCTTTTAGTGTGCAACATATGGTGGAATGTTTGTTTGGGTTTGGTCATATATGGAGTGTGCACATTATTTTTTGGTCCCAATAATTACCGTGTAATGCATTGTTCATACTCGTTCGTACAAAAAATATCGAAGAAGGTGTAGCATGTTATTATGTACAAGGCATGTTTTATTGAGTGAGGTGTCCACATTTCATTCCTTACCACCACAAGAATGCTTAGGTGTGACATGTTTCAAATTAGTTTAGGTCAACTTGGTTGCTGGTATCAAGATATATAAGAAGAACAATAATCTTAGTATTTCATAGCGATGCTCATATGCTTGTATATGTGAAGTGAATGTGAATATGACAAGGAAAGATCTGTGTGTTGATGTTCATGCAATATGGTGTAATCGGTAGCAGACTATTATAACATTTCTGTATTTCAGTGTGTTGGTGAAAATGGTTTTAGTGATGGATTCAATCTCATTTCTTATATTCTAGTAGTGAGCCTAATTGTATTAGCAGTGGGCCTAATTATATTGGTAGTTGGCCATATTAAATTTTTAGGGTAGTTACCCTAATTGACTATGAGCCAACTTGCAGTGAGAAAACCAATAGTGAGCCCTTGTAAAAATCACCTTAACTGGTGTCACCTTAACCAATGTTCATTTCATGAGAATTAGCTTCTTTGTGGTTTTTTCCAGTTTGGGTTTCTGAAAGACCTTCCTTGTCTTCCTTCTTGTAGCTAGATAGATGAGCACTTGCAACCAAAAACTTCATCAATAGAACAAATAACAGACCCTTCTTGGGCTAGGTCTTGGTGTGAGTTACCACTCCTCACACTTGTAGGCTCTTTTAGCTCTAATACCAATTTGATACAAAGAATCTAATCCAACACCCTAAGATCCATCTGATCCAACCTTCAATTCATTACATTTCCAATGCATTAAAGGCATAATCACTCACTAACATGTTCCAACCTAAGATCCATCTGTTCCAACCTTCAACACCCTAAGATCAATCTGATCCATCTGATCCAATCTTCAACACCCTAAGATCCATCTGATCCAACCTTCAATTCATTACATTTCCAATGCATTAAAGGCATAATCACTCACTAACATGTTCCATGTTCATTCAATCAATCTTTCCATTCATGATCCTCTCCTAGGATTCACTAATCAGGTAACAACAAATCAACATATCTTAAGGAAATGTCATAGCCAACATGCCTCATGCAATCTTCCACCCATCTTACCATTCTATGACCATTCATTTGGCCTTCAACCAACATCCTTTCCACATTCGTTTCTCTTTCCTTTAACTTCTCCATTTGAGTCCTGATCATACCAATTCATAGATCAACAATCTTTAATGAACAACATGCACCAACCTTTCACATTATCTCACACACACAAACATTAGTCCCATGTCCATCTTCTATGCAACTTATTAGTTCTAATCAAGAAAATGAGTCCATGTCTTCTCACTGTCTTATTGGTCATGCTTGCTCGCAAACTTTAACTCTTCAATGTAGAACACATTCCTACCAGTCACAAGGCTTCTTAGAAATAAAATAAATTAGATCCTTATACTCTATGTGCATTCATAAACAACCAAGGAACAAATCAAGAACAAATAAGTTAAAATTGTCATACTGCCTTGTTGGAATTGTTCCTGACATGTGCTATCATTGATGTCAACATATGTTTCAAAAGATTGACTTAATTGTATCTAATGTTTCAGTAATATTGGTGTATCATCAGAAAATGGAAGCACTTCCATTTAGGACAGGTTTATCCCTCTGAGTAAGTGGTCTAGGGTCATGTCAAGCGCCTTGAATGGGTCTGTGAATGGATCTGGCTTTTTCCCCTATTCTGCTTCTCTCTCCACTTATTTCCAGCCTATTTCTCGCACCTGGTCCTGAGAAACTTGGATATGTGACCTCAGGGTCAAGGTTGAACTTATGGGTCAAGGTCAACCTCGACTCTGACCTAGGTCAAAGTTGACCTCAACCTTGACCCTGAGTCCAAATTTCAAATTTTGGAGGTTTCAGGATGTCGGGCTTCGAAAAGTTTTATTTCCTACTTCCAGGTCGACTATTTTGGATTTCAGAATGGTAAACTCTTAAATTGTATTTAATCTAGGTCCATTTCTAAGGGTTAAGGCCTAATTGTAATTTAATTCCCCTATGTTGGCCCCTCTAGAAGTTTGTGCCCTAGATCACTCTAAAAGGAAGCCTTCCTCTCTCATTTCAATCTATCTCATATATCTGAAGACCAAGCAACTTTATAGCAATCCACTTTTCATGATCAAGATCTCAAGTACAATCAAGATATCAAGAAAGAAATAAGGAGAAGGAAAGCATTCAAGCATTCATTTATATTCAAGAGTTCAAGCATTCATCATGGAGATCCATTGATAGCCATTGAAGGATTCAATCTCTTTGAAGCCCTCTTGTTGAAGATTTCTCCATCCACATTCATTCAAACTTCTTCCTATTCCAAGATCCATTCAAGATTGGTGTTTAAGATCTAATGCAATTGATTTGAGACATCCTACATATAATTCTACATTCATTTAGAGCATCCATACTTGTGGATTCAAGGATTCGAATCCTCTAGAAGGATTTCAGCATAAGTAAGGTGAATAGTTCAATTTACTTTGTTTATATATTGTAATTTCAATTACATTTCAAGGTTGATTCCAAACCAGGGTTTGACCAAGGAAAAATCCTCATCCAAACAAAAAAAAACCCTTTTTCTTGTAGGTGCAGGTGCGGGACGATGAATATTAGTGCAGATCTGGATACCCTTTTCGACAAACTTTTGAGGTCTGCGAATAAAATTTCTGTCAGAGCTATTTCAGGTCAAGGATGACTTTTAGTGGGGGTCAAGATTGTACCCCAGGGTAAGATCTTACCCCAATCCTAAGGTCAAGGATGACCTTTCTCCGAAAGACAGAAGGTTTCTGGGTTTTCTCTATCTCTACATTTCTAGGCGGAATCAGGTTGCAGAATCTCTGGAAACTGAACACAGACATCAAAAAATAGTCTTTTCCAAATTTACCCTATTTTGAGGTTAGTATTTGTCTTCAATTCAATTAATTTTTCAAATGAACATTTTCCATAACGGATTATAAGGGTTTCTCCTATCTTCATATTCTCCATAGATTGATTCATTTGTGTATTGATCACTTCATTATGATTAATCAATTTGGATCTCTTCTTTGGGAATTTGGATTAAGAAGTAGGTCCTATATTCCCTCGCACATTCAAAGAACATGCACATTACTACATTACATATTGGTGAACACACTTTTCAACCACACAATTGGTTAAGATAGGAACATGCAGAATCATCATGGTTGTATGGGCTGTGTACGACATGTCTAACTCTGCAAGCTTGGATTTGTGTTTCAGATGGAATTTAGATCTTATATCTAAGATCACATGTAATAATTTAATAAGAGGAATAAGTTACAATAGTAGTTATACAAACTGGTTGCAAGAACAAAAATAGAGGTCTGTGCCAAAATTAGTCTCTGAATTTTTGTGTTTTCTTGGATGCGAGATGGATTTAGGATATGTGATTTCAAGATATGATAGAAAAATCATTAAGGAATAATTTCCCTTGTTCCTTGATTGTTGCGATCTTGGTGATGTTATCATTAGGAATTGTTGACATTCATGTGTTGTCATTGATGTCAACATATGATTGTGAAGGATCACAGGATTGCTGAATAAGATGTTGAGAAAAATGTTTCACTAACTATAGAAAAGAGTGCAAAAGGCATGTGATGATTTGTGTTATGTATCTGAGTATGTGAGCTTGTCTTTGGGTACTAGACAATGTCTAAAATGGTTTTCTATGATCACAAAATCTTATTAGTTGGTTACAATAAGTTACAATGAAAACATTGTGGACTAGCCTTAGGACAGTGCAGAGGAAAATAATGAAATGGTTACTGTAATTCTATGTATAGCATGTATGCGAGATGGAGTTATGTTTGGTGAGCTTAGGATATGACAAAATACACATGGAACTTCATCTTAGGTGGACATGAGGTCACAAGGATCATAGTGATGTCAGTTGTAGTGTCTGACCTTGAAAAGTCTTATTTGGAGCCAGCCTATGGGATGTGGCATGTTCTACCTTATGCGAAGATAAGTTATGGATTATGGAGTATGATGATCGACTGATGGTTGTTATTTTCTTATCCAAGATCCTATGTGTATCTTGACAAGAGTATATGTAAATCATTTTTATTAGGAAAGGCCTAATTGGTGTTGACCTAATAAATCATTTGTATCTTGTATAAAGGGGTGAATCAAGTGATGCAAAGAGTGTGGTGTGTGTGTAAATGTGGTGGATGTGAGGACTGTTGATGTAGAGTAGGTTGTGTGACAATTGTACTTCATTGGAACTATTTTAGCAAAGGAGTTTTTGTTAGTCATTTCATGATTTGTAATTAGTATATTTATATACTTTCATTTGGATAGTGGTTCCATAAGGTTGGTTTAACCTTCAAAAGGTGGATTTGACCTTCACATTGGGAAAGTTTCTCCGAGCGAAGAAAGGCTCATCTTATCAACTCCTAACAAGGTTGCTGACTTAAAGAAAGGAGTCTGTCCTTTAAAATGGACTTTTTAATAGTTGTATTTATCTACTCCTAACCAGGAAAAATCTTGTAACTGAGATACTTAATTACTAGTGCACTATTTGTGGGTTCCATCCCCACTAGGTTTTTTTTCCCTTAACAGGGTTTCCTCGAAAATAATTCTTGGTGTTCTGATCCGTGTTGCATTTGAGGTTTCAGTTTTACATTAACTACTTTGATAAGAAAACATAATGTTTTATATTAATGATATACAATTGATTCACCCCCCCTCAGTTGTTTCCAGGGTGAACCCACAATAGTGGGTTACACTTTGTTTCTTGGATGGACACTGAACTCTACATTTTGAAAAAAACTTTTAGATTCATATGCATATTGTGGTTAAACCGTTTGAAATCAAAAGATGAAGTAAATTAGAGTATTTTAGCATTTTCTTTATGTATTATATATATATTTTTTATTTTTATTTTTGAATTGTTTTGAATGGTTTTTTCTTTCTCCCACAAAAATTGTTATGTTACTGAAAATGTCATTTTCAAAGAGTTACATTATTTTCATAGAGCATAACTTTTTTTATAAAATAGATATCAATGTGCTTCTTTCTAATTTAGTCTTGTAACATCCATATAGAGGGAATGCAATTGGTTTAATGACATTATCATGATTATTGCATATTTTATTAACATTTAAAGTTGACTAAACTGTAATTTTGACATACCTTGACTACATAGCTTATAACTTGTTGTGTATTTGTCCAATTTCATTTTTATTTTTTTTGATATAAAGATAAATTCAATATCTAGGGCATAGATATTATTTAGAATTTTTTTTTCTCTTATTTGGTATTTTTCCATAAGCGTCAAACATAGAGGTAGACATACGGTGAAATATCTATATTTACTAAAACTAAAAATACAAAGTCATAATAAACTTAATATCTATTAATATTATAATCATTGGAAATATTTTTCTCAATAGTACCTTACTACATAGATAGGTTTCTCAAAAGAATTCATTTGATCTTCCAAAAGATAAAGTCGAAGTGATTTTTTGTTAGCATTTTAATAGGTGTGAAGGAGACTCCATTGTAGGTATGAATGAGGAGTATATATATTATATCAATGTTTTTTTATCTAAGAGGCTTTGAGCTAACCATTTGTAATTAATTCCTTCAAATGGACCCTCCAAAAGCTTAAATCATCATATTTTATTAAAAATGTGTTATTTCAGCAAAAATCAACATGTCTAAAAAAGTGTAACCCACTATTGTGGGGTCACCCTCCAATAATTGGTTTCAAAGATATTGGTCCTCAAAGAGAAATCTTGACCACTTGAGGTGATCATAAGATGGCCTATTACAGGAAGGAAAATCCTAAATTTGATGTCAAAAACTTTGACAACTAGAAGAACAAGATGAGGACACATTTTTTCTACCTAGGAATTGATTATTGGATGATTACAAAGAACAAGGAAAAGATTGTTGTAGAAAGTGATTTTCCTAATGCTACCGATGATGAAAAGAAGACTCTTTCCTACAATATGGTTGCAAGGGAAGTTTTGATAAGCACACTATTTGAAGTGGAATTTACTGAGGTTAAGGATCTTGATTCAACTCATGAAATTTTGGGAAGATTGGAAGCACTTTATGAAGGAGACAAGTACACAAAGCAGACGAAGTTACAAAATTGGAAAACAAAGATGAAAAATCTAAAAATATGAGAAGATGAAAATATTAGAGCTTATGTTTAGAGGGTTTCAGAAGTTGTTATAGGGATCACGAATTTAGGAGGCACTTATACTGAAGAAGAGGTCATCACACAGATTATGAAATCTTTGACACTTGTTTACAAGACCAAAGTGCAAGTGATTGAGGAGATCATTCCATTGACTCAAGGATTAAATAGAGAGATATTGATAGCTAGGTTAACTACCTTTGGGGCAACATAATTACAAGATTCAATACCCAAGATAGAAACTACATTCAAGCAACTGTTCATAATAAGAAAAATACCTCATCATGACTTGCAAGCACTAGTAGGGTTAATGAGTATCATGAGCTTGGAGACTATGGATATAATTTAATGGAGATCGATGAATAAAATAGGAAGATGGATGAACTTGTTGCTTTGATTGCAAGAAAGGATAAAATAGGTAAGGGAAAATTTGATGGAAAATTACCTTTAAAATATTTTTCTTGTAAAAAAATTAGTCACTTTGCATCTATATGTCCTACAAGGGTCTCTAAATATAAACCTAAGTTCACTAGATCAGATTTCTATGATGAGAAATTTTATTATGCTAGTGAAGCTGTGTTTGATGATGACTCTATAGGAGATGAGATTGGGTTTGTAGCTTTAAAGGATAATGAACCTATTCATGAAGAAAAATCCTTAGTTTTACATGTTGAGAAGAAAACTTAATGGATCATTGATAGTGGATGTTCACATCACATGACTGGTGATCAAGATAGGTTTGTTTAGCTTAAGATTCATGATGGTGGAGTTTTCAGATTTGGTAATAATACTCCTAAATTGATTATTGGAATAAGATCGATGTTTTGGGTGGAAAAACTAACACTAATAATGTATTGCTTGTTGATGGACTTAAGCATAACATTTTAAGTTTTGGACATCTTATGGATAAAGGTTATTAGTTACAGTTCATTAATGGATCATGCACTATCAGAGGATGAAAGGGAAACTTGATTACATCATGAACAAAGACAAGAGGTAATGTATTTTAGTTGAACATTGCTGATGCAAAATATTTTGTTTCACAGATTGATAAAGTTGGCTATGGCATATAAAATTTTCTCATGTAAATTTTGATAAAATTGTGAAGGAAAGTAACATCAATGCAATTAGGGACTTACCAAAAATTGTGAAGCCCTCTAGTGCCATGTGTAGAGAATGTGTAATGGAAAAATAAAAAAAGGAGTGTCTAAAGAAAGTCATACATTGACAAAGGAAAGCTAGATTTGGTGCATACAGATCTATGTGGTCCTACAAGGACATGATCCTCTTATGTTAAAAGGTATTTCATTCTATTTGTTGATGATCACTCTAGAATGATGTGGGTTTCTTTTGTTAAAGAAAAATCAGAGGCATTTGGAAAATTCAAGATCTTCAAGGAAAAAGTAGAAATTGAATTAGGTCTGAAGATAAGATGTTTGAGGTCAAATAGAGGAGTAGAGTTTACATCTATTGCATTCAATTCTAACTGTGAAGAACATGGGATAAGAAGGAAAACTTCTTCTCCTAGGACTCCATAGAAGAATGGGATTGCAGAAAGAATGAACAAAACTATATTGGATGCTACTAGAATAATGATGATTGAAGGAAATGTATCACATGTGCATTGGAGGGAAGTTGTCAGTACTGTAGTTTACACTTTGAAGATAGTTCATATTAAGGAAGGTAATGTAAAGGAGTAAAAATATGTAGGAGGGTCTATCTTTATCCTTTACACAATATTGCTATATCTATGGGGGAAATAAGGATCTATCCCTAATCCAAATTCCCAAAAGGAGAGATCCAAATTGATTAATCACAAAGAAGTGATCCATACACAAATGAATCAAACTATGGAGAATATGAAGAAAGGAGAAGATATTACACTTTTCTATAGAAACTATGTGCTTGAAATCTTAAATGAATAGAAGAAAAATACTAACCTCAAAGTAGGGAAAATCTGGAAAATGATGATTTCTGATGTCTGTGCACAGTTTCAGGAAATTCTATAACCTACTTTGGACTGGAAATGTCGAGACAGAGAAAACCCATAAAATTTTTTGTCTTTCAGAGCCAGGTCGACTTTGACCTCAGAATTGGGGCACAATCTTACCCCGGGGCATAATCTTACCCTCCACTGAAGGTTGAACTTGACTCGAAACAACTTTGACGGAAATTTTGTTTGTGAATCTCATAATTTCACTGAAAAGGGTATCCATATCTAAATTGCAATTCATTGTCCTGTACTTGTACCCACAAGAAAAATGGGTGTTGTTGTTTGGATGGGGGGTTTGCCTTAGTCAAACCCCAGTTTGGAATCAACCTTGAAGTGTAATTGAACTATTCACCTTGCTTATGTTGAAATCCTTGTGGAGGATTCAAATCCTTGAATCCACAAGTAGGGATGCTCCAAATGAATGTAGAATTGTATGTAGGATGTCTCAAATCAATGGCATTAGATCTTCAACACCAATCTTGAATGGATATTAGGAAGAGGCTTGGATGAAAATGGATGGAGAAATCTTCAACAAGAGGGCTCCATAAAGCTTGAATCCTTTAATGGCTACTACTGGATCTCCTTGATGAATTGGATCTTGAATGCTTGAAGTGGATGAATGCTTGCATTCTTTCTTTCTCCTTCTTTCTTGCTTCTTGATTGCTTGATTTCACTTGCTTGAGTGCTTGAGAGATTATGAAAAGAGATGGATTGAAATGAGAGAGGAAGGGTTCCTTTTATAGTGATCTAGGGCACAAACTTCTAGAGAGGCTGACATTAGAGAATTAAACCCCAATAAACCTTAACCCCTAGAAATGGGCCTAGATTAAATGCAATTTAAGAGTTTACCATTCTGAAATCTGAAACAGTTGACTTGGAAGCAGGAAAATAAAACTTTTCGAAGCCAGATATCCTGAAACCTCTAGAACTTGAAAATTAGACCCAGGGTCAGGGTCGAGGTCGACTCTGCCCTAGGTTAGAGTTGAGGTCAACTCTACCCTAGGTCAAGGTCAAGGTTGACCTTGAACCAAGAGGTCAACCTTGACCTTGAGGTCTTAGATCTCAAATTCTTAGGACCAAGTGCCAGAAAAAGGCTGGAAATAGATGGAGAGAGAAGTAGAACAGAGGGAAAAAACTAGATCCATGCAAAGACCTATTCAAGGCACTTGACATGACCACATAACACTTACTTGGAGGGATAAACATTCTTATCATGGAAGTGCTTCCATTTTAAGATGATACATTAAGCCCCCACTTTAGCAAGAGTATGGACTCAATGCAAACTCTTGGTAAAGGAGATCATAATGAAAAAATAATCTTATTGAAATCAAAGGGAAAAAGGAATCCTCAAGCCCCCAGGGACTCAATTCTTCATCAACCCCCAGATTACAATATGAGAGACATCTCTAGAAAGGAGAGAGAAGAAGTTTTGATTATCTCGCCCAATAAGAACTTATGTCCCATTGTGAACCACACAAGGAAACAACACAACTGGAAAGATGGAATTGAACTACCTAGTGAATGTGGCTACTCACTAGTCAACCAATCAAAGATTCACCCTTAGGAATATTCTATTCCACAAGAGTAAAACCAAAAACAAAAGAAATACAATCTTAAGGACACCTTCGACCGTAAGGGATCAAAATTTGAAACTGGAGGGATCAAGAGATCCTAAATAAAAATCCATGCTTTAAGGATTAGTCACTAATCCATAAAGGGAGAAAAGTATCTTGAAAAATAATATATGTATATCAAAAAGTGTGTGTGTGCAATAGGTGAGCAGAGCGTATGCCCCCATGTTAAAGTCATTGCTAACACTTTAATAGGAGCAATTGCTTTAACAGAAACATAAACAACTCCACTGATTACGTTTCTACTACGAGATGCCCCCAGTCGAAGACAAATCAAGGGAAATACCACATAAACATACATAGAACACATAAGGGATCTACCTACCGTGGGGTCAGTATGATCATAAGATAATATACATATATATGATATTATTGCAAATGAATTGACATCATTCCCCAAAGAAAGTAGAACTACAATTAAAATGGAGGAAAGATCACATAAGAGATATGAAGAAGAATATTTTTGGGACCATGACCTAGAGGCCAAAAAGAATTAGTGCTACCAAGTCGCGGATCCAAGCAGATTACACAAGGAAACATTTATGAACAATAGCACAGGTACAACATAACATGAAACAACATATGGAAGAATAGAGATACATATAGAGGAATTGTACAATAGGTTCAATTCCTTTATCACCTTGTACCAATGAAGTAACAAGGGTCATATAAAAGAATCTAACAACATTTAGCAAACACATCACATGAGAAGCACAGTACGACAGACAAACACACAACAAAGGATACCATAAAGGACAAGCCGATCAAGTGTGCCACCTAATCTCCCATCTTGTTCTATATTATTTAGGGAAGGTGGGTAACTCGCAAGTGGGACTATATCCAACACAGTAGGTATGATAGCCAATTCCAAACAAGGATCCTCTTGAGAATCACAATGCTCAATACTAGGTGTAAGTGTCAATTGTGATGAAAGTATATTAGGTAAATCAATGTCAATGTCAATAGTCTCATATTTATCATTAATATCATCAAGAGTATCTTATTCATCTAGATTAATCAAAATAGGATCTATGATACAAATAGGATCATCACAATCTTGCATTTTAACATCATTATTAGCTTTAACTTCTTCTAACACATCATGCATAGGCTTATCAAAAGAAGGTAAAGAATTTTGAAGGACAAAATTATGAGCTTTAGCTTAAGCATGATGCTTCTTACGATGTTCATTAGTAGATCGATTACATTTTGTCTTGCTTGAAATATGTTGAGAACTAGGAGGAACAACCACTGGATCCTTCACAGGTTCTATAGGAGGATTAATAGGATTATCAGTAGACTGACAAGCAATAGTAGGAGCTTGATTCACAGATGTAGAAGCCATGGATAAAGGAGGTATGGAAGGTGTAGGAAAAATATCACGATTAAGATCCATAGGAGGTATGCTTAGTTCAAGAATCTTACGATGCTTATAGGCTTGATATGAGCGGAAAAGATTATTAGGTTGAGAAGAACATGAATTAGGTAATGAAGGCCAAAAGAAGTCAAGGGTAGCACAATCCCTAGGCATAGAAGGTTGGTATAAACTATGATTTATCATCTTCACTTCTTCATCATGAATTAATTTAAGGCATTTATGGATAGGTGCAGCAACAACATGCACGGAATTCAACCAAGGCAAACCAAGCTTAACTTGAAACTGATCAAAAGTAGGAACAACAACAAAGGTAGTGTTCACAATTTTACCACAAAGTTAAACTAGTAGGTTAATAGAACCAAAAGATGGATACAAAAAACCATTACAATTTTGAATCCACACATCCAATGTATCATAAGAATCATGTTGCAAGTTTTTCATAAAAATATTTTCTTTAGTAATAACATTGACTAAGGATGTAGGATCAACAAGACAAACATGAATAGGTATTTGAGAAATCCTAGCATAAATGTAAAGGGGACCATCAAGAGCCTTAATAGTCTCAGAATCATTAAAGGTAATCAAAAGTTCCCAAGGTCTTTTATTCATAGCTTATTGTCAAGGTTTAGGATGAGTTTTCAATTTAGGCTTAGGTTTTGGTGTAGGTTGAGATTGAACTTGAGATTGAAGCTGAGGTTGAGGCTGAGGTGGAGATATAGATTGAACAACATGCTCCAATTGATTAACAATATGATTAAGATCATCCATCTTTGAATCATACACAATATCCATAGAAGATGGCTGAGAAATGGTATTAGTATCATGTGTAGGTAAAGGATTTCTATATATTTGAAGATTTTGATTAGGAGGAGAAACAAATTTGTTCCCGCTGCCATCAAGATTATCAATAGATAAGGCATTAGAGTCAATTAAGTCTTGAACCTTATGTTTTAAAGAAGAACATTTCTCAGTATCACGACCATTTTGATGATGATATTGACAAAAAGCTTTAGGATCAAAAGATTTAGATGTAATCGTAGTAGGTAAAAGAGGTCGAATAGGAGGTAAAGTAATCATATTAGCAGTCAACAACCTATTCATAATAGCATGTAAAGATTTAGAGAGAGGAGTAAATGTATAATTTAATAAAAAAGAAGTGGATGTAGAAGTGGCATTGTGAGATGCAACAACAACTTGATCAGCAACTGCATTCGCTTGTTTGTTTATCTTGACATAGTTGTTGAATTTTTGAAATTTGTTTGGATTAGGAGCATCATCACTCTTATCAATTGGAACAGGAGCCATTGGAGTGTTTCTCTCAAATTGACTCACTTTTAATTGATAATGATGAAGTGCTTCACAAAGTTGTTGAAATGAGGTAAATTCAGTAAGAAGAATCTTATCTCTAGTATCCTTTTGAAAATTTTAAATAAACATACATTTAATATCAATATCAGGAACAAGATAGGAAATTTGAGCATGTAAATGCTTAAATCTACCAATAAATTTAGTCAATTTTTCCTTAGCACTTTGTTTACAATGCATCAAATCAGTTAAAGACACTTGTGGACCAATGTTATTTTGAAATTGTTGAATAAAATCATTAGCAAGTTTTGGAAATGAGTCAATAGAATAAGGAGGAAAGGAACAATACCATTGTAAGGCCTTGTCATAGAAACTTCTAGAAAACAACTTGGCTAAAATCCTATGGTCATGAGGATAATCACTACAAAGGATTTGGAATGTTTTAACATGATGAACAATGTCTCCCTTACCATTATAATTATCAAGATGAGGCATATTGACTTGCTGAGGAACAGGAGTACGAATGATGTCTAGGGACAAAGGAATTCCCATGTCACATGTAGGAATACTAAACTTGTTTTGAGTTAAGGATGCAAGTTTTTACTGTAAAGATGACACAGTTTGAGCCAAACTGATGATTTTTGAATCATTAGGGTAAATAGGAGGAATAAAAACATTAGAAACACTAGGTAAAGTGTATAAAGCTATAGGAATGGAAGACACAACTGGAGGAACACTTGGAACTACAGTTGGAAGAGGATTGGAATAAGTAAAAGGAACATTATGGTAAGAAGGTTGTGATGTAGGAAGAGACACATGAGGAACACTCATAAGAACAGAGGGAACCATCATAGTCACAAAAGAAGGAGTATAGGTAGGAATACTAGATAAAGGAATAGAAGAAGGTTCAACACTAGTAACTGGAGGAATCAACCCTAAATCTTGAGCTTCTTGAGCTAAAGGTTTAACATTTGAATGTACAAGATGAGTAATACCATGCAAGAGATTAACACCTTGATCACTATCACAAAGAACTTTCTTAAGAGCCTCTATAGCTTGAATATAATCTTGATTATGATTTTCTTGAATAAGCCAATTACCCATTTTATCAAGTTCAGTTGAAAGTTTTTGGACTTGTTCAGGAGGAACTCTTAAAGCATCATCCTCATCATGAGATGAGTGAGAAGAGTTTTGCTCCATAATAGGATTGGAATCATGAATAATCAAATTTTCATCTGGGATCCTAAGGAAAGGAGAGGAAGATTAAGGATCAAAGGCACCCATGAGTCTAAGACTTCGTCTAACCGGAATGTTCTAAGTAGGACTAGAGGTAGTAAAGCTCATATACCAATGCAATTCAAATGAACTAAACTAAGAAAACATAAAACATGAACAAATGAATATTTTTGTATTTTAAAGAGATTTTGTAATTTTTTTGTATTTTTGAAATATAAATGCAAGAAATCTAATTTTATGAGCATGCAATGTAAATCTAACACCACAAACACAAAAGGGAATATAACAAAAGAAAAGGGGTAAGCATGTTGGGTTCACCAAAATGTAAAGGGTAAAAATATGTAGAAGGGTCTATCTTTATCCTTTACAAAATATTGTTATATCTATGGGGGAAATATAGGATCTATCCCTAATCTAAATTACCTAAAGGAGAGATCCAAATTGATTAATCACAAAGAAGTGATCCATACACAAATGAATCAAACTATGTAGAATATGAAGAAAGGACAAGATATTACACTTGACTATAGAAACTATGTGCTTGAAATCTTAAATGAATAGAAGAAAAATACTAACCTCAAAATAGGGAAAATTTGGAAAACGCTAATTTCTGATGTCTCTGCACAGTTTCAAGAAATTCTGTAACCCGCTTCGGACTGGAAATGTCGAGATAGAGAAAACCCAGAAATTTTTTTGTCTTTTGGAGCCAAGTTGACTTTGACCTTAGAATTGGGGCACAATCTTACCCCCCACTGAAGGTTGACCTTGACCCAAAACAACTCTGACAGAAATTCTATTTGTGAATCTCAAAATTTCATCGAAAAGGGTATCCATATGTGAATTGTAATTCACTGTGCTGTACCTATACCTGCAAGAAAAATGGTTTTTTTTGTTTGGATGGGGGGTTTGCCTTGGTCAAACCCCAATTTGGAATCAACCTTGAAATGTAATTGAAATTGCAATATATAAACAAAGTAAATGGAACTATTCACCTTGCTTATGTTGAAATCCTTGTGGAGGATTCGAATCCTTGAATCCACAAGCAGGGATGCTCCAAATGAATGTAGAATTGTATGTAGGATGTCTCAAATCAATGGCATTAGATCTTCAACACCAATCTTGAATGGATATTGGATTAGGAAGAGGCTTGGATGAACACGGATGGAGAAATATTCAACAAGAGGGCTCCATAAAGCTTGAATCCTTTAATGGCTACTACTGGATCTCCTTGATGAATTGGATCTTGAATGCTTGAAGGTGGATGAATTCTTTCTTGCTTTCTTTCTCCTTCTTTCTTGCTTCTTGATTGCTTGATTTCTCTTGCTTGAGTGCTTGAGAGATTATGAAAAGAGATGGATTGAAATGAGAGAGGAAGGGTTCCTTTTATAGTGATCTAGGGCACAAACTTCTAGAGAGGCCGACATTGGAGAATTAAACCCCAATTAACCTTAACCCCTAGAAATGGACCTAGCTTAAATGTAATTTAAGAGTTTACCATTTTGAAATCCAAAACAGCTGACCCGGAAGTGGGAAATAAAATTTTTTGAAGCCCGATATCCTGAAACCTCCGGAACTTGAAAATTGGACCCAAGGTCAGGGTTGAGGTTGACTCTGCCCTAGGTCAAAGTCGAGGTCAACTCTACCCTAGGTCAGGGTCAAGTTTGACCTTGACCCAGGAGGTCGACCTTGACCCTAAGGTCTCAGATCTCAAATTCTCAGGACCAGGTGCTAGAAAAAGGCTGGAAATATATGGAGAGAGAAGCAAAATAGGGGGAAAAATCCAGATCCATTCAAAGACCTATTCAAGGTGCTTGACATGACCCTAGACCACTTACTCAGAGGGCTAAACATTCTTATCATGGAAGTGCTTCCATTTTAAGATGATACAGGTAATACTAAAACACCTTATGAACTTCAGTTTGGATATGTTCCTACTATAAGATATTTCAAAATTCTTGGTAGAAAATGTTTTATCAAAAGAGATGATGAGGTAGGAAAGTTTGATTCAAGAATTCATGAAGGAATCTTTCTTTTCTATTCTACCAAAAGTAAAGCTTATAGATGTTTCAACTTGAGATTGAGAAAGATGGTTGAGAGTATTAATGTAAGAATTGATGAGAAGCTTCAAGTTCAAGAAAGAATCTATGATCAAAACTTAGAAAGGACTATTGAAGAAGAAGAGATGGTTGGATTTAGAAATGACAAGCAAAAATGTGTAAGTGAAAAATATGAAGCTTGTAAAACTCCAAGGTATGTACCAAGAAATCATCTTGAAGATCAAATTATTGGTGATAGGAATAGAGGCATGTTAACTAGGTCTAAGGCTATAGAGGAAATATGTCTGATTTCACAAGTAGAACCTAGAACTACTGATGAGGCCTACATAGATGAATCATGGGTTAATGCAATGAAAGAAGAAATGGACTAGATAATAAAGAACAAAACTTGGGAACTAGTAAATAGACCTGAAGGAAAGAATGTCATTGGAACTAAATGGGTATTCAAAAATAAAATAAGCAAAGAGGGAATAGTCATAAGGAACAAAGAAAGATTAGTCTGTAAGGGCTACACGTAGAAGAAGGAATAGAATTTGAAGAAACCTTTGCACCTATGGCTAGGTTGGAGGCAGCAAGATTATTTCTTGCATTTTATGCCTATAAGGACTTCAAAGTGTATCAAATGGATGTGAAATCTACATTCTTGAATGGTGATCTAGAAGAAGAGCTCTACATTGAGAATCTTGATGGTTTTCCCTTTACAGATGACATAGACATGGTTTTCAAATTAAAGAAGGATCTATATGGACTGAAGCAAGCTCCTAGAGCTTGGTATGCACGACTTGACATGCATTTACTACATCTTGGTTTCAGAAAAGGTAGTGCAGATAGTAATTTATATTTGAAAATTATCAAGGATGGAATCCTGATCATAGACATATTTGTGGATGATATCATATTTGGGGGAAATGATGAAATGAATAATAATTTTGCTGAGGAAATGAAAGATGAATTTTAAATGTCTATGATTGGTGAAATGAAGTTCTTTCTTGGTTTTCATATTACAAAAATTAAACATTGCATTTTCATTTGTCAAAGCAAGTATCTCAAGGAGTTAGTAAATTTTTTTGGCATGGAAGATTGCAAACCTATTGGAAAACCTATGAATACTGGATGCAATCTTACTACAAATAATAAAACTCAAAGTGTCTATCTAATAAAATGCAAATCCGTGATTAGAGGGTTATAGTATTTAACACATACCAGATTAGATATTGCAAATGTATTTGGAATTATTGTGAAGTTTCAAGAAGATCCAAAAGAGACTCACTATATTATAGTAAAAATGATATTTAGGTATTTGAAAGGTACATTGGAATTTGGGCTATGGTATGACAAGTCAAATAAATTTACCCTCAATGCATACATTGATGCAGATTGGGTAGGATGTATTGATGACAACAAGAGCACCAATGGTGGAGAATTATTCCTTGGGAAGAGGTTAGTCTCTTAGTTAAACAAGATGCAGGATTGTGTTGCTCAATCTACTATTGAATAAGAATATGTGTCAGCTGCTTTAAATTGTTCATAGGTTATTTGGATGAAAAAAATGCTGAAGGATATTGGAATAATCTTTGAAGAACCATTTATGATTTATTGTGACAATACAAGCACAATTACTATGTCAAAGAATCATGTTATGCACTCAAAAACTAAACATATCTCAATCAAATATCATTCTCTAAGAGATAAAGTTGCAGAAAAGGAAGTCAGAGTTGAGTATGTTAGTACAAAGGAACTATTAGAAGATATATTCACTAAACCTTTGTCAAAAGATATCTTTGAGTATCTTATAGAGATGCTTGGGGTGAAAACCCCTCCTTGTGAGAACTAGATGATGCAAGAATTCATAAGTATAGTAGTTATCAAAGCTATATTCTTCACTGGACTTCATGCTTGGATGCACTCCTTAGGGGTAGTGATTGTAGGACCTAACAAACACTTATCTGGGTGATTGAGCACATGAGAGTGAAGATTTGTAAGAGAAGAGAAGGAGGAGCTTAGAGAGATATGTAAAGGATATTTGACACCCTTTTCCATTAATGTCAAATGGGGAGTGATATGTGAAAAACCCTACTGTATTAGGAGTAGAGTAAATACATTGAGAAGGTTCTATAAGGTTTTTGGATTGATGGTTTTTCATCATATGTTTCCATGAATGCCAAAGGGGGATATTTTTAGGAATTTTTCTGATATTCATGTGTTGTCATTGATGTCAACATATGATTGTGAAGGATCATAGGATTGGTGAAGAAGATGTTGAGTAGAATGTTTCACTAAGTGCAGAAAAGAGTGTAGAAGGAATGTGATGATATGTGGTGTGTCTTTGAGTCTGCAAGCTTGTATTTGGGTACTGGAAAATGTCCAAAATGGTTGTCTATAATAAAAAAATCTAATTAGTTGGTTACAGTAAGTTACAGTGGAAACAATGTGGACTGGTCTCAGGACATTGTAGAGGAAAATAGAGAAATCGTTACTGTAATTTTTTGTATAACATGTATGTGAGATGGAGTTGTTTTTGGAAAGCTTATGATATGGTGGAAGACATGTGGCACTTCCTCTTATGTGGACATAAGGTCATAAGGATCACAACGATGTCAGTTGTAGTGTATGACCTTGCGAAGTCCTATTTCGAGCCAACCTATCGGATGTGGTGTGTTCTACCTTGTGTGAAGATAATTTATGGATTATAGAGTATGTTGGATGATTGATGTTTTTTATTTTCTTATCCAAGATCCTATGTGTATCATGATAAGAATCTATGTAAATCATTTTTATTAGAAAATTCCCAATTGGTTTCGACCTAATGGATCATTTGTATCTTGTATAAAGGAGTGAATCAAGTGATGCGAAGAGTGTGGTGTGTGTGTAAATGTGGTAGATGTGAGGACTACTGATGTAGAGTAGGATGTGTGAAAATTGTACTTCATTGGAACTATTTTAACAAAGGATTTATTGTTAGTCAGTTCATGATTTGTAATCAGTATATTTATATAGTTTCATTTGGACAATGGTTCTAAAAGGTGGGTTTAACCTTTAGAAAGTGGATTTAACCTTCACATTGGGAAATTTAATGTGATCAAAGAAAGGCTCATCCTTTGAGATCCTAATAGGGTTGTTGACTTGTAGAAAGGAGTATGTCCTTTAACAAGGACTTTTTACTGGTTGTATTTATTTTCTCCTAATAGGGCAAGATATCGTAACTAAGATAATTTATTACTAGTGCACTATTTTAATGTTCCATCCCCACTAGGGTTTTTTCCTTAACATGGTTTCATAAAAAAAAATTCTTGGTGTTCTGATCTATGTTGCATTTGAGGTTTGAATTTTGCATTTACTGTTTTGATAAGAAAAGATAAAGTTTTATATTAATGATATACAACTAATTCACCCCTCCTCTTAGTTGTATCCAATAGTTAACTATCGTGTGTGACCTTGCGAAGTATTATTTGGTGATGACCTATGGGATGTGACATTTTCTACCTTGTGCAAAGATTAGTTATGGATTGTGGAGTATGCTGGCCGACTGATGTTTGTTATTTTCTTGTCCAAGATTCTGTGTGTATCTTGACAAGAGTTTATGTAAATCATTTTTATTAGGAAAGTCCTAATTGGTGCTGACCTAATAAATCATTTGTATCTTGTATAAAAGATTAAATCAAGTGACGTGAAGGGTGTGGTTGTGAATGTGACTATGTGGATGCAAGCACTGCTGATGTATAGAAGGTAGTGTGATTATTGTACTTCATTGGAACTATTTTAGTAAAGGAGTTGTTGTTCGTCAATCCATTATCTGTAATCAGTATATTTATTTACTTTCATTTGGAAAGTGGTTCTAGAAGGTGGGTTTAACCTTCAAAAGATGGATTTAACCTTCACATTCAGAAAGTTTCTCTGAGTGAAGAAAGGCTCATCCTATAAACTCCTAACAGGGTTGCTGATTTGAAGAAAGGAGTCTTTCCTTTAATAGGGACTTTGTACTAGTTATATTTATCTTCTCCTAACAAGGAAATATCTTGTAACTAAGATACTTTATTACTCGTGCATTATTCATGGGTTTCATCCCCACCAGATTTTTTCCCTTAACGGGGGTTCCTTGAAAATTATTCTTGGTATTATGATCTATGTTACTTTTGAGGTTTCAGATTTGTATTTACTATTTTGATATAAAATGATAAAGTTTTATATTAAGGACATGCAACTGATTCACCCACCCCTCTCAATTGTATCCAACAATTGGTATCAAAGATATTGGTCCTTAGAGATAAAGCTTAATGACTTGATGTGATCTGAATATGGCTTATTATAGGAAGGACAATCCTAAATTTGATGTTGAAAACTTTGACAACTGGAAGAACTCTTTGAGGACACATTTGTTCTTCATAGGAATTGATTATTGGATGATTACAAGGAATTAGGAAAAGATTATTGCAGAAAGTGATCTACCTAATGCTACTGATGATGAAAAGAAGATTTTTTCTTGAAATATGGTTGCAAGGGAAGCTTTGATAAGAACACTATCTGAAGTAGAATTTATAGAAGTTAAGGACCTTGATTCAACTCATAAAATTTGTGGAAGACTAGAAGCACTTTATGAAGGAGACAAGTACACCAAGTAGGAAAAATCTAAAAATGCGAGAATATGAAAATGTCAGAGCTTATATTCAGATGGTTTTAGAAGTTGTTAAGGGGATAAAATATTCAGGAGGCACCTATATTGAATAAGAGGTCATTGTAAAGATTACAAGATCTTTAAAACCTATTTACAAGACCAAAGTTTAGGTGATGGAGGAGATCATTCCATTAACTCAGGGGTTAAATAAAGAGACATTGATAGATAAGTTAACTAGTTTTGAGGCAAACAAATTATAGGATTTAGTACCTAAGATAGAAACTACACTCAATGTAACTATTCATAATGATAAAAGGACCTCATCAAGCCTTTTGAGTACTAGTAGGGTTAACAAATATCCTGAGCTTGGAGACTATGGATATGATTTAATGGAAATTAATGAGGAAAATAGGAAGATGGATGAACTTGTTGTGATCGCAAGAATGGAGAAATGAGGTAAGGGTAAATTTGAAGGAAAATTACCTTTAAAATATTTTTCTTTTAATAAAATTTGTCACTTTGCATCTAGATGTCATACAAGGCTCTCTAAATACAAATTACCTAAGTTCACTAGGAGAAATTTCTATTATAAGGAATGTTATTATGATAGTGAAGGTGTTTATGATTATGATTCAATAGTAGATGAGATTGGGTTTGTATCTATAAAGGATAATGAACCTATTCATGAATAAAAGGTCGTAGTATCACATGTTGAAAAGAAAGCTGAATCGATCATTGATAGTGGATTCTCACACCACATGAATGGTGATAAAGATAGGTTTGTTCAACTAAAGATGCATGATGGTGGATTTGTCAAATTTGGTGATAATACTCCCAAATTGATTGTTGGGGTAGGATCTATTTCTTTGGATGGAAAAATTAACACTGATAATGTGTTTCTTGTTGATGAACTTAAGCATAACATGTTGAGGGTTAGACAACTTATGGACAAAGGTTATCAGTTACAGTTCAGTAATGGCTCATGCACCATCAGAGGATAAAAGGGAAACTTGATTGCATCAAGAACAAAGACAAGAGGTAATGTATTTTAGTTGATACCATTGATGCAAAATGTTTTGTTGCTTAGATTGATGAAAGTTCATTATGGCATAGAATATTTTGTCAGGTGAATTTTGATAATATTGTGAAGGAAAGTAACATTAATGTAGTTAGGGACTTACCAAAAATTATGGATCCCTCTAACACAAAGTGCATAGCATGTGTAATGTGAAAGAAAATAAAGGGGATTTTCCAGAGAAAGTCATACTCTACCAAAGGGAAGCTAGATTTGGTGCATACATATCTCTATGGTCCTACAAGGGCTGGATCATCTTATGGTGAAAGGTATTTCATACTATTTGTTGATGATCATTCTAGAATGATATGGGTTGCTTTTCTTAAAGCAAAACCAGAGGCATTTGACAAATTCAAGATCTTCAAGGAAAAAGTAGAGATTGAATTAGGTCTGAAGATAAGATTTTTGAGGTCAGAAAGAGGAGGAGAGTTTACATTTGTTTCATTTAATTCATATTGAAAATAACATGGGATATGTAGGCAGACTTCTACTCCTAGGAGTCTACAATAGAATGAAATTGTAGAAAGAAGGAATATAACTATACTAGATGTTGCTAGAACAATGATAATTAAAGGAAATGTATCACATGTGCATTGGAGGGAAGAAACTAGTACTGTAGTTTACACCTTGAACAAAGTTCAGACCAGGGAAGGTAATACTAAAACACCTTATGAACTTTGGTTTGGCTATGCTCCTACTATGAGATATTTCAAAATCTTTGGTATCAAATGTTTTATCAAAAGAGATGATGAGGTAGGTAAGTTTGATTCAAGAAGTGATGAAGGAATATTTTTTGGTTATTCTACCAAAAGTAAAGCTTACAGATGTTTCAAATTGAGATTGAGAAAGATGGATGAGAATATTAATGTAAAAATTGATGAGAAGTTTCAAGTTCAAGAAATAATATGTGATCAAAACTCATAAAAGACTATTGAAGTAGAAGAGTTTATTGAATTTGACAATAACATGAAAATATGTGTAAGTGAATATTTTCAAGCTCCTAAAACTCCAAGGTATGTGCCAAGGAATCATCCTGAAGATCAAATTATTGTTGATAGGAATAGAAGCATGTTAACTAGGTTGAAGGCTAGAGAGGAATTATGTCTAATTTCACAAGTAGAACCTAGAACTATAGATGAGGCTTGCAAAGATGAATCATGGGTTAATGCAATGAAAGAACTAGATCATATAATAAAGAACAAAACTTGGGAATTGGTTTCTAGACCTAAAGGGAAGAATGTTATTAGAACTAAATGGGTATTCAGAAATAAAATGAATGAAGAGGGAACAATTATAAGGAAAAAAGAAAGATTGGTCTGTAAAAGAAACGTGCACCAAGAAGGAATAGTTTTTGAAGAAATGTTTGCATTTGTGTCTAGGTTGGAGGCAATAAGATTATTTCTTTCCTTTTTTGCCTACAAGGACTTCAAAGTGTATCAGATGGATGTGAAATCTGCATTCTTGAATGGTGATCTAGAAGAAGAGGTCTATATTGAGAAGCCTGATGGTTTTCGCTTAACAGATGGAAAAGACATGGTTTGCAAGTTGAAGAAGGCTCCATATGGACTGAAGCAAGCTCCTAGATCTTGGTATGCATGACTTGAAAAGTATTTATTACATCTTGGTTTTAGAAAAGGTAGTGTAGATAGTAATTTAAATCTAAGAACTAGCAAGGATAGAATCCTGATTATAGAAGTATTTCTAGATGATATTAGCTTTGGGGGAAATGATGAAATGAGCAATAAATTTGCTAAACAAATGAAAGAAAAATTTGAGATGTCTATGATTGGTGAAATGAAGTTCTTTCTTGGTTTGCAAATTACACAAAATAAACACAAGATTTTCATTTCTCAAACCAAGTATCTTAAGGAGTTACTGAAAAGGTTTGGCATGGAAGATTAAAAACTTGTTGGAACACCTATGATTACTGTATGCAAGCTTACTACAAATGATGAAACTCAAAGTGTCTATCAAACAAAATATAGATCCATCATTGGAGGATTACAATCTTAAACACATACCAGACCAGATATTGTAAATGCAATTGGACTTGTTGCAAGGTTTCAAGAAGATCCAAAAGAGACTCACTATATTGTAGTAAAAAGGATATTTAGGCATTTGAAAGGTACATTAGAATTTGGGCTATGGTATGATAAGTTAGATTACTTTACCCTTAATGCATACACTAATACTAATTGGACATGATGTATTGATAATAACAAGAGCACCATTGGTGGCACATTCTTCCTTGGAAAGAGGTTAGTCTCTTGGTTAAGCAAGAAGTAGGAGTGTTTCTTAATCTACTATTGAATCAGAATATGTGGCAGCTACTTTAAACTATTCACATGTTATTTGGATGAAACAAATGTTGAAGGATATTGGAATAAGCTTTGAAGAACATATTGTGATTCATTGTGAAAACACAAGCATAATCAATATGTCAAAGAATACTTTTATGAACCAAAAAACCAATCATATCTCAATGAAATATCATTATTTGAGAGAGAAGGTCACAAAAAAGGAAGTCAAAGTGAAATTTGTCAATACAAAGGAGAAATTAGCAAATATATTCACTAAACCTTTGTCAAAAGATATCTTTGAGTATCTGAGAGATATTCTTGGGGTGAAAACCCCTCCTTACGAGAACTAGATGATGCAAGGATGCATCAATCCAGTAACTATCAGAGCTATATTCTTCCTTGGACTTGATTCTTGGATGCATTCCTTAGGGGGAGTGATCACAAGACATAATAGCACTTATCTAGGCATTTTGGAACATGTTTTTAGGCATGAAGATTCAAAAAAGGTACACTTTTCTATGGTGGAAATTTCAGAAGGAAAATTAGTCCTTTGTCAATGATGTCAAAGGGGGAGAAATACAAGAAAACCCCCACTAGTTCATGGGGGTTGTAGAGGGTATTGAGATGATTGTTGGGTTGATGGTTTTTCTCATATGTTTCCATCAATGCCAAAGGGAGAGATTGTTGGAATTGTTCCTGACATGTGTTGTCATTGATGTCAATATATACTTTTTAAGATTGACTTAACTATATATGATGTTGCAGTAATATTGGTTAATACATGAATAGGAAGAATAATCATGGTTGTACATGCTATGTACGACATGTCTGACTCTCTGAGCTTGGATTTGAGTTTCACATGGAATTTAGATCTTATATCTAAGATCACATGCAATAATTTAATCAGAGGAATACGTTACAATAGTTTGGTACATACTAGTTGCAGGAATAGAAATAGAGGTATGTGGCATAGTTAGTCTCTATGTTTCTATATTTTCTTGGATGTGATATGGGTTTAGGATATGCGAGTTTAGGATATGATAGAGACTTATTAAGGAATAAATTCCCTTGTTCCTTGATCATCATGCTCTTGGTGATGTCAGCTATAGTGTGTGACTGTGTGAAGTCTTATTTGGTTCTGACCTATGGGATGTGGCATGTTCTACCTTGTGTAAAGATTAGTTATCGATTATGGAGTATGTTGGCCAATTGATGTTTTTTTATTTGCTTGTCCAAGATCTCGTGTGTATCTTGACAAGAGTTTATGTATATCATTTTTATTAGGAAAGTTATGATTAGTGCTGACCTAATAAATCATTTTTATCTTATATAAAGGAGTAAACCAAGTGATGCGAAGAGTGTGGGTGTGAATGTTTTGTGGATACAAGGACTGCTGATATAGAGTAGGTAGTGCAATTATTGTACTTCATTGGAACTATTTTAGCAAAGGAGTTGCTATTAGTCAATTCATCTGTAATAAGCATATTCATATAATTTCATTTGGAAAGTGGTTTGAGAAGGTGGTTTAACCTTTAGAAGGTGGATTTAACCTTCACATTGGGCAAGTTTCTCCGAGTGAAGAAAGATTCATCCTGTCAAATCCTAACAGGGCTGTTGACTCAAAGAAAGGAGTCTATCCTTTAACAGGGACTTTGTACTGGTTGTATTTATCTACTCCTAACATGGCAAGATCTTATAACTGAGATAATTTATTACTTTTGAGGTTTCATATTTGCATTTACAGTTTTGATAAAAAAAGATAAAGTTTTGTACTAAGGACATACAAATGATTCACCCCCCCCCTCTCAGTTGTGTCCAACATGCCTTTATCTAGAGCCAAACTTTTTTGCTAATAACTTTTGAACCTGACATAATTTGGAAAATCTCCCTGGTGGAAATATAAACAAATTGAATATAAACAACTTATCAAACGTGTTGGTTCCTCTTTCTTCTTGCAGATTTCAACCCTTTGTGACAACTTAGTTTCCCCGACTCTTTATACCCACTTTAAATTTGACAAGAAAAAGGACCAATTAACAAGGATCAAGTCCTCCTACACTTTGAGCCTTAAGCTCATGTGGGTGTAACTTTAGGATTCACTTCTTTAAGGAATCAACAAAACTTACTTGCATTTATCAAATACAAATACTAAGCATTAATATTCTTGAAACATAAACTGAAATATTTTTATCATTTAAATATTTGATGATGATAACTGCCTCATAAGAATAGACCAGTGCCAAATTCTAGGGCAAAGAGTCAAATGAAACATACATCCATATAGATATCCTAAATCAAACACACCCAAAATCCAGATGAGATGCTCGACAAATCATTCCTCTCACTCTCACATTCAAACATCAAATTATCATAAGAACCACGAATTCTCTGAAATTACCCCTAAGAATTACCCTTCCCTTGAAAGGAACTCAAAAATAATTTCACAATCTACTTTGTAAACCATATATTAAAATGCTTTGAAAAATAAACATATAAGAACTCAAGATCAAAACAAGAAGACATTCACAAATATGAGAAGGGATTCCATTGTATTCTCATTAAAATTTTCTATATTAGTACATTAAAGATGACAAAGTGCTAGAACAAAAACTCTAGATCCAAAATTATCTCTCTATTACAGTTGTAAAATTCACCATCCTTAAAATAATACAAAGCCCTACTATTTATAGTATTCACTAGCCATCTTGGAATCTTGGAAGAATCAGGACACAAAAAGCTTTAGATGGCTAGGAAAGAGAAAGATGCTAGAAGCCAAAAAAGTAGTTACAATGATTATAGAAAGTGGAGAACAAACTGGAGAAGTATCTATGTAATCATTCCAAATATTCAACAAGTGGCACCTTTGTTTGCATGTGTTCAAGGTAACTTCTAAAAGTGGTTGTGTGGATAATGACCACCAAACCGGCTAACAGATATTACCCTTTTCATGATAGCTACCCTCCTCGTGCTCAATGATCATGTGCCAGGTGTTTTTTAGTCCTCCTCCATAGCCTCCAAATCTATTGCAGTTGAATTCTTCTTCTTAGGCTTTGTACTTTTATCCCATGCTACCACCTCCTCCTCTATTGGCCATGTGAAGCTATTCAGTCTCTACAGTTGCTTCATCTGGATTTCCCACCTAGAGTTAGTTATATCCTTGGTATTAGCAAAAAACCTTGTACATTTAGTTTCTACCTTGGATATATCATGCAAGACATGATTAAAATTTTCCATGTCCAAGGTACCATCTTCATTCAAGAAGGACTCCTACCCTATCAGCAATGCATTCAAATCACTCTTCCACTCCTCAAAACCTTTTATTTCATTATCTTCCTTGTGAATTGGAGGCATATATTTGTTGTAGTCAGGACCAAACATGTCCATTTTTTACTTTACTTGGTTTTATTTTCCTTTAAAGAATGATAGAGTGGCACCAATTAGCTCTATCATCTCTCCCACTTGGCTTAATGACTCTGGGATGTCTGGCCTGTGAGGTTGTAGCACTTCCAATTTATCAAAAAATGGGCCCCTACAAGACTAGATGCTGAATAATGGATCCAAAATAGCCATTGCAGTTTTCACATCTCCACTTATTTTATGCAAAATATTAAAAGAATCATGGACTAAATCCATTTTTCCTTTTATTATTTCATATCTATGTTGCATAATATTGGCTAAGGCACCAAGTGCAACCTCATTCTTCTCCTTGTCAGACTTATCAGTTGACACATCAGGTTCTTCTGTCACTAGAGGTGTAGGAGCTTCAATTTCAAGGATTGGAGGGGGAGCAACCTTAGATGCTTCTTTGAATTTGGTTTTTATGTCCTCCAATTCCTCCTCCAAGACCTTGATTCTCATTAAACTCTTATTCCTGTCCTTGGATAGGGAAATTGTCTTATCAAATAGCCTCACATATTTGTTGGACAGTTGTATAGTTTTAGCCTCATTAAGATGGGAAAAGTGAGTAACAACCTTGGAGACTTCAAGGCCTTTTGTATTCTGAACTGTCCATATGATCTTGTCTCCATCCATTTTCTCAGTAACACTGACCAGAGAAGGCTTTTGTGTTCTTGGAGAAAGGGACAACATTGCAAGTTTTTGGGATCTTGGATCATATCCAAATCCCCTAATCATTTCTCTAATTTGTGTCTCATAAGACAATTGGGCCTCCGAATGCCTTTTGATATGATCTATGATAAAGGCCAAAGCTAGATCCCATCCTGGGACAAGAAATAACCCACTTGATTTAACTAATTTCCTAGCCACATCCACAGTAATGATTTTTGAGCTAGGATCATATGTGGCTAGGGCTTGCAAAGCCTCACTATTAGGATCAGTCCCATATGTTACTTGGAGTTGACTACCTATCTCTTGTTTCTTTCTCCATATGAGGAAATTCTTGAATTCATCACTCTTGATGAACTCATCATCATTCAACAAATCTTCTTGGTATAAATCCCTCTCATAACTGCACATTTGGAGAGGCAATTGCACCTCCTCTTGAGTCTCTTTTTCTTTCATTCTCTTATATTCTCTCTCAACATGCAATGGTAAGGGCTATCACCAAAAACCAGGGCAAAAACTCTATCAACTTTCTTCTCTGTCCCCCTTGGCCTTGAGGACTCACCTACCTCTATTCTTTGTCTTTTCAGTGGAGACTCTATTGTTGCCTTTGTTTCTGGGACACTTGGTCTTGGCTCAAAACCTAGTGGCTCATTTGTTTGAGGATGGCTATCCTGCTCATAGGATCCCTCACTACCCTCTTCATACTCAGAGGATGAGTACTCCCTCTAGATTTCTATTTTTTCATCGCATTGAGCCTCAAGCTATTTATACAGGGTGTCATACATTCTGATCATTTTATTGATCCTAGCAATGTATGGGAGGTTAGGAAAATTCCCTCCAAAGGCAATCCATACTTTCTTAGTTTGTGCTTCTAGGCCCAACAGGTCATAGAACTTACCAAGTCTTTTCTCAATTTCTTCTTCTTCCAATATGTTCCTAATGACATCCTTGTCATCCAACCCCTCATGTTCATGAACAATGCTAATACTAGGAATCAACAACTTCTTAGCATTCTTTATGGAGTTCCCAGGATCAACATACCTATATTTTTGTATGCTCATCTTTAACTGACCCAACCACTTGCTGAGTTCAGGTAGAGCCCTCTTTCCAATTGTGAAGTTGACCACTTTGAACTATCTAGGGGTGAAAGTCCCCTTTCTATGTGGAGCTAGACACTCCCTGTCTGTCCATATCAATTGCTAGATGAAATCCATGAGGACCACCCTTAGGGGTACAAATTTGGGGAGTACATGTGGGGGCTGAGGGCATCCATATACTCTAATCATAGTGAAGGTATTTCCTAAGTAGAAATATGCTGGAAACTGCAATTGAAACAATTGTTGTATTGTCATTGATGTCAAACCTTAACTGGTAAGATAGTTGCTATCTAAGAAAGTAATATATCTATTTATTGATGAAAAGGATTAAGGCAAGGGAGATAAGAAGAGAACCTAGGGAAAGGTTGAGTTATTTGATACTTCAATGAGTACTTGATTATTTGGCACATTGATAAGATAATGTATTGTTTATCTAAGTAAGAAGAAAGACTGAAGAAGTAGGCTTAACTAAGAAAAAGTGAAGAAATCTAGTTTAAGCTGAGTGATGTTAGTGTCAACCGAGTGCTAGTATATGCCGAGTAAATTTAGTGTTGACCAAACATCTGTTTATGCTGAGAAATAGGAAAATACCGAGCAAGACAATGTTAGCTGAGGAAGACAATTTTTAGAGATGACCGGGTTATGCAGTGATGACCAATGAGATGAACACAGTATTGACTAAGTGTTAGTAATTTACATTTAGAGAAAGAATTCAGATTTCCAACTGACATAGTTGAATTCTTGGGTTATGTAAATCATATTGACTTTATTAATTGATTGTATGGAGGATTTAATGCATGGTAAATTGTTTTATTATGGATTCAATGAGAAGTTTCAAGATGTATCTAGAAGGAAGGATGGAGAGCTTAAATGTTGGAAGGATTCAATGAATCTGACCTAACCTAAGATCTACTGAGGAGATTAAGCATCAAAAGATGGATCTACCTAACTGGAGAGGTATAAAGGAAAACCTAAGTGTGAGGTTACACAAGTGTGCTAGAGTTGTTGATGTTATTGACTGATAAGTCTATGCAGAAGGCTGAAGGTGAAGGAGTTGATCAAAGTTGTGATTGCTTGAAGTGAATTTCGAGTAAATCAAAGATGGAGATGGAAATGGAACTTAGTCAATAAATCAACATATATGTGCGAATTGGATCTGATATTTGCAAAGTGAGTTGTATGTTTTTCATATTAGAAACTACTAATACTTTCTAACCATTGTATTAGTTGAAATCCTTTAATCAAGGTTGACCTAATAGTCATTGTTTAAATCCTTTAATCAAGGTGGCATTCTAATGGAATGTACTTAAATCCTTTAACCATGTCACTTTTGACAGAGTTTTTAAATCCTTTAACAGGGTCACACCTAGCAGTGTGTTTATAAACCTTTAACAAGGTTATCTTTTCATGGAGCTCACTTCAGAAGAGTGAAAATATCAGTAACATGTTACAAAGTTGTTTTTCCCAAGTTGGGTTTCCACTATAAATCCTGGTGTTATACTTGTGTGAATGTTTTGATTTGTATCTTTTTATATTCTACAAGTTAATTAATTTTGGAAAATGGACTTCATGTTATATGTTTCTGGTATATATTCTTTAGAGAACAAGTTGTGTTGGTGATTAGATTTGAGATTGTTGAAGTGTTTAAAAGTTCAAATTGGTACATATGGACCTAAGAATAATTGATTCACCCCCCTCTCTATTGTTCTAAATAATATTAACAAAATCCCAATTATGGTCTAGGGTCCACTTGTCTTCATACTCACATGGCGTGAAAAGCCTCAACACCTTGGTAGACAATCTGACAATATTTACCCCAAGAAGATTTAGAATTGGGTGGACAATCTAGTTTTAAAACCCATAGAACTCATGCTCATTGGATGTGTAGTTCCAAACCCTCAACCATAGCTAAACTAGGTTTGGTTGGCCATTTACCATCATTCTCGGACTTAGAATTTGCACATCAAAGTTGTGTACAGTGTAAAATAATATCATATGCATTAACAAAGAGTAATGCATGAAGTGGGATTGCAATTTCTCCTTGATGCTCATAACACCCTCAGGCATCTGGTCTGTTGTTTGTGTCAAAATGTTTGATCCTTAGCCTTCTAAAGATTTGAAATGATCCTATACTAGGTTGATCTAGTTCTTTGAAAGTTAATAAACCCTATTTCCATGATTCTTTCCTTCTATTTCCATGTTACTTTTTCAAACACTCGAGGTTAAATTAAATGCACATGCCCCTTTTCTAAGATTAAGTTGCCAACTTATGTGTTTAATGGTTAGAATGATCGGGGTCCCCTTTTCACATATATTTCAAAGACTTTAGCTTTGCCCAATTTTTTCTTGACTGTTAGATCTATTCTAAATCTTGTGGTTATCATTGCCCCGCAAGCCTTCCTATTGTTAGATTTTCTCTTTGCAGGCTGTGACTGATTGACACTTGTCATAAGATGTTACGGGCCTGGTTTACTTACGAATTCACAACTAGTTAAAGCCCAATTAAGATCAATGGTGGTCGCATCCCCTTGATCTCAAATTTCTTGGCTGTTACTCTTTGTGGGACTGCGATGACTGTCCGATCAAAGGAGGGACCAAAGAAAATGATAGTGGGACCGAATTTCACCTTTTAACATGGACCGCACGATGAGTTTTGATCAATGATGGTCACTTCACCTTAGCTTATTTTCACTGACATTTTTATCTTTACATGGATGTGACATGTGTCCATAGTGATGTCACATGGCTACGGGTCTAAAGTTCTTGAATTGCTACATGTTTCTTCTCAAAGTAGGGCCATTGCTTTCACAAAAGGTAAAGATTTGACATGTTTGGGGAAGATCGACAATAGGTGTTGATTCCTAATGAAAAGATGCCCATCGATTAGCTTTTATGGGGCTGTGACTGATTGACACCTATCCGACTGGGTAATTTTTAAGGTGACACAGAATTTAGCACATGGAATTAAATGAAATGTTTTCATTGGTTGAGAAGTATACTTGGAAAAAGGGTTAGATCATGCTGGTCAGATTTTATGATGACCATTCGATGTGCCAAGAAAATAGGAATCGATGGTGCAGTTTTAAAATTTGAAGCTTTTGAGCTTTGGCATGTCTTGTGAACGTTGTAGTAATGTCAACTTAATGGTGTTTCGTGCGAGTTGGCTGTAAAGAACTGGCAAATATCATAAGGTAAGTTACGATCATTTCAGGTGACATGTTGTCTTCATTTCTCTCAAGTGAAGGTGCTCTCTCTACAAGCTTGTCCATGAGGTTTTTTCTAGCAAGCGGTAGGTGATTTAAATTTTTCCTCTTGAGTTTTTGCATTCCGCGGTCCTGTTGTTGGTAATTTGAGCTTTTGCACAAACTAGGGTGGTATTTATTTTGTTTTTGCATACTCTTCCCAAGGACCCTAGCTATTAAGAATGGAACCATGAAGGGATTTGAAAAGGGAAGTAGACTATTAGAAAAGAGTAGACTATGAGGACTTGCTCCAATTACTTCCTCCCTCAAAGATTGACAAGTCAAGAATGAAAGAATTGGTGCCCAAAAATCCTAGAGATTTTATAGATGATGGGTTATATAACAGAGGGATGTGGATGAGAGATCCTAGGGTTGGAGACAAATACACTGGATCAATACTTTTCAAGGCTTCATATTCTCAGAGGAATGCATGCGCACCCCTTAGTAATATTTGGTAGTTTGATGTAGGAAAACTTATTGTACTAGGTGTTTTCATGGATTGTGACATCCTCATACAAGTGGCTAGGTGCTATGACCTAGTGGCAAGGGTTGTCAGAGATATAAATGGGAAGGTCTTGATAAGTATTATAGAAGATGAGATTAGACAAGTGTTTTCACTAAATGACCCTTATGTTGGTTTGGAAAAGATTGACTTTGATGAATTTAACAAGGTCTATGAGGCTCAGGGAGAGTATTTTAGGTCTGGTCCTTTGCGATATTTTCTTGGTAAAGCTGGTACCCTATGTATGGTTAGTGCAAGTACACTAGAGCCTTTTCAGTTGGATCTTTTTAGTTTGAGAGCACAAGGTGTGTATAAATCCTTAACCTATATTTTTGGTCAAGATGAGGCCACACACATGCCTATCCATTTTATGTTTATGATGGTGCAAATTTTACACCCTCATCTAGCACTGATTTTTTATTTTGCTCCTTATATTGTTGAATTGATTCACCAAGGTCTAATAGGAATATAGAATATGAAGGTATACAAACCATTTGGGTAATATTCAGTGTTAATGCAAATGTTTTTGTACAATGGTGTCAACTTTTTCAACCAGACAATGGAGATAATCAGAGAGAAAAATGGTGGGGTTTTACCAGTCTAGTTATGGACTATAGAATTGTCTTGGGATAGAACTGATGCTAGTTATGTTATGTTTGATAGGAATTTTGCTTCAAGGTTGAGATCACTACTATTCCTAGAAAACCCTAGAATTCCTAGGGAATTGTTGAGGTTAATTAGACCAAAGGAGTATGCCAAGGATATTACCATAGTCCACAATTTTGGTGATATAATTTTATACCTAGTGTCTACAGTTTTTAGAATATATGGATACAAGAGAGCTCCTTATGTGTTTCCATATCAAGTTCCCCTGAAGGTGGGGTTTGCAGAAATCTTAAGGCAGATAGGTGATTTGTAGGATGTAGCCTTGACCAATAGAGGAAGCGGAACTCTTTTCCCTAGTACCACAATAGCCCACCAATTTATTATCATCAAGGGTGGCTAGGTGCATTTGAATAAAGTTTTGCAACCTTATAGGATGGCTACTACTATGTCAAGGTGTGCTAATGATGAGGGTTTCATATGTGGGATGTTCAAAGAAAAAATAAGGTGTGTCACTATGGAGCACTAGTTTAATTTTCCTAAAGACATAGTTAGGAATGAGTTTGATCTCCAGACTCAGGAAGTTAAAAAGGAAAAATGGCTGATTTATAAGAAGACTTTGGATTTCATCCAGATCTTCGATAAAAAGTATGACCCATTGAAGGATTTCCAGCCTTGGGCAAGAAAAGTTGAGACCCTAATGGAACATTTTGAAGGGATCATGCAGACAGTAAATGAGAAAAAGAGTGTTGTGATCTAGTCTGATCTGGAGAGGGAAAGAAAACTCCTTAATAAGCCTGGATATGCTAAGTTGATCCCTAGAGGGACATACACCATTCAAGAGAGAAAGGGATACAATGTCCTTTTACTTGTGCAACATAAGGATAGGCCCATCCCATCCACTTCTAAAGGGAAGAGACCTATGGGGATCCTATTGATGAATGACCTTCTCCAAAGAGGCAGAGATAAGAAGAGGTGGCTCAGCCACAATAAGAAATGTATTCTCCGTCTCAATCCCCATTGCATTTGGATGAACAAGGAGTTACTCAGCAATTGATCCAGATGAGAAATGAGGGAAAGATTTTTGTTTCAAGTGAAGAGATGCATGAAGGGATGCCAGAGGCATCCAAGAGGATTGAAATGGATCTTACTGTAGCAGATTTTTTAGGCAAAGAATTGGATCCAATCCTGAAGCAGGCTAGTGATGGTTTCCTCTCCGATGACACTTTTGTCAAGGCTAGGGCATTTCTTCAATTCCTCTGGAGAATGCATATAAATCAATTCATAGAGATTGGTGAGAAGAAGAAAGAGGAGTTCCATGATAGGGATAAAACTAAAATTGAGAATGAAACCAAGGGGGAAATGATGAGAAATTTTGAAAACATAACCCTAGATGAAGGTAGGGCCTTAGTTCACACTACAAGAGTATTAATTCTCCCTGAATGGGATATAGAATATGTGGTGGTTTTTGATGTAGTGAGGAAAAGTAAAACTACTGTCCATTCCACTTCAGAGGAGGCACAATAGGCTACTAGGGGTGTGGTTTGTTCAGATGATCATGCAGCCTTGGTAATATGGTCCCTTAAGAGGGAAGAAAATACACAGGGTAGAGGAGACTTCAAATGTTGAATCCTCAAATAGTTTTTGGAGACATCCAAATTTAATTTAAAGGTAGCAGAGAAAGATGCTTGAGAAAAGGAAGAATTGAGAATAAAGTTTGAGACTATTCTCAAGTCTTATAATGAACTAAAGGTTGTGATGATTGAAAAGGAAAAATTAATCTCACAATTAACTAGACCACAAGATTATAGGTCTCCTCAGTTAATGATTTTCCATCAGCCTATAGTTGCCTCTTCTTCTAGTCCTATCATTGAGTTCCCACCATCCCCTTTCCTAGAGATAAATATATAGGCAAGAGTTAGTTGGGAAAAGTAGCAGCTAATTGAAGAAAAGGATAGGTTGAGAGAGATTAGGGAGAGCATTACTAAAGAAAGAGATGAACATATAAAGGCCAAATGTATTTTTGAGCAAAAATATGAGGAAAAGGTCAGAGAAGCAGTGATGCACTTTGCTACTAATCTAGATCCTACAATTTTGTTTGATCATGCCAAAAGATTGTATGCTCTATTAAAATCTTTAAATGAACACAAGGCTAAATTGGGACCAATTTTGGATAAGTGTATATGAAGGGTCTCAAATATGAAGCTTTTCTATATGTTCTCTAAGGGGTAGTTTGACCCTGATTCACTGATAAAGCCAATACACAAGTTTGTGAAGAGTTTGGTGGAATATAAGATAATCATGGATGATTTTGAGAGGAAGTCCAACCTGCTGAAGAAAGAACTAACAATCTCCAGTTGTGAATTGATTCCAGGGGTATTTAAATGAAATGGTGAACTCAAGGAATTGGTCAAGTGGAGAGAAAGAATGGATGAATATTTTTCTACCAGGATGACTAATATTTTGACTTTGGAGAATACTCTTTTCTTCATCCACACTATTGAGGTGTTAATAGCTATTAAATCAAAGTTTGAGTTTATAAAAGAAGAAATAAGATAGATGGAGACCAAGTGGCAATAGTTATCTGGTAGGAAAGCTAAGATTATCAATTTTATATTTCCAAGTGAGGAAACTTTCAATGTATGGAAATATCGGTACATGCCTAATGTGGAGAAAGTGGATGCTCCATCTACTTCTTGAAGCAAGCAAAGGATTGATGACTCAAGGTTTTTGAGTTGGTGAGAATTGAGATGTATTTATTGTAGTTATATCAGAGAAAAAGGAGACAATCAGATTGTTTGAGTGGTTCAAGAAAGGAATTAAAGACTTAAAGGAAGGCATCTTGCTTATCCAAATATCTATCAAAGATCTGATTTAGTCATTTATTGAAAACCCTGCGAGGTTGTTGTAATTTTAGGGTTGAGTTTGAAAAACCCTAATATGATCAGATGCTTGTTGCAATCCTTCTTATAAAAGGATTTTTTATGATCATAAAGGGGCATTAGGAATTAGGTGTCTAGGGAGTAAATTTTTGAAACCCCAAGTCTCAGTTGAGATTGTAATATTTTGTATTTGTTCTTATCAGTAATAGAAGAAAGTTGCAGGTTGCTGCCATTATTTACAAGCTTGTTTTCTAAAAGAAAATTGTATACAGAGGATATAATTCATTATACTTAATACAAATATCATGTCTTTATCTCTCCTTGGTGTCAAATCTATGAATTTCTAGACTTCCAAGTTCATCGCAGACCTTTGTGTATGTACCTTCATTTTGAGTTCTAACTAAGGATTGGATTAAATATTGCTTTGAGTGAAATACATGTTCATGTTGATTAGCATAAGGATTATCTCTAAGAAGGAAAGGTTTGAGTACTTGTGTTTATGGTTGTGAATCCAAATTATCTGAAAATCTTTGTATTCTCTTTATTTTAGTGATAGTAGCCCAATGGATAAGGCACTGGCCTAAATAAGTATATCTTTTGCTGATGAGAATTGATTGAGACCATTACAATCAAAGAAGTTAAATTAAAACAAGTTTTAATATTTTGCTATTATTAGAAAAGTGAATGTCCTATCATAGTAATGGAGAGTCAATGAATAATATGTTGTTATTTAGTACTTTCTTGCTGCTATTTGTTATTAGATCCAGTATTAATTTTTGAGAAGAGTTGTATCCATTGGATCAGGTAGACCCACCTTGGGTTTGTAGAGCCAAAAGTGTAGAGGGCAGTCTTGTCCCTATAGAAGGTCCAACTTCCTACAGATTTCCCTATATTTGGAACTAACCTCTCCTTAAAATTAGTCTTAGGTATATTGGTGTCTCTTTGAGTGTAAAATCCATGTCAGGAACCAGCACGGTCTATTACATACCGAATGTAATTATAGTAATTGTTAACATGGGAGTTCTGAATGTTAAGAATGATCATTAGCAACTTAGAAGACATTCTCTCTACATCTCCATCCATTCCCAATACTCTACATAACCCATATGCTAAATACTTCATATAAAAATGAAGGTCATTGAATTCATAAGGTGCATTCATTTGAATGGGTAAAGGGGCTATGTATTTCCCTATCTTTGGCATGAAATTTGGGATCAGGGTTTTAACCACATTGATTTTCTTCTTATACTTCTCTTTCTCCTCACTTAAATACATTTATGTGGAGGAAGAGGAATAGGCACCAAAGGCTTTGATGAAGGAACCCTTGTCAAGAGTCACTAAGGAAGACTAATCACCTTTTCTTATGGTCTTGGATAGAGGGTCATATTTCTTGGATATATCAACTAGCATGTCTACATCTAGGAACACATTTGGGACAATCATCTTTCCCATGCCTAACTTCCAAGTATTACAGAATGGGATCTGCTTGACTCAGTTGCTATAGAAGTAATTTAAAATATGGTAAGCAGAATAGGAAGGAGTAATTGGATCTCTACAAGTAGACATGTAATCAGAAAAGGTTTCATCATTTACCTTTTTATTTTGTGTTGATCCTGGGAGCAAAGTGACGAAGTCCTTTGAAAAGTTTCATTTTCCCTTCTATTCTTCTCCTGAATCCTTAGCCCCTTCGCTAGATGAAACTCTGCTTGACTTTGGTTGACTTATCTTGAAAGCACTGAATATGTTCTTTTTCTATGAAAATGCATTGAAAAATCACTTCTCAATCTGAAATGCCCTATCTCTTAACAAAGCTCTTCTTCACAAATACTCTTCTCAATTGTAGGTCACTGAAAATCTAAAAAATATTTTAAGTGTAAGAGAAAGCAATGTCTTTTCCTTATATCATTTTGCAATGAATGCAAAGAACTTTTTGAGATCACATAAAATCCTTCCTTAATCACTTTAGCATTCACTCCACGTGTAACCAATTTCAAATTTTAGTTAGCTGTGGCATGTGAGGTTGACATGTTCATTTAATTCTTAGAAAATAGGCAAAAAGACCATCATTGTATCTTTGTCTTTAAAACCTCAAAAACTGCTAAAAACCCCAATTGTATAGTGATTGGCCATTACTTTTTACTTTTTCCAACTCAACCATGTACTTTAACACCTCAAGCCTTTTCTTATTCTTTATTGCCATGAAAACTAACCACAATCCCTTTTGGAGATTCAACGACCATAGCTTCCTCATGATATCTGAATGCTTAGTCTAACCTAAGTTTGATCATGAGAATCAATGACCAAAGAATTCTCACGGTCTCTAAGCATTTAACTTAACTCATGTTTGATCATGAGACTTAGTGACTAAATCAATCTCATAATCTCAAGGTACTAGCTCTAACCCAGGTTTTGTTATGAGACCTGGAGATAACACATATCTCTTAATCACTGAATGCTTTACTTAAGTCAAGATTTGTCTCAAGATTCAATGATATCTATTGATCTTGGGCTTCATCTCCGGTCATCTCTTAATCTCATAAAATTTCATGTCTTGACCGTGGCATTGTGAGACCTGGAGATAACCTTTATTTATTTATCCTTTAACCTTGTCATTGAATCTCCAAATGTTAAGCAACTAACCATTGACATCATGAGATTTAGAGATAACTATATTCACCAAGTTGCTTAACACTTTGACTTAACCTCCAACCATTTGGAGATGTGGAGATAACCCTCATTGTCAATTATTTAAAACCTTTCACCAAGTTGCCAAATGCTAATAGACTTAACCATCAGACTTGGAGACTTGGAGACAACCCTTTTTGCCAGATCTCTGAATGCTAAGTGACTTAACCATTTCCTTATGAGATCTAGAGATAACCGCTGTGTTAGATCGTGAGACAAAAGGAAAAAACTTCCAAACAATAAGAGACTTGGAGAAAGCTGTGTCACTGGATCGCTGAAAGTTAAGACATGATAGCCAAACATTGTGAGACCTAGAGAAAGCACTTTCACCAAGTCACCAAATAAAAATAACTAACTGCCAGCCATCACAAGATTAAGAGATAACCTCATAGCCATTAAGACATTACCTAGTCGCTCAATCTCTAGATCTTTTATACTTAACTTTAAATTTTATGAGACTTGGAGATAAAAGGGAAACAATAATCATGTGTTGAATAAAAGACTTAAGTGACATGGAAAAGTAATACACAATTAGATCTAGGGTAGGGTTTTCTCATTTAGACAAGGCAAATTTCACAAACCCTTTGAAAATTAAAGACCTACTTCACAAGCTAGGGCATTTCTTCAAATCTAATAGATTTCCACAATCCATTTATATACTCTATCAGTTTACACAATCAAATCCAAAAACTAATACAATATAGGGCATTTCTTTTCAGGAAATCTCAATGACGTGAAAATTTGACTAATAGTGGCTTTGTCTGGAGATGATGGGTAACTTGTGCCCATGTAAGAACTTAGGATTTTTGGAAGATCATACCACAAAATTGACAACATGATGACTATAGAGAGAACCGGGCAAAACCTATTTACAGAGGCAAGGCCAAACAAAAACAAATACATCACACCTCTACAAAATTTACATGTATAGAACCTAACTACTACTCATGGAAAGAAAAAAACCTTCAAAAGAAGTATTTCTTCAAGAACTGTCCATGAATAGGAAATTATTGAATGTCACCAGTGAGTTCTTTGATAATGTATGAATTTGGACCCCACTTCTCATGAACCAAATATGGCCCTAACCAGATTGGATCAAATTTTCCATGTTTTCCTTTGTCTTCCAATCTAGCATTCCAGAGTAGCACCAAATCATTTGACTCAAACTTTATTTCTAAAAATTTCTTGTCATACAAGTTATTGACTTGCAACTACATCTTAGCATTTTTTGAAGCTGATTCTCTCCTGGTTTCATCTAATTTAATCATATCTTCAATCCTTAACTGCATTTCATCCTCTAAGTCTTCATCATACAGTTGGAAAAACTTGTACATTTATAATAAGTTATTTTGAGGCATTCTTGCATGTATCCCATATACCAAATCAAATGGTGCACATCCAATTGCCTTCTTAACAGTCACTCTATTAGCCCATATGACCAATGACAATTTTGAGTTCCATGCTTTCTTATTCTTCTCAAGGATCCTTTTGAGAATCTTTATCAAACTTTTATTTGTTCACTCTGATTTTCCATTTCCTTGTGGGTGATATGGGGATGATTATGACATTTTAATTCCCAAACCTTCATAGAATCCATTGTATTCATTTGATCTGAAACACATTGCATTATCACACACAATCCTTTCAGGGAAACCAAACTGAGTAACAATATAATTCAACAAGAAATCAATCACCACCTTGCTAGTTGCATTCCTTGTGTTAATAGCCTCTACCCATTTTGTAATGTAATCAGTGGCAACTAAGATCCAAGAATTTCCTTCACTTGACTTGTTTGGTATTTCTCCTATAAAATCCATTCCACACTATTGGAAAGGAGATTGCACTTCCACTGGCTTCAATGGTACATTTCCTAAATTTTTTAACTTTCTAGAAAATCTTTGACAAGCATCACAATTTCTTACTACCCTTTCTGCATACTTGAATATTTTGGGCTACCAAAACCCTTCTCTCAAAACCTTTTGAAAAGTAGTTTTACTCATGTAGTGTCCACCAGAGATTCCTTCATGCATTTCTCTTAGCAAGTTATTAGCCTAATCCTCATTTACACACTTCAACAAAATGTAATCTAGATTTCTTCTCCATAATTTGGATATGATGATAACATATTTAATTGCTTGTAACTTTAGTGATCTTTTCTTTTTATCATCCAGTCCTAATGGACACTTCATATTTCTTAAGTAATAAATAATATCTTGATATCAGACACAATCATCCATATCACAAGTGTAATCAATTTCCATCTGATTGATCTGATTTGCATCAAGATTAGATTGAGCCATTAATTTTTCCATTCCTTGGCCTCTAACTAATTTGGTGATTTGAATATCAATGTTAAACTCTTGGATCCTATTTATCCATCTACATCTCCTCCCCGATACTTCTTGTTGTGAAAATATGTCCTTAACTACATCACTTGGTACAAAAGAAATCACTATTTCCCCCATGAGATAGCATCTGAAAGCCTTCAAAGCCTTTACAAGTGCATAAGATTTCTTTTCATTAATGTCATACTTTAATTCAGCAACTTGTAAGGACTTACTAAATAATGCAATAGGTTGTTCAAAACCCTCACTATTTTTTTGTAAAAGGACTGCAACAACAATATGAAAAGAAGAAAAAGAGAAAATATGCATTGGAATGTTGTATTTTGGTGCCTTAAGCACATGTGCATCTTTGATTTCCTATTTGATATTCTTGAAAGCCTCATCAGGCTCACCATCCCACTTGATCTCAGACCCCTTCTTTAACATTTTTGATATAGGTCTACAAATCTCAGCAAAATTTGTAACAAATCTTCTCAAGAAGTTTACCTGACCAAAAAAGGATTGGATTCCTTTCACATTTTTTGGTTTTTGAATCTTATCAATGGCCACTACCCTTTACGGATCGATTATTACTCCTTGTTTTCCAACTAGATGGCCGAGTAGTTTGTCCTCACTTACACCAAATGCACATTTCCTAGGGTTTAGAGAAATACCATACTCCAGGGCTCTTAAAAATATCTTCTCTAAGTGTAATCAATGATCTTCTTCCCTTTTAGAATATGCATTCAAGTCATCTTGATATACCACAAGAAAATCATTTATCAACTCAACAAATGCAACATCCATTGCTCTTTGAAAAGTAGCCCCAACATTTGTTAAGCCAAATGGCATTCTCACATACACATATGTTCCCCAAGGTGTTTTAAAGGAAATTTTGAATTGTTTTGATTCCTTTACAATCACTTGATTATAACCAGAGAAACCATCCATCATGGACATCAGATCAAATCCAGTTACTCTTCATAGCATTGCCTCCATATTAGGTAAGCAGTAGTTGTCTTTTAAAAAAGAGATGTTCAAATTTTTTAAGTCTACACATAATCTGATGTCTCCATTTTTCTTCCTAACAGGAACTAAATTTGATACCCAAGAAGAATGTCTAATAGGCTCTATGATTCCAACATCCCTTAGCTTCATTAGTTCCTCTTGCATCTTAGGTGCCAGGGTAGGATTGATTGGTCTTTGTTTTTGCCTAAGAGGTTTAGCATATTTTTTTTCAAGGAATGATATGTTGAAAAAAATCCTCTCTATAAACCTTCAAATCATCATAGGACCATGCAAAAACATGCCTAAATCTTCTTAATAATTAAATCATATCCTTTCTCACCTTTGGAGACATTTCTTTTCCAATGTATACCTTTTTAGGTGTTTCTTTTGTACCAAGATTAATTTATTCTAAGTCCATCTGATCTATCTTTTTAGTGTCCATTTGGACTCTATCTTGGCTATCAAATATAGTTTCTAAAATAACAAGTCCCTTAGGAACCTTATTAGTTTTTAGTTGTAGAATTTCATTTACAAGGAAAATCTCTTTTCCTTCAATAGTTTCTATTAGGGCTGAACAGTCCAATTCCTGACCATAATACTTATCCTCACAGTTCATAAACCTTAGGATATCTTGTTCATCCTCAAAAACCTACCATTTCTCAACATTGTCTGGTATGCTTGGTCTAGTCTAAATTTCAACTTTAGAGATTCCTACAAAGGTTATATCACTAGGATTGATTGCAATATTAGCTAACAAGTCAGCCACTTTGTTGTTGCTTCTATCCTTCCATACAATATTGAATGCATCAAAGCTTTCAATCATATCCCAGAACACATTCCTATATTGTTTCAATATTTTGTTCTTAGAAGCATAAATTGATCTCACTTGAGACACTACCAATTCAGAGTCACCAACTAATTTTATACATTTGATTCCATGTTTGTATGCTAATCTTAATCCTATCAATAATGCTTTGTATTCTGCTATGTTATTTGTGCAAAGAAAACTTAATATAAAAGACAACTTATATGTGTTTCCATAAGGAGAAATGAGTAAAATACTTGATCTTGAACCATCCTTACAATTTTCTCCATCAAAGTACATTACCCATAAATCACCCTTCTCAGATTTGGAACTTACTTCCATAGTGATAAGAGGTAAGATAGGTTTTCTTTCAAGAATAGTGACTTCTGCCCTGAAAGCATTGATGTTAGTATCCACAAAACATGTAATCTCATTATCAATAGTTTTATCAATCATATGGGTAACTCTTGGCTCCCTTTGAACTTTAATAGATTGATCATCAATTTTGAAAGTTACATAGGACAAGTCACATTGCAAACTTCCACCCATAGCAACACTCCAATTTCTAGATAATAGCATCCCATAATGAGGTGGAATGTCTACTCCCAGGACACTCATAGTTAGTTCTTTGCTAGGATAAGCTACCAATTTATATGGTAGTACATTAATACTTCCAATAACTAGTACTTCTCTTTGATCCATTGCACAACATCTACCCTGAATAGTGTCAACCTTGAGACCCAACCTATCCATGATTTTAAAAAGCATAACAATGTTTGATGCTCCTGAATCAATCATGCAGTTCTTTACTATCATTCCATTTATTATGATACTTAGGAAAAATGGATCTATGTTTTAAAGACATGTGTTAGAGTAAAGTATTAATTATATTAATTAACTTTACTCCCTTCTTAAGATGTCAACACTTTCATTTTTAGTTGTTTATATTTAAACACACATGCACTAGTTGATTCAAACTTATGCACTAGTTGTTTTAAATATAAACTTGCATGCATTAGTCTTGTAATAATTTAACTAATTATTACATGCACTTCTGCTTGTTAGGTTTGCCTTTCAAGGCTTTTGATCTCCTTGATAAGGATGATCCATTGTACATTCTATTCATTCATTATTTGAGGATATTTTCTTCTTCATATTTTTGAGTCAAACCCTTGCCCTCTTCTTGTGTCTACTTCCTTGTAATAGGTTTTTGTATGCAGGTGATCTTTAGGTTTTGTGGATTTGTATTGCTCAAATCCTACATGGTATTAGAGCTTGTAGTTTCATCTTGATGGGTGCAATACCCCTCTAGCTATGTGGACCAAGCTAAACACCTTGTTTGGTACAGTGAATGAGTTTAGAGCACTTCAGATTGAGGCAGAGCTTACCTCTCTTGTACTTGATTCTTTTCCCTCTATTGAGGACTTTCTAATCAAGTTCAAACAATAAAGATCTTTGTAACATGGATGTGGAAAGCAAAAGACTGATAAAGAGTGCATTTATTTGATTCTGTCTAAGCTTAGGGGAAACTTTCAGATCTTCTCTTCTACCTTTCATTCTACCGTGGATGCTTTGAGACCTACATTCACCATGTCCACTTTTGAGGTGTTCTATGATCATTTGACTAGAGAGCATGCCAAGCTTACTCAGTTGGACTCTCTAATAGGATCAAAGAACCAAGCATTGGTTGCCCAACCATCAAAAGGAAAGCAGAAGTAGAAGCCGAAGTAGATTTTAGATTCCTCTTCTTAGAAAATATCAGATTCCTCTTCACAGTACTCTATTAGCCCACCATCTTCTTCTAAGAAGGAGAAACACAAGGCTGAGAGACCTACATGTTCCTATTGTCAGAAGGGACCTCATGATGAGTCACATTATTTTTAGAAGAGATTTGATGGCTATGAGAAATAGATTGCAGATTTGTAAGCTCTTCTTCAGAAGAGCATTGTTTCCTCTCCATCCTCTTCTACCTCATAGGGGTCTAATTTTCAGTCTTCCTCAACATCTTCAACATTTGGACAAGGTCATGCATTACGAGCATCCATTGCATCCCCTTCACAGGTCCCTTGGATACTAGATTCAGGTGCTTCTCACCATATGGCATCTTCTCAAGGGGTTTTCTCTACTATTGAGGCTTCTCCCATTCCTCATATTCTCATGGGGAATAACACTATCTTGAGAGTCTGTGGGAAAGGTTTAGTAGGCATTTAGGATGGCACATTCAATGATTTATTGTATGTTCCATCTCTATCTGTAAACCTTCTCATGATTTATCAGATTACACAGTGGATCAGGGAAGACAGTTGAGTTCACTCCAGATTCAGTCTTCATTCGGGATAGTGAGATAGGAGGCATTGTTGCTACAAGGATAGTTGATCATTCCACCCATCTCTAAACCTTCTCACACTTTGGTCCACCATCTCCATTTTTGGAGCACAACTCTCCTCTTTCATGAGAGCCTCATATGGTGCAGTCAGGTCGCTTGAACTTTTGTATTGTTCCTGAGATCACTGCTATGACTACCACACCACATCCTATTGAGGTCTTTTCTCTTCAGTAGGATTCTTCTTCAACACTGCCTGACCCTCCAAGTCCATTCATTGAGCCACCATGTGAACTTGTTCAGGATTCTACAGAGGATGTTCATCTCCTCTTTCATGACATTGTCGACACACCTATCACACCACCTACATTGGGGATTCCCTTTCAGGATCCTCATGTTTTCTCCTTTGAGCATCAGTTAGGCGTTCCATTTTCACCTATTATTCATGGGTTTCCTTGTTCTATGCCTTTGTTTCTTCTGCATTGGAGTTGCATTGGTTCGATCATTTCCACAAGGGTTCCATCATTCTGGGGGGACTTTGGTGTCTCATCCCTCTCTCATGGGGGGGGGCTAGTTGTACTTATGGTTTTGAGAGGGTCTCTTGAGCCATTTCTTTTTCTGCATTTTTCTATCTCCTTTTGGAGTAGGGTTTTTTCCCACTAGGTTTTCTCTATTTCTCCATTTTAAAGAGATTTGGTTGTGCTGGGTACCTCATTAGGCCTTGTTGCCAGGACCCATTTTTATGCTTTTAGCACTGTGGTTTCCTTTTCTTTCTTCTTGCATTGTTTGTAGCTACATTGTTGCTCATCTTAAGGGGGGGTGTTAGAGTAAAGTATTAATTATATTAATTAACTTTACTCCCTTCTTAAGATGTTAAGACTTTCATTTTTAGTTGTTTATATTTAAACACACATGCACTAGTTGATTCAAACTTATGCACTAGTTTTTTTAAATATAAACTTGCATGCATTAGTCTTGTAATAATTTGACTAATTATTACATGCACTTCTACTTTTTAGGTTTTCCTTTCAAGGCTTTCAATCTCCTTTATAAGGATGATCCATTGTACATTCTATTCATTCATTATTTGAGGATATTTTCTTCTTCATATTTTTGAGTCAAACCCTTGCCCTCTTCTTGTCTCTACTTCCTTGTAACAGGTTTTTGTATGCAGGTGATCTTCGGGTTTTGTGGATTTGTATTGCTCAAATCCTACAACATGCATTTACAAAGTTGTCCAAGTACATAGGTGGTATTTGAGATACCACTCCTTGAACTTCCATTTACTTCTTGGCCTCAACTCGGTGCTCACTTGTGTTACAAGTAATATTATTGTCATGAACATTATCAACCCTTGCTAAAGCTCTATCCTTACGCTCAGGGATTCTTAATAATTTTAATAAGGGAAACTTAACATTAATCTGACACAACATTGCCAACATATCAACAAGAGTAGAAGGAATTTCAATTTGTATACCTTTAGTATCCCTTTTCTTTGTAGATGTATCAACTATTGTCATCACCTTTTATTTTTCATTTTTGGCCATTGTATTACCTGGCTTCTCAACTTCCTTTTGGTTGTCAATGTTTCGAATAGTAGACATGTTTATAGCTCTAACCCCTTTTGGCTCCCATTTATTGCCTTTTACATTTTTTACTTTCACTACATAATCACCTTTTGGCTTATTCGCAATGGGTTCCTTGGGATTGGTATTCTTTATGAACATACCAACAACCTTGCCAATGTTATCATTTGCTATCATGCTTATGGTTTGCACTTGTGCTACCATTTATGCAGTGATCGTAGAAATTTCCTCCTTTGAGGGTCTTCTTAAATTCACTTTCTCTGAGGAAGATGTCATGTTGCATGTCCTTTCATCTACATTCTCATCATCATAAAAGACTTCTTGATGGAATAATGCTCTATTATGTCTTTTCAGACACATATAAGTTTCCTCATTATTGTCTGAAGGATCTTCATGTCCCAAATATGAATCAGTAAGATTACAACCAATGTCATCATTTTTTTCTTCTTGATCTAATTCCTCATTATCATCATCTTGGTATGCAACTATGGACTATGCAACCACACAATGTTTTGCAGAATTAGGTGACTTACAGGCCACACACCATGGTGTATCTTCTACAACATTCTTAAAAGTCTTTTGTAATGGATCAGGGATGACCTTTTAATTATTTCCTTTTGTAGGTGGAGCAATAGGTTTTCCATCCTTCCACTGGGTGTTATAAGGGAAATTTTGCAGTCTATTCTACCTATTGAAATTATTTTTGAAATGGGGCTTTTTTGTAGCAGAAATTTTCTCATTTCTATTTTGCCTATTGAAATTATTGTTGAAATGGGGCTTTTCTGTAACATAAATTTTCTCATTTCTATTGCTTGGTGTTTTCAAGTCTTTTAGTGCATTCAACACTTTATCCAACTTGTCTTCTTCATGCCTCTTGTTTCCAACAATCCTTTCATTATCCCTCTTATAGTTCTTGTTTCCAAACAAATTAGGGTCATCTCTTTTCCCACTCAATTTACCAAATATCTTCATATTATTTTCAATGTTCACAACAATCCTAAAGGAATCCTGAAGAGTTCTTGGTTCTTTATCTCTTAGTAGGCATCCAACCTTACCATCAAAGGCATTGAAGTATGTTGTGAGATAGAAATTGTCATCTAACCTCATAGCTTGAAACATTTTATGCATACCCTTTTGAAATCTCATGTTAAAATCAGCTGCATATTCATTCTGATTTTTTCTTATGTTGTTAAATTCATTTAACATGAAACTAGCATTAGGTCTATCACCATATTGTTCCTTGAAACATTTTTAAAATTCATTCCATGAATCAATACAATGATGATGGAGTCTTTTAAACCAATCTCTAGCATACTCTACCAAAGATTGAACAAACAACTTCATAACTGCATCTTCGTGTTGTATCTTATAGTCATTCAACATGTCAATGAACAACCTAAGGTGTTCTTCACAACTAATGGAATTATTAACAAAAAATTTAGTTACCTTATCTCTTATGTCTGTTGGAATAGTATTAGGATAACCTGGTATCCCATCAAAACTAATTTTCCTATACCCTTCTAATTGCATAGGTCTTGTTTGGAAACCTAATCCAATGTTTCCACTAGGACCAACATTAACAACTATTTCCCCACCTACTTGTACATTTGACTATTTTTTAGGATCAATTTTTAACTTGGTAGATGAAGCAGAAGGAAAATTATTAGCATCTATATTACCAAGTGGAGCAGCATTAGTAGTTGCCGATGGCATACCTATTTTAGTTGTAGATGGTCCAAGAGTACTTGCAGATGAAGCCTTCAAGAATTAGATCTTCCTTCTTGTTTATGCAATAGATGCTTTAACCTCAGCTAAATCTCCAATTCCTTTGCTACATCATCCTTTTCTTTCTTTCTATTTTCCATCTCTAGATCAAAATTTGAAACAGGTGGTGGGATTTTTGGTCTAGCCACAAGTTCATTTATTTTGATTCTAGCCACCTTTTTCTTACCCTTATTGTTATAAAAAATAGCAGGCTTGGTAATTTCACTTACATTTTTCTCTTTGGGATGAGATGCATAACTTTGTACTTGTCTAATCACAGGTCCATCTTGTTCAAACTCATGGTCCTGTAATAGGTTCTCTTTCTCACTTCTTAGGGAAGCAAGGTCACCAAAGAGATCAGTCTGTAATGATTTAAGAGTAGAAGAAAATATTTTTTTTATGTCCTTCAATTCATTAATTTTTCTGAGTAGAGACTCTCTTTCCATTAGCGCATTTATAGTTTCAACCTCTCTTTCCTTCTACAACCTCTTATATATTGCATCTTGCTCTGCTAGTTGTAATCTCAATGCACCCAAATCAATTGGGTCTATCATAACATCATTAGAGCTTGATGATACATCCATATCAGTAATGTTTTGATATGGGAAATGGACCCATCTTGCCTCCATTTGTTGCCTTTTAGGAATAACTTCATCTTGATGTAGACTTGGCGTATAACCCTTATTTTTTGCCTTTACATTTTGATTTGCAGGTGGCATGACCTTGTCTTGATATAATAATTATGGGGTATCATAGAAATTATCTCCATAGAGACCACTATCAGATTTAGAAATTTTATACAGTGATTCATTTTCATTAGTAGATGTATGTAATACCCCATCTTTTGCATTATTTTGTTCTCTTATAGGTGCATTGGTAGACTCTCCACCTTTTCTAAGCCATTTTTTCTTTCTTGACCTAGGTAACTCTTCTAGATTAACATCTGGGTGTCTCCTGATAAAGTCTCTTGTATTTTTTCTTTTATCCATGCTTCGTAACTTGTAAACACACACTGGTTCTAACCCTTTGAGTCACCACCCACGTTTAATGGGAAATTTCTGATAGACAAACCTTGAGAATCTAAAGAAAATATGAAACAATACAGGAAAAAATGGGGACCTAGACAGCAAGGAAAACACACTGCACTATCTTCAGTACAAAATAGCTAGAGATTCTTCAAAGCTTTTAAGACTTTTCTATGTTTTTTCCCAGTCAAGTAGCCATTTTGTTGGTTCCTCTTTCTTCTTGCAGATTTCAACCCTTGGTGACAACTTAGTGTCCCTAACTCTTTATACCCACTTTAAATCTGACAAGAAAAAGGACCAATAAGAGACTTGGAGAAAGCCATGTCATTGGATTGCTGAAAGTTAAGACATGACTGCCAAACATTGTGAGACCTGGAGAAAGAACTTTTTCCAAGTCGCCAGATGAAAATAACTAACTACCAGCCATCACGAGATTAAGAGATAATCTCATATCCATTAAGACATTACCTAGTCACCCAATCTCTAGATCTTTTATACTTCACTTTAAACTTTATGAGACTTGGAGATAAATGGGAAACAATAATCATGTGCTGAATAAAAGACTTAAGTGACATGGAAAAGTAACGCATAATTAGATCTAGGGTAGGGTTTTCTCATTTAGACAAGGCAAATTTCACAAACCCTTTGAAAATTAAAGACCTACTTCACAAGCTAGGGCATTTTTTTTTCAGGAAATCTCAATGACATGAAAATTTGACTAACAAAACACTCAACAAAATTTAAGGGTTTAGCTGCAAGATATGACCCCCGTACCTAGACCATAGTTTACTGGAAAAGCAAACAAAATTTATGAGTTTTTATCACTAGGGAATTGTTGTTCTTACACGATAAAAATCCAAACAATATGAGACCAAGAACATTTTGAAGAGAATGGAATCTACTACTAAATTCCATAGTTTTAGAATTTTCCAATGGTTAAATGTCAAATTATTAACAAAATCTCGTGGACTGCTCTATTACCAAGGGTTTTATGATAGTTTTATCAAATCTTATTGAATATCTTAAGTGATGTAACAATAGTTCACCAAACCAAGTTCAAAAAAAATCAAATTCATCATACTCCATTACCATGAACCTTTTCATGGTTATTCAATGCAATTACTATGAAGAAGAAACTTTGAAATAGATCAAAACATGACTATGTAATATGATAATCACCAAAATCTATACTAAACACACAAAATCCTTCATTAAAACTTCATATGATTACAATACATAGACTGTAAATGGATTTCCTTTTGCATTTATTGCTTCCCAAACTCTAAAATGGATTTATAAAAGCCAACACATGATTGTCCTTATTGTTTCCTACATGAAATATGTGGATAGTCAGAGGTGCTTTTGTTTATACTTACTTTTGCACCTCCAAACTAACCTCCCCTGCCTATGCATGACCTTGGAAGATCTCTTTATAGAATTTTAAACTTCAATGATAGTTACAAACTAATGAGAACGAACAACTTCCCCTTTGACAACTTCTTGTGCAACATTTGCAAAATTTGCAATTTTGCAAAGTTGCACTTTTTGTATTTTTGCTACAAATAACTTTGGAACTTTATATTGACACCTCAAACAACTTCAAATGAACCAAACATGATAAATTACATAATTTTTAAGCCTCTTAGGGATATTTCACACATTTTGGACATTTTGACCACTATTGACCTTTTAGGACCTTCCTAGGACAACTTTTACAGTTTATTGCAAATACATTACATATTGATTCCATGTGACTCAATAACATCATAAATGATTTCAAACACATCAAGAGTGACTTTATGGAATCAAAAAAATATTACATTTTATATTTTCCTCCTAGTGTACCCTTATGCTAGGTGCCTCTGCACCAGTTTCCATGTAAATTTTGGTGTTCATTGTGTTGACAGTTTTGTGCATTCATGTTTACACATGTTATAAGTTTATGATTGGTTTAAATATTTATCAGTTCAATAAAATTATCGAAAAGTTTTTTTGAATAAATGGTTCAGACCTCCTCTCATTTATTTATCTTGTTCAACAATTGGTATCAGATCTTAGTTCCTTGGTGTAGAGCTTAACAACTTGAGGTATATCCAATGGCACACAAACTGAACATTCCCATATTTGATGGATCCAACTACACTTCATGGAAAGAATAGATGAGAGGATATATTATCTCTATTGGCTACACTACTTAGAAGCATGCGGAGACAAAGTATGTGTTTTCTTAGAATGACCTTAACACTCAAGATGAAATAACAACATAGGAGGATAATGAGAAAGTGAGGTATGTAATCTTTAGTGCTTTATACAAAAATTGAATTAGCTAAAGTTATTTCATTGAAGATTGCTTATGAAATTTGGAAAAAGTTAAATTATATTTATGAAGTCAATGATAAAGTTATTTTATCTAAGGATCTGACAAGAAAATGACACTATGAGAATTTGAAGAATGGAAGAAGGTGAAGATATTAGGAGCTATTTTTAGAGAGTTGACAATGTAGTGAATGAAGTCAAGAATCAAGGAGGAAATATCATAGATGAAGATGTTATAGAGAATATAGTGATGTTATTACCAGATAACTATAGTGGAAAATCTTGGTGATTGAGAAAGTATATGATCCACATAATTTTACCAAAGAACATTTATTTGATACCCTGCCTGCATTTGAATTGAGGAAGTTTATAAATGAGAAGAGCATATGTGAGACAATATTTAAAGAAAAAAATTTAGAGGAAGATCTAGATGGTGATGAAGATTCATATTAGTTGGAAGAAAAGTTTGCAAGGAAGTTGAAGAAGGATAATGAAAAATACAAAGGTATGTTACCTCTTAAGTGTTTTAGGTGTGGAAATATTGGGAGTTTGGATACTAGGTGTCTAGAGAAAGGTCCTAGGCTGACATTTAAGAAGTTCAACAAGAAATATTACCATGTTAAATAATATGCTAGTATATTGGATGATGAGTCAGAAATAGAAGATAGTTTGTTTTATCCTGAAGAAGATGAAAAAACTAGAATTAATATTTATAACATTTTCCTGGAAGTTGATGATAATGTTGAGACTTATTTGTATGCTAGAAGGAATAAGAATGAATGGTTGATTGATAGTAGTTTCTCTAATCATATGACTAGTGATAAAAGTAAATTTATAACATTACAAATATGATGGTGGTCCTGTTAGATTTGGTGATGATAAGGAAACATATATTGCCAGTAGAGGTTCTATTACTTTTGATGAGAAGAATAATACTAACAACATTTATTATGTGAAGGGTTTGTGTCACAATATTTTGAGTGTTGGATAGATGTGTGAGAATGGCTATGACGTTGTGTTGAAGAATGAAGAATGTGAGAATTAGAAAAGATCTGGAGTAGTGATTTTAGTTGGAAACAAGATAGGAAGGAACATGTACCAAATTGAAGGAGCTACAAAAGGATGTTTACTATCTCAGACTGATGACAATTGGCTTCAGCATAGGAGGATGCACTACATCAATTTTGACAATTTGGTAAGAATAAGTTCATCACTTGTAGTAAGAGACTTACCTATATTGTGTAGACCAAAAAATGTTATCTGTAAATGATGTCATGAAGGAAAGTAAAGAAGTAAATCATTCAAGGAAAAAGACTATTCATCTACCAATTTACCAAATCGAGTGTACATTGACCTATGTGGTCGTACCAGAATAAGGAGCTTACAAGGTGAGAAATATTTCATACTTTTTATTTATGATTATTCAACGTTATCTTGAGTTGTATTTCTAAGAGAAAAATCAGAAGCATTTGAGAAATTCAAGATAATAAGACTAGAGTTGAGAATGAATGTGGTAGAAAGATTAAATGTTCGAGATTAGATAAAGGAGGAGAATTTAATTCTGATGAATTTGAAAGTGTTTATGAGAAACATGGTATTAAGAGATAGTTTTTAGTGGCTATAAAACCACAAAAGAATGGTTTAGTGGAAAGGATGAATCAAAAGATACAGGAAGCAACAAGGACCATGATGAAGGAAGTGAGTTTACCAAAATTTTATTGGAGATAAACTGTTAATACAATTATGTATACTATTAATGAAGTTCTATACCAAAAGAAGTATGGGAAGACATCATATGAGATATGGCATGGAAGAGTACCTACAATAAAGTATTTCAATATTTTTGGAAGAATATGTTACATTAGAAGAGATGAGGACAATCTTGGAAAATTTGAAAGTAGAGCAGATGAAGGTATATTTCTAGGATATTCTACAAAGAGAAAAGCATACCACTATTACAACAAGAGATTGAATAAGATTGTAGAAAGTGTGAATGTGTAGGTCGATGCATATTTTAGAAAATTTTTGAGAAACACATTGAATATGAATCTGATATAGAGGACAAAGGAAAATATGACAAGAAATAAGAGGAAGAAACAAGATAGAATCTAACATCTATAGCTAAGACACCAAGGTATGTATAGATAAATCATTATGAGAATCAAATAATTAGCTATAAGAATAGAGAAGTTGTTACTAGAAGTAGAGCAGAACAAGAGAAAGTTTTGTTGTGTTTACTTATATAAATTGAGCCTAAATCTGTGGAAGAAGCGTGTAATGATCAGAACTAGGTAAGAGAAATTAAGAAAGATCTTGATTAGATAGAAAAGAATCAAACTTGGGAACTTGTGCCCAAACCGGTTGACAAGAATGTGATTGGTAATAAATGGGTTTTCTAGAATAAACTAGATGATAATGACAAGGTAATAAGGAACAAGACAAGGTTAGTATGAAAGGGTTACACTCAGATTAAAGGTATTGATTTTGATGAAACTTATGCCCCTATTATCCAAATGGAGACAATCCAGATATTTCTAGCATATAAAGATTCCAAAGTTTGTTATATGGATGTCAAGTTAGCCTTCTTGAATGAAGAAGTGAAGGAAGAAGTTTAAATTGAACAACCAGAAGGTTTCAGATGAGAAGGGAATCTAGATGTAGTGTGTAGATTGAAGAAGGCATTGTATGGAATGAATTAGGCACCAAGAGCTTGGTATGGCATTTTAGATTGATATTTGATTAGACAAGGATTTTAGAAAGATTTTGTAGTCAGTAACTTATATTACAATATTTATTTAGATCACACTCTAATTATTGTTGTTCATGTTGATGAAATTATTTTTGGAGGAAAAGATGACTTGTGCAGGAGATTTTCAAAAGAGATGCAAAAATATTTTGATATGTCTATGATTGGTGAGTTGAATTTCTTTCTTGGATTGTAAGTAAATCAGAAAAGTAAAGACATTTTCATTTTATAGTCCAATTATGCCAAGGAATTGTTGAAAAAGTTTGGTTTCGAGAATTCTAGACTAGTATGTACACCTATTATTTCTAGATGTAAATTGACTAAGACAATTCACCAAAAATAGATGCAAGTAAGTACATATCAATGATTGGAGGATTGTTGTACCTAATTGCTAGTAGACTAGATATAATGCATGTAGTATGTTTAGCAGCCATAATTCAACAAGAACCAAAAGAGTCACATGATATGGAAGTAAAGATGATTTTTAGATATTTGAAGGGAACATAAGAGTTTGGATTATGGTATCTAAAAATTTCAAATCTCACATTGACAACTTACACTAACGCATATTGGGTTGGTTTTTAAGATAGCCAAAGAAGTACTAGTGGTGGAGCTTATTTCCTTGCCTCCTAGTTGGTTTCTTGGTCGAGAAAGAAGTAGGATTCTATAACATTATCAACTTGTCAATTAGGATACATTGAAACATCCTTATTTTGTACTCAAGTCTAATATTTGATGATCTGATTTTAATCATGTGTGACAATACTAGTGCTATAAAAATTTCAAAGAATCTAGTGTAGCATTCCAGAATGAAACATATATCTATCATGTATCATTTCTTGAGAGAGGTATTGGAGAAGGAAGTGAAGTTTGAGTATGTTCCTACAAAGGAACAAATAGAATAATTTTTTTACAAAACCTTTGTGCAATGATAATTTTGAGTATCTTAGGGGAAGCTGGGAGTTCTTCCCCTTCCTAGTGTTCACTAAATGCACCAATGTGTGCATTGGTCTAGTGAATCACAAATTATTCTTTTTTGGATCTATGCTTGGTGGCTTCCTCTTAGGGAAGAAAAGTGATTTAGCAAGGGGGAGTTTTGGCCCTTTGTCATTGTTGTCAAAGGGGAGAAAAGTGGATCAGTACAAAGAAATTTGATTCTGATTTATTTATACAAATTGTTGTTTTCTTTGTTATTGATGAATTTTTCCATCAATAAAAAAGGGAGAGATTGTTAGAATTTGAAGTTGATGCTATTCATGTTCTTTTCATTAATGGTTGTCATTGATGTCAATATATTTGATGCATATATGTGGCTCATATCAGTTGATGTGTGTATTGATATCATGGTGTATCAGTAGTTGGTGTTTGTGTATCAGTAGAAGTGTTCACCAAAGGATGTGCTTTAAATGTTTATTATTATCCATGTCAGTGATGGTCTCTTGTAGTGTGAAACATATGGTGGAATTTTTGTTTTGGTTTGGTCCTATTTGGAGTGTGCTCATTGTGGTTTGCTCACAACAGTTATTGTACAATACATTGTTCATATCCATTGGTACTGAAAGTCTCAGAGAAGGTGTAGCATGATGTTATGCATGAGGCATATTGTATTGAGTGAGTTGGTCCACATTTCATTCCTTACCACTGCGGAAATGCTTCAGTGTGACTTATTTTAAATTGGTTTAGGAAATGTAAATGCATTCATTGTAACTTTGGCCACTCATGCATGCGATGATGCATGGTTGATTGACTTAGGTGCATCTTTTCATATGACCTCTAATATAGATTGGTTTTTTGAATATGCAGATTTTAATTGAGGTAAGGTGTACTTGGGTGATAATTCTCATTTAAATATTGTTGGCCTTGGTAATGTTAAAATTAGGTTTCCTAATGGTAGAGTAAGAAATATTAATGGTGTTGTGCATCTCTATGATACAAGGAAAACAAATTTTTCTATGAGCAAACTGATAGATTCAAGTATGTAGGTAGTATTTTCTAGTGTGGGATAAAAAATGGTGAGGGATGTTATGGTTGTTGCTAGAGGTATCATAATTGGCACTTTGTATAAGCTAGATGAATACATTAATTAGTGTAATAGTACTTATATAAAGACCCAATGTATGGATACAACATTGCAAAAGGTGAGGGTTTCACCTTCAACAGATGGTCATGGATTTTGGGTTCCTAAGGGTGTTTTTTTCTTCTTAATCAAATTTTCTTGCAGATAAGACTATGTCATGGCACCAAAGACTTGGCCACATTGGAGAGAAGGATCTAAGGACCTTGGAAAAGTAAAACCTTGTTGAAAGTTTGAATAATTTTAATCTTGATTTTTATTTCTATTAGAATTACGTTTATTGAAAACAAAACCGCATTTAGCTTAACTCATGTTCTCATAAATCTTGTGGTGTGTTGGATCTAATTTTATCTAATGTGTTTAGTCCTAGAAATGCTCCTTCCATTTAAAAATCCACATATTATGCTTTAATTGTTAATGATTATAGTAGAAGGACATGTGTATATTATAAAGAGTAAACCTAATATTTAGAATCAATTTAAAGAGTCTAAATAAATGGTTGAATTTTAGACTAGAAGTAAAATAAAATATTTGAGAAATAGTAATTGCAGTGAATTATTCTCTGATGATAATGATAGATTCTATAAAGATTGAGGTATTCATAGGAAGAATACAACTCTATTTTGTTGACATAAAAATGGAGTTGTAGAAAGGATGAACAAGATATTGATGGAGAAGGCTAGGAGTATATTGAGTGGTGTTGACCTAGAAAAATGGTTTTGGAATAAAGTTGTCACCACTACTTTCTTCTTGATTAATAGGTCGCCTACATAATCTATTTTTGATAAAAATCCTATCGAAGCATAGTCGGCTAATAAGCCTTCATTGAGACATCCTAGATTTTTTTTTCTATGAGGCATATGCATATGTGCCAAAGGAGAAATGAAAAAGGTTGAAGAACAAGGCTATGAAATGTATCTTCATCGGCTACAATCATAGTGTAAAAGGTTACAAGCTTTGTGACCCTTTTTCATAGAAGGTAATACATAGTAGAAGTTTTATTTTTAGATAAACTAAGCCTTCTACTACATTTCAACCTAAAAAAACTAAAAAGGAATATGTGACTGAACTACCTTCTATGCTTGAGAATGTTGAATCAAGATCCCTAGATGGACAATAAGTTGAGGAGAGCTCATCTAGCTCTGAATTTTTATAAGAGGAGGAAGAACTTCCAACTCAAATTGTTCTAAGATCTACAAGGAAAATACCTCTTAAAAGGTATTATCTAGAGGAATGGAGATGTATTTTTTCTTTGAATACTAGTGTTGATGAATCTATATCTATAGAAGAGGATTTAGGTATGAAAGATGCAAAATCATGGAAGATTACCATGGATGGAGAAATGGAAACTTTGAAAAAGAATGATACGTGGGAACTTGAACTATTTCTTCAAGGAATTTCTTTTTGCAAATTCTTGTTGAAGGAAAAGATTGGTTTAGATGGAAGCATTAAGAATTATAAAGCAAGGTTGGTTGTAAAAGGTTTCTCTTGAGATGAGGGTGTTGATTATGGTGATATATTCTCTCTTGTTGCAAAAATGATATCCATTAGATTTTTTCTTTCTATTATTGATGCATATCATTTAGAGGTTGAGAAAATGGATATGAAACTACTTTCCTTGATGGTGATTTGGAGGATGATATTTACATGACATAGCCAAAGCACTACATGATAAAAAGTAAAATTTGGTTTACAAATTGAAGAAATATTTACATGGCCTGAAGTGGAGTCCTAGGATTTTGTACCATAAATCTGATATATTTGTTTTGAATTTTTAATTTGAACATTCTAAATCAAATCACTTTGATTATATAAATTTGATGTTGGTCATTTCATGTACATTGCATTATTTGTTGATGATATGTTGTTCATTGGTAAAGGGAAATTTATGATTGTATAACAAAAGTGTCAACTTGCTGCTAAATTTGAAATGAAAAATCTTAATGAAACTAAACACATTCTTGGGATGAAAATTAGAAGAGATAGAGTGAAAAAATGTTACGGCTAGACCAGAGTAAGTATGTGAACTCATTTTTACGAAGGTTCAACATGTAGGATTGTAGACCATTATGTGTTACTTTTATAGTTGGAATAAAGTTGTATATTTCAGATTGTCCTGCATCCCCATTAGAGATGGAAGACATGAGAAAAGTACTTTAATAAAGTGTAGATGAAAGTTTGATGTATGTTATGGTATGTACTAGACCAAACCTTTCTCAAGAAGTGCGAGTTCTTTCTAGATATATGTCTAAAATTAGTAGAATTCATTGGGATGCAATTAAAAGTCTTTAGATATTTGAAGGGTACCTTAGAGTAGTCTGTTGGTTCCCAAAATGGACTTTATGCTTTGACAAGCAACCATTACATCTATAGATTTTAAGGATGGGTTAGATCCAAATATTGAGTTCTAAAGATGATTGGACCAACTACAGGGACAAGATCGCCCTCTACACTTTTGGCTCTGCAAAACCAAGGAGGGTGCTCCTAATCTAGTAACAAAACCTACTTCACCAATTACCAACTAGATTCAAATGTAACAAATAAATGACAAGAAAAAACCTAAATGATAACCATTCATTCATAGATTTTTCACTATCACTAGATGATAGAAACTACTCTGCAAAACACTATATTTCAAAGGATTTCGATGATTTTGTAATAAAAGATGGAAATACCAGTATAACCCCCTTTAAAAACTGATTTCTATAAGAAAAATGCCACTACTGGCCAGTGTCTTATCCATTGGGTAATACCTCCACTACAAGATTGTAATACATGAAAAAATATACTAAACTTTGAATGATCTTTACCTTTTGAAAATACTAATCACCCTGTGGTGGATTTTATCAAAGGGTTCCTAGATTCACACTACTTACTGATGCATCCTTAAGCAAAAATCAAAATAATTTATGTCATATTCAAAGCTTATTTAATCTGATCTTGGATCAGAGCTGAGAAATATAAACATACACATAGAGATTATCCATGCAATGAATTGGAAAAATTCATAACTCAAACAGAGATACTCAAGGAGAGATAAAAATCTTGGATTTCATTCAAATGCTATATTAATATCATGCTTACAGAATGTTTTACAGTATAACCTTCTAAAATTAACTTGAACCAAAAATATTGTTCTTCTATAGAAATATGCCTAAAAATAGTCTATGATATCCCAGAATTGAAAAACTTATTAGTCAAATTGATTAAGTTCTCGGTCCTTTTAAAATGATCCTGGTAATCCTTTTATAGAAAACAAGGATTGCAAACAAGCTTCAGATCCATTTAGAAAAGACAAGAAAGGAGTTCTCATATAGGACAAAAAATGAAAATAGAAACTTTCTTGTTACAAATCTTCGAGATGAACCGTTATGACGAGCGCCAAAAATCTTGCAATAGCTCCCAAGGGCAGTTCAACTTCTGCCAGGTGTTGTATCTGTGCTTATGTTAACTGCTTGATGCTTTTATCCCTATTTATCTTGATCTTGAGGGTTTGGAATACTACCACCTGTTGCTTCTTTATTTGATGCTCCTTCCTCTTTTGAATCTTCTAAGGGATAGGTTGACTCCCAAGACATATAGGTCTCTTCACTTGGCCAATGGAAAGTCAAGACTTCATCCCTTTTTGACAATAATTTGTTCCATTCAGAAACCACCTGGTGAACCTTTATTTTCACAATAGCAAAGCATATCCTGGCATCCTGAAGAAGCTCAATTAGTTGTACAAGGGGGGTGTTATCATTTTTACCTAAAATGGAATCCATTCTAGACAATACTTGCCCATCTATCTGTTCCATCCATTCATATTTATTTTTAATAACCCCATCTACCTTGATAAGGCCTGGAAAAATTTGAAAATTATTCTGAAAGTACCTTACCCTTAAGATTTCTAATCTTCTCTTTAAACTCTCCCTATTTACCTCAAAATCAAAAAGGTCTTTAACAAACCTATAAGTATTTGTTATCTCTATATCCACAATACACTTTTATTTGATTTGATAAAAAAATGAGTTCAAACTATCTCTTCTTGCAACCCACCTTTTCAAAAGTTGGTCTACAATAGCTACTTCCCTTTTAAAAGATGTCAAAATATCTGCTAATTGCTGGGCAGTTTTGTACACTTCTTTAGGTTTCAAATTTGTAACAAAATGTGAAACATCTTTTATCTTCTCTTCATACCTCTGCTTCACCTTTTGATCAATGACTTCCTCATCCATGGAAGGAGGAAGAGGGGAAGGAGGAAATTCAATAATAGGGCTTGATGAGGAAGGCCCAACAGGGGAGGAAGCTATTTGCACTTGTTTTGATATTTGTACTGGGCCATGCTCTCCCAATTTCTTCCTTAAATCTGGAATTAATGTATCTCTCTTGAATATCCCCTGCTTCAACTCACCATAAACCTTTAAGACTGTTTCCAACTTTGAAGTGAGTTCTTCCTTCTCCTTGGCTTCTTTTTCTGCCACCTTTGCCATCAATTGTGCTGTGGCCATTACCATACCTGATGCTTCTACCAAACAAGTATCAGTAACCCTTCTTACAATTAAGCTCCCTAAAAGGTCATCTCTGACAATCTGTTTTCCCTTGTTATGTTCATTCTTCCATAGGGACCACATAACCAAAGCTTGGTGATTGTCACTGAAGGTGACCCCTTTAATGGCCTGTTCTACTTCCTCTTTGGTTTTGTGGAAAGGGGTGGTCTATTTTCTAACTGCATCCAGAACCACTACATCAGCTATATCCCATTCTAGAAGGATTAGCACTCTTGATACTTTTACCATGTCTCTTCCCTGTTCTGGAGTAATTTGTTTAAACTTTGCAGTCATCTCTATTTTCAATTCCTCCTCTATGATTTGTAGATCTTTTTCTGGATTCTCTTCATCATTTTATCTAAGTGCAACTAACCGGTAAAATCAATTTTGAACAACCCCTTTGTCGCACATGACCAATTGTAACAAAACCCTACAAGAAAACCCTACCAAAATATTCAAATTCAGGTCACAATGGTTAACTGGTTTACTTTAAAACACGATCGTCGATCTCATCTTTTCCTAGTAGATCAGGTGGTTCTCATCATTCCTCGCAACAGTCAACAAGCTATTTGAAAAGTCTTTTGCCACATCATTAGTCTCTTGGCCAATAAGAAATGAGCACATTGACACGACATGGCAATTGGACCCACTCAGTTGTCTTTCCTTCAAACAAGATCGAGCAGCTGTTGTTATACTGCTGACTTAAATATCATGCATCTTATCTAAGAGGTATATGAAAAATGTGAGATTATATCGACCTTTAATCATACCTGAATGCTAAAACACTGATCCCACTGACAACACTCCATGTCATTAAACCCGTCGGCCAATGAGAAGATGCCACCTCTCGACATTCGCCTGACGAACAAAGTACTTTCTTCAGAAAGAAACCCATCTAGCAACCCTGTCACATCTTCAATACCTTTGGAAAATTAGAAATGGCCGCATCACAATGAGTCAGCAACAAAGAACCCACCTAGCAGTCCCCATCTCTTAAACAAGATCAACGGCTGTTGCTATACCGCAAGCTTAAAAATCATGCACTTCATCCCTGTGGTATAACAAAAATCATGAGATCAATCTGAGCTTTAACTTCACCTCACAGATTCTTCTAACATCAGCCCCACTTTCTTTATGAGCCACTTCGCCGAATCACAAACTGCCATGTTGCATAAAGCGGGCCCCTTCCTCAATTCATCTTTAATAGCAAGGTTCTGTCAGCTGCCACATCATCTTTATTTCAACCAATGAGAAACATACATGTGAGTGTGACCTGGCAACTTAAGGCCCCATCCACCATCTCATCCACCTTTGCATCAGATGGTTGTCACTATACTGCGACACTTTAAAAGGCATCAACTCGGTCCAACGGTATAACAATATCCATTGATGTGATCCGTTGTTTAACTGCAAGAAAACCCCCTTTACAGATGGGCCTGCCTAGACAGATGGCTATTCATCGCTATATCACATGTGAAAATTTTTGATAATAGGAAACCTAAGATGTAACAATAGCGACACATTTTCAAAGGGTTGACACTTAGGAAAATTTGCTGGGAGACTTAGGCTTAGACATAAAATATTAAAGGGGCCCGACATAACCTAATGACATAACATGCAAAGTGGTCATTAATGAATTTAGCACATGGGTACTTAGGACTTAAGTGACTAGAAAAGGTAACACAAGAATATAACAAATCTCAGGTCGTCCTAGGGTTTTTTCTTCCCCAATGGCTATATATTAAAAATTTGAACTAGGGTTTGAGGGCCAGGGACAGAGAAGAACATTGTAGGGGCCAGGGAAAAAAATTATAGCCACATAAAATTCTTTTAGGTGCTAACAGTGGCTCTATTTGGGGATGCATGCCTCTTGCAGGCATGACAAGAATTTAGAAACTCTGGGATAAGCAGACCATCTACTGAAACAAAACAACTAACCTACTCACACAACTTGAAAACAAACACACAACTGGAAGGGTAAACTAATCTACTATTCATGGATAATGAGAGTACCTTAAGAAAAGTACAACTTGAGGAATTGTCCATGAACTGGCAATTCCATTTCATTTCCAATCAAGTCCTTCAGAATGTATGAATCATGTCCCCATGCTTTACTGATCAGATATGGTCCCAACCAAATAGGGTCAAACTTGCTATGTTTACCCTTGTCTTCAAGCCTAGCATTCCACATTACGACCAAATCATCACCCTAAAAACTTCTGACTGTGGTTTTCTTGTCATACAAACTTTTATATTTCAGCTGATATTTCAAATTTGTATCATGTGCTTCCCTCCTTGATTCATCTAATTGTATCAAGTCCTGTAATCTGATCTTCATTTCATCATCTTGATCATCATCATATAACTAGATGAACTTGTACATTTGCACCAAGTTATTTTGTGGTAACCTGGCATGGATACCATACACTAAATCAAAGGGAGCACAACCTATTGCCTTCTTGATTGTTACTCTGTCAGCCCATAGAGCTAGCTATAGCTTGGAGTCCCATGCCTTCTTGTTTGCATCGAAGACTCTCTTCAGAATTTTTATCAAACTTTTATTACCTGATTCAGCTTGACCATTTCCTTGAGGATGGTAAGGAGCAGAGTATGAAATTTTGATTCCAAATTTTAAATGAAAAATAACAAATTCTTCAAATCTAAAACACATAGCATTGTCTACAATCAAAACTTTAGGGCACCCAAACCTTGTCAGCAAATTTTGCATCAGGAAATCAATAACCACTTTACTGGTTGCTTTTTTATTGGGAATGACTTCCACCCACTTTGTAAAGTAATCAGTTGCAACCAATATGTATGAGTGCCCCCCACTGGATTTGTTTGGGATCTCTCCTATGAAATCCATGCCCCACTTTTGAAAAGGGGCTTCCACATTTACAGGGCTCAAAGGAAAATTTCCACTAAACTTCAACTTTCCTGAGAATCTCTGACAAACATCACACTTTTTGACAAAGGAATGTGCATCCTTGAAAATACTAGGCCACCAAACACCAGACCTTGGTATCTTATGTACAGTAGTCTTGGCCATGTAATGGCCACCACATACACCTTCATGCATTGCTTGCAGCAGATCATTAGACTTTTGAGGGTCAACACATTTTAGCAGGACACCCTCATTACTTCTCCACCATAACTCTCCTTTAATGATCACATATTTTAGAGCATGTAATTTGATAGTCCTCCTTTTGTGGTCATCCATGTTAGAAGGAAGTAAATTTTTTTGCAAGTATCTAATGATATCCTCGTACCATTCACAAGAGTCTAGATCACATATGTATGGCCTTTGTTCTTCTTCAAGAGTGTTGATGTGGTTAGCATCCAAATTGCTTTGAGCCATAAGTTTTTCTAACCCTAATCCTCTCACTAGTTTGGTGATTTGGATATCAATAATAAACTCTTGGATTCTATTTATCCACCTACATCTTCTCCCTAAAACTTCTTGTTGAACAAAGATGTCTTTCACAGTAGCATTGGGTACATATGCAACTACAATTGCCCCTACCAAATAACATATGAAATTCTTGATAGCTTTGACCAATGCATAGGCCTGTTTCTCATTTATGTCATATTTTAACTCAGCTTCCTGCAATGATTTACTGAAAAAGGATATGGGCTGTTCAAAACCCTCTAAGTTCTTCTATAATAATACTGCAGCTATAGTATGATAGGAAGCAAATGAAAAGATTTGGATAGGCTTACTGAAATCTGGTGATCTTAACATAGGGGCACTTTTAATATCCATCTTGATATCAAAAAAATCTTTCTTGGCCTCACTACTCCATTCAACCTTTGCATTTTTCTTTAGCATTTTGGAGATGGGAACACTAATTTCAGCAAAGTTTGTAACAAACCTTCTAACAAAGTTAATTTGACCAAAGAAGGATTGGATACCTTTTACATTTTTTGGCAATGGTACTTTATCTATTGCCACTACTCTTTCAGGATCAATCTTGACCCCATCCTTGGATACAATGTGTCCCAAAAGCTTACCCTCGATTACTCCAAAAGCACACTTCCTTGGGTTAAGGGAAACCCCATATTCTAGAGCTCTTACAATTTTTTTTTCCAAATGGCCACAATGTTGGTCTTTCTTTTCTGAATAAGCTATCAAGTCATCCTAATAAACAACAAGAAATTTGTTTATAAAGTCTGTAAATGCTACATCCATGGCTCTTTGAAAGGTAGCCCCAGCATTGGTTAAACCAAAGGGCATCCTAACATACACATAAGTACCCCATGGAGTGGTAAATGCAGTTTTGAACTATTCTGTTTCTTTGACAACTACTTGATTGTAACCTGAAAAACTATCCATCATAGACATTAATTTAGATCCAGTAACCCTCTGCAACATGGCTTCCATGTTTGGTAGACCATAATTATCCTTTAAAGAATTTATGTTCAAATTTCTAAAGTCTACACATAACCTGATGTCTCCATTCTTTTTCCTTATTGGAACAAGATTAGAAACCCATGTTGAATGTCTAATAGGTTGAATGATGCCTGCATCACTCATCTTTTTTATCTCATCCTACATTTTTGGTGCCAAAGTAGGGTTAACAGGTCTCAACTTTTGTCTAAAAGGTTTTGTGTTTTCCTTCAAAGGAATTTCATATTGGAATAAATCTTCTCTGTATGCTTTCAAATCATCATAAGACCATGCAAAGACATGTCTATATTTTCTAAGAAGATTTATCAAAGATTTTTTTATTTTAGGAGTCAGGCTTCCCCTAATATATACATTTTTGGGGGCTTCCTTTGTTCCTAAGTTTATCTCCTCCACATCTTTAGGCTTGCTTAAAAGCTTTGCGTGGGAAGAGCTATCATGATGATCAAATGCTCTTTCTAACACTACCAAACCTTTTGGGGCTTTATTTGTTTTTAACTGTAAGATCTCCTTGCCAAGGAGAGAATCCTTGTTATCTGATGTTTCTACATATTCACCAAAATTTATCTCTTTGTCTCCAAAACTTGCATTATAATGCAGAAATCTTAAAATATCTAGGTCATCATCAAAAACCTGCCAATTTTCATAGTTATCTGGTATGGATGGCCTAGTTTGAATTTCAACCCTAGATATCCTTGCAAAAGTGATATCCTCTGGCCTTAGTGCAATGTTAGCTAATAAGTCAGCCATCCTATTATGACCTCTATCCATCCAATCAATACAAAAAGCATCAAACTGTTCTATCTCATCCGAAACAACATTCCTATAATGTCTTAACTTTTGGTTTCTTGATCCATATTTGGATCTGACCTGAGACACGACTAATTCTGAGTCCCCAATAACCCTGAGATTTTTGATTTTGTGTTTTGAGGATATCCTTAATCCTATCAATAAAGCCTCATATTCTGCAATGTTATTTGTGCAAGTAAACAATAGGGTGAAGGAAAATTTAAAAGTTTTTTCAGTGGGAGAAATTAACAACACACCTGCACCAGCTCCTTCTTTAGAGTTTGCACCATCAAAATACATAGTCTAGAGATCATTCTGATCTATGATATTTCCTTCTTCTTTAGCTAAAAGAGGAAGATCAACCTCATTCTTATTTTCAATAGTATGTACTTGAAAAGAATTTATGTCAGTGTCCAAGAAATAGTTCATGTTCTTATCATTAGCTTCTTCCTCAATCATATGGGGGGTTCTAACTTCTCTGAGTTCCTTAATGCTTTCACCAGTGATGTTAAATGTAGCATAAGATAAGTCACACTGGATACTACCTCCCATTGCTGTACTCCACTTTCTTGATAACAACATTCCATATTGTGGAGGTATGTCCACAACTAAGACACTCATAGTCAGTTGTTTCTCAGGACAAGCAGAAAGCCTATAAGGCAAGGCTTTGGTTGTTCCAATTACTGGTACTTCCCTAGAATCCATTGCCTAGCATCTCCCATGAGGAGTATCAACCTGCAATCCCATTGACCTCATAATTTCTGTAGGCATGATAGTGTTTTAAGCTCCTAAATCAATCATGCAATTCTTCAACATTTTATCATTTATGACCAATGTTAGGAAAAAAGGATCAACAGCTCCCATAGAAGTATTCACAACATTAGTGTCTAAATAAATTTGAGGTATTTTTGAAATAATTTCTTCTGTGTCCTTCCTTTTAATTGGATCTTGACCTTTTATCCTAGTACTTACTGGTTCTCAAATGTCTATGGTTTGAACACCATTTATCCACGTAAGGGCTTTCTCTTTGTGTTCACTTATCCTCATCATCTCCAATAAAGGCACTTTAACTGTGATCTGAGATAATAACTGATTGATGTCAATAGGTACATAATTTAAAATAGATAAGTCTGTCTTTCCTTCTAGGGTGTTTTTGATTTCAGGCTGTGTGGCTGCACCAAATTGCTTTTCATTTTTTGATTTATCCTCAAGTTGGGAATTGAAAGTGCTAGCCATTGGAGTTTTAGCCTTGATCTTGAAAACCTTGATTGGTTTAGAAGGCTTTTTTATGTCTTTTGATTTAAAATTCTTGGCATCATCAACAACCTTATTTTTTGTGACAGGCTACTTTGCATCTTCTTTATTCCTTTTAATAAATATACTTGCTGGCTTACCAACTATTTTGTCAACAGTATTGTTTCTAAGGACATAGTTTCTCTTGGCCCATGTCACCATATCAGCAGTGATCTGGGCTATCTCTTCATCAGAGGGTCTTCTTAATATGATAGGCTCTTCAACTTGTTTAGAGTTTCTATTTATGTCTTCCATTTCTTCCTCTTCTTCATCAGAAAAAACTTGCTGATGGTAAGCCTCCCCTCTGCTCTGAAAATCATTTATATCTTGATTTTCATTTTCCCCCTCAGAGTCAACTTCTTCATAGAACTTAGCAAAGGTCATTTCATAGCATCTATCATCATACGATTCATCCTCCTCTTCTCCTTGTTCATTATTTTCATATACATTTTGAGAAATCACACAATAGTTTGAATCATGAGGGGATTGGCATACTATGCACCATGGAATCTCACTAGTCATGTTGATTGAATGTTTTTGCAAAGGATCAGGGGTTTTATCATTTGGTTTTACATCCTTCTATTCTAGGACAACAGGCTTCCCATCCTTCTATTGTGTATGGTAAGGAAAATTCTACAATCTTGGTTGCTTATTGAAATTATTTGGAGGCGGCCTATCATTTCCCTGAAACTTATTTTTACTTTCTCCTAGTTTTAGATCTTTTAAGGCATTTAGGATCTTCTTGAGGTTATCATCCTCCTTAGGTTTTACATTAGTAGTCTTATCAAATTCTTTCCTTCCGAACCTAGGGGTTTTAGGATCCTCTCTTCTTCCTAATTTTCCAGATACCCTTCTATTGCTCTCAATGTTCACAGCAAATCTTTGAGCTTATCTGATAGTTCTAGGGTTTTTATCCTTGAGTAAGTATCCCATTTTGGCATCAAAATCATTTAGATATGTTTCCAAAAACACCTTCTCATCCAACCTCCTGACTTGGAAGAGCTTGTGCATTGTGTTTTGAAACCTTACATTGAATTCTAGGACTTCCTCATTCTGGTTTTTCTTTATATTGTTGAATTTGTTCAACATAGAACCTTCATTAGTTTTATCACCGTACTGATCTTTAAAACAATTTATAAAATCATCCCAAGAACCAATACAATCATAAGGGAGCCCTCTGAACCAGTCTCTTGCATCTTCAGTTAAAGATTGAACAAACAATTTCATGATCACATCTTCATATTCTATTTCATAATCATCAATCATATCAATGAATTTCTTTAGATGCTCTTCATAGGTAACAACATTATTTCCAATAAACTTAAGTAATTTCTCTCTAATCTTTGCAGGAACCAAATTAAGATAACCAACAATATTGTTAAAGAGAAGTTGGCTGTACCTTTCAATGTGAATTGGTCCTCTTTGTAATGAAGCATTTATTTGAGAGGTGGAAGATTTGTTATTTGCAGTATTAGCAACATTTACAATAATCACTGGTGTGACAATGGCAGCCTGAGTAGCAAAATTTCCAACATTAACATTAGATGTCATCATAGGGTTAGTTGGAATTGAAGGAGTAAAAGACTGTCTAAGAAAATCAACTTTCTTTTTCATTTCCAAGGTAGTAGCCTCAACTTATCCCTTTTCTAATTCTTTAGCAATTACCTCCTGTTCCATTCTAGCCCTTTCCAAATCATTATCTAATTTGGACAAAGGATCTATTTGGATATTGTCATTTGTAGGCTCATTTATTGTGATTCCTGTCGAAATCTATTTTCCTTTATCCTTAGGCCTCCTAACCTCATCAATGGGTTAGATAATAGGTTGTTCATCTACCCCCTTAGGAACTCTTACAAAATTTATGGCCTTCAAGGTCCTCAACTATCTTTTGAGCTGGTCTGCCCTAATTTGGGCTTGCCTTATTTCAGTTTCCTTTTCCATTTCCCTCTCCTTCCTAATTGTAATTTGTTCCTAGATATTTTTCTCTAAATTATAAACTTCTTGAAAAATATGCTCCGAATCTGGGAGAGTGGTATCAGATCTTGAATTCTCAAACCTAAAATCCTCTTGCTGATTTCTAGGATCATTAGGGCTTTGAGAAGGAGAAGGCCCCCGGGTTGGGGGATCATTTCTTCTGTCCAGGCCCCTGCTCTTACTTCTCAACCTTCTGATTTCCTTTTGAGTTTCTACATCTGGGTATACCTTTTTTCTATGATGCACTTCATCACCCTTATGTGAATAAAAGTCCTCATATTCTCCTAAACCTAGATCAACTACTTCCTCATACTCAGAGGCATTTTCTTCCTGGTCATGAGTAAGTTGGTTATTTATTTTCATATTTTTCTTCTATCTCCATGCCTGAGACACATCACCACTACTTTGATTTCTTCTAGGTAAATAAGTCCTAGAAGTGCTTGGAAGTTCACCTTCTAACCTACTTTCTAGGTGATCCTTCCTCCAAGCCCTAGTATTTCTTTAACTCATAATTGAAAGTATGTGAAACAATTTCTTATTCTTTTATTATCTTTACTCAGCACTACTGCAGAGATTTTTAGAGTCGCCACAAACACAAGTTGGGAAATATTTTCACACACTTAGCAGATCAAAGTACTCAACACTTGGCAAGTAATCAAAATAGAAAATATTACAAATAGATGCAAAGCTTAATGAGATTTTCAGATTTAGACAGAATCCAAAGCTTGCAAATATTCCTCTATTCTTCAATGGTGCTTTATTGGTTTTGACAAATAAGAAGGCCAGGAGTCTAGCTCAACTTGTACCTGTGTTATTTGATATTCAAATTTACAATACCAGAGATCCAAAATTCAATTTATCATAGTATTTCAATCCCTATTCCCCAGCAGAGTCACCATTTTGTTGGTTCCCAAAATGGACTTTATGCTTTGACAAGCAACCAATACATCTACAAAGTTTAAGGATGGGTTAGATCCAAATATTGATTTCTAAAGATGACTGGACCAACTATAGGGACAAGACTGCCCTTTGCACTTCTGGCTTTGGAAAATCAAGGAGTGTGCTCCTAATCTAGTAACAAAACCTACTTCACCAATCACCAACTGGATTCAAATGTAATAGATAAATGACAAGAAAAAACCTAAATGATAACCATTCATTCATAGATTTTTCACCATCACTAGATGATAGAAACTACTCTGCAAAACACTGTATTTCAAAGGATTTTGATGATTTTGTAATAAAAGATGGAAATACCAGTATAACCCCCTTTAAACATTGATTTCTATAAGAAAAAATCCACTATTAGCTAGTGTCTTATCCATTGGGTAATACCTCCATTACAAGATTGTAATACATGAAAAAATATACTAAACTTTGAATGATCTTTACCTTTTGAAAATACTAATCACCCTGTGGTGGATTTTATCAAAGGGTTCCTAGATTCACACTACTTACTGATGCATCCTTAAGAAAAACTCCAAAGAATTTATGTCATATTCAAAGATTATTTAATCTGATCTTGGATCAGAGCTGAGAAATATAAACATGCACATAGAGATTATCCATGCAATGAATTGGACAAATTCATAACTCAAACAGAGATACTCAAGGAGAGATAAAAATCTTGGATTTCATTCAAATGCTATATCAATATCATGCTTACAGAATGCTTTACAATATAACCTTTTGAAAATTAGCTTGAACCAAAAATATTGTTCTTCTATAAAAATATGCCTAAAAATAGTCTATGATATCCCAGACTCAAAAAACTTATCAATCAAATTGATTAAGTTCTCGGTCCTTTTACAATGATCCTAGTAATCCTTTTATAGAAAACAAGGATTGCAAACAAGCTTCGGATCCATTTAGAAAAGACAAGAAAGGAGTTCTCATATAGGAGAAAAAATGAAAATAGAAACTTTCTTGTTACAAATCTTTGAGATGAACCATTAAGATGAGTGCCAAAAATCTTGCAACAGCTCCCAAGGGCAGTTCAACTTCTACCAGGTGTTGTATACATGCTTATGTTAACTGCTTGATGCTTTTATCCCTGTTTATCTTGATCTTGAGGGTTTGGAATACTACCACCTGCTGCTTCTTTATTTGATGCTCCTTCCTCTTCTGAATCTTTTGAGGGATAGGTTGAATCCCAAGATATATAGGTCTCTTCACTTGGCCATTGGAAAGCCAAGACTTCATCCCTTTTTGACAATAATTTGTTCCATTCAGCAACCACTTGGTGAACCTCTATTTTCACATTAGCAAAGCATATCCTGGCATCCTAAAGAAGCTCAATTAGTTGTACAAGGGGGGTGTTATCATCTGTACCTAAAATGGAATCCATTCTAGACAATACTTGCCCATCTATTTGTTCCATCCATTCATCTTTATTTTTAATAACCCCATCTACCTTGATAAGGCCTGGAAAAATTTGAAAATTATCCTGAAAGTACCTTACCCTTAAGATTTCTGATCTTCTCTTTAAACTCTCCCTATTTACCTCAAAATCAAAAAGATCTTTAACAAACCTATAAGTATTTGTTAGCTCTATATCCACAATACACTTTTATTTGATTTGATAAAAAAATGAGTTCAAACTATCTCTTCTTGCAACCCACCTTTTCAAAAGTTGGTCTACAGTAGCTACTTCCCTTTTAAAAGATGTCAAAATCTCTGCTAATTACTAGGCAATTTTGTACACTTCTTTAGGTTTCACATTTGCAACAAAATGTGAAACAACATCTTTTATCTTCTCTTCATACCTCTGCTTCACCTTTTGATCAATGTCTTCCTCATCCATGGAAGGAGGAAGAGGGAAAGGAGGAAATTCAATAATAGGGCTTGATGAGGAAGGCCCAGGAGGGGAGGAAGCTATCTGCACTTGTTCTGATATTTGCACTAGGCCATGCTCTCCCAATTTCTTCCTTAAATATGGAATTAATGTATCTCTCTCGAATATCCCCTACTTTAACTCACCATAAACCTTTAAGACTGTTTCCAACTTTGAAGTGAGTTCTTCCTTCTCCTTGGCTTCTTTTTCTACCACCTTTGCCATCAATTGTGTTGTGGCCATTACCATACCTGATGCTTCTACCAAAGAAGTATCAGTAACCCTTCTTATAATTAAGCTCGCTAAAAGGTCATCTCTGACAATCTATTTTCCCTTGTTATGTTCATTCTTCCGTGGGGACCACATAACCAAAGCTTGGTGATTGTCACTGAAGGTGACCCCTTTAATGGCCTGTTCTGCTTCCTCTTTGGTTTTGTGGAAATGGGTGGTCTATTTTCTAACTGCATCTAGAACCACTGCATTAGCTATATCCGATTCTGGAAGGATTGGCACTCCTGATAATTTTACCATGTCTCTTCCCTATTCTGGAGTAATCTATTTAAACTTTGCAGTCATCTCTATTTTCATTTCCTCCTCTATGATTTGTAGATCTTTTTCTGGATTCTCTTCATCATTTTCTCTAACTACAACTGACCGGGAAAAACAATTCTGAACAACCCCTTTGTGGCACACGATCAATTGTAACAAAACCCTGCTAGAAAACCCTGTGAAAATATTCAAATTTAGGTCACAATGGTTAACTGGTTTACTTTAAAACATGATCATCGATCTCATCTTTTCCTGGTAGATCAGGCGGTTCTCATCATTCCTCACAATAGTCAACAAGCCATTTGAAAAGTCTTTCACCACATCATCAGTCTCTCAGCCAATAAGAAATGAGCACATCAACACGACATGGCAATTGGACCCACTCTGCTATCTTTCCTTCAAACAAGATCGAGCGGCTGTCATTATACTGCTGACTTAAATATCATGCTTCTTATCTAAGTGGTATAACAACAACCATGAGATTATATTGACCTTTAATCATGCTTGAATGCTAAAATGCTAGTCCCACTGACAACACTCCATGTCATTAAACTCATCGACCAATGAGAAGACGCCACCTCTCGACATCCGCTCAGTGGACAAAGTACTTTCTTCAGAAAGAAACCCATCTGGCAACCCCGTCACATCTTCAATACCTTTGGAAAATCAGAAATGGCCACATCATAATGAGTCAGCAACAAAGGACCCACCTAGCAGTCCCCATCTCTTAAACAAGATCAACGACTGTCGCTATACCGCAAGCTTAAAAATCATGCACTTCATCCCAGCGATATAACGATAGCCATGAGATCAATCTGAGCTTTAACTTCACCTCACAGATTCTTCTAACATCGACCCCACTTTCTTTATGAGCCACTTCACTAAATCACAAACTGCCACGTTGCATAGAGTGGGCCCCTTCCTAAATTCATGTTTAATAGCAAGGTTCTGTCAGCTGCCACGTCATCTTTATTTCAACCAATGAGAAACATACATGTGAGCGTGACCTAGCAACTTAAGGCTCCATGGAATGTTGTCACTATACCATGACACTTAAAAAGGCATCAACTCAGTCCAATGGTATAACGATAGCCGTTTATTGTGATCCGCTATTTAACTACAGGAAAACCCGCTTTACAGACGGGCCTGCCTGGACAGATGGCTGCTCGTCGCTATATCGCATGTCAGAAATTCTAACAATAGGAAGCCTGACATGTAATGATAGCCACACATTTTCAAAGGGTTGACACTTAGGAAAATTTGCTTGGAGACTTAGGCTTAGACATAAAATATTAAAGGGGCCCGACATAACCTAATGACATAACATGCGAAGTGGTCATCAACGAATTTAGCACATGGGTACTTAGGACTTAAGTGACTGGAAAAGGTAATGCAAGAATATAACAAATCTCAGGTCATCCTAGGGTTTTTTCTTCCCCAACGGCTAGATATTGAAAATTTGAACTAGGGTTTGAGGGCCAGGGACAAAGAAGAACATTGCAGGGACCAGGGAAAAAAATTATAGCGACATAAAATTCTTTTAGGTGCTAACATAGTCTTTGTGTTAATATGGAAAATATAATAGGAGATGAATTTTCCCTTTATATTCATGGTTATGTGGATTTACATTAAGAAGGTGATATAGATAGTAGAAGATCCACCAATGCTTATTTGTTTGCATGATTTTGTGATGAGTAATGAGTAAGAAACATGTGTTGTCTTTGTCCATTATTGAAGTTGAGTATATGGAAGCTACTCATGTTTGTAAAGAAGCCAATTGGATTAAGAGACCATGTTAAGATAGTGGGAAAAAACAAAGAGTAATAACAATTTATTGTGATAGTCAGCATGTGATTTTCTTAGAGAAGAACTCTACTTTTCATGCCATAACCAAGCACATTGATGTTCTATATCATTTTGTAAGAGATATGTTTTAGGATGACAAGGTGAAGTTGGTTAAGGTAGAAACTTTGGTGACTGATGCAGAATCATTAACAAAGGTTGTGAGAACATAGAACCTTAGATGATGTTCAAAGTCTATGGGCATCACATCCCCTAGAAATTAAATTATGTTGTAGTTACTCCCTTTTCTCTTTCTTGCAAGGTATTTGACAAGTGGGAGATTGTTGGAAAATGTGTCTCAACCTTGTATTTACATGGGGTTACTATTTTTAATAAATTTTCATTTGAGCATGAATTTTCAATATTCCTTGTCAAAAGGTTCAAAATGGTTAGATAAGCATTCTAGAGAATTTTCATTGCAAGAGCATGTCCAATTTGGAAGATATTAAAGTTTTTGTTCTTTAAAATTGTCAAAAAATATTGCAAATGCAATTATGGAGGCTCTAGAGACTCCAAAATGGGCTCAAAATTTGGCTAAATCACATAGCCATATACAAGGTGATACTAGACGTAGTGAGCTTTCCAACACTTCAAATATTTTGTCAATCAAACACCCAATTCAAAAGTTATGGCCTTCGAAAGTTTGGTCTTTTAACATAACAAATGCAAAAATGCATTGAACACATAAAATGAGCTATAAAGGGAGTTACATTTTTTGGTGTGTGTGTTGACACATCAAAGGGAATCTTTGATTAGAGATAACGTGGACACCACTTTATAAGTGGTTTTCATCTCATGTTTTGTAATATTGTTTGATGGTTTCTTGTATTTTGTCTCCTATATTTTAGGTGGGTGAGATGGAGGGTGTGCATAAGAGTCTCATAGCTTTTAGTTATCTCTAGATCTTTGGTTGATGATACTCCTAAGAGAAGCTTTCTTTGCAAGTATATTTTAATCTATTATTGATTTGTGAATAATATATTGGGCAACTTTTGGAGTGTGGGGTTTTTCTCTCGAAAGGGTTTTCCTCACACAAAAAACTACTTTCTGGTATGCATGTTGTTTTATCTTATTTTTGTTAAGTTTTTATAATTATTATAAAGGTTTGAGAAATTTTTTATATTACCCTTGTTGGAAGTTTGTCATTGATAAAAAAGAATGTTGTGGACATGCCATGCTAGTTGTCATTGATGTCAACATACTTCTATTGTCTTATATTGTTAAGGATTTCATAATTTCAATAATTTTATTGATCTTGTTTTGGTTCGCATTGCTCCATGTCTATAGATATTGGTATGAGATTTTGACAACATTTTTTGGTCTATTAGATGCTTCTATATTCAAGTTTTCTTGTGTTTTAGTGCTTCAACCAACTTGCTATTTGGCCTAAAAGATTGGTTTACCAATTACTTCGTTTCTCTTAATTTTCTACTTAAATAAAATTCTACAACTTACTATAAAGATTAAAAATTACTCTTGATCACATCAAACACCCTCTTTGTTAGAATCTGAAAAGATTATTAACCCAAAAAACTAGTGCAAAGAATAGATATCTAAACTATGATTGCAAATGATACGAAATCAAAATAGCAACACAGAGTTAGTCTCGAAGAGAGTAATGAAAATACTAGAAGCAAAATAGCATTAAGAGGATGAAAAAGAAAGTGATATGAAATACAAGCCAAGTAGCATGCTTATATAGACTAGGAAGAGGGAGGAGGTGACAACACTGACCAACGAGGAGCAACCATCTATCGAACTAAAGATCACAAAGTATCTTCCCAAGATAGCTAATGAATGCTCCCATGTAGGAAGGTGACACCTCATAACCACTCACCTAATAAGACATGCTTTATTAACCTAAATGAGATTAATAAAAGTGTAGGAAAAACCTAATAATATAGGGAAAAATAAATAACCCACTAGGAAATAAAAACCTACACTAACACCCCTCCATAAGTGAAGCTTAGGTGGATGTAGAAATGGGTTCCAAAAAATCAAGCCTGATCAGGTAATCATGTACATAAAAGTCCCCCCCCCCCAAAGAGAGAAAAGCCCCCCCAAAAATAGAGAGAGAAGAGAGCCCCCCTAAAGTAGAGAGAGTTAGGACTCTGAGTGATAGGAAAAATCCCCCTCAAAAGATGATGCATCCCGCACCTCCAAAAAAGCTTGCAAATAAAGGAACTTGCTCTCAGTGAATGGTTTGGTGAAGATATCAACAACCTGCTTGGAAGTCAAACAACAGTGAAGAATGATATGACCATGGATAAGCTCCCAAATGTAGTGCATGTGGACCTTTATGTGTTTGGTTTGCTGATGATAGATCAGATTTTGTGAGATCTGAATGACATTCTAGTTGTCACAAAATATGACTGATGGTCATCTGATCTGGATACCAAACTCAGTGAAAATATTTTGAAGCCAAATGGCCTTAGTGGCAGCATTCACATCCCCCTGATACTCAACCTCAGTAGAAGATAGAGAAATAGAAGACTGCTTCTTGCTCGACCAAAAAAAAAGACTTGAACCAAGTGAAAAGCTGTAACCTGAAGTAGAATTTTGATCCTGAGAATCACCCACGCAATCTGAATCTATGTAGCCCACCAAGTCAAGCTCAATACTCGTTGTGTAGTGAATCTAAAAACTATGAGAATCCTAAATGTAGTGAAGGATCTGCTTGGCTCCTTTCCAGTGTAGCTCATGAGGCTCTTGCATGAATCAAGAGACCATGCCTACAACATATGAAATGTCGGGTCTTGTATGAGATAGATAAATGAGACTCCCAACAAGTTGTTGGTACAAAGTACCATCAATAAGTGGAGAAGAACAATGAGCCTCAAGTTTGACTCTAGAAAGAAAGGGAGTCAGAGTAGTCTTACAGTCAGCCATATGAAACCTTGAGAGAAAATCTAGGGCATACTTGGACTGTGTGATGGTGATCCTAAAAGAATACTGAAGGATCTCAATCTTGAGAAAGTAATGCAACAAGCACAAGTCAGTCATCAAAAACCTATCAGGAAGGGTATTTTTGACAACCCTAATCATGGATGAAGAAATCCATGTGATCAACAAGTCATCAACATACAAAACCAAGAATATGAGTGAATCATCTTGTTGCAAAATGTAGACATTGGGATCGAAATGACACCAAGTGAACCCAACTGATAGAAGGAAGGTGTCCATCTTGGCTTACGAGGCTTGAGGAACCTGTTTGAGGCCATAGAGAGACTTTGAAAGATGACACACTATAATACCCCAAAATTGGCACCTAATAATTTCAATCAATTTTGGTGCATTTTCTTCAATTTCACATCTTCAAAGTCCTATTTTACTAGGCAATTTTCTCTCTCCTACTTGACTTTATTTTGACTTGATGTCAATTGCAAAAACCCTAATTTTCATTAATCTCACACTATAATTAATTCCTAAGTATTCAACTTTATTAGCTAAATAATCCCTATGATAAATTAATTTAATCCTAAAGTCCTAAGTGCTTTAAATTAAATTAAAAATCCACCCCCTTTAGCTACTACACATAAAGGAATTAATCTTATTTAGTTATTTGAATGGACACCTCTTTATTTGAATTTAATAATTCAAATTACTCGAAAGGTCACCCATATGTGGCAATAATTCATTCTCTTAATTAAATAAATCTTTCAATATTTGTCTCAATTGGGAATGAAGAGTCAACCATTTGATTTCAAGAACCTCTTCATTCCCTCCCCAGGCTTGTCTATATAATGAACCTTCTCCTTCATTAAAAAAAAGGCAATTGTGAGAGTAATTAAACTATAGACAATTTTAGTCTCAATTATCTTCATATTTTCAAGCTTTGTTATTGCACTTTAGTTTCATCTTCATTTAGTGTAATTGCATTCTCATAGTAGATTAATTTGCTTATTGCTATTAGATTAATCTCATATTTCTTTCATAGTTATTTATATTAACTTGCATTATCATATTTCCTTTAAGCTATTAGATTAATTTCACTTCTCATTCTAGATTAATTTTAGTTTTGTTTATCTTTCAAGCTTTGAAAATCCTTCGTATTAGCTTGGTCTTATGGTTGTTGGCTCTCATTCTGATAGTAATTCAAACACCCCAGTTGATTAGAAGGCAACAGGTTGAATCGATAGGATTGTGCGAATGGGTAATTCATACTCAATTTCATGATTCGATGATCGAGCAATGACTATGTTGTGTTTATAGCTAGATTAGAGGTCCACGTTCAGCTGTATAACATTCTGGCACCCACCGTGGGGCCAAAAAATTGATTTCTGGCCTCATTGATTTTAAACTTTTTTTTTTCAATTCTACAATCTGTCGTATGTCTGTACTTATCTATGTATAGAAGTTCGCATGAGATTCCTAAGTGTACCGCATGAATTTTTTCTCCCTATAGCACTCTCTCATGCAAAATTGTACTTTCTCATGCAAGCCCTGGTATTTTCTCGCATGCAGTGTTGTACTTCCTCGTGTGAAGTTTCACTGTCAAACAATTAAAATTTCCAGATTCTACATTTTACTATTGTTTTTTCTTGACATCTACTTTTGCTGTTGATTTCATATCCCTATTTTTGTCACAATATAATAGTGGTTTGCATTTCGCTTTGTCAAAGACCATAAAACTTGTTAATGGTTTTCTTGCAGGATGATTGCCAAAGACCTTTTAAAATATTGTGTTTGTTTTCTTGCTTTCATTCACATAGTCTAATTAGGGCTCCATTAAAATTTCTTAAAGGTCCTGATAGCAAAGTAGGGGAAAAGGCTTTTCATTATGTGGAAGTGATGCCCATGGATGAAACTGAGACCCAAATGTTGCTAGAATGATGGATACTTGGGGAAGCGGGGAAAGGTAGTGAATCTTTAGCACTTCTACTTGCTAGGGGATTATGCTCTTCTCTCTTTGAGAGAACCAGAAACCCAAAAGCTTGTGGATTTGGTGCAGTGAAGCTAACTTAGTGATGAATTTGCTTGATGTGTTTGGGTAAGGAGAAGAGGTAGAGAAGTATGCTCTTCTCTCTTTGAGAGAAACAAAAAATCAAACCTTCAGATCCAAGCCAAGTTGTGTCACCTTTAGAGGGCCCGTCGAAAGTTGAACCTCCGGGAACGACCCAAGTGAGTACGCACCTATCACCAGTGATTCTACCTCACTATAATAAAGAATGTTTTGTTGAGTCTAAAGACTCCAAAACCATGTTAACTTCCTTCTCTTGATTTTGACATCATCTTGAGAAGGCTCTGTCTGTTGTACTGAGCAGCGCCTCTCCTAGCCCTGCTTGCGGGGGTGTATGAATTTCGGGTGATTGTGTGGCTATGAGGCCCTAGCCCTGTATTGGGGGTACTGAAGGTTAGTGTGAATGAAAGCCCACTAAGAACTTTCCCTAGTTAGTTGCCTACCTGTTTCATCTCTGAGAAGAGTCATAATCTTTTCCCAGGGAGGGGGAAGAATCTCTCTCGTAGATTCCCACCATAGGCATGTACCTGGACACTTGAAGGTGGTATACGACACTAGCCCCTACCACAAGGGTAACCTTTGAACATATACTATTGAGTCCTTGGAAACACCAAGAACACAGGTGCCCTCTAGGGGTGACACAGCTGTGTGAGGTGCATGCATGCGCATAAGCAGTGGGGCAAAGGTTTTGTCTTCTCACCATTTTTTTTGTAGGGATAACTATGTGTTTGTTATCGAGTCTTAAAATTGTCCATCATGATTAAACAAAGACTCCCACGATACTTCCAAGTTGCTTTCTCCTTGGTAGGTCTATTTATGACTACTTCTTATGTCACCATTGCTTGATCAAACCTTTATGCTTGTAAATGAGTGCTTGAAACCTTCAAACTAAGATTTTTGATTAAACTATCCTTTACACTGTTAGGAAACTAGATTTCCTGTCTAAGAACCATTTATGCTATATACCAAAAATTGTCTTTTATCTCAAAATTTGTGTTGAACTATCAAACATTGTCCTTTTCCCACATGAAGTTTCAGAAACTAAGCACTTTCTTTTGTGAGATCTCATTCTCTCATGCAAAGCTTTGCACTTTCTCATGTGGCCTGGTACTTTCTCGCGCGAGCCTGTACCTTGGTTTTCAAAATAGACTTATTTCCCATTGACTAGTTGACTTTTTCCCTGATCTGGTTTTTTTTTCTGAGGTCTGTTTGTCCTATTTCCAGTTGTTCACTATTAGAAACTGAGTGTCTCTAGCTACGAATCGATTGATTTTTCTTAAACTCTTGATTGTCTCCTTGTTATTTGTCTTATCTCTTTTGTGCTTTTGTACTCAGTGTTGTGATAGTCTTATCTTAGCTATTCTAGCCATACTCCTAATGATTCGTACCAGGTGCATCTCACATCTTGGCTACTCCAGCCTTTATCTCCCTTTTCATTGTTCCTAGAGACAGAGTTTTAGCATTATTTTGAGTCTTCTCTCATTTCATCTTCATCTATGACTGTCATGACTCGAAGTGGCAACACTTATCCCATTCGTAATACTGGTCAAGGTGGAGGCAAACTTCGTAATCAGGAAACAAGTTGTCCTGAACTTATTGTACAAATTGAACATTGGGAGGGATCCTCAAGTTCTTCATTGAGTACTTTGAAAGATAGCCCATCTCAATCACCTCTGGTATTCCAAGAGTGCTTCAATCCATTATTTCAAGCACAACCTAGTTTCTCATTTCAAGATCAAGACAACTCCTTTTTCCAAAACAACTCATTGTTTCATAACTTTGAAAGACCTTTTCCTCGGACTAATCCCATTATCCTATCTATTGACCCTACTAAAGATAGTGACTCATTTGAACCTATTGATCCTATTGATGATATCAAATCATCTGAACCTATTGATCTTCTTGATCCTGTTAGAGTACCAAAGGTTACCTTAGCCGTGCCCTTTTGACATCATTCATATCATTTTACTAAGCCTTTAATTGTTGCACGATCCCACGTTAACAAGATGGGAGAACCATTCAACTTTCAACCAGGCAAATATAGCCAAACTTTTGATCAATCTTAGAACAACCAACATCATGGTCAATCCTCCAATGACCGATGTCATGCTCAACCCCAAAATGAGCAATGCTATGATCAAACCCAAAATGACCAAGCTCAAAACAAAGCTCAAGGTGGTCAACCTACGTATCACTATTGTCCTACCCCTTATGATTAGACTCAAGATCAAATCCCAAGCACTTCTAAGATCTTTGGTAATGAGGGTGATGACACAATAACTTGAGATGACATAGATGCTATGAAAGAAAAAAGGAGTCTTATTAAGATGATGCAGATCATCCTTCTAGAGGAGAAGGAAAAATACTTTCTTGAGTTGGCCAAACAAGGAGCTAAATTACCCTCAGACTATCAAGTTGAAACACTTGTGGCCAAGGAAGAAGAAACTGAGACAGCTAAATTGTAAGAGATGGTCCAAGACATGCAAGATCAGATTAGCCAACTTGTGAAGAATAAGGACAAACCCACACAACAATTCACAATGGAAAGCATTTGTCCTTTCCCCTTTGATAGGAGTCTTCACATGCCACCTTTTCCCAGAGGTGTAGAGCTCCCTAAATATGACAAATACTTGGGTGCTACTGATCCCCAAGATCACTTAAGGGAGTTTGGAATTTTATCCATGGAATTCATACATGATCAAACATATCTTATGCACCTATTTCCTTGTAGTTTGGGTGGACCAGCTATGGAGTGGTTTTCTAGATTGCCCACTGGCATTAAGACTTTTGATGAAATGACTAATCTATTTCTCCAACACTACTCACATAATATTGAACATTCGGTCAACATCTAGGATCTTTGCAATTTAAAACAGCAGCAAGGAGAACATTTCCTAACATTTCTCCAAAGGTGGGGATAATTATGCACAAGGTGTCCTCACAAGCTACTAGAGTCCAAGAGACTCAACATTTTCTTGGATAATCTTGTCCTAGACTTTGGATACCAAGTGCAATTACAAGGTCCTCTAACCTTTGATAACATGATTAAACAAGTGGTGCGAATAGAGGCCTTTATGATTAAGAAAGGGGAATTGACTTTGAGAAAAGACAACAAACAAGGATCTTCAAACTCCAACAAAGATAAAGGGAAGTTTGTCAACAAGAATAGAGACATTGTGAATGATGGAGTGGTCTAAAATGTGACCCCGAAGCAACCTTTGAGGTTTTCTAGGAACAAACCTTGGGCATCTCGACCCAAGTGCGAATTCACTTCCTTGGGAGAACCATTTGATGTGGTCTATAAAACTCTTGTGCATAATCAGATACTTACTCCCTTGGAAAAGCGTCTCTATGACCCACAACCCTGACCTCATTAGTGGAATGAAAATGCCTACTATGATTATCACCAGAATAAAGGTCATAAGACTTCTACCTATCTTCAGCTGAAACATAAGGTCCAAGATTTGATTGATAGTGGTGACAATGTTGTGGATGGCCATAACAAGAATTTGGACCATCAAGAATTTAAGGACCCCTTCCCTCCTCATGAGAAGGGTGAATCTTCAAACACTAAGAATACAATGCTAAAATCAATTACACATACACTAATGATGACAATGTCATTGGTATGATCGAACCTGTTGGAGTTGAGTATTGCGATGTGATTGCAATTAAGGGGAGAGACGATGCTCCCAAACCTACGACTCCTTTCATCTTGCATAGTTCCACATCTCGTTCATCTAAATTTGAACAACCTCAAGACTGTGCCAATGTTGTTACTCGATCTTGAGGTAGAGTTGTTTTGAAAGGTCCTGATCCTCCTAAATCCACTCTGAAGAAAACTACAGATAAGATTGTTGTTGGCCCTGCCAACAAGAACACGAAATTAGTTCCTACATCTAGCACGACTAGTTATAGCATCTTAGATCAGCTCTAGCGAACCAACACTCATATCACCATTTTTGAGTTGTTGAAGATCTTGCCTACTCACAAGCAGATTCTGGATAAAGCCCTCACTGAGGCAAACATTCCCAAGGATCTTGATCTTGACCGGTTCCAATCTATGGTGGGTCATTTGACTTCACCTCATTATTTGTCCTTCTCTGAAGAAGATGATCACTCTCTGAGCCATCCACATAATGCTCCCTTGCATATAGAGGTCATGATAGGTCCTAAGCACATCCACCAAGTGCTCATAGACAATGGTGCTGGTCTCAATATCTGTTTTGCTAAGCTACTTACCTAGCTAGGTTATGGTGAGAATTATATAAATTCTCGCAAAAATATTACAATCAAATCTTATGATGAGGAAGAATGAAAATCCCAAGGCTTAGTTGTGCTACCTATCTGTGTAGGACCTATTGAGAGAGATGTTACTTTTCAAGTTCTTGACATTCCTCTTGCCTACAACATTCTGTTTGGTAGGCCATAGATTCATGAGATGCAGGCTATTCTATCTATGTACCATCAATGCATTAAGTTTCCATTCCATGGAGTAGAAGTCACTGTGCCTGCTAATACCAATTATTCATGCAACACCCTTGCACAATCTGTAGATAGCTTTGTTCCAGCTAATAGAGAGTTCACTGAGTTCTATGATGCTAAGCTTAAGGAAATGGAACAAACTTTGAAACTTAAGGATACATGCATGGGAGAATACCACATTGAATATTTTCTATCACTGGCTACTCTCCCTCCATCTCCATGCTCTTATGGGAGACCTTCTGAGAGTAACAAAACTTCTGATGATTCTCCTCAAACAGTCTACAATGGCACCTTTGTATGAGCCTCTACACCTTTAGAAGATGAGGATCAAGAAAGAGCCATCATAGCTTGGATATATAAGGGGAAAGAAATATATGACACAACTACTCCACCTCTAGATTTAGAGCAAGAACCATATTTATGAGGCCTTCAAGATCATGAAGCACTTTGGCTATAAGGGGAGTGGTCCTATAGGACTAAATGATAATGGTTTACTGAAACCCATTGAAGCTACAGGTCACAGCACAAAGGATAATACTGGCTTAGGCTTCAAAAAGATCCCCTTTCATTTAGGGATAAACAAATTTGTGCCAGAACTTGAACCTAAACCTGAACCATAATTTGAAGATACTACTCTAGAGATAAACCTAGAGGCAAGCTCTAATGAAGACACATTCCCATATCCTATTCCTCTGAAACTTGCTGCACTCTTTACAGAACTTGATGAGCCTATTATAGCTATCCACATGATAGAAACTGATAGTGATTCCGATGAGACTGCTTTAGTGCATCGACTCACGTATGACTAATGGAAAGAAATGCAAATGGTTGAGTCTGATTCTTACGCTGAACAGTACATACCCACACATTTCCAAGAGTAGTTTGAAAAAGATCGACTCCAGCAAGCCATTAATGCTATAAGAAATGAAGATGATGATACAACTAGTGCTAATGGAATTCCCACGTCAAGTAATGACTCACATGAGTATGAGTTTGACTCTTTGTCTGACACTACTTATGATAAAGATATAGACATGGTGCATACTTATGAAAGACTTCTCAGAGTAGGTGAAGGGTCTAGTGTTAGGTCACATGAATTAGACGCCATTGATGTTAAATTGTCCTCTACTTCTGACGTTAGTTCTCATAGAGATTCAAATGCTCCTTTAGATGAGATAGCTCTAGGTTTTGACTTGCTCATCCACACTTTTGATGGTTATACCGTGAACATAATTGAACTAGTCACTACTTCTCTCTCGCTCAAAAATCCCAATCTAATAAACTGGAACTCCCCCTCCTCATCCAATGAAGTCCTAATGTTCCATAATGATTATGCTCTAGCCTGTTACCTCCATGCTATTGAACCTATAATGTCCTCCACCAATGAAAGTAGTGTTAGCATGACAAAGGCATATATCAAGTATCTTAGTCAAAAAATTAAAAGGAGAAAAAATAGAAGCTTTGATGGTGAAAACCACATTGTGGCAGTATCGGAGCCAAAATTAGTAAAAATAAAAGATGTCTCTGAGGGTGAAAACCTCTTTGAGGTGCCCAAGGATGAGATACTTGATATGCTTCCAAGCCATTTTCAAGAGAGATCATTAGTATTGATTGAGCCTACACAACCAGTGAATTTGGGTACAAAGACTGCTCCATAAATTATTCATCTGGCACAGTCATTATCTGCAAAAGAAAATGAAGAGTTCACTAGCTTCTTTCAAAGCAAGAAAATAAACTTTGCATGTACTTACTCTAACATGCATGGATTAGACCCCAATCTAATCATGCACCATCTATCCATTGCACCAGGTGTTAATCCTGTTAAATAGAAGCTATGAAATATGCATCCACATGTAGCACTTTTGGTCAGAGCAGAGCTAGAAAAGCTTCTTAAGGTTGGTTTCATAAGGACTATTGATTATGCAGAGTGGATTTCAAATATTGTTCCAGTCACCAAACATGATAAATCCATTTGTGTGTGCACTGACTTCAGGGATCTAAATAAGGCATGTCCAAAAGATGACTTCCCATTGCCTAATATTGACATGATAGTAGATATGATAGCAGGATATGAGATGTATTCCTTGATGGATTGATTTTATGGATATAATCAAATAAAAATTATGATAGAAGATCAAGAAAAGATTGCTTTCACGTGTGCCTAGGGTACCTTTTGCTGGAATGTCATGCCTTTTGGGCTTAAGAATACTGGAGAAACATATTAGAGAGCTGTCACTACCATTTTCCATGATATGATGCATAAAACAATGGAAGATTATGTGGATGATACTTTAGCCAAAAGCATGTAGTAGAAAGCTCATCTTATAAATTTGGGTCCCATACTTGACCGCATGGAACAATTTAGTCTCAAACTTAATCCAAAAAAATGTGCTTTCGGCGTCACTTCTAGGAAACTCTTGGGTTACATCATTTCAGCTAAGGGCATAGAAGTTGATCTAGAAAAGGTGCAAGCTATTATGGACATGCCTCCACCTAAAAACATCAGTCAAATGAGAGGACTGTAGGGAAGGCTACAATCTATTCAGAATTTCATTTCATAGTTAGCTAACAAGTCACAACCGTTCACTAAAACTCTGCATAAGGGTGTGACTTATGAATGGAATGAAGAATGTGACAGGGGACTCACTCAGATTAAACAATATCTTGCTAATCCACCTATATTGATGCCTCCTATTCATGGGAAGCCACTCATACTATACATCTCAGCAATGAACGCATCTTTGGATGCTCTCCTAGCTCAAGAAGATCAGAACAACAAAGAGAGAGCCATATATTATATCAACAAAACATTGGTTTCTTATGAAATGAACTATTTTTCCATTGAGAAAGCTTGTCTAGCAGTAGTGTTTGCTTCTCAGAAGTTGCGACATTATATGCTAACTCACACTATAAGGCTTATTGCAAAAATTGATCCACTAAACTTCTTATTGAGCAAGGCTGCCCTCACGGGTAGATTAGAAAAATGGGTGATGATACTTAGTGAATTTTTCATTGAGTATGTGGAAAGAAAAGCTATTAAGGGACAATAAATTGCTGATCAGTTGGTGGAAGCTCCTCTGAAAGATCACTAGCCTTTGAATATTGAATTCCCAGATGAATCCAACATGCTTCTCACACATCAGGCTTGGAGCATGTTCTTTGATGACTCATTCACTCAGCACGGATCTGGTGCAGGCATTCTATTTATAACACCTCAAAGATACTCATTGCCAAAATCTTACAAAATGTTGTTTCCATGCACAAACAACATCATTGAATATGAAGCTCTCATTAATGGTATGAAGACTGGCATTGAATGGCCTATAGATGAGCTCAAGGTCTTTGGAGACTCTCAATTAGTTATCAACCAAGTTAATGGTGCCTGTCAAACAAAAGATGACAAGCTTGTGCCTTACAAATGAATGGTGGATGATCTCAAACAGTATTTTGCACACATTGCTTTCCAAAAAATTCCAAGGGCAGATAATAAAGCAGTTGATGCTATGGCCACTCTTGCTTCAATGTTACAAATGCCAGAAAATGACTTCAGACATGAATTCCTAGTGGAGGCATTACACTACCCTACCTATATCATTCTTGAATCCAAGATGATCTGTTCAGTCATTGGACATGATTCATCCTGCTACCACCATATCTATTCCTATCTCCATGACCAAATCATTCCAGACACCTATACCTAGAATGAAAAGCGTCACCTAATTCGTAATGCTTCACAGTATCTCATCATAGCAAATGACTTGTATAAATGGGGTCTAGATGGTAGACTCCTTAGGTGTCTAGAACCCGATGAGTCCAAACATGCGCTAGCTGAGGTACACAAAGGTATCTATGGGTCTCATTCAAGTGGTCTGATGTTAGCTCAGAAACTTATTAGAGCTAGTTACTACTGGCCAGATATGGAGAAAGAAGCTGTCCAATACACCAAGACTTGTAAACAGTGCCAATTTCACAAAAATCTGATCCATGCTCCTGCTAAAGAGCTTATTCCTTTCATCAGTTTTTGGCCATTTTAGCAATGGGCCTTTGATCTGGTGGGTCAGATACATCCTTCTTCTTCAAGGGTACATAAGTTTATCATCACAGCTACTGACTATTTTACTAAGTGGGTTGAGGCAGTGCCTTTAGTTGTAGCTGATGGAAAGTTTGTGGCTATGTTTATATTGAACTATATCATTTGTAGATATGGTGTACCCTCATCCATTATCACTGAAAATGGTGGAAAATTCAAGAAAAAGGACCTGAAAGAGTTATGCACCAAGTTCAGGATTATTCAGCATTGGTCGTCTATCTATTATCCTCAGGGTAATGGACAAGCATAAGCTTCTAATAAGACAATTCTCAAAATCTTGCACATATCAACTCATAAATCTGGTAGAGATTGGCACGTCTAGATTAATTTGACTTTGTGGGCCTACAGAACAAGTATTCAAACACCAATAAGGGCCACGCCCTTTGCCTTGGTTTATGGATTAGATGTAGTATTGCCTATTGAGGTCGAGATTCCAATATTGTGAATCTCTCTGAGGGGCCTCATCACTGATGAAGAAAATAGAATATCCCAGCTTTAAGAGCTTGAGTTACTGGATGAACGTCGAAAGGTGGCATTCGATCATCTTTGAGCATACCAAAAGAGGATGTCTAAAGCCTACAATAAGAAAGTTAGACAAAGAGAATTCCAAGTGGGTGATCTCATCCTGAGAGAAAACCCCAAAAATTAGCAGCAATGGGCCCAGAAAGGGAAATTTGAACCAAATTGGCTTGGTCCGTATGTTATTACTGGAGCATTTGGGTTTAGCGCTTATCGACTCTCCACCACTAAAGGAGAACAACTCAAAGAGCCTATCAATGCTCTTCACTTGAAGAAATTCTATAGCTGAGGCATTCTCTGTATGCTCATGTACATACTTATTGATCCTAAAAAAAAATCCCCAAAAAATGGTATATTGGCAAAAATCCTAAAAATTGCAAAATGTCCTGGAAAAATGATCATCTTAGTGAAAACTTGGTAAACAAGCACTTTGATGTATCTATTGTCTTAGTGAAAACCTGGTAAACAAGCACCTTGATAATAATAAAAAAAATACAAAATTTGAAAAAATACAAAAAAATCAAAAGATAAAAAATACAAAAAAAATGAAATATTCAAAAATACAAAAAGATAAAAAAAAGAAGAAGAGAAAAGTACAAAAAAATTGAAAAAGAAGAAAAATGTGCCATTGATGAAAACCTGGCAAACAAGCGTCATGGTAGCAAACATAGAATCTCTGCCAAGATGGTGAAAACCTGGTAAAAAGGCACCTCTTGTTTCCTGAAGCTACATCTCATCTAGGCACCATTTGGCTCTTGCTTTCTTGCTTTAGTTTGCTTTCCCGCATCCCTGCTTTAGTTTGCTGCCTACTTTAGTCTATTTCTCACTTTTGTTTGCTAGCTCATGCACTTGCTTTCAGTTGTCTTCGAGATTTTCCTCGACTCTTCATGAATTGCAATTGGTCACACTTGGGGGCACCTTCCTCTTCTAGGGGGCATTATCCTATCACTTTCAAAGACACTTTCTTGCATTAGTCACCAGTGGTCCTCACTATGTCTGCCTACTAATGCCTAGCTATTGCTTTGATCTCTCACATTGAGGATCCCTTGTACATCTGTCACTAGTGGTTCTCATTATGTCTACCTGCTGATGTTTTGCTAGTATCTCTGAGATCTCTCTATTTGAGGATCTCTCTTGTATCAGTCACCAACATTTTTCACTGTGTCTGCCTATCGATACTTCATTTAGCTCTTTGATTTGCTCTTTGAGATGACCTTTCACGCGGTATTCTTCTGATTTGACTTCAATCCGCTTGATCAAAAATGTAAACTGAAACTAAAACTAAATTTGTGATTCTTTGAAGTGTGCTGAGATTTTCTTTTGAGTGCTTGTTTTGTTGCTTTATCATTTCCTCTCGAGTGAATCTAAGATGTCTTTTTTTGACTGAGAAATGTGAAAACTAGGGGCATGATATTTCCCTTTGCTTTCTGTTTGCTAGTTTAGTTCCAATGATCCAATGAATCTATATAAGAGGGGTGTCCATCTATAAGAGCCTTCATCTCATATTGAATGGCCATGTGTACCTCAACTCCTTTTATATGGATGCTTTGGTGAGGTTGGTTCTTCTCCTTGTCTGTTTTGAGTGACTTCTTTCTGCTAAAAGTGAAATTGCAAATGCTCATCCTGCTAAGTGAATGTAAGGATCACTGCAAGAAACCTTTGGAAAAGGAAGGAACTCTTGTGTTTCTAGTGTGTTTGTTTGCAAGCAACATTCAGGTCATTCTAGCAATTATGCTTTGATGCTTATGTTAACTTGCTAAATCAAAAGGAATAGGTGTTCAAGTCATTCTGGCTTCTTGTGCCTTGATGCTTACACCTTATTCTGACAAATCTAAGACTTATGTCAAATTCATATTCTCATGATTGTGATGTTAGTGAGAATTGTATGGCATCTTGTGATCATCCCGTGCCTAAAAGAACTCTATGATGATAATACGATGAGTCCAACAACCAAGTCCTAGGGTTTGCATCTAGCTTAGGGTTGCATTTTCATTCTAGACTTGCATTGAGACATTGTTTGATGCTCTCTTGCTTGTCTTCTTCTAGATCTCTTCATTGAAGGTTCTCATCTTTTGTCCCAGGTTCATCATGGCTACACAAGTGTCTGGTCCTTGCTCTCTATCTTTGAAACATCTTTTTGGTTAGTACCTGTCATATATTGCTAAATCCTGCATGAGATGATTAGTACCACATACATTGCATGTTCATTGCATTTCCATTTACATCCATAAAATCCACATACATTTACATTTTCATTTGCATGTGCATCCATTATAAGCATACATAAAATCATACATTATATTTTCATCCATTATATGCATATCCATCTATCATCTATCATTGCATGTAAACATGTTCATATTCGTATCATAAAAGAAAGCATGTTCATATCTAATCCATACATCTAAAGCATCTAGGAAACATCTCATAAAACATCAACATCAAAGAAATGTATAAACAAGTACAATGATATAAAAATAGCGATCTCATATATATATCGGTCGAATCAATGTCATGTACAAAAGAATGGTGCTACTCGAGCACAATATAAAAAATGGAGCTACAATATGTGTATCAAAACATGCTAACTCTACCCCTCACCACTTGGAGGAGGTGGTGTTGGTGGTGCCTATATTGGTGCCTATGGAGGTGGCATCAGTCTCTATGGAGGTGCATGTGGTGCTGCCTATGGTGCTCCAGCGTACTAAGAAAATGGAGGCACCTGCTCTGATAAATCTGGAACAACTCCACAATATGCCGCATAATAGTAAGCTACTTGAGCAACCTCATATCTGGTCTCTATCCACGACCGTGCTAGCTCCTCCCATAGCTCTCTAATCTCCTAATCCCTATAAGCTACATGGGTCTCTTGTATGATGACTCATGTGTGGTAGTCATCTCTCTTGCGTTGAACTTGCCTGACCCTCTCCCGACTCTTCCTAAGAGCCTCCTGTAGTTGTGGTGTCTATGCTCTAATAGGAACATCTTGCATATCTGTATCATCACCCGGAGGCATCTGCTGTGATGGAACCCCTATCCTCTATTTGGTGGATCTCTGCTGAGTCCCACTACTCCTAGCACTTGCATCTGACCCCATACTCCTTGAGGGGATGTCTATCTGCGCTGACCTGAGCCTCAATGCTCTCTACCCTGGCCACTGTAATGGTACCTGCTACTGTATAGGTACCTGCTGTATGTGGTTGAATGTGGACCTCTAATCCAACTACACACACAACATAGTCATTACTCACACAATCAAATTATGAAAGAGAGTATTGATTACTCAATTCAAAATTCAAGGTGAAGCGACTTATTGCCTCCTATGTAGACGGGGTGCTTGATTTACTCTCAGAACGAGAGCCCAACAACCATTAGACAAGTACTACAATGGAGGATTTGAAAGCTTATGAAGATAATCAAATTGAAATTAATCTAGAATGAAGTGCAATTAATCTAAGAACTTGAAAGAAATATGAAGATGCAAGTTTAGTCTAAATAACTTGAAAGAAATATGAGACTAAACTATGAGCAAGTAAGCAAACTAATTACAATGATGATGCAATATTAAACTAGATGAAATTAATCTAAATATGTAATAAATGCTTGAAAATATGAAATTGAGACAAAAAATTGCTATAGTTTAGTTACTCTCAAAATTGTCCTCTTTCGAATGAAGAATGAGGTTCAAGATATAGGCAAGCTTGGGAAAGGAACGAAGAGTTTCTTGATTCGAAATGGTGGACTCTTCATTTCCAATGCAGGAGAAAGAGACAAATATTAGAGAATTACTTAATTAAAGAAATGGATTATTTCCACATGGGTGACTCTTTGAATATTTGATTTATTAAATGCAACTATGATAATCCATTCGAATAACCAAGTAATTTATTAATTCCTTTTATGGGTATTTAGAGCTAAAGGGGTGAGTTTAATTTAATTTAAAACACTTAGGACTTTAGAATTAAATTGATTTATCATAGCGATAATTTAGCTAATAAAAGTTGAAGACTTTAGGAATTAATTATAATATTTGATTAATGCAATTTAGGGTTTTTGCAAATGACATCAAGTCGAATAAAGTCAGGCAAGAGAGAGAAAATTGCTTAGCAAAGTAGGACTTTGAAGATGTAAAATTGATGAAAATGCACCAAAATTGATTGAAATTTATAGGTGCCAATTTTGGGGTATTACATTTTCCCCTCTTTGAATTGATGTGCGAACAACACGTTGATTCAAAGAATAGTCTGATGTGACAGATGAGCGAAGATTTCAAGAGTCTAGGCTAGATTGCCAAGACACTGATCAGAAAGAAGCATGATTTTTCAAAGTCAGTTAGATTGTGAAGACAACAGTCTAAAAGAGAACCAGAATCAAGGTTAGATTACCTCAATACCAAGAATGAGATTCAGATGCAAGCTTAGGATTGTCTCCAGAATCAGGGTTAGATTTCCCTAATATGAAGCTTAGCCCTCTGAGACTTGAGTTAGATTGCCCAGATAACGGTCTAAAAGAAATTTCGAGAGCTATCTCTAGAATGAAGATTGACTCCCAGGAATTAGGGTTAGATTGCCCCAATACCTAATAGATTTTGAGAACTATCTCTAGAACAAGGCTTGGTCCCTGAGGATCCGAGTTAGATTTCTCAGATACCTAAAAGATAGATGATAAGATGACCAAATGCTAGGCATCGAGATGCCCCTAGTAATGAGAACTCATGATTCAGATTAGATTAATTCAAGAATTGATTCGACAAGACTCAAATGATGCAATCATCTTTCCCCCTCAGGAGTGAAATCGAAAGATGACATGTCAGAAGGATGATTGACAATGAGAGGTTGTAGAGTAAAAGCTATCAGACTAGATTCGAGAAGCTACTGAAGCAATTTGAAGTGATTGGGAGGTCATGTTGACCAAGTTTGACTAGAGTTGACTTGCTAAAAACATTGAAGATCCCAAGAAAATGATGAAAAGATGAGGATTTGGTAGGAAGATGACGCCAGAAGGCTGACTGCACAAGCATCTGATCCTAAAGGGTCCCAAAATTTAAAATGTGATTTCGAGCTATCTAGAGATGTCAGATTTTGATTTCGATCCTGAAAATGTATTAAGAATAGTTGATTTAGCCAAGGGTGCAATTTTTGCACAAAATAGAGCACTTTTAAAAATTAGGTCAAAAGCTATATAAGGCCCGAAGGGGTCACTTTCAATTCATTATTCACTTTTGTCTTCTTGCTGATTTTGAGCTCTAAGAGAGAAATGGAGGGTCTTCCACTCCATATGGATTGATTTGAGCACTCCTGATGACACGTCTGGCCACTAGAGTATGACGGACCTGTAAGTAGTCGATAAACCTCCTTGCATTTTGATTTGTACTACTTTCTAGGTCGATGTAGGGTAGATCTAAGTTATTTTAGGACATGTTCTTCCAATCTCATGCAAGGAAGTAGTTTCCTTGCGCCGGCCTAGATCGCCTTTCATGCGAGGAAGTGGTTTCCTTGCATCAGTTAGGGTACCTTCACATGGTGTCTGTCTGGAAGCTCGCGCAAGCTTAAAGTTGATCTCGAGAAAAAAATTTCCTGCTCACGTAAGAACAAGTCCTTTCTCGCACAAAGGAACAGTTTCCTCGCACGAGAAAATGTTGCAGTATTTGTAAAATCTTTTCTTGAATTTGCATAAAATCAACCAAGTAGAGTGTCACAGAGTCATGTCTAGGATAGATGCCTTGCTGTATTTGTTGTTGTTTTGAAAACCATCATATTGAGATACTGATGAATGTCATTTCTTGGTTTGTAGGTTGACTTCCCCGATGTCACCTTCAGGTCACATCATCTAGTGATCACTACATTAGTTTAGAGACTGATAGATGTAGAGAGTGCTCACATTGAGGAACTCAGTCTAGGATACTTGCATGATCTACCCTACATTAGGGTAAATCACAATCTTCTTGGTGCACTTGTAGAGCATTTCCATTCGAAGATGAACAGCTTCCATTTGCCGATGGGGGAGATGACTGTGACTCCTGAGGATATATATAGGATCTTGTAGATACCTGTCCATGGTACTTGAGTAGAGTATGATACACAACCGAGGTAGGGTATAGTAGCATTGAGGACTATCTTTCGAGATGATCTAGTGATGGGTTGAGCCATCTCTTGGGATGATTTGATCAACAAGTACATCGGTGCTCATCCATTTGTCATTATTCTTGCTATGTTCCTGAGTTGCTACCTTGTTTCAGATCAAGGTCAGCATGGTTTAGAGTGTGGCTGGGGGATGATGCTAGAGAGGCCAGTCATCAAATTCAGGTGGGGTGAGTGCATGTTAGCCCACATGTACCATGAGATGCATGAGATAGTATATTGCAGTGTGAGGACCATGGTAGTAGGTGTCTTTGTCTTGTAGATCTGGGCCTGGGAGCATCTCCCTGTTTGCAAGCCTATATTCCACAATACATGATAGGCTCTGGAACCTTACATATACAGGTATGCAGGTTCAATGACTCAGCCTTTGCTGGGTAAGATGAAGAAGTGGTGAGGATAGCTAGATGACATGGTAGCTATTGTCTGGAGACCTTGGGTTGCCACTGAGCCCTAGGATGATGCTCGTCAAGAGCTTTCTGATATGTTTGTCTCACATCCATTGATTGGACACAGTGTTACTAGTATTGAGCACTTTCTTGTCACACATTTCTTGCACCAGTTCAAGAGATATAAGGATAGCTCTTAGGAGTAATTTTCCTATGCCCACTTCACCGATGAGGAGAAGAAGGGGTGGCACGCAAGACTTGATCCAGGGTGATGTGCGATAGATGCATGCATACTGATTACATGATGGGATGACATGGTGGATGTCACCAATGTAGGGGTGACACCTACATACAGAGACCATTTGTTAGCATGACCACTTCCTAGATTCATAGACCTTGTTAGTATAGGAGCGCAGTAGCAGCCTACGCAACAACAGCAGGTACCGACCTGGCAGGTACCATTTCAGCAACCTGTACAATAGCAGGCTATATAGCAGGGGCCATAGGGACAACAATAGTAGCAATAGGTACCTATACAGTAGTAGGTACCATTACAATAGCCTGGACAAAGATCATTGAGGCCCAGGTCAGCGCAGATAGACATTCCCTCGAAGACTATGGGGTCAGATGCAGGTGTTGGGAGTAGTAGGTCTCAACAAAGATCCACTAGGAAGAGGACAGGGGATACCTTATAGAAGACACCTTTGGGTGATGATATAGATATGCTAGATGTTCCTATAGGAGCACAGACACCACAGCTACAGGAGGTTCTCATGAAGAGCTGAGAGAGGGTCAGGCAGGTCCAGCGGGAGCGAGATGACTACCATACCTGATTCATCAGAGAGGAGACCCACGTAGCTAATAGAGATGCTGAGATTAGGTAGCTACGGGAGGAGCTAGCATGGTTGAGGATTGAGACAAGATATGAGGCTACTCAGGCAACTTATTATTATGCAGCTTACTGCGGAGTCATTCTAGATCTAGTAGAGCAGGTGCCACCATTTTTTGCATAAGCTGGAGCTCCACATGCACCTCCACCAAGACCTCCACAGGCACCTCCATAGGCACCCCCACTGAGACCGATGCCCCTTCCTCAGAGACCACCACAACAAGCACTAGCATAGGGACCACTGCCACCACCTCCTCCAGGTGGCGAGGGAAATAGTTAGCTTGAAATACTTATATATTGTAGCCCATTTTTTATACTGTGCTCGAGTAGCACCCTTCTCTTTTGTATATATACGAGATCACCATTTTTGATATCATTATACTTGATATTTCTTTGATGTTGATATTTATGAGATGTGTTCTATATGCTTTAGATGTATGAGTTAGATATGAAATGCACATGTTTTCTTTTATGAATAATGCAATGTGAAATGCAGTGATAGATGGATAGAATGTATGCATACGTGTAATGTATGATTTGAGTTATGCTTATAGTGGATACACATGTATATGTAGATGAAAATGTATGGATGAAAATGAGTTTATGAATATAAATGCAATGTAATGAAAATGCAATGGATATGTAATGTATGCGATACTAACCATCTCGTGCAGGATATAGCAATATATGACAAGTACTAATCAAAAAGATGTGTTTTGCAGATCGAGAGCAAGGAATGGACACTTGTGTAGCCAAGATGAATCCAAGACAAAAGATGAGAACCTTTGATGAAGAGATGCAGAAGAAAGAAATCAAGAGAGCACCAAGATATCGTCTCAAATGCAAGCCTAGAATGAAAGATGCAAGATTAAGTTAAATGCAAGCCTAGAATGAGCGGATGCAATTACTAGGACTTGGTTGTTGGACTCACCGTATTTATCATCATCAAGTTCTTTTAAGCATGGGACATTTGCAAGATGTCATACAACTCTCACTGACATCGTAATCATGAGAATATCAATATGACATAAGTCTTAGATTTGTTGGAATGAGGTGTAAGCATTAAGGCACAAGAAGCCATAATGACTTGAACACCTATTCCTTTTGATTTAGCAAGTTAACATAAGAATCAAAGCATAATTACTAGAATGACCTGAATTTTACTTGCATACAGACACACCAGACATGCAAGAGTTCCTTCTTCTTCCAAAGGTTGCTTGCAGTGACCCTTACGTTCACTTAGTAGGATGAGTGTTTGTGATTTTACTTTTAGCAGAAAGAAGTCACTCAAAATAGACAAGGAGAAGAACCAACCTCACCAAAGCATCCATTTTAAAGGAGTCAAGGTACGCATGGCCATCTAGTATGAGATGAAGGCTATTATAGACAGACACCCCTCTTATGTAGATTCATTGGATCATTGGAACTAAACCAGCAAGCAGAAAGCAAAGAAAAGATCATGCCCCCAGTCTTCACATTTCTCAGTCAAGAAAGACATCTTAGATTCACTCGAGGGAAAATGATAAAGAAAACAAATAAACAAACAAAGGAAAAGCTCAACGTGCTTCAAAGGAACACAAATTTAGTTTTAGTTTTAGTTTACATTTGTGTTCAAGTGGATTGAAGTCGAATCGGAAGCGTACAACATTCGAAGTCTCAATGGGATAGCGACAGTAGGTAGACAGAGTGAGAACCACTGGAGATCGATACAAGAGAGATTCTCAAGGTGAGAAATCTCAGAGATACTAGTGAAACATTAGCAGGCAGACGTAATGAGAACCAATGGTGACTGATGTAAGGAAGAGATCCTGAAAGAGAGAGGTCGAACGAAAGCTAAGTATCAGTAGGCAGGCATAGTGGGAACCACTGGTGACTGATACATGAGAGATCCTCAAGGAGAGACATCTCAAAAGTAGTTAGGCATTATCAGGCAAACGTAGCAAGAATCATCGGTGATTGATGCATGAACAAAACTTCTGAAAGTGATAGGAAAATGCCCCCTAGACTAGGTAGGTGCCCCCAAGTGTGAACCAGTTCCAATCCATGAAGATTCGAGGAAAATCTCAAAGACAACTAAGAGCAAGTGCATGAGCTAGCAAGCTAAAGCAGGAAACAGACTAAAGCAGGAAAGCGGGAAAGAAAACTAAAGCAGGAATGCAAGGAAACTAAGAGCCAAGCTATGCTGAGATGAGATATAGCTTCAGGAAACAAGAGGCCCATGTTTACCAAGTTTTCACCATCTTGACAGAGATTCTATTTTTGCTACCATGACGCCTGTTTACCAAGTTTTCATCAATGACACATTTTTCTTCTTTTTCAATTTTTTTGTACTTTTCTCTTTTTTTTGTATTTTTGAATATTTCATTTTTTTTGTATTTTTCAAATTTTCTATTTTTTTAATTATTATCAAGGCCCCTGTTTACCAAGTTTTCACCAAGATAATAGATGCATCAAAGCACCTATTTACCAAGTTTTCACTGAGATGATCATTTTTTTAGGACATTTTGCAATTTTTAGGATTTTTTGCAAATATACCATTTTTAGGACCAATAAATATGTACATGAGCATACAAAGAATGCCTCAACTGTATAATTTATTCAAGTGAAGAGCATTGATAGGCTCTTTGAGCTATTCTCCTTCAGTGGTGGAGAGTCGATAAGTGCTAGACCCAAATGCTATAGTAATAACATACGGACCAAGCCAGTTTGGTTCAAATTTGCCTTTCTGGACTCGCTGCTGTTGATTCTTGGGGTTCTCTCTTAGGACGAGATCACCCACTTGGAATTATCTTTGTTTGACTTTCTTATTGTAGGCTTTGGACATCCTCTTTTGGTATGCTCAAAGATGATCAAATTCCACCTTCCGACGTTCATCCAATAACTCAAGCTCTTGAAGCTGGGATATTCTATTTTCTTCATCAGTGATGAGGCCCCTTAGGGAGATTCGCAATGTAGGAATCTCAACCTCAATAGGTAATACTGCATCTGCTCCATAAACCAAGGCAAATGGCATAGCCCTTGTTGGTGTTCAAATACTTGTTCTGTAGGCCAACAAAGCCAAATTAATTTGGAGATGCCAATCTCTACCAGATTTATGAACTGTTTGGTGCAAGATTTTGAGAATTGTCTTATTAGAAGCCTCTTCTTGTCCATTACCCTGAGGATAATAGATAGATGACCAATGCTGAATAATCTTGAACTTGGTACATAAGTTTGTTAGGTCCTTATTTTTGAATTATCCCCCATTGTCAGTGATAATGCATGAGGGTACACCATATCTACAAATGATATAGTTCAGTATAAACATCGCCATAGACTTGCCATTAGCTATAGCTAGAGGCACTACCTCAACCCACTTGGTAAAATAATCAGTAGCTGTGATGATAAACTTATTTCCTCTTGAAGAATAAGGATGTATCTAACCTACCAAATCAAAGGCCCATTACTGAAATGGCCATAAACTGATGAAAGGAATGAACTCTTTAGCAGGAGCATGGATCAAATTCTCATGAAATTGGCATTGTTTGCAAGTCTTGGGATATTGAAGAGCTTCTTTTTCCATGTCCGGCCAGTAGTAACTAGCTCTAATAAGTTTTTGAGCTAATGTCAGACCACTTGAATGAGACCCACAGATACCTTCGTGTACCTCAGCTAGCACATGCTTGGACTCATCAGGTTCTAGACACCTAAGGAGGGTACCGTCTAGACCCCGTCTATACAAGTTGTTTGCTATGATGACATATCGTGAAGTAGTGCGAATTAGGTGATGCTTTTCATTCTGGGTATAGGTGTCTGGAATGATCTGGTCATGAAGGTAGGAATAGATATGGTGGTAGTGGGATGAATCATGTCCAATGACTGAATAGATTATCCTAGATTCATGAATATCATAGGCAGGGTAGTGTAATGCCTCCACCAAGAATTCATGTCTGAAGTCATTTTCTGGCATTTGTAACATTGAAGCAAGAGTGGCCATAGCATTAGCTACTTTATTATCTACCCTTGGAATTTGCTGGAAAGAAATGTGTGCAAAATACTATTTGAGATCATCCACCATTCTTTTGTAAGGTACTAGCTTGTCATCTTTTGTTTGGTAAACATCATTGACTTGGTTGATGATTAATTGAGAGTCTCCAAAGACCTTGAGCTCATCCACATGCCATTCAATGGCTATCTTCATACCATTAATGAGAGCTTCATATTCAGCAATGTTATTTGTGTAGGAAAACAACATTTTATAAGCTTTTGGTAATGAGTATCTTTGAGGTGTTATAAATAGAATGCCTGCACCTGATCCTTGTTGAGTGAATGATCCATCAAAGAACATGCTCCAAGATTGGTATGTGAGAAGCATGATGGATTCATCTGGGAATTCAATGCTTAATGGTTGGTGATCTTTCAGAGGAGCTTCTTTCCACATACTCAATGTCAAATTCACTAAGTATCATCACCCATTTTGCTAACCTACCCATGAGGGAAGCCTTGCTCAATAAATACTTTAGTGGATCAATTTTTGCAATAAGCCTTGTAGTATGAGAGAGCATATAATGTCACAACTTCTGAGAAGCAAACACTACTACTAGACAAGCTTTCTCAATGATAGAATAATTCATCTCATATGAAACCAATGTTCTGCTGATATAGTATATGGCTCTCTCTTTGTTGTTCTGATCTTCTTGAGCTAGGAGAGCACCCAAAGATGTGTTGGTTGCTAAGATGTATAGTATGAGTGGCTTCCCATGAATATGAGGCATCAATATAGGTGGATTAGCAAGATACTATTTAATTTGAGTGAGTCCCCTTTCACATTCTTCATTCCATTCATAGGTCACACCCTTATGCAAGGTTTTGGTAAACGGTTGCGACTTGTCAGCCAATTGTGAAATGAAATGCTGAATAGATTGTAGCCTTCCTTGTAATCCTCTCATTTGATAGATATTCTTGGGTGGAGGCATGTCCATAATGTGTGATGGATTTGTGTCACACTTCTGTGAATCCTTGCATTCAAGGATACTCAATAATGAGCTCTCGAATATCGATTCACAACTCTCTATCTATGGAGTGCATGAATTGTTATGAGGCCCTCAGATTGACTGAGTTGAACCCATGCAAGTACACCACATAACAAGAGATTCAAGGATGAGAGGCAACAATGCTAATCTCCATTGAATCGTCAAGTTCTTACATGCAAATGAAATTAATCTATATGATTGCAAATGCAAGAAAATAAACTAATTTATTGAAATGAAGATTAAACTATATGATTGCAAGAAATAAACTATTTTATTAAAATTAATCTATATGCAATACAAGAAATAAACTACTTTATTGAAATGGAGATCAAGCTAAAACAATGAAATAAATTAAACTAAAATGCTTATGAATATTAATCTATATGTAACTATGCAAGCTAAAACAATGATCTCCAAAGCTCCAATGTCGCCAAGAAAACCTGCAGCATAACAACGGTATGAAAGTTCTAGATCTCTAATTGAGAAGGAGAGGGCTCCTTATATAAAAAACTGATGACAAGAATGCATCTCCAAGATCAATGTGGGATGAATCCAAAAAAGAGGAAAGAAAACTCATTTTTTAGAAAGTGTGGAGAGAAAAGGAATTTTATTTATTTTTAATTATTTGTTTCCCTTTTTTCATCACAAAGAGCTTTAAGAGGATTTTTTAATTTATTTAAAAGAATGATTCTCTATTAATTAAATAAGATAACATTATTTAATTAAAAGAGAGATATTATTCTAAATAAGATAAAATCATTAAATTAAAAAAGATTTTATTTCATTTAAAAGATATTTCTTTCAATTAAATAAGGTTATTTTATTTATTTAAGAGAGAATATTTCTTTTAATTAAATAAAATTTATTGAAAGAATCAGAAAAAGGATTTTTGTTTTATTTTTATTTGATTTCTTTACTTTTCCATCACAAAAGATCTTTTGAGAGGATTTTATTTATTTTAAAAGAATAATTCTCTTTTAATTAAATAAAATAAGGTTATTTAATTAAAAGATGAATATTAATTAAATAAAATAAAATCATTTAATTAAAAAGGGTTTTAATTAAATAAATTTATTTTACTTAAGAGATATTACTTTCAATTAAATAAAGTTATTTTATTTATTTAAAAGGGATTATTTCTTTTAATTAAATAAAATTATTGATGACATGATTAAACCTTAGGAGATTATTGAAATGATTGAAATAGTTATGATTTGATCAAGGAAATTGATTTGAATATATTGTAAAGCATTGATTCAGAAAATTGATATTTGACAAATTGAATAAATGGGGCCCAAAGTCTAGGCGACCATTTTAGGGTGCATACATTTGCCCCTCTTTGACTAATGTGAGGTCGACTTGGGATCACATGCAGTCAAAGAATGGAATTGAAGTGTGAGATTGATTTGGGATCAAAAAACAACCCAGATGTGTGTTCAAAGGATGGGAACACATGAGGACATAGATAAGCAAACTGAAAAAGACAAGGCCAACACCTGTGAATAGGTAATTGTCAAGTCTCAAATAAGAGATAAGAATCTCAAGCAAGGTTGCCCCAAGAGAAGGAATCAATAAATTTGATAAAGCTGAATCAAGCATTGAAGTTTGGTAGGCACTGCCCCCTCGTGATTGAAATTGAAATGAGATAGAGGAGAAACAGTAAATTGATAAATTTGATCAAATCAAACTAAACATAAGGTTCTTGACATAAGATGAAAGATAAAAAAAAATCACAGAACCAAGGTAGATCAACAAGAAAGATTATGCCCCAAGGTTGAATTAGAAGAAAAGAAGTGGGGTGAAAGCGAATGGAAGATAGAAGTTTGGAAGAAATGGAAAGAAATGGAGAGAAGAAAGAGAATTTGCCTCCAGAAAGAAGATGCCCCAAAATCAATCAATTGTTTAAGATAGGGAATTTCAATTGAGATCACGAAAGAAGGTAAGGAAATGAAGATCAAAACGTGACCACAGTTGACTAAAAGTCCACAAGAAAGATGAAGGAAACCCTCTCAAACTAATAATGCAGCCTAAAAGTACAAATTTAACATGAAGTCTAAATAATGCAAGCTACATGAAAATGCAAAGGTGTACTTGCAATAGGGTAACATAGGTTTTTTGTGTTCCTCATTCATTAGAGAATGTAAGAGAACTTATTTTCATCATAGGGCCATTATTACCAGACATCGGATGATCACACAATCAACACTAGTCACAAATGCAACTATGAAGATATGAATGTGATTTATATCAGATTGGAATGTGGAAGGATTCTAACATGAGCATCAAAGACATAAAGGTCAAGATGATTGCAATGTTAGCTTACCCAATTTAATGTAGCAAAACCATGTTCGCATCAAGGCATAAACATTGGGATGACCATGAGAATGGTTGTGCAAAAATAGTAAAGGATGATGTGTTAAATCTCCTAAGTGTGTCAAGGAGACAACAAGAGACACTGAAGAGGTTCAAGACAACACCCACAAGAAGAAAGCAAATAAAAAACATGCCCCATGCCCCAAGTTCTCTAGCTATGCATCACGGAGAGACTTGTTAGACAAGGACACTCAACGAAAATCAATATCAGTCAGCGCACAAAGAAAAGATCATGGCATATCTCAAGCATTAAGTGTTGCATTTAAAAATTGTAAGTGTGTAAACTGATACTGAGTTCCGAGGATAAGGATCAAATGCTTGCTAGCAGGTAAGATCACATGACCAAACTAGATAAGACCAAATTGATAAGTGTTGAAAAACACTCGATGTCGGGGGTTGTGTTGAAAAACACAACTGGGTTGGTGTTGAAAAACACCGTTGGTGAGGTGTCCTAAAGACCAGCATATCCCAGAGACCAAAGCTAACACAGTGATGCCCCCTAGACAAAGACAAAGACCAATTCCAAACCAAGGCGACAAGGACAAGACATGATGGAGAAAGGCTAAGTGTTGAGGACGCATGCTAAGAAATAGGGGTGTCGAGGCCTCAAGTAGCGCCCGTTTCTAGGTTTTCACCACTTGGAAGAATTTTTTCAGGACTTTTTATAATTTTTTTTGTATTTTTTGCTACCAAGGCGCCTGTTTCCAGGTTTTCACCAAGGCACTTTTTCTATTTTTTTTGAATTTTTTATTTTTTTGTATTTTTTGAATATATAATTTTATTGGAGATACATCAAAGCACCTATTGCTAGGTTTTCACTAAGATGATAATTTTTTCAGGACATTTTCTGATTTTTAGAATTTTTTCAGCATCATATATGAATTTTTTTGGAATTTTTTTAGGATCAATAAGGTATATACAAAGGATGCCCCCAGACAGAACGGGCATCAAGGATAGAACTTCTTCAGGTGCAAAACATTGATAGGTTCAGGGAGCTGCTCTCCCTCTTTAGTAGATAGTAAATAAGCACTTGTACCAAAAGCTGCTATGATAATGTAGGGTCCAAGCCAATTAGGTTCGAATTTTCCCTTTTGTTCTCTATTTTGTTGGTTTTTAGGATTCTCTCACAGGACAAGATCTCCTATTTGGAATTCTCTAGGGTGAACCTTTTTGTTGAATGCCTTGGACATCCACTTTTGGTAGACCCTCATATGGTCAAATGATGCTTTTCACTTTTCATCCAGAAGTTCCAATTCTTGTAATCTCATGGCGCGATAGTCTTCATCTATAACTAGACCTTTGAGAGAGACTCTAAGTGATGGAATCTCAACCTCTAAAGATAACACTGCTTCATCGCCATATGTGAGGGCAAAAGGAGTAGCCCCAGTTGGAGTATGAATACTTTTTCTATAGGCCCACAAGGTCGGGTTTATCTGTAGGTGCCAGTCTCTACCATTCTTATGAATTGTTTTGTGTAAAATCTTGAGAATGGTTTTATTTGAAGCCTCTGCCTAACCATTTCCTTGCGGGAAGTAAATGGAGGACCAATGTTGCTTTATCTTAAATATTTGGTAGAGTTATGTAAGGTCCTTGTTTTTGAACTGACCCCCATTATCAGTGACGATCTCAGATGGTACTCCATATCGACAGATGATATGGTTTAAAATGAATAAAGACACGGTCTTGCCTGAGGCAACAGAAAGTGGAACAACCTCTACCCATTTTGTGAAGTAGTTAGTAGCAGTGATAATGAACTTATGTCCACCTAATGAGTTGGGATGAATCTGCCCAACAAGGTCAAAGGCCCATCGCTGAAATGGCCAGTGAGATATAGAAGGAATTAGCTCCCTACCTGGAGCATGTATTAGGTGTCCATGTTTCTGACATTTTTCACAAGACTTGGCAAAAGCTACCACATCTATCTACATCATAGGCCAATAGTACCCTACCCTAAGCAACCTTCGAGCCATGGAAAGACCATTAGAATGTCCCCCACATATGCCCTCATGGATGTCAACTAGCACTTGATCGGATTCCTCCTTTTCTAAGAACCTAAGAAGTGTCCCACATCTAGACCCCTCCTATACAAATCACCAAAGATGAGGGAATGGTGAGAGGTGTTATGGACAAGGTTTCTTCTTTCAGATCATTTAAATGTGTCGGGGATGATGCCATCACAAAGATATGAGTAAATAGCACCATAGTGAGAGGATTCATGATTGACAAGGGTACAAATGATGTGGCTTTCTTGAGAGTCATAAATGGGATAACGTAGCTCTTCCACCAGGAATTCATATCTGGACTCATGTTTCTCTAACTAAAGAAGTGAAGCAAGGGTGGCCATAGCATCAGCTACTTTGTTCTCAGCCCTAGGGATTTGCTAAAAAGTGACAAAAGTAAAATACCATCTTAATGAATCAGCCATTTTTTTGTAAGGTATCAACTTGTCATCTTTTGTTTGGTATTGCTCATTGACTTGATTAATGATCAACTAAGAATCCCCATAGATATGCAGTTCTATGATATTCCACTCTATAGCCATTTTTAATCCATTTGTTAAAGCCTCATATTCAGCTATGTTGTTTGTGCATGTGAAGAGTAACTTGTAAGATTTGGGAATAGTGTACCCATGTGGAGAGACAAACAACACACCAACTCCAGAACCATTTTGCATGTAGGAACCATCAAAGAACAGTTTCCAAGATCTCTCAATCATGTACATAAGATGTTCATCTGGGAAATTAACTTGAATGGGAATATTATCTTGAATTGGGAAATCAGCCAGTTGATCTGCAATAACTTGGCCTTTGATTGCCTTGCACTCAATATACTCTATGTCAAATTCAGAAAGAATCATCATCCATTTAGCAAGTCTACCCATGAGAGTAGCTTTACCGAGTAAGTATTTGAGAGGATCAATTTTTTCTATGAGGTGTATGGTGTGCGCAAGCATATAGTGTCACAATTTTTGAGAAGCAAACACTACTGCAAGGCAAGCTTTTTCAATACTAGTATGATTGACCTCATAAGCAACAAGAGTGCAGCTAATATAATATATGGCCCTTTCTTTCCCTTGTTCATCTAATTGAGCCAACAATGACCCCAGTGAAGATTCAGTAGCTGAGACATACAAAATGAGGGGTTTTCCTAGAATGGGAGGCATTAAAATGGGAGGACTTGCCAAGTATTCCTTAATTTGATCCATGCTCTTCTGGCAATCCTCATTCCAGACACACTGAACACCTTTATGCAAGTTTTTGTTAAAGGGATGTGCTCTATCTGCCAATTGTGAAATAAACCTCCTTATGGATTGAAGGCATCCTTGAAGACTCCTCATTTGACTGATATTTTTGGGAGGAGGCATGTCTATAATGGCTTGGACCTTTTCAGGGTCGACTTCTATCCCTTTGGTTGAAATGATGAATCCCAATAATTTTCCAGAAGTAACACCAAATGCACACTTTTTTGGGTTTAATCTTAGTTGAAATTGTTCCATGCGATCTAGAATTACTTCTAAATCAGCCAAATGTGTTCCTCTTTTCTTAGACTTAGCGAGGGTGTCATCCACATAATCTTCCATATTCTTATGCATCATGTCATGGAAGATGGTTGTCATAGCTCTTTGATAAGTAGCTCCTACATTTTTCAATCCAAAGGGCATGATGTTCCAACAATAAGTACCCCATGCACATGTGAATGCAGTCTTTTCTTGATCCTTAAGAGCACTCTCGATCTGATTATACCCAGAAAAACCATCCATCAAGGTATATATCTCATAGCCCGCCGTCATGTCCACTATCATGTCTATGTTAGGAAGTGGAAAATTATCCTTTGGGCATGCTCTGTTAAGATCTCTAAAATCTGTGCAGATTCGGATGGAATTATCATGTTTGGAAATAGGTACAATGTTGGAAATCCAGTCGGCATAGTCTATAGCTCTAATGAATCCTGCACCAAGGAGCTTTTCTAATTCAGCTTTCACTAGAAGAGCTATATGAGGGTGCATTTTTCTCAACTTTTGTTTGACTGGTTTGACGCCTGGAGCTATGGACAAATGATGCATAATGAGATTAGTGTCCAACCCTAGCATGTCTGAATATGTCCATGCAAAATTAAATTTTTTCTTTTGGAGGAACTCAGTGTAGGCTTTCTTTTCTTGAGGTGATAAAGATTTAGCCAAGTGTACAATTTTTGGAGCCTCTTCTGTGCCCAAATTAACAGCTTCTCTAGGTTCAACCAATACTGATGATCTATCTTGAAAATAGCTTGGGAGACTATCAAGTATCTCATCCGTAGGTGCCTCAAAGAGGTTTTCACCCTTGGATACATCTTTTATTTTTGCTTTTTTTGGTTCTGACACCGCCACACAGTGGTTTTTGCCATCAGAACTCTTATTCTTTTTTTCTTTTCTTTTTATCTTGTGACTAAGGTACTTGATGTCAGGTTCTATAATACTGGTAGTTGGTTCACTAGTGGAAGAGACTATAGGTTCAATGGCATTCAGATAGCAGGTGATATCATAGTCATTGTGAAATGTCAAGAGTTGAGGCTCTTGATAGCATTGAGACTAATCAATAAGGTTGGGGTCAATAAGCGGTAGGTTAATGACTAGTTCAAGATTAAGGATATAGGTGATGTCATCTCTGGTGACCATAGAATTGGAGTCTGTCAAGTATCCCTCTAAGGTGTCTAAATCAGAATTTAATCTATCAAGCGAAGAATCATCTACTAATGCGACACGTGGGTTCCAATCTTCTAATTTGACACATGACTCATTAGCTATGTCCAGTTGAGAACTATAAGCATGGACAACATCCATATCCAAGTCAACTATTGCATCTGAGAATGAATCCCATTCAAACTCATGAGAGTCTATTTTTGAATTATTGTTGGGGCCTCGTGATGTAGAAGCCTTAAGATCTCGAAGAGTTTCCTCTCCTCTAGCAATTTTCTCAATCACAAAATTATTTGAATTATCACCATCCATTGCAGCTGGGATGGAGACACTATCCATAGTCAATCTTGCATTCATATAGCCACTATCTATCATAGCTAGGATAGGAGGACTGTCAATTGTTAAATCTCAGGAATCTCCCCAAAGGAGATTTGTTGAAGGTACCCAATCATCTGTCGTGTCTTGTTGATTTGTCAAATCTGGTACATATTCTGTGTTATCTTCACTATCCCACCTATCAGGAATGGGGACAGTGCACTTGGTATTCTTCATAAAGCCTAGGCCAACCAGTTTCTTAGACTTACATCCAAAAAGATCATGATTAAGTGGTTCGGCTCTAGCATCTAACCTGTGACTAAGAGGGCCATATCCCGGATAACCTATCTTCTCAACAAAAGTATATCCTCTCCCATAGTACTTAGGAGAGGGGGAGAAATTTTCATTGTGCTGGTACTTCTCCTCTTTGTATATCCAATCTCGAATAGCTACTTCCTCTTTTTCATCTTGTATTGGTATTGAGGATTCCACAAACTTGTCAAATAGTGCCATTGCTAAAGAAGATGGTTTCATCTCCTGTGAAGGTTTTCCATAGGACCTAGGGGAAATAGGAATCTTTGCAAAAGAGTCAAGTTGATACCCCCCCATGCCAAGTTCTATTGATTTAAACTTGTCTTGACAGTCAGCTAAAGTTGCTTGATAATCCTTTGCTTCTCGATTAAGAGGGACATGAACATTAGCTGAGATTGAATTAACTGATAAAGTGCTATCCCCTGGTATGCAAATTTCTACTCCATTATAGGGGAACTTAACACACTGGTGGTAGGTAGATGGCACTACCTGCATGTCATGAATCCATGGTCTACCCAATAAGATGTTGTATGCAAGGGGTCTAGTATCAACAATTTGGAACAAGATATCTTTTTCAACTGGGCCAATCCTGAGAGGAAGGACAACCAACCCCTTAGAACTTTGTTCTGCCTCATCATAGGCCTTTATAGTGATCTTCTTTTTAGTGTCGATCACTTCCTCTGAATAGCCCAAAGTTTTTAACAAACTTAAAGTGCAAATATTTAGCCCAGCACCCCCATCTATCAACACATGCTTGACATGGGTTTTATGAATCATTACTTCAATGTGAAGGGAAAGATTGTGTGGATGGCTTAGGGATTTGTCATCATCTTCCGAGAAAGAGAGGTAATGTGGCCTAGTAATGTGATTCATCATGCCTTGGAATTGGTCTATATCGATGTTGTTGGGGACATTTGCTATGCGCAAAGCATCCTCAAGGATCTGTTTATGTCTAGGGGACAACTCTAGAAGCTCTAAGATTGATATTTGTGCTAGAGTTTTCTGTAACTGATCTACAAGATTGTAGTTTGGTTTGGGAACAGTGGCGGACTTGGTGACATTCTTGGATGCCACTTTCTTGGGTTTTTTGGATGGACCTGAACTAGGACCTATAAGAACAATAGGGCTTTGACTCCTGGTAATAGCATTAAGGGCTTGAGAAGATAACCTAGAATGAGGACCTCTCAACACCACAATAGGTGCTTTGTCAAAGATAGGGGGAGAGTCATAACCATGCGGGTCCTTACTCCTCATCATATTAACACTTGGCTCCACAACTTCAAGCATGTTTACCACATTTTCTACCACTGTGTAAGTGTAGTTGATTGCAGCCTTGCCATCCTTTGGTTTAGAGGTTTCCCCCTTGTCATACTTAGGCAACGACTCTTTAAATGCTTTGTGATCAACATTGGTGTTCAGTCCATCCACCTTAAGCTTTCCATTCTCAATGAGATCTTGGATAATGTGCTTGAGTTTCCAGCAATTCTCAATGGTATGCCCAATGCCATTATGAAATGTGCAGAAAGCCTTCTCATCCCACCAATGTGGCTTAATGTCAGGGATGTAATGTTTTGCAGGATCCTGAGGATGTGCCAAGTTGTTAGCAATCAGAGTTTTGAGAACATCCTCATATGAGTCACCCAATTTGGTAAATTGCTGCTTCTCCTTTTTGGGCCTCTCCTGATATCTTGGTTTACTTTCTTGCTAAGGAGGTGCATTGAGCTTCATAGCTTGAACTGCACTGGACAAGTGAAGGACACCTTGATCTTTAGGTTGGGGAGAGTCTACAACTCCGTCATTGACAACTTGTTTGTTCTAGTTCCAATTATTTTTCTTCCCTTTATCCTTGTTGTTTTGTTGACCATTGTTGCCATTGTTGCTATGTTTGGTCAAAATGCCTTGTTCTTTTAGAACATCCTCAATGCGGCATGCAGTTTCAATCATGGTATAAAAGGAATTGAAGACTATCTTTTTGATCTCATATCTCATTTCAGGCACCAAGTTACTGACAAGTATGTCAATCTTTTCATCCTCATGGATCGTCCTAGGATACCGAGAGCATTGTCTCCTCCACCTTTGCAAGAAGGTAACAAATGGTTCCCCCTGATTTTGTTTCAAGTTGCATAGGTCCAACATAGTAACAAATCTTGATAGATTATATGCAAAGTGTTGGATGAATCTATGAACAAGTTCTCTAAATGTCTTGATAGGGGGAGTGATATTGGTAAACCATTCCATTGCTTCTCCTTTAAGACTTCTAGGGAATAACCTCATCAAATAGGAGTCATCCTGATGGAATTCAAAGCTCATAGTATAGAACTGGTGCACATGGTCATGTGGATCACCACTACCATCATATTTATTATATTGAGGGAATTCCACCCTCCTTGGAAAATCCTTCATACTCACACTCTTGTCAAATGGATTAGGACATATCGAGTCTAGTGAGAATGAGCTCTTAGGTTGCATCATTTTCTCCATCATTTGCTTCATTTGGTGGATTTCTTCCTCTTGAGAGGGATTTTGCTTTTGTATTTTGTTGTCCACATCAAAATTATAAGGGACTCTGGCACCCTTGTTGATTAGACTTTCCAAGAATTTAAATTTTTTTTGTTCCAAATACCTATCCACATACTATTGGAAGATAGGCTCTTGTTACATTCGCATAAAATCTTGAGTATCAAGGTCATAATGTGAGCTACCACCTCCATGTTGGGAACCATGATGTACATGTTGGGAGTGGGGTCTTGAGTTTTTGGGAGGGGTTTGCCTCCTATAGTGAGCATACTAAGAGGCCCTTCTTCCTCTAGGACTAGGAGATTTAAAAGGGGTTCTTGACCACCTTCTACTTCTTGGTGTTCTGGAAGGGGTGGAGGGAGAAGAATTATTTCCACTATTGGCACCCCTATTGTTAAATTGGGTATTAATTTGTTGGGCTAAAAGCCTATCTTGCTCTTCTTGAGAAAGTTTCCTTTGTACTTCCAATAAAGCTTGGCTCTCTACCTCAAGCTATCTAATTTTTTCTTGCTGTGCAGCTTGCTCATCTAAAAAGGCTTTCTTCTCGTGCTCAATCCTTTTAAGCCTTTCACTTGTATGCCTTGAGGTTGTTTGAAGTGGAGAGTTTGGTCTTGAATGTTTGTACAAATCATTGGTATACGTTGCATTGACATGAGCATCACCAGGTTCATTGTCTTGGTCTTCGTGTTGTGACCATTATTTTGGGTGATCTCGTCTCTAGTGCCTTTTGGCTCTTTGATGTGCATCTAGGTACCTAGTGCTGATGGGGGGTGAACTAGGTTGAGCATCATGAGAGGAATTACCAAACAAAATCTTGTCTCTGTGTCTTTCATAGATGTCATCAAGAGTTTGATCCATGGCTTCCCTCTCCCGCCTAGTGACAGTATAACTCATATCCATACCTGAGTGGGAAGGTGCTGAGGGGGTACTCAAATCGCTAAAATGGCTCTTTCGGTCAAACCAGGTTTTAGACTTACTCCTAGGTGACTGGTCAAATATTGGTTCCTTTTCCTTTCTCTTTTGATGAGTCTGAACTGGGGGTAGTTGGTTGAAGACTATCTGAGGTTGCTTTCCTTGGCTCACTTGATATCTTGTTGTTACTAAAATGAAAGGGAGAGTTCAAGAAAATAGACAATTCTAGGAAATGTCAATACTAGACTAGGGTAGTAAAAGTTTTCTCTTGTCCGAGAGAAATGGTGAAATAGAACTGTTGCAAATAGGTGCAAACCAACATTGCCACAATGGTGCTCAATTCTTGGGTGAATACCCTAGCACGTATGGATTAGGAGGATGACTTACACAAAGTATACTGAGTTTGAATTGTATGAAAATGGGTGGACGAAGAGATTACTAGCACTCTCCAAGTGTGTTATTAAAGAGTCTGAAAATTTATCTATTTGATAGGAATAGTTCCTAATTTGCCAATCTCAAGAAAAATCACTTATGAGCTCAAGGATCACTAACTCAAAAGGTCAAGGACACAAGAACCCTAAATACAGAATAGGTCTCTAGAACTGGGACAAGTCACCTAATCGAAGAACTCAGTATTTCAGTTTGTTGTTCATTTTCAAAGACCAAGCAAGTATATCAATGGATTTGTATCAAGCACATAAGACAACAATCAGGGAGTTCAAGCAAGCAATTGTCTTCAAACAATGAACAAGGGGCAAAGCAACCTTGCACATGAACAAGAATAGTGACTTAGTATGCTACTCCTTAAAGATTCTACTTGTGTATGTTCTTGGATATGTTTTAGCAGGCACTCAAAACACAACAACATCCTAGCAAGCTGTCTACAAGGATATACATGGCTTTTCTAAAGGGTGCCCTTGATATACGCAAGGTACATGAGGCCCAAATCCATAGATGAGAAGAATCAGAAATCACAAAGCCGAGGGGAGATGGTAACCCAAATCTCCTCCTTCACTTCTCAAAGGTATAAAGTTCTTTGAGGCTTAGCCAAGAGTGAAATCTAACTCATTCCTAAGAGAGGTGTCTTTGGATTCACCTCCTGATATTTATACTTTGCCGAAACATGGGAGTTAAGGTCATCCCTTGAGGTGATGAAATCCCCAAGCAGGCCTTCTAAAAAATGAAAAGTAAGTAATTCTCTATCAAAAAGTATTGAAAAGCACTAAAGGTGGAACACTTAATGATTAAAGAAAATATGAGGTGAGTCCACAAGGTGGAACACTTAACACCTCACACAAGCTACAAATGAGTCCACAACCTAGAAAACAAGTGAGTTCCAAAAAGCACAAAAAGGTTGCCTAGTGGAACAATTAACGCTTCTTTCCTGTAGACCCCTCTCCTTTAATGTGGCGCTAAGATTGCAACCACGGGGTGGAATGAGCGGCCGACGAATGAGCAAGTCCAATAACCTAAGATAGAAATCTAGATCAATCACAAGTAATCTAAGACTGCTTATCAATACTACTCATAAGTGCAAGAGGCTTTGAATCATGGAATATTTAACTTTCCAAGTAAACATGAAGTGAGTCCACAAAGTGGTGCATTTAAGTCTTCATGTAAACTAGGAATGAATCCATGCCCTAGATTACTCAATGAGATGTTTTGATATTTGAGACCAAGAATTACTTAGAGTTAAAAGACAAACATGCACTTAAACACAAACTTGTATAAAAGCAAATCTATGTTCATTCATTTCCCATTAAGAGCATCAAAAATGTGTTCTATGAAAGCGTGTAACACTCAAGCCAAACACATGAGAGATTAATTTTATGCCCAAACCAAGTGTTATAGAGATTTTAAGAACTCACCTTAGGTCCAAAGATCTGCACTCTAGCATTCAGCACACATCTGGAAAAAAAAACCCTAAGATAGTTAGATATGAAAATCAATTGTTAGTAGTTTGATTTAACATTGTTGTCTTCAAGATAGTCTTTAAAGATTGATTTATTTGACCCATAAAATCACAATATTAAAATTTATGGAAAGAATGAAGTTTTTAGCCAACATCAACAAATACCATTTCCCAAAATTAAAAATGTCTTATGATTCTATTTGGTTCCTCAACCAATAACCTTTTCAGACTGCAATTTTTCTATCATAAATCAGATTTAAAACACCAAACCCTGCCTAGGGAATCACATATCTTTCTCAAAAAGAATCCAAATGAAACCAAACCAATTTCATAGAAACTATTAATGATTCTAGTTTCCAAATATCTAAGCCATTTATTTTTCCCATTCATAAATTATTTTCTAAGAGAAAATCATTGCCTGCAACTCCAATGCAGATTGTTAAAAACTAGTTTTCACTCAAATACTCGTAACTTTCACAATCTGCATAAAAATGACTCAAACCAAAAGGAAATGAAAAATAATTCATGTATCTTTCCAATGAATATTATTATAGGTCCCAATTCTTCACAATTTGTCCGTACTAGACGTTTCAATCTGACTATATTCAGAGAATCTCAAATCTGCAAATACCCACTTTCACCAAAATGATCTGATATAGTATATGGCTCTCTCTTTGTTGTTCTGATCTTCTTGAGCTAGGAGAGCACCCAAAGATGTGTTCGTTGTTGAGATGTATAGTATGAGTGGCTTCCCATAAATAGGAGGCATCAATATAGGTGGATTAGCAAGATACTATTTAATCTGAGTGAGTCCCCTTTCACATTCTTCATTCCATTCATAGGTCACACCCTTATGCAAGGTTTTGGTAAATGGTTGTGAATTTTCAGCCAACTGTGAAATGAAATGCCGAATAGATTGTAGCCTTCCTTGTAATCCTCTCATTTGATAGATATTCTTGGGTGGAGGCATGTCCATAATGTGTGATGGATTTGTGTCACACTTCTGTGAATCCTTGCATTCAAGGATACTCAATAATGAGCTCTCGAATATCGATTCACAACTCTCTATCTATGGAGTCCATGAAATGTTATGAGGCCCTCAGATTGACTGAGTTGAACCCATGCGAGTACACCACAGAACAAGAGATTCAAGGATGAGAAGCAAGGATGCTAATCTCCATTGAATCGTCAAGTTCTTGCATGCAAATGAAATTAATCTATATGATTGCAAATGCAAGAAAATAGACTAATTTATTGAAATGAAGATTAAACTATATGATTGCAAGAAATAAACTATTTTATTAAAATTAATCTATATGCAATACAAGAAATAAACTACTTTATTGAAATGGAGATCAAGTTAAAACAATGAAATAAATTAAAGTAAAATGCTTATGAATATTAATCTATATGTAACTATGCAAGCTAAAACAATGATCTCCAAAGCTCCAATGTTGCCAAGAAAACCTGTAGCATAACAACGGTATGAAAATTCTAAATCTCTAATTGAGAAGGAGAGGGCTCCTTATATAAGAAACTGATGACAAGAATGCATCTCCAAGATCAATGTGGGATAAATCCAAAAAAGAGGAAAGAAAGCTCATTTTTTAGAAAGTGTGGAGAGAAAAGGAATTTTATTTATTTTTAATTATTTGTTTCCCTTTTTTCATCACAAAGAGTTTTAAGAGGATTTTTTTATTTATTTAAAAGAATGATTCTCTATTAATTAAATAAGATAACATTATTTAATTAAAAGAGATATTATTCTAAATAAGATAAAATCATTAAATTAAAAAAGATTTTATTTCATTTAAAAGATATTTCTTTCAATTAAATAAGGTTATTTTATTTATTTAAGAGAGAATATTTCTTTTAATTAAATAAAATTTATTGAAAGAATCAGAAAAAGGATTTTTATTTTATTTTTATTTGATTTATTTCCTTTTCCATCACAAAAAATCTTTTGAGAGGATTTTACTTATTTTAAAAGAATAATTCTCTTTTAATTAAATAAAATAAGGTTATTTAATTAAAAGATGAATATTAATTAAATAAAATAAAATCATTTAATTAAAAAGGTTTTAATTAAATAAATTTATTTTACTTAAGAGATATTACTTTCAATTAAATAAAGTTATTTTATTTATTTAAAAGGGATTATTTCTTTTAATTAAATAAAATTATTGATGACATGATTAAACCTTAGGAGATTATTGAAATAATTGAAATAGTTATGATTTGATCAAGGAAATTGATTTGAATATATTGTAAAGCATTGATTCAGAAAATTGATATTTGACAAATTGAATAAATGGGGCCCAAAGTCTAGGTGACCATTTTAGAGTGCATACACATAATAGCTTGCACCTTTTCAGGATCCACCTCTATGCCTTTAGCTGAAATGATATAACCCAAAAGTTTCCCAAAAGTGACATCGAATGCACATTTTTTGGGATTAAGTCTGAGACTAAATTGTTCCATGCTATCAAGTATGGGACCCATATTTGTAAGATGAGTTCTTCACTGCATGGTTTTGGCTAAAGTATCATCCACATAATCCTCCATTGTTTTATGCATCATCTCATGGAAAATAGTAGTGACAACTCTCTGATATGTTGCTCCAGCATTCTTAAACCCAAAAGGCATGACATTCGAGCAAAAGGTGCCCCAGACACATGTGAAAGCAGTCTTTTCTTGATCTTCTAGCATAATTTTTATTTGATTATAGCTAGAAAAGCCATCCATCAAGGAATACATCTCATATCCTCCTGTCATGTCCACTATCATGTCAATATTAGGTAGTGGGAAGTCATCTTTTGGACATGCCTTATTTAGATCCTTGAAGTATGTACACATATGAATGGATTTATCATGTTTGGTGACTGGGACAATATTTAAAATCCATTCTGCATAATCAATAGTTCTTATGAAACCAGCCTTAAGAAGCTTTTCTAGCTCTACTTTGACCAAAAGTGCTACGTGTGGATGCATCTTTCGCAGCTTCTGTTTAATAGGTTTAATACCTAGTGCAATGGACAAATGATGCATGATTAGATTGGGGTCTAATCTAGGCATGTTTGAGTAAGTCCATGCAAAGTTTATTTTCTTTCTCTGAAAGAAGTTTGTGAACTCTTCTTTTTCTTTTGCAGACAATGATTGTGCTAGATGAATGATATGTGGAGCAGCCTTTGTACCCAAATTTACTGGCTGTGTCGGCTCAATCAATACTGATGACCTCTCTTGAAAGAGGCTTGGAAGCGTATCAAGTATCTCATCCTTGGGTTCCTCAGAGAGGTTTTCACCCTCGGATACGTCTTTTATTTTTACAATTTTTGGCTCTAATACTGCCACAAAGTTGTTTTCACCATCAGAGCATCTATTTTTTCTCCTTTTAATTTTTTGACTAAGATACTTGATATCTGCCTCTGTCATGCTGACACTGCTTTTGCTAGTGGAGGACATCATAGGTTCAATAGCATGGAGGTAACAGGCTAGATCATAATCATTCTGGAACGTTAGGACTTCATTGGATGTGGAGGGGGAGTTCCAGTTTATCAGATTAGGATGGTGGAGTGAAAGGGAAGTAGTGACTGGTTCAATCACATTCATGGTATAACCATCAAAAGTGTGGATGAGCAAGTCAAGACCTAGAGTGATCTCATCCAAAGGAGCGTTCGAATCCCTATAAGAACTTACGTCAGAAGTAGAGGACAAGTTAACACCGGTGGCATCTAATTCATGTGACCTAATGCTAGACCCTTCACCTACTTCGAGGAGTCTTTCATACACGTGACTAGTATCTATGTCTACATCATAAGTAGCATCAGACAAAGACTCAAACTCATATTCATGTGAGTCAGTACTTGATGTGGGAATTTCATTAGTACTAGTTGTATCACCTGACTCATCTTCATTCCTTGTGGCCTTAACAACGTGCTGAAGTTTTTTTTTTCAAGATACTTTTGAAAATATGGTGGTCTGTATTGTTCACCTAGAAAATTGGGATCATCATTTAGTGTTTCTTTCCATTTCTCATATGTGAATTGATACACTGAAGAGGTTTTATCAGAATCAGTATCAGTTTCTACCATATGGACAGGTATGATAGGCTCATCAGGTTCTGCAAAGAGTGCCGCAAGATCTAAAGGAATAGGATATGGAAATGTGTCTTCATCAGAGCTGGCCTCTAGATTTACCTCTGGAGTGACATCTTCAATTTCTTGTTTAGGTTCAAGTTCCAACACAAACTTGTTAATCCCTAAATGAAAGGGGATCTTCTTGAAGCCTAAGCCAGTAGTATCCTTTGCGCTATGACCTGTAGCTTCAATGGGCTTCAGTAGACCATTATCATTCTTTCCTATAGGACCACTCCCCTTATAGCCAAAGTGCTTCATGATCTTGAAGGCCTCACTATATGGTTCTTTCTCTAAATATGGAGGTGGAGTAGTTGTTTCAACTATCCCTTTTCCTTTATAAATCCAGGTTGTGATAGCCCTCTCTTCATCCTCATCTTCTAAAGGTGTAGAGGCCCGCACAAAGGCATCATCATAAACTATTTGAGGAGAAGCATTAGAAAGTTTGTTAATCTCAGAGGGTCTCCCATAAGAGCATGGAGATAGAGGAAGAGAAACCAGTGATAGCACAGGTTCAATTTGGTATTCTCCCATGCCTGTATCCTTAAGTCTCAAAGTTTGTTCCATTTCCTTCAGCTTGGCATCATAGAACTCAGTGGATTCTCTATTTTCTGGAACAAAGCTTTCGGCAGACTGATTGAGTGTGTTACAGGAGAAATTGGTATTAGTAGGTACAGTGACTTCTGCCCCATGAAATGGAAACTTAATGCATTGATGATATGTAGATGGAACAACCTGCATCTCATGAATCCAAGGCCTACCCAACAAGATATTGTAGGCAAGAGGAATGTCAAGAACTTGGAAAGTAACATCTCTCTCAACAAGTTGTACACAGATAGGTAGCACAACTAAGCCTTGGGACTTGCATTCTTCCTCATCATAAGATTTGATGGTAATATTTTTGCGGGAGTCTACACAATTCTCATCATAACCTAGCTGAGTAAGCAGCTTAGTGGAACAAATATTAAGACCAGCACCATTTTCTATGGGCACTCGACGGACGTGCTTAGGACCTATCATGACCTCTATATGCAAGGGAGTGTTATGCGGATGACTTAGGGAGTGATCATCTTCTTCAAAGAAAGATAGATAGTGAGGCGAGGTCAAATGACCCACCATAGTTTGGAACCAGTTGAGATCGAGATCCTTGGGAACGTTTGCCTCAGCGAGGACTTTATCCAAAATCTGCCTATGAGTAGGTGAGATCTTCAACAACTCAAAAATGGTAATCTTAGCATTGGTTCACTGGGGTTGATCTAAGATGCTATAACTAGCTGAGCTAGCTGTAGGAATAGATTTCATGTTCTTGTTGGTGGGGCCAACAAAAGTCTCATCCGTAGTTTGTGTTGGAGTGGATGTAGAAGTATCGGGACCCTTATCCACAATTTTCTTCGGAGTGGATGTAGAAGTATCGGGACCTTTCAAAAAAACTCTTCCTTGTGATCGAGTAACCACATTAGCATAGTCTTAAGGTTGTTTAGATTCAGATGAATGAGATGCAGAACTACGCAAGATGAAAGGAGTCTTAGGTTTGGGAGCATCGCCACTTCCCTTAATAATAATCATGTCACAGTACTCTATCTCAATAGGTTCTATCATACCAATAACATTGTCATCATTAGTGTATGTGTAATTGACTTTAGCATTGGTATTCTTAGCATTTGAAGACTCACCCTTCTCATGAGGAGGGAAGGGATCCTTAAATGCTTGATGGTCCAAATTCTTGTTATGGCCATCCACAACAATGTCACCACTATCAATCAAATCTTGGACCTTGTGTTTCAGCTTAAGACAAGTAGAAGTCTTATGACCCTTATTCTAGTGATATTCACAATAGGCATTGTCATTCCACCAATGAGGTCATGGTTCAGGGTCATAGAGAAATTTTTCCAAAGGAGTAAGAATCTGATTCTACACAAGAGTTTTATAGACCACATCAAGTGGTTCTCCCAAGGAAGTGAATTCACGCTTGGGTCGAGATGCCCAAGGTTTGTTTCTAGAAAACCTCGAAGGTTGCTGATTTTCCACCACAAGCTTTTCAGCTGCTTTAACCGCTTGTATGGTGGAAGAGAGATTAAAAATAGACTTAGCAGGCTTTGCGGTCACATTGTTGACCACTCCATCATTCACAATGTCTCTATTCTTGTTAACAAACTTCCCTTTATCCTTATTTGATTTTGAAGATCCCTGCTTATTGTCTTTACTCAAAGTCAATTCACCTTTCTTGATCATAAAGGCCTCTATTTGCACTGCTTGTTTGATCATGCTATCAAAAGTTAGAGGACCTTGTAACTGCACTTGGTATCTGAAGTCTAGGACAAGATTGTCCAAGAAAATGTCGAGTCTCTTAGACTCTGGTAGCTTGTGAGGACACCTTGTACATAATTGTCTCCACCTTTGGAGGAATGTTAGGAAAGATTCACCTTGTCACTGTTTTAAATTGCAAAGATCCTGGATGTTGACCGGATGTTGAATATTATGTGAGTAATGTTGGAGAAACATATTAGCCATTTTGTCAAAATTCTTAATGCCAGTAGGCAATCTAGAAAACCATTTCATCGTGGGTCCACCCAAACTACGAGGAAATAAGAGTATAAGATATGTTTGATCATTCATGAATTCCATACATAATGCACCAAACTCCCTCAAGTGATCTTGGGGATCAGTTGCACCCAAGTATTTATCATATTTAGGGAGCTCTACACCTCTAGGAAAAGGTGGCATATGTAGACTTCTATCAAAGGGGAAAGGAAAAATGCTTTCCAGTATGAATTGTTGAGCGGGTTTGTCCTTATTCTTCGCAACTTGACTAATCTAATCTTGCATGTCTCAAACCATCTTTTTCAACTTTGCAGTCTCATTTTCTTCTTCCTTGGCTATGAGTGTTTCAACTTGATAGTCTGGGGGTAACTTGGCCCCTTGTTTAGCTAACTCAAGGAAGTATTTTTCTTTCTCCTCTAGGAGAAGGATCTCCATCATTTTAACAAGACTCTTATTAGCTTTGGAAACATTTATATCATGTTGAGTTATCACATCATTTTCATTCCCAAGGATCTCATAAATGCTGGGAATCTAATCTTGTTGCCGATCATCTTGGTTTTGATTGAATGGAGGAGGGCAATAGAAATATGTGGGTTGTCGATTGCCTTGAGGTTTTTTTCAAGATTGATCATCATTGTGGGACTGATTTTGGTCATGTTGAGATTGACCATGAGGCTACTCATTCCGAGGTTGAGCATGATGTGGGTCATTAGAGGATTGACCATGATGATGATTGTTTTGAAATTGGTCATAAGTTTGACTATACTTTCCCGATTGAAAATCAAACGGATCTCCCATCTTGTTAATGTAGGACCATGCAGTGATTGAAGCCTCAGTAAAGTGATATAAATGATGTCGATGGGGCACAAATAAGGTAACTTTTGGTGAATGAATAGGGTCAAAAGATTTAATAAATTCAGGTGGGAAGATATTGTGATCACTATCAACAGATTCAATAATAGGAGCAGTCCGAGGGAGTGGTCTTCCAAAGTTATGAAACAATGAGTTGTCTTGGAAGAATGAGTTGTATTTCTCTTGAAATGAGAAACCAAGTTGTGATTCAAACAACAAATTAAAAAACTCCTAGAACACCGGAGGTGATGGTTGAGATGGACTATCTTTCAAAGTACTCAATGAGGAACTCGAGGATCTCTCACAAAGTTCAGATTTCACAATAGATTTAGGATGATCTATTTCTTGATTAGGAGGTTCGCTTCCACCTTGACCAGTATTCTAAGTGGGATAAGTCTTTCCACTTCTAGTCATGACAGTCATAGATGAAGATGTGATGAGAGAAGACTAAAGATAATGCTAGACTCTGTCTCTAAGATAACGGAAAGGAGATAAATGGCTAGAATAGCCAAGATGCGAGATGGACCTAATACAAATCATCAAAAGAGGTGGCTAGAACAGCTAAGATAAGACTATTGCAACACAAGGTACAAAAGGCATAAAGAGATAAGGTAAACCAACTCGAGACAACATGAGTCAAAGCAAAGATCGATCGATTCCCAACTCGAGACAACCAGTTTCTGATAGTGAACAATAGGAAAATAGAAAAATAGACCTCAGACAAAAAGTAGATTAGGAAAAAGTTTGACCAGTCAACAGGAATTTAGTCTCTATTTTTGAAAACTGGGCTACAGTTTCACGCAAGAGAATACCAAGCTGTGCGAGAGAACACAAAACTTTGAGCGAAAGAACAAAGTCTCGTGCGAGAAAGTGCTCTGAAAAGTGAAACTTCGCACGGGAAAAATCCCAAAATCTGACAGTTTGACATAGTTTTTGAGGTAAAAGTTGAATTCTGAGATACAGCCTAAATTGATGTCTGACAGAAAATCTAGTTTCCTAACAAGTTTGCATAACAGTTTAATCAACAATCTCATTTTGAGGTTTCAAGCATTCGTTTAAAGACACAAAGGTTTAGATCAAGTAGTTGTGATACAAGAAGTAGTCGTTAACAGACCTATCAAGGACAAAGCAACATGATAGCATCAGGGGAGTCTTTGTTTGATAATGATTGGACAATGGTTAAGACTCGATAACAAACACATAGCTTATCCCTACCAAAAAAATGGTGAGAAGACAAAACCTTTGCCCCATTGCTTATGCGCATATTTGCGCCTCACACAACCATGTCACCCCCTAGAGGGTGCCCATGTTTTTGGTGTTTCCAAGGACTCAATAGTATATGTTCAAAGGTTACCCTTGTGGTAGGGGCCAGTGTCGTATACCACCTTCAAGCATCCAGGTGTATGCCTATGATGGGAATCTACGGGAGAGATTCTTCCCCCTCCCTGCGCAAAGATTATGCCTCCTTTTGGAGGTGAACCGGGTAGACCACTAGCTAAGGAAATTTTTTAATAGGCTTCCATTCATACTAACCTCCAGTGCCCCTGATATAGGGTTTAGGCCTTGTAGCCACACTAACACTTGAAATTCGTACACCCTCACAAGCAGGGCTAGGAGCGGCGTCGCTTAGTACAACAAACAAGGCCTTCTCAAGATGATAGTCAAAATCATGAGAAGGAAGATAATATGGCTTTGGAGTCTTTAGAATCAACAAAGTGTTCTTTATTAAAGTGAGGTGGAATCACTGGTGAAAGGTGCGTACTCACTTGGGTCATTCCCGGAGGTTCAACTTCTGGCAAGCCCTCTAAAGGTGACACAAATTGGCTTAGATCCAAGGGTTTGATTTTTTGTTTCTCTCAAAGAGAGAAGAGCATACTTCTCTACCTCATCACTTCACCCAAACACATCAAGAAAATTCATCACTGAGTTAGCTTCACTTCACCAAATCTACAAGCTTTTGGGTTTCTGGTTCTCTCAGAGAGAGAAGAGCATAATCCCCTGGCAAGTAGAAGTGTTAAAGATTCACTACCTTTCTCCGCTTCCCCAAAAATTTGTCACATTAGTAGGATCATTGGGTTTTCAAGTTCATTTGTGGTCATCACCTCCATGTAATGAAGAGCCAAATTCCCTAGCCCACTATCAAAATTCTCAAGAAATTTTAATGGAGCCCTATTTAGACTATGTGAATGAAAGCAAGAAACAAACACAACATTTTTATGGGATCTTTGACTATCGTCCTGCAATCAAACCATTAGCATGTTTTATATTCTTCAAAAAATGTCCTGCAAAAAACTATTATGTTGTGGAAAGAACAGAGAAATGAAAATTTAACAGCAAACAGAAACTGTTAGAAATCTAGAACATAAAACAGAGATTGGAAATTTTTTTAAAACTGGAGTCAAATCTCGCGCGAGGAAGTACTCCATAGCACGCAAGAAAGCACAGGATGTTGTGCGAGGATGTGAAAGTTCATGTGAGAGAGTGCTATTGAGAGCAAAACTTCATGCAATATGCTCTGGATTCTTGCATGAGAATCCATACACAAGAAGTACAGACGCACGGTAGAGCTCAAATTTCCTGTCAGAAAAATTGAGAATGAGGCTTGAAATTGATCTTTTCTGCCCCATGCTGGGCACCAAAAAAGTATGTGGTTGAATGTGGAGCTCTAATCCAACTACACACACAACATAGTCATTACTCACACAATCAAATTATGAAAGAGAGTATTGATTACTCAATTCAAAATTCAAGGTGAAGTGACCTGTTGCCTCCTATGTAGATGGGGTGTTTGATTTACTCTCAGAACGAGAGCCCAACAACCATTAGACCAGTACTACAATGGAGGATTTGAAAGCTTATGAAGATAATCAAATTGAAATTAATCTAGAATGAAGTGCAATTAATCTAAGAACCTGAATGAAATATGAAGATGCAAGTTTAGTCTAAATAACTTGAAAGAAATATGAGACTAAACTATGAGCAAGTAAGAAAACTACTTACAATGAAGATGCAATATTAAACTAGATGAAATCAATCTAAATATGTAATAAATGCTTGAAAATATGAAATTGAGATAAAAAATTGCTATAGTTTAGTTACTCTCAAAATTGTCCTCTTTCGAATTAAGAATGAGGTTCAAGATATAGGCAAGGTTGGAAAAGGAATGAAGAGTTTCTTGATTCAAAATGGTGGACTCTTCATTTCAAATGGAGGAGAAAGAGACAAATATTAGAGAATTAATTAATTAAAGAAATGGATTATTGCCACATGGGTGACTCTTTGAATATTTGATTTATTAAATGCAAATATGATAATCCGTTTGAATAACCAAGTAATTTATTAATTCCTTTTATGGGTATTTAGCTAAAGGGGTGAGTTTAATTTAATTTAAAGCACTTAGGACTTTAGAATTAAATTGATTTATCATAGGGATAATTTAGCTAATAAAAGTTGAAGACTTTAGGAATTAATTATAATATTTGATTAATGCAATTTAGGGATTTTGCAAATGACATCAAGTCGAATAAAGTCAGGTAGGAGAGAGAAAATTGCTTAGCAAAGTAGGACTTTGAAGATGTAAAATTGATGAAAATGCACCAAAATTGATTGAAATTGATAGGTACCAATTTTGGGGTATTACACCTACTGTTGCTGCTGTGGCCCCTGTTGTGCATCCTACTACTATGCAGGCTGCTGTATTGGTACCTACTATTGTCCCTATGGTTACTGCTACACAGGCTGCTACTGTGCTCCCTGACCCATGCCGGCAGGATCTGTAAATCTAGGGAAAGGATGTGCCAAGCAATGATATTTGTATGCAGGTGTCATCCCTGCATTGGTGACATCCACCATATAATCCCATCGGGCCTGAGGTATGCGTGCCTCGATCGCACATCTACTTGGATCTAATCTTGGGTGCCACCCCTTCTTCTCCTCATCGACAAAGCGGGCATAGGGGTATTACTCCTGGGAGATGTCCTGCTATCTCCCAAACTGACATAAGACATGTGTAAGTAGAAAATGCTCAATAATGGTGACACTGCATCCGATCAGTGGACGTGAGACAAACATGTAAGAAAGCTCTCGCCGAGCATCATCCCATGGCTCAATAGAAACCCAAGGTCTCCAGACAATAGCTATCATGTCATCTAGCTATCTGTGCCACTACTCTGTCTTACCCAGCAATGGCTGAGTCATCGGACCTACGTACCTATTTATATATGGCTCAAGAGCCTACCGTGTATCATGATAAATAGGCCTGCAAATAGGGAGATGCTCCCAGGCCCAGATCTGAAGAACAAAAACACCTGCTACCGTGGTCCTGGCCCCTCGATACACAATCTTGTGCATCTCGTGGTACATATGGACAAGCATGCACTCACCCCATTTGAATCTAACAGTTGGCCTATCCAGCATCCTCTGCAACATTGATCCCCAGCTGCACTCCAAACCATACTGACCTCGATTGGGAGCTAGATAGCAACTTAGGAACATAGCAAGGACAACAACTAATGGGTGAGCACCACCATACCTTCTGATCAAATCCTCCCAAGAGATGGCTTGGCCCATCACTAGATCATCTCGAAATATAGTCCTCAATGCCACTATGCCTACCCTCGACTATACATCGTACTCTACTTGGACGCCATGGATGGGTATCCACAAGATCCTGTAAATATCCTCGGGAGTGACTGTCATCTCCCCTAGTGGCAAATGGAAGGTGTTCATCTCCGAATGGAAATGCTCTATAAGTGCACCAAGAAGATCATGATTTAGCCGAATGTCAGGTATATCATGTAAATATCCTAATCTGAGTCCCACAATATGTGCACTCTCAGCATCTGTCAATCTTTGTACTAGTGTTGTGATCACTGGATGATCTGACTGGAAGGCGACATCAGGAAAGTCAACCTGCAAAGCAAGTGATGACATTGGATCAGTATCTCAATATGATGGTTTTCAAAACAACAACAACAAATACAGCGAGGTATCTATCCTAGACATGACTCTGCGATGCTCTACTTGGCTGATTTCATGCAAATTTTGGCAATGATTTTACAACACTGCAGCAACATCCCACACGAGGAAACTATTCCCTCATGCAAGACAGGACCTTCTCTTGCGCGGCACTGAGAAATTTTGCACGGTATAACCAAGCGTCTCGCGAGAGACTTTAAACAGACTCCGGGTGAGGAAACCATTTCCTCATGCGAGGGGCAACCTAGGTTGGCGTGAGGAAATTATTTCCTCACATGAGACTTGAAGAACGAGCTCCTAAAACATGCTAGATCTATCTGAAATCGACCTAGAAAGTAGTATAAATTAAAATGCAAGGGGGATTATCAACTACTCACAGGTGCATCATACTCTGGTGGCCAGGCGTGTCATCAGGAGGGCTCAAATTGATGCATATGCACTAGAATGCCCTCCATTCTCTCTCTCAAAGCTCAAATTTATAAGAAGACAAAAGTGATTAATGAATTGAAAATGACCCCTCCGGGCCTTATATAGCTTTTGACCTAATTTTCAAAAGTGCTTCGTTTTGTGTGAAAATTGCACCCTTGGCTAAATCGACTACTCTGAATCCATTTTGAGGATCGAAATTGAAATCTGACATCTCTAAATAGCTCAAAATCATGTTTTAAATTCTGGGACCCTTTGGGATTGGAAGCTTATGTAGTTGGCCTTCTAGCGTCATTTTCTTGCCAGATTCTCATCTCCTCATCATTTTCTTGAGATCTTCAATCTTTTTCATCAAAGTCAACTCTAGTCAACTTTGGTCAACCATGGTCAAACTTGGTCAACAGGACCTTCTGATCACTTCAAATTACTTCTGCAGCTTCTCGAATCTAGTCTAATTGCTTCTACTCTGCAACCTCTTATTGTTAATCATCCTTCTGATATGTCATCTTTTGATTTCACTCCCAAGGGGGTAGGATGATTGCATCATTTAAATCTTGTCGAACCAGTCTCATTTTAATCTGATCTAAATCGAAGTCCTCACCACTTGGGGCATCTCTTCACTAGGGGCATTTTTGTGCCTCACATATGGTCATCTTGTCATCTATCTTTTAGGTATCTGAGCAATCTAACTCGGATCCTTGAGGATCAAGCTTCATTCTGGAGATGGTTCTCAAAATCTTTTAGGTATTGGGGCAATCTAACCATAATTTCTGGGAGTCAAGCTTCATTCTGGAGATGGCTCTTGAAATCTCTTTTGACCGTTATCTGGGCAATCTAACCCAGCTCTCGGAGGGCTAAGCTTCGTATTGGGGCAATCTAACCCTGATTCTGGAGATTAGTCCTAAATCTACATCTGTCATCATTTGATCAATCGGTATTGGGGCAATCTAACCCTGATTTTGATATCTTCTCGAGTTATCATTAGACCATTGTCTTCACAATCTAACTTAGACTTCGGAGAATCATGCCTCATTCTAGAGGTGGTTCTACACTTTTATCTATTTCGATGTCTTGGCATCCTAACCTTGACTTCTGAGGGTTAAGCTCTGTTCTGGGGATAATCCTGAAACCTCATTTGTCACATCAGACTATTATTTGAATCAACGCACTACTCGCACATCAATTCAAAGAGGGGCAAATGTAATACCCCAAAATTTGCACCTAATAATTTCAATCAATTTTGGTGCATTTTCTTCAATTTCACATCTTCAAAGTCCTATTTTACTAGGTAATTTTCTCTCTCCTACCTAACTTTATTTTGACTTGATGTCAATTGCAAAAACCCTAATTTGCATTAATCTCACACTATAATTAATTCCTAAGTATTTGAATTTATTAGCTAAATAATCCCTATGATAAATTAATTTAATCCTAAAGTCCTAAGTGCTTTAAATTAAATTAAAAATCCACCCCCTTTAGCTAATACACATAAAGGAATTAATCTTATTTAGTTATTTGAATGGACACCTCTTTATTTGAATTTAATAATTTAAATTACTTGAAAGGTCACCCATATGTGGCAATAATTCATTCTCTTAATTAAATAAATCTTTCAATATTTGTCTCAATTGGGAATGAAGGGTCAACCGTTTCATTTCAAGAACCTCTTCATTCCCTCCCTGAGCTTGTCTATATAATGAACCTTCTCCTTCATTAAAAAAAAAAGGCAATTGTGAGAGTAATTAAACTATAGCCAATTTTAGTCTCAATTATCTTCATATTTTCAAGCTTTGTTATTGCACTTTAGTTTAATCTTCATTTAGTGTAATTGCATTCTCATAGTAGATTAATTTTCTTATTGCTATTAGATTAATCTCATATTTCTTTCAAAGTTATTTAGATTAACTTGCATTATCATATTTCCTTTAAGCTATTAGATTAATTGCACTTCTCATTCTAGATTAATTTCAGTTTTGTTTATCTTTCAAGCTTTGAAAATTCTTCATATTAGCTTGGTCTTATGGTTGTTGGCTCTCATTTTAAGAGTAATTCAAACACCCCAGTTAATTAGAAGGCAATAGGTCGAATCGATAGAATCATGCGAATGGGTAATTCGTACTCAATTTTGTGATTCAATGATCGAGCAACGACTATGTTGTGTTTATAGTTGGATTAGAGGTCCACGTTCAACTGTATAACACACACAAGTGAAGAATCCTGAAGGAACCCTGTGGCTGCTCCATGTAGATCTCCTCCTGAAGTTCACTATGAAGAAAATCACTCTTCACATCAATTTGATGTACTTCCCAACGAATAGCTACACCAATGGAAAGAACAAGTCAGATGAAATTCATTCGGGCAACTAGCATAAAAGTTTTAGAGTAATCAATTCCAAGAACCTGGGAGAATCCTTTGGCAACCGAGCGAGCCTTATGCTTGTCAGCCAACCCATTAGACAAATTTTGTCTAATAGATCCACTTACATTGAACAAGTTTTCTTCCCTTAGGAAGAGGGACAAGATCCCAAGTGTGGTTCATCATCAAGGAATTATACTCCTCCTGAATAGTTGTATCCCACTTAGGAATACCAGAAGTCTCATGAAAAGACTGTGGATATGAGGCAGTATTAATGAAGACATGTGGAGCATCCTAGAACTGTGAATGAGTCTTCCTAGTGTCTGATGGATCCCCAACATAATCACCCGCAGATTGCAAGGTCTGTCTAGCCCAAAGTGGACCAGAAGATGGAGAATCTAAAGGAGAATCATCAACCTATGAATGATGACTAGGAGAGGAAGGAGGTGAGTCCTTTGAATCACTCTCTACATTGGAAGTGGAGGTAGAAGACTGCTTAGGTGAATCTAAATCATCAAAATATCTGTCATGTATCCCAAGTGACTCCAATGTCAAAGTAGAAGGAGGTGGAGAAGTGATAGAAAGTGAGGTCGAAGAGCGCTTCTCAAACTAAACACTCCTCTCCATGAACAACTCATGTGTAATAGGGTGGAGCAACCGATAACCCTTCACACCATCAGGATAACCTACAAATATGAAAGGTATTCTCTGCAAATCGAAGGCCTTGCATTTCTCCTTAGGAATGTGGGCCCATGCAAGAGAACCAAAAACTCAAAAGTGCTTAACTGATGGTTTTCAACTGCTCCAAGCTTCAAAAGGAGTGACTCCCTTCAAGGCTTGGTGAGGAACATGGCTTTGGATATAACAATCATAGTTAATGGCCTCTGCCCAATACTATGGTGCAAGAAATCTAGAGTGAATCATGTAGTTCACCATTTCCTTCAAGGACCTATTCTTCCGCTCTGCAACACCATTCTTCTGAGGATTGTATGGAACTGAATGCTGCAAATCAATCCCCTATGAAGTACAATACCTCTCAAGCTGATGTTTGACATACACATCACCATTGTCAGTGCGCAAAAAATTGATGGCTTTTCCAGATTGCTTCTCTACAAAAGTTTTGAAGTCCTGAAAATGATCAAATACCTCTGACTTTTGTTTGAGAAAGTACACCCAAGTATATTGAGAAAAGTCATCAATGAATGTGAGGAAATATCGGGTCCTGCTAAAAGAAGGATACTGAAATGGACCAGCCAAATCACTGTGAACTAACTCAAGTATCTGTGAAGCTCTCCATGCCTTACCTTTATCAAAAATTTCGTTAGGATTCTTACCAAGAATGCAACATTGGAAAACACCACCTAAAAATTGAACTGAAGGCAACCATGTGACCACGCTCTACTAGTTGAGCTGTTGCAAGTAGCGAAAGTTTAGATGGCCAAACCTCTCATGCCATAATCTAGTCACATCATTAGAATGAGTGAGAAAAACATTCAAAGGAGAATCAGGAATAAAGTGATAAAATAGATAGAGCCGCGACTGATGATTTGCTCTCCCAATTGCAACTGTAGAACCACTATGTAACTCATGAATTTTCACTAAATTGGGAGTGAACTCAACCTACTTGCCTAAACCTATGTGAGTGATCTGGTATACTAATAGGAGATTGGTTGATAATGAGGGCACACAAAGAACATCATGGAATGTTCCATCCCCAACATAAACATACCCTCTCCCACACACCTCAACATGAGTGTCATCACCCATAAAAATAGAAGGCATAGAACATGGCTCCAAAGATGCAATTTCTTCCTTAGATGAAGCCATGTGGTGCGAAGCACCCGAATCAAGAACCTAGGTGGATGGTGAAGAAGTAATTGCAACAAGGGCCTTGTCTTTTCATTTCCCCTTGCTATTTTCTTTTGCCTTGTTAAACCCCTCATTAGATCTCTGTTTGATAGACTTAGGAACACTGATATTATTCTTCTCAAGAATGTGTGTCAAGTAATCAATTTTTTTCTTCATACATTTATGTTCATCATGACCAGGTCTTTTACAATAGGCACATTGGACCTTCTCTTTCTTAGGCTTGTCACCCTTGGAAGATTGGGTCTCATTAGTTGCTTTTGAAGCAACCAATATCTGATCCTTCTTCTCCTTGCTATTCTTTTGTTTCTTATCCTTACTATTGTTGTTACTACTTTGTCCTTTTTGTTCTTTTGTGCCTTGGTTGGCAGCCAAAGCATGTGACTTAGAGGACTTAAGAGTGCCCATCTAGATTAGCTTGTCTTGTTCCTAAGTGAGATTGAAAACAAAATCATCTAAAGATGGCATGGTGAATTGAGTACCAAGTGCACCCTTAGTAGCATAAAAGGTAGAAACAAACACAAAATATTCTGAACTTAGTTTAGAGAGAATACTAAGAATCAATTGTTCATATTTCTTTTCAATTCCACATTATTTTAACTACAACCTTAGTGATTTTAATTTATTGAAGAAATCTTGGATTGTGTTGAAATTGTTTGGACTTAAACTAATGAGTTCATTCTCCAACATATGACTCCTCATTGAATCTTGTGTGCCAAATAGTGTTTCTAACTTTGTCTAGCTTTCATTTGGCGTATTCAAACACTCAATGTGAAAGAGAAAATTAGGAGAAACAAACAAACACAATGTTCCATATGCCTTGTCACATTTGTTAAACCACTTAGGCTTATCTTCATCTTTAGTAGGTTCGGTTTCAAGTCCCATAGTTATCCTATTTAATCTATCTTTCTTTAAGTAAATTGTCATGCATGATTTCCACTCAAAGTAATTATATGGAGTTAGGATGGACACATTTGTTTGATCCATGATGATTAAATGCAAAGAAGAAATGTCGAAAAGAAGAGAACCCAACCAAGACAACCCCCCCTTTTCACTCAATTTAAAGAACCCCCCAAGAAAATATGATTTGACACTTTATATTAGTGCGTTTATAGCTACCACTAGCAAGAAATACTAAGTGGTCTTGATTTCAATGCATTACAAAACCCTCACGAAGAGAATATTCTGAAAATACAATTTTGGCACAATACTCAGAGAAATAAACAACACCACTGAGATCTACTCAAAATATCATGCACTTTCAAAAAAAGAATCACCTCGATACAAGGTCGTATGAGAAAGTTATGATCCTCCGAAGTTCCCAAAATAAGAACTGTGCAATGTCACGACTGAGAATCTGTAATTTGTGAAAATCTATACATCAAAATTAAAAAAAGTCTGCACTAGTGTATAGAGCACAAAAAAATAACCAAAATATAAAAAAATCACGAGAAATGGAGTTCGTATGAGCAAGAACGGAGCATTTGAAAACTGCCCGAAAATCTGCAGCTGTCAGCGGAGAGGGGTACTGTTGTAGCTTTCTGAGTTCGAACTTTGATTCTGCAAAATATACAAATTGCATGCAAAGTTAGAAAGATACCTAGATGGCTTTTCTGTGCTGCGAACAAAACTAGAAGGCATTTTTCTTGATAATGTACAAAAGATGTTGATCCAGTGTAAACAAGACATCTCAACCAAAAAATGACATGCAAAGGCTGAATTTGTTACCTAAGACAAGCTATGGCTTGCTGGAACTTGCAATATTGATTGAAAACACCAAATATGCAAGATTGTTGTCAAATTTGAGCTTTAAACCCCGGTTCCACAATTGTGTATGGCGATCTCTGATTTTGGTGAAATGAAAGCCAAATTTGACTTTCTCAAGCCTCATGGACGTGTTGGAACAACTAAAAATGCTGCCAGTATAACCATAAATACTGCAATCACCCAGATTTCATAAAACACATGCAAACCCCAGAGATTAAAAAAGTTTTTGTCAAACTTTTTTGATTATCAAGATTCGAAGTAATAAGATTTATTAGCACCCCCCCCCCCGAATCTCTCAAATATGGAAACTAAAATCTACTCTTGCACATAGAATAACGCTGATACCATGTTAGAATCTGAAAATATTATTAACCCAGAAAACTAGTGCAAAGAATAGATATCTAAACTATGAATGCAAATGATATGAAATCAAAATAGCAACACAGAGTTAGTCTCCAAGAGAGTAATGCAAATGCTAGAAGCAAAATAGCATTAAGAGGATGCATAAGCAAGCGATATGAAATAAAAGTCAGGGATCATGCTTATATAGACTAGGAAGAGGGAGGAGGTGACAACACCGACCAATGAGGAGCAACCATCTATTGGACTAAAGATAGCAAAGTATCTTCCCAAGATAGCCAATGAATGCTCACATGTAGGAAGATGACACTTCACAACCACTCACCCAATAAGACATGCTTTATTAACCTAAGCGAGATTAATAAAAGTGTAGGAAAAACCTAATAAAATAAAGAAAAATAAATAACCCACTAGAAAATAAAAACTACACTCACACTCTTTAACATTGTTTATATGAAATAATCATATTTTTACTTTAATTTATCATCACTAGTCACCACCTTAACTAAAATAATTCCATATTACCTACTAATTTAACATGATTATCTATCTACTACAAACAAAATTAAAATAATATAAATCAAATTGGTAAATAATTAGACACAAATCTGGCTAACAAATATTCTAACCAGATAATATTTTAATAACATTTTCAAAACCAAACAATTTATATGATCAAAAGTTATAACAAAAGCACATCACACAAAAAGAATAAACAATAAATTATTTCATACTTTTAGGTTTCGTGTGCTTTTCAAATCAATTGGTTATGAAAATTTTCTTTGGAAGACACGCCACACCATTTCTCATACTTCAAGTTGGTGCCAAGTATTTATTATTCTTTAATAAATATATAAAGAAATGGGTTGTTGTTTTCGTCTATTTCTCTACCACGACTTTTATGCTTTGGTCATTTATGAAAAGGATAGAGATTCCCATTTATATATTATATTTTGGTTTGACAATGATACATGTGAAGTTTCTATACATTTTTGTTATATTGGTAAATTTTTTATTTTTTTTTGGTAATATTGGTAAATATTTATTTTAATTCCCTACCGAATTTGAACATGAAGACTTCCTTGCTTTCTCGTGGTCAATCACCACCTATTTTTAGGGTGATACCCATTGGAAACTTTTAAACTTGCCAGATTGAATAAGAATGAGAATTTATTAGGGTTTCATCTATGATAAAAGTTATTGAGATTGATGAAGTAGATTATAGTATGCTAAAGATTTAGTCTTTCGTAAATATATGGAAAGTTGAAAATTGTAGATATCAAAATATTTATTTGTTAATTTAGGAGTATTAAAGGGTTGAATGGATAATACGTCTTTTTAGGCATATGAGTATAATAGAAAAAATATTCATTTTTGAAATATAGGAGTATAATATATGTGATTTATGTTTTAGGAGAGAAGAGTCTTTATAGTCTATTGGGTCTTCTCATCCACAAATTAGTAAGCTTTCAATTGTAGTCTTTTCACTTTAGATCTCCCCCTCTACACTTATTTTAAGGTCGACAATTTGTATTGGGTTTCATGCTCTCAATATGTGAAACAATTAATTTCCTGCTCCCCTTGACATAACCTGATACTAATGATCTATAAATGTACTATCTAAACCAAGTAATTCATTCTTGTGTCATGGTAAAAATGAGCCACTTCATAGCGCACACCTCCGAGAGGACCAGGAGTAGGAATAAACCCACAACCCTCTTTCTGGCTTGAAAGACAACATAACAATGAAATCTCACTTTTTTCTTAAAAAAAAAGGTCATAGTTGCACTAGATAAAATCCTTGTTAGTGCTACTTAAATTTTTAACACACCTCTACAGATGAGCATAATGATGACACACAAATATATTTGAGGAACATCATGTAATCAATTAACCAAGATTGTTGCAATAAAACACTACATGAGAATCCTTCAAAATTTAGTTATTAAAACCAACAACCTTATGATAAAAATAATTGAATGGAATGGAGAATCATCCTAGATATCGATAAATATATAATGCATCACAAACCATCTTTAAATTTGACCTTCAACACAAAATCCCTTAATTTCAAAAGTATATTATAAGTGCAACTAGATTAGAACTTTGATGATGATATCCAAAGAAGGATTGAAAAGGGGATAAAAGGGTCATGGAAAGACTAACTTTTTAAATAAGCCAAGGGACCTTATTTATCACAAAATAATAGTCCTTTGTAATTTACAATTCAATAAGAAAATAAATAAGCTCAAAAAAAGAAAGGGTTGTGTAATAACCCAACAAAATATTTTGACAAATAAAATTATGATTTGTAAACTTTAACTAGATATTTCAAAACCATAAATTTATGCATTATTTCTTTGGCTAACATGATACCCCACATTAACAATCAAAACCAATAAATGAGATACATAGTCCACTTTTCCATTTACAATGAGATTTATGATACATCAAAATATGTTGCAACAATAGCTGCAATAGTAGCAAAAAATGAACTATTATGATTTGAAACACACTTGACAAAAACCTACAAAATACTTGAACTTGAAAATAGCCTAAGCTTTCATCTCATGGAAGCTCGCACACTACCTGTACTGATATCTTCTTATAGAAACAAAGGGGTTTCCTTCTTTGGTACTTGAACCAAAAGGTTTCCATCCTTTGATATTGAGAAAACATAAGGGTTTTCCTCCTTAGATTTGGTTTCTTGAACACTAGTGCTCAAAAATCCAGGAGTACAATTAGGTTGTCATTAATGTCAAGAAAGTATAAAGGAGTTTGGAAGAAAAAAATGATTTGAAAAATGTCAAGGAAGTATAAAGGATTTTGTGCAAGAAAAATTATGTTGGGAAGATATTGTTATTGACATATTAGCAGAATGATATCTTTAATCATGTTAATGTTTTTATTGAACTATGTTCTAGAATAATTTTTTCTTGAATATGTTGCGCATTTGTGGAAGTTTGTGAGTATCTAAGGTGAGTTATCAAGGCCTATTACTCAAAGAAAATATATATATCTAGTTTTAAAATTATTATTTTTTAAATTCACATTCTATTGTAGTTGAGAGTTTGAGATTACATCTTTGATATTAAGTAAGGCTACACACAAAGAAAAATTTATTTGAGTTTAAGACAACATAACAATGAAATCTCACTTTTTTCTTAAAAAAAAAGGTCATAGTTGCACTAGATAAAATCCTTGTTAGCGGTACTTAAATTTTTAACACACCTCTACAGATGAGCATAATGATGACACACAAATATATATGAGGAACATCATGTAATCAATTAACCAGGATTGTTGCAATAAAACACTACATGAGAATCCTTCAAAATTTAGTTATTAAAACCAACAACCTTATGACAAAAATAATTGAATGGAATGGAGAATCGTCCTAGATATCGATAAATATATAATGCGTCACAAACCATCTTTACAATTCTGCCTTCAACACAAAATCCCTTAATATCAAAAGTATATTATAAGTGCAACTAGATTAGAACTTTGATGATGATATCCAAAGAAGGATTGAAAAGGGGATCAAAGGGTCATGGAAAGAGTAACTTGTTCAATAAATCAAGGGACCTTATTTCTCACAAAATAATAGTCCTTCGTGATTTACAACTCAATAAGAAAAGAAATAAGCTAAAAAAAGTAAGGTTTGTGTAATAACCCCAACAAAATATTTTGACAAATAAAATTATGATTTGTAAACTTTAACTAGATATTTCAAAACCATAAATTTATCCATTATTCCTTTAGCTAACATGATACCCCACATTAACAATCAAAACCAATAAATGAGATACATAGTCCAATTTTTTTATATTTACAATGAGTTTTATGATACATCAAAATATGTTGCAACAATAGATGCAATAGTAGTAATAACCAAACCATTATGCTTTGAAACACACAACAAAAACCTACCAAGTACTTGAGCTTGAAGATAGCCTAAACTTGCAATTCGTGGAAGCTCACACATTACCTGTACTGAGATTTTCTTATATAGAACCAAAGGGGTTTCCTTTTTTGGTCCTTGAACCCAAAAGGTTTCAATCCTTTGATATTGACAAAACACAAGGGGTTTCCTCCTTAGATTTGGTTTCTTGAACACAAGTGCTCAAAATTCTAGGAGTACAATTATGTTGTCATTGATGTCAAGGAAGTATAAAGGATTTTACAAGAAAAATTATGTTGGGAAGATATTGTCATTAACATATTATATAGTAGAATGATATCTTTAAGAATGTTAATTTAGGAGTATTAAAGGGTTGAAGGGATAATACATCTCTTTAGGCATATGAGTACTTGATAGAAAATAATATTCATTTTTGATTTAGGAGAGGAGGTCCCATATAGTCTATTGGGTCCTCTCATCCACAAATTAGTAAGCTTTCAATTGTAGTCTTTTGACTTTAGATCTCCCCCCTCTACACTTATTTTAAGGTCCACAATTTGTATTTGGTTTCATGCTCTCAATATGTGAAACAATTAATGTCTTGCTCCCCTTGACATAACCTAATACTAATGATCTAGAAATCTATTATCTAAACCAAGTAATACATTCTTGTGTCATGGTAAAAATGAGCCACTTCATAGTGCACGCCTCTAAGAGGGGACCGGGAGTAGGAACAATCCCACAACCCTCTTTTAGGCTTGAAAGACAACATAAAGATGAGATCTCATTTTTTTGAAAAATTATCGTAGTTGCACTAGAAAAATCCTTGTTAGTGCTACTTAGATTTTTAATACACCTCTACAAATGAGCATACTAATGGCACACAAATATAGATGAGGGACATCATGTAATTAATTAACCAAGATTGTTGCAATAAAACACTATATGAAAATCCTTTAAAATTTAGTTATTAAAACCAAGAACCTTATGAGATAAATAATTTAATGGAATAGAGAATCATTCTAGATATCAATAAATATATAATGTATCACAAAACATCTTTAAATTTGACCTTCAACATAAAATCCCTTAATTTCAAAAGTATATTATAAGTGCAACTAGATTAGAACTTTGATGATGATATCCAAAGAAGGATTGAAAAGGGGATAAAAGGGTCATGGAAAGACTAACTTTTTAAATAAGCCAAGGGACCTTATTTATCACAGAATAATAGTCCTTTGTAATTTACAATTCAATAAGAAAATAAATAAGCTCAAAAAAAGAAAGGGTTGTGTAATAACCCAACAAAATATTTTGACAAATAAAATTATGATTTGTAAACTTTAACTAGATATTTCAAAACCATAAATTTATGCATTATTTCTTTAGCTAACATGATACCCCACATTAACAATCAAAACCAATAAATGAGATACATAGTCCACTTTTCCATTTACAATGAGATTTATGATACATCAAAATATGTTGCAACAATAGCTGCAATAGTAGCAAGAATTGAACTATTATGATTTGAAACACACTTGACAAAAACCTACAAAATACTTGAACTTGAAAATAGCCTAAGCTTTCATCTCATGGAAGCTCACACACTACCTGTACTAATATCTTCTTATAGAAACAAAGGGGTTTCCTTCTTTGGTACTTGAACCAAAAGGTTTCCATCCTTTGATATTGAGAAAACATAAGGGTTTTCCTCCTTAGATTTGGTTTCTTGAACACTAGTGCTAAAAAATCCAGGAGTACAATTAGGTTGTCATTAATGTCAAGAAAGTATAAAGGAGTTTGGAAGAAAAAAATGATTTGAAAAATGTCAAGGAAGTATAAAGGATTTTGTGCTTATGTTGGGAAGATATTGTTATTGACATATTAGCAGAATGATATCTTTAATAATGTTAATGTTTTTATTGAACTATGTTCTAGAATAAATTTTTCTTGAATATGTTGCGCATTTGTGGAAGTTTGTGAGTATCTAAGGTGAGTTATCGAGGCCTATTACTCAAAGAAAATATATATATCTAGTTTTAAAATTATTATTTTTAAAATTAACATTCTATTGCAGTTGAGAGTTTGAAATTACATCTTTGATATTAAGTAAGGCTACACACAAAGACAAATTTATTTGAGTTTAAGAGAATTTTATCTAGAGGAAGGAAGTTAGAAGTGATAGAATGCACACTATATTATTTTGATAATTGTGCAAAAGTTTATGTTGGATGCATTAGAGAAAGGAAATGGGCACAAGCTGGAGGAAGCATACGAAGGTAAGGTGCGATCGGTTATTTTCATGATGTGAAGAACATAGCATGCTCTTAATTAGGGTATAAAAAATTTGATTTAGGACTAATTTAATTACACATTATATATTGTTTAAATTAAAGAATTTATCTTTGGTAAACTTGTAGGGAATGTAAATTAATTCTAGTATGACATGAAGATGTCATATTGAATTGGAATGTGTATATATTGCCAATCAATTTCATTATGAACTTTGTGTTAATGTATATGTGATGAGATGAAGAAGGCAGTGAATGGATATATAGTTTGAATTGTACAAGCTAAAGATGCAATATATTATATTGTACACTATGAGAGTATTATGAAGTAGATTAAAGTAGTTAGATTATGTAGATTGATTTTGAAGGTCCACATGAAAAATATACTCAGTATATCTTCTTTGTAATTGAATTTGGAGCCTCATAATTTCAGTTGGTGCCCTGTCTTTTGTTTAGAAGATTGGTGTCTCTTGTAGGTTGGTGCTTGCAAATCAGATTGGGGATTGTTGTTTTCTTCTTGGATCATAGTTCACGTGGGTTGGCGCTTACAAACTTAATATAATTTCCTTAGTTTGTGAGGTTATATTTAGGCAATATATCCAAGAAGATATTCTCATTATAGTTTTTACCTTATGGGCTTCTACGTAAATTTGGTGTTCCCTTGTGTCAGTCTGTTCATTTCTTGCATAGTGGGTTTTAACACAATTATAAGCTGTAATATTATGGATGTTGCAATAGTTTTTGAAGTTCAAAATTTTCATATATTGATCCACCTCCCCTGTCAATATATCCATGTGCATAAAAAATTATGATCACATCATAACACATTGATCTAAAATTAATAAATAATAACAAGCCTAATGTATTATTCTAATAGTATAAAATATCAGCTCGGATCATCACATGTTTAATGAACATAACCAAATCCTTACAAAAAGAAAATAAAATCAAAACCAAGAGAGTCAACTACACTGTAAATCTCAACATGGCCTAAAATACATCAACAATCTCACTAAACATGAATTCATAATAATTATTGATAAATATACAATAATCACAACTCTCATTATTGATGCATAATAGTAACCAAGAGTTATCTATGGCATAAAATATCCCTCATCAAAATAAGTTCACATTGTTGCCTACATTCCCACTATAAGTGATGACAAGGTTAACCAATACATTAAAAAATATACATCTCCTAAGAATTAAAGATCACACATGACCTTAATACAATCAAATAACTTGAAACAAAATTTACCTGCCAAAATCTCCCGAAAAGAAAAGTAAAACTACCATTTTCGTAATGAGAACAAGCTATAACAATTTTCTATCTTCGTACAAATACTCCCACAATGTGATTGAAAGCTTCTCAGACACCTTATCAATATAAAATAGATATAACTCACAACTAAAATGAGAAACCAACTAGCAACAAAATAATTTACTATGTCTATCAATGGGACTGTAGGTCCACTAATAACATATCTTATGGAGGTCATGGTATGGTCTACAAAATGTTAACATGGAAAAAGAGAGCTAATGGAATCAACAATAGTAAGGTCTAGTAGAACTCTCTCATTGGAGATGATAAATTCTTAAGGTCTAGGGAATAAAAAAGAATAGATGTATATATACACTAGGGGGGCCATGCTTGTGAATAACTTCAACATGATTAAGTTAGGTGAACCTAAACATAAACATAAAAATCCCCTTGGTGAGGTTTTTAGATGGAATCAAGCTAGCCGTCATGGGGAACCTAGGCCTTGTTAACCCATTCCTAGAGCATTATTTCAAAGACGATCATATCAACAAAATAACCAATAAAAAGTAAAACTTTTTAAGCATTTATAGCCACTACCAAAATTTGAAATCAAACTCTTGAAAGAATTTTGGAATGTGCTTTTGAGAATGCTATTTAGGGAAATACCATTCTACCACACTTTAAAAGAAACAACAACATCAACTATTGAAATGTTAAGAATTTGACCCATTTAAATTTAAAAAATCATCCAAATGTGAGGACAACACAAATGACCTATAATAAATACACTGGAGCCTAAACTATTTCCGACTCAAAAGAAAAGACAATAGAAAATATGACAAACAATAAACACACACACAAACCATACATTAAACTCTTTAGAACAAAGCTCTCTTATTAACGTAGGGTGGTTTTATTTTATACCATATGTATATTTTGTAAATTAAGATTCCTTAACTCTAGCCCACCTCTGATAACATTTGAGGCAAACCTAATGATCAAGATCTTTTTCCTTCACTTGACATAGCCATGCTTGTATGATTATGTATCAAGGAAAGGTCCTTTTATTTATTCTAGTTGGACTCATGGGTGTACCTTTTCACCACCCTCCTTTTTTTGAATATTAAGTATTTTATTTTAATGCAAAGCTAAAAAATATATTTTCATCAATAAAAATCTTGAGCTACTTCAAAAGATATTTTTGAAGAGGAGGGAACTCTTACCGATTGAGAGTTAATCGATGACTCTACCTTTGGAGATGTCTACAAAATTTTTGATAATAAAGATCTCCCTTTTGCTAAGAATGATTTTGCTACGAATAATGATTGGGAGAAACATAATAATCATGACTCATCTCCTCCATTTGACATAGTTATGATTGCATAATTGTGTCTCAAGGCTAGGCCCTTTTGTTTATTCTAGTTGGACTCCTAATTGTAGTTTTTCCCACGTACACCCTCCTTTTTTTGTGAATGTTGTTCAATTTTCTTTATATCAATACAAAGTTAAATAGGATATTTTATGAAAAAGTAAAAATCCGGACCTACTTGAGAAGATGTTCTTGGAGAGAAGGGAACTTTCACTATTTGGTAGTATTGATGATTGTACCCTAGAGACATCTTAGAAAAGCCCAATAATAAAGATCTTCCTTGCTAAAATTGCATTCAATACTTATTGTTCTTTAATTTTTTTGTCTTTGTTTTAGATTCTATCATGCCTAGATTTTGAAGTTATACGTTTATACCACCCATCTGTTTTTTATAAATGATTTATTAGTACTTTTGGAGATGTCTAGGGAAAGTTTGATAATAAAGATCATCCTATTGCTAAAATCGGTAATGTTTAGGGAAAAGCTAATGATCAAGGCCTTCCTCCTTCACTTGGCACGTTTATGATTGCACAATAATGTATGAAGGTTGGGCCCTTTTGTTTATTCCACTTGCACTCATGGGTGTGGCTTTTCAGAACCCTCCATTTTTGTGAATGCTATTTTATCTTCTTTATATTAATATTAAGTTAAATAAGATATATTTGTACAAAAGAAACTATAAATCTTGACATTCTCAAAAAAGCACTCTTGAAGTGGAGGGACCTCTCATTAATCACAACTATTAATAATTGTACCTTCAAGATGTCTAAAAGAAATCTAATAATAAAGATCTTCATTATTAAGCTTGCTTTTACTATTTAACTTTATTTATTTTTATTATTTTGTACTATACTTCACCTATATTTTGAAGTTGTACCGACATACAACCCATCCTTAATTATGTACCACTATCTTTTCATCTAATAAAAAGTTGGAAAGAAAATGAAAGAATGGGACTTAGTGACCCAAAATGAACGAGGGGGAAATAAATGATTGGATATTCATGCAAACCAATATTAGTGTGAAATGGTGAAATTTCTTTCATTTTCTGTCCATATTGTGTGTTTGGTGGAAATTTGAGAGGCAGGTTTGATTGGGTAGGCAAAAGATCTCATTCTAACAACTGTCAAAATTGAAAAGTTGATTTGTTAAAGTCATTTCATAGCATCATATTATTATTACTAGTCGGTGCTGATTACTCATTATCACTGCTTTTTTTTTCTTCATAAGATTCGCGTGTCCCCAAAATCAGAAAGTATGAGAAGGCCAAACAAATTTTGACTATAGCTTACATAGGTTTGTCCTTTTCCATAAAAAATGAATTCATAGTCATTGTCAATTATCCAAGTTATGGAGTTTCCATGCACCTTCCTATGAACGTAGATGTGAGTTCTCCTGTTTGGAGTGGGCCATTTTTCCTCTTGTGTCGAGAAGTTTATGGATGATATATTTGAAGAAACACTTCTCGGAGTGGATTGTTGATTATGTTTTTAAGGTGTGTGGGTCAATCTTATGATAAGAATTGTTGGCTTTTTAAATGTTTGGTTGTTTTTAAGTTTGATCTTGTTTATTCATCATTAATTTGGTTTTGGTTTATTTAGAATTTGTGGGTGTTTTTTTTCTTACCATTTGTCTTTTTTTTAAAGATTGTATTATAGTTTTTTTATAATATAAAGTTATATAGAAACTATTCGTCAAATAAATGTGTTGGGATTCGATTGATGATCATGTTTTCAAAAATGTTTGGATTGATTTTGATGATAAGGACTCTCGTTCTTTTAGCTTTTTTTTAGGTACTTGGTTGAAATTGGGCTTGACCTTGTTTGCTCATCTTTATTTTGTTGTCGTCTAGTTAGAAGTCGTGGGTGTGCTTTTTTTACCACCTTCCATTTTTTTCTGTGACTATTGTATCATTAATTTTTGTAGTATGAAGTTAAATTGGAACTATTTATGAAATAAACATGTTGGGATTCAATTGATGATCATGTTTTTGAAGTTGTTTGGGTTAATCTTGATGATAAAGACTCTCGTACTTCTAGCTTTGTTGTCGTTGCTTGGTTGTTTTTGGTTTTTGCCTCGTTTATTCCTCTTTACTTGGTCCTCATCTAGTTAGAATGTGTGGATGTACTTTTTTACCAACCATCTTTTTTTTTTTTCTTTGAATATTGTATAATATAAGTTTAATAGGAACTACTCATCAGACAAATGTGTTGGGATTTGATTGACTTGATCATGTTTTTGAAGATGTTTGGGTTAATCTTGATGATAAAGACTCTCATCCTTCTAGATTTGCTTTAGCTATTTGGATGTTTTTGGGCTTGATCTTATTTGTTCATCTTTATATGGTCTTGGTCTAGTTAGAATTTGTGGGTGTGTTTTTTTACCACCCACCTTTTTTCTGAATATTGTATCATATCACCTTTTATAATATAAAGTTAAATATGAACTATTTATCAAAGTCATCGAAGGGTCAAACGAAACACAATTTTGCCTCTAGAGTTTGAAACTTGATGATGTTGTAGTCAAGGATCATAGGTCACCATCCTCATTAATTGTCCCCATTCAATTGAGCTACAACCCTTTAAAAAGAATTACCACTCTTTAATAAAAATTAGGTTCAAATAAGAATTTGATAGGATTGAGTTGTTGCAAACTATTCATTTTATAATATACCGTCTTTGTGTTTAGTAATTTATGAATGATATTCTTGAAGAAACATTGTTGGGAGTCAATTGATGATTATGTTCTTAAGATGTTTGGGTAAATTTTGATGATAAGGACGCTCAAGTCCTTCTATCTTTCTTTATCTATTTGGTTGTTTTTGGGCCTAACCAAGTTTGTTCATCTTTATTTGGTCTTGGTTGATTTAGAGCTTGCGGGTGTGCTTTCTTTCCACCTACCTTTTTTCTATTTTGTCAATATTATATTATTACTTTTTAATATAAAGTTAAATGTGAACTATTCATCAAATAAATGTGTTAGGAGTCCATTGATGATCGTGTTTTCAAAGATGTTTGGGGCAATCTTGATGACAATGACTCTCATCTTTCCATCTTTTCTTTAGTTTCTTGGTAGTTTTTGCGTTTCAGTTATTTATTCATCACTACTTGGACTTGGTCTATTTATAACTTGTGGGTGTGCTTTCTTGCCACCCTCATTTTTTATTTGTGAATTTTATGTTATTAATTTTTATAATAGAGAGTTAAATAGGAACTATTCATCAAATAAATGTGTTGGGAGTCCATTGATGATCATGTTTTCAAATATATTTGGGAAAATCTTGATGATAAGGACCAAGGATAACTTTATGAAACCACCCTAGGGAGAAGTGTAACATCTTGACGAATCCAACATTATTTTGGGTGGAAGTTTTAATATTGATGGCATTTTAAAAAATTTTTTTTGGGAAAAATAATAATTTGTATTGGCGATTTTTTATCTAATGCATGAAAACTCCATAAAATCCTAGCAAATAATTCATTATTGTGGGGGAAAATATATAATGTAGGTAGTGAATGTTTTGCTTTTAAAGGAAAAAATATATGTGTATGGGTGAAAAGTTTTACTACAAAGCAAAATTATTTAATTGTATTGGCGAATGTTATCTATTGTTTGATAATTTCTTAATTTTATTGGCTAATATTTCATTATTTTTGGGAAAATAAATATTTCATTGGCGATTTTTTCAATCCCTCGAAAAGCCACATTTTATTAATAGCCACTTTTCAAGAGTTGTGACTCGTCATGTGGGCTAGTACCAAATGGAAAATTGATTAGACATCTAAATAATGCGACATCACATTGAGAGAATAATGCCTTTATTTTTTGCCAACTTTTCTGTAGACTCTGCACAATGGTATCGATAAGTGTGACCACATCGACACATACCTAACATCCATCATTTTATAATTTTAAATGTATTATTTAGGACCATTCGATGATTGTAGATCAATGGCTGAAATTTTATTTTGGTCTGGAATTCTAAAGGAAATGTAGTTCTCTAGAAAGTCTTTGGAATGGAGACACGTATCAAATCATAGCCCCACACCTTAACCTTGATCAACAATTACAACTAGTTAGTAGATTACGTAGACATATGATAATGTTGTACGGTCTTGATCGACATTAAATAATAAGAAAGAAATGTCTTGTCACTGACATTCTCTAATGGTGAACCATTCAACATGCATGAATTCTAATTTGGACATTCTCTAATGGTGAATCATTCAACATGCATGAATTCTAATTTGGTATCGATGATATTACCAATTTTGCACATTCGTGCATATGGGAAAGACTTATAGAGAGATATGAAAGATATAAACAAAATTTAAAGGAAAAAGGAATTAATAGGGTTAGAGAAGGAATTTTGAAGTATCAGGGGCTATTTATAGAGGATATATGCTTCTTTCTTCTTCAATTCACCTTTGTTAGATAAAGTGTCGGAGCTGTCAATGGTTGAAATTATGCCTTTGTTTTAGGTCTTCTATATAATTTAGGTCTTTAGGCTATATAATTTGATATTTAGATTTCTGAAGATGGACACTCCTATCTGGTTGAGAAGAACATCCGAGGTGGACCAAAAGGCCTTTTTGGGCTTGGTCTTAGACACAACCCTGACATATGTTTGTAAGGAGGTTGGGGGGTTTACAAATGAGGCTATGAGGATGGTGTTGGGCCGAGAGTTCCTGCAAATTGTTGATTGATAGATATCAAGTTAACACATATATTACGTCCCATTTTATGGTGTCTCTTCTAGACCTTGTAGGAGATAAGGTGGATATGTTGATGTTGTTAAGGAAGGTTTTCAAAGAAGAATTCCTAGGGTATGTCGTTCAAATTTCTCTCTTTGCAGTGATAGGGGTGTGGATCCATTGGGCAAGTGATTTTCCCAAGCTTCTCTAGCTAGGCCAAAATGTGGCCACACAACCTTTTATTTTGAGCTTGAATGATGAGCAATTGAATTGACATAGGAAATGGGTGTGGATTGGTTGGGATTTTCTACATAAATGGTTTCTCCTAGATGAATTGTCAGACTATAGATGACTATATGAATTCTTATAGCTTATCCTCTCTAAAGAACTATACTTAGATGGGAGGGAAGATCCTTAGTCTTATCCATGACCTATCACCCTATGGCCTAGTATTTTAAGATGAAGGGATTCCTTTTCTTTTTTTTAATACCACTGGTCCACTAACAGTGCCCTAGTATTTTATTTTTGCTAGTACCTTGTAACCTCCCTTATTTTGGCTTTAAATTTTTGGAGGGACTCTGACTATTGTAAATTTGTGGAACATATTAATGAAAATTTGGCAACTTTGTTTCAGTTTGCCTTATATGCCTATGAATTTAAAAAAATGCTTTCAGTTTCATTCTTTTGTTCTTAGCAGATTCAAGTTTGTGAATGAAATGGCCAAACTTGTGTGCAATAATTTATGGATAATATTTAAATTATAGAGTAGTACCAATTTAATAGTTTGTAAATCTGAAAATGAACCAAACAAATGTATGTGTGTGATTTTGTGAATTGTTAACAAAATGAATCAATTGTCAAAACATGCTATGCTTGGAAATGTTTATAGTTTTATAAACCTTATAAACTAAATTGTAAAAGTATTTAGTTATTCTTTATAGTAAAATTAGCATAAACATTTTTATTAATGCGGTAGTACCTTTATTACTTTTCCCTTTGATATTAGCCAATTAGCAGCTGAATCTATAGAATCAAATCAACATAACAAATTTTATTAATGTATGATCAAATTAATTAATTTGTAGTCATTATAAAGTATAAACTAGAACCTTAATCAATATATTATTTTATAATCTTTCAGATATTTAAAATACTTAATAATTACATTGAATAAGAAAATAAACAAAATTTAATGAACGTTGGATCAGGATGATCACAGATCAATGACGTAAGCTTAATTTTAGGCCAAAGTTGTGAGGGTTTAAAATTTTTGTAACCATCCTCCAGAAAAGTGACACGTCACATGTACGTGTCAAGTGATAAGGCTAAACAACCCATGGGGCTCACTGTCCAGACTCCTTTGTGACAACAAATACCATGAACTGTGGTCTGTTGGATGATCAAAGATCAACTCTATATTATATTATTATCATTGATTTCAAAATGAATAAAATTAAAAACTAAAGTTTAAAGAATATATTATTTATATCAATATGTTATATTTATTATACATTATAATAAAAATGATTAAATCTTGAATGTGAACACTGATCTAAAATTATAGTTAAATGTTTCTCAATATATAATTAATTGTTAAAAATTTGTATGTTGATACAATATACATGGTTAAAAACTTAAACATGTCTAAGCATTTATATTTTTAAACATGGTTATTTATATACGATTCTTCCAAAAGAGGGACACATGTCTCCATTTCATGTCAGTCTTCACATGAAAGAAAGGCTATGGCCTATGGGACGATGAAGTGTCAGGTGATGTGGCCCCCAAAATGGTAAAAATCTTATTGATAATGGGACCCATGGAAACTAACAATGGATATTGTAATCCATTGGATGAGCACAAATCAACATCATAAGGTGTATTTCAGGCTGAATGTGGGAACGATAAACATTATTTGCAAACTTCCTCTGAAAACAAGATACGTGTCATTGAATGTTGTCCTTCCATAAATGATAAATATTTAATTAAGTATAGTTAAATTCTAAATTTGTAATTGTATACTTAATTACATGTAATAAGATCTATTTCGGGTAGAAATTATAAAGGATTAAAAAGTCTTTCCAAAAATTCTAAAAAAGTGACACGTGTGATGTTTCAGACCGTCAGTCCTCAGAAAGAAGCAATGAATTTTTTGCCCCGTGGCTGCGAATGGGTATTAATAATAATTTATAAAATTATAACATGATTATACAAATGTTGCCCTTTAAGTTTTGAACTTTTGAGGGTTTTGAAGCTAAGGGGTGTCACTCATATTGGTATTTGGATTCTTGGGAAAACTAGTTAATCCAAGGAGATTAAAAAATGGCTTGGTTACTAGATTGAGGAATGCAAAAGAGTTTGTCAGCGCCAATCTATTCAAATAGAAATTTTGGGTAAAATCCACAAAACCTACATCCCGCATTTTAAATTTTTCAAATCTCATGGTTTAGATTATAGAGTTAGAATTATAAATCTACTTAAGATACAGTTATACTATTTAAATAAAAATTTCATGGACAAAACAAAGGACGCCATAAGATTATTATAATTTTCTAAGTTATCTTATGATCTGAGAAATAAAAGGTAAGTGTCCTCTATAAACTTATCTAATTAAGTTTGAATAAGTTTTAAGAGGGTAATTGGTTAGTAAATAATCCTATAATTTACAATAATAATCCCATAAGCCGACTGAAGGAGAAAAACATAATATATAAATATGTAAATGATTATTAACAAATAGTGTAATCAAGAACCAATGTACACAAGCTTTTTAAAAATGGGAAAAGAAGAGAACTTATAGGAAAAAAATTCCTCCCCAACATAGAGACATGAGAATGACTAATAATCCTCATTAAAAGACGTCTGTAAAGACTACAATCAAGAAGATTAATATGAAGAACTCAATGAAGCTTGCACAAGTTACAAATAGCTACCAAGGAATAACTATTGTCATTCAATTCACACTCATATGAAGGTATATGAGATTGTGAATTCAAGTATGTCAAGCTAATCACTTGTGGAAGGATTTTGAAAAGGACATGTCTTAATATGGTGTGCAAAATCCCTAAAAATAAATATAATGTATGACATTTTGATTTAATGTATTTACAAGTATAAAAGTGCATAAAATGGATTCCAACAATGTCCAAAAAGAGACAAAATGATAAAAAATAATAATACTAAATTTAAAGAGAAAAAATTAAAATATAAAAATACCTAAATTATCAAGAAGAACATCAAAAAAGTTTTCCAACACCTTTAAGAAGTCACGAAAGGTCTTTTTAGGAAAAAGTTATACCTCATTGACAAGAAAAACTACAAGTAGAAGCTTCAAAGAAAAATTATAAAGAATTGCAAAAGGAAATTAAAATTGTTTATCCACATGATTATGTATTGTTCAAAGAACTTCTAAAAGAAGGTTTCAAGAAAATCAAATTCGATTGATGATCATGTTTTAAAAAATGTTTGGGTCGATTTTGATGATAAGGACTCTTGTCCTTTTAGATTTTCTTAACTACTTGGTTGAAATTGGGCTTGACCTTGTTTGCTCATCTTTATTTTGTCGTCGTCTAGTTAGAATTTCTAGGTGTGCATTTTTACCACCTGCCTTTTTTTTTCTATGAATATTGTATCATTAATTTTTGTAGTATGAAGTTAAATTGGAACTATTTATCAAATAAACATGTTGGGATTCAATTGATGATCATGTTTTTGAAGTTGTTTGGGTTAATCTTGATGATAAGGACTCTCGTCCTTCTAGCTTTGTTGTCGTTGCTTGTTTGTTTTTGGTTTTTGCCTAGTTTATTCCTCTTTATTTGGTCCTCATCTAGTTAGTTAGAATGTGTGGATGTGATTTTTAACCAACCACCTTTTTTTTTTTATGAATATTGTATAATTTAAATTTAATAGGAACTGCTCATCAGACAAATGTGTTGGGATTTGATTGATTTGATCATGTTTTTGAAGATGTTTAGGTTAATCTTGATGATAAAGACTCTCATCCTTCTAGCTTTGCCTTAGCTATTTGGTTGTTTTTGGGCTTGATCTTATTTGTTCATCTTTATATGGTCTTGGTCTAGTTAGAATTTGTGGGTGTGTTTTTTTACCACCCACATTTTTTCTGAATATTGTATCATATCACCTTTTATAATATAAAGTTAAATATGAACTATTCATCAAAGTCATCGAGGGTCAAATGAAACACAATCTTGCCTCTAGAGTTTGAAACTTGATGATGTTGTAGTCAAGGATCATAGTTCATCATCCTCATTAATTGTCCCCATTCAATTGAGCTACAACCCTTTAAAAAGAAATACTACTCTTTAATAAAAATGAGGCTCAATTTAGAATTTGATAGGATTGAGTTGTTGCAAACTATTCATTTTATAATATACCTTCTTTGTGTTTAGTAATTTATGAATGATATTTTTGAAGAAACATTGTTGGGAGTTAATTGATGATTATGTTCTTAAGATGTTTGGGTAAATCTTGATGATAAGGACACTCAAGTCCTTCTATCTTTCTTTATCTATTTGGTTGTTTTTGGGCCTAACCATGTTTGTTCATCTTTATTTGGTCTTGGTTGATTTAGAGCTTGTGGATGTGCTTTCTTACCACTCATATTTTTTCTATTTTGTCAATATTATATTATTACTTTTTAAAATAAAGTTAAATGTGAACTATTCATCAAATAAATGTGTAAGGAGTCCATTGATGATCATGTTTTCAAAGATGTTTGGGGCAATCTTGATGGCAAGGACTTTCATATTTCCATCCTTTCATCCTTTCTTTAGTTTCTTTGTTGTTTTTGTGTTTGATTTTATTTATTCATCACTACTTGGACTTGGTCTATTTAGAACTTGTGGGTGTGCTTTCTTGCCACCCTCCTTTTTAATTTGTTAATTTTATGTCATCAAGTTTTATAATAGAGAGTTAAATAGGAACTATTCATCAAATAAATGGGCTGGGAGTCCATTGATGATCATGTTTTCAAATATATTTGGGGAAATATTGATGACAAGTGTTAGAATAACTGAGAGGGGGGTGAATCAATTATCCACAGTCCCAAATCAAAATATATAATCCAAAACAATTTACTTAAACTTTTGCAATATGTAAAGTATGATAACAAACAATCACCACAATGAACACATAACACAAAAGATTTAACGTGGAAACCCTGTGAAGGGAAAAACCACCTGGGACCGGCAACCCAAAAATTGTTCACTCTTTTGAAGTGAGGTTGGTGAAGACCCAACCTTGTTAAAGGTTACAAACACACTATGAGGTGTGACCTTGTTAGAGGATTCTAGACCAACAATTATCATTGAACCGACATTCACTATGGGGTTGACAGGATAACAAATGTACACTCTATGAATGACATTACAAGACTTTCAAGTCCACTCGGTTAAGAGATTTGTCTGTATATAATGGTTAAACTATAATAGTAGGTGATCTAATTACAATACAACTTCAATTGCAGATGTTAAGATCTATATTATGCTCATTCAAATCCTCTGATCAATATATCAATTCTGTATCAACAATAATCAATGACTTACTATTTCTCGGTAATAGCTTTCTGACGCTCGGTAAACTTTGCAGTTCAATTCTTCTTAACCAATTTGATTAGGCATGCATGAAGCTTGTTTATGCGATATGTAATGCCCCACCAGGGAAACCAGGAGAACTTAAGCTAAACATGCATCTAAGTTTGTAGAATTTTTTTTAAACTGTCATTTTTCACAGAGAGTAATATTTTTTTTTTTCAGAATGATGATTTTTCACTCAAATTGATTTTCTAACAACAACCCATTTATTTAATTTAGCCACACTATAGTAAAAACTATATCAAGATTAATTTTTTTCATTTTCTAGGAGTTGTAGGATGTATTTTCTCTCCAAATTTTGACAGCATAACCCTACTATGCCAAATATACATAAAAATATGAAATAGAAAATCTATGAGTTTTCTAAACCCCCAAATTGAAAGCATAAACAGAAATAGATCTATGTCTATAAATCAAATCAAGCACATCAAAATATTGAAAATTCTACAAATAGAATTACATGTAGGTTTCTTCAAACCCTACCTTAGATCCAATGCTAGATGCTGTAATAGAATCCCTGTAGAATGCTAAAACTCCTAGATCTGACAATAGAAGAGCTCAATTCTGTAGATCTGAATCACAGTGCATGCAAAACCCAAATCCAGATGCAAGCAATCTTCACCCAGAAATTCGAGCACACACACAAAAGCTCAAGAACACAAAAATGTCACAAATTCTCCAAAAGCTCTCCACCAATCTTCAACAACCTGATTCCCTCCAAAAGAATGCTAATTCCCCCTATTAGGGATTCAACTCCACCATTCATGCAAACCCTAGATGACTCATTAGAGAACTCCTAATCAAACTCCCACTCTCAAGTTGAAAAAAAATACTAATTATTAATTAAAAATACCTTTTAATATGCACAACACAACTTAGACTCCTAAAGACAAGTTGTCTCCTTTTTGAAACAAATCTCAATCAAACTTAATAAAGCACATGTAAATAAGATAATTTCTAATTAATTAATTTAATATTCAAAATACAATTAAATCATGCAATTAATCATTTAATGTCTAATGGACAATATTAATCCTGTTTCACATAATTAATTAATTAAAACCAAATATCCTAAGATTTGATTTTTAATTAATTAATAAGCATAAAAAACATAGGAAATTAATTTTAATATTATTTTCTAACTATAATATTAATTTCCATGACTATAGAAAATCACATACTCAAAAAGCAATAAAACAAGATCATCATATAAAACAAACAAGCTCAAGGAAAGGATCCCTGAACTTTGTCAACTTGAAAAATTTGGATAGGGTAGTCAACAGATACTTGTCCAATTCTAAGACAAATGAGCTTAGGTTAGGGTTTTGGATCCGTGTTATCTCCCCTCTCTTACCATTTGAGATATTGCGGTAGGGCACGCTCATCCTGACAATTCAGGGAAGATGATGCCCGGTACTTGTGAACCTGCATACAACACCTGCATGTACAAACATGTATAAATATATAATAGACAATTGCGGGGATCGACCGAGCATGTGGATCTCACAAGCAAGTAACTATGACTCCGTCCCTCAACCACATCAAGCACGTCAAAAAGAGATATAGAACAAACACATCAACCATACACATGCAAGTATGGGATTAGTAAAATCATATACATCAATGATTTCCTAACATGTAATCTATCATCCTAAAGTAAGCATATCATTTATAGAATCAGACTAGGGTGAGGTACTACATGATAATTCTGTAGTCTCCTTCTTCTGACATGAGTTTCATAATGAAACCTTAGTCTCTTAAATAGACAAGTAAACTATTTTCTTCTCCTCCATTAGATTTTGCCGCTTGTTCTCCTTCGTCCATTTTGCCACTTAAACCTTTCTCAGCTGGTGTGTCAATAACATGTTTTAATTCCATCCTTTAGATCTTCCTTGAATTTTGTTAGCCGTCGATCTTCGTAACAAACTTTATCTCCATCTCCTATCACAAGGTAATTATAGCTCATCAATCCTTATCGGCTAATCTAATCATTTAGTTCCTTTCTCTTGCTTGGTTAACAAAGAAATGTGTCGGTGAACACAAGCTCAGTTTATACTATGCTCAGTATACACTACATTGCTCGGTGTATACTGTGATGCTTCATCAACCGACCACACTGCCTTGTGTCTTTTAGCTCTTTTCCTCATCATAGATGAATGCAACATAATCAATCCAATAACATAAGGTCACAGACTCATCAACAATGTACCCAATGTATTCCTTATCCTCATCTGTCATATACATCTTCCTCATGTAGATATTTCTATTCTTCATCTCTCTTACTCCTTTTCTACAGATGTTTAGGTATTGTAACTTACAAGATAAGTGATGTCAAACAAGTTGACATCAATGACAACATATTACTGATTTAATCATATTACATATCTAATCAGCAACTTGGTGATCTCTAATCACAGATCTTCAATTAGGTTCTAAATCAGTTGTAGTTCATCAACAAGGACCAAGGATAACTTTAAGAACCCCCCCTAGAAAAAAGTTTAAAATCCTGACGAATCCAACATTATTTTGGGGGGAAATTTTTAATATTGATTGCAATTTTTTTTTAAATTAGGAAAAAAAATTAATTTGTATTGGCAATTTTTTGTCTAACGCATAAAAATTCCATTAAATCCTAGCCAATAACTCATTATTGTGGGGGAAAATATATAATGTATGTAGTGAATGTTTTTATTTTAAAGGAAAAAATATATAAGTGTTTGGGTGAAAAGCTTTACTGCAAAGGAAAAATTATTTAATTGTATTGGCAAATGTTATCTACTGTTTGATAATTTCTTAATTTTAGTGGCTAATATTTCACTATTATGGGGAAAACAAATACTTCATTGGCGATTTTTTTAATCCCTCAAAAAGTCACATTTTATTAATAGCCACTTTTCAAGAGTTGTGACTCATCATGTGGGCCAGTGCGAAATGGAAAATTGATTAGACATCTAATTAATGCGACATTGATTTTGTGAGAATAATGCCTTTATTTGTTGTTAATTTGTCTGTAGACTATGCACAATGGTATCAATAAGCACGACCACATCGACACATAGCTAACATCCATCATTTTATAATTTTAAATGTATTTTTAAGACCATTCGATGTTCATAGATCAATGGCTGAAGTTTTATTTCTATTTGGAATTTTGAAGGAAATGTAGTTCTCTATAAAGTCTCTAGAATGGAGACACATATCAAATCATAGCCTTGCACCTTAACCTTGATCAACGATTACAACTAGTTAGTAGATTACATGAACATATGATAATGTTGTACAGTCTTGATCAACATTAAATAATAAGAAAGAAATGTCTTGTCATTGACATTCTCTAACTGTGATCCACTTCGCACACATGACTTCTAATTTGGTACCAATGATATTACCAATTTCACATAATCGTGCATTTATGGGAAATACTTATATCTAGATATGAAAGATATAAAAAAAAATTAAAGAAAAAATAATTAGTAGGGTTAGAGAAGGAATTGTTAAGTGTTGGGGGCTATTTATAGAGGATCCATGTTTCTTTCTTCTTGAATTCACCTTTGGTAGATAAAGTGTTGGAGCTATCAGTGGTTGAAATTATGCCTTTATTTTAGGTCTTCTATATAATTTAGGTCTTTAGGTTGTATAATTTGATATTTAGATTTCTGAAGATGGACACTCCTATCTGGTTGGTAAGCACATATGAGGAGGACCAAAAGCCTTTTTGGGCTTGGTCTCAAACATAAACCTGACATCTATTTGTAAGGAGGTTGGGGGGTTTACAAAAGAGGCCATGAGGACGGTATTGGGTCTAGAGTTCCTGCAAATTGTTGACCGATATCGAGTTAACACATACATTACATCCTATTTTATAGTGTCTCTTCTAGACCTTGGAGGAGACAAGGTGGATATGTTGATGCTGTTAAGGAAGGTTTTCAAAGAAGAATTCCTATTGTATGTCATTCAACTTGCTCTCTTTGTAGTGATAGGGGTGTGGATCCATTGGGCAAGTTATTTTACCAAGCTTCTCTAGCCAGGACAAAATGTGGCCATGCAACCTGAATGATGAGAAACTGATTTGACATAAGAAATGGATGCGGATTGGTTGGGATTTTCTCCAAAAATAGTTTCTCCTAGATGAATTGTTGGAATACAGATGACTATACAAATTCTTAGAGCTTATCCTCTTTAAATAATTATACTTAGATGGAAGGGAAGATCCTTACTGTTATCCATGACCTATCACCCTATAGCCTAGTATTTTGAAATGAAGGGTTTCCTTTTTTTTGGTTTTGGATACCACTGGTCCACTAACAGTGCCCTGGTATTATTTTTTGGTTAGTACCTTGTAACCTCCCTTATTTTGGCTTTAAAGTTTTGGAGAGACTTTGACTATTGTAAATTTGTGGAACATATTAATGAAAAGTTGGCAACTTAGTTTTAGTTAACCTTTTATGCCTATGGATTTAAAAAATGCTTTCAGTTTCACTCTTTTGTTCTTAGCAAATTCCAGTTGGTGAATGAAATTGCCAAAATTATGTGTAATAATTTACAAAATTGAAATTACAGTGGAGTATTGAGTTAATAATTTGTGGATCTAGAAATGAACCAAACAAATGTATGTGCGTGATTTTGTGAATTGTTAACAAAATGAATCAATTGTCAAAATAGGCTATGCTTGGAAATGTTTATTATTTTATAAACCTTATAAACTGAATTGTAAAAGTATTCAATTATTCTTTAAAATAAAATTATCATAATTTTTTTTATTAATGTGGTAGTACCTTTATTACTTTTCCCTTTGATATTAGACAATTAGCAGTTGAATCTATAGAATCAAATTAGCATAACAAATTTTATTAATGTATGATCAAATTAATTAATTTCTAGTCATTATAAAGTATAAACCATAACCTTAATCAATATATCATTTTATAATCTTTCACATTTTTAAAATACTTAATAATTACATTGTATAAGAAAAATGAACAAAATTTAATGAATGTTGGATTAGGATGATCACAAATCGACGACGTAAGCTCTATTTTAGGCTGAAGTTGTGAGGGTTTAGAATTTATGCAACTTTCCTCCAGAAAAATGACACATACATCACATGTACATATCAAGTGATGAGGCCAAACAACCTAAGGGACCAATGTCCAGACTCCATTGTAACAACAAATACCATGGACTGTGGTCTGTTGGATGATCAAAGATCAGCTCTATATTATATTATTATCATTGATTTCAAAATGAATAAACTTAAATATTAAAGTTTAAAGCATATATCATTTATATCAATATGTTATATTTATTATATATTATAATAGAAATTATTAAATCTTGAATGTGAACACTGATCTAAAATTATAGTTAAACATTTCTCAATATATAATAAATTGTTAAACATTTGTACAGTATACATGGTTAAAAACTTAAACATGGTTAAACATTTATATTTTTAAACATGGTTATTTATATATGATTCTTCCAAAAGAGGGACACATGACTTTGTTTCATGCTAGTCTTCACATGAAAGAAAGGCTATGGCCCATGAGATGATGAAGTGTTAGGTGATGTGGCCCCCAAAATGGTAAAAATCTTATTGATAATGAGACCCATGGAAACTAGCAATGGATGTCGTCATCTGTTGGATGAGCACAGATCAATGCCATAATGTGTATTCTATCCTGAATGTGGGAACGATAAACATTATTTTCAAACTTCCTCTGAAAAACAAGATACATGTCATTAAATGTTGTCCTGCCATAAATGATAGATATTTAATTAAGTATAGTTAAATTCTAAATTTGTAATTGTATACTTAATTACGTGTAATAAGCTCTATTTTGGGAAGAAGTTATAAAGGATTAAAAAGCCTTCAAAAACATTCTAAAAAGTGACATGTGTGACGTGTCAAACTATCAGTCCTCAGAAAGAAGCAATGTAGTTTTTGCCCTGCGACTGCGAATGGGTATTAATAATAATTTATAAAATTATAACACAATTATACAACTTTTTCCCTTTAAGTTTTGAACTTGTGAGGGTTTTATAACTAAGGGGTGTCACTCATATTGGTATTTGGATTCTTGGACAAACTATTTAATCTAGGGAGATTAAAAAATGGCTTTGTTACTAGATTGAGGAATGCAACAGAGTTTGTTAGCACCACTCTATTCAAATAGAATTTTGGATAAAATCCATAAAACCTACATCCCACATTTTTTATTTTTCAAATCTTGTGGTTTAGATTGTAGAACTAGAATTATAAATCTACTTAAGATACAGTTATACTATTTAAATACAAATGACATGGACAAAACAAAGGACACCATAAGATTATTATAATTTTCTAAGTTATCTTATGATTTGAGAAACAAAAGGTAAGTGTCCTATATAATCTCATCTAATTAAGTTTGAATAAGTCTTAAGAGGGTAATTATTTATTAAATAATCTTATTTACAATAATAATCCATTAAGTCAATTGAAGGAGAAAAATATTCTATATATAAATATGAAAATGAGTACTAAAAAATAGTGTAATCAAGAACCAATGTACACAAGCTTTTTTTAAAATGGGAAAAGAAGAGATATTCTAGGAAAACAATTCCTCCCCAACAAAGAGACATGGGAATGACTAATAATCCTCATTAAAAGATGTTTGTAAAGACAACGATCAAGAAGATTAATATGAAGAGCTCAATGAAGACTGCACAAGTTACAAATAGCTACCAAGGAATAACTACTATCATTCAATTCACATTCATATGAAGGTAGATGCGATTGTGAATACAAATATGTCAAGCTAACCTCTTGTGGAAGGATTTTATAAAGGACATGTCTTAACATGGTGTGCAAAATCCCTAAAAATAAATATAATGTATGACATTTTGATTTAATGTATTTACAAGTCTAAAAGTGCATAAGATGGATTCTAACAATGTCCAAAAGAGACAAAATGACAAAAAGTAATTTTACTAAATTTAAAGAAAAAAAATTAAAATATAAAAATACCTAATTTATCCAGAAAAATATAGAAAAATGTTTTTCAACAATTTTAAGAGGTCACGAAAGGTCTTTTTAGGACAAAGTTATACCTCATTGACAAGAAAAACTACAAGTAGAAGCTTCAAAGAAAAATTATAAAGAATTGCAAAAAGAAATTAAACTTTTTTATCAACATGATTATTTATTGTTCAAAGAACTTCTAAAAGAAGTTTTCAAGAAAATCAAATTCCAAGTAGAAAAGTAACTAAAGTGTCAAGAAGTATATAGAAAGAGCTTTCCAATAGCTTTAAGAGTAAAAAAAAGTCTTTGTACAAAAAAGTCATGTCTTGTTCACACAAAAAGATATAAGTAGAGGCTTCAAAGATAATTTACAAGGAATTTGTAAATAAATTTAAAAAATAATAATAACATCATTATGTAGTGTTTAGAAGAATTTTTAATCACCTATTAAAAAATGTGTCACATGTCAATATCAAGACATACTATCAAAATAAACATATAAAATAATCTAAATCTATGAATTTTACTTCTATAATCACAAAAGCTTATGTATTTATTATCATAGTAATGCTCCCAATAGTAGGTTATATTTTTAATGAGAGGAATTGAGTATTGGCCTAGTGACCACAACTTATTGAGCTTAGTTATAGGGCACACCCCTCCTTCACCCCCTCTTAATTTCTCAAGCAATGTGTAATGGACCCCGCAACACACATCAAATTTAAATCAAGAACCAAACCCATAACCTAAACTTAGTCCAGTGAAGAATCGAGAATTAGCTCACCTCAAGTAGTTATTGCACCAACCCTCACTCCCCCTCCACCCTCCACCCTCCCCCCTCCCCCATAACCTCTTGTATAATGTATAATACTAGAATCCACACCACATATTGTGTTTAAATGAGAAATAGCGCCAACTACCCGAGTTTCCAATAGAAAATCAAGATAAAAAACAATTTTAAGAGTAGCATGTTCTTAGAAGCGTTATGTAGAAGACAATGCTTAATCCCAAGGGAGAAAACCATAGTATATCTAAAATCAGAAAACTTATGTATTTATTGTCATAAAAATGCTTCCAATGTTGTCATTAGCCAGTGACTAGAATTTAGCTACTAGAGTTTAGCTGTTAGTTATAAGGTGTGCTCCTCCACCCCTCAAAATCAATTTTAACAATATCATGCTCTTAGAAGCCTCATGAAGTGGAAAACAGTGCTCAATCCATGGAAGAAAATCATAAGATACTGACCGCCCCAGCCTACTAAAAGTGATAGAAAATCATAAGAATATGGTAAGAAACAAATATGTCATTCAAGCATTCATGCACGCAAGTGCAGATTTGACTCTGAAAATAACGTTTCATTTAATAACTAAAAGTCCAACAATAAATCAAACCTGCTCCATCTGCTGGAGTCTTTGGTTTGAGAGTGTAATCTAACATGACGTAGAATGATGTAGATTTTTCATCATGATATCTTCTTTGATTTTTCTTATCTGATTTTGTCGGCAGCCATTATTGCTATTTATGTTTCTTCGTAGAAGTTATATGCTGAATCAGAATGAATGATCTTCTAGAGAGAATTTTGAAACTATGGTTTGATATTTTTATTCTCATTATTCATTTATACTTCTTTACATTTTGTGATGATCTAAAATTAAGAAATTGGTTTTAGACTTGTGTAGTAGTTTCATCTTTATTTTAAAATGTCAATAAACATACCAGATTTTAGTCCAGAGCTGTTATTTTAATTGTGTAGTGATTATTGAAGATTTATGATAATGTTTGGTTACATTTCCAAATTTACTTGTTCAAAAGAGGTTTGTAGGATAAGCTATATTGAGATCCACTATATGATTATCAGCTATACTTATTTCAAAAATTCGCTTCTAGAAGAAGTTTGAAGGCTGTACATCTCATATTGCATTAAACTTTACATTTTCTTATGATTGATGCATATCAATCATAAGATTTAAGATTCAATACATAATCATAAGTTTCAATACATAATTTAAGATTCACTTTTCTTCATATCCTCACTATTACTTTTGGGGATCAAATAAATTAATTTTGACTTTTCAATTTGTAAGTTAGTGCTACTTGAAATGATTTTTTAAATGATTATGATTTTAATATATATTGATTTTATTATGACTTTGTATTTTGAGTTTTACTAAACATAGTTTTTACATCATATATCAACTTCGAGCTATTTTATTCTTATAGAAAAATAGTAAAATAAGTTAATTTTTTTTTAAAAATATCTAGGCACTAGGTATTGATGTCCTCTTTCTAACAAAAAAAGAAAAACTTTGAATTTCAATACATACAGATGAAGTTGTGATACATATAGCAAATCTATGTCTAAATTATAGTTAACTCAAACAAAACTTAATTTAAAATAGAAAATATTCAACACAATGAAATGAAACCAATTGAAATCACTAGATATCTATGTTATAAATCTGAATTCAAAATAATCACACTTTTACCCCTTTTAGAAAAAAAGTTATGTTTAATATATAGTGAGTGTCACTCTTTAAAAAATCGGTTTGTAGTTAAAAACTAGTTTTTGAAGGAGATGGAAAATTGGATACAAATAAATTTAAAAAATATATATTTATAATCTACACACTAGATGCTAAAAATCAATAGTTTATATCATCTTCAAATTCACAATGGTTTAGTGGCAATAGGTGTCTGAATGCAAAGACTTTTTTCCAAATTGTTCATTTAAATGTCAAAATTTACAAAAAAGTTGGTCACACTATTGTAGGACCACCCTTTTGGTGAGGACCACATTCCAAAGATCCATGGGGGAGCCTTGAAAAGTTAAAGGAATGCCCAAAAAATAAAAGATTTCCCCATCTCCGATCCACTTCCACCCATACTAGATTATCCATGGTGCACTTGGGAGAAAGGATTGCCTATAACACTAGGTTTTGTGCCATGGAATTGCCAATGTAGAAGCCAAACAAAAAGTATGAAGGTACTAGAGCAGCTCCCAAAGATTGTGCTTATCTTCAATGAGAGTGAGAAAGGACTTATCCACAAAATGGCCAATGACAAACTGAGAAGGTGACTTTGGCAGGGAAATACCCCTGAGATGCCCACTTGAGATAGCATTAGCCAAAAGATATCCAAAGCCTTCAATAACCAAAGCATACAAAGAGGGGGCCAGAGGGAAACCTTGGCAAATGGACCAAAACAACCCTAATGCTGAAGATTGACGATCATTGATAGTGATATAGCCCAAAGCATTCCCAAAAAGCTTCTTCATAGATTGGATAAAATGGGGACCAAACCCGAGAGCTCCTATCATAGAGAGAATGAAAGACCATTCAATCCGATCATATGCTTTGGAAAAGTCAATCTTTAGCCTCATTTTTTGGTTCATTAGGTTCTCTAATTTTTTACCACACTTTTCAAATCCTCTATCATTATATGTCATTCTTTTCATAATTTTAAAATCAATACTTTTTTTTTTCAAAAAAAGTATTATTATTCTCATCACATCTAGCAGGTTTGCACCAGGTTTGTAGATTCAAAAACAACATCATCTACATATTTAGATTCTTTATCATAAGAACCTTCAACTTTAGCAAATAAACCAAGTGATCAAAACAAATCTTCTGTGTCTCATGCAAGATATCACAAACTAATGGCTTTAAATACTAACACTCAATTTCTTTTTCCAAAAACTTCAAGTTTTCTTCAAATTCTTTTTTCTTTTGTTTGACCACATTAAACAACTTTAATCTATCTTGTAGCTCTTTATTTGTGCTTTAATTTCTCCAATTCTTTTTAAAGATTATCAAATTTCATACAAACATTCATATCTTTATTTTTCAAACCTATTTACACTTGTTATTAATTTTGAATTATTTTTCTTAATGTTCATCAATTCTTCCACCAAATCATGTTTTTACTTTTTGTTTTCTCTCTTTCCCCTAAGTTTTGCATTCAAATAAAAAATTTAAACTCACCTTACTTATACATTTGGCTATGATTTTGCTACAATTATCTTCATTTAGTAACTTTATGTGCCTTCACTCTTCTAATACTTTCTTCGTTATGCTTCTATAACCAATCCTCTACTAGATATGATTGTATCTACAATGTCAATGATATTTTCTTTTATGAACACTACGACAATTGATAAGTAGGAGATATTTTTACAGAGAATCAAATTGTGATATAGCTATTTAGATTCAATTGTGCAGTTTTTAAGTCGAACTCATTGACCCACGTTCTATGAGTACTGGTTCACAATAACCCATCTCTCATGAGAATGAATGGAACATTTAGCACTTATTGTATCTACGTGCTTCAAGGTTCCATAATTCATATAGCATTTTTGAACTATACATTTGCTATTGAAGACTAAGATGTCATTTTGTAGATCAAAAGCTTTATCTCCATTGTTCACCACACCTCTAATCAGAGTTATTTAAATTTTATTTTAATTAGAACTCCATTAGATACAGAGTACGTATGTGTAAAGTTATGACAGATTTGAGACTTTTAAATAAATTTGATTTTAATATTATAAAGATGCAGCCATTGAACTTAAAAAGCAGGTCATAAAGAAACGGAACCAGAGCCAGTTCAAAGAGGAAACGTGTCAATATAGATTTTTGTGCAGAATAAAATAACAAGTATGAAATTGAATATGCGGGATCATGCTCTTTGGTGAATCAGCCGCCTAGAAAGCCTTATCCATTTCCTTGAGAGTTGTTTTTTTTTGTTTTTTGTGTTTATTTGCATTTCTTTCATGAATGTTGTCATGACAGTACACTGGAAACTTCGACACAGCAGGCATAGGAGATTCTATTCAAATAAACGTAGTCAAATTCAAGGAAGAAAAAAATTATTAAAGAATGATGTTTTGTCTTATTATATTGAACGATGCAATGGCCTTGACGGAGGAACAAGCGAGCGAAAGAAGGTAGGATGACTCGACGGGTTTTTTTGCTTTGGTCAAGCTAATTTTAGATAACAAGTAGACGACAAGAAGAATACAATGAGAAATCAGATGAACCAAAAAAAAACAGGAGCTAAACAAGGCCGAGAGAAGAACAATACGTTAAGAGGGAATACAGATGAAGAAGATTTGACCAGACATCCTTTGTTTCTCACGCCAAGAGAGAGGAAAACTTGAAGGAAACGTAACTATGGATACAAATGGACTCTTAGGGCCCGTTTGGGTGCTGGAATTAGAGCTCATATTTGGGAATTAGATTTTGGATAATTCAATTTTATGTTTGTGTCCATCCAAAAAACTAGAATTGGAATTTCGAAATTCTAATTTTGCCCACAAAATGGGCATTTCATCTTCCACTTGAAAAGGTGAAATTAGAATTTGAGGCTCTAATTCCACTTTTCAAATGCTAATTTTGAAAAGTCCGTTGGGTCCGCGTGCAATGGATAATTTTTGAGGTCCGCATTTTGACCGTTTGCATTTTTGGTTCCCATTTCATTTTCACCGTTTGCATTGCAAATCGGCTACTCTGCAAAGCGGCATCAACCTCGGCATTTGCGTGGGAGCTTCGTTGTTTGGTAAGTTTGGACACTTTCTCCTCTTTGCGTTTCTGTTCACCAGCAGTGGGTTTAGGGTTTTTTTTATCTTATTGTTTCCAACTCTGCAACGGATCTCATCATCGGATAAACTCATCTATTTTCTCATCTTGTTGTAGGTTTCAGGTAAATATCCACAAATTTTAATAATATTCTTCCCTGTTTGTTTGCATTACTTGTCTTTGTAGGTTAACTGATTCTAAAATGGACTCTTATTTTATCTGCTCACGTCGCCACAATAGATTTTCACGTAGATGAAACATTTCTTACCCCATGCCATTTTAAAATCCCACGGCTTGAAATCTTAGGGTTTGAGTTTGGTTATCATTTTGTTATAATAGCTTGTGTGTATACTACATTTCATATCATAGGCCAAGCCTAAGTAATGCACATAAAATCTAGATTTATTTCTGGCACAAATGAGTTAATATTGCCATGGTTGACAATCCTGGCTCTACCCCCGCCAAAATAATTGCACATGAAGCAAGTGAACTTGTGTTTGCTTCTACACCCATGAGTTAACTTGTCTCTGCTTCTACACCCATGGGTTTATAGCTGTAAAAATTCTGGCTCTAGACTTGGAATCATGTTTTACTTCAAACTCTGAAAATTTTGCTTTTACTACCTCATGGCTTATGTGTGAAACACTTTGTTTCTGAGCATGGGAGGGAGATAAGAGCTAATTTTCTAAATGTTGTATAGTGTTCGAAGTCTGAGATTGCACATACAAGGCTTATAATTCTTCTAAATTTGGCATTACTTGGTATCATTTTAGATTAAGGGCAGACTAATCTAAAAGTTAATAAAATTAGGGTCTGAAGCTCCTTTGGCACACCTTAGTGCAGGAAGTATTCAATGGATTATTTTTGTCCTTTGGAAAACTTTGTGTTCAAGTCTGATAGATGTAACATGTTAGAAGATTGAGAATGTATTTGGATTGAAAAACTGTGATCCTATAAGAGCACTATGTGATCTCAATCTTGAGAAAGTAATGCAATAATCCCAATTTTATCATGGCAAATCCATCTTGCTAAACAACTGTCAACTTGACAATGGATGAGATGCTCCTTGTAACCATCAAATCATCAAATTAGAGAACCAAAAAAGTTGCAATAAATTGTAGGCATTTGCATTTGGGTGGCATCATGAGAGCCTTATTGAGAGAAGAAAGGAGTTTGTCTTGACATACCAAGCTGCAAGGACCTCTTTGAGCCTATAGAGAGACTCTCGCAACCATCAAAATAATGAGGAATCCTTATGTTTGCCACAAAAAAATCTCCTTTCAAAGATAAGAGCTAATTTTCTAAATGTTGTATAGTGTCTGAAGTCTGAGATTGCACAGAAAAGGCTTAGAATTCTTCTGAATTTGGCATTACTTGTTATCATTTTAGATAAGGGCAGACTAATATGAAAGTTAATAAAATTAGGGTCTGAAGCTCCTTTGGCACACCTTAGTGCAGGAAGTATTCAATGGATTATTTTTGTCCTTTGGCAAACTTTGTGTTCAAGTCTGATAGATGTAACATGTTAGAAGATTGAGAATGTATTTGGATTGAGCAACTGTGATCCTATAAGAGCACTATGCGATCTCAATCTTGAGAAAGTAATGCAATAATCCCAATTTTATCATGGCAAATCCATCTTGCTAAACAAATGTCAACTTTAGTGACAATGGATGAGATGCTCCTTGTAACTATCAAATCATCAAATTAGAGAACCAAAAAAGTTGCAATAAATTGTAGGCATTTGCATTTGGGTGGCATCATGAGAACCTCATTGAGAGAAGAAAGGAGTTTGTCTTGACATACCAAGCTGCAAGGACCTCTTTGAGCCTATAGAGAGACTCTTACAACCATCAAACTAATGAGGAATCCTTATGTTTGCCACAAAAAAATCTCCTTTCAAAGATCATCAAGAAGAAATGCACTCTTCATGTCCATTCGATGTATAATCCAACCATAAGCTACAACAATGACAAGAGTTAGTTGAATGGGGCCAATTTTAACAATGACAAATGTTTTCATGTAATAAACACTAGGACCTTGTGAGAAACCTTTGACCACTTGTTGTGCCTGATCTATACATCCACTTACACTAAATTAGTTTCTTCTCTGAGGAAGTGGAACAAGTTCCATGTATTGTTTTGAACCAAAGGGTTGTATTCTTCTTTCAAAATGCTACCCCATCCAAGAATACTTGATGCCTTATGAAATGATTGTGGATTTGAAGTTGTGGCAATATAGGCACATGGAAGATCCCTATGTTGTGACCAAAGACCAAGGCACCAATAAGGAAAATTATTCTCTATCAGATTGTATATATTAAGAAGCACCCAAGTTAATAATCCACTACTTAGTAGAATCTTTTGAGGTAAAAAGTGGCATTACATTTTTTTAGATTTAGGAGAGCATTAAATGTGTGAATCAATGGTTTGACACTTTTGTCCCTATGATTGACTAGCCACCAAACTTGAGACTCGGATGCCTTTATGGCCCTTGAAGAGTAGCTTTTGTTGGCTGTACATCAATATTTTAGAAATGATTCAAATGGGAGCATAGTATATTCTTTTTTCATAGTCAACCTACGAGTGTGAAGCTATAAACAAAGGCAACATATTTTGGACCAAGTTAATTTAATGAACTATTCTCTCCATTCTCTTCTCTTGTTTTTTTGCCTTGATGATGGATCATAGCAATTGATCTGAATCATTGGAATACAAAAATCAATCTTAATCTAGAAGCAATGCAATTTGATAAATGTCCATTTATTAGTATGGGGGATACAAATATTTAGTAATTTATAGGGGCTTCTTGGTGTGTTTGGGTGACTATCTTTCCTCCCTAGTGTGTATTGTTTTGTCTAGATTCATGCACAACACTAAAGAGACTTGGGAAAAACTTAAAATATTATATGGTGAAATAGATGAGGTTATGATATTAGTTAAGCAGGCAAGAAGAGGGGTGGGAAGAACGAAAAGAGTAGGGTGAAGGGAGAAAACTAAAAACTACAGAAATATAATCAAAATCTTTATTATTTAAGCCTACACAAATTGTGTATGTAAATGCTATTGATACAGTCCGTTAATGATATATTCATACTTACAAAGATTCAGTTTGCAAATTTTTAAGGGTACTGATTCACCCCTCCCCTCTCAGTACATATCTTTCCATAATCCCAACAGGTTTGATCACATAAACACCTAGTTTGAGTAGAATATCCAAAGGAAGAGTAGACACGACCAAATCGAAAGTCTGTTGATTTGGCCAAATGAGACAAAATTTGGCTTGTCGGTCTTCCCAAGAATGAAGATTCATAGTAGCTCTAGAAAATAGGTCATTGGGAGTGCGAATTCTATGATTGTGAAAATGTAGAGCATGGACTCCATGAAAAAGACCTAAAGAAAGCCCTTGAATCTAAATGAGCAAAGACCATGTCAAAAATTGTTCTAGTTAAAAGAGAGACCATCCTTAAAGATGGAGCTAGCCCATCAGAGCTAGTGTTTGATAACTTCCAAGGCATGCTAAATGATTTTGGCATCAAAATTTCCTTGAATATACATTATATATTTCCTAATAAGATGGTTTTTAAAGTTAATCTCTTCTAGGAAGGCCTATTGGCTAAATATCCTGAGAAAATAGAATGCTCGAGGAGAACTGTCTAGGATTCATTAATAGAATTGAATTGAATGACCCATTTAGCACATAGGCCAATGCATCATTTATGGGTAGAGAGGAATATGAGTCCTCTTAACTCCCTAGGGAGACACAAAATGTAAGAAACCCTATCAAAGAGATGATTATTTGTAGTTGAAGCCCTCAGAAAATGGACTAAAACAACCCTAAAGCTGAAGATTGACGATCAATGTTAGTGATATAGGCCGAAGCATCCCCCAAAAGCTTCTTCACAGATTGGTTAAAATGGGGACCAAACCCCAGAGCCCCTATCATAGAGAGAATGGAAGGCCATTTAATTCGGTCACAGGCTTTGGAAAAGTCAATCTTTAGCCTCATTTTTTGGCTCATTAGGTTCTCTAATTTTTTACCACACTTTTCAAATCATCTAGAATCATTATATATCGTTGTTTTCATAATTTTAAAATCAATACTTTTTTTTTCAAAAAAAATTATTATTATTCTCATAACAGCTAGCAGGTTTGCACCAATTTTTTAGATTCAAACACAATATTATCTACATATTTAGATTCTTTATCATAAGAACCTTCAACTTTAGAAAATAAACCAAGTGACCAAAACAAATCTTCTTTGCCTCATGCAAGATATCACAAACTAATGGCTTTAAATACTAACACTCAATTTATTTTTCCAAAAACTTCAAGTTTTCTTCAGATTATTTGTTCTTTTGTTTGACCTCATTAAACAACTTTAATCTCTCTTGTAGCTCTTTATTTGTGCTTTAATTTCTCTAATACTTTTTAAAGATTATCAAATTTCATACAAACATTCATGTCTTTATTTTTCAAACCTATTTAAACTTGTTATTAATTTGGAATTATTTTTCTTAATGTTCATCAATTCTTCCGCCAAATCATGTTTTTGCTTTTTGTTTTCTCTCTTTCCCCTAAGTTTTGCATTCAAATAAAAAATTTAAACTCGCCTTACTTATACACTTGGCTATGATTTTACTAAAATTATCTTCATTTAGTAACTTTATGTGCCTTCGTTCTTCTAATATTATCTTCGTTATGCTTCTATAACCAATCCTCTACTAGCTATGATTGTATCTACAATGTCAATGATATTTTCTTTTATGAACACTACGACAATTGATAAGTAGGAGATATTTTTTACAGCGAATCAAATTGTGATATTGCTATTTAGACTTAATTGTGCAGTTTTTAAGTCGAACTCATTGACCCATGTTCTATGAGTACTGGTTCACAGGAACCCATCTCTCATGAGAATGAATGGAACACTTAACACTCATTGCATCTACGTACTTCAAGACTCCATAATTCATATAGCATTATTGAACTGTACATTTGCTATTGAAGACCAAGATGCCCTTTTATAGATCAAAAACTTTATCTCCATTGTTCACCACACCTCCAATCAGAGTTATTTAAATTTTATTTTAATTAGAATTCCATTAGATACAGAGTACGTATGTGTAAAGTTATGACAGATTTGAGACTTTTATATAAATTTGACTTTAATATAACAAAGACGCGGCCATTGAACTTAAAAATCTGGTCATAAAGAAACAGAACCAGAGCCAGTTCAAAGAGGAAACGTGTCAATATAGATTTTTGTGCAGAATAAAATAACAAGTGTGAAATTGAATATTCGGGATCATGCTCTTTGGTGAATCAGCCGCCTAGAAAGCCTTATCCATTTCCTTGAATATGCAGGATCATGCTGTTTGGTGAATCATGCGGGATCTTTTTTTGTGTTTATTTACATTTCTTTCATGAATGTTGTCATGACAGTACACAGGAAACTTTGACACAGCAGGCAGGAGAGATTCTATTCAAATCAACGTAGGCTACCTAGTCAAATTCAAGGAAGGAAAAAATATTAAAGAATGATGTTTTGTCTTATTATTTGGCTGCACTCAAAATGATACTCTTATTGAAAGAGTCCATTTTATATCATTTACAAGTTCGTTATATTATTATTTGAATAAAATGATAAAATTTACTATTTTTTATTAATAGTATGAATAAAATAATCATACAAAAGGATCAACCAAAGCAACTGTAGGAAAGAATGAACAGTTTGCCACCTTCATTGACTATTGACTTACATGGTGGACATAGACATTACAAAAGTCTTTAAGAAAGCTAGAATTTGAACTGTTGGCATAGAAACAAAAATGAATATCGACAAAATTAAACCGATATACAAAATGACCAAAAAACTTTCATGACATAGGGATAATTAATTCTCCCAAATACTCGGATCAACATTCAGAAGAATTTGGTGTATGGAAGCAACCGATCAAGGTGAGTTTTCATCATACACAGGATGACCAAACATATCATGTAGCCCCTCCACATGTTCATTTGATTAATAGATGTTGGAGCATCAATTTATACTAAAAAGAGGTTGTTTGCAGTTAAATCGGTCTAGTCTATGGTGCTCATGAAAATGAATACGATAATGTAACATTAGGTGAATTTCTAAAGGTAATGCAACCATTGTTTCTATCTTTTTTAGTGTATCTCAAAAGAGGACTACTAACAATGCTTGCAAAATTACAAGTGTTTAACATGTGATGCACATCATCAATGAGCTTGTTATTGTGAGAGTGGCAGATGGACATGGATTAATCACAACACACAAACTACAAAAAGTATCAAATATAGAATCTTGTTAAATTCATCAAAGTGCTATAGTATTGAAGTATTCATCAATCATCCTCTTGATACAAACACTATAAATGTTGGGAATGCTAGAACATTTAAGTCACTTTCCATCTCTTGATCATTTGTATGATAACAAGCCATTACAATTGATTATTATATAGTGGTCTTCACAAATACAAAGATAATTCTAGAACTTATGCTGGCATATCCAAATTAACAAATATTTGATATTTTTTTCTTGTATCGTATCTTGAAAACTTTCTAGTTTCCTTCTAGAATACTTCATTTACAATTTTTCTTTTTATTTAACGATTGTTGGTGGGAGGAATTGCATATTCCAACACCCCCTCTTTATTTCTACCACAAATGCTTCACTATTTCCAAATCGTCTCTAATTATTGAAAATTCCACTCTACCAAATGATCTGCAAATCTTCAAATATTCAATCTAAAAGTAAACTTCTTGCAAACTCACTATCTATGACTTTCCATTTTATATGTTGTATGTGATATCTCTTGCCCTTCTCATACATTCAAACTTCTTTTGATTTCTATCATTCTCCACAAATGAATTTTAACACTTGAACAACCTTTTAAACATGCTTGTAATCATTTTCCAATTCAACCCAAAACTTCTTGCACTTAATTAATCTATATAAAACCTATCACAAATTTATTATTCCACTCTTTGTTTCAACACATCCTTTAAGAATGATTTCTCAAACCACATATGTTAGAGTGACGTATATCCAAACACATTGATCTTTTCCATGTCCTCTCTTATTATAATAAGAACACCAAATGCACTGTATTATTTGAACTAATTTATTTAAATAATTTGTAACACTATAATATTATCTGAGAACTTCATATTTTAGCCTCATTATAGGCTCGATAAATTATCTGATTCTTTGACTATACTTTGCTAATCCTCTGTTATTATATCCTATTGTTTTTATGATTTTAAGATGACTATTATTTGCAAATTAATTTTTATTATTCTTGTTGCATTTAAATAGATTTGTAGATTCAAATACACTATAATCTACATTCTTTTATTGATTTTAACATATTAAATATCCAGGTATTAGGATTGACAGATAAATGGTAGGTCATTAACAAACTGAACCAACCGTAAGAGAAAACGTGTACATTTGCAGAAATGTGAGAATATAATATGAGATGGGAGGAATTGAATATGTGGGTTTATCCTGCTTGGTGAGTCAGAAGCTTAAATAGCTTTATATGGAGATTTCTTGTGTTTTGTTTTTACATTGCTTTCATGAATGTCGACCTGACAGCACATTGGAAACTCCAACACAGCAGGCAGGAAATATTTTATTTCAAATCAATGCAGACAAATTCAAGGAAATTCAAAAAAGAGAGTAAAGATTGTTAGGCAACGTATTGCCATCTTTTGTCTTTATCATTGGGCCTGTATTCAAAATAATAATAATTTTTTTTGGATGATTTTATATCGTTTATTAGCTTGATTTATTCAAAGGCAGGAAAGAATAATAATAATTTTTTTGATGGAAGATTTTATAGCATTCACTAGTTTATATAAAGAGTTTTCAGATAAAGAGTTCTCATCTATGATACTAACAAAAAGGTGATGAGATCAAATTGTTTATATGTTTTTTATTGAATCTAAGAAGAGGGATACTAACACTGCTAAAGAAATCATATGAATAAACATAATGCACATCATTACTAAACTTGTTGCTATGTTGGTGGTGGGTGGACATGGATCAATCACAACACACAATCTATACAACACATCAAATATAAACTATAAAAATATCAAAGATAGAATCTTGTTAAATTGTTCAAAGTGGTATAATGCTAGAGGATTCATTAATCACTTTCTCGATACAAGTATTACAAATGTTTGGAATGTTGTACAACATTCAACTCATTCTCTATCTCTTGATCATGTGATGATCTAAATACCCTTGATAACAAATGGTTACAATCACTTCATTATGTCTTGACAAATATAAAGATGATTCTAGAACTTAAGTCTACATTCTAAAATAACAAATATTTAAATTTTTTTTATGTTTATCTAGAAACTTACTAGTTCCCTTCTAAAATATTTCATTATATAATTGTTTTTCTCATTTGATGATTGGTGGTGGAAGAAATTGTGTGTTCCAACAATCTCCATTAATTTCTACTACAAATGTCTCAACACATATAATTCCCAAATTGCCTCTTATATCTTGAAAATTAGTTTTTACCTCAAATTGATTTTGGAATCTTCAAAACTTCAATCTAGTACACTCTCTACAGACCCAGTAATAGTTTTCCAATTTTAATTATGTTATAGTTTTTTCAATTCTTTCAAAATAGTTATTATTATTCTTGTCACATCTAAAAAGATTTCTAGACTCAAGCACACTATTATTTGCATCTTTACATTTTTTATCATAAGAAGCTTCAACTTTATCACATAAACCAATTAATTAATCAACTGGAAAAAAAAATTATGTGCCACATGAGATATCACAAACTAAGGGATTTAAATTCATCAATTTTCCTTTTTTTTTTTTTTTTCATATTTTAGAAATTCTAATTGTTCTTTTCATTCCTTATTATTTGTTTTGATCTATTTGAACAACTTCAATATTTCTTCTAGCTCTTAATTTGTGTTTTAATTTTCTCTAATTCTTTTCTAAAATTACCAATTTCACACAAATATTCATATTTTTATTTTTCAAACTCCTTTAAAAATTCTCAACAATTTTGAAATGATGTACTAGTTGATGGATGTTCACACCCTATTCCAAAACTTCATATTTCACATACATATCAATTGTGGCATTGCCAATTATGACATCTGGAAAACTCCTTCTTGGTGGATGGTTATGCTCTGATCCAAAGCCCACCTAAACTTAAGAAGAAAAAAAAGAAATATTTTTGGGGAGCTTGGGTGCTCCTGCACTAGATGCAAAATTTGTGAGCATAGGCTCACAAAATGGAGTTAAATAGTTGAACTACTCTTCTAGGTTGTAAACAACCTACAACAGACCCCATTGCTACATTAGGTATATCAAAAGTATTCTTCCTTTGTCTTTTCCAACACTTAGCTAGGACACTTGCTGACCTTCTCCACCAAGTGTGTCCTCTTATCCTCTTCCCTCTTGTGGACTCATGTCCACTACAGTGTGATCTCCTTCATGAATATCTCTCTTCTCCATCAAATACTCTCCTTTCCTCTCCTTCTTCCTGAAATCTTGTCTACCACAAATTGACCAACTCCACAAATATCCCGCAACATTTTCAACATGCTCTACCCAAAAACACTCAAGAACCATATCCAAATCTGTAATTACATTCTCTCTTACTTTCAACCTTGCCAATAATGGAAAAATGAACTCAACATTTTCGGATTTTATCTCATTCCCTTCTATTGCTCCAATATCCACTTCATCATCTGTAGCCTTTTCACATTCCATCACTATATTTGCATCTTCTTTATCCTCTTTATGATCCACTAACGTAACTTTCTCTGCTACTGCACTAAGCAAATATTCCTTCTCTTATTCTTGTCTCCAAGCATCACATAATATTAGACACTCATTAACCTCTTCCTTCTAACCTACCTCTTCATCCACTACCACTACCTGAACTTGTGAGCTAATTTCTTCTTCATCACTTTCATTCATCACTTTCACTCACCAATTGATAGTCTATCATGAACATTTCCTCTCCTCTTTTCTCTTCATTTGCATGGACTGCTCTCAATTATTTTGCCTTCCAAATGTAGCTCTCCTTTTTCAATGGAAATCTCCACATCCCATAGATCTCTTTCTAATATAATGCCAAGATCAGCAGGGGCCTCCTCATGACCCACCTCATTCTCTTTTTGGGCTCATCCTTTCATCTGCTACAATATTTCTGACACATTCACTTTCTTCTTTGCAACCTCTCAACCAATCAAGACTTCACACAACTTCAATGATTATTTTGAGCTTTGCACAATCACTTCACACTCTCAAGTGTAAACTGCCTCATGGTTGCTGATCTATTTACAGGACTTCACTCTTCACTTGCAAACCTCGGTACAAATTGCCTCACATTTGATACGCTACCTATGAACTTAAAACCTTTAGATCTAATTTAGTGCAAGAAAAGAACTCCCAACTGCCCTACAACCTCAAACTCAAACATAAAACAAACAAATAATCTCTATTATTAATTTTAATATTCAAATTGCAACGAATTCACAAACCCAATTTTTACGAAATCAACCTTCTAATGGCCTCTCTTTTCCTCACATCGATTTGTACCACATCTTTGGCCTACCTCTCTGGAGTTACTTCAACAATCTTTTGGCCATTCCCACACCAACCTAGTCAATACCCACCCACAATATCATTTTCTTCTTTGGCTTCCTTAACCATTGGTGCTCTCTCTTCTTTTTAAACTCATGTCAACATCAGTCTAATTTCTATTGACTAGATGAATTGATATTGCTTCTTGATCAATTTCACATTTTCATCCATCGAATCCCCCTCCTTTAAACTTCCTCACCTCTACCAGTATTGCCACCTCAATGTAGCATTAGCCTTCTCTTCTCTCCTCTCCATTTCCTAAAAGATAACAGCCTTCGGTGTTTTAGATTGCTAGAAAAAGGTTGGAATTTGATGTTACACCTGCCACCCAATTTTCTTAGAGGTTTCTAAAGCCTTTTTAACCATTCCATTTTGCATAGATCATGCAATCCATTGGACTACAATTAATCTATACTTCCAAATTTGTGTATGTGGTAATTGCAGTTACAACATCTAACAAAATTCCAATCTTTTTCTGCTTTGATGGATTTCCAAACATTGCGTCAAAGCTTCCAGTTTACACAGGCTGGTGGAGGATGTTGAATTTGGCTTCACTATTGCCATTTTGATTTGCTTCACAAAAAATCCTTTCTTAGTGCATAGTCTGCAATCATTGTATTCTGTGGGATAACATTTCTTAGTGCATTGTCTATATTACCACAAAGTTGTATGTGGAAATGAAGGCCAATGACTTTATTTATAACCTGGTATGTCCACAAGTTCTACTATACCCATATTGGCATCATATTTATGAAATATCATCAAAAGATTTGTTGGTGTTGAAATCAACAAATAGGTTGGTTACAAGATTATGAGGAGAGAATTGATGTATGAGTTGATGGGTTTTTGATGAGTTTGACACCTTCATTGACTATTGACTTATATGGTAGACATAAACATTACAAAAGTCTTTAAGAAAGCTAGAATTTGTACTGTTGGCATAGAAACAAAAATGAATATCGACAAAATTACCGATATACAAAATAACCAAAAAAATTTCATGACATGGGGAGAATTCATTCTCCCAAATCAACATTCGGAAGAATTTGGCGTAATGAAGCAATCGATCGAGGTGAGTTTTCATCATACACAGAATGACCAAACATATCATGTAGCCCCTCCACATGTTCATTTTATTAATAGGTGTTGAAGCATCAATTTATACTAAAAAGAGGTTGTTTGCAGTTAAATAGGTCTAGTCTATGGTGCTCATGAAAATGAATACGATAATGTAACATTAGGTGAATATCTATATAAAGGTAATGCAACCATTGTTTCTATCCCTTTTAGTATATCTCAGAAGATGACTACTAACAATGCTTGCAAAATCACAAGTCTTAACATGTGACACACATCATCAATGAGCTTGTTATTGTGATAGTGGCAGATGGACATGGATCAATCACAACATGCAAACTGCAAAAAAAATCAAATATAGAATCTTGTTAAATTCATCAAAGTGCTATAGTACTAAAGTATTCACCAATCATTCTCTTGATACAAACACTAGAAATGTTGGGAATGCTAGAGCATTTAAGTCACTCTCCATCTCTTGATCATTTGTATGATAACAAACCATTACAACTGATTATTATATAGTGGTCTTCACAAATACAAAGATAATTCTAGAATTTAGGCTGACATATCCAAAATAACAAATATTTAATATTTTTCTCATGTATCGTATCTTGAAAACTTCCTAGTTTCCTTCTAAAATACTTCATTTACAGTTTTTATTTTTATTTAACGATTGTTGGTGGGAGAAATTGCATATTTCAACACTCCTGTATTTCTACCATAAATACTTCACTATTCCTAAATTGTTTCTTATTATTGAAAATTCTACTCTACCAAATGATCTACAAATCTTCAAATATTCAATCTAAAAGTAAACTTCTTGCAAACTCACTATCTATAACTTTCCATTTTGCATAATGTCCTACAAGACTATGTGATACCTCTTACCCTTCTCATACATTCAAACCTCTTTTGATTTCTAACATTCTTCACACATGAATTTCTACACTTGAACAACCTAACATGCTTGTAATCATTTTCCAATTCAACCCATAACTTCTTGCACTTAATTAATCTATATTTAAAACTTGTCATAAATACATTATTCTACTCTTTGGTTCAACACATCCTTTAAGATTGATATCTCAAACCACATATGTTACAATGGCGTATATCCAAACACAGATCTTTTCCATGTCCTCTCTTGTTATAATAAGAACACCAAATGTACTGTATTATTTGAATTAATTTATGTAAATAATTTATAACACTATAATATTATCCAAGACCTTCATATTTTAACCTCATTATAGGCTAGATAAATTATCTGATTCTTTGATCACACTCTTCTAATCCTCTATTATTATATCCTATTATTTTTATGATTTTAAGATTTTTATGATTTTAAGATGACTATTATTTGCAAATTAATTTTTATTATTCTCGTTGCATTTAAATAGATTTGTAGATTCAAATACACTATAGTCTATGTTCTTTTATTGATTTTAACATATTAAATATCCAGCTATTAGGATTTACAGATAAATGGTAGGTCATAAACAAACTGAACCAACCGTAAGAGAAAACGTGTACATTTGCAGAAATGTGAGAATATAATATGAGATGGGAGGAATTGAATATGTGGGTTTATCCTGCTTGGTGAGTCAGAAGCTTAAATAGCTTTATCAGTTTCCTTTATATGGAGATTTCTTGTGTTTTGTTTTTACATTTCTTTCATGAATGTCGACCTGACAGCACATTGGAAACTCCGACACAGCAGGCAGAAAATATTTTATTTCAAATCAATGCAGACAAATTCAAGGAAATTCAAAAAAGAGAGTAAAGATTGCTAGGCAACGTATTGCCATCTTTTGTCTTTATCATTGGGCCTGTATTCAAAATAATGATTTTTTTTTGGATGATTTTATATCGTTTATTAGTTTATTTTATTCAAAGGCACGAGAGAAAAATAATAATTTTTTGATGGAAGATTTTATAGCATTCACTAGTTTATTTTATTGATGGATACAGGAGAGCATCAAGAGGTTTTTTCAGATAAAGAGTTTTCATCTATGATAGTAACAAAAATGAAGATGATAAGAGGCGATGAGAACAAATTGTTTATATGTTTTTTATTGAATCTAAGAAGAGGGATACTAACAATGCTAAAGAAATTATATGAATAAACATAATGCACATCATTACTAAACTTGTTGCTATGTTGGTGGTGGGTGGACATGGATCAATCACAACACACAATCTATACAACACATCAAATACAAACTATAAAAATATCAAAGATACAATCTTGTTAAATTGTTCCAAGTGGTACAATACTAGAGGATTTATTAATCAATTTCTCAATACAAGTATTACAAATGTTTGGAATGCTACAACATTCAACTCATTCTCTATCTCTTGATCATGTGATGATCTAAATACCCTTGATAACAAATGGTTACAATCACCTCATTATGTCTTGACAAATATAAAGATGATTCTAGAACTTAGGTCTACATATCTAAAATAACAAATATTTCATTTTCTTTTATGTTTATCTTGAAACTTACTAGTTTCCTTCTAAAATACTTCATACACAATTTGCCTTTCTCATTTGATGATTGGTGGTATAAGAGATTGTGTGTTCCAATGATTTCTATTAATTTCTAGTACAAATGTCTCAACACAAATAATTCCCAAATTACCTCTTTTATCTTGAAAATTCATTTTTACCTCAAATTGATTTTGGAATCTTCAAAACTTCAATCTAGTACACTCTCTACAAACCCAATAATAGTTTTCCAATTTTCATTATGTAACAATTTTCTCGATTCTTGATCCATAATTTCATTCACATGCAACTTTTCATAGGTTCATTCTTCCACTCTTTGTCCAAACAAATCCTTTTAGAATGATTTCTCAAACTGCATATGTTACAAGGACGTATATGTTTTGATTAATTAAAATCAAGTTTTGAAAGGCCTCAAAACCTTGTACAAAAACGTAATAGATATAGCAATATAAGGCTTAGATACAACAGTGGAGACCACCAAAACAACAGAGGGATAAACCACCAGAAAACCCCCACCAGTGGACAACAGTCCTCAACAAGGGACCTTACGATTTAAATTTAGAGTCACCCTTGTAGGACCGAAGATTCATATCCAAAGGAGGAACTGAAGGCTTTGGTTTCTTTCCTTTCACAGTTGTCCAACCATCCTCCAATTTGGCAGCATAATTTAACCAAACCCCTGAAGAAACAGAAGAATGGCCGACCAGAGAAGAATCAGCCCCCAACAACAAATTCTCCCTAGGAAAAATCAGAAAAGGCGAACCCACAGTTGTAGCAGACTGGACAAAAAGGTCAACAGTCTGGATAGCAACAACAACCAAAGCACTATCAGTCTGGACAACAGTAGCATGCTAGACAACATAGTCAACAGTCTGGACACCAGCCAAAGCCACATCAGAACTTGTAGGGATAGCCAGAACAGGCGGTGCCAAAACAACACCCATCGTAGAACCACCTCCCAGAGAAGCAAGAACCTCCTGAGAAGAACCCACAACCTACTCACTAACCACAACAGAAGATTTATTCACAATATAATGCTCGGAAGAGACACCTGACCACCAAGAAGGCAGTCGTTTCGATTTTACCTTCTCAAAATCACATCAAGCAGCCACATGGCCAGTCAAATGACATTTCCTGCAGCGGAAGGGAATACCTTCACAATCCAGAGTCTATGTCCAAGAACCCTGAGGGGAGACCAAGAAATTTTTTTTCAGGAAGACCAGGTTAGAGACATCTATCTCAACAAGGATGCGAGCAAAAGTCGAATGAAGAACATTAGAGGTTGCCGCATCCACAATCTAGAAATCCCCAAGAGCATTCCCCACAGTCTCCAAAATAGAATCCAACCAAAGATGCATGGGAAGATTCGAAAGCCTAACCCAAATAGGAATCTTGTTAAAAGATTCAGAAAGCGAGTTGAAATCTTTATGCCAAGGTTTAGCCATCAGGGGGAATCAGTTATCCTAGGAGAAGCTATAGTCACACAAGATAGACTCCCTATCTTCAGCATTGCCAAATTTTACAATAAAAAAACCCCTTGCAGCCGGGTAAATCTGAATATCATTGGTTAAAATCGGCTCCCAATGGTTGGAAATCCAAGCATGAAGAGCAGAAAGAGAAGGCCAAAAGCCCCTAAATCTTAAAATAGCAGCATGCGAAGAGAAATCCTCTGCAGTTTCAAAAAATTTATCTACTACATCAGACTCTAACTGCACCCAAATGGGATTACTCATAGTCACAGGGGAAGCCACCCGGGTCCTCTTAATCCCTAAAGAGTGAAAAGGAACAGTCCCATAGAGGCCAGCTTCAAAAGTGGCAACATTAGTATACGAACTAGAGGCACCAGCACCAGAACCTGGCAAAGTCTGAGACCGTCTATGAGCAACAACCCCAGCCATAGCAACAAACTACCCAGAAGCAACACCAGCAGGGGAAGGCCCAACACCTGTCGGAGCGCCGGAGGCATACTTGTAGAATCGTGACGGCCAACATTCACATCAGGGGTAAGCCCAACACTCATCGAAGTCCCTGCAGCAGCGTGACAGCCAAGAGTCCCCGCATAGGCATGGGTGGGAACAACAATAGAGCTGTACACGAGGATGACATTTTTACCAAGCATTACAAGGACGTATATGTTAATATATCCTATTACAATGATTTCTCAAACCATATTTATTACAATGACATATATCCCATCACATGTATTTCCATGCCCTTTACTACTACAATGAGAACATTGAATGCACTCCATTAGTTGAACCAATTTATTTGAATTTATAGCACCTATAATATTATTTTCTATAACTATGAAATATACAAGGCATTCATACTTTAGCCTCATTATTGGTTCAATGGATTCTCTTATTCTTTGACCATCTTAAATTGTCTACCTTTATATCTCATTCTTTTATGATTTTAAAATCAACATTTATTTCAAAATAGTAATGATTATTCTTGTCACATCTAAAAAGATTTGTAGATTCAAACACACTAAATTATTTCCATCTTTACATAGAACTTTATCATAAGAAGCTTCAACTTTATCACATAAACCAATTAATTGATCAATTGGAAAAACAAATTATGTGCCACATGAGATATCACAAACTAAGAGATTTAAATTCATCATTTTTTCTTTCTTTTTTTTTCCTTTTCTTTTTTTGTCATTTTTTCAGAAATTCTAATTGTTTTTTTCATTCCTTATTATTTGTTTTGATCTCTTTGAACAACTTCAATCTTTCTTCTAGCTCTTAATTTGTGTTTTAACTTTCTCTAATTCTTTTCTAAGATTACCAATTTCACACAAATATTCATATTTTTATTTTTCAAACTCCTTTAAAAATTTTAATCAATTTTGAAACGATGTACTAGTTGATGGATATTCACACCCTATTCCAAAGCTTCATATTTCACATACATATCAGTTGTGGCATTGGCAATTACAACATCTAGAAAATTCCTTCTTGGTGGATGGTTATGCTTTGATCCAAAGCCACCTAAACTGTAGAAAGAAAATGAAATATTTTTGGGGAGTTTGGGCGTCCCTGCACTAGACGCAAAATTCATGAGCATAGGCTCACAAAATGAAGTTAAATAGTTGAACTACTCTTCTAGGTTGTAAACAACCTACAACAGACCCCATTGCTACATTAGGTATATCAAAAGTCTTCTTCCTTTGCCACTTTCAACACTTAACTAGGACACTTACTGACCTTCTCCACCAAATGTGTCCTCATGTCCAGTGCAGTGTGACCTCCTTCATGAATATCTCTTTTCCATCAAATACTCTCTTCTCTCCTCTCCATCTCCATGAAATCTTGTCTACCACAAATTGACCAACTCCACAAATATCCTGCAACATCATCAACATGCTCTACACAAAAACACTCAAGAGCCATATACAAATCTATAATTACATTCTCTTAATTTCAACCTTGTGAATAAAGGAAAACTGAACTCAACATTTTTGGATTTTATCTCATTGCCTTCTATCACTCCAATATCCACTTCATCCTCATTTTCATCATCTATAGCCTTTTCACATTCCATCACTACATTTCCATCTTCTTTATCCTCTTTAGCATCCACTAACGTAACTTTCTCTGCTGTTGCACTAAGCATATATGTCTTCTCTTATTCTTGTCTCCAAGCATCACATAATATCTTCTAGTACTTATAAAATATTAGACACTCATTAACCTCTTCCTTCTAACTTACCTCTTCTTCCACTACCTGAACTTATGAGGTAATTTATTCTTCATCACTTTCACTCACCAATTGATAGTCTATCATGACCATTTCCTTTTCTCTTTTCTCTTCATTTGCATGGACTGGTCTCACTTATTTCGCCTTCCAACTGCAGCTCTCCTTTTTCAATGGAAACCTCCACATCCCATAGCTCTCTTTCTAATATCATGCCAAGATCAGCACGGGCCTCCTCATGACCCACATCATTCTCTTCTTTGGGCCCATCCTTTCATCTGCTAGAATATTTCTCACACATTCACTCTCTTCTTTGCAACCTCTCAACCAATGAAGACTTCACACAACTTCAATGATTATTTTGAGCTCTGCACAATCACTTCGCACTCTCAAGTGTAAACTGCCTCATGGTTGCTGATCTATTTACATGACTTCACTCTTCACTTACAGATCTCAGTACAAGTTGCCTCACATTCGATACTCTGCCTATGCACTTAGAACCTTTGGATCTAATATATTTTGATGCAAGAAAAGAACTCCCAACTACCCTACAACCTCAAACTCAAACATAAAACAAACAAATAATCTCTGTTATTAATTTTAACATTCAAATTGCAACGAATTCACAAACCCAATTTTTACGAAATCAACCTTCTAATGGCCCTCTCTTTTCCTCACATTGATTTGTACCACATCTTTGGCCTACCTCCCTGGAGTTACTTCAGCAATCTTTTGGCCGTTCCCACACCAACCTAGTCAATACCCACCCACAATATCATTTTCTTCTTTGGCTTCCTTAACCATTGGTGCTCTCTCTTCTTTTTAAACTCATGTCAACATCAGTCTAATTTCTATTGACTAGATGAATTGATATTGCTTCTTGATCAATTTTACATTTTCATACATCGAATCCCCCTCCTTTAAACTTCCTCACCTCTACCAGTATTGCCACCTCAACGTGGCATTAGCCTTCTCTTCTCTTCTCTTCTCTCCATTTCCTAAAAGATAACAGCCTTCGGTGTTTTAGATTGCTAGAAAAAGGTTGGAATTTGATGTTACACCTGCCATCCAATTTTCTTGGAGGTTTCTAAAGCCTTTTTAAACTATTCCATTTTGCATAGATCATGCAATCCGTGGGACTACATTTCATTGATGCGTTCTATCAAATAATTCAGGTATCTATAATTCCAAATTTGTGTATGTGGTAATTGCAGTTACAACATCTAACAAAATTCCAATCTTTTTGTGCTTTGATGGATTTCCAAACATTGTGTCAAAGCTTCCAGTTTACAGAGGCTGTAAGGATGCTCGTGGAAGATGTGGAATTTGGCTTCACTATTGCCATTTTGATTTGCTTCACAAAAAATCCTTTCTTAGTGCATAGTCTGCAGTCATTGTATTCTGTGGGATAACATTTCTTAGTGCATTGTCTATATTACCACAAAGTTGTATGTGGAAATGAAGGCCAGTGACTTTATTTATAACCTGGTATATATTACCACAAAGTTGTCTACTATAGCTATATTGGCATCATATATATGAAATATCATCAAAAGATGAAATCAACAAATAGGTTGGTAACATGATTATCAAGGAGAAAATTGATGTACGAATTGATGGGTTTTTCTTCTTGTTCCATATAATTTGGATACATATCAATCGTGATAGTGTCAATTACAACATATAACAAATTTCTTCTTAGTAGATGGCTAAACTTTGATGCAAAGCTTTCTTAAATTGATGAAATATTTTTAAACAGTGATTATTGCTTTATCGGCCCAAATACTCTTTCACTAATTCTATTCTAGATGTATATCAAATTTAAGATTCAACATAGAAGAATAACTTATATTCATTCAAAGAATTTATTAAGGAATTCAAATAATTAGAAATGAAAAATTAATGTCTAGTGGGAGATCAAAAGCTTCATATTCAAATCACATATTGAACTAGCTTTGTCTCCATTGTTCTCCATACCTCCAATCAGAGTTATTTGGACTTAAGTGACTTCTCAGGTTTATTATGGTTAAAAAATTTCTTCACAGATGTTGATACATAATTAGAACTAGTTTGGGTACAGAGTAGGTATGTGTAAAGTTAATAATAGATTCAAGACTTATAAATACATTTGATTTTAATATAATAAAGATGAAGCCATTGAATTTAAAAGGCCGGTCATAAAGAAACGGAACAAGAACCAGTTCAAAGATGAAACGTGTCAATATAGACTCTGCAAAATAAATCAACAGCTATGAAGTTGAATATGTGGTATGCGAGTCAGTAGCTTGAAAGCTTTATCCATTTCCTTGGGAGTTCGCTTTTGTGTTTTTTTACATTTCAATCATGAATGTCAACCAGACAGCTCACTGAAAGATTGACGTTTTGTCATATCATTGGACCTTCAATCAAAATAATAACTTGAAAAACATTATATTATTTATGTGTTTGTTTTATTAATAGATGTTTGGGCATCAATTTATATTGAAGATGGGGTGTTTGTAGTTAAAAGAGTTTTCATCTATGGTGCTCGTGAAAACTAAGACAATAATAAAAAAGAAGGGTTGTTTGTAGTTAAAAGAGTTCTCATCTATGGTGCTCATGAAAATTAAGACAATAATTAAAAATAGGTGAATTGTTATATAAAAATAATGTGATCATTATTTATATTCTTTTTAGTGTATCTTAAAAGAGAACTTGAAGAGGGGTACTAATGATGCTTGTAAAATCACATGTGATTATGTAGAAATGTTTGGAATGCTAGAACATTTGTTTAGTACAAATAGTTTAGCAATCTTTTTTTATCCATGCTTTTGAGGATACTTGCTATTGTATCTTAATTTATCTATTATTTATAGATAAAACTATTGTGCTTAAATTTTAAGCTAAGGAATATCTTTGCTTTTCAATTTTATTCATATTTTTTCTCTACATTTTTCTTGAGGAAAGTTATATCTTTTGTAAATTCAAGTTATTTGTAATTAATGAAACAATCTATTCTCATTCTTCCTCTAGATTTTTTCTCTTTCATCTACAAGTTTTATTCTTTCTTTTTAGCTAGATCTATATTTTAATTTTTAGATTTAGTTAAAATTTTCATGGTATCGAAGCATACAGGAGCTAGGAAGAAGAAGCATAGATTATCTTTTGTAGGTATTGACGATTAGAGTTAATGAATAAAAATTACATTGTATTTGGGAGTGTTTGCAAAGGCCAATCTTCAGTAGTGAGGGTAGGAGGAGGGGGATTAAGAGGGGGTGGGTGCATGTGTGTTTCCCAATATCCCTCCCTCCCTACCCTCCTTCCATTTTTTATATTTTTGAACTGAGACAAGAGTCCATTTATGGGTGGGTTAATCATGTCTCTTCATATTTATTTTCATCTGTCTATCATAAAGATAACTTTATATTGTGTGTGTGAATTTTGTACCTGTCTGTAGACACAACACTTCAGTAAAACATTAGAGGTTAGCTTAAATCAAAATCGTGCAGTGAAATAGAAACTAATCTAACCAGGCAATTTACTGCCTTCTAGTGGATGCGAGTATGTATTCTCAGATTATACCGAGATCAGTGACCTTGACGATACCTAAATGAAAGATTTGAATGCAAAATCTAGATATGAATTAAATGCAAATTAATCTATATTTTTGGTTTTTCTATACAATTATGATGAAAAATGATATGAAATCTAATCTAGATGAAAAACTAATATGCAATGCAATTAATCTAACAATGATACACTAAATGATATGAAACTAAAACAAGATTGATCTCACCAAAAATTGTTGATTTGCAAAGAAGCTTCAATTTTTCAGATACCAATTCGCCAGCATAAGTTTGCAAATTCTGAGAGATGATTTTGACAGAGTAAGTATACAAACTTGTGAGATATGATTATGAAGAGCTAAGCCTTGATTTTATAGAAATCCAGGGCTTTGGGGATGCATGGAAAAAGCCATAAATCACTCAGATAAACTCAGGTTGATTTTTGAGTTATCAAAGAATAAAAGATAATTAATTCACAAAATCATGCAAAAACAACTTTTTAACTCAAATTAGAGTTGAGTTTATTTTTAAAACAACTTGAATTGATTTTCTGATTTCAAGTTTAACTATTTTTTTGAATGTGCATAATAATTACGAATAAAATAAATAAATAAAGTGATTTATCCTCAACTTAACTGATTTTAAGAATAAAATAATTGATTTATGGGTTAATCAATTATTAAATCAAACTTTTATTCAAAAATAATATCATTTAATATGACAACTTGCTTTAATTAATTAAATAAAAATTTAATCAATTAATGATAGAAATTTTGATTTATTGTCAAATTTAAATAATAATAATTAGGAATAAATATAATTTAATCCAATTAAATAATTAAGTGGCGGTATTAAATCTAATTAATTAAATATCTTAGAATATTCAATTAATCAAACTTTAGAATAAATAGGATTTATCACCAAATAATCATTAAATTAAAGATAATTAGGATAAATAGGAATATTACTAAGAATATTCTCCGATGTAAAATTTAGGATAATCAATTAAGATTCAATAATGTGCCAATGTGCCTTAGGTTAGGACTTTGATGTCGATTTTGTTCGGTGTGTCGATATAGGAGGTTAATGAACCTATAGCCCATTTTGGGGGTATTACATTTTGCCCCTCTTTGAATTGCTGTGCGGAGCGCAGTGGTTCAAAGATAGTCTGTGTATGATGTTTGAAATTGAAATTGATATGAGACAGAAACTGATTGAAAGATTCGAAGTTATTAGGTCCTGAATGACCAAAGATAATGTTGACTATAACATCAACGAACCAATGATTGCGAAAAAGTGTCAAAAATGTCTGATTCTGAACCTTATGATTGTGAAGAAGTGAGTGACCGATTCCAGACCTGATTGTCAATAAGAATCACATTGGTATCACATTTGAACCCTTCAGTTACGAAGAACCAAGGAAATAACACTAATGAACCAATGGTTATGAAAAATTGATACAGTTTACAAGATTAAGAGAATACCAGATTGATATGGGTCTTGATAAATCTGATATGCTCCAAGCGATGATTGATTTGCCCTGAGCGATGAGGTCTTTTTGATGAATCAACAACTAGACGTGGTTGTTGTCTTGATTACTGAGGAAAGATATGATTTTAGATGTAGATTATAGACTTGCATGATGTGCAATACCATGCCCCCTTCGGGATTAAAATTGAAATTTGACAAGAAAAGTCAGCGTTATAGTTGAGAAGCATGTTAATTGATTTGAGAAGTGGTTATATATGTCCGGGAACGTGTTATGCATCGTTTGGAGGTCCAGAAGACCAAGTTGAAATTTTGATAGTTTGATGTAAGATAATCAGTTAAGTTGAATACTGGATTTCTGTGTTGACAGAAGGTCGATTATGCAAGTAGTAGACCGTCCTAGGTCTAAAATTTTTAAATCATGATTTGACATAGTAAATGATCTCAAATTTTAATTTTGATCCTGAAATTGGATTCAGAACATCGAAATTAGCCAAGTGTACAATTTTCATGAAAAACGGAGCACTTTTGAAAATTAGGTCAAAAAGCTATATAAAGGCTGAAAGGGTCATTTTCAATTCATTTCAACCTTTTGACTTTATAAATCTTGTGGAGCCCTTTGAGCAAGAAAATGGCAAAACCAAACGTACCTGTGAGTTTGCATCGATTTGAGCGCAGCTAGAGACACCAGAGACCTCGGTAGTACAGACATCCAGTAGGTGGACCTCTATGCTTTGCTAAAAATTCAATTTTTCCATGTTTTATAGCATTTTTAGGAATTTCTCGTATGTTTTTTACTTTTGAATTTTCACATGTATGGAAACTCACACAACTCTCCAGTGAGACTCATATGACTTTCTAACTGTAGCTAGATTGTTGTCTCATAAGCCCCCACGACTCGTATCAAAGGGACCCAAGAGTCGTACGACATTCCGTCGGGTCCCTTGTAACTCGTACGAGGAGGAATGCATTATCATGTCACTATGCTTTATCGTTTGGGATGATGTAGAAAGTCATACGACTTTTCATGCTAGTCTGAAGTGTCGTATGGAAAATAGTGAGCTTAAAACTCTGTATCAGGTCAAATTTTTTTATTTTTTTGATTATATAGCTTGATTCCTGACATGTTAACCTACCTTCTAAAATATTGAACTGCCCCATTTCTTCTCTTGTAACCTATTCTATGACCAAATTACTGATAGGATTCCCTATTTCTGTACTGTGTAGGTCATATATCCAGATGTTCATGTACGGATCTCGCATCCTGCTACGCAGAGATTATATGTGTCATTGCCAAACCCTATGAGGGTCCACCTTGCTTCTTGTGGGTTTGAGCACTTGATACATTTACCTGAGATTAGGGTAAATCATGGACTTTTGACTGCGCTGATTGAGAGGTTTCACTCGGAGACCCAGACCTTCCATTTGCCAATAGGAGAGATCATTGTTACCCCTGAGGATGTGTATTAGATACTGCGCATTCATTTTCATGCAGGTGGGTGACCAGAGTATGTGAGTTCAGGGAACTTAGGTTTATTAGCTTTCAAAGGTCTCTTCGGAGATGATACTCAAATGACAGCCTCCATTTCCTGGGAGACCTTAGTGCAGAGATATGGACAAACGAACCGGCTAGAGTGCATCATTGTTGGGATGATTGATGGTATTATCATGTCTGACCATCAGCAGAATGGTCTTTTGATGGGCTGGGCCCTTATGGTAGCACGGTTGATGGCTACTCCTTCTGAGTTGGCTTGGGGTCAGTGTCTTTTGGCCCATATGTTCTTTGAGATACATGAGGTAGTGTATCAGGAGAGCAAGTCTTTTGCAGTCGAAGCTCTAGTTTCGCAGATGTGGGCGTGGGAGCATATCCCAGTGTTGAGACCAGTGTGTACTACATAGAGGTAGCCTCAGGATCCTGTCATTTATATATATGCCAGCTATTTTATATAGGGACGGATGGGCCACACTGAGTATTGGAGGCGATGCCTCGATGCTATGACATTTGTGCACTGGAGACCATATGTAGCCATTGAGCCTTGGCCTACTGCTCGAGAGTAGCTTAGTTACTTCTTTTAGAGTTGTGTACTGATTGGGAGGTCATCCTCCATTATAAAGAGGTTCCTTATTACTAGGGTCTGGTGACAGTAGGGGCAAGTACAAGATGCCCCTAAGGATTATGCTACATATGCATGGATAGGTCGTGAGATTGGACTTGGATGGACACAGAGACTCTCTTATGCTTTGTGTTCATAGGAGTACAGTGCTATTGTTGGTAAGGATTGGGAGTATAGACTAGATGTACTTGATGCTGGTGTGATTGATGGATTCATTTCCTGGCTTGCTGACCATCCCATTCATAGGTTTTCTAATCCGACTGAGTTGATACCCTCCACGGAGGAGGTGATGGACATGACAAGTGCTTCGATGGGACAGGGTCCCAGACCTACACATGCTCCCATGATACATCCCACACCTCTGAGACCCAGAGCGATGGCTCCACCATAGAGACCATCAGGACAGATGAGGCCCACTCATCCCACTAGTTCTATAGCAGGCAGATCTTCTGGTTCTCATAGATGGACTAGGGGAGAGAGTGGTACATTAGGTGGAGTTGGTTTAGCTAATGAGGTACTAGCAGCTGAGCAGGTGGTAGGTGGACATATTGATCCCTTTTAGGATGATACTGGATTTGATTTAGGTGCTGAGATCAGACGTCGTACGGTGCAGAGAGTAGAGACTACAGAGTAGCCTCCCCCAGATACTGAGATGCCAGACGTTGATCCCACTGTTCCTCCTACTCCATAGGAGGCTATCAGATGGCTCAGTGTATAGGTCAGGGACCTGAAGGTGCATAGTGCTCGATGGGAGGAGTGATACACAGAGTCAGATAGACAGCGGACGGAGCTGCGTGCGGAGGTACATAGATTAAAGGTAGAGGTGATTCATCAGACCTCACGGGCATCTTACTATGTGTCCACATATTATACAGTTGTTCCTGCTACACAGAGAGTTCCCTCCTATTCACAGTACATGATGGCATTAGAGGGAGCTAGAGCACCTAGAACAGAGGCAGTACTAGATGCACCAGCTCCTCCTCCACCAGATGCAGAGGATCATGCTGATAGCTAATTCATTTTGATACATTGATATACTATTCTCTTTTTTATCATTGATATATTGTTTTGACATTGATAGCTCACATGAGCATACTCTTTTGTACACTGTGCCAGTAGTGCACCCCTGACTAGTTCAAGATTTTTGATATATATATGAGATCGATATTTTGGTTGTGACTTCATGTGTACTTTTCATGTTTTGATTTATGATGATATCATGTGATGTTTATGCTATGAGTAGAGTAGAATACATGTATGGATATATGCAATGCAATGATTTCTTTCATATGTATGGATGTTATGCAAATGTATTTGATAATGGAAAGATGTATGTATGAATTATGCTTATGCACATGGATGAATTGTAATGCAAAAAATGATTATGATATGTAAATGCAACGATACACATGATATGTTTTGTAGGTATTGATGAAGACAAGTACTCAGTCTTATGTCGAAAGGATTTTTAACCTAGGAGGATAACTACTTGCGAGTCTATGAAGAGACCTTCGAGTTAGGCTTTAGCTCTTGTTAGATTTGAAGAGATAACTAAAGAATTGTTTAAGCGTTGAAGTTCATTTAACTAATGTGAGATCATGCAAAAATGCAAAAATGCAAAGAGACATGCAATATGAAATGCAACCTAAGACCTAGGACCTAGTCACTGATCATGTGTCGGTTATTCTCATCATTGAATTTTTAGGTAAACGGATAAATCAATACAATGCCCACTAGTTATGAAACCATAGACATATGAATATCGATTTGTATGCACAGGAATCAATACAACACCCATTGATTAGGAAACCATGGATATATGAATATTGATTTTGTGTTTGGAATGTCGAATTAGATATAAGCATCAAGGCATAAACGCCAGGATGACTTGAATATCATGTCCATTTTGATATAGCATTTTTTATAAGCATCAAAACATAAACATCGTGATGACCTGAATACACCTTGCATTACAAACACATCAAGCAGTCAAGAGATTATTCTAAATCCAATGTGAATTACCCGTAGTGACCCTTTATCGTTCACATTCTTAGGTAAGATCACGTTTCATAGTAGGAGAAAGAACTCACTCAAAAATAGTTAGATCAAACTTCCTTGAATGTTCTGGGTATCAATGGTCGAGGTATGCATGGCCATCCAATTCAAGATAGAGGCTCTTATAGTCGGACACCATTTCAATCCAGAATTTCCAAAGTTGTTAGATTTTCACATACAAGAAGAAAACATAGAAAAGATTATGCCCCCAGTCATCACTCTCTAAATCATGTAAAGGACATCATCAAAGAGCTCGAAAGGACACAATATGCAAAAATCTTAGTGTGAATCAGTAAGCATACAAGGAGATAAAAGCATGTAAAAAACATAGATTGTTTTCAGTTGTGTTTGATGTTTGATTGCGTTGTTGTAGATGCAAAAGCCTTTCTGGAGACAAGACTGACTGACTGAATCAAATGAAGCTTCAAAGGACTCTGACTGGATATGATATGTCTAAGATGTATTGGATGCCATAGGATATGACATTGAATGCCCCCAAGTGTGAACATTGATAGGATACAGACGCTTGAGCTGATTGGTGTACAAACAGACTTATTGAAAACAAACTGGGAGATATGTACAAACTAAAGCAAGACTGAAAGTTGGGAAAGACTAAGATTGCATTGATAGATGGAGCATTTTTGAACAAGTGGCACCCTTTTGCCAGGTTTTCACCATCTTGGTAGAGATTCTATTTTTGCTACCAAGGTGCATGTTTCTAGGTTTTCACCAAGGCACTCTTTTTTTCTTTTCATTTTTTTTGTATTTTTCATTTTTCCAATTTTTTTTTTGCGCTTTTGATATTTTTTACTTTTTTTGTGAATCATCAAGGTGCCTATTGCTAGGTTTTCACCAAGATGTTCATTTTTTCTAGACTTTTTCAGATTTTTAAGATTTTTTAAGGACATTTTACCATACACTGAATGCCTTAGGTGTAGAATTTCTTTAGATGGAGAATTTTGATCGATTCTTAGAGCTATTCTCCTTCAGTCGTTGAGAGTTGATAGGCACCAGAGCTAAAAGTAGCAGTGATAAAAAAGAGACCTAGCCAGTTGGGTTCAAACTTCCCCTTGTGCTCTCTATGTGATTGATTTTTAGGATTCTCTCTCAAGACTAGATCACCAACCTGAAATTCTCTATGTCTGACTTTCTTGTTGTAGCCTCTAGACATTCTTTTCTGATATACTTTGAGATGATCATATGCTGCTTGTCTGTGCTCATCTAGTAGTTCAAGTTCTTGCAACCTAGATACTTTGTAGTCATCATCAGTTACTAGACCGTGCATTCTGATTCTTAGTGATGGGATTTCAACCTCAATAGGTAGTACCACTTCAGACCCATAAACTAAAGTGAAAGGTGTAGCCCCAGTAGGCATTTTGATACTTGTTTTGTAGGCCCAGAGAGTTGGATTGATCATGAGATGCCAGTCTCTTCTTGTCTTATTAACTGTACGGTGCAAGATTTTCAATAGATTCTTGTTAGAAGCCTCTAGTTGTCCATTCCCTTGAGGATAGTAGATAGATGACCAATGTTGTGTAATCTTGAATTTAGCACATAGATCATCTAGATCTTTTTTCTTGAATTGTCCACCATTATCTGTGATTATGGAATGAGGTATCCCATATCTGCATATGATATAGTTCAATATGAACATAGATATTTTCTTTCTAGTTGCTTGTGTCAAAGGAACTACTTCTACCCATTTTGTAAAATAATATGTAGCTATGATTATATGGGTATGTCCATTAGAAGAATGAGGATGTATGGCTCCTATAAGATCAAATGCCCATTGGTGAAAAGGCCATTGTATAGTAAAAGGAATGAGATCTCTCCCTGGAGCATGAATTAAGTTGCCATGCACTTGGCACTTTTGACAATTCTTAGCAAACTTGATAGACTCTTTCTCCATTTTAGGCCAATAGTACCCAGCCCAAATAAGCTTTCGAGCTAGTGTTAAACCATTTGAGTGTGACCCACAAATACCATCATGGACTTCCTCTAACACACGTTGAGACTCTTCCCATTCTAAACATCTAAGTAGCATACCATCTAGACCTCATTTGTATAAATCGTGACCAATGATGGCATATCGGGAGGCATTACGGATAAGGTATCTCTTTTCATGGTGGTTGAAGGTATCGGGAATGATTTGGTCTTGGAGATAGGAAAATAGGTTTTTGTATCTGGATGACTCATGACCAACAATAGTGCAGATCATGCAGGTTTTGGGGAAATCATATGCAGGATAAGATAGTGCTTCCACTAGGAACTCATAGTGTAGCTCATGTTCAGGCTGCTGTAATAAAGTAGATAATGTTGCCATTGCATCGATAGCCTTGTTCTCTGTTCTAGGAATTTGCTCAAATGTGATAGATATGAAATACTTCTTAAGATCATCCACCATTCTCTTGTAAGGAATAAGCTTTTCATCTTTAGTTTGGTACACATCATTGACTTGATGGATAACAAGTTGAGAGTCTCCATGAATGTGTAATTCAGTTATCCTCCACTCAATTGCTATTTTCATGCCATTAAGAAGAGCTTCATATTCAGCAATATTGTTTGTGCAAGGAAACTTTAATCTGAATGCTTTTGGTATTGAGTATCCTTGAGTTATGAACAATATTCCTACTCCTAATTCATTTTATGTATAGGAGCCATCAAAGAATAACTGCCATTCTCGAGAAGAAAGAGTCATGATAGAGGAATCTAGAAATTCCATTTGCATTGATGTATCATCAATCATAGGTGCATCAGCTAATTGATTAGCAATAACCTATCCTTTTATAGCTTTTCTTTCCACATATTCAATATCAAATTCACTTAAGAGCATGACCCATTTGGCTAATCTACCTGTGAGGGCAGCTTTGCTTCTTTAGTGGATCAATTTTAGCTACCAAATGTGTGGTATGAGCTAACATATAATGTCTCAGTTTCTATGATGCAAAGATCACAGCTAGACAAGCTTTCTCAATCATTGAATAGTTCTTCTCATATGCTACCAATGTTCTACTAATATAGTATATAGCTCTTTCCTTCTTATTCTCATCATGTTGTGCTAGCAATGCCCCCAGTGATGTATCTGTTGCGGAGACATATAAGATCAATGGCTTCCCATGAATAGGAGGCATCAATATAGGAGGTTTGATAGATATTGTTTGATATGATCAAAGTTCTTCACACATTATTCATTCCATGCAAAGGTCACACCTTTATGTAATGTTTTTGTAAAAGGTTGTGATATGTCCACAAGCTATCATATGAATCTTCTGATAGATTGAACTCTTCCTTGCAATGTCCTCATTTGACTAATATTCTTTGGAGGTTGCATTTCCATGATAGCCTTTACTTTAGCTGGATCCACTTCAATGCCCTTCTTTGAAACTATGTATCCCAAGAGCTTTCCAGAAGTGACACCAAAAGAAGACTTCTTAGGATTTAGTCTGAGACTAAATTTTTCCATTCTATCTAGTATCTTGCTCAAGTCATTTAGATGTTTAGTTCTGATCATAGATTTTGCCAATGTGTCATCAACATAATCCTCCATAGTTCTATGCATCATGTCATGAAAAATAGATGTCATAACTCTTTGATATGTAGCACCAGCATTCTTAAGCCCAAATGGCATGACATTCCAAAAAAAGGTACCCCATGCACATGTAAAAGTAGTTTTCTCTTGATCCTCTAGAGCAATTTTTATTTGATTATATCCAGAAAAACCATCCATTAAAGAATACATCTCAAAGCCCACAGTCATGTCCACTATCATATCAATGTTAGGTAATGGAAAATCATCCTTAGGGCATGCTCTGTTTACATCTCTAAAGTATGTACACACTCTGATTGATTTATCTGCTTTTGAAATAGGTACAATATTAGAGATCCACTCTGCATAGTCAATAACTTGGATGAATCTGGCTTTCAAGAGCTTCTCTAATTCAGCTTTTACCAAGAGTGCAACATGAGGATGCATCTTTCTCAATTTTTGCTTGACAGGTTTGACATTTGGAGCTATAGATAAATGATGCATTATAAGATTAGGATCCAACCCTAGCATATATGAATATTTCCATGCAAAGTTGATCTTCTTCTTTGTTAGGAATGTTGTAAATTTTTTCTTCTCTTCTTCTGATAAAGATTGCTACATGAATCAACTGTGGTTCTTCTGTTGTTCCCAAATTTATAGATTGAGTGGGCTCAATTAGAACTGGAGACCTATCCTATAAATGACTCAGAAGGACATCAAATATCTCATCCTTAGGTGCCTCAGAGAGGTTTTTACTATCAGATACGTCTTTTATTTTAACTTTTGTAGGTTCTAAGATTACCACAAAGTGGTTTTCACCCTCATAACTCCTTTTCTTTTTATTCTTATTTTTATTTTTTTGACTAAGATACTTGATGTCTAACTCTATCATTCTAACGCTTTGTTCATTGATGGAATTCCTCATAGGCTCAACTGCATTGAGGTAGCAAGCAAGGTCATAGTCATTTGGGAAGGTATAAATACCATGCCTCAGATTTGTGTAGGTTTGATTGAGAAGTTCAGGATGTTGGATAGTCAAAATGGGGAAAGATTGGGAGATAGTGTTTACGGATATGGATCTGTCATCATTGGTACTGATCTAACGCTTGATTTCAAATGTGATATTACAACTTAAGACAATCAATTCATTAATAGGCTCAATGTCATTATGGAAGTCCAATTCAGCCATCGGTGGAACAGACTCGATAAGTTCATTACTTCACTCTAGACCTACGTTGGGTTTAAGTGCATATTGGTGAATAACATCAACATGTTTCTCTATGATAAGCTCATCTTCCTCTGGAATGGCTCCCCATTCATATTAATTAGATTCTTCATCTATGCCTCTAGGAAATCTAAGAACATGAGTAAAGTTAGGATGAATACCCCAAGAAGGGTTACCCTCAGATTCTAATTGGAATTCACTCATGAGAATCTGTCTCAGAATAACTACCACCTTCCTCTTCATCTGTTTGATTGTCTTTGAGATTAGCTGGTTCTTGTGTTGCAACTATCTCTTGCTTTATAGTAGGTTCTTGTGTTTCTACTACATTAATTCTTTTTATTGGGTCATCTTCAACTTCAAGGAGGTCTTTGATTTCTTTAGGTAAACGCTCATAAGGAATAAGTTTTGAGCTATCTGAATCACTATCTGATGGTTTAGTTTCCTCCTTTTTAAGAAGGGGTTCTCCTAGTGCGATCTACTCTATGAGATGAGAACAACTACCTTTGTGGTGGTAGGGTTTCTTTTTAAAGCCTAAGCCAACAATTTCTTTGTTTGATCTACCAGTATGTGACATAGGTGTTATAAGACCTTTTCCTCTAACTCCTAGAGGTCCTTTATCTGGATATCCCATCTTAGCTATCAATTTATCTCCTGGACCATATGACTTAGAAAGGATTTTGGATACTATAGAGTCACTAGTCAGAACATCTTGAGATTCAGGTTCATCTTTGTATAGCCATGTAAGCATAGCTTCATCTTCTTCAAATTCTTGCTTGGAGACTTGTTCTGCTACAAAATTCTTTTTATATGCCTCAAGAGGTTCTTTAGATTCTGGTTTGGACTATTTCAAAGACTTCCCATAAGACTTAGGTGAGATAGGGAGAGATGTCAAAGATAAGACTGGCTCTATAGTATATTCTCCCATACCACTTTCTTTGATATTGACCTCTTTGGCAATGTCTTCCATTTTAGATGTGGATGCCTCTTTTGTTGGCTTAAGAGAAGATTCTCTGTTATTAGGCACAAGTTTATCTGCACTTTCCTTCAATGTATTGCAAGTGGTAGATATGTCTTCTAGGATAGTAACCTCTACTCCTTCATAGGGAAACTTCAAGCATTGGTGGAATGTAGAAGGAATAGCTTGCATTTCATGTATCCATGGTCTTCCTAGAAGAATGTTGTAAGACAAAGGTAGATCAAGGACTTGACATATAGTATCTCTGATAACCAAACCTGCTCTGATAGGTAAGACAATGGTGCCTTTAGAAGATCTTTCTTGTTCATCATAGGCTTTAATAGTTATTTTCTTTCTAGGATCAATAGCCATTTTTTAAAATCCCAATTGTGTGACCAAGCTGTAAGAACAAATGTTTAGGCCAGTGCCCCCATCTGTCAACACACGTTTGACTCTATAGTTCTAGATCAAGACTTCTATATGCAAGGGCTGGTTATGTGGGTGACTCAAGGAGTTGTCATCTTCCTATGAAAAGGAGATATATTGTAGAGATGTAAGATGTCCAACCATAGTTTGGAACCTATCTAAATCAGGTCATCAGGAATAGTGGATCCGAGCAAAGCTTTGTCTAGAATAGCTCTATGAGCTGGAGATATTTGAAGCAACTCAAACATTGAGATTTTTGCATTAGTGTGTTGGAGTTGTTGAACAATGCTATAAGATGTTGGCCTCATATCTTTAGGATTGGAAGATTTAGAAGCAGCCTTTTGTTTGGAAGTGGAAGAAAGATTGAAGGGCATCTTAGGGACATTGGATGAATCTGGGATTTGTCCATTCAGATGTGCCCAAGCTTGTGATTGAGTAACTGCATTAGTTGAAGGATGATCTCTATCTCTTCACACAATTATGATGACATTGCAATGCTCAGAGAGACAAGGTTCAACCATATTGATAACAACATTATTTCCAGGGTAAGCATAATTGACCTTTGCACCCATATTAGGCTGAGAGGATGAAACTTCTTGACCATGTTTCAGAAATGGTTCTGTGAATGCTATATGATCATTATTGCTCTTATGATTGTCAATTGTGATGTCTCCCTTATCAATCAGATCTTGAATAGTATGTTTCAAGCGTAAGTAGTTATTAGTTTTGTGACCTTTACCCTGATGGAAATCACATAATTCATTCTCTCTCCACCATTTTGGTTTAGGATTAGGATCAGATTGTCAGATCTTAGGAAAAGAGATGATGTTATTAGCCAACAAAGTTCTCATAGCTGGTTCTAAAGATTCTCCAAGAGGAGTGAACTTTCATTTATTATCAGCGGACCAAGATTTGTATTCTGGCTTCTTTTGAGATGATTCAAGCACCTTTTGTTCTGAAGCTTTGATGGCTTGGGTACCAATAGTTAGATTGAAAGCTGGTGCCTTTGATGGGGCACATATAGTATCAACAATTCCATCTATGACGATGCCTTTATTCTTGTTCCAATTTTTGTTTTTGTCTTTAGAACTGGATCTTGATTCGTACTTGTCCTTTTGAAGTGTGATGTCTCCTTTTTTTACAAGTACTTTTTTTATTTTGATCGCATTGTCTACCATCTTATCAAAAGATATATGATCTTGCATTTGTAAAGGGTAGTTGATCTCTAGGACAAGATTATTGATGAAAATTTCCAGTTTCTCAGTTTCTGGAATAGGCCTAGCATATAGAGAGAATTTCTTCCTCCATCTCTTGAGAAATGTTAGGAATGGTTCTCCTAGATATTGTTTGAGATTGCAGATATCGATCATGGTGACTGGATGTTGGATATTGTAGGAGTATTGTTGATAGAACAATTTGATCAACTCCTCAAAAGTTTTGATAGTAGAAGGCAATCTAGAGAACTAATGAATGGCTGCTCCTCCCAGAGATCAAGGAAAGAGATGCATCAGATAGGTTGGTTCGTGCATGAACTCCATAGATTGTGTACAAAATTCTCTGACATGATCTTGAGGATCTGAGTGTCCATCAGACTTATCATATTTCAGCATTTCCACCCTTTTTGGGAATGGTGGCATGTACAAGTCTTTGTCAAATGGAAAAGGACATAGGGCCTCCATGGAGAACTCCTTAGGTTCCTTTTCTTTCTCAAGGTTATTAAGTTTGATTTGCATGGCATGCATTTGTTTCATCATAGCCGAAATAGGAGTTTCTTCCTCATGCATAATGATATCTTCAACATTAAAGTTGGGAGGAAGTTTAGCTCCTTGATGAGCTAATTGTAAAAAGTATGCTTCTCTATCTTCTTTCAAGAAATGCTTCATCATTCTTTTGAAGTTATCATCATTTTGATATTGAGCAATTTCTTTAGGTGTGGGTTCTTGATCTGCACCATGTTGAGATTGAGCTCTTTGAGAGCCAAAGTTTGTCCCTGCTTGAGACATGGTTGGATTTCTCAATGGGATAGATTGAGGAGGATTTTGTTGATTACCTCCGTGAGTTGATGAAGGAGGAATGTAACCAATTTTTAATCGAAAGTTGTCAAGACCGTTATCTTCGTAAAGACCCGAATTGTAGAGTTGCTCAAGAGTTGGGCCTTTGATAGCGGTTATAGGTAAGTTATGGGATTCTTCTCTAGATTTCTTGTGAGAGGAAGCTCTAGTTTCCACAATTAACCTTGGGTGAAGCAAAAGAATATGATGAAGACAACTGAAGAAAAGTTTGATTCAAGAAGATCAAATGACGCAACCTTGTCAAGGTTTGGTTGATTGAAGCTTGGATTAGACATAAATGAAGGAGACTATGCTCTAGATGTATGGGTAGATTCCCAAAAGATAGTAGACACGAGTTCACAACACTTAGCCGTTTTGATGATTGATTGAAGAGTGATAGTTATGACAAGGTTTTGACATAAGATGGAAAAGACTCAAATTGATTAAATAGAAGGTTGAATCGGATTCAAAAGGCCACTTTAGGAAAATGATTGGATTCTCAGTAGTTGCTGCTCTATTCCTAACATAGTGATTTGTTTGACAAATTCTAGAAATAGGATGAAAAAGCTGGGTGTCTGACAGTTCTAACAACTTTCTGGCAATTTTTCAAAATTTCTCAAATGACTTTCTGCAGGCTCATACAACAGTGGGTATAGCATGAAATGACAATTGAAAAACTCATACGACTATTGTAAAACTTGCATGATAGTTGATAGCAGGGTTTTTGACTTTTTTGAATTGACTGGCAGCAAAACTCGTACGACAATATACTAGCTACCATATGACAATCTGGGGGTTCTAAAATGACAATATCCAAAACTCGTATGACTTTATGACTTTACAAGATGAATTTTGACTCCAAAAAGGTGTTTGACATCAGATTTTGCAATTTTTAAGGTTTTAAGTTCTAAATTGTTCACAAAATTGTCTGTCCAGATTTGAAGATTGTAGTGGATTGATTCATTTTCAATAACCAGACAGATAAGCAAGCACACAAAACAACAAGCAAGTGATTTCAAGCACATTTGAAAATAATGAACAGAGGACAAAGCAACCCTGCACATGAACAATCAAGTGACTGAATTGTGCTAATCCCTAGGAGTGCTAACAGTGTATGTTCCAAAAAGTTTTGCAATAACACACATATTCCTAGAAAATGAAAATTTTGCCTCACTAGGGTTTTTAGTAATGGTTTGACTCTGCAACTTTTGTGATCTCAAGAGGGTGAACTCCAATCCAGGTGCACTGAGGTTTTGACATAGCCTGAGAACTTAATCTTCAGGAGCTACTAGGGAGATCTAAAAGCCCAACAAGAGACCACACCTATGAAGATTTCCTCCACAAGGACATTTATATAGCAGCTATTGCTCCCATGATGAAAATGGCTATTACCGCTTGAGGTTTCGTCAATGTGGTTGACCCAATTAAGGGAATTTCCACTACGGTTAACCCTCTCTAAAGGTGACTCACAAAATATAGCACATGGAGACTGGTTCCAGATTCAAGGATCTAAGTTTCTGGTACTACCCAAAAAGGGAGTAGAGCATAGTCCTCTAGCCTTTTCACTTTTAACCCAAACAAAGTAGACAGATTAATCTGACACACTAAGACCAAGATTATCTCACAAAGATCTATGATGTCAACCACTCATGATCTATGAACCTCTTGGGAGAGAGAATCTATCAATCAGAAGCTGAAGATGCACAAATCTAGTAGAATGTGAGATGCTCTTAGTATCCTCCCTACCTACAAGGGTTCCTTTGTTGAGAAGAATTTTATTGGAAACCCACTCTCTCAAGAACCACGAATAGTGTTCATAGGGCCTATTTTGTAACAAAGATGCTGAAAAACAAATCTATGTTCATTTTTATAGCCCAAAATGAAATATGTGATATGAAAGTAATAAGGGTCACACAAGCTTGACACACAAGAGTTCTTTTTAATCCAAATCAAAATGTTATCAGCTGAAAAGATTACCTGAATTCCTCACAATGTGCTTAGTAGATTCTTACCTATTTTTTAGCAATTCTCACGCTTTTTCCCAATCAAAATCAGCATAAATCAATCAGAAACAACAAATTTCAATAGTTAATGTTCGCTGTCAGTCCAAATTTGGAAAAAAACTCTGAAAAAATGCCTAAAAAAAGTGAAACGACAATTGAAATCTAGCACTAAAACTCGTACGACAGTCCAAAAACTCATACGACACTGGGTACCAGACCATACGACAATCAAGATTCCATATGACACTGATTTTGATGGTACAATTCTCGATCAAATAAACTATCGTATGACAATGGGTATATCCTAGTATGAGTTTCTGACAAAACTCATATGAAAATTGTACAGACATAAATTAAAAATCGCAGCTTGGAACAGAAAATGATAAGAAGATGACAGAAATTGATAGAAATGGAATGGAAACCTATTTCAGGGCCCCATGATGGGCGCCAGAAATGTGTGTGTGAATTTTGCACCTATCTGTAGACACAACACTTCAATAAAACATTAGAGGTTAGCTTAAATCAAAATCATGCAGTGAAATGGAAACTAATCTAACCGGGCGATTTACTACCTTCTAGTAGATGTGAGTATGTATTCTCAGATTATACCAAGATTAGTGACCTTGACGACACCTAAACGAAGGATTTGAATGCAAAATCTAGATATGAATTAAATGCAAATTAATCTATATTCTTGGTTTTTCTATGCAATTATGATGAAAAATGATATGAAATCTAATCTAGATGAAAAACTAATATGCAATGCAATTAATCTAACAATGATACACTAAATGATATGAAACTAAAACAAGATTGATCTCACCAAAAATTGTTGATTTTCAAAGAAGCTTCAATTCTTCAGATACCAAATTGCTAGCATAAGTTTGCAAATTCTGAGAGATGATTTTGACAGAGTAAGTATGCAAACTTGTGAGATATGATTATGAAGAGCCGAGCCTTGATTTTATAGAAATCCAAGGCTTTGGGGATGCATGAAAAAGCCATAAATCACTCAGATAAACTCAGGTTGATTTTTGAGTTATCAAAGAATAAAAGATAATTAATTCAGAAAATCATGCAAAATCATGCAAAAATAGCTTTTTAACTCAAATTAGAGTTGAGTTTATTTTTAAAACAACTTGAATTGATTTTCTGATTTCAAGTTTAACTATTTTTTTGAATGTGCATAATAATTACCAATAAAATAAATAAATAAAGTGATTTATCCTCAACTTAACTGATTTTAAGAATAAAATAATTGATTTATGGGTTAATCAAGTATTAAATCAAACTTTTATTCAAAAATAATATCATTAAATATGACAACTTGCTTTAATTAATTAAATAAGAATTTAATCAATTAATGATAGGAATTTTGATTTATTGTCAAATTTAAATAATAATAATTAGGAATAAATATAATTTAATCCAATTAAATAATTAAGTGGCAGTATTAAATCTAATTAATTAAATATCTTAGAATATTCAATTAATCAGACTTTAGAATAAATAAGATTTATCACCAAATAATCATTAAATTAAAGATAATTAGGATAAATAGGAATATTACTAAGAATATTCCCCGATGTAGAATTTAGGATAATCAATTAAGATTCGATAATGTGCCGATGTGCCTTAGGTTAGGACTTTGATGTCGATTTCATTTGATGTGTCGATATAGGAGGTTAATGAACCTATAGCCCATTTTTGGGGTATTACATATATTAAATTTATTTAAGGTCCCATTTCAGGAATCAAACTCGAGACGTTGCTATTACAAAGAGAAGCAGCAACCGCTGCACTGCAGGCCAATGCCTTCATAAAGATAACTTTAGAGAGTTATTTGTCTTAGAAATAAGGGATAAAGAATCACTTCCTTACATACTTGATGTGTACTACCCTATCTCTTTGGATGTATTCCTAAGCCAAGTTAAGTTACAAATAGAATAATGCATAGTTTAATAGCAATGACACGGTCTTTGGACTAATATATATTACTTTTACACCATACACAAAACATTAAGTGTGCTTTCATTTCTTGGATTATCATCCATCAATTATATCAAGACGTTGAACCTTGGTCTAAAAGTAATATTTCCTTGGACGACCATGCTCCTATGGATGATACTAAGAGTTTTGTTGCTCCATCTTGTGTTAAACAAATATTTTGGGATGATTAGTTTATTGATAACCCATCTACACTTGTTGCTTCTTCAGAGTATAGAATTACTTCATTGAAAGCTTCCAATGATTCTTTGCAGTAGAATCATTTATGTCTTTTGGGTTTGATTTATTAGTGATGTAGTCAAGGACAGTGAGAACTCATGGAGTCCAACAAATCCTTGTTAAAAGAGTCAACACAGTGAAAATAATCAATTCCAAATCATAATCAACTCAATAAGGAACAATAAACATGCCCATTCTAGCCTTTGTATTATCTCCAAATCAAGAACTTTACATCACATTAGCCTGCAACATGTGGATTACAACCTTTTGGCACACATAGCTTATTACAACAAAAATATAGACTCAAACCCTAATGCTACCCTCCCAGGATAATTCCTCCAAAAAGCTACCTAACAAAGATAATAAGCCTTAATATATAGAGGTCCACAACACATATGTTGGCCAAGAATAATTACATTTTCCACTTGAACAAGAAAATGTAATACAAAAATATAAGTCAAGACCTAAATCATAAGATCTCAACAATAAGATGTTGAAATGATGTGTGATCTAAGGACATTAGAAAAAGATCTAGGAACATTGAGATATAAATCACCAAGCTTCACCGGTCAAAAAATTACTTCACGAGATCAAAAAGCCCAACTAATCATTAGAACATGAAGAACACATAGGCCTGAACTTGAATCCAAGATAAATCCTCAATGAAGAATCCAATCAGAGTGTGAACCTAGGTCCATGAGTAAAACATAATGTCTAAAAATTTCCCTAAAGTTTGCAACAACAAATGATCAAAACAAAGGAATGCCACTAAAACTAAGAAAACTAGAAAACAAGAACAAACTGAAAAGGAAATATTTTTGGGTGATGCGAGATTGCCAAGAACGCTAGATGCTCCTACATCAGACACGCAAGGTTATTTGAAAAGTGATCCTCTCAATTTTGGGGTGCCAAAGGAAAACCAGAATGGTCAACCTCAACATGTGAAATCCATGAAGAATCTTCCACTAGTATGTCCTTCTACTTGACAAGATACTCCATATACTACTTACCTCTTGTAGTCCTATCGACTCTGCTGTCCAAAACCTCCTCTATTTGATCCATTTGTTTCTTAGGATACTTATGTTCAACATCATATCCATCATTGCTACTAAAATATGATTCATGATACTCATACAAATTAGCAACATTGATTTTAGGTGAAATATCCATGTCTTCAGGTAACTCTACTTCATATGCATTCCTTGAATCAAATTTTTGCAAGTTCTTACAAGGCCCAAATTTCTTCAATCTCAACTTGTTATAAGTACCAATAGGAAATATACTCTTATGCAAGTATACCATGAATTTGTCTCCTACTTGAAATCCCTCGTGTCTTCACTTTATGTATGCTCTCTTCTTATTAGCCTAATTCATTTTCTCTAAATGATGTCTAACTCCTTCATGCAATGATTTCATAACTTCTGTAAATTCCTCTCCTTCAAAACTCCTCTTAACATCATGAATGATCTCTCTCAATTATGCTACTCCCTTAGGATTATACCTAGTAAAATCTCAAATGGTGTCTTCCTTGTGCTCTTGTTTACTAAACTGTTATATGCAAACTCTACTTGAGGCAAGACTAAATCCCAATTACTTGATTTGTCCCCAACTAAGAACCTTAGAAAATTCCCTAAACTATTGTTCACAACCCCAGTTTGTCCATTGGTTAGTGGATGAAAAGTAGAACTATACTTAAGATCAATTTTTATCTTCTTTCAAAGTGTCCTCCAAAAATAGCCAACAAACTTACTATCCTGATCTGAACTATGGTCTTCAGTAATCCATGCAATCTCACAATCTCCTTGAAAAATAGTTATGCCACATGCACTACATCTATAATCTTCTTATATGGTATGAAAAATGTCATCTTAGAAAATCTATCTACAACCACAAAAATTGAATCATGACCTATCTATATTCTTGGTAAACCAAGTAGATAAAATCCACAATGCAAAGGAATAAAGCACACATAAGTAAAATAAAAGACACAAACTTATTTAACGTGGTTCACCCAATCTTGGGATACATCCACAAAATAGAGAGTCCACTTATTTTATTATCCAGAAAAGATAAAATTATAGTTTGACACAATTTCACATTACACTGCCACTTATATATAGGCCCTTTAGCTGGTTTACAATGTCAGTTAATAAGTTAACCCTAAAAAATACTTGATGGTTCAACCCAAGGAAATTATTGATGAGACAACAATAAATGGTGAGTGGACAATACTTTCCAAATCAGTCACAAAAAACCAAAAATATCCTACTTGGGCACTGATCAGTCTCCACATTAAAAACCTCCCACTTGGAGATTGATCCTATAGCAACATTGCTACCCCAGAAGCTCCAATTAGACTGACGCACCCTAAACTGTACTATTATTTTTATTTTCAGTCTTGAAGACCAAATGAAGCTGAAGATGGGTTCAACTTCTCCCTTGTCACTACTATTGTAAATATATTTATTGTATTTTACTCTGTATGTATCTTTTCTATCTTTAACTATCTATTATTCAATACCAATCGAACGAAGTGATACCTCAACTATGTGTTTGGTATTTAAATGCAAGACATAATTATATTCAATATGGATGGTACTCTGGCTATCTATAAACAAAAAAATTTCAATCTATGATTTTCCCAACCCTTCCATGAAAATTGCAATCATATCATCTCTTAGTTGCCTATGTAGTAGCAACATACTCTACATCTATAGTGGATAAAGAAACCATCTTTTTCAATCGAGAAATCCAGCTCACTATTGTACCAACAAAAATAAATACATAACCGGTGTTACTTCACCTAGCACCTAAATCCCTTGCCAAATTTGAGTCAACATAGCCTTTTAAATCAATAATAGAGCCCCCAAAATATAAAAATTTATTGGATGTACCTCTCAAATACATGAGAATCCACTTTATTGCATTCCAATGCTCAACTCTAGGATGATTCATATCCATGCTAACAACTTCTATACCATGTCCAATATCTTATCTAGTGCATAGCATGACATACATCAAACTACCCATAGTTGAATCATATGGTACCTTAGACATTTTGTCTTCCTCCTATTGTGTCTTTGGAATACCTTTTCAACATAATTAGCCTGAGATAGAGTCATTTTTTTTTTGTGCCTTCATTCTCCATATGGAATCTTTACAACACCTTCTCAACATAATTAGCTTGAGATAGAGTCATTGTTTTGTTCTTCCTATCTCTACAAATTTTCAAACCCAGGATTTGTTTTTCTGCCCCCAAATCCTTCATATCAAAAGAATGTGCTAATTATTGTTTCAACCCCTTAATGTGATCCATGGTAGACCCTTCTACAAGAATATCATCAACATATAAATGCAAAATAATGTAGCTATCATCATCCAACCTCTTAATAAAAACACAATGGTCTGAATTATACAGACTATACCCATGCTTAGTTATAAAGCTATCAAATTTAATATACCATTTGTGAGGTTCTCTCTTCAAGCCATATAAAATTTTCTTCAATCTACACACTAATTTCTTCTTACCTGAGTGATCCCACAAAGCTGTGTCCCACAGTTTGGGACTAAGAAAATCGGCGTCGAAGGGAAAAAATAAATTTTAGAGTCTTCATGCGAAGTCAACACCTCGTGTGAAGTGAGTCAACCACTTTGCGTGAAGTACCCTAAGTGGGGGGCTTCGCGCGAAGACCCCACTTCGTGTGAAGTACCTTGCGTAGGGTACTTCGCATGAAGGGGGGTCTTCGTGCGAAGCCCCTATGACCAGAATTCTTTATAAATTTCTAGTAATTCATTTTTATTTTTCATTTTTACTGTTTGGATTTTGCGGACCCTAGGGCTTGGAACGAACCTATGACGTCGAGTATGACATCAACACCTCCTGAGCTTTTTTGACATCTTCAGATTGTTAGTAGCATCAGGTACTTGCATTTTTCTCATTTTTTAATTGTAAATTATATGTTTTATATTTATTTTAGCTAGTTATTTGTTTTAAATAATTTTTTATTTGTAGAAATGTTAGAAAATCATAGTTAAATATTAGAATATGTTAGAAAATGATACTAGAATGTTAGACAATCATAGTTAAATATTAGAATATGTTAGAAAATGTTAGAAAATCAAAGTATAATTGTTAGAAAATGTTAGAAAATATTAAAAATCGTAGTATAAATGTTAGAAAATCATAGTAGAATTGTTAGAAAATGTTAGAAAATATTAAAAACCATAGTATAAATGTTAGAATATGTTAGAAAATGGTAGAAAATCGTAGTGGTTTGTTAGTGACTGTTAGAAAATATTTACAAAACATTAGAAACCATAGTAGAAATGTTAGAAAAAATTAAGATCTTATAGAAATTATTAATTTTTTTTTTAATTTCAAGTTTAAAGTTAGTAAATATTAGGAATCTCTCTCTCTCTCTCTCTCTCTCTCTCACCTATACATGCATTTTTAGTAAAGTTAGTAAATATTAGTTAGTTATTTGTTTAAATTAATTTTTAGTTTGTAGAAATCTTAGAAAATCATAGTTAAATTTTTGAAAATGATCTAGTAGTATGTTAGAATATGTTAAAAAATTGTAGTAGTAAGTTTCTAGGACCCTTATCCCTCCCTTACGACATATTAAGACACTTAGGATGGTCTCATTAGGATGTTCTATGACCCAATGATGTACATGTTAGGTTCCATTAATACATACAAGGACTCATCGTTTCCCTCAAGACTCCTTAAGACATATTAGGATGAATTAATGTAACCTATGATCTCTTAGGACCTATTATGATGCCTACAACCCCTTAAGACATTCTAGGACCATTTCACATCACTTATGACATCTTAAGACACACAGGACCCCTTAGGACCCATACGACCCATTATTATATCTTAAAATGTCCTATGACCCATTCATCTATCTTAGCTTTTGTTAATACATATGCGAACCCATCATTTCTTGCAAGAACCCTTAAGACATACTACTATCAATTAATGTAACCTAAGATCCCTTATACCACTTATCACATCTACGACCCATTAACATTATTGGACAATTATACATCCCTTACGACATTTTAAGACATATATGACCCCTTCATATCATCAAGACCCATTAATATATCTAAAGTTGTCCTAGGAAACATTTATGTATCTTAGATTCAATTAATGCATACGAGGATCCACTAATGTAACCTAGGACCCCTTAGGACCTCTTATGTTACCCACGACCCCTTAAGATAGTCTAGGACCCTTATCCATCCTTTACACTATCTTAAGACACATCTAGGACCCATTGTTTCCCTCAAGAAACCTTAAGACATTCTAGGATCAATTAATGTAATGTAGGATCCCTTAGGACCACTTATTGCACCTACAACCCATTAACATTCTAGGACTCTTATCTAGATCTCTTATGAAATCTTAAAACAAATATAAAAACTTAAGACCCCCAAGACCCATTAAAGAATCTTAGGATGTCTTAGGACCGTTCTTAGACCACTTATCACATCTACAACCCATTAACATTATTGGATCATTATACATCCCTCATGACATTTTAAGACATATATGACCCCTTCGGATCCTCAAGACCCATTAACATATCTTAGGTTGTCCTAGGACACATTTATGTATCTTAGATTCTATTAAGGATTTTTCTTGCATGAATCAAAAATTTTAAATGATTCCTTGAAACTAGGCTCCTTGAAACTAATTCAAGCAAGAGAAAGACCTAATTTCTGAGGATTGGATAAGATCCTCCTTCATTTTTGAGCTCCACATACTCAGGCAGGTATTACCTTTTGATGATTACTGATTACATAGTATTACATAAGTGGACACTGATTTTCTATTTATCCTTCTAATGTATCAATCTATAAAACACTCTGCATATGACTGGGATCAATTTGATGCAGAGCTTGACCAAGCAAAATATGATTGCAAATATAGCAAGGATCAATGATTTAAGGATTCTCATCCTTCTTCCTTTTAAGGAGGGGCAACCTAAATGATTCTCTCTTTAAGGAATCAAGAAATAAGAACTGTACGATCTAGGCATAGTCCAATCTGTTTTGTGCAAAACAAAATGAAATGAAAAAGTACTGGTAAATGATATGAAAGTTTCAATTTTTCCTTTTGAGAAATATGAAAGATAAAACTATAAGAAACAAATAGTAAACCAGTGCCTTATCCAATGAGAAAAAGAAATTCAAATGCAAATCAATAAGATAATTTCAAAAGAAATACAACAGTATGGCTTACATACTATCTACAAATTCAAGTAAATTGCCTTACAAATTACTTTGTTAACCAAACACTATTATCATCAACAATCCTTATAGGTATGTTTACACTTTGAAATGAATTATGAGAAGTTTAATTCTTTCCTTGAAAGAAATTCATAATCAATTAAACAAGTTGCTTTACAACTGGTATATTTTAAATGCCTAACATATAAAACATACAAGAGTACAACATAAAGGTAAGGAGACAACAACAATATATGGAAAAAGTTACAGTATATTTGTATTAAAATCAACTTTCCAATTACATTCAAAATTTGATTACTCAGAAGGTCAGACACAAAATTTAGAAGTTTTCTTCAAAGTAATTCTGTTTAATTCTTTCTATTATCTTTCAACTCCTATTTAAAAATGAGTATTACAACCCTATTTATATATCTTCAACCATCTTGGAATTCTCTTATCAATGAGAATACAACAAGCTTCGGATGGTTGAAAACCCTAACCCTAAGATCATAAGAGACAAATCATAAAAAACAAAATACAAGAAGCCCTCAGGTGGTGGAAAGACAAAATTTTCTTGGACTGTTCCGCATCCTGGATCATTGATAAATGAAACCTTTATCTGCGAGTATTCATGATAGCTGTTGTAGTTATAACAAGATATGGTGACCGCCATCTGGCTAATTTACACCATTCTTAAATGATAGCTTATCATCCCTATATTTTAGGCTCAGGTGTCAAGTGCTCCAAATGTCCTCCTTACTCAACATCCAAAATGTCCAAGTCAACTGTAGTGGATTTAACTTTCTTGGGCTTTGCTAGCTCATCCCATGTAGTTACTTCTTCCTCTGATGGCCAATTACAGTCCTGGACAAGCTGTAGTTGTGCTTTTTGTCTTTCCCACCTGACATCTATAATTGCTTTGACATCTATTATGAATTTGGTGAGATCTATCTCTACCTTAATAGCTTCATCCAGGGCTTTATTGAAGCTCTCCAAATCAACATTATTCTCCTCGCCTAAAAATGCCTCCTTCCTAGGCAATAAAAGATCAACATTTGACCTCCATTGATCAAGGCTCTTTATGAATCCATCCTCATTCTTTATAGAAGGGATAAACTTATTGGAATAGGAGCTAAGCATGACTATCTTAGCCTCAATAAAATTCACCTTACCTTTAAAAAGTGGTAATATGGCTTTAATTCTACCTATCTCCTCACCAACCCTTACAACTGTCTCTGGGATATCACTTCTGAAAGATTGAGAAAATGCCAATCTCTCAAAAAGTGGTGCTCTAACATACCAAGCTGCATGATACCCGCTCAAAATTTGTACATAGTTGTCAACCTCTATCTGCAATTCTAGCAACTTGCTATAATCATTAAAAACAAGATCAAATTTATCCTTAATTATATTTACTCTATGCTGCAGAACATTTAATAGGGCCTACAAGATAGCCTCATTCTTCTCCTCATTTATCTTCTTCAATTCTGCAACCACTTCTTCTTTTGTCATTCCTTGTGCCTTAATTAATATAGGCTGCACAGGAGGTGCAGGAGCCACTACAAGAGCATTAATGATCTGTTGCTGCAATTCTTCTCCATGTTTTTCCAATGCCTTCACCTTTATTATGTGCAAATCCCTATCTTTTACAAGGGCACTATAATCATTCCATAGAGCACCATACCTCTCTGACAACTGCTTTGTTTTATCTTCATTTATCTTTGCAAATTGGGTCAATACCTGAGATATCTCTAGGTCCCTTGTATTGTGGATAGACTACACAATTTTATCCCCCTCCAACTGTTCTTTGACATTCAAAATTTGAGGCTTCTTGTCCTTAGGGTACAAACTCCACATAGCTAATGCCTGATTCTTTGGGCTATACCCAAATCCTTTTATTATATCCCCCACTTGGGTCTCTGAAGACAAAGTCACATCTTCCTATCTCTTTATTTGATCTATGATGAAATTAGAATACAAGTTCCACTCGGGTACAATTAGCATATTGCTATCTTTAACCATATTCCTGGCTTCTTCTAAAGTAATGGTCTCAAACTCAGGGTCATATTGTCTCAAAGTTTGTATTACCTCATCAGGCACTTGACCTTCTTCTGAAATATGGACACTTGAGGCCACTTTTTGCTGCTTGTGCCATATTAAGAAGCTTTTGAATTCATCTGACTTAATGAAATTTTCATCCTTCAAAAAGGCATCTTGCTCTATCATCCTCTCATCTTGGCCAAGGGCCAAGGGCAGCTCAACATCTTTAGTTTCAAACCTTTGTTTTCTCTTTGCTTCTCTTATATTCTTTCTTATTTGGTGATGATGGGCACTAGTTCCTATAAAAAGGGCACTCACTCTATCTCTTTTCCTCTCAGAAGGCTCCCTAGTCAGTAACCTCTATTTTTTCCTAAGGGGCTTAGAAGTATCCTCAGAGTTGGGTAATTCACTAAGGTCAATAGCTTCATCTCCCTCTCTAGGCCCTTCAGTCAATGGTTGCTTCATAGTGGGTGGGCTATACACTGGATAAGCATCATCACTATCATCTTCATACTCAGAATTAGACTGGGCTCCCTTACCCTTATTAGTTTCATCAATTAAATTCTTCATGGATCTCACCAATGTGTCGAATTGAGCCATCATCTTCTCAAGTCTTTGAAGGTAAGGCAAAGTGGGAAAGAAACCCCCAAACACTAGTCCCTTTCTTTTCAATTGGTTCTCAATATTAAACAATTTTCCTAATTGATTTACTCTCTTCTCTACCTCATTATCCTCAATGATGTTTCTGATGACATCTTCCTCTGGATATTCCTCATGCTGTTTATTAAAAGGAATGCTAGGAGTGTAATATCTCCTTACAGTGACCATGAATCCCTCTATATCCACATATCTATAAGGAGCTGCATACATCTTGAACTTCTCCAACCATTCATTTACCTTATTAAGAGCTCCCTTTCCTATTGTGAGATAATGCACCTTAAAGTGTCGAGGTGTGAAAGTCCCTTTTCTATGGGGAGCCAAGTGTTCCTTATCAGTCAACATAAGTTGGCAGATAAATTCTAAAAATGCAATCCTAGGTGGGACAAAGAATGGCAGTAGATGGGGAGGCTGAGGGAATCCATAAACCTTGATCATTGTGTAACCCTTCTCATAGAAAATGTCTTCCCAATTGTGACCTTTGGTCCATTTATCAACAAACTGTTGGGTTCTCACCAACTGCAAGACCTTGGTGGATAACCTTGTGCAATTAACTCCCAAACGCCAGAGAATGGGTTATACAATCCAATTTTCAAAGGCATCAAAATCATGCCTTGGACATGAAGGACTCCAAATCCCCAACCAAAACTGTACTGGATTGGGCTGCCCATTCCACACCATTTGTAGCTTGAGATCATCTAAATTTATGAGATCATAATTATGGAACAAGATAAGGTGCATCAGCAAGGAGTAGTGCAAGAACTTGGGTGTGGAACGAGGTGTGAAATTCTTCAAAGACAACAAACCCTCATGCATTTATCACATATCCTATATAATCATATCCTTGACTCACAAGGCAGTTCTACGAATCCATGACCAGCATTAAAATATCAGAGGTAATCCTATCTGGTCTGCCATCAACTCACAAGACTTGGCATAACCCATATGCAATGTATTTCATATAAAACTAGAGATCCTTGTAATAATATGGAGTTGACCCACTCATGGGTACAATTTAGTTTCTATTTTCTTTGGAGACATGGCTCTTAATCTCCTTAGAGACCAATACAGCCTCTAGGACATATCTATTGGCTTGGCTTGTAGGTCTATCTCAGTAGCCATAGGGATTTGAATTCCAAAAGCCTTCATGAATGAATTTTGGTCTAGGGTAACTAGAGGAGAACCATCACCTTTTCTAATGGTTTTCAAAAGGGGATCATAACACCAAGATAGCATAAGCAATGCATCTACATCTAGAAAAACCTCAGGAACAATTAATTTGGCTAACCCTGATGTCCAAGGGTTTGAGACTAGAACTGAACTGTCATGATTCTTATAAAAATACCCAAATAAACACATGCCTATGACCTCAAGAGTCTTAGCATCTTTGCAATAAGCTAATTCATCCATAAAATAGTTTTCACTAACCTTTTTGTTTTGTGACGATCCGGGCAAGAGAGTGAGGAATTTGTCTAAATAGCTCTCTTTAATCTTTTCCTTAGACCCTCGACTGGTGGAAGCTCCACCTGCTGTTTCTTGACTCATCCTGACTGACAACTGGAAGCCTTCTGTAGATCTCTGGTCACACTGAAATTCTAGAAAAGCTCTGAAAACTTGACACTTTGTACTCTTCAAAATACTCTATAATCCTCCAATGAGTAACATCTAACTATTTTATTTTGCGGAATTGAATGCACCACCTTGTCTAACACTAAAAAGCCATAAAAAAATGTCACTTCTACCATTACTCAGCATGAACAAGGCTCAATTCACTAGCCATAGCTCAGGAAAATGACAGGGTAATCAAATTTGATTATTTAGAGACCTGGTGACTGGAGAGAAGTCTCGCAATCACCAATAATGTTGGCACCTTTTAAAATTTTAATGAGATCTGGTGACTAAGAGGGCTCCTCATAATCGCTAAATGATTTTGCACTTTATGAATTCATTATGAGATTAAGTGATCACCGCAAGATTTTGATCTAGAGACTTAGTGACCATAGTCAATCTCCTTAGTCCATCTTTTAATTTTTTATTTGGAGATCACTCGAATATAGTGTATTTCTTAGTCGCAAATGAAATATTTCTCTTCATGAGATCACATGACTGAGATTATTTTCAACTTTTATTATGAGATCTGGCAACAACAGGCAAACTCTTAATCGTTGAAAGCTTTTTTTAACCTGAGTTTGGTATCAAGACTTTGTGACCACCACAAGATTGAGATAAATCAACGGCTAAGAAGATGCAACTTATTAACCTTTCCTTTAACTTAGCACAATCTAGAGATCATGTGACTATATGTATCTCCCAGTCATGAAACACTTTCTCTAACCTTGGTTAACACTAGAGACTTGGAAAATACCTCAACTCTCTGAGTCACTGAATTATTTTCCAAACCATACTGAGATTAAATGCCATCCATTGATCAAATCTTCATCTTACAGTTCATACTGAGTCTTCTAATCCTTTATAACTTAACTGCCACATTAGGAGACCTAGAGACAACTGCGTCGCTAGATCCCTAACCACTTGGAGAATAACCGCTGCATTAGGAGACAATGCAACCATTAAAATGCCAAGTCACTGAATGATGGAACTAACCGCATGAAAACCTGGAGACTTGGCGATCAACATAGAATAAGACCACACATTTATTTAGAGACTCAACGACCAAAGAGAAAATCATAATTGCTGAAAAACACTTCGCTTTAAAAAATCATTCAGAGACAACCCGACCAAAGGTAAATTTTAACCTAGAGATGGCGCAACTATAGTTACTCTCATAAAATTTATCATACCAGTTGCTAAATCTCAGAAAAACATACAGAGACCTGGAGACTAAAAGCAACCGATGGATCATTTTAAAGACAAAGAATATTCCAAAATTATGTAGAGATTAGTTGACAAAGGGTTTTTAGGCAATTGCTAGACTTTTAGGAATGTGCCAATTTCTTTGGGAGACTAAGCAACTAGCCGAGGAAATATAAAGCACACATGCCTTTAAGGAGTTTTAAGTGACTTGATAAAGTAACAGAAAAATAGAAGTCCGAAAGGTTAAATTAGGGCTTTTTTGGATTTTTTAGGAAAAAGGGTTTGAAACCTAAGGTTATTCACTTAGGACTAAAAATTTGACAAGAGAAACTAGACAAGAACTCAAAATTTCAATTAGGAAAACACTGAGACCATAAATACTACCAATAGATTCAATTAATACATACGAGGATCAACTAATGTAACCTAGGACCCCTCAGAACCTCTTATGTTACCCACAACCCCTTAAGATAGTCTAGGATGCTTATCCATCCCTTACACTATATTAAGACATATCTAGGACCCATTATTTCCCTTAAGAAATCTTAAGACATACTAGGATCAATTAATGTAATGTAGGATCCCTTAGGACCACTTATTGCACCTACAACCCATTAACATTCTAGGACTCTTATCTGGATCCCTTATTAAATCTTAAAACAAATATGAAACCTTAGGATGTCCTAGGACCCATTGATGTATCTTATGTTCCATTAATACATACAAGGACCCATTTTCACCCTGAATACCCCTTAAGAAATACTAGGATCCCCAAGGACCTCTTATGACACATACAACCCCTTAAGACATTAGTACATCCTAGAACCCTTAAGACCTAATAAGACCACTTACTTGACCTAATAGGACCTATTAATACTAATTAGTACATCTAAAGACCCTTAAAACCTAATAAGACCACTTGTGTGATGTAATAAGACCTATTAATACCAATTAGTACATCCTAAAACCCTTAAGACCTAATAAGACCACTTAACCTAATAGGACCTATTAATACCAATTAGTACATCCTAGGACCCTTAAGACCTAATAAGACCACTTATGTGACCTAATAGGACCTATTAATACCAATTAGTGCATCCTAGGACCCTTAAGACCTAATAAGACCACTTATGTGACCTAATAGGACCTATTAATACCAATTAGTACATCCTAGAACCCTTAAGACCTAATAAGACCACTTACTTGATGTAATAGGACCTATTAATACCAATTAGTACATCCTAGGACCCTTAAGACCTAATAAGACCACTTACTTGACCTAATAGGAACTATTAATACCAATTAGTACATCCTAGGACCCTTAAGACCTAATAAGACCACTTACTTGACCTAATAGGACCTATTAATACCAATTAGTACATCCTAGAACCCTTAAGACCTAATAAGACCACTTACTTGACCTAATAGGACCTATTAATACCAATTAGTACATCCTAGGACCCTTAAGACCTAATAAGACCACTTACATGATGTAATAGGACCTATTAATACCAATTAGTACATCGTAGGGCTCTTAAGACCTAATAAGACCATTTACTTGACCTAATAGGACCTATTAATACCAATTAGTACATCCTAGGACCCTTAAGACCTAATAAGACCACTTAATTGACCTAATAGGACCTATTAATACCAATTAGTACATCCTAGGACCCTTTAAGAGTATTAGTACACTCTAGTATTGTAAATTTAAGTATAATTTTATATATTTAGATATTTGTTTCCATTTTACACACTAGCTTTCACATGTTATGTATCTAGATGGCCACTCAGAATGCACCTTAGACTCCTGATAGATAGACCATTTTTCATATTGCTGACATAGAGATGGCTCAACTTAGAGAGTCCATTTGTACATCTTTAGCAGATAGCATATATAGAGATGCTTGTGTCAGTATATTGACCAGTTTGGAGGAGATGACTGCTAGATTGAGATCTCACTCCTTCACGCCTCAGGTAGTTGAGAATATTTTTTGAGAGTTGAGGGCTAAGGTCTCGATGATGTTTCCTTGGAGATGTTTTAGAGCCGTGTCCCCAAGGAAACCATCAAATGAGAGGTTTTCCCACATTAAGAGGGGAAGGCAACTGTGAGGGCATATTAGGTCACATGGTGTGTTATTCCTCAGATTGCATGCACGATATACCCTCAGTTTCTTGCAGTACATGGTCATTATCCTAATAATGACCAGATTTCTTTGGGTAAGTGCACAAATATGGGGGACCAAAAAGGGGGTATAAGATGCCACTTTTTTTCCTAAAATCAACAAACTCTAAACTTCAACAAGAAATTGAAGATAGACTCAAAATTTTAAGATGCGACAAAAACAAGAGTTGTAATACTTTGAATCTAGTTCCTAAACTACTAACTTATTTTGAAAATGGTGTAGATTAAGGCCCTCAAAAAGGGGGAGCACAAAAAGTGGTCCTATTTCTTGTGAAAAAACATAACATTGCATCTGGTGTGGTCCCCCTAAAATGTTAACTTTTTTTTTGAATTCTTTTAATCACTCTAGTGAGAAATTAGCTAACACCACCTAATTTATCTTGGAATTTTTGGTAATTTTTTGATGAATGTATAATTTTTGATGAATTTACGAAGTGCACACATCTTGAAAACATGAAATTTCTGTGTGCTCCTCCTAGAAATCATTTAAAACTAATCAAAAATCAAATTTTCTTTTTTTTTTAAAGTGTGTAGAATGGAGTCTAGTTTGTAAAAATGTAATGTGTTGCAAAATTCGATGAATGAGCCAAAATCTATGCCTAAAATACTACATGTTGATTTTTTACAAAAACCAGACATACACTCAAAAGAAATTAGAGTTGAAAAACTTAACATAATCAAAATTCAAAATAAATTATATGCTTAGATAACTAACAGAGAGATCTACAATATCACATCGTCTGATTTTTATGTTTTTGAGCCACGAGTAAACTTGACGAGGAGCACAAAAAAAAGATGTCATTTTTTTGTATGTCTGCTGGAAAACATGTCTCAGGCCTATTTCAATCATCCAACCCTTTGGGTTGGATCTCCAAGGAAAATCCAAGCCTTAGGATTGGTAAATTCCAATGCATTACAAATCCCGTGCACCCTATAGGGCGAGCGCACTATTGAAATCTATGACTTTCATAGGGCGTGCACCCTATGAAAGTCATAGACTTCAATAGTGCACATGCCCTATAGGGCATGGACCCTATTTAAGACATAGATTTAAATAGTGATGAGAAATAGTCAGAGTCAGAGGAAGAGAGAGAGAGAGAGTACTCTCTCTCTCTCTACACCTTCCTATCCTCTATATTTTCCCTTCTTACCATCTTTCACCCCCTCTCTCTCACACATGCACATATGCTCTCTCACACCTTCCTACCCTCTCTCTCTCTCTCTCTCTCTCTCTCTCTCTCTCTCTCGATGTCTCAATTTTCAAAGATTCAAGTTTGTTTAAATTCAGTAACACATTCTCGGTTGATGTCAGAACTCACAGTGTTCCTCAGTTCAAACGGTCAACATTGTGTATCCTTCCAACCGTTGGTTGTAGCAATGATTCATTTGTTCCAACAGCTCTGAATGATCGGGTAAAGGCTAGTGGAAACCTCATTTGCCACACATAGTAATTCAATCACCGCTAACAACTCTGGGCTAAAATTTCCCTCAAGGTCACTTAAGCATGAAATCAGTGATATTTGCGGAGTCATATCTCAGAGTTCATGCTAGGTAGCATGGATTTGTCAGTTTCTACGGTACCATGTTGCTGGGGCCTAAAAAAGCCTGTCTCAATTTTTAGAGATTCAAGATTGTTTAAATTTGGTAACACATTCTCGGTTGATGTCAAAACTCATAGTGTTCCTTAGTTCAAACAACCAACATTGCGTATCCTTCCAACTGTCAGTCGTAGAAATGATCCATATATTCTAAAAACTCTGAATGGTCGGGTAAACACTAGTGGAAATCTCGTATGCCATGTGCAGTCATTCGATCATCGTCAATGACTCTGGGCTGAAGTGTCCCTCAAGGTCACTTAAGCATAAAATCAATGATATTTGCGGGGTCATATCTTAGAGCTCGTGTGAGGTAGCATGGATCCGTCAGTTTCTACTAGACTGTGTTGCTAGGGCCTACAAAATCTTATCTCAATTTTTAGAGATTTAAGTTCATTTAAATTTGGTAACACATTCTCGGTCGATGTCAGAACTCACAGTGTTCCTTAGTTCAAATGGTCAATGTTGCGTATCATTCCAACCGTTGGTTGTAGAAATGAACCATCTATTCCAATAGCTTTGAATGGCTGGGTAAATGCTAGTGGCAACCTCATTCACCATGCACAGTCGTTCAATCGCCCCCGACAACTCTGGGCCAAAGTGTCCCTCAAGGTCGCTTAAGCATGAAATCAGTTATCTTTGCGGGGTCATATCTTGGAGATCATGCAAGGTAGCATGGATCTATTAGTTGCTACGAGATCATGTTGCCAGGGCCTACAAAAGTCTATCTCAGTTTTCAGAGATTCAAGTTCATTTAAATTTGGCAACACATTCTCAGTAGATGTCAAAATTCACAGTGTTCCTTAGTTCAAATGGGCCAACGTTGCGTATCCTTCCAACCATCGGTCATAGCAATGAACCTTCTATTCCAATAGCTCCAAATGGCTGGGTAAATGCTAGTGGCCACCTCATTCACCGCGCATAGTCATTCAATCACTGTCGATGACTCCAGGCTGAAGTGTCCCTCAAGGTTGCTTAAGCATGAAATCAATGATCTTTGTGGGGTCATATCTCAGATATCATGTGAGGTAGCATGGATCTGCTAGTTGCTACAAGACTGTGTTGTTGGGGCCTACAAAAACCTATCTCAGTTTTCAGAGATTCAAGTTCATTTAAATTTGGTAACACATTCTCAGTCGATCTCAGAACTCAAAGTGTTCCTTAGTTCAAATGACCAAAATTGTGTATCCTTCCAACCATTGGTCGTAGCATCAATCCATCTATTCTAATAGCTCTGTATGGCTAGGTAAACACTAGTGGCAACCTCATTCACCACGCACAGTCATTTGATCCCTGTCGATGACTCTGGGCCGAAGTGTCCCTCAAGGTCGCTTAAGCATGAAATTAGTAATCTTTGCAGGGTCATCTCTCAGAGCTCATGCAAGGTAGCATGGATCCATCAGTTTCTACAAGACCATGTTGTCAGGGCCTACAAAATCCTGTCTCAATTTTTAGAGATTCAAGTTCATTTAAATTCGGCAACACATTCTTGGTCGATGTCAGAACTCACAATGTTCCTCAGTTCAAACAGCCAGTGTTGTGTATCCTTCCAATCATCGGTCATATCAAAAAACTATCTATTCCAATAGCTCTGAACGGCCTGGTAAATGCTAGTGGCAACCTCATTCACCATGCACAGTCATTTGATCATTGTCGATGACTTCGAGCCGAAGTGTCCCTCAAAGTCGCTTAAGCATGAAATCAATGATCTTTGTAGGGTCATATCTTAGAGCTCGTGTGAGGTAGCACTGATCCATCAGTTGCTACAGGACTATGTTGCCGGGGCCTACAAAAGCCTATCTCAATTTTCAAAGACTCAACTTCATTTAAATTCAAAAACACATTCTCGGTTGATGTCAGAACTCACAGTGTTCCTCAGTTCAAACAACCAATGTTGCGTATCCTTCCAACCTTCAGTTGTAGCAATGAACCATCTATTCCAATAGCTCTGAATAATCGGGTAAATGCTAATGGCAACCATGTTTGCCACACACAGTCATTCGATCACTGCCGATGACTCTAGGCCACAGTGTCCCTTAAGGTTGCTTAAGCATGAAATTAGTGATCTTTACGGGGTCATATCTCAGAGATCATGTGAGGTAGCATCGATCTATCAGTTTTTATGAGACCGTGTTTCTGGGGCCTATAAAAGTCTCTCTCAATTTTTAGAGATTCAACTTCATTTAAATTTGGCAACACATTCTCGATCGATATCAGAACTCACAGTGTTCCTCAGTTCAAACAGCCAATGTTGTGTATCCTTCCAACCATCAGTCGTAGTAATGAACCATCTGTTCCAAATAATTTGAATGGCCAGGTAAATGCTAGTGGAAACCTCATTCACCATGCAGAGTCATTTGATCCCGGCTGACGACTCCGGGCCAAAGTGTCCCTCAAGGTCGCTTAAGCATGAAATTAGTGATCTTTGTAGGGTCATATATCGGAGCTCGTGCAAGGTAGCATGGATCTATCAGTTGCTAAGGGACCATGTTTCTAAGGCCTAAAAAATCCTATCTCGATTTTCAGAGATTCAACTTCGTTTAAATTTGGCAACACATTCTCGGTTGATGTTAGAACTCAAAGTGTTCCTCAATTCAAATGGCCAACATTGTGTATCCTTCCAACCATAGGTCATAGCATCAATCCATCTATTCCAACAGATCTGAATGGCTGGGTAAATGCTAGTGGCAACCTCCTTTGCCACATGAAGTCATTCGATCCCCACCGATGACTCTAGGTTGAAGTGTCCCTCAAGGTTGCTTAAGGATGAAATCAGCGATCTTTGCGGGGTCATATCTCAGAGCTCGTGCGAGGTAGCATCAATCCACTAGTTGCTACGGGACTATGTTACTGGGGCCTACAAAAGAGTATTTTAGTTTTGAGAGATTCAACTTCGTTTAAATTCAACAACACATTCTTGATCGATATCAAAACTCAAAGTGTTCCTTATTTCAAATGACCAACATTGCATATCCTTCCAACCGTCAGTCGTAGCATCAATCTGTCTATTCCAACAGCTCTGAATGGCCACATAAATGCTAGTGGCAACCTCATTCACCATGCACAGTCATTCGATCACCTCCAATGACTTCGGGCTGAAGTGTCCCTTAAGGTCGCTTAAGGATGAAATCAATGATCTTTACGGGGTCATATCTCAGAGCTCGTGCGAGGTAGCATCAATCCGTTAGTTGCTACAGGACCATGTTACCAGGGCCTACAAAATTCTATCTCAGTTCTTAGAGATTCAAGTTCATTTAAATTCGGCAACACATTCTTGGTTGATGTTAGAACTCACAGTGTTCCTTAGTTCAAATGAACGTTGTGTATCTTTCCAATCGTCAATCGTAGCAATGAACCATCTATTCCAACAACTCCAAATGGTCAGGTAAACGCTAGTGGCAACCTCATTCACCATGAACAGTCATTCAATTTCCGCCGATGACTCCGGGCTAAAGTGTCCCTTAAGGTCCCTTAAGCATGAAATTAGTGACCTTTGCAGGGTCATATCTCAAAGCTCGTGTGAGGTAGCATAGATCCATTAGTTGTTATGAGACCGTGTTACTAGGGCCTACAAAAGCCTATCTCAATTTTCAGAGATTCAAGTTCATTTAAATTTGGCAACACATTCTTAGTCGATGTCAAAACTCACAGTGTTCCTTAGTTCAAATGACCAACGTTGCATATCCTTCCAGCCATCGGTCGTAGCAATGAACTATCTATTCCAATAGCTCCAAATGGTTGGGCAAACACTAGTGGCAACCACATTCACCACACTCAATCGTTCGATCACCGTCAATGACTTCGGGCCGAAGTGTCCCTCAAGGTCACTTAAGCATGAAATCAGTGATCTTTGAGGGGTCATATCTTAGAGCTCATGTGAGGTAGCATGGATCCATTAGTTTCTATGGGACCATGTTGTTCGGGCCTACAAAATCCTATCTCAATTTTTAGAGATTCAACTTCGTTTAAATTTGGCAACACATTTTTGATCGATGTCAGAACTCATAGTGTTCCTCATTTCAAATGGCCAACATTGCGTATCCTTACAACCATCAGTCATAGCATCGATCCATCTATTCCAATAGCTCTAAATGGATGATTAAATGCTAGTGGCAACCTTGTTTTCCACACACAGTCATTCGATCACCGCCGATGACTCCCGGCTGAAGTGTCCCTCAAGGTCACTTAAACATGAAATCAGTGATCTTTGCGGGGTCATATCTCGGAGCTCATTTGAGGTAGCTATTAGATTAACTGAGAGGGGGGTGAATCAGTTATCCAGTGTCCCAAAACAAAATGTATAATTCAAAACAACTTCTCTAATTTCTACTTCATCGGTAAATACTAAATACTTTCACTGTCTGTGCTTTTATCGATTACCAGTCTAATACTATAACAGTTACCGATCAAATCTAACACATAACATGCAAAGTATGATAACAAACAAATATCACAATCAACACATGACACAAGAGGTTTAACATGGAAACCCTGTAAAGGGAAAAACCACCTGGGACCGGCAACCCAAAAATGTTCACTCTTCTGAAGTAAGGTCGGTTAAGACCCAACCATGTTAAAGGTTACAAACACACTGTCAGGTGTGACCTTGATAGAGGATTTTAGACTAGAATTTATCATCCAACCAACATTCACTATGGGGTTGACAGAATAACAATGTTCATTCTATGAATGATACATCATAAGACTTTCAGAGTCCACTCGGTTAAGATATTTAAACTGTATACAATGGTTAAATGTGTAATAGTAAATGATCTGACTTAATACAACTTCAATTGTAGATTACAGATCAATATTCAGTCCATACAAATCCTTTTGATCAATATTTCACTTTAGATTCAATACTGTATCAACTTACTATCCTTCGGTAATTGCTCTCTATAGCTTGGTAATTACTCTGCAGCTTGGTTCTTACTAACCAGTATGATCAAAATGCATGAAAACCTTGTTCACACAATAATCCTACAGCTTCTTCTTCTCCCAGCATTTTACTAAATAAATTATGTTCTCTTATATAGATGAGTAAATCATTTTCTTCTCCACCATCAGATTTTGCCGCTTAACCACATTCATAGATTTTTCTACTTCAAACTTTCTCGATACTTGTGTCAATAACACATTTCAATCTTCTCCATTAGATCTTCCCTGAATTTCATCAGTCGTCAATCTGTGTAACAAACATTATCTGTTACCTCAATGTTATACTCTTGCCAGATCATCAGTCTTATCAGCTAAACTAATCATTTAATTCATTCTATTCTACTCGATTAACAAAGAAATGCATCGGTGAACACTACTCAGTTAATAATGTGATCAGTATACACTGCACTCTATTGGTGTATACTAGAAATGCTTCATTAACTGACAACAATGCTTTGTGTCTTTCAGCTCTATACTTCATCATAGATGAATGCAACATAATAAATTCAATATCATCAAGTCATAGACTAATCAACAAGTTACTCAATGTGTTCCTTATCCTCATCTATCATGTACATCTTTCTTCATGTAGATTTCTTAGTTCTTCATCTCTTTCACCTTTCTTCAGATGTCTCGGTATAGTAACTTATAAGATAAGTGTTGTCAAACTAGTTGACATCAATGACAACATAATACTGATTTAATCATATTACATATCTAATTAGTAACTTCTCAGTGATCTTGCAATCATAGATTCTTCAATCAGATTCCAAATCAGTTGTAGTCCAACAATCTCTCCCTTTGGCATTGATGGCAACTGAAGTAATATGAAATGTACCATACACATACCAAACATACATTCTACAACTTTTTGAACAAAATGTTGTAAGTCAAATATACTTAATATGTTTAATCACTACATTAATAAACCAGCATTAAATAATACAACTTTACCATTTTGTAGTTATGATCTTTTCAGTTCTCATGTTCCTGCTTCTGTTCTCTGTAACTGATCTTCAATACTCTGTCTCATTCAGATTGTCTCTCCCTTAGATAATTCTCTTCAGTGCTTATTCCTTTTCATATTGTTTATCTCTCCCTTTGACAACAATGCCAAAGAAACAAATAAACAAACAATTATGTCTTCCTCTGTATCTTTGAATACTGATATTCCAATCGGTTCAAGTTCTCAAACTTAATCACAACCTTGAACATGATTCAAAGTGTGAGCTATGCTGCATCAACATGAATGATCTTTTGATATAAGTAGGCTGATGCAACAACCAGATCACCTTAGTGATCGATAGATAGGGGACGGACCCCAAGTCTAGTCCTCAAGTATTCAAATGTTTCCTTCGGTAGGGGTTTTGTAAAAATATCTGCAAGTTGTTCTTTAGATGTAACAAATTCTAACCTTACTTGCTTCTCTTGCACTTGTTCTCTTAAGTAATGATACTTAATAGATATATGCTTTGTCTTAGAGTGCATCACAGGATTCTTTGAAATATTAATAGCACTAGTGTTGTCATAGTATATAATCACCGGGTCGGTGATTACCTCATTCATTCCTTCCAACACTTGTTTGATATATGCAATGTTTGAACAATCAGTAGCAGCAGAAACATATTCTTCTTTAGCTATAGATTGAGAAATACAAGCCTTCTTTTTACTTGTCTAGGTTACAAGTCTTTCACCAAAGAAAAATGCTCCTCTAGTGGTGCTTTTTCTATCATCCACATTTCTAGCCCAATTAGCATCGATATAAACTTTCAGTTCAAACTTCTCTTCCTTAGGATACCATAATCCATAATTCTTTATTTTCTTTAGGTATCTTAAGATCCTTTTTGTAGCTATCATGTGTGATTCTCTTGGATTAGAAAAAAATCTTGCAACAATTCCTACAACATGTGCTATATCTGGTCTACTGTGAACTACGTACATTAACTTACCAATCATGGATCGGTAAAGTGTCTGGTTTACCTCTGTAGTTTCATCCCCCTTTATCAATTTGCATCCAGTAGCCATTGGTGTTCCCACAGGTTTAGCATCTTCCATGCCAAATGTCTTCAGTACTTCCTTTATGTATTTAGATTGTGTGATGAATATCCCATCTCTCTGTTGAATCACTTGTAGTCCAAGAAAGAACTTAATCTCTCTAAACATAGACATTTCAAATTCCTTTTGCATTTCATCAGCAAATGCCTTGCAGACAAGATCTAAGCCTCCAAAGATAATGTCATCAACAAATATTTTAGCAATGATAATAGTATCATCAATATCACCTTTCACATACAAATTGTTGTTTTCACTTGTTTTAACAAATTCAATACTTAACAAGTAAGTATGCAGTCTTTCATACCATGCTCTCGGTGCTTGCTTCAATCCATATAAAGATTTATGTAATCTACATACCATATTTTTATTGTCAGGATCAACAAATCCTTCAAGTTGTTCAATGTAGACTTCTTCTTCAAGTATACCATTCAAAAATGCTGGCTTCACATCCATTTGAAAGACTTTGAATTTCTTGTGTGTAGCATATGCAAGTAGCATTCTAACTCTTTCTAATCTAGCAACAGGTGCAAATGTTTCACCATAGTCAATGCCTTCTTCCTATGCATATCCCTTGCATACTAATCTAGCTTTATTTCTTGTGACTTCACCATTTTCATTCAATTTATTCCTGTATATCCACTTAGTACCGATAACATTCTTATCTTTTGGTCGGGGTACTAAGGACTAGGTTTTGTTCTTCTCTATTTTCTCTATTTCCTCCTTCATTGCATTAACCCATTCTTCATTCTCTAATGCAACTTTCACAATTTTAGGTTCAAATTCACAAATTAAACATGTACCTTGTCTTGTTTTGCTTCTAGTTTGCATTCTAGCATGTTCGTCTCCAATGATTTGTGTTTCAGGATGATGTCTTCTAACAAAATTAGCCAAAACTTGATTTCTCCTTTCTTGTTCATCCTACTCAAGGTCATTTTCTTGCTCGGTAGCTCCATCTTGTTCCTCGGTTTGTGTTTCCTATTGTCCTGCATTATTTCCCTGTTGATCGGTTGTCACAGTCTGCGGTGTCGATAGATACTCTGGATGTTCAATGTAAGTGAATCTACCATAGTCTTTCGGTTCCTTTGTACTTTCCTCTGTGTACTTGTCATCAATCTCATCAACACGAACATTAGTACTTTCAACTATCTTATTTGTGGCCTTATTCAAACATTTATATGCCTTACTTGTAGTGGAATATCCTAGAAATATTCCTTCATCTCCTTTAGAATCAAATTTTCCATTTCTCTCATCTTTCAAAATAAAGCATTTACTTCCAAAAATTTTGAAATAACTTACAGTAGGTTTTTGTCCAAACCATAGTTCATAAGGTGTTTGGTTGGAGTCCTTCAGTTGTACTCGGTTAAGAACATACACAGTTGTACTGATAGCTTCCCTCCAATATGTCTGAGCAACATTTTTCTGTATCATTAATGTTCTAGCACAATCAATTATAGACCTATCCCTCCTTTCAGCAATGCCATTTTGTTGAGGTGTCCTCGGTGCAAATACCTATCTTTTGATTCCATGCTCATTACAAAAATTAGTAAATTCATTAGATATAAATTCACCTCCTCTATCATATCTTAAACATTTTATTTCTTTACCAGTTTCTTTCTCTACCTTAGCTTTATACCACTTAAACATTTTGAAAGCTTCAAATTTCTCTTTCAAGAGCATAATAGTCATCAATCTAGTATAGTCATCAACAAAAAGAATAAAATATCTATCACCAAAATAACTCTTAGTTCTCATAGGACCACATAGATCGGTATGAACCAACTCAAGTATCTTCTTTGTTGAATAGTCTTTTCTTTTAAAACTAGACTTAGTCATCTTACCTTTCTGACATTCATGGCACATGGCATGATCAAGTTTTGTCAAGTTAGGCAATCCTCTAACTCTTTTCTTTCTACTAATCTTGATCATGTTGTCAAAGTTCACATGGCATAACCTTCTGTGCCACAACCAAGCATCTTCATCCTTTATTAATAAATAAGAAGACTGATCCATATCAAGATAGAATAGATTACTTCTGGATTGTGTACCAGTTCTGAATAGTCTTCCTCCATCATCATAGATCTTCACCTTTTTGCTCTCAAAAGCTAGTCGGTGGCCTGAATTGTTCAGCTGAGCCACACTTAACAAATTATAGTTCAGTCCATCTACCCAATATGCATTTTCACATTGTAATCTATCATTGATCATCAGTGAGCCTTTACCTCTTACCATACAAGGTGCATCATTTCTCATTCTCACAGATCCTCCATTATATTCAACAAAATGATCAAACTTCTCTACATCACCAGTCATATGATGTGTACAGCCACTGTCTATGATCCATGTATCATTTCTACTTACTTTAGAGATCAGTGTTGTCTCTTCATGTTTCTCTTCCTCTTCTGAGTCATCTTTCATAGCAACAAATACAACTTCTATATCATCTTTAGAATTAGATTCAGTTTCAATATCTTCAGCTATGTAACATACTTTTTTGCCTTTTTCATCTCGATTGTCTCTATTGTACTGTCGGTAGCCTTTGTTGTCTCTTCTTCCATAGCTTCCTTCAGATCGGTCTTTGGATCTATCATCATCTTTCTTCTAAGGACATCTAGCAGTGATGTGACTGACTTCTCTACAATTAAAGCATGCTAAAGGTAGCTTACCTCTATACCTTCATTTTCCTTTGGGAAATCTTCTGGCCATAAGTGCTTCAAGCTCATCAAGTTCATCATCAGTATTGTCATCACTATCACAATTCTTACTATTCCTGCTAGACTTTCCAATCTTCAAAGAAGACATGAAAGAGGATTCAACAAAAGGAACAACACTGTTATCAAAGTTGTTTAATTCAAAGGTTGTTAGTTTACCAATCAGAGTGTCAAGAGTAAGGTTGGATGTAGGTCTTGTTTCATGAATTGCAGAAATCCTGATTGCATAAACTGGTAGCAAAGTTCTGAGAATCTTGCTTATCACTGTTTCATCATCAATCACTCCATTAGATGCTCTAATAGCATGTACTACCTCTTTGAGTCTATTTGAATATTGTACAATTTTCTCACCTTCTTTCATTCTCATATCATCAAATCTACCTCTCAGACTTTCAGCTCGGGCTCTTTTGACATTCAGATCTCCACTGTATATTTGTGTTAATTTATCCCACATTCCTTTGGTAGTCATGCATGTCTTGATATCTTCAAATTCAGCATCGGTACAGGCAGTAGCAAGTTCCATCATAGTAACATTGTGTTCATGCTTTTCCTTCAATTGATTAATAGTTAAGGGACTAGTTGGCGGTTATATGTAGCCATTCTCCATCAGATCTAGTGCTGAGTTCCCAATTCTAGATATGTGCAACTTCATTCTATTTTGCCATACTGCAAAGTTCTCTTTGTTTAGTTTCGGTACTTACCTCTTATACATCTTGAGACCTTTATGCTTGAGTCCTTAAAACTCTATTCCAAGCAACCAATGCTCTGATACTAATTGTTAGAATAACTGAGAGGGGGGTGAATCAGTTATTCAATGTCCCAAAACAAAATGTATAATTCAAAACAACTTCTCTAATTTCTCCTTCGTCAGTAAATACTAAATACTTTCACTGTCTCTACTTTTACTGATTACCAATCTAATACTATAACAGTTACTGATCAAATCTAACATGTAACATGCAAAGTATGATAACAAACAAATATCACAATCAACACATAACACAAAAGATTTAACGTGGAAACCCTGTAAAGGGAAAAACCACCTGGGACCGGCAACCCAAAAATGTTCACTCTTTTGAAGTGAGGTCGGTTAAGACCCAACCATGTTAAAGGTTACAAACACACTGTCAGGTGTGACCTTGTTAGAGGATTTTAGACTAGAAGTTATCGTCCAACCAACATTCACTATGGGGTTGACAGAATAACAATGTTCATTCTATGAATGATACATCATAAGACTTTCAGAGTCCACTCAGTTAAGAGATTTAAACTGTATACAATGGTTAAATGTGTAACAGTAAATGATCTGACTTAATACAACTTCAATTGCAGATTAAAAATCAATATTCAGTCCATACAAATCCTTCTGATCAATATTTCACTTCAGATTCAATACTGTATCAACTTATTGTCTGTCGGTAATTGCTCTCTGTAGCTTGGTAATTGCTCTGCAGCTCGGTCCTTACTAACCAGTATGATCAGAATGCATGAAAACCTTGTTCACATGATAATCCTGCAACTTCTTCTTCTCCCGGTATTTTACTAAAGAAATTCTATTCTCTTATATAGACGAGTAAATCATTGTCTTCTCCACCATCAGATTTTGCCGCTTAACCACATTCATAGATTTTGTTGCTTCAAACTTTCTCGGTAGTTGTGTCAATAACACATTTCAATCTTCTTTGTTAGATCTTCCTTGAATTTTGTCAGCCATCAATCTATGTAACAAACATTATCTGTTACCTCGATGTTATACTCTTTCCAGCTCATCAATCTTATTGGCTAAACTAATCATTAATTCATTCTGTTCCACTCGGTTAACAAAGAAATACATCGTTGAACACTGCTTGATTAATACTGCGATCAGTATACACTGCACTCCGTCAGTGTATACTAGAAATGCTTCATTTATCGACAACACTGCTTTGTGTCTTTCAGCTCTATACTTCATCATAGATGAATGCAACATAATAAAGTCAATATCATCAAGTCATAGACTCATCAACAAGTTACTCAATGTGTTCCTTATCCTCATCTGTCATGTACATCTTTCTTCATGTAGATTTCTCTGTTCTTCATCTCTTTCACCTTTCTTCAGATGTCTCGGTATAGTAACTTATAAGATAAGTGTTGTCAAACTAGTTGACATCAATGACAACATAATACTGATTTAATCATATTACATATCTAATTAGTAACTTCTCAGTGATCTTGCAATCATAGATTCTTCAATCAAATTCCAAATCAGTTGTAGTCCAATAGTAGCATCGATCTATCAGTTGTTACAGGATTGTGTTGCCGAGGCCTACAAAAGCCTGTCTTAATTTTTAGATATTCAACTTCATTTATATTTGGAAACACATTCTTGGTTAATGTTAGAACTCACAGTGTTCCTTTGTTCAAATAGGAAACGTTGCATATCTTTCCAACCGTCGGTCGTAGCATGGAACCATCTATTCCAACAGCTCTGAATGGTTGGGTAAATGCTAGTGGCAACCTCATTTGTCATTGACGACTCCAGGCTGAAGTGTCCCTCAAGGTCCCTTAAGCATGAAATCAATGATCTTTGTGGGGTCATTTCTCAGAGCTCATGCAAGGTAGCATCAATCTGTTAGTTGCTACGGGACCATGTTGCCGGGACCTACAATAGCCTGTCTCAATTTTCAGAGATTCAAGTTTGTTTATATTTGGAAACACATTCTCGGTAAATGCCAGAACTCATACTGTTCCTTAGTTCAAACGGCCAACATTGTGTATCCTTCCAATTTTCAGTCGTAGCAGCGAACCGTCTATTCCAATAGCTCCAAATGGCCGAGTAAATGCCAAGGGAAACCTTATTCGGCACACATAGTCATTCGAACCCTGTTGATGACTCTAGGCTGAAGTGTCCCTCAAGGTCCCTTAAGCATGAAATCAATGGTCTTTGCAGGGTCATATCTCAGAGCTCGTTTGAGGTAGCATCAATCCATTAGGTGCTATGGGACTATGTTGCCGAGGCCTACAACAGCCTATCTCAATTTTTAGAGATTCAAGTTCATTTATATTTGGCAACACATTCTTGGTCAATGTTAGAAGTCACATTGTTCCTCAGTTCAAATGACCAACATTGCGTATCTTTCAAACCGTCGGCTGTAGCATCGAACCATTTGTTCCAACAACTTTGAATGGCCGAATAAATTCTACTGACAACCTTTTTTGGCACACATAGTCATTTGAGCGCCGCCGACCACTCTGGGGTGAGTACTAGGATGAGTGCAAATATATATTCTAGTGTTTGTCATTAACAATAAGTTAGTTAGAGGACAATTAGAAGTTAGTTTGTAAAAGCATAAGGTTTCACATCCACATCTGCCATAGTAATCTTATTAATAAAAGAACTTTTGCCAACATTAGGGTACCCACAGATCAAAATAGGGCTGGTATTGGGGTCAATAAATGGCAACCTTGCCATATGTTGCCTCACCTATTTGAGGTCATGTCTTTATAATGTGATTATCCCATGGAATAGGGAACACACCAATGAATATAAATGTTTGATTCCACGTGATCTTGGATAGGTTGTGACATAGAAATATTGCCTTATATTATATTTATACATTTCTGCATTCATTTCATTACTTTTGTTAATATTACAGTCAAGGAATTGACTATTATTGAGGACAGTGACTGGCATTTGTAGCACAGTTAGCAAGTTAAACATACATCGATAAACATACAAGCATAGTTATAAGGCATGGGAAATTTACAAAGCATAAGACATCCACATAAACATAAATTAGTATACATCAATACACCAAACACATGAATTGCATACCTAAAACATAAAAAATATATATTTGTTGGGCATGAAGCCAAATATATATGTCCAATAATGTCATACATTGAATATATTCAATATACTTAAACTGGCTTCCTCAAAGCCAAATGGATGTACAATGCATCACTTATACAATATAAAAAAAATATGTCCACTAATGCCATATAGGCATACAATCCATATCCCTAATCTAGTCCTTTCCCACTAGGGGAAGAAAAAAATCCTGAGCTATCTTTGATCTTCACGTCTGAATAGTGTTAATTTGGAATCACCACTATTTGTGTAAGTGTGTGGGGAAAATGTAAGATTCACTCCTAAATCCAAATTCCCAAAGGAGAGATCCAATTTGATCAACCAAGAGGTTAATACACAATGGAATCAATCTATGAAGAATATGAAAGAGAGAGAGAAACCCTATACTTCCCTATAGTTGGATTAAGCTTGAAATCTAAAATAATTGAAGTGTAAATACTAACCTTGAATTAGGGTAGATCTGGAAAATGCTAAATTCTGGCTTTTGTATGAACTTTCTGAACATTCCATCACTTGTTTTGGACTGGAAATGTCGAGGCAGACAAAACCCAGAAATATTTTCTCCAAATTCACATAGGTCGACTTTGACCTTTTAAAAGGTCAAAAACCACATTATTTATTTGAAGTTTGATTCCGATTCTATTCACAGATCCTGAAAGATTTCCTAAAAGGGTATCCAAATTTGCTCTCAGATCTAAGATTCCACACCTGTGCCTGCAAGAAAAATGGTTTTGTTTTTTGTTTGGGGGGGGTGGGGGGGGTGGGGGGGGTTTGCCTTGGTCAAACCCCAGTTTGGAATCAACCTTAATATTGAAATTGAAATAGGAGAATGCTAGCAAGTAGTAGAAATGAATCTAACAATGAAGCTATGCAATTCAATAGATATGCTAATGTATTTGGAATGTAATCAAATATATTGATATGAAAGCTTGAACATAACATTATCAAACCTCCATGATTGTATGCTTGAAATCCACCTTGAGGAAATAATGATATGGATCTTGAAGATGAACAAAGGATCTTGAAGGAAGATCACACCACCATGGTGGCTAGATCTAGGGTTTGAATGATAGATCTTGAATGCTTGAGCCAAATCCCTTCAATAGATTGAATGCTTGAATCCTTGATCTTCAATGGGGAACTTGGATGAAGAAGAAGACTTGAATACTTGAATGAATGCTTGCTTGATCACCTTGAGAACTTGAGAGCTTGATTGCTTGGATGAGATGTAGAAAATGAGAGAGGAAGGCCTCCTTTTATAGTGATCTAGGGCACACTCCTCTAGATGGTCCACCTTGGAGAATTAAATCCCAATTGGGTCCTCACCTTTAGAAAATATACCTTGATTAAATACAATTAAAAGATTTACTATTTCAAAGCCTGAAACAGCTGACCCAGAAGCAGAGAAATAACTTTCCCGAAAGATAAATTACCAGAAAATGAGAATTTGAAATCCTGGTGGGAGGAGGTCAAGGTCAAGGTCAACTCTAACTTGGTTAGGGTCAAGGTCAACCCTAACCTAGTTAGGGTCGAGGTTGACTTTGACCTCAGACCCTAACTTTGTCAGGTTCTGCAACAGAGATCCCAGATATGCTAGAAACTTAGAAATTGATGTTTGAATAGGACCCAATGTCTGGAATAGATAAAAAATCCTCAGAATGATATGATGAAGGACTAGGAGGTCTCATTTCTGAATCCTACCTAGAAAATGGAGCCATGGAAGAGAGAAAATCAAGAAAGTCCTTAAGACCTTAACCCTAATTTCACCTAGAATGAAGAAATCAAGTGCAGAGAAGAAGTGGAAGACCAGGGAGAATACAAAGATGCCAATCATGACCCTAAACCACTTACTCAGAGGGCTAAATGCTCTTAACATGGAAGTGCTTCCATTTTAAGATGATACATTAAGCCCCCACTTTAGCAAGAGTATGGATTCGATGCAAACTCTTGGTAAAGGAGAAGAGAGAAGAGATCCCAGTGGATTCAAAATGAGATAAAATAACACTTAGCTAAAGACACAAGCCCCCAGACCAAGGATTCTAACTCAACATACATACATGAGAGTATACAAAAGAACAAGGGTTAGTACTAAACAACCCAAATCAATTAGCATAAGAAACCTTGCAAAGAAATATTTCTCATACTAATATCATTTTTGGAAAGCTATCATAAAAGCATAAATGATTACATAAGAAAGACAAGAGCAACACTGTAGACAACATAGCTTCATGATCCTGTCCTACTAGCATGAAAGCAGAAAAGAAAGAAAGGAGAAAGTGATTACCTCGCTCAGTAAGATGCCCACCTTACTATGAATCACCCTAAAGGGAGAGCCCAACAGGTTCACCCATAAATTGTGCTTGAAATTGTAATGTGTCTTCTGATAGCTTCTAGAATATCCATAGATCCACCTTCTCGTATCACTATGAATATGAAATGCATGTCTTCCCAGGATTTAGCAACTTATGTGCGTTACCTTTGGAAGATTTAGCATATAGCTATGTGTCTTTCTAGAATTTAGCAACTTATGTGTGTTACCTTCCAAGATTTAGCATATTTGAAATTGGAAATGCGTGTCCCTTTAGGATTTAGCAACTTATGTGTGTTACCTTCAGAGGATTTAGCATATTGAAAAATTTGAAAAATGTGTGTCTCCTTAGGATTTAGCAACTTATGTGCGTTACCTTCAGAAGATTTAGCATATAAATGCATGTCTTTTCAGGATTTAGCAACTTATGTGTGTTACCTTCCAAGATTTAGCATATAAAAATAAAAAACTATAGTACAAGGGAGACCCTGTATATGCCCCCCTCCTTAATATGGAAAAAACATATTATTTTGTCATGTTAAGGAAAGAAAAGAACAAGGATAAAGCCTTCCTTAGCATCAAGACAATATCCATAGACAACTCCTAGTCCAAGCCAAGAAGGTCACAACTCCTATGAGGCCATGGAAGGGACGAATGTAAAAGATATCATGCAAGAAGTGAAAAGAAAGTAACCCTTAATGAGGGATAGCACACTATTTAGTTTCCAAGGTGAGAGATATATCAACCATGGAAACCCAATGTCAAACAACAAATAAGGTTTGCATAAATGACATAGGTCTGCACATGCAAACCATAATTTTCATGTATGATTGGATATCACATAGTAGATAAATACTGCTTAACCAAGGAAAGAGGTGAATCCCTAGAAAAGAAGAGAATACTGGATGAAATGACAATGCATAGATTTGAATAAGATAAAAAAGCATACCAAGCCTTCAAGGCTAAAGAACTTCTACGAAACTCACAACCCGTATTTGTGACTCCATGTGCGAATGTTTGAAGATAGAAAAGAAGGATAAGACATCTTTTCCCCCCAAGTGTAGGAACAAAGATGGAAGAGGATACCTACCTGACAAAGCAAGGAGATATCCTGTTTACAACAATGTATAGTATATCCTTAGCGAGAGATATTGACCCCTACATCCAAGAGTATAAATAATCATGAGAAGGATATGTCACTTATGGAAAAGGATCCTCAATGAAAAATATCTTATCACCAAGATCTCCACCAAATAAGAGTGTGTTCAGATAATATATCATCTTTCAAAAGGTAGGAACAAAGATTCAATCATCAAGCCCCTGGTGAAGAAGAGCAAGAGGAATCTTTGGAATGAGGGAAACAAATCTAACATGAAAGCAAGGGTGAGAGTTTATAAAGAACATAATTTGCAACATAGAGAAGAAGTGATGACCTAGGACAACAACTTCTCATGTAACAAGGTTATCCATAGTCAAAATATCTATCAATATGATGAAATAATATTGCAATATAAACAAATACCACTAAGTTAAGGAAAGAAGTTCCCTTAGAAAAAGAGAAGGAAGAACCTTGCCCCCCAAGGGATGAAAGACAAGGGATATTTTTACAAAACACATGTCCTAGAAAAGATTTCCTAAGAAGAAAATATAATTCCTAGGAATGGATAAAAACATCATGCAAGACTATGGAAGAAGGAAACATAAAGAATACCAATTAAATCTTAATAAAAAGACCTAATGGATCCTAAAAGACTAGATAAAATTATGCCTCTTTCCCCCCAGTCATGAGACAAGAGGATAGGAACATTTACTCTAGCTCTAATGGAGGGGAATCCCCTATATCAAAATTATGAAGAAGTTGTAAGATGACGCGAGAAAAAGGTATAATACCGCGCGCAGCCCTATCCCTAACATATAATTTGAAGTTATTAAAATCAGCAAGCAAATGAGTATTACGATAGTGGAAAGGACATTTATATTTATACAAAGCATCAATAGGTATAGGTCTAAATCTTTCCTTCTTAGAATTCATTAGCTCCACATATACTACTTTAGCATTTTCTTGACGAGTGTTAGGATTATCCATTAGAGATGTAGAAAGATGAGCATTAAGGGGAGGAAGAAGATCCACACCTCTTAACTTGACTTGAGATTTAGAAGTTCCACCACCACACATATCCAGTTTAGGAGGTATATTAATGGGAAATTTAATACCATGTTCATTAACTCCTAACCCTAAACCTTTATAGCCTTGTTTAGTCACCATATTATATCCAGTAGTGTACATATCATGCAAAGCTTCTACAGGAGGTGATTGTTTATCATGTTCATGAGTAAAGGTTGTATAAGGTGGGATAATAGGTTTGGAAGAAGTTTCTTTACCCTTTCCTTTAAGATCATCATGATTAGGAGGAGAAGGTAAATCAAAGAAATCTTGCACATCTACATCCTGTGCTATAGCTTGAATCCCATCATAAGTACGAGAAGAGCGAGGATTAATAGATGGAGAATTAGGTATCAAAATAGGAAGATTAGGATGAAGATTAGGAAGATTAGGAGATGGTGTATCATCTACCAAATTCTTCACATAATCCAAAAGATGAATAAGGCTACCACATAAATCCCTAAGAAAAGTTTTAAATGTAGGTAGACTAGTATTAGTCAACTTCACAAAAGCATAAGCAAGAGCAAAGTGAAGGGTCAATAATGTTATGAAATGAATAATACCCTCATAAACATCATATGCATTATAAATAGATGCTAGAAGAAGAGTAATAACAAACATGATTATGCACCAAAACATCTTAACAATCTTCATGATAAATAAAAATGCAAGAAATATGTTTTTGTATTTTATTCAATATATAGATTTTTTTGTGAATTTTTGAAGTATAGATGAGAGAGAAAAATGTAAATCTAGCACCAAAAAGAAAGAGAGTAAGCTAGTCGGGTTCACCAAAATGAATAGTGTTAATTTGGAATCACCACTATTTGTGTAAGTGTGTGGGGAAAATGTAAGATTCACTCCTAAATCCAAATTCCCAAAGGAGAGATCCAATTTGATCAACCAAGAGGTTAATACACAATGGAATCAATCTATGAAGAATATGAAAGAGAGAGAGAGAAACCCTATACTTCCCTATAGTTGGATTAAGCTTGAAATCTAAAATAATTGAAGTGCAAATACTAACCTTGAATTAGGGTAGATCTAGAAAATGTTGAATTTTGGCTTCTGTATGAACTTTCTGAAGATTCTATCACTTGTTTTGGACTGGAAATGTCGAGGCGGACAAAACCCATAAATATTTTCTCCAAATTCACATAATTTGACTTTGACCTTTTAAAAGGTCAAAGACCACATTATTTATTTGAAGTCCGATTCCAATTCTATTCGCAGATCCTAAAAGATTGCTGAAAAGGGTATCCAAATTCGCTCTCAGATCTGAGATTCCACACCTGTGCCTGCAAGAAAAATGGTTTTGTTGTTTGTTTGGGGGGGGGTTTGCCTTGGTCAAACCCTAGTTTGGAATCAACCTTAATATTGAAATTGAAATAGGAGAATGCTAGTAAGTAGTAGAAATAAATCTAACAATGAAGCTATGCAATTCAATAGATATGCTAATGTATTTGGAATGTAATCAAATATATTGATATGAAAGATTGAACATAACATTATTAAACCTCCATGATTGTATGCTTGAAATCCACCTTGAGGAAACAATGATATGGATCTTGAAGATGAACAAAGGATCTTGAAGGAAGATCACACCACCATGGTGGCTAGATCTAGGGTTTGAATGATAGATCTTGAGTGCTTGAGCCAAATCCCTTCAATAGCTTGAATGTTTGAATCCTTGATCTTCAATGGGGAACTTGGATTAAGAAGAAGACTTGAATACTTGAATGAATGCTTGCTTGATCACCTTGAGAACTTGAGAGCTTGATTACTTGGATGAGACATAGCAAATGAGAGAGGAAGGCCTCCTTTTATAGTGATCTAGGGCACACTCCTCTAGATGGACCACCTTAGAGAATTAAATCCAAATTAGGTCCTCACCTTTAGAAAATATACCTTGATTAAATACAATTAAAGGATTTACCGTTTTGGAGCCTGAAACAGCCGACCTGGAAGCAGAGAAATAACTTTCCTGAAAGTTAAATTACCGGCAAATGAGAATTTGAAATCCTGGTAGGAGGAGGTCAGGGTCGAGGTTGAATTTGACCTCAGACCCTAGAACTTTGTCAGGTTCTACAACAGAGATCCCAGAGATGCTAGAAACTTAGAAATTGATGTCTAAACAGGACCCAATGTCTGGAATAGATAGAAAATCCTCGGAATGATATGATGAAGGACTAGGAGGTCTCATTTCTGAATCCTACCTAGAAAATGGAGCCATGGAAGAGAGAAAATCAAGAAAGTCCTTAAGACCTTAACCCTAATTTCACCTAGAATGAAGAAATCAAGTGCAAAGAAGAAGTGGAAGACCAGGGAGAATGCAAAGATGCCAATCATGACCCTAAACCACTTACTGGAAGGGCTAAATGCTCTTAACATGGAAGTGCTTCCATTTTAAGATGATACAACGTCAATGGAGATGTAGTGGATGTTGTAGTCTTCTGAGTGCGCTCACTCGTCCTCCTGTCTAGACTCTTCTATAGCTCGAGCTGATAAAAAAAAGTTTAAGCATGAATATATAATATACATCAAAATTGAATATTCACTTATCGCTAGCAAATAGTCACTTTGTTCATCCACCGAAGGTGTATGCTGGTGATCTGGAGTAATAAGTCCCTACAACAATGATCAAAATAATAATTAAAATACATACGTGAATATCATTATAAAATTCAATACAAACTATTAAAAGAACAATTAAAATTAAATGATCTCTTTCATACCTTAGTCAGTGCTTCAGAACTAGCTATTGTTGCAACTACTCCATGATCCAAATTATCACAGACAGAAGGAGGAGTCTCTGATGTCAATAACTAAAAATGAAACAAAAAAAGTATTATGCAGTTATCAAGATTACATATATTTTTTACAACCCTACTAATGAGTAAATGATACCTCTGTGAAGGTTCCACTGCATCCTTCAGTAAGCAGTGTCGAAGTCAAAGCTCCAACATTCAACTAGTGCACATGTACATGGAAAATTATAAGATAACCATTCATATAAGAACGTACTAATGACATGTTAATTATAATGCATTATTACATATATACATGTGGACTCAATGGAGACATCACAAAGCTAGGTGAAAGAATTTGATCATCGTGCCTCTGGATTTTGATCATAATTTGTCTAGTAATTTGGTAAATCAAATTAACATGCAAATAAAGATACCTCAAGGAAAGTGGCACGATGCCCTTCACTGTCTGTTGTGAATGTCGATGGTCCACTAGTGAACATCTAATGCACATGCACAATAAGTTATGATACAATTATTCATATAATTACATAATAATCGAATATGTTAATCAAAATGTTTTATTTGATACATACTTGTGGAATTGATGATGATGTGTAGAAGGGGACATGAGGATCATTGCCACTTCCGCTGCCACCGCCACTGACACTCTTACCCTGAATTTTCATCATAATCAATAAATACTAAATTAATTAGTTATTCTTTTATAGATGAAATATGATCAAAGCAATTTAATGAACTTGGAAATATTTACCTGTGTGTCAATGCCAAATGTCATATTTATAAAGCTATCAATCATCATTCCAGGATCATCTTCCTCTCTCTCACCAGTACCAAATGTGCACAAGCATCCACATGACTGAAAAATATGCCCCCTCAAGGATTGACCATGGTCACCCTCAACTAAAGGAGTGGCACACTGAATGAGAGTTTGTGTCAGAGCACTAATCGTGCCTAGTGTGTCTTCCTCTACATGTTCCTTCACAACGGAAGAAATAGTAACATGATCCACCTATGGCTTGCCAATAGGAACCCTAGGTGCGTTAGGGTCACGATGTGCCCCCACTTGATCAAATGATGACCCCCCTCCTCTACCCTGAAAATCTAGATAGTCAAAATAATTTGGCACCTCCTTGAGTACAAACTCGCAATAGAGTTTCCTCAAGAAATATATAGGAACCTCATGATTGTTACAAGGAGGCGAATCAAAGACCATCCACCATCTCTCCCAAAAATTATTTTTAATGTCTTCATTTAAGCACCAATGAATTGGGAACCTCCTTGTTGTAGTTCTAAGAGTATTTGTGTCCCCTGGTTTTTTAAATAGCTTGCAAATGTCATCTTTTGTGATTTTTTTCTTTTTTATGTCCACATAAGATAATTTATTTACATAATATTGTTTTTGTTCTTCTCTTTTATCCCACCATAAATTAATTTTCCCACTAACCAAGCTTACGTGGGTCAAGATTGCTTCCAATGATTTTGCAAGTCTTTCCCTTCTGGGATTTGTACCACTAGAATCTTTTAACCTAGTAATTAAATATTCTAATTCTTTTTGCCCTCTTTCAATTTGGTTCATCAAAATTTGTTGTGTTCTAGGAGGAGGTTTCTCGATTGGTGGAGGCAATTGAGGTTCATTTTCCTCATTTTTTTCTTCATTCGGTTCTTCATGAGGAGACAGAGGGTTTGGTGGAGGGAGATTATTTCTTAAGAGTGTGTGCACACTTGGGAAGCCCTTCTTAGCTGCAAACGTGGGTTTGAGGAAAGAAAAATGAGCTTTCCAACCCGTAGCTTTAGCTAAATAGGATTTTTTCAAAGCGCGTGCACGCTATAGGGTGCATGCACTTTGAAAAATACTAAAAAAGTGTTCTTCAAAGTGCATGCACCCTATAGGGCGCACACACTTTTTTTTGGATTGCCCAAGCCTAAGGATTGGGCAACCCAAGCCATAGGGCGTGCACCCTATAGGGTGCATGCCCTTTAGTGTGTACGCACTATGCTTGATGCGGGACCAAAAAGCAAAGTGGCACCTTTTTGGTCCCCCATCTTTGTGCATATACCCCTTTATATTTTACACAATAGTTGTACACTGAATTCCATTTGGGACTCAAGGTCAACTATTTAGATCTTCTAGTATATTATGGTCAAGGGCATGGTAGGGTTGCAGACTGTAGTCAGTATCGTAGGGATGATAGAGTTGTACAACCTCATAGATACCTGGTTGGGCATAGGACTTCAGTAGTGACACCAACGATGGTTGCTACTGCAGATACAGTTGTCATTGCTTCTCAGAAGGGAGTAGTAGATAGTATAGGAAAGATTTCTTCTATAACCACATACATCACTTTAGATTCAGTGGGCAGATACATTTTGACTAGACTGAGTAGAGCCAGATCATCTTTTGAGGCTTCATCTGGTAGTAGTGTAGGTGTGACTGATGAGACATATAGAGCTGTAGGTCTTCCTATACCTGGAGAGATACGAGCACTTTTGGGTCATCATATTCATTTAGATATGGCCCTTTACTTTATGGAGGATCTCCTGCAGGTCTATTCTTATATTGCTGACCTATAGAGGATCCCAGTACATTCAGTTAGGGATGTCATCGAACTTGCACGAGGTCTTGTAGTTCCATCGACATAGGACACACCATCTAGTTAGGCATAGCATAGTGCAGAGCGCTCTGCACCCATAGATCACTCTACAACTATAGAGCCAGGTATACAGGTTGGAGATGTACACATCACTACTGAGGGCCTAGACACATTTGATGAGTAGTTGCGTGGGTTGGATTAGGTGGACGTTGGTACTGATGTTAGATCATTTATGGATATGTTATTGCATCCTGATGGTTCAGGCTCTACATCACTCCTCTCCTAGCTAGTGTCACCCCTACACTCCTCATTACTAGAGAGGTTCAGGACTGAAGGCGGTGTTGGTGATGCAGTTTCAGTTGATGATACGATGGTGCAGCGTGCTGATGGTCCTCCTGCTCCTGAGACCCGGGTATATAAAGTTTTCTTTTCTCTTTTCTTAGGATTTTTAGTGAAAAATTAATTGTAGATGTGTGTATTGATGTTTTTTCAATGTATAATATTTTGCAGGCATAGTTAGCAGAGCACGTTACCTCTAGTGTGGGCATATGAGAGATCCATTTGATGTGACACCTACTAGTGGTTAGGTAAGTTTTAGATATATGTATGTTTAAGCATGCATGTGTAAACATGTATTTATATATTTCAAGTACTTTACATAATATATATACTATGCACATGTATATAACCAACTGTTGTACTAAATTTGCAAGCGTCAGTTGCTGCTTCACAACCAGAGGATTCTTTTCATAGGAGAGATTCAATAGATGTGACACCTAGTAGTGGTCAGGTAAGTTTTAAAAATATGTAAGTTTAAACATGCATTTATAATATTTTAATTATTTTAGATTATTATTATATTTACATGCATTATATTCATAGGGATCAGTTGCTACCTCACAGCTAGAGGATGCTCGTGGCAGTCGCTTAGAGGGTCACTCAGTTCGCATGCACCTAGATGACTCCCTAGTTTAGGACATGTTGCACTTATCTTTTATTTGAGACTCGTTATATATGTCATTAGTATATGTTTGATATTTTCAGTTTATGATTCGAGACATATATTTGATTAGAGACATATTTGATTAGATACATATATTTGATTTGAGACATATATTTGATTAGAGACATATATGATTTGAGACATATATTTGATTAGAGATGATTTGATTAGATGATATATGATTTGACAAGATGGTTTGATTAGATGGTTTTATTTGATTAGATGATATGATATGATTTGATTTGATTTGATGATATATGATTTGATTACATTATTTGATTAGATAGTTTTATTTGATTAGATGATATGATAAAAAATAACATAAAAAAAAATCATATCATAAAAAATAACAAGTTAATACATATAACTAATGGACAATAACTATTCTAACTAATTCTAGAACTAACACACATGTCATAAGTAATCTAACTAATTTCATCATTTTTTAGTGTCGTAAGGGGATCTTTAACTAATAAGCAGTCTTGAGGGGATATAATAAAAAATAACTAGTTAATACATGTAACTAATGGACAATAACTATTCTAACTAATTCTAGAACTAACACATGTCATAAGTAATCTAACTAATTTCATCATTTTTTAGTGTCTTAAGGGGAGGTCTTAAGGGGATCTAGAATTAATATCATAAAAAATAAAAAGTTAATACATATAACTAATGGACAATAACTATTCTAACTAATTCTAAAACTAACACACATGTCATAAGTAATCTAACTAATTTCATGATTTTTTAGTGTCTTAAGGGGATCTTTAACTAATAATCAGTCTTAAGGGGAGGTCTTAAGGGGATCTAGAATTAATATCATAAAAAAAACTAGTTAATACATGTAACTAATGGACAATAACTATTCTAACTAACTCTAGAAATAACACATGTCATAAGTAATCTAACTAATTTCATCATTTTTTAGTGTCTTAAGGGGAGGTCTTAAGGGGATCTAGAAATCATAAGCATCATAAATAATATCATAAAAATCATTGAATAATCAAAGCATACATAATATCTTTAACTAATATGCAATATATAAAAATCATTGAATAATCAAAGTATACATATAAAATTCTATATATTAAAACCATTGAACCATCAAATAGGTCCATCATATATCAACAAATTATAGTCCATCATATGTTTAAATATATAAACAAAGTATAATGAAATTTAATCCAGAGATATCAAGTAGGTCCTAACACATGAAATAGGTATACATATTATACTTTTTAGACCAACTCAAGTGGTTTAGACCTTTCATGGAGAACATGTAATATTCTCTCATGATCCTCACTATCTAGTCTCCACTTACGACGTCCATGTTGAGATTTAACTATATGGACACAAATGGATGTGGCAACTACCAGGTGACTATATTGAAACACATTATTGTTTGGTTGGTAATCAACAAAGTGAATGCCATGTTGAATTACTTTGATTTTCTTGAAATATGTTCCCTCTAAAATAACTAAACCTACAGGTCACAAATTTTAACAATATATAAATTTAAACAAACTAAATTTGAAATTTGTTAAAAGGTTGAAATTTAAAATTTACAAATTGAGTTTAATATATTGATGTAAAGCATGTACAAACCTATGGGGAACAACATTCCGTCACTTTCTTCAGGTTCAAGTAACTTCATCCTCTCTACAGTACAATGCAGTAAATAGTAATCCACTCCTACATTTCTACACTCAACAATCACTGCAAAGACATATCCCGCACCGTAAATTTATATATACATGTGTGAGATCTTAAAATTTACTTAGTTCAATCTATAGATCTATCTATCTATCTATACATGCAGCTCAATGTACCATATAATGTGAAATATATATACTTACCAATTTTGACCAATCCTAAAACATGATTGTAATCAGTAGAAATCAAAGGGACATCATTGAAGTTTTCATCTTCATCTTTATCAAATGTATCAGTAACAACTAGTGGCACTAGATTCCATGCACCTACATATCCACTGTCTTGATTGATACATTCCTCATAATTGTCAGCAATGTAATGACAACAAAAGCATGAGTAGTCCCTAGTGTTCAACATCCAATTGCGACAATTCATACTCATAACTAAATACAAAGATCGCATCTTTTCTATCCTATTGCAACTATGCATAATTTTTCTATCCATACCTAAACAAATGCATATATAATTTACATTCTATAAATATAATTTGAATAAAGAATATCATAAAAAATTTAAATAGATTCAAATAATTTAAAAATGTGTGCATACCTTTTATCTCCCAAAATTTTCTATGTGGCACTGCCTGAGTCAATCCTAACGACGTGTCATTCTAATTTGGTGTGAAATGTGTCTTGCACCATTCAACCACATCATGTGCATTTTTTATATGAACTCCCTTATAATTCACTTGATACTTTCATATAGAACGTTTGATGTAAGCTCCGACACCATCATGTTGACCTTTTCCATGTCCACTCTCAAAGAAACTCCAGACATGTGGTATGTTTTCATTACGATGATATCTACATAGTGCATAAAATGGTCTCGATGATTTGAATTGTGCAACACATCCATCTGATCAAACATAATATTTATCAATTTTTATACCTCTTTCTTTCAAATTTGCAAAAAACATCTTGAAGCAGTGTTCTACATAATGAATGTAATGCTCTCTATCATCACTTATATAAAAATGATATTCCTTCTTGATGACCCGTGCTTCAAATGTGCTTTGAATACCATCTAAATCTAATTGTGTGTGTCAATAACACACATGTACCATAATAGTAATTTTCTCTAAAAAATAGTATTCCGATTGGATTGCCTTCTGATGAACAAATGAATAATTTTCTACAAAATCAACAACTGATATAATAGTTCCAAGTGGGAAATTGTCTCTCAGTGTTTGGAATTATTGTTCTTTCCACTTTGCAAAAAAAGCATGATGAATGTAGGGTTGAATCAAATTTTTAAATTTTTTCATAAATACTCCAACATTTATCTCCTCTTCAACATATTCTAACTTTTTGGATTCTTTCCCAAATTTTGTTTCATTCTTTACATATTTGTAACTCTTGCAATTTACCATCTTTGTTACATCAATATTTTCATTTTTCAAATGAAAAAGAGACAAATTAGCACATGTTGGACATATTCCTTTTATGCAATTTATTTGTCCAGCTACATCATCTCTTTTGTCACATAAAATGGATGAGATGAACTCACTTCGTCTAGTAGGAGGAGCATTTTCAAAACCATAAGTGTCTTCTACAAACTTTTGAAAAACCTGATAGTGGAGATCAAATTCAATATGATAACAACAACAAGAAGTTTCAAACACTTTGTTTGTCCTAATATAATATGGCTTCAATCTTTCAAACAATGTTTTCCCAATCTTTATATTAGGATTTGAACTACAAAATGACACGTACATTTCATGTTGTGTTGTGTCCAACCAATGTTTCATATGATATTAATATTGATTAGCTAAAATTTTATGTCTGATAACATCTCTACTATTTGATGAAGGACGTGTATTATCATTCCAAAATAATGTGACCAAATTTTTTATTCCTTCATCAATCCTATCAAAATGAGGATCTCTACACATGATTGCCCAATTGCCTTCCAAGGTGCTATCATCCAAAAGTATTCTCCTATTAACATATCATGATATTGTTTTCCTATTAAAACCAAACTGAGATGAAACTGAAGATATCTGTCTTTTTCATCCCATAGTGTTACCTACAATGGATGTCAAAATAACTTTTCTTGTAATAATCTTATCTTTAGTTCAAGATCGCTTCCCTAGATAGTTCAAACCTTTCTTAAGATTTTCAATCATATCAGTTTGCATGTCAACAACTTTTCTCTTCTTTGATGTTGTGTCTATACCCAATAATTTTAATGCCCCTTCCAACTTTTTGTTTATAAGTACAAGTGAAAGCAATTGAGCTTGTTCAAGTGTTTTAAAATTATCAAATTTAACCAATATTTCTCTTGCTATCATATTTATTGATCTCTTCTTAGCAAGACTTCAGGGTTGAACATTAGAATGTGATCTCAAATTCTCCACATCCATTGTAAGTAAATGATCTAAGTTTCTATAATTAATATTTCTCTTTATAGTTTAAGCTAAATTTAAAAGTTCATCCATACCAGTAGGAGCTCATAATCTTGACTCTTCTCCAACATCAATTGTTTGAGCTTCTGTAGGGAGTGATCCCGACCCTTCTTCAATGTGCAATTCTTTGACTTGACTTGACCCTCCTACTTCAGCTTGTCTTTCAACTTCTTTAGTTTTATGATAATATGTCAATGTAGCTTCACGATTTCTTTGTTCAATACCAGGTGGCCTTTTTCTAAAATATTTAATTACTTTGTCTTCCCTTCTTGTTCCCCATTTCTTCGAGCTCCAAAAAATGTATTCCACAAGATTGCCAATAAAAATTCTCTTCTTCAAAAAATACTTTAATCTAATATTTCTCCTCTCCAAACTTATGCCTTTGAAAAAATAGAAATAGCAATCCTCCTCTAAAAAATTCCTTCAATAATAGAAAATTCTAATTTATTAATTGCAATTCGGTATAAAATAGAAAAAAAATGTTTTAGTTTTTTACCATTCTAATATTTTTTACAAAATAAACTCAATTACCGACTTCGCTCGAAGTACATACTTCACACGAAGTACCCAGACAAAAAATCCGGCAGGGTGTTTCTTCTCTAGAATTTTCACTTGAGAGGTTTCATGCGAAGGGTCTTCACACGAAGACCCTCAAGTGTCTTCGGGTGAAGCGAAGACCCCAAAACTGAAATTTTGCCCTTAGAAAATAAGTGAACTTCAAAAAAATGGTCTTTTGAGGCCTAGAACAAGGACCAAACAAGATGGTTTTTTCAAACATACGATGTCAAACGATGCTATTCAGAACAAGCTTTTTAATGAATATAATTTTAAGACATATTGAGTTCATTATCACTTTTAACTATTACTTTAACTAAACATAGGTTGTTTGGTCATTCAACAACCTATCTCTTCAAGACTTCGGGAAAAATAGTAAATTATAAAAAATATGTAGGAAAAGCTTATTTGTGCTACCTTTCTATGAAAAAAAAAAAATAAAAAATTTTGATATACACAAATCAAGTTAGAGTGATCCAAGTGACCTTATGTCTAAATTACAGTTACTGTCACTTTAGAACTTAATAAACTATGAAATATTGACCCAAAATGAATAAAACCAATTGCATCATTTAGATATTGAAGTTACAAATATAATATTGAAAGAATTACATCGTTATCATATTTTTAAAAAAAACATGCTGATCTAAGTGACAGTAACTCTTTAAAAACATAGTTTTTTTGCGCAAACCACTTTTCAAAAGAGAACGAAAAATGAATTTAAATAAATTTAAATTTTTTTTATAAATATATTTAGAAACTAGAAAGAAAATTCTAAAAGACTCTAGTTTACATCATCTTCAAATTCCTAGTAGTTTTGCGGCAATAGGTGTTTGAAAGTGAAGTTTTTTATCAGAATGTTGATCTCTATGTCAAAGTTGGCCAAAAAGTGAGACTCACTATTGTGGGACCACCCACATTTGACAAAATGTTGTGGATTTTGTATATATATTTCTTCTTCCAAATCACCATGGTGAAAGGTTTTTTAACATCAAGTTGTTCCAAATGAAAATCTTCAATAGCCACAATACTTAAAACAATATGTATAGAATTCATTTTTACAACTAGAGAATATATCTCATCAAAATAAATTCTCTTTTTCTATACAAATCCCTTTACAACTAACCTCGCTTTAAATATTTTCTTACCTCCATCCTCCTCTTTCAACCTATAAACCTATTTATTTGGTAAATCCCTTTTACATGCAAGCAAGTTACAATATCCTAAGTTTGATTTTTCAGCAAGGAATCCATTTCTTCTTCCATGGAAATCTCTCACTAAAACTTTGTATCCACCTACACAGATTCATGATATCCTTTTGGTTCACCAACATCTATTGATAAAATAGAATACAAAGAGGGAGAGAACCTTTCATGAGGTCTAATTATCCTTGTTGATGATCTAATATTCATTGGATTTTGTGGTATTTTTTGTTGATGTTATTGTAGAGCATGAGAGACCACTGGAACATCATCTTTTGGAGTATCATCCAACACTACATAATAATTTTATTTCTTCTCATGTTGTTGCAACTAATATTTGTACAACACTTTCTCGTTGAATATGACATCCCTGCTTCTTACAATTTTATCATTTTCAACATCCCAAAGTCTATAGCCAAATTTATTAATGCCATATCTAAAAAATATATATTTTTTTTACTTAGCTTCCAACTTGGTTCTATTTTTGGAATCTATATGTGCAAATTCTTCACAATAAAAAGTTCTAATAAAATAATAACTCACCTTCTTACCTATCCATGCTTCCTTTTAAATAACACAACCTAAATGAGTAGAGGGACCTTTATTGATTAAATAAACACTATTATTTATAACTTCTTCCCCCATGTTTATGATGAACTACAACTGATTTGAATATATTGTATAACTTGAAGATCTGTGATTTAAGATCTTTGAGTTGTTGATTAGATATGTAAGATGGTTAAATCAGTAATATGTTGTCATTGATGTCAACTAGTTTTGACAGTACTTATATTGTAAGTTACTATACCCAAACATCTGTAGAAAGAAGAAGAAAAGAGATGAAGAACAGATATATCTACATGAGAAAGATGGATGTGACAGATAAGGATAAGGAATACATTGGGTAACTTATGGATGAGTCTATGACCTTATGTTATTGACTTGATTATGTTGCATTCATCTATGATGAAGGATAAGAGAAAAATGCACAAAGCAGTGTTGTCGGTTAGAGAACCATTTCAGTATACACCAACACAGTGTAGTGTATACCAATCATAGTACAAACTGAGCTTGTGTTCACTGACACATTTCTTTGTTAACCGAACAAAAGAAAAAGAAATAAATGACTAGTTTAGCCGATGGAAGTTGATGAGTTGTAAAGTACCTCAAAATCAGAGATGAAGATAATGTTTGTTATGAAGATCGATGGCTAACATAATTCAAAGAAGATCTAATGGATTGAAACAAAACATGTTACTGACACATCAACCGAGGAAGATTTAAGTGGCAAAATCAATAAAGGAGATTAAGCGGCAAAATTTGATGAATGGAATTAAAATGGTTTACTCGTCTATTTATGAGACTAGGATTTCATGATGAAATCATGATGGAAGAAAGAGACTACAGAGATATCATGTGAACAAGCTTCAGGCATGCTTGATTAGACTGGTTAAGGAGAATTGAACTGCAGAGATTACCGAGCATCAGAAAGCTATTACCGAGCAATAGTAAGTTACTGAATATTAATTGAAACAGAATTGATATATTGATCAAAGGATTTGAATGAGCTTAACATAGAATTGTTAATTTGCAATTGAAGTTGTATTGCAATTAGATGAACTACTGTTACATTTTAACCATTGTAAACAGAGAAATCTCTTAACAAAGTGGACTAGAAAGTCTTGTAATGTCATTCATAGAGTGTACATTTGTCATCCTGTCAACCCCATAGTGAATGTTGGTTGGACGATAACGGTTGGTCTAAAATTCTCTAACAAGGTCACACCTCACAGTGTGTTTGTAACCTTTAACAAGGTTGGGTCTTCACTGACCTCACTTTAGAAGAGTGAATAATTTTTGGGTTGCCGGTCCTAGGTGGTTTTTCCCTTCACAGGGTTTCCACGTTAAATCTCTTGTGTTATGTGTTGATTGTGTTGATTGTTTGTTTTCATACTTTACATGTTGCATATTGGATTTGATTGGTAATAATTATATGTTATTAACTAGTAATCAGTAAAAGCATAGATAGAATACTATTTTAGTTTATCAAGCTACAGAAGTTTTAGTAAATTGTTTTTGGTTTTACATTTTGTGATTGGGACTGTGGATAATTGATTCATCCCCCTCTCAGTTATTCTAACAATTGGTATCAGAGCATTGGTTTCTTGGAGTAGAGTTTTAAGGACTTCAACACAAAGATCTCAAAATGTATAAGAGGGAAGTGCCAAAGCTAAACAAAGATAACTTCATAGTATGGGAAAGCTAAATGAAGCTGCATGTATCTGGAATTGGGAATTCTTCCCTTACACTAATGGAGAATGGCTACATTGCACCGCCCACTAGTCCCTTCACCCTTGATCAACTAAGAGACAGGCATGAACATAATGTTACTATGATGGAGATTGTTGCTACCTGTACCGATGCCGAATTTGAAGATATTAAAAATTGCACTACTGCTAAAGGTATGTGGGATAAACTTGCTCAAGTTTATAGTGGTGATGTGAATGTCAAAAGAGCCAGAGTTGAAAGCTTAAGGGATAGATTCGATGATATGAAGATGAAAGAAGGTGAAAATATTGTGCAGTACATAAATAGACTAAAAGAGGTAGTACATGCTATTAGAGCATCTGATGGTGTTATTGATGAAGAGACAATGGTAAGCAAAGTTCTCAGAACCTTATTGCCGGTTTACGCAATCAGAATATCTGCAATTCATGAAACAAGGTCTGCATCTGGTAACAACCTTACTCTTGATAATTTGATTGGTAAGCTTACAACCTTTGAATTGAATAAGTTTGACAATAGTGTTATACTGTCTATTGAATCTACTTTTATGTCTTCTCTAAAGATTGGTAAGTCTAGTAGCAGAAATAAGAATGATGATAGTGATAGCAATACTGATGATGAACTTGATGAACTTGAAGATCTTATGGATAGAAGGTTACCTAAAGGTAAAGGAAGGTATAAAGGTAAATTACCTTTAGCATGCTTTAACTGTAAAGAGGTTGGTCATATTACTGCTAGATGTCCACATAGGAAAGATGATGACAGAAACAAAGACCGATCTGGTGAAGGAAGCTATGGGAGAAGAGGCAACAAAAGTTACCAACACTATAACAAAGACAATCGAGACAATAATGATAAAGGCAAGAAGGTGTGCTACATTGCAGAAGAAGATGTCACCAATACTGACACTGATGAAGATGTGGAGGTAGTATTTGTTGCAATGAAGGATGACTCAAAGGAAGATGAGAGGTATGTAGAGACAACACTTATCTCTAAGGTTTATAAAAATGATACATGGATCATACATAGTGGTTGTACACATCACTGACTAGTGATGAAGAGAAATTTGATCATCTTGAAGAACACAATGGAAGATCTATTAGAATGGGTAATGATGCACCTTGTATGGTAAGAGGAAAAGGATCCCTAATGATAAATGATAAAATTAGATGTGACAATGCTTATTGGGTAAAATCTCTAAACTATAATTTGCTAAGTGTGGCACAACTGAAAAATTTAGGCCACCGAGTTTCTTTTGAGAGCAAGAAATCGAAGATATATGATGATGGAGGAAGACTTATTGGATCTGGAACACAGTCAAGAGGTAATTTGTTTTATCTTGATAATGATCAGTCTTCTTGTTTAATGATGAAAGATGAAGATGCATGGTTGTGGCATAAGAGGTTATGTCATGTGAATTTTGATAACATGATTAAGATTAGTAAAAAGAAAAAGGTTAGAGGTTTTCCTAACTTATCTAAGCTTGATCATGTTATGTGTCATGAATGTCAGAAAGGTAAAATGACAAAATATAGTTTCAAAACTAGCAAAGATTATTCAACAAAGAAATTACTTGAGTTAGTGCATACCGACCAATGTGGTCCTATGAGAACTCAAAGTTACTATGGAGACAAATATTTTATTCTTTTTGTTGATGATTATACTAGATTAATGATAGTCATGTTCTTGAAGGAAAAATCAAAGGCATTCAAGATGTTCAAGTGGTATAAAGAAAAAGTTGAGAAAGATATTGGTAAAGAATTGAAATGCTTAAGATCTGACTGAGGTGGTGAATTTATTTTTGATGAATTTACTAACTTTTGTAATGAGCATGGTATTAAAAGACATGTCACTGCACCAAGGACACCACAATAAAATGGAATAGCTGAAAGGAGGAATAGGTAAATCATTGACTGTGCAAGGACACTAATGTTACAAAAGAATGTTGCTCAGACATAATGGAGGGAAGCTGTTAGCACAACTATTTATGTTTTGAACTGAGTACTATTGAAGGACACTAATATGACACCCTATAAGTTATGGTTTGGTCACAAACCCACTGTAATTTATTTCAGGATTTTTGGGAGTAAATACTTTATTCTGAAAGATGAAATAAATGGTAAGTTTGACTCAAAAGGTGATGAAGGGATATTTCAGGGATATTCCACTAAAAGTAAAGCATACAAGTGTCTTAACAAAGTAAGTAATAAAATGATTAAGAGTACTAATGTTTGAGTTGATGAATTTGATGATAAGAATGCAGAGGAAAGCATAAAAGAACCAAAAGACTATGATAGATTTAGTTACATTGAACAACCAGAGTACCTACTGACATCGCAGACAATGACAACCAGTCCATAGGAAAACAATATCGAGGAATAGGCAAAAGAAATCGATGAGAAGGAAGTACCCACCGAGCAAGCAAATGAACCTACACAGGATGAACAAGAAAGAAGAGATCAGATACTAACAAGATTTGTCAGAAGACATCATCCTGAGATACAAATCATTGGAAACAGACAAGCTGGCATGCAAACAAGAAGTAAAGCAAGAAAAGGTACATGTCTAGTTTGTGAATATGAACCGAAGAATGTAAAAGTTGCATTAGAAAATGATGAATGAGTTAATGCAATGAAAGAGGAAATAGAACAAATAGAGAAGAACAAAACTTGGAGTTTAGTACCCAGACCTAAGGACAAGAATATTATCGGTACTAAGTGGATATTTAGAAATAAGCTTAATGAGAATGGAGAGGTAACAAGGAACAAAGCTAGGTTAGTATGCAAGGAATATGCACAGGAGGAAGGAATAGATTATGGTGAAACATTTTCACCTGTTGCTAGATTAGAAGGAGTCAGAATGTTACTTGCATATGTTGCACACAAAAAGTTTAAAGTTTACCAAATAGATGTTAAATCTACTTTTCTGAATGGGATACTTGAAGAAGAAGTCTACATAGAACAACCTGAAGGGTTCGTTGATCCAGAAAACAAAGATATGGTATGTAGATTACATAAAGCTTTATATGGTTTGAAGCAAGCACCGAGAGCCTAGTATGAGAGGCTACATAACTATTTGCTGAGTATTGGATTTGTTAGAACAAGTGAGAACAATAATCTATACATGAAAGGAAATTCTGATGATACTATCTTGATTGCTGAGATATTTGTGGATGACATAATATTTGGAGGACAAGATCAAATCTGTAAGTAATTTTCTGATGAAATGAAAAGTGAATTTGAAATGTCTATGTTTGGAGAGATTAAGTTCTTTCTAGGCTTACAAGTGATTCATCAGAATGATGGTATATTTATCACACAATATAAATACATAAAGGAATTATTGAAGACATATGGCATGGAAGATGCTAAACCTGTGGGAACACCGATGGCCACTAGATGTAAACTGACTAAAGAAGATGGAACTACTGAGGTAAACCAGACACTGTACCGATCCATGATTGGTAAGTTAATGTATGTAGTTCACAGTAGACCTGATATAGCACATGTTGTTGGAATAGTTGCTAAATTTTCTACAAACCCTAGAGAGCCACACATGGTTGCTACAAAGAGAATCTTAAGATACTTGAAGAAAATTGAAGATTATGGACTGTGGTATCCTAATAAAGGCAAGTTTGAACTGAAGGTATACACCGATGCTGATTGGGCTGGAAATGTGGATGATAGAAAGAGTACCACCGGAGGAGCATTCTTCTTTGGTGAAAGACTTCTTACATGGACAAGTAAGAAATAGACTTGCATTTCTCAGCCTACAGCTGAAGTAGAGTATGTTGTTGTTGCTACTAACTATTCAAATATTGCATATATCAAGAAAGTGTTAGAAGGTATGAATGAGGTAATCACTGAGCCAATGATTATATATTGTGATAACACTAGTTCTCTTAATATTTCAAAGAATCCAGTGATGCACTCTAAAACAAAGCATATATCAATTAAGTATCAATACTTAAGGGAACAAGTACAGGAGAAGCAAGTTAAGATAGAATTTGTTACATCAAAAGAATAACTTGCTGACATATTTACAAAGCCTCTACCGAAGGATACATGTGAATACTTGAGGACTAGTCTTGGGGTCCGTCCCCTGTCTACCGGTCACTAAGGTGATCTGGAGGTTGCATCAACCTAATCTTATCAGAAGATCCTACATGTTGATGCAGCAAATTTCACACTTTGGATTTTTGTCTAAGGTTGTGAAAATTTGGAGTACTAGAACCGATTTGCATAACAGTATACCGAGATACAAAGAATGCACTGAACAATAGAGAGTTATATGGCTACTACAAAGCTGTATGTTTGTATTGTTCTTTGGCATTGTTGTCAAAGGGAGAGAGATCAATATGAAGAATATGATGCCAAAGACAAAGGAGAGAGATACAGAAAAGGGAGAGTATTGAAGATCTGTTACTAAGAACAGAAGAAAACCTGTGAGCTGAAAAGTTCATATCTACATAACTTAGTTTGCACTTGCAAATTCTTTTATGTAACGTAGTGATTAAACATATTAAGCTAGGGAGAGCTTGTACCATTACAACATTTGTTGATAGAGTTGTAGAATACATGTTTGGTATGTGTATGTCATATTTCATATTGCTTGTGTTGCCATCAATGCCAAAGGGAGAGATTGATGAACTACAACTAATTTGAGTACATTGTCTAACTTGAAGATCTGTGATTTAAGATCACCGAGTTGTTGATTAGATATGTAAAATGGTTAAATCAGTAATATGTTGTCATTGATGTCAACTAGTTTTGATAGTATTTATCTTGTAAGTTACTATACCCAAACATCTGTAGAAAGAAGAAGAAAAGAGATGAAGAATAGATATATCTACATGAGGAAGATGGATATGACAGATAAGGATAAGGAATACATTGGGTAACTTATGGATGAGTCTATGACCTTGTGTTATTGACTTGATTATGTTGCATTCATCTATGATGAAGGATAAGAGCAAAATGCACAAAGCAGTGTTGTTGGTTAGAGAACCATTTCAGTATACAACGACGTATTGTAGTGTATACCGATCATAGTACAAACTGAGCTTGTGTTCACCGACACATTTCTTTGTTAACTGAACAAAAGGAAAAGAACTAAATGACTAGTTTAGCCGATGGAAGTTGATGAGTTGTAAAGTACCTCGAAATCAGAGATGAAGATAATGTTTGTTACAAAGATCGACGGCTAACATAATTCAAAGAAGATCTAATGGATTGAAACAAAAAATGTTACTGACACATTAGCCAAGGAAGGTTTAAGCAACAAAACCAACAAAGGAGATTAAGGGGCAAAATTTGATGGATGGAACTAAAACAGTTTACTCGTCTATTTATGAGACTAGGATTTCATGATGAAATCATGTCGGAAGAAGGACACTGTAGAGATGTTGCATGAACAAGCTTCATGCATGCCTGATCAGATTGGTTAAGGAGAACCGAACTGCAGAGATTAGCAAGCGTCAGAAAGCTATTACCAAGCGACAGTAAGTTACTAAATATTGATTGAAACAAAATTAATATATTGATCAAAGGATTTGAATGAGCTTAACATAGATTTGATAATCTGTGATTGAAGTTGTTTTGTAATTAGATCAACTTTTGTTACATTTTAACCATTGTAAATAGAGAAATCTCTTAACAAAGTGGACTAGAAAGTCTTGTAATGTCATTCATAGAGTGTACATTTGTTATCTTGTCAACCCCATAGTGAATGTTGTTTGGATGATAATGGTTGATCTAAAATCCTCTAACAAGGTCACACCTCACAGTGTGTTTGTAACCTTTAACAGGGTTGGGTCTTCACCGACCTCACTTTAGAAGAGTGAATAATTTTTGGGTTGCCGGTCCCAGGTGGTTTTTCCTTTCACAGGGTTTCCACATTAAATCTCTTGTGTTATGTGTTGATTGTGATGATTGTTTGTTATCATACTTTACATGTTTCATATTGGATTTGATCGGTAATAATTATATGTTATTAACTAGTAATCGGTAAAAGCACAGACAAAATACTATTTTAGTTTACCGAGCTGCAGAAGTTGTAGTAAATTATTTTTGGTTTTACATTTTGTGATTGGGACTATGGATAACTAATTCACCCCCCTCTCATTTATTCTAATATTTTAAGGGCAGCCCAACATGTAATCTTATACTCCTTGCACGCTCCATTAATGTCCTATTCATGCATTTAGCCACTCCATTTTCTTGTGGAGTCCTTGGAACTATTTTTTGCCTATGAATACGATTAGAGGAACAATAATCTTCAAATTATTTGCCTCAATACTCACCACCATTATTAGATCAAAGATATTTTAGTCTTTTACCAATCATTCTCAACCAAGCTTTTCCATTTTTTAAAATTTTCAAATACATCATATTTTTGCCTAAGGAAATAAATCCATACTTTTCTAGTTGCATCATCAATGAATGTAACATAATATGGAGAACCACCAAGGAAACATACTTGAGCTGGTCTCCATACATGTGTATGCACAAGCTATACTATCTCATCTTTCTTTTCCTTCCCACTCTTTAGAAAACTAACTCTCTTTTATTTTCCATACACACAACTTTCACATAAATCCACATTAACACATTTTAGACCTAGTAAGACTTTCTTTGAATGAAGTAGTTTCATATGGGATGGTCCTTTTCAATCATGTGCCCAATTCTTTTGTGCCATAGTGTTATTTCAGGATCCACATTGATCGTTTCATGTTATACCTACTCAACTCCAGAAATGCTTCTTGAATATTGAATTTTCTCTATAACAATTAAAGTAGAAGGAATAGTATGACCTGTAAAAAGATACAAGGTGCCTACTTTCACACCTTTTTCTACTAAGTTAAGGAGCCTTTTGAACCTTCCAATTTTTATCATTAAAAGTAAATATGCAATGTTCATCACCTAATTTCCCTACTGAAATTAAATTCCTACTTATCCATGGAACATGTCCTACCTCTTGTAGTAGTCAATGATTACCATTCTGCAACTTAATCTTAATTCTTCCCTTTCCAACAATTTGACAAGATTCATTATCTCCCAAGTAAACTAGCCAAAAATAATTAAGAAAATAAGTTTTATGGGGTGTAGTATGAAATGAGGCCCTTGAAACTAAAACCCATGAATCATTAGCATTATATAGGGAAATAAGAAATAAATCCTCTTTAGCTTTATTACTTGCCACATTTACCTCCTTGTTACTTTATTTTTTGTCTCCTTTATTTTTTCGAGACCAGAAATCATTCTTTCGATGACCTGGTTTCCTATAGTACCAAAAATATTTTGGTCCTCTAGATTCATACCTCTTTCCTTTTTATTTTCCTTGTGATCTCCCATGACTTACAAAATATTTTCCTCTCTCCTTTGATCTACCTCTATTGTTTGTATTCAAAAGACTACTTGATGTGGATCCACCTAAGCTTTTCCTATGAATTTCCTCACTTAGAATAACACCAACTTCATCAAATTTTAGGGTATTTGAACTAGAAATAGAGTTACTAACAACCATTACCAAGCCATTCCAACTTTGAAGAAAAGAGTACAAAATAAAAAGAGCCCTAATCTATTCATCAAAATAAATACTGTATTCAAAGTGGAAGGCTTTTCATATAACTTTTCTAGGGTTTCCATCAACTCTTTAGTTGTCTTTGCTTATGTAATACTAAATGCCACCGATTGCGCCAGATATAAACAAATACTACCAAGTGCCTTCCTATCCAAAATATCCCAATCCTCATCAAACATTCATGTTGGTTTCTTATATTTTCCTTCCAATGGCCACCATAAATCCTTCTGATAGCTAGGATGAGGATGAGGATGCTAGGATTTCAAGTTGAAAGTGGATGAGGATGCTAGGATTTCAAGTTATGAATTTTTTGTATCAAATCACAAATTTGTTAGATCAAAAGAGATCACAACATTTCTCTAGAATTTTAAAGAAAAGAAATTGAAGGCATCAATCCCCATCATTACTCCGAATAGTGAACAACAACACTTGGGTAAAATGAAGTTAAAGATATCAGTCATGAGATTTATGGAATGACACCAGATAAGGGTAGGTAGCATCTATAAGAAGTTGGAGTCATGGTGTTCCCTGGATGTGACCTGAGTTTTGCATTAGTCTTCGATAGTTTTCTTCAAAATGAAGACAAAGAGCATAAAATGATAGTAGAAGGTGTGTAGGAGATATATATTGGGTCTATATTTGACCCTAAAGTGGAATCCATGATACTTTGGGATCTATATCCTCCTAACAAAAGACCAAAAATAATAGACATTGACAAAGAATTTTGTCATATGATGACATTGAAGGTTGGTGAAGTAGTTCCTATTATGACAAATGATATTGAAATTAATATTGCTCAGTTCAAAAAATCTCAAATGAGGCAATTAGTCAAGGAAAAGAATGCCTCTTAGATCGTGTATGAAAAGTCACTGATGCAAATTGATTCTTTGAAATATGCAAAGCTTGGGATTAAAGTTGGAGGAATGTAGAGATAAAAAATAAGTATGAAGAATGGCAAGAAGAACACTAGAAGTTGGTGGATAAGATGAAAAATGTTCATTTTAACATGACATCCACTATGTTGCATAAAAGATTTGAAAATGTGAAGTTATATCTAGATTATTTCTGGGGTGTGCATAAGGATAAATTTTTGGCAATCCTTGAAGAAAAAAGATTGAGGAATAGATTGGATGTTAGGAGGCATGAGATGCAGATTTAAGGATCTGGTACAAAATATGTTGCTACTATGGACAAATTGGTATTTGAACAATGCAAGTTCACAAAAAATCTAGAAGTAGACTATAAAGAGTTTGATGATGCAATTAAGGTTCGACTACCTCATTTGTGCAACAAGGATGGTTCACTAAAGGAAAATGATACATGGTTGAGTGAGTGCAACAAAATATTGTTAAATGCCTTGGATACTGTCATATCAGAAGGACTATCACTTGAAGGTGTATGTCAACATATGGAGTAGCTAATCAAATTGGAATACAAGGTTAGGGATACTATTCATGATGTAGATACTTATGTGTGGATTGAATACAAGGATCACCTTACAGCTGGCAAGTCTGTACTAGATGAAGATTAATTTCTTTTTGTAGTTATGTTTAGTTGTAATCAAAATATATCATGAAAAGAGACTTGTGTTGGGTCTATTTCATATATATTAATGTTCCAAAATATAATATGGAGATCATCATCAAAACTTTATAGTATATCAAATCACTTCAGAGAGACATTATTACACTTTTACATATGGTTTCCTCTTAATGAATACTATCAACATTTTCCTTTTCTTGTCAATTGTGGAAATTATTATCTTTTAATCAGTTCTCTATTATTTAACTACTTGCAGTAAGTGGTTGTTACTCTAAATCCTTGTGTGAAGATTGTATGTTATAATTGTAAGTTAGAAAAATTTATAGTGCATCTGAGACAAAAGGCAGCTATTTGCATCTTATTTTGGCTGGTCTTTCTATGAGAATTAAATTCAATTAGACTAATTATAATTGAAGACATCTGATTATAACATTGAGGGTTGGGTAACTGACAGACTCACCAAGGGTGGGTTTAAAAAGTCATCTTTCAGAGTTATACATAGGGTTAGAAGAGAAGTGACACTACTACCCAAGAAAGGAAGGCACTAGTCAAGAGGAGGCTATATTCAGAACATTTAGGGAAAAAATCATATCTCATAAAAAAAAAACTTAAAGAAATTAGTTAAAATTATGTAGAAAATAGATAGAAGCAAGAGAAAATCAGTAATTAATGAGTAGAAGATAGTTGCAAATTAGAGTTAGGGAAATACAAGTGTGGAAGAAGAAATAGAAGGATGGACTGAAGTAGATATCTGTGGAAGAAAAGTAAGAAGTAGAAATATAAGGAAGATAGAAAATAAAGTTAGAAATAATCATAATCAACAAATAAGTCATTCTATTTCAAAACATGTGTCACTTTGAACTAGAATACTAGAAGTAGAAGAAAGATACAATCTTCTATAAAGTACACCAACTTGAAGAGCTAGTTGGTGAGAAGGTTAACCCGCCTAGGTCATCCAGAGCTTGAGGTGCATGGAAGTATAACTATTCTTTGGTTAATCTCATTCATTGGCCAAATTATTTAGAGAGTTCGAGCACAAATCTCGGCATACTTTAAGAATTTTCCAATATGTTGATTTGGAAACCAATAGAATGAAGATGAAGGAAATTAGGAGAAAGATGAAGATAATAAATAGATTGCTAGTGAATACATGATTCTCTTTTTGGTTATCATAACTAATATAATGTTGTAACTGATACTCTAAATCGTTTAAACTATTTTTTTGTATTTGGTATGATTTAATGATTAGCCTAGTTGGGCTTTGTTGTTGTGACTACCTAGGTCACTTTTTCTAACTAGATTATTTTAATTTGTGATATAGAATTTTTATACCTCGAAATCGTTAGGTAGTTGCAGAGTTCTAGTACTACAAACCTTAGTGCACTCAAGAAGAAATCATTCATGCTAGGGACACTACACTTTGGAGACTTCTACATTGTTGCGAATAAGGCTTATGAGTTGATTAGAGAGAAACTATTGGATAACTATAATCTGAAGGGGTACAACCCAAGAGTAGGTTATGACCCAGAGGATTACATAAATTTTTTCAGGAAGAAATAAAACCTTAGTGGATACACATGTATCCCTCTTCCTTGTGAACACTAATTTAAAAACATGGAGGATCAAGATGTAGAGGAGGCTACAAACAAGTATGCCTAGGAACAAGGAGAGAAGAAAATGCATCGGACAAAATTATGTGAAGGAGAATATGGTGAGGAAAGTTCCAATCAAGTGCAGTACCATCATTTTCCAAGATTTTTGGTAGATAATTATGTAGATGTTCCCATCAAAGAGCTACATGTGGCTAAGGAGTTGAAATTGGATGAGGATGCTATGATTTCAAGTTATAAATATTTTGTATCAAATCAAAAATTTGTCAGATCAGAAGAGTTCACAACATTTCTCTAAAATTTTAAAGAAAAGAAATTGAAGGCATTAGTCCCCATCATTACTCCGGATAGTGAACAACAACACTTGGGTAAACCGAAGTTAGATATCAGTTAGGAGATTGATGTAATGACACCAAATAAGGGCAAAAAACATCTAAAAGAAGTTGGAGTCATGGTGTTCCCTAGATGTGACCTGAGTGTTGCATTAGTCTTCGATAGTTTTCTTCTCAATGAAGACAAAGAGTATAAAATGACAGTAGAAGGTGTCTAGGAGATATATATTGGGTCTATATTTGACCCTAAAGTGGAATCCATGATACTTTGGAATCTATATGCTCCTAAAAAAAGACCAAAAATAATAGACATTGACAAAGCATTTTGTCATATGATGACATTGAAGGTTGATGAAGTAGATCCTATTATGACAAATGATATTGAAATTAATATTGCCAAGTTCAAAAAAGCTCAAATGAGGCAATTAGTCAAGGAAAAGAATGCTTATTAGATGGTTTATGAGAAGTCACTGATGCAAATTGATTCTTTAAAATATGCAAAGCTGGGGATTACAATTGGAGGAATGTAGAGATAAAAAATAAGTATGAAGAATGACAAGAAGAACACTAGAAGTTGGTGGATAAGATGAACAATATCCATTTTGACATGACATCCACTATGTTGCATAAAAGATTTGAAAATATAAAGTTATATCTAGATTATTTCTAGGGTGTGCATAAGGAGAAATTCTTGGCAACCCTTGAACAAAAAAGATTAAGGAATAGATTGGATGTTAGGAGGCATGCTGGGGATTGCAATTGGAGGAATGTAGAGATAAAAAATAAGTATGAAGAATGGCAAGAAGAACACTAGAATTTGGTGGATAAGATGAACAATATCCATTTTGACATGACATCCACTATGTTGCATAAAATATTTGAAAATCTAAAGTTATATCTAGATTATTTCTAGGGTGTGCATAAGGAGCAATTCTTGGCAATCCTTGAACAAAAAAGATTAAGGAATAGATTGGATGTTAGGAGGCATGAGATGTAGATTTAAGGATCTAGTACAAAATATGTTGCTACTATGGACAAATTGGTATCTAAACACTACAAGTTCACAAAAAATCTAGAAGTAGACTATAAAGAGTTTGATTATGCAATTAAGGTTGGACTATCTCAGTTGTGCAAAAAGGATGGTTCACTAGAGGAAAATGATACCTATTTGAGTGAGTGCTACAAAATATTGTTAAATGCTTTGGACATTGTCAGATCAGAGGGACTATCACTTGAAGGTGCATGTCAACATATGGAGCAGCTAATCAAATTGGAATACAAGGTTAGGGATGTTATTCATGATGTAGATACTTATGTGTCGATTGAATATAAGGATCACCTTGTAGTTGTCAAGTCTGTACTAGATGAAGATTAATTTCTTTTTGTAGTTATGTTTAGTTGTTTAGTTGTAATCAAAATACATCATGAAAAGACACCTATGTTGGGTCTATTTCATATATATTAATGTTCCAAAATATAATATGGATATTGTCATCAGAACTTTATAATATATCAAATCACTTCAGAGATACATTATTATACTTTTACGTATGGTTTCCTCTTAATGAATAATATCAACATTGTCCTTGTGTGAAGATTGTATCTTATAATTGCAAGTTAGAAAACATTATAGTGCATCTGAGACAAAAGGCATCTATTTTCATCTTATTTTGGTTGGTCTTTCTATGAGAGTTAAATTCAATTGGACAAATTACAATTGAAGACATCTAATTATAACATTGAGGGTTGGGTAATTGACAGACTCACCAGGGGTGGGTTTAAAAAGTTGTCTTTCAGAGTTATACATAGGGTTAGAAGAGAAGTGACTCTACTACCCACGAAAGGAAGGCACTGGTCAAGTGGAGGCTATATTCAGAACATTTAGGGAACAAATCATATCTCATAAAGAAAACTTAAAGAAATTAGTTAAAATTATGTAGAAAATAGCTAGAAGCAAGAGAAAATTAGGTAATTAATGAGTAGAAGATAGTTGAAAATTAGAGGTAGGGAAATACAAGTGTGGAAGCAAAAATAGAAGGATGGACTGAAGTAGATAATTGTAGAAGAAAAGTAAGAAGTAGAAATATAAGGAAGATAGAAAATAAAGTTAGAAACAATCATAAATAATAAATAAGTCATTCTATTTCAAAACATGTGTCACTTTGAACTAGAAAACTAGAAGTAGAAGAAAGATACAATCTTCTATAAAAGACACCAACTTGAAGAGCTAGTTGGTGAGAAGGTTAACCCGCCTAGGTCCTCCAGAGCTTGAGGTGCATGGAAGTATAACTATTCTTTGGTTAATCTCATTCATTGGCCAAATTATTTGGAGAGTTCGAGCACAAATCTCAACATACTTTAAGAATTTTCCAATATGTTGATTTGGAAACCAATAGAATGAAGATGAAGGAAATTAGGAGCAAGATGAAGATAATAAATAGATTGCTAGTGGATACATGATTCTCTTTTTGGTTATCATAACTAATATATAGTGTTGTAACTGATACTCTAAATTGTTTAAACTATTTTTTTGTATTTGGTATGATTTAATGATTATCCTAGGTGGGCTTTATTTTTGTGACTACCTAGGTCACTTTTTCTAACTAGATTATATTATTGTGGTAATCAAATTTTATTTTTAAAAGAAAAACCATCTAGAAGACAAGACATTATAACTACTTATTCTAGTCTCGAAACACTTGGTAAAATTACTTCTTAAGGAGCGATAATTTATCCAAGAGAATTTACCAAACTAGATACCTATAGTAATATCTAAGTCATCCTTATATTTTACAATAATTATATAATTAATTCCTTAATATAGCATAAATAATTAAATCACCTTTAAAATACTCTAAGAAACAAAAAGATCCATATCCTCTCGCCTACAAGTGTCACACAAGCTCAATAATAACTTAGAAAAATTTACAAAGAAAAATTTTCTTATGATAAGAATATCTCAACCAATAGATCTATAGCTTCTGAAGATCTCTAACAAGATCCAATTCATCATGTGGAAAAATACAACACTTAATTTCCATGTATGTTCATTTCATCATCTTGAAAAAGATATTCTAGTCACAAGTTGCATAGTTGTTAACACAACAAAGTTGGTTGTCCTGAAGCACATAAAATATCAAGTCACCCACCATATTATTAGGCACACATTATCAATTCATCACACACAACCAATAATATCTAGCATAGTTTACTAAATCATTCTATTCATGAATGTATAGAGGTAGAATATCCAGCTACCATTTTAGTATTTAGAGAAGCTTTCATTTAAAAATTCTTCACAACTAATTATTTTTCAAAATTATGTTACAATTTTATTTTATGGCAATTCTAAACTTATTATTTAGTTGGTAAAAACTTCTATACTCTAAATACATCTACAATTATGTACATTAAGATTCATTATCAATATCCATCATCAATATATTAGAAATTAGGTCCAATAAAAAATTACTTTAACTCAATATTCCACAACTGCAAAACAAAATCTAACTACAGAACAAGATCTTCACAGATATTCAAAATGAAACTAAGTTTATACATTCAAAAATAAATTAAATGATAAAGAAATTATGTAAATGTATACCAGTTAGCTATAAGACCTTAGAAATGGTTGGTAGAAGCCATATTTTAACATTATGAATTTCATTATACCTGTAATAGTTTTTTTGGTATTCCTGGTACTCATGATATTGTGAGAAATATACTGGACAGTGAAGCCATCAATCTTGACCATTATACTTTAGAGATGCACATGACTTAAATCTCATTTTGAATGCACACACGAAGTTGAATGCCAATACGATTAACAATGGACTTGGAGACCAAATTCTTTTATAATTTACTTTAAGGAATGTGAATATCTGCCTTTGTACATATGTAGCTTCATTTGAATTATATATATGCTCTCCCTCCTGTCAAGATAGTTTAATATTGTGCTTGTTAACCATTGCCAGTGTACGGTCAGGTTGAAATGAGAGACTCTTTGGCCTATGGAGATTATTATTTAGTTTGAAGGAGAAAACTGATCTAATATATGTATAAAAAAATAAGAAGCACACCAGATATTGGTAATTGGAAAATAAATACATTAAAGAAAGATTGCAGACATTGATTTGCTGTATGGTTGACTTGACTGCAAAAGTATGATGCTTATTTATTGAAAAATATGACGTTGGTAATCAAATTCTTATCCGAGGAAGAATGCTGATGAATGGTCAAATTTCTTTTCTCTCAGATTTACTGTGCTGCCTTTATCTAAATTTTTTTTTTCTGTTTTTTCTTCTTCTTTTTCTCTTTTTCTTTCTTCCTTCGGTATTGTCCCGCAAACCCAAGACTAAATGCTTGCACTAAAGTTTAACAGGAAACCTTTGAACACTAAAAAGTTATGTTGAATTAACACCTGCAATCATGACGAGATGGTCACATAAAGTTTGTGACTGGCCACTGTGTGTTCAATATCTTTGTTGAATACATCATTAGTTATATGATGGCAGGAGAAGGAATGGAAAGTTATTCTAGTCATAGACCACAACTCCAACATTTCAACTGTCGGTGCAAAGAGCATGACACAACGTAATAATTACTTAACCAGACAATGCTAGTGTACTTTACTAGCGTGAACGTTTTCACGTAGTGCTAACATTCTGTGATGTTTTATTGTTGAAGTTATTTTCGGGCATATGGTATCAGAGCTGGTGCCTAATGGAGGTGAAAATTCTATCACAGATCACACAACAAAAGTATAGGCGACCAGACCATAGCAATTTCATTTGCGCGCATTTGATTCAAGAAAAGAGCGTCAATGAAGTATGCCGACAGTTATAAGTTCATTTAGCAGCGCACTCATAGAGGTCTTGTAAGGCAGTTCTTGTCTCATTCTCAATGATTAGATTTTGTTTAGAGCCTATGTTTCCTTCATTTGCCATCTTTGCACATATATCTCTATATGTTATGCTCATACGTGATCTACAAGGACCAGGAAAAAATGTCCACACAACCACCGCAAATTTAATTGGTACTATGACATTATTCTCCAAAAGCCCATTAAAAAAATTAATGTTGTGCATTTGCCGCAACCATGGCACTCACTGAGATCATAGTTCTTTGAGGAAAGTGAAAGGTGGTGTGAGTATTTCAAAACTTTCTTATGTTTAATTATCTATTTTCGTATCATAGAAGTGTCTACTAAGAGATGAGGTCTAACATATCTGTGGTAAAGTTGGAAGCCCAGAAGGAAGGAAGCTTTGAAATCTAGTCTTTTTATTCTTCTAAGGTAGTTGCATTGGCACCAACCAGGAATCTAGCCATCATGATTGATTTGTGAATGCAGTTTCTTTTTTTGTTTCTCAGCTATTGGACTTGATCTCATGGGCATTTATAGAAGAAACATAAAATAATCGGTGGTTGTAATTTAATTTCCTCTCCATCATTCCCTGCGCATCCTCTGGTCTGGAATGCACAACATGACAAGTCATGTCATTCACATAAATACAGTCCACACTTTAGTATTGGGAAGCATGTCGATCATAGAAGCATTTTAACTGCCTTGGAAAATTATATTGCTATGTTTTTTTGGCTGGTAAAAAGGATCTGTTGTGCACCATCTAGTGTCTTTATGCCTATACATAACAGATGCCAAAAGAGGAACTGAAGCAGTGCGAAAATGATGGGAATGCTTCAGTATAAGACAAGTTCGTGACAGGTCAGTTTGTTTTCATTTGGGATAGATATTGAAGTTCATTCATGACATTTACTTCTAGCATTACATTTAACATTAAATGTTGCTACCATTTTGTGGATTTGATGAAAAGAGAGCATGTTGATAAACATTCAAATGTGAAGGATATAAATTTGGAGGGCAAAATGGACTCTATGGGATGTGCGAATTAGAGTAATCTTTAAGAAACCCTCCTCTTAAAAAATATATAAAATCTTGGTGAATTTTTCATTTTCTTGAAAAATAAATTAATTTCTATTGGTGAATCTCTCAATTTTATTTTTTTTAAAAATATTTTTATTGGCGATTATTTTTTAATAACAATTTTTTTTTAGAAAACATTGGTGAATCTCAAACAATAAAAAGAAATTAATTAATCACCATGGTGAATACTTCTATTTAAAAAAATAGAATCCTTATAGAAAATTATTAGGCTTAATGTGGAAATCTTTGATGGGTTTAAGGAATAGACTCTGTAATAATTACTTGTTACCATTTATTTAAAATATAATCTAATAACTACATTATATTGTGTGAGACAAATGTATTGATATTTTAAAATACTAATGGGGCCCAAAATTTCTTCAAGACCATTGATTTATATTGAGATCAACAATCTGAAAGAAATTTTAGCTCTCATAAGCATTACAAACTAAATAGCAACATTTTTACCTCGTAGAATACAGTAAGGGTCAGTAGATTATACTTTAAGTTAGTAATGGAAACTAAAAGTTGGTGATAGATCCCTATAGTAACTAATAATCATGATATATTATTGGAGAATTAATTTAAATTTCTACAATAACTTATAAAATTCTGGCGAATCAAATCTAATCATGGTTGAATATTGTGGTGAATTTTAAAGTTCAAGTTTTTTATAAAATAAATTATTTTGCAATTTAAATGTTTCTAAATCAAAATTTTGTGAAAATATGACGATTTAGGTTGCCTTAAATCTTGAATTATTAACCAAATTTAGATTCCCAAATTTCCAAAATTAGCCAATTGGCGAATATTAGCCACTAAAAATTACTATGGTGTGAATGTTCCTATAATTATTGTTTCTAATTGCACAAAGGGCTTGAAAGGATTCTCATACAACTACTATGAAGATATTGCACCAAAGTGTGTTATTAAGATGTTAAGGCTTGATGGAAATCCACTATTTGGGACACAAAATATAAATTGTATTAGGTCAAGTTTAGATAGCAGAAATATATTTTTTCCTAGTGAGCCAAATTCGTTGTCCTTCTATAATATGTATGCTTGATGGTGTCTTTTTGGAGGTTGGTGGCATTGGAGGATGGAGGAACTTCCATCAGATAGTCGGGTTCTTGCTTTGGGATGGTGTTATGCATGAGAAGTTTTTTTGGCTATTTTGGTTTTCTATTTTATTTTTCTCTCTAATGCTAACAAATTTGAAGAATGCATGTCTTGTGAAGACTCAATTTGGAGACAGGTTTGAGATTTGGTATTGTGCTCAATATGGATTGTTGTCAAGTGAGCTTTAGAGTATATGATCGATGATTATACCCTATCACAGTCACTAGACAATGATAGAGATCTATCGCATCTCTTAGGGATCATTGTTGAATAATTCAAGACTTTGTGATTCGAGAGTTCAGGATTGAGAGCTTAAGAATACATCTTGGAGCTACACCTTTCCGAGGGTCAACAGATAGCTTGATGGAGCCTTGCTTGTTTCAGGGTCTGCTACTTTGGAAGAAGATTTTTTCAAAATATGTATTCATAATATGTAATTAGCATGTTTTTTATGTAAGCCTTAAGGGGGGGTCCCTAAGGAAAGGTGTTTTTGATGTTAGGATCAATGTATTAAGAGGGGGAATGTTGGCATAATTACATTGATGGTATTACAGTTTTAACTGCTAGTAATTGTGCACTAACTGATGCGCTCATATGTAAGTAGTTAACACTAACTGATGCATTGATATGTAAGTAGTTAACAGTTAACACATAACTGTTATCTGCACTATATGACATTGTAGTCATTGATCAATAATATATTGAAACATCTACTTTCTCGCTCCAATAGATTGAAGTAGATAAATGTAGAAGCAAAGTAAGAAGTAGCAATATAAGGAAGATAGAAAATAAAGTTGGAAGCAATCGTAATCAACAAATAAGTCATTCTATTTCAAAATACATGTCACTTTGAAGTAGAAAACTAGAAGTAGAAGAAAGATACAATCTATAAAAGACTCCAACTTGAAGAGCTAGTTGGTGTGAACGTTAACCCACCTAGGTCTTGCAGAGCTTGTAGTGCAAGGAAGTCTATCTATTATTTGGTTAATCTCATTGGTTGGCCAAATCATTTGGAGAGTTCGAGCACAAATCTTGGCACACTTTAAGAATTTTACAAATCTGTTGATTTGGAAACCAACAAAATGAAGATGAAGGAAATTAGGAGCAAGATGAAGATAATAAATAGATTTCTAGTGGATACATGATGCTCCTTTTTGGTTATCATAACTAATATAATGTTGTAACTAATACTATAAATCGTTTAAACTAATTTTTTGTATTTGGTATGATCTAATGATTATCCTGGTTGGGCTTTGTTGTTGTGACCACCTAGGTCAATTTTTCTAACTAGATTGTTTTAATTTAATAATCAAATTTTAATTTATTATTAAAAAAAACATCTAGAAGACAAGACACTATACGTACTTCTTCTAGTCTCGACACACTTGGTAAAAGTACTTCTTAAGGAGCGATAATTGATCCGAGATAATTTACCAAACTAGATACCTATAGTAATACCTAAGTCATCCTTATATTTTGCAATAATTATATAATTACTTCTTCAATATAACATAAATAATTAAGTCACCTTTAAAATACTCTAAGAAACAAAAAGATCCATATCCTCTCGCCTAAAAGTGTCACACATGCTCAATAATAACTTAGAAAACTTTACAAAGAAATATTAATTTCTTATGATACGAATATCTCAACCAATAGATCTATAGCTCCTAAAGATCTCTAACAAGGTCTAATTCATCATGTAGAAAAAACACAACACTTAATTTCCATGTATGTTCATTTCATCATCTTGAAAAAGATATTCTAGTCGTAAGGTGCATAGTTGTTAATATAAAAAAAGTTGGTAATCCTGAAGCACATAAATGTCAAGTCACCCACCATATTATTAGGCACACGTTATCAATTGGTCACACACAATCAATAATATCTAGCATAGTTTACTCAACCATTCTATTCATGAATGTATAGAAGTAGAATATCAAGTTACTATTTTAATATTTAGAGAAATTTTGATTTAATAATTCTTCACAATTAATTTTTTTCAAAATTATGTTACAATTTTATTTTATGATAATTCTAGATTTATTATTTAGTTAGTAAAAACTTCTATACTCTAAATACATCTAAGATTATGTACATTAAGATTTATTATCAATATCCATCATCAATATATTACAAATTGGGTCCAACAAAATACTACTTAAACTCGATATTCCACAACTACAAAAAAAGATCTTCACATATATTCTAATGAAACTAAATCTATAAATTCAAAAATAAATTGAATGATAAAGAAATTATGTTAATGGATACCAGATAGCAATCTATAAATTCAAAAATAAATTGAATGATAAAGAAATTATGTAAATGGATACCAGATAGCTATAAGACGTTAAAAATGGTTGGTAGAAGCCATATTTTAACATTATGAATTTCTTTATACCTCTAGAAGTCTTTTTAGTATTCCTGGTACTCATGATATTGTGAGAAATATACTGGACAACGAAGCCATCAATCTTGACTACTATACTTTAGAGATGCACATGACTTAAATCACATTTTAAATGCACACACGAAGTTGAATATCTGCCTGTGTACATATGTAGTTTCTTTTGAATTATGTATATGCTCTCCCTCGTTCTGTCAAGATCGTTTAATATTGTGCTAGTTAACCATTGCCAGTGTACGGTCAGGTTGAAATGAGAGACTTTTTTGGCCTATGGAGATTATTATTTAGTTTGAAGGAGAAAACTGATCTAATTTATGTATAAACAAATAAGAAGCACACCGGGTATTGGTAATTGGAAAAAAAAAAAATTAAAGAAAGATTGCAGACATTGATTTGCTGTATGGTTGACCTGACTGCAAAAGTATGATGCTTATTTATTGAAAAATATGATGTTGGTAATCAGATTCTTATCCGAGGAAGAATGCTGATGGGTGGTCAAATCTCTTTTCTCCCAGATTTACTGTGCTGCCTTTATCTCAATTTTTTTCTTTCTTCTTTTTCTTCTTATTTTTCGCTTTTTCTTTCTTCTTTTTCTCTTTTTCTTTCTTCTTTCGGTATTTTCCTGCAAACCCAAGACTAATTGCTTGCACTAAAGTTTAACAGGAAACCTTTGAACACTAAAAAGTTATGCTGAATTAACACCTGCAATCATGAAGAGATGGTCACATAAAGTTTGTGACTGGCCACTGTGTGTTGAATATCCTTGTTGAATACATCATTAGTTATATGATGGCAGAAGAAGGAATGGAAAGTTATTCTAGTCATACACCACAAGTCCAGCATTTCAGCTTTCGGTGCAAAGAGCATGACACAACGTAATAATTACTTAGCCAGACAATGCTAGTGTACTGTACCGTGAACGTTTTCACGTAGTGCTAACATTCTGCGATGTTTTATTGTTGAAGTTATTTCCGAGCATTTTGCCATTTGTTATCTTTTAAGGTCAACTTTTTTTAAAAATAAATAAAAATAGTTCAAAACAATTGTGATGATTTTTTAGTTTTCTTTTTTTCTTTTTTCTTTTAAAACCAATTTTTCATATTTTCAATTTTGTTTGGAGTTTTTGGATTTTCATAATTTTCTAAAATTCTTTATATTTTGCTACAACACTTTTACAATAATTTGTATAATTCTTTTTTTCTTTTTGACTTGTTCAAAAGTTATATTTAAGAACGCAGCTAAGTTTCAGACTTTAAAATTTTCAGCATCTGTTCTTTATGATCTGCACATTTTGTGGTCGAAATTTTTTTTTTTTTTTGTCTTTGGTGCATTGTGTCTAAACTTAGCCCTATATTTAATATCTCTTTTTACCTTTTGTTTCTAAATGTCTTGAGGACTTATCACATTCCTTATCTATCAAATCATTTCTATTTTCCAATCTATCTTGACTAATATAGAGATGGAAACATAAAAGCAAAGACTTGACTTAGGCAAATCATCAAATATCTCCCAAACATATTTTTTCCTTTTTCTTTTTGTGGACAATTTTCTTGAAAATATTCAATCTCAACAAAGGTTTGTATTCACATACATATTACTCATTTATTTTATTTATTCATTTATATAAATTATTATTAGATTATATCTTTATTTTTTTTGTTGTACTCTATTTGTTCGTACATTTCTATGTCAAGGTTTACACCTAAGTAAGTTACAACTTGGGTTTTCACATTTCTATGGATATTTTGTATTCATAGTTTGTATGTGAGATGGTGGCACTACATGTGGATGTGGTATCCTTGGTGGATACACTCAATTTTTTCCAAAGGCTCTTTATTGTTTATACTTTCTATTCTTTTAGTTAGCAGTTAATTTTATTTATCTACTTTCATATATTTTAGCCAATTTATTTCTCTTTTAAGCATTTTAGTTAATGAAATGTATTTGAGTTTATGTAGTGAGATTTACTCTCATAGGAACCTATTTTTTCTTACGCAAAGTCAAATATCTACATTACAAGTCCATATATGATTATTCTAGCACCACCAAGAATGTATATGCCAAGTTAGGTTCAATTGAGTTGGAGTAGCAAACACTACTCAAGTATTGTAGCAATATTAATCCAACAAATTAGTTAGAATTGATGTTTTTCAACATCAGAATGATAGGGGCAAGCTTACTATTATGTGATAACAATTGAAGAGAGGCTCAAATATAAGGTTAAGTAGGAATTGACCATTACTTTCTAACATGAACAACCATGTAGGATTGATAAGTGGTGTGATACTCACAAGATTGGTAATTACTGCAATAAAGAGTAGCATATATTAAAGAAAGTGTTCAAATAATAGAAATTATATATATGAATGCCAATCCTAAAATAATTCATACATGACCTAACTTTTTGATTAACATTACAAAAGAAACAACTCCCTTCATACATTTTATCATCTAATTAGGTCTCAACTCCTACAATACCTAAGTTGTAAAAGTAGTTCTCTATTATTGTCTTATTATCTTGTTTTATGACACTTATAGACTTATTATTTAGTTGGTAAAAATTAATGTATTCTAAATTCATATAAGATTAAGCACATTAAGATGGATTGATAACATATTAGAAATTAGATCTAATAAAATGATATTTGAAACCAATACTTCACAATTGAAAAATAAGATTTTAACAAATATTCTGAAAAAAAAACTAAATTTAATAATAAATTAAATACTATACAAATTATATAATGGTAGGTAGAACATATTTTAGAATATGAATTTCAGTATACCTCTTAGATTTCTTGGTATTCCTTGTACCCATGATATAATGACAAATACATTGGAAAATGAAGCCATCAATCTTGACCACTATACTCTGAAAATGTACATAACAAGTAACTTCATTTCACACACAAAGTTGACTGCCAATACCTTTTAACAATGGTCTCCCCGACAAATTCTTTGGTAATGACTTTAAAGAATGTGAATGCCTGCCTACATATATCTGTAGCCTCTTGTGAATAATAATATTAAAGCTCTTTCATTCTGTCAAGATAGTTTTATTATTGTAATTGTTAAGCATTGTCAGTGTATTATTCCTGGGGCTTGTAATGTCCAATCAGGTTGAAATGAAACTTTTTTTTCCCGATAAAGATTATTATTCCTGTTTGAAAGAGAAAATTGAACTAATATATTAATAAAAAAAATAAAGAATCACCAGACCATGTACTAATTGTGGATGAATTCATCATCAATATACTAGAGAATAGATTCAATACTCCCCTAAGATCTTCACAAATATTCTGAATGAAACTTAGTTTGTAAGTTTAAGAATAAATTAAATGATAACGAAATTATGTAAATGGGTATCAGTCAGCTATAAGACCTTTAATGGTTGGTAGAACCCATATTTTAGCACTATGAATTTCACTATACCTCTAATAGCTTTTTGGTATTCCTGGTACCCATGGTATAATGAGAAATATACTAGACAATGAAGCCATCAATCATGATCACTATACTCTAGAGATGCACATGGCTTAAACTAATTTTAAATGCACATACGATTTGAATGCCAATAACATTAAAAATGGTCTGGAGGACCAAAGTCTTTTGTAATTTACTGTAAGGAATGTGAATGTCTGCCTGCATACATATGTAGCTTACTTTGAATAATAATTTTAAAGCTTCCCCATTCTGTCAAGACAGTTTTAATATTGTGCTTGCTAAACGTTGCCAGTGTACGGTTCTTGGGGCTTGTAATGTCCAATCAGGTTGAAATGAGGGGTTTTGGGCCTATGGAGATTATTATTCTAGTTTGAAAGAGAAAACTGGTCTAAGTTATTAATAAAAAATAAGAAATCAGCACACCATGTATTGGTAGTTGGAACAAAATAAAAGAAATTTTACAGAGATTGATATGTTATATGGTTGACTTGACTCCAAAAGTATGATGCTTATTTATGATAATGTATTAAAAATATGATGTTGGTAATCAGATTCCCATTCAGGAAGAATGCTGATGGGTGGTCAAATCTCTTTTCTCTGAGATTAACTGTGTTCCCCAATTCAAAAATGATGATTCTCTTTATATATATATAATAAGGGTATCTTTAAATTGTACATCAGATTTTGATTTTTTCTGTTCTTGTCTTTATATGCAACTTCAGTATTTATAGTTATTACTTTAGTTTTTGGATAGTTACAGCAAATATTGTGAGATATGGTCATTTTTAATTGACATCTGGTACATAACAGTTTTCTTTGACCACCACAAAATTTGTACAATTGATCCAATACATGTACACAAATGCCCAGACAATCTTGCACTGTTGATGCATATAAAATTGTATAAGTGATCTAATCACTAACTTTTTTTCTATCTATCAGATATACCCAATTCAAAAATGATGATTCCTTTTTTATAGATATAAAAAGGGCATCTTTAAATTGTACATCAGATTTTGATTTCCTTTTTTCGTCTTTATATGCAACTTCAGTATTTATAGTTATTACTTTAGTTTTTGGATAGTTACAGTGAATATTGTGAGATTCCTTATATACACAAGGGTCAAAAGAATGGTCATTTTTAATTGACATCCAGTACATAACTGTTTGCTTTGACCACCACAAAATTTGTACAATTGATCCAATACATGTACACAAATACCCCAACAATCGTGATACATATAAAATTATATAAGTGATCTAATCATTAACTTTTTTTCTATCTATCAGATATACCAATAGATAGTTAATAAATATAATTTAAACTCTTTCCCCTATATAATACTAAATATTAAATATGTAAATCCTTTCTTCTTTAAATTAAAGTAATTTGGTAGAACGTTAACATAGGTTGTACCTTTATATCTTAACAATAAAATCGTTACTGGTATTGTCCTGCAAACCCAATAATAAAAGCTTACATTGAAGTTTAACAGAAGCCTTAGAACACTGAATTGTTCTGTTGAAACATCTGCAATCATGACGGAATGGTCACATAAAGCTTGTGACTGGTCACTGTAAGTTCAATATCCTTGAAGAATACATCATTACTTATATGATTGCAGCAGAAGGGATGGAAAGTTATTCTACTTATAGACCACAAGTCCAGCATTTCGGCTGTCAGTGCAAAGAGCATGACACAACATAATAATTGCTTAATGAGACAAATCATGTACGTTGTATGCATTCAGTCCATGACTGACAGGACCCGCCGGTTAAAACACATGATAAAAAGACCCATTTTCATGTTTGGTACAAATGGGGTACACATAACATGACTCAAATTGCACAACTCAACCAAGTTCAGTTAATTTCCACAGGGATTGTCCCCATATAATGGTGAAGTTTTGCCACATTTCACGCCTTTGCTGACTTCAACTCACGTTGTTTTATCAGTCAGATTTGACTACTCGCATTAAAAGCAGCAAATTTGCAATGGAAATGCATGTGCCAAAATAGTGAGTTGATAAAGCTAGCTCACCAAACAGTAATTCAAATGTAAACAGTGACTCTTTTGTTCAACTGAAATTTAATTTCTAACTGCTTTACTTTTTCCATGGCCCGCATAACTGAACCCATGAGAGATATTGTACTAAAGAAATGGATAGTATGAAAAGTTTATAAGTAATGTCAAGCCATTTATTTACTTGATATATAATGTGAATAAGACTATTATGGTGCTGAGCAACAACAAAAAATTATCATCATATATCCAAAAAGGGATAAAATGTCGGAACCGACCTGCAACTAATAACTATCGCCATCCCTTTATCTTATACAGTTATGGTGGTGCTATAGAAATCTTCTATTCTATCATACACTTCCATATCTTTTTTTAGAATATTATATATCAAAAAATCCCCCAAGTCTCTTGTATGTTTTATTTTATGGTGAAGAACTGTTGTGAATTGGAGGCTTTCTGTGTACTTTACCATAGTCCATGTCTACAAGGTCAGAGAGATCAGTTTCATTCGACTGGTATGTGGAAGACCTTGATGTTGAGAAGTTGTGTGATTCATGTGGAGTGGAAGGTGTTTTGGCCCCTTGGAAAGAAGCTTCATCTCTTTTGCTTGCTTCATCTTGCTTTGAATTGTCTCCGAGGCTACTTGCAGATGATCTCAAGAGTGTCCTTGTTGTTTTCTTCTGTCATAGCATAATGTTAACAAAATGTCAGAATTGCCTAGATCAAAAGACAAAGGAGAAACCCAATTAACATGACAATATGATCAATCTGAAATTATCATTCCAGAAACAGTAACATAAATAATATGATTGTAGAAACTTAATATTAGTAATCAATGTAAAAGAAGATAGATTAGAAAGAGAGACCATAATTGATACCTGAAATGTGAAACTTGTAGCCATTTGATCCCTTGAAATGATCTTGTTCTCCTGATGAAGGCTTAAACTAGTCTGGACCCCTGCAGAAACACATGACATGTAATTGAATGGATAAAAATTTATGGTAGAAGCACTTGAAACACTTAAGACTGGATACTGCAGCTCAAGTGTCAAGGTCTTGAAAATGTTGAACACATTTACTTATAGGTGAAGTTTATATGCATACTCAAGCAATGGTTTGTTATATGGTGCAACACATTCACTCAAAGCCAGTCATAACAACAATCTCCTTATAGAGAGATACCGATCACATTATAATTGCATAAGACTATATTATACATTAATTGAAAACATAATTCTTTTAAGTATTTCTCTTTTCCTTTCTTCTGTTACTGGGGAAAATCCCCACTCCTCCATTGTCAGAGATTGATAAAGGCAAAATTCAATCATCCACAATAAAAACTAATAAATATGATGCCTTCTTTAGTTGACTGCATCCTATACTAGACCCTGATGATACAATAGTTTTATCTCAGTTATGCTTAGGAGGGTGGGTTTTTGGCCCATGATAGTCAGCATTCAAGTTTGGTAATTGATCATATTTTTCACGATGATGATGCTTATGCAAATCAACAACATTGATCTTCTTTGCTACCATACTAGTCCATTCACTACGTTTGGAAGGTTCCTTCTGACTAGTATGCATTGATCTGGCACCTGATGATGAAGGGCGAGGATGCTTAATCTTCTTTGAATCCTTTTGCTTGTAAGCTTTATCTTTGACTGGTAGACCACCATTCTGAACTGCATTATCTACACTGTTTCTCTTCTTCTCTGTCATCTGCTTCTCCTCATTTCTTGTTTCACTAATGACTGCTAGTTTCCTTGTTGTTCCCTTGAGCCTTTTGGGTGTTACTATACTGTGTGTAAAACTCAGTCCCTGCCATTTGGTAACCAAAACTTTAGAATAAAAAACATTCTTAGCTCATGCTTACCATCACACGAACAAACACACAATAGAAAACATTGTCTTGCATACTTACATTAGAATCTTCCACGTGATAGGTCAGAGAGTCAACAACCGTGTGAGCAGGCCTGAAATCTGCATTATGTAAGGCATAATTGCAGCAGTCATTAATGATATACCATAACCTAGTAGAATCTTAAATCAGAACAATGAGTTAAAGCGTAGGTAATTCAGTTAAAAACTACAAAACCCATATAAACAATCTTTCAAATTACAAGAAAGTTGGTTTTCGAGGTCTACAACTAGAGGAGAAACAAGTTTCAAGCAAGCTCTGAGCTCATTCTCAAGGATCAAAGCTAGGTACGGGTACAAACAATCCTTTAAAGTACCAAACTGTTTTGTAGGATTTTAACTTGACACCCAAAGAAGCAATTTATCAAACAAGTAAATTTATTTTCTATGACGTTAAATAGACAAACATACAATCTTTCATCTCTTTGAGCGCTCTAGCACTATTGTGTCTATGAGTGTAATCTGAAATGTTGATGCTAAATAAAATTCACAAAATCAAATTAAAAAACAAAAAAAAACATGCATACGATTTTTCAAAAAGCCAAATTCATTTTCTAGAGATTATAAAATAAACACCCACATGAAAATAGTTATTTAAGCATTCAAGCTCATCTTCTAGGATTGAAACGAGACACCCATGTAGAAGCAATTCCCTCTATTCACTCTGGTAGATCTATACAACAGTTTGAGCCCAAAAATATCAAACTTATCTGTTCCCAATATGTATACACAGAGTATTTTCAAACAAGATGTTGCATAATAATATAACCTGATAGTTTGAGTTTTGTACGTCTATGTTAGGCACCAAGCATAAGCTGAGTCAAGGACGAAAAGGTTGCCATCTTTCGCAAGGGTGTGAATGCTATTTACCGTTCAGTTTCTAATTCCTTACAAATGACATGACAAAATGGGAAATATTCATACACATCATATTGAAAACCCTAAGCAGACTTTTGAGACTAGGCCAAACATGCTATAAAAGACCAGTGATGAAGACGTTACCTTGATCATGCTCATGATCTTCCAACAGGACAGACTTGCTTGAAACAGCACTGCTTGCAAAAAGCAAGGCCAAAAAGCAGGCAAAAATAGTCATAGAAACTGTCATATCTGGAAATGACTAGTTTGGTGAAGATGTATGAAGAGCAGAACAACCTTCTGAATTCCAGTAACTTACTTTTTCAGACTGTGAGAGTGTGCAAGTAAGTGTAACACGTTGCACATTGCAAGAAACCGCTGTGTTTTGTAGGGGAAGGAGAGGGCCTTAGTGTGGAGGGTATAAGGGCTATTTACACACCAGATTCGGAGGTGATATGTCGGTGTGCAACTATTTTATATTTGCACTAATAAACTGGTCAATGATCCAATTGTGAGGAGATATTGGTGTTCTGAGCCTGTCTCCTGGGCCTTGTACATTAGTCATGACTAGACTGCTTTAAGGTACTCTTTTGTCGGCGACCCATTTCAAATTAAAGGACACATTACAATGCTAAAAGGTACCCCCATTCCATTAAAATGTATATGTAACATCAGCATCAACGCTCTTGTGGGGACTTCAATTAAATCCTCAAATCAAATGTTTGGTAGTCTAGAAACCCGAAGGCCAATAATACTTGCACTAGGCTAAAGTGCAAAGGGATGATTTATTTATTTATTCGTTCATGGAAATCAGTAGGTTAGTCTAGTGACTGATGGTTTAGTTTTTTTATGAGGAAAAGTTTTTCTATAATTTGGGGTAATGGTTTTGGTTTGAACAAACTCTTCACTACATAAATCTAGACGGAGAGGATCAATCTTGAGGCCAACATGAAACAACCCTAAAACTCTTAACCAACTACACTACCCATTCTTAAATCAAGTATGATTTTAGTGCCTAGAAATCCTAAGCCCAAGAATCCTTGTACCATGGTAAAGTCCAAAAGGATGATTTATTTGTTTATTTTGTCGAGGGGAATTGATAGGTTAGTCTAGTGATTTTGTCTTCAAGATGACAAACTCTCCTATAATTTCTTGTAGTTCGATTAAACCCACAACTAAATAAATTGAGATGGAAAGAATTGATCTTGAGACCAACATGAAACAATCCCAAAACTCTTAACCAACTACATCACCCATTTGAACTCATTCTAATTACCTTAAATTAAATATGACTCAAGAGTCTAGAAACCCTAAGGCCAAGAAATCCTTGTACTATAAGTTAGTGTAGCAACCAAAGTGTAGCTCTTTGAAAGGACAAGATCTCGTAAAACTTCTTGGGATGATAGACCAGTCCTGAACCGAGTTTAGCTCTTTGCTAGGATGAGCTCTCCTACAACTTCTTGGGATAATGATGGAGCGTGAATGAGTCCAAATGATCTCAACTAGAGAGGGCCAATGTTAGGTTTTACATGAAGCAAACACAAAGCTCTTAAGTAATTAGACTGCCCCTTTTTACTTGTTCTAATGACCTAAAATTGAATCTCATTTGTTAGTCCAAAAACCTTAATGCCATGAATCCTTATACTATCTAAAGTCTAAAAGGATTGTTTACTTATTTAAATTTTGTCGAGGGGAATTGGTACATTAGTCTTACAATTCAAAGTTGAAGGTAATGGAATAGGTTTGAATAAGTCCAAGTTCCCAGATAAACCGAGATGGAGAGAATCAATCTTGGGTCCTACATGAGACTAACCTGAAGTTCTTAAAGTTAACTATGCTACACCTTCAAACTTGTTCTAATTTGACCTTAAATCAAATCTGATGCAAGGCCTTGCCTCGTGTACCAAATGGGTTATTTGAGTCATTTCTGGCAACGAAGCTTGAGAAATTCTTCTCATGCATTGTATTTCTTTAAGCTATCTAGTTCATAGATTGGCCTAGAAGGGGATTGGCTTTCAAACCCTTCTTATAATGAAAGATTCAGGGCACCTTTGTTACCAAAAGCATTTTGTGTTCCTGGGAAGGTCTCAAACCTTGCCTTCATTGAGATAGGACCAGTTTTCATGATGACCTATCTTTCAACCAACACAACATATGGTGGTCTCGGCTTACTTAGTCTTAGGGACTTCCTTTAGCCAGAGTTTTTGGCCTCTATGCTCTTTGTTTTCACAATTGTGACATTCACACTTCGTGAGATCTCTTTTCTCATGCTACTATGAATCTTCACACCTAGGAAGATATGCAGACCTTGTTTCGCCTTACTCACCCAAATGGATAGACTTTCAACCTGGCAGTCTCAGTTCTACATCTGAATATGTTACACAAGCTTGACATCCATTCTGTCAAGTCATGGTGGAAGGACTGGTGATGGTTTTCTTCTACTTCATTTTGCAATTACAAGCCCAAGATGGCTATACCATAGGCTAGTTCCTTAATTTCCTATGGTCCCCATCATAAACCAACGATGACACTTACATTCCTCTCAGTCCACCTGACGACACAGATTTCTCGCAGTCTAGCTGTCTGCCATTGTAGAGCTTAAGGTGGTCCATTTCATCTAGCGTATTCTTTTCCAAGGCTTGCCTTTGGGCTCTCATCTTCAACATCTTGGCGTGCGAGACCCTTGATGCCCTTTCTATGGGCAACTCAAGACTTTCATTCATATTTTTGGTATTGCAGAAGAGCCGAACAGTTTTGGGTTTAGATTCATGACTTCTTTTGGCCCTTCAAGCCGGAACCCCTCTTTTAGCATATGATCTTGCTAGGAGATTTGCCCAGACTTCCATTCAAGTTTTTGTAGATTTGGCATTCTTTCATAATGGGAATCTTCTCAGTTTATGGATATATAGAAATGTGGTGTTATTTACTCACAAATTTCTTGATATTAATGTTTCTTTATATGCTAAAAGCATATATATGTCATAATGTTATTATGTAGATTCAAGTGCAAGTTAATAAAGTGGCTCTTTAGGTTGCCCACTTGCAAGACTTACTTCATCGTTGGTGAAATGCCCCCTATATAGTTGCCAGAGTGCCACCATATACTTTTGTTTTTGGTGATTGGTCTTCATCCTGTGGTCACGGGCTTGGTTGTAGTTCCTCCACTCGCCGCTCACATATGTTGTGCTTTGAGCCCCCTCACCAACCTTCTAGCAAGGGTAGAGACTTTCATTGTTGTTGCTCAACTTCACCACCCCGTGGTTGTTCAACCTTTGGTTGGCCTATTGACAATGTGGTTCCCTCCGCTTCGAGTGGTTCTAGTTGGCTAGATTCCAATGGAGATTTTGGTTGGTCCATTTCCTCCAAGTGGTTCCCACGACTAGCTCTGGCTATTTCTTTGACCAAGAAGGAGAATGAAGAAGAAGACAAGACAAAAGAAAGTTGGTTCCTTCCAAACCCCAATCCCGACCCTGCTGATGTATGGGGAAAGAAGGATGATTGTGATCCCCGCCTTCTGCAAGCACTACTTTAGCTGCTTAACAGTTCTATTGTTGTTTCAATTGACTTTTTAAACACTCTCGGAATGATTCTCATAGAATGATTTTATGTCCTCCTCCCTTTTTTGTAATGAATAATATATTTTTATTTATAATCTAATGAAAACGACTCATTCATTTAAAAAAATATCTAGCTTGACAATCTAGAAACCCTAATGCCAAGAATCCTTGTACTAGACTAAAGTCCAAAACGATATTGACGATCCTCTGTACAGGTCATGCTCCTCGGAACAGATCTCGAAGCGAGAAGAAATAGTAATATAGAATCCAGTTCCTCGATCCACATCCAGGGTCTGAGAATCCCAAGAAAAACTTTTCATGCGGTATTACGGAGGGATTGAACGGCCCGTACACAAGGAAGAAGCTGGGCAATCCGACGCTCTTGGAATTTCACGCCCGCCAAAACAAAGACATCATGTTGGAAGCTTCGGGAACGTTACTGCAGGAGCTGGAGATTACCAAGATAACAAAACACAGAGAAAAAAAAAAGAGAGAGATTTCTGCGGCCCAGGATAGCTCCTCCCTTCTCGGAACAAATCTGGGCCGTCGAGTGGAGGTGGCGGACAGAGTTTACGCATTGCTGTACACGGCGTCTGGTGATGCGACGTTTGCATGTCTGGCATGGGATTTTAACGTGCGCTCGGTTTCCTCGAAGTATGAAGAAAAACCATAAAAATACGATTTTTAGACCAAGTGGAAAGAAAAAAGCGCTCATCAACTCAAAACGAGGAGGCTGCTATCGAGGAGAAGGAAACATAAAAATATGAGTTTTAGCGAATTTAAGCTGTGTATTAACTCGCGCCGCCTGTTTCTCCTCTTCGGCTGCTTCAGACATTCATAATTCAGGCTTGTCAACAAAATAAAAAAGAATTGCAGGCGCCCTCGGACCTTGGATCTGCAACCGCTTTGCCAGGCACATGGTTTTTTTATGGAGGATTCAGATCTGCGAGGCAGTCCAGCGAGACACGTAGTCTGCGAGCTACCAATCAGCAAAGGTTACATGGTTTTTTATTCAAGAAGTTTCTATATATGTTATATATATTGTGTGGAAGTTTTGATCTCAGAAATCCGTACTCAATTCCAAGTTGTCTTGTTTCTTTTATTTAGTTGCAGGCGCATGGGAGTCACGTTGAAACCCATGATGCTCCATGGATTTCAAAGTTTCCATCATGCAAACTGTGATTGAAAGAGAGGAATAAACTATTTTAATTGTGATATGAATCGATGAAAACTCATTGAGATTAGGGAAAGAAATATCTAAGTGCTTGAATATATCCCCTCGCCTCTAGTACCTCAGAGTCTACGGCCACCACTGTGACATTTGTGCTGATCGTCAACCAAATTGCTTGGGTTTAATGTAATTTATATGTTTTATGCCTTCAACCACAATGCTTGTCTCAAAGTTCAGGAGACGGTGACTTGTGCATCTTCTTAGAAGCAGTCATTACAAATCCTGGTTTATATACATATAATTAATCTTGAGTTTGTAGTTTTCTCGTTAATATATTGTGTTTTATTGATTTCATCATTTCTTTTGGTTAGTTGAGGTGGTGAATAATGGATTTGTAGTAAACTTTCTTGGGTTTGTATATTTTAGACTTTAGATATAATGTGAGAGATAGTGGATTTGGAGTAAACTTCTTTTGGTTTTTATCTTCAAAGTTAATATACAATTTTGGAGGTGGTGGATTTATAGTAAATAAGAGTAAGAAGATTTTTACGATTAATAAGATGTTGTCTTTGTTTTTGGATTCAATCATGTGATTGCTTTTTGTATTAATGTTTCGGATCACACTCTGTGATCTATCATTAGAATGAATGATAGAGAGCATAAGGAGAGTGGCTTTATAGTAAATCTTGTGGGCTTTTTTTCCTTGGACTTTAGATACAACTTTGGAAGGGCGGATTTGTAGTAAACTTCCTTGAACTTTTACCCTTTGAGTTTAGTTACAACTTTGGAGGTGGTGGACTTGTAGTAAACCTCCTTGGATTTTCACCATTGTGTTTTAGTGAAAACTTCAAAGATGGTGGATTTATAAAAATCCTCGGATTTTAGTAGTGACTTCAATGACAAATTAAGTAGTGATTGTACTGTCAAACAAAAATAGTAGAGATAAGGGAACATAGAGGGCACAAACAAAGAGAGGAATAAAAAAAAAACCTTGTGCATGACAAAAGGAACAACATACTTTGAATTGCAAAGGTGAGAGTCAAGAGAGGCAATATTGGCATAGTATGGAAGAGAGTACAAAAGTACATACACAAAGGAGAAAACAACATATAGAGAATTAACCAAAAAAGGGGTGGGTGCAAGGGCAAGTAAGGTTGCACAAGGGAGCTTTATTAAGTTTAAAATAATTAATACTTTGAATATTTGAAATAGCTTAGAACAATAATGAAGATGCAACGTTAATTGAGGCTAGTAGAGCATGAGGCTAACAATATGCAGTGTGTGGATGTTCATTGGGGCTAGTAGAGTATGTGTTGGATAGTGCATGACACATTCTTACTCTTGGAGTAACATGTGTTCTTTAAGACCTAGTTGACTACATATTTTCAATTATGCTTGTGGTCGACATGTGAAAATGTTGGAATATGAATCAAAATCATTGCAAGGTGTGTATGATCTAAGAAAAAACATGATGAGTTTTGGAGATGTGCAAGTATGTGGGTGATGATGCATTCAAGTTGTCTAATCAATCATTTTGTGCAATTCTTTTTGAAGATCTTATGCATAGTGAGTTGATGATCTAAATTTGATTAGAACATGAAGAAGTTGAGTATTCAATCTTGATGGTCTAAATTACACATCTCTTATATTTTATTTGACATTGGTGTTTTACATGCTGAGTTAGTGCTCATATCTTGGATTAGGGGATTAATCTATCCTGTACGTTGTTGCCTGTAAGTGTAATTAGGAGTTAGTGTCTCTGATAGGTCAATGGATACTTACTATTGTAAATTTCATATTATATTCCTTTGAGACTAGATTTGGGAAGTAGACTAAAGTACCTATTCTCTCCTTGGTCTTTCCATTTGGGTTTCCACATAAATTTTATGCTCATTTTGTAAATGTTTTCTTGTGTTCATCATTTTTTAAGTTTCTTGATAATTAAGAAAAATACTAGCAAATGCTACTAATGATGATTTGGGTTTGATGTTATTTTCATGGATAAGTTACTAAGGATAATTAATGTTCAATTGAGTTAGAATTGGCATATACTAATTCACCCCCTCCCCTCTCCCCTTCAATATATCTATGTGCTTAATTTTTTTAGATCAATAGTTATAGAAACTTAATAGAAATAAACATAAATAGAATGCATAAAACACAATGATTCATGCGAGGTAAACCTTTTTGGAAGAAAAAATCTCACACTCCAAAATGCACCCAATACTCTTTTAAGAAATCAATAACACAATATGATATACTTACTGAGAAAGCTTCTCATATGAGTATACCAATGAGAAATTTGAAGGTAATTGAAATAGCTATAAGACTCTTTCACACAACCTCCATCTCACACACCTAATAAGTATGAGATACAATACATGAAACTATCCAATGATATTAAAAAACTATGAACTAAAAAAATGGCACCCAACTTATATGTAATCCAAGATGTCCTATACCATGTCAAAACACATACCAACATGTATAATTTTTTTTTACAACTCATTAATGTGTCCAACACATTTTATATTTCCCATTTCTAGAGACCCAACTTTTACAAGTCATAACTTTTGATGTGGGACTTTGATTGACAAACAATTTGAATTATCAGAAAGCTAGTGAAATGATCTATCAAGCTACAACTAACTAATATGGATTCAACCTCTTTCAACATAAAAAAATACCTCAAGGACTTCAAAAGTCTCAAATCAAACTTTAAAAAATGGAAACTTTAATATCTTCAAATCTAGACATGATCTTGCAATGAAAATTTTACCAACATTTTTATTTAACCAAATCTTTAGCTTTGGGAAAAATTTCAAACCAATATGTGCTTAAATATAAACTTATTATAAATAGTAGCCTTATGTAAATGCAAGGTTGAGACACCATTTTCCTGTTAATACTTGCAAATATCAAGATGATATTGATGAGATAGGAATCAAATTCATACTTGAGGGTCTCAATGATTGTCAAGAGAATCCAGAAGGTTTTACATATTCCATATCTTTCAAAGGAAACTTTTTTTTATAGTGCAAGGTTCTTCAAATTAATTCACAATCACCTATGTGTCACGTTGCCTTTTAAAGTGCAATTTCCATAATTAGAAATGGTTATTTTTAGCAATAGACAAATTATATTTTTATAAATAATTTACTTTATAGTATAGTTTTGTATCTACTTTTAGTTCAAGAATAAGGATCTAATGACTCTAATGTGGAACTTTTTAGGAATATTTTATTATAGTTTTAAATCCTTAAAACCTACCCTTATGAGAGATTAAAAATGTGTCCTTTGAGAAAAACTGAGAATGATATTTGAAGTCATGCTTATGCTTGTTGGTGTATTACATTAATGTTAGTTAGTTTTTAATTAGATCAATAAAATAAATAGTTAGTTATTCTCATAGGAGGTTGGTTATGAATTTGTAAAGCTATAATAGCCAATACATAGACAATGTTTGAGATATCAAAAACAATAAAATTGATCTTTTTATTCACGCTCTCAATGCTACGTAAGATTTTAATAAAATTATTTATTGAGATATTTAATAACTGGAAGCTAGTAGCTTCGTCAAGTAAATTGAAAGGACATTTATTTTAGTCACTTTTCATATTGGCAAAGATCAATCTTTCTATATTGTAAACTTTGATGCAATTTAGTTGGTTTGTTTATAAAATCATAATTTCCAATTCAATTGTTTTTTTATTGTTGATGTAGCATTTTACTAGTTTCTAATTTTGTGAATAAAATGTTGTATAAATATTTTTTATTCAAATATCTATATAATAGAATACTATTTTTCAATAAGAAGTTGAATTATTTATTTGCATTTGATTAACTTATCCTACATAATATTCTAAAATCTTATATTCTAACTTTTTTTTAAAGCTTATAATATTCTTTAGTAGTCAAAAATTATAGTAAAAAAGCTTTCAAAAAATTATATAAATAAAAAAATATATTAATAAAATTATTTTTGTATTTTATTTTATGATATGGCTATAAATAAAAATGGATATTTCTATTTTGTATTTAATGTCAATAATATTTTATTTTTTAAAATTTATCACCTATTAAGTTGAAATAGCTTATGAAATTTATTAATAGATTTATCGATATGGGTTTTCCATGGTCCATCTAGTATGTGTAAGAGTGTTATTGGAATAAACAATTCTTTTTGGTACCTTTCTCTTCCTAATGATGGATTTCTTAGTGTAATCAATACTATTAATTCAAAAAGGATACATAATTTATCCTAGAAGTATTTTTGCACAATCTATTTCTTTATAAATAGGTATCATGCTTTTCAATTTAGAGAGGTGAGGGTTTATCCCCATCTAGTGCAACCTATGGAAACCTATAAACTCATATAACTATATCTCTATGGAAAATTTTGTTGCATTTTTCCCATTCCCATGGTTGAGGCTGAGGAATACTTTAGGTTCAAGTCACACATCTATTATTAAATTTAAAGAAATGCTTTAATATTTTTAATAATTATCATTTATTTCATTCACACATTTTTAATATCTAAATTTTATGTTCTTATCCTTTTTATTTATGATATTTCCACTTTTGTTGATACATTAGATTTGTGAGTCACTTCCTCAAGAGTATCTAGTACTAGTTTGCAATATTTTCTACGTTTCTAGTGCTTCTTTGGCTCTATGTTCTTGTCTACATGAGATTCCATAGTTGCACCATTGAGTTTTTTGAGACTTTCTTTCCAGTAGGATAATTTTTGAACCATGGATAAGCCTTTTCAATAGTTCTTTAGAGGAGTCTTTTGGGTTTGTGTGTTTCTATCTTTTAAGGAGAGGTTCCTTCCTAGAACATTTTCTCCCTTTACCCACTTTATGCTATTTCTTTCTTTGTCCCTACATAAGAAATGCTTAAGGAGGGTGTTAGTTTTAGAAATTTTCTATTTCTAGTATTCTTTTCACATAAGTTTACCTAGGTAGCTTTCCTCAATCACTCCTTATTGGACTGAGTTGCATGCCTCGTCTTAAATAGAAATTACTATTATAGTCAACCATGCTTATTCCTTTATGCACTATACATTGAGGCACCTCATTCTAAACTAGATTTTTCTCTTAGCCTTATTTTTTGTAATCATTTATTACAAGTTAAGCATAGGTTAGCTTGACTAATGTATCCCTACTGATGTAGGGACTTTCAAGGGTCATAACTTTTGACCCGAATATCCATTTTTGTTGAAATTTGACAAGTGACTTCTTTAGGAGGAGTTATTTGGATTGATGACCAAGCTCAACTCATCTCAGCTCAATAGGTGGCCACTTCATCACTTTTTTGGGAGCCAAAGAGTTCATTTGGGCCTCCAAAATCAGCTTTTAGTATTTTTTTTAAGTTTTTAGAAAGTTATTTTTTGTAATAACTTTGAAATCATGCTTCCAATTTTGAAGGTTAGTTGGAAATTCATTTTATCTTAGTTTAGGGAAGATTTAGGAAAAAATACATCTTTTTAGGAGTTGTTTTAAAAATTACCAAAAATGGCAAAATTCGATAATGTGAAAATCTACCAAAAAATGTAATTTTTTAGTTTTTAGTTTTTGGAGAGTTTTCTTTTATAAATAAGGATATTTTGATCATTGTAGAAGTAGATTTGGTGAATGGAAACAAATAATTTTTGAATCTATCTTGAGTTTTGGTTGTTATTGTTCTGTAATGACTAAATTTGCCTGAATGTGTATGTGTGTTGCACCATCTACCCAATACCATAACCCCTTCAAACGATCTTAATTTTATACATTTTTTAACTTCCTCCTAAAAATCTTGCTAAATTAATTCTTAAGTTGGGTAACATGTGCAATTTATCTTTCTTTTGGTTGTACAATTATTTACCTCCATTATCAAGCTTATTATGGGTGATTTTATTATAGTTTTATTGACATCTCTAGATTCTCACTCACCTATTCTTTCTCTTATCTAGAATATCATTTCGATAATCTTGTATTTTTTATTTTATTTTTCTCTCATTCAAACTACTATATATTTCCTCAATTACTCCTAGTTGCACTGAGTTTCATACCTCATCCTAGATAGCAGTTTCTATAGTAGCTGAGTATGCTTATCCCACTATGCACTATATATTGTGGCATCTCATTGTAAGTTAAATATGGAGATCGATGGAGTGTCATTTTATTCTCATATTGTGTACTCAATGTTTTCTCATTTCTTGTATGTTGAGCATATGTTAGATTGACTAAAATAGCTCTGCCCAATACCACAATCCCTTTAGATAGTCTTGTTTTTTTAAATTTCCTCATGAACCTCTTACAAAAGTACTTCTTAAGATGAATAATACATGAAAATTCTCTTTCTTTTAGTTGTTCTATATTGTTTACACCTCAAGTAGGAAGCTCATTATGAATAGATTTTATTATACTTTATTGACATCTGTAGGTACTCACTCATCTCTTGTTTATTTTGTTGGGAATATCATTTCAATAAGCTTGTTATATATTTCATTTCTTGCAACTACATGTTATTTATCATTTCACTTCACTATTATTGTTGGCATAGTTCTTGGTGGCCATCGTCACCCCTTGCCCATTGTACACAATCACTAGGGAATTTATCTATGTAGACCAGGTATTTAGCATAGGTATATTTATTTCAATATTAGACTTAGGAAGTTTATCTGCATGTAGATGTTATTATACTTTTGTTGACATTTCTAGGTTTTCGCTCATCTCTTTTTTCTCTTATTGGGAATATCATTTTAATAAGCTTGTATATTTTATTTCTATTTATTGCATTATAAATTCTATAACGTTCCTCAATTAATCCTAGTTGTGTTGAGTTACATGCCTCATACTAGATAGTCATGGGTATTCTAGTTGGCTATGCTTATCCACCTATGCACTATGTATTTAGGAACATTGTTATAATTTGAATATGGAGATTAATGGAATGCTTTTTAGATTGATTTTGTTTACTTTATGTTTTCTCATTTATTTCATGTTGAGCATGTGTTATCTTAACTAACATAGCTCTATTCCATACCAAAATCCCTTCATAGAATCCTAGTTTTTTTCAACTTTCTCATGAACCTCTTATAGAACTAATTTTTAAGTTGAGTAACACATGCAAATCCTCTTTATTTTAGTTGTACTATGTTGTTTACACCTCCATTATGAAGTTTTTTTATGGAACTAGGTATTATTATACTTTCATCGACATCTCTAGGTGCTCACTCATCTCTTCTTTCTCTTTTTATGTCATTTCCATAAGCTTCCTGTATATTTTATTTCTATTTTCTTGCGTTGCAACTACTTAATATTTATCATTTTCCTTCTCTAGCATTGTTGGTATATTTCTTGGTGACCATCATCACCTCTTTCCCATGTACATACACTAAGGCATTTATCTGTGTAGACTACATGAGTGTGTGTGTGTGTGTTTTAATATTATTATTTTTGATTTCCTAGACTTACAAAAAGTTTAAAAGAATACAATTTCTATGTCTCCTTGTGATACTGATTACATGTGGATGTCAAAGGACTAAATCAAGGGATTGACCTAAGACAAGCTCTTGAGTAGGTACCCCCTTTATCTCCATATCAACTTGCCAATATTTTAAGTTTCTTAAATAGAGTTTTTTTTTCTTCTTTTCTTTTTATTTTTCTTTAAATTTTAAAAAATATTAATTTTGATTAATTCATGTCTTTTTATACATATTTTATGTATCTAGTAGTTTTTGTTGCTATATTTAATTCTCTATGCAAACCTTATGAATTCATATGACATATTAGAGTTTCACATTGACTACTAACAACAATGAAATAGTTGGATGAGAATACATCTTGCTCAAATCCCAACCAATTAATTTTTAAAATCACTTTCTATATTCTTTATTATTTTAACATTTCTATTTTATAATCAATTTTTTGTTTCTATTTTAATATTATTTCTAAAATCTCCTTACTTTCATGATCCAACTCAATTAGCATAAGTTTGAATTTAACATTACATTTAAATGTGAACTTAGATTTTTTCTCTTTAATAACAAGTTCAAGAGCTTGTTATGTTACTCTACAATCTAACACAACTATTAATATTGTATATTGTGAAGTGTTATTACATTCCTGTTGGATATTGTATGATCATTTCTTCTTCTCCTCCAATTCTCTTTGAACTACAATTATTTTCTATGCAATAAACTTTATTTTGTGAAGTATTATTACATTCCTGGTAGGATATTGTATAATCATTTCTTCTTCTCCCACAAGTCCCTTTGAACTATTATTCTTTTCTAATGTAATCAACTTTCTTTGTAAAGTATTGTTACGTTCCTAGTTGGATATTGCACAATCATTTCTTCTTCCCGATAGGTTCCTTTGGACTGCTATTCTTTTCTATGCGATCAACTTTTTTTGTGAAGTATTGTTATGTTCATGATTGAATACTGTACAATCATTTCTTCATCTCTTATAAGTCCCTTCGAACTGCTATTTCTTTTTATGTAATCAACTTTCTTTGTAAAATATCATTACATTTCTAATTAGATTTTGTATAATCATTTCCTTTTTCTCATATTATTCTTTTTCAAATAGTACACTTTTCTCTATAATCGACTTGATTCAATTAAAAAAATTACTTGTTACATTATCCCATACTTTCCTACAGTCCCCAAAACAAAAATTGTAATGCCCAACAATCTTAACGAGGAACAGTTGTATGAATACAAGATACAACTTGCTTATATACTTTTATAAAGCCAAAACCTTGTATTTTCATAAACGTGTGACAGCAAATATGGTACTCAGTTAACCTAGTTAGATAAACAAATTGATCTGTGTATGCATGAGCGTGCCATCGCCATTGGATTGAGTAAACTGTGATGTAACTCCTACGTGGGTAGGGAGCAATCTAGCGAGCCCTACTGTGTGAAAGGAATCACACGCAGTAGAAACTTACATCGTTCTTCCAATCCCAATGACCGACTATTACTTTAAAAAAAAACCTCTTCACTAAATTTGTTAGGAAAATACAGAGGAAGACGCATAACTCAAGAGACACCTACCATGTTTGGAATACGAGAAAAGCCAATTTCATGGCAGGGCATATATAGTTTTTTCTTTTTTTGTGGGAAAGTGGTTTGTATAATCTTCTAAATATATGGCTGGATAGCCACTGGTCAAATTCATCTACTAACCAAATTATGTCCTTTAACCTCATTTGCTGTTTTTTTTTTTATTATGGTGAAAGTATCATATTCTTTAGTCATTTCAAGTTCTAGAACTTGATCTTTAGCACATTAATCTCATACAAGCTTAATGAGGTGTTCAAAGTTAGTTTTATAATGCTAATATAATTTCTAAATAATACATTTGTTTGGTTTTTAGTCTTTAAGTTGTTAGTGAATAAGTTTATATTCAATTTGACAAGATTGAAATCGAGAATGGATCGTCTTTTAAGTATATCAAAATTATTATGTTAAGTGTTTCATTAATGATTGTTATTAGTTTTTCTTTTTTATATAGGTATGATTAATCGATCTACTCTTTAATGTATCTACAATATTATTAGATTATGTTAAAAATCATCTTCAAGTTGAGTGTGGCTACATCCACTCTTATTATCTCAAAGAAAATTGTTCTTTATTTTTTACAAAGTTTCTTATCAATATCAATTATTGACTCAAGGTAAGTATTAAAAACAAAGATATTATACTAAAGGAATAATACAACAAAAAAAATTAAATAAAAAGAAAAGAAGAACCCACAACTTATTATTCATCATTAGAAAATAATAATATAGAGATTCAACTAACTTCAACAAGATCCTGTAATTATGTTTGTATCCTCGTAAATTGCAAGCACCTTATTGGTGTGTACGATGTCATAAGTGTTCAACACCACATTAGTGTGTTTTCATCTTAACATGCATTATAGGAGTTCGTATGGCACTTTATAGACACCTAAATTCAAATATGGGTCTTATGTTATTTTAATTTCTTCAAACCTTGAGGTAAGCCCTTATTTCTAAGTATTCTCCTTTATTACTTCTCCTCTTCAATCATTTATTAAGCCTACATATGCCCTATATGACTATTTGTGGCCTATATATTTTGTTCTAACCTCGAAATCAGTTGTGCTTTATAATCGGGTATCACCTAATTGTTCACGATCTGTGGTCCTAATTTGAGCTCTAATTGGCTGGAACATAATGCCTAGGACATTGTGTTCTTGGGATATAACACATAGGGAATTGTGTTCCCCAAATATGAGGCTAAAATTGGAACCAAGGCACCTTCTCGATGATTTAATGAAGTATTTGGATTAAAAAAAAATTCCTACTTAAGTTTTAACCCCTGAAATATTGTGATAGTTATATAAACACCCTATCTCTCCTTATTGTGGATCATCACATCACTCTCAAGAATTCATGCTCATGATCAAGTAATCAAGTTCAAGGTTTCAAGGAAAGCATCCAAGCATTCAATATCTACAATTCTTCTCAATCATTCAAGGTGTTCTCCTCTATAGATCAAGTTTCTTTCCCTCATTAATGGCCAATCAAAAAGATTTTTCTATCAAAGAAGAGATACACATACACATACATCTACATTCATCCAAGTCTTCTTTCTTCTTTTAGAATTGTGGCAAATTACAACATCTATCACATAAGGTTTTATCATTCATGATTTTCTTTTAGAATTTTTGTGTTAAGTCAAAGCTATTGCATCAACATGCTTGATCACATTCAAAGAAGCATTTGCATTGGCAAGGTATGATGTATTCTATCTAGTCTTAATTGCCATATGATAACACACTTTCATTTCATTTATTTTATTTCAAGGTTGATTCAAAAGAGGGATTTGACTAGGGTAAACCCATTCATCCAACCTTCTTCCCTATTTTTTTGTGTAGATATAGGTGGTACAATTATCAAAACTATTCTCATAATTTTAGGACCTGTTAGAGCAACTGTGAAAGTTTCAAGAAAAATCACAGGGAACACAGTAAAAATCCGCAAATTGTTCCCGGGAAAAAAATGACCAGTTCATTTTGTACCCTATAAAATTGCTTTAAATTTAGACTACGGTTAGTAAAATCTAATGGATCTTGTGTCAAGTCATTACAGGTGTATACCTATTTTCTATCAGTCTATATTTCTCGAATCTTGTCTTTTTTCTTATTTAGCCTCGTATCATCATAGTCATTCCAATAACATTAAAAACAAAGGATAATTGACTAACTTAGAGTTTTAAGTCCCACTCGAGCCTATTGAGACATATTCATTCCAAGTGTGTATTAGGAAAAGGGAACAATCCACATTTCTTACCTTTTTGTATTCTACATTTTGGTGAACTCAACTGATAACATCTCCACTTATTATTCGATATTTAGATCTTATTTGTATGCATTTTATTATTATATTTTATACATTTATTTTTTATTTTTAGTCTTATTTTTGCATTCATTGATAAAAAAGAAATAAAAATTGCATATTGGTTTCATATATCCTCCTACACAAGTGAATAGGTGTGGTCTAGGTTTTATACCTCAAGCTACCATCTTTCCTTCTTCCAATCCTTCTTTATCTCAACACAAACCTCCTCTAGATATTATTTTACGAACACCGTCTATTTTGGCACCTCCCTTTGATGATCGATTAGCTTAAGCTAAAATAATCTTTTGGAGAATTAAATATGATCTTAAAATTGGTTTTCCTTATAGAAATTTTACAAAGAATCAAAGACTAATTAATGGTGAATTTTTGTCTTTTTTATCATAGCAATAAACACTCTCTTGTCGATTGTATTGAATTTTGATAATTTTCTCAAGATTTGGTAGATTGATATCTTCTTACCTCAACACAAGATCTTATGGATTTTCTTAATATCAAAGACATAACTTAACATCTCTTATTCCTATTATGTTGCTTTCCAATATGTTAATTTAGTAGTTTACATCATTTGGGGTTCTTTTTTTTACATAATGTACATTGTGAGCAACATAATATGTTTTTTTTCCTTATTTCCTTTCTTGGGGGGAAAGGTCTCTTTATTTCATCTATTTCTCCTTTCAAATGATTCATTATCTCTTTGTTTTTTACATCCTGTATATTGTGATGTCTTTCCATACATGGACTTATTTTTTTAGTGCCATTCTCTCTAATGGGATTGATGTCCTTTTTTATAGCCTTAATATTTGATTTATCCACTAAGTTTTCACAATGTGGCACCCTTCCATCTCTCTAGATTCATTGTCTCTTTATGTATTTGTATTGTTCTATGATCATACATCATTTATGGCAAGAGATTCTTTGTTTCATGCAAGGTACTTTTACCTTTCTCAACAATCCATTTCATATCACAAAGAGCATATCTATCATAAAATGATGTTCCATTTTAGGAACTGAATATTGTTTCTTTTGAAAATCATTCATTCCCCCTTTGTTGACTTGTTTCTCTTATAGTATGATGTCCTTTATTGCATAAATGTGTTTTCTTTACATTAGGATATTCTCCTTTTCAACGGATTTACATTTTGGTTTACAACAAGTTGGGTCAGACCACAAAATTGGTTTTTGCTTTTTGGCCAACTTTGACACTGAAACAAATATTCTAAAAAAAAAATCACTTTCGAATGCATATTACTAAAAAATTGTTAAGAATTTGAAGATGATATAAACTAGTGATTTTTAGATTTTTCTTTCTAGTTTCTAACTATACTTTTTAAAAAAAAAATAGAATTGATTTTTGTCCATTTTTCGTTCTCCTTCGAGAAGTGGTTTATATGAAAAATCAACATTTTTAAAGAGTGGCAGTCACTTGTTTCGACATTTTTTTTAAAAAAAAATGATAATGACATAAGTTTTTAAAGGTTAGATTTGTAACATCAATACCTAGAGGATGTAATTGGTTTCATTCAATTTGGTTTAAAATTTTATAGTTTATTGAGTTATGAAGTGAAATTAACTATAATTTAGACATACGTTTCCTCGGTTCAATGTAACTTGATTTGTATACATCGAAATTGATTTTTTCTTTTTTTTCATATAAAGGTAACACAATACCTATGGAATACATATTTTTAATATTTTTTTCCTAATTTACTATTTTTTACGAAGCATCAAAGGGAGAGGTTGTGAAATGGTAAACAACCTATGTTTAATTAAACAAAAAATAGAAAGTCACAATGAACAAAATATATAGTAAAATTATAGTCATTGGAAATCTTGTTCAAAGTAGCACAATCTAGCATTTTTTGTTTCAGAAGATTGTCTTTTTTTGCCATTGATTGAGACCATGAAAGGGAACAATTTTGCCCTCCCTTAGCCAAAAAGTTTATTTTTGACCCCTTCGAATGAAAACCCCTTCATTCAAAGGGGGTCAAATAACTTCATGCGAAGGGGCGTTCGAACAAACGCCCCCTAAAAAAACATGACCACTTTGGCAATGCCAAGGTTTTTCAAGGGTGGTTTGTTTGAACCCCTTTTAGGGGGTTTTCCAAGGTGAAAATGACTTCTCATCACTGTATTTTATAAAAAATCAGGCCAAAGGGGGTTCGTTCGAACACCCCCCTTCGTATGAAGCCCCTATGTAAGGGGCTTCATATGAAGTGGGGTGTTTGAAAAAAACCTCCTTGTGTAGGGTGTTCGAATGAAGGCCCATAGGACCTTCACGTGAACACACATGTTCATTTAAATAGGGTCAAAATGATTTTATTTTTTTGACATCGATTTTCTTTAGTCATTTCAAGTTCTAGAACTTTATGTAAGCTTAATGAGGTGTTCAAAGTTAGTTTTATAATGTTAATATAATTTCTAAATAATATACTTGTTTGGTTTTTAAGTGTCTAACTTTTTTGTCAATAAGTTTATATTCAATTTGACAAGATCGAAATAGAGAATGGAGCTTCTTTTAACTATATCAACACTAGTAAATTTTACCCTATTTTTCGAAGAGGATTAGTCAAATTTTTGATACCCATTGGTCGAATAGATGACCAAAACTGTGGTTGAACTTTTTGTTGTCGATTATACGATAGGAAAAATAGTCGTCAAAATTTCAACCTCCTTAGTGGTTGAATTACCGACCGAATTACCTGGAAGAATTGTAGATCAAACCTTTTATCTATGCGACCAACATTCATCGAAATTGAGACCAATCAAGGTCCATAATGTTGTCGGAATCGACGTCGAACACATAGCATTCTTGTTGAAACACAAAACATAGTTCATCTCTCTTGTGACGACATGTGGTTGGAATCGACATTGAACACATAGCATTCTCATCGAAATAACTATTGTTAAAACATCGAAAAAGCGACCAATAATAATTTTTGGTTAAAAAAAATAATAATTGTTCTTCTTCTTTTGAATGAAATTGAGAGCTCTACCCACAAATTAAATTAAGTGCCCTTGGAGGGTTTGTTTTATATTTGTGCCAAATGAAGCCACAATATAACCTCCTTCAAAAAGGGTAAGTTTGTCCTAATGTCCTCTACAGGGGCTAACTTCAACTTGATGGTCAAACATTTTAAAATTTTGTGACCTTTTAGAAGACAACTTTTGAGAAGTTGGATTTTCATAAAATCCAAAAACTACCAGATGACTAGTCAACAATTATATAGTTAGAACTGCTATAGTACCACATGAGCTCCATTCAATTCATGAAACATATTGACAGAAGATTGGTTTTGTAACAGTACCGAGCTCTGTGGAGTATTCCAACACGAAAATAAAATCACATGCTTTCTGAGGGGTGTTCATTGACAGATATCAGTATATCATAAATTCTTAGATTTCAACCTAAAATTCTTAGCTTTTCCTTCAATTATGCTGAAATTCTTTCCCATTGAGGCTAAATTCAATAAATTCTATCTAATGGGTCGTATCTATCTGCATAAAATAAATTTAAAAATGAGTTTATAGTTTGAAAACACATATTAGAGATCAGATTTATGAAAATTTTAGTCTATAATGATCAATATATTTCTTTCCCATTAGATCATGTAGATTCTTTCCCATTAGTTCATGTAGATTTTTTTGTCATTAACATTTCAATGATCCATTTTTTATGCAGCTATTAAGAGAAGAGGATTGATAGACCATAGTATTTAAAAAATATTGGTGACAAAAAATCTACATAATATATCAAATAACAAAAGACAGTCTACTTATCTAAATGGAGGAGAAGATAGATTTGGTTTTTTAATGGACCAGCTTATACTATTGAGATTGCCTACAAACCCTTAGAAAGGCAAACCACATAATAGACAAAGAGAATGGTTGTTAATTAGTGCTATTTTAAAGATGTAGATTACTTAACTTTGCTCCAATAAAATTAAATACTAATTTATGTGTAAAAGAAAGAGTAATGAAGATTACTTGATCATCTGATTATCTATTATATAAATTCTTGCAATAGTCACATTGTTGAGGGAAATTTCTTAAATTCAGATCATATAATATCTACTAACCTTAAAATTTTCATCTCTCAAATGCGATTTGATAGACCTATAAGATTGCAACATCAAATGACCATCTAAAACCCTTTGGACTGTGTAAGTTCATTCTAAAGTTCATTCAACATGGCCAAAAGAAATTTCTAAAAGAAATAATAGGAATAAGTTTATAATGGTTGAAATCACCCATGCTCAAATGGAAAGGTACTTTACAAGGGCTTGTGATGATGTTGAATGAAATTGACAGTTCGAGGTAGAAGTCCTTCAGATTATGAAGCAAATAACTGAATAGAATTTGCTATTTCAAGATGAAATTCTTCGAGTAAATTATGAAGAGGAAAACAAGGAGAAGATTTTGATGACTGAAGCATACGTTTTTGTGAAAGAAAGCAAGACTAATGTCCATATCTTGGTTTCTTTCACTTTCATGGAATTAAGAATTAAGAATATAGGAACTTAAGGAATTAAGAATAGAATATAGGAACTAATTTAACACTTCACCTACTCAAAAACACAAACCATTGAAATAATCCACATTAGGCCAAGATAGGTTGACACATTCAATACGAGAATACTTACACAAAATGAAGCCGAATCATGCCAAACAATGACAATGAGAAGTTGAATATTGGCCCTTCTAGTTTTTTATTTGATAGTTGCTTGACAATGATACATTCAAAATGCGCTTATGAGCAAAGACCTAGAATGAATGAAATTGATTAAATAATGAAGGTATGTTAGTTTGAGCTTCATTTGGTTTCGAGAATACTTTAATATTCTCTACTTAACAAGGCCAACCACATGAAGGTGGAAGCTCATCTGGCCTCACCCCCTCCCCCTAACATCAATCTAAATTCCCCATTAACACATAACAATATTCATTAACATGACATATAATTCAATATTAATACACAACATTCATAGATAATTAATTAAAACAACGTTCATGGAGTTATTATTATATTTTTACTGATATTTTTGTCATAATTTGATGTTTAGGATAGGGGAAAAGCACCTGCAACAACAGAGGCAATAACTGTAGATACAGATGATGATATCCCAGAAATCCCTAATATAATAAATATTGCTTACTTCAAAACAATGTGCTCATGCCATCAATTCATCTATCATCTTCAGCATCTCCTCGGTTGGATTTGCATCTTCCAAAATAGTAATAATTATTATATTAGGGATTTGGGATATCCTCATCTGTATCTACAGCTATTGCCTCTATTGTTGTAGGTGCTTTTCCTCTATTTGATATTTATCTTCAGGTGTCCACACTCATTCTATTGCTTGTTGCCAGCGGGTCATAGTCAGTGATTGGGAGAGCCTTGTTTTGGCACCAGTCATGTAGTACAAGCACTAGAATTGAGTTTTTGGCACGAGCTGGGAAATTTTTGTATATCAACATGCAATAGAGTTTGTGCCCAAACTCTATTGCATGTTGATATACAAAAATTTCCCAGCCCATGCCAAAAACTCAATTCTAGTGCTTGTACTGAGACCTTAAATTATTGAGCTTCTCTTTGTTTCGAGAATAGTTTAACATTCTCTGAGAAACATAATTATAGGCATCATGGTCACATTTTTTTGGAGACAATGTAATTGAGTGGTATACCCAGATGATGGAGAGCAACTTCTGCACCTTCGGTTCCAAGTTGTTCTCCATCCCACAATGTCAACTTGGAATCAAAGGTGCAGAAGTTGCACTCCGTCTGGGTATACAACTCAATTATGTTGTCTCCAAAAAAATGTGACCATGATGCCTACCATTATGTTTTTCAGCTATTGTGAAATCCTCATCACCTTTAGCTGCCATCCTAAGCCCTTCTTCCCTCTCCAGTTCTTCAAGCCTCTACAAGATATCTGGATCAATAAATTCTGCAACATTGTGTCCATCCATGATCTTAGGAATATCATCTTCTTTCCACTCTTCATTTGCCAAAATATACCACTTCTTCAAGCTTGTAGAGTAGTCTCTAGTGATTGCAAATCAATCTTATTACAAACTACAATAAGATGCTTAGTAAGTCTAATTTAATTTGTTTATGGACTGAGACCTTAAATTATTGAGCTTCTCTTTGTTTCAAGAATAGTTTAATTAACATTCTCTACTTAACAAGGCCAACCACGTGAAGGTGGAAGCTCATCTGGCCCCTCCTAGGAGCCTCTTATGACCCTTTACGACATTTTAAGACCTCTAAGATGTATTCTTAGAGGTTGTAAATGGTTTTAAAGGGTCATAAGGGGTTCTGGGACACAACAACTGAGAAACATAATTGCAGGCATCATGGTCACTTCTTTTTGGAGACAATGTAATTGAGTTGTATACCCAAACGATGGAGTGCAACTTCTGCACCTCCGATTCCAAATTGACACTGCAGGATTCAAAGACCATAGATAAGGAATAAATTTAGAGAGCAGAGGAGGGCCATAACGACAAAAATAATACAGGACAAACCTCAAGTTAAATGAGGCAACTGCAAACATTTTAATAGATTTTTATTATTAAATAATGAAATTTTCATATACTAGTGTTCTAAGCCCCCTCATTACATGATTTATTATTGTAAGCCCCCTCTAACTTACGCATCTAAAAAATGAAACTACAACCTATTGGGATTAAGACAAACCTTATAGAACAATAGCAGCTAGGAAGGATCGCTTTCCAACATCTATTGAATACATCTATTGGAGGACCTTGTATTCATGAGCTACAGATGTATTCAACAGATGTTGGAAAGTGATCATTCCTAGCTGCTGTTGTTCTCTAAGGTTTGTCTCAATCCCAATAGGTTTTAGTTTCATTTTCTAGATGCGTAAGTTAGAGGGGGCTTACAATAATAAATCATGTAATGAGGGGGCTTAGAACACTAGTATATGTAAATTTCATTATTTAATAATAAAAATCTATTAAAATGTTTGCAGTTGCCTCATTTAACTTGAGGTTCGTCCTATATTATTTTGGTCATTATGGACCTCCTCCGCTCTCTAAATTTATTCCTTATCTATGGTCTTTGTATCCCGTAGTGTCAACTTGGAATCGGAGGTGCGGAAGTGGCACTCCATCGCTTGGGTATACAACTCAATTACGTTGTCTCCAAAAAATTGTGACCATGATGCCTACAATTATGTTTCTCAACTGTTGTGAAATCTACATTTATGTTTCTTAGCTGTCGTGTTTATAAAGGGAGACTTCATACCATGCTGTGCTCAAACTTCAGCGAGGCTTCATACCATGCAACATCTGTAGATTACGTTCAATGCGTTATTTACACTTGTATTGGTGGGAAAACTCTTGAAAATATGCAAAAGAGATTGCATTCAACCATGTTGTTTACATGACACATGTAGTTTACCTCCAGCATAAATCAGCATTGCATACAAATTTGTGGATGCTACATGGTACAAATCCTTGCTCAAGCTTGAAAATGATAGTCAATCCATAGTCAAGGTCAAGGAACAAATGGAATAACCAAGAAAACACTATATGTTAAATCATGTGATTGATAGCAGATTGGGGCTCACCTGAGCCATAAGCATGAAGAATTATTCTAAAAAAAGATGTAAACCATATATATGTGCACTTGAGGCAAAGAGAAGTTATGTGATATCAATATTAAAATATTAGTTACAATATGAAAATAGTAAACTAACTAATTCCTGAGTTCATCTTTGCATATGGTCACAACAAAGATATGAGATTACAATACAGAGAAGACATCATAAAAATATAATTTCAGAATTTGCCCTAGCCTGACACATTTTGCACTCAAATCCTTCATCGCAGATAAGTGGAGATGGGCGGATAGATGCAGATGAGTTGTCATCAACCCAACTAAAGTATCTGCAGCCATTATTTCCCTATGATACCCAGTCTACATTAGTTCTTATATTATAATGAATAGTATTTACATTAGAAACTTTAAATATATACACATTAGCAACCTTTTTATATTTGGGTAGCACCAAAATTGTCATCTAGGGTTGTTCGATGTCCGTGAAGTCTTCAACACACACTGCCCACCACCACATTGACAGTTTGGCACATTGACAAGAGTCGTCAAGCCTATATCAATAATGCACTGCACCATCATTACTACATTTATTATTTTTATATGATTATTTTTATATGAAACACATCAAGTACCATCAGAAATATTAGCCATTTACAATAATGAAAATTAAACCTAAATCAAATAGCTCATTTTTTTATCAGCATGTGTAGTCTCTATGTATATGAAAAATGAAAGAAATATGAAGCTGAAATAAAATAGTAAACAAAATAGTATTCCACATAGAGTGAATGAAATATACCATCCAAAGAAGGTGACAAAATCCTATCATGAAGCACAAACATAAGAAATCAAAAAGGGACAAAAGACAAGAAATAAGAAAAATCATTACGATTATAGAAAAATCATTTATACTATAATAAAAAATAGAAACCCTATTTTTCAACAATTTACAAAATCATTAGGACTATAGAAAAATAATTAAGACTATACAAAATCAAAATTTAGAAATGGACGGTTTTGATGCTTTGCCATTACAACAATTGAGCATTCATCATTTGGTATTGTGTATTCCATTTAACTATGTCAACAATGTTCAAAATCCTGGCACCAAGCACAGACAAGAAATAAGAAAAATCATTAGGACTATAGAAAAATCAAGTTCTAGAAATGGACGGTTCTAATATTGCTTTGCCATTACAATAATTGAGCATTCATCATTTGGTACTTCTTGGTGTATTCCATTTAATTTTTTCAGTTGTCGTGTTTATGTGCATGTTCTTTATGTGTTTGGCTTCTCTTCCTCGCAAGGGATACATCAATAGGTAATTGATTTGAAAGCATAATGATTTGACAGTCTTTTTTCAGGATAGACGTAATCATCCTGCCAACCTTAATTAGCAACATTTGTGATATATGTCAAGTACTTATAATCAGTATTCCCAACAAACAGAGACTTAGTAGTAAAAGAATGTCCTTTGGTTTACTAGTTTACTTATAATCGGTATGTCCTGACCTATTAGTGTACTTATAATTAGTATGCCCTTGATCATTTTTCCAGTTGTTCTATCCATTACTAAGATCCAGTAATCTTAATTTGTGCCTCTACGAGCCTTTTCAATAAATATATATTGTGCAGATTAAAACTTCCTTGTCTTTTATGTTTTGATGGAATCCTTATACTGTTTGCAGCCTCTGGCTCGAATTGATGGATATCCACACTCTGATCTGCGGCTCCCAAATTGGTGCAAGCAGATTGGACACTGGAAAAGGTTCTCGAATCTATATATATACACACGTATGTATATATGCACACATGTGTATATATACATAGATACATGTGTGTGTAAATACACACATACACATATATATACACATACATGTGTATATATATACACAAATACACACATGTGTGTATATACATATACACACATTTGTGTATATATACATCACACATATACACACGTGTGTATGTATATACACATATATATACACACATTGGTGTATATATACACACATACACATGTGTGTGTGTATACACATATGTATATACACACATATATATATACACACACACACACATATATATATATACATCCTTATATATATACATAAATACACACATGTGTGTATATACATATACACACATTTGTGTATATATACACATAGTGTGTATATATACACACATTTGTGTATATATACACATAGTGTGTATATATACACACATTTGTGTATATATACACATAGTGTGTATATATACACACATTTGTGTATATATACACATAGTGTGTATATATACACACATTTGTGTATATATACACAAATGTGTGTATATATACACACATTTGTGTATATATACACATAGTGTGTATATATACACACATTTGTGTATATATACACATAATGTGTATATACACACATGTATATACACACATGTGTATATACACATGTATATATACACATGTGTATATACACATGTGTATATACACATGTATATACACACATGTATATACACACATGTATATACACACATGTGTATATACACATGTATATATATACATCCTTATAGCAATATAATATACATCCTTATAGTCATGGATCCCATGAAATATTAAATTTGCTTTTAGAAAAATTGGAATTAGAAATTGGAATTTCCAATTCCACCTATTTGAGTGGAAGATGAAATGCCCATTTTGGGGGCAAAATTGGAATTCCAATTCCAATTTTTTGGATGGACACAAACATGGAATTGAAGGTCACATAGTAAGATTTGAAATGTTTTGAGAGTCACCTAATGTGACTGTACCCACACAACAACGGCATATACTGACTTGTACAATTTTCTTTCTCTGTTTTGTTACTATAGTAGGACTTTAAGAAGAATGGGGGTCATTCCATGAACATAGAGGCCTAATCTTCATGGAGTGACATTGTTTAACTTGTATTATAAATTCCTAACATTGCATATGTAGAATCGAGCAGGGTTAAAGGTGATCACAACATTGAACAGTGAGAAAATACATTGAAAATGAATGCCAAAGTATAGCAGTGGCTAATCTATCCAAACAAGGGGTGAGTTTTATGTTTGGAAATATTCTAACATGTTGAGTAGATGGTGAATCAGTCACCAATTTTATGCAGAAGTGCATGGAGATAGGACATTGAGAAAGCCCTAAAAACAAGGGTTTGGAGACACAAAATTGGGGTTTTCAGTGTTGCAATGGGAATGTGTTTAATTGCTTGGAGATTTGGACATTTTGAATCATTATAAGAGACTATTGAAGGTTTGGGGTCTTAGAAGTATAATAGTGTGATTCCCAAACCCCGAAGAGTTGAACCCATGGATAGTCAGTATATCAAGTGGAGTGTCATCAGTATAGCTTTACGTCTTGAAATGATAAAATGAAAGTCACTCAAAGATGATTAATTTCATTAAAAAAATTATTATTCAAAAGAAAAAATTGTATTGTTTCCTTGTGGGATAGGTATAGGACTTCACTGATTCATTCATGTAAGTTGTGAAAAATATTCTCCCTTTAGGTCTCTAAAGCCAAAAAAAGAATTCCACACTCATGAACAATTTAGACAACCACTTGTGAGGCAAAAAATTGAAACTACAAAATCTTGGTGAAGGTCTATCCTAAAATTAGGACCGTGACTTATATGGATTCAATGGTACTTTTCCCTCCTATGACTCAATTTTAATGAATTGGATTGTGACTGTAATTCAACCTTAAGACAAGACAGTCACTACCTTGAGACTTAATGGCCTATGTAGATTGTGACTATAATTCATATGATAAATTTTAATCCAAAGCTCCATGATTTGATCCAATCCAATGATCACAATTCAAAGCCTCAAATTATTTGTTTAAGCCTTTTGTTTTCTTATTTTCAAGAATAAAGATAAGAAGTTATAATGTATGTCAATCAGAGTAGAAAAGAAGTTAAATGCAAGAAAGAGTTAATAGCCACTTCAATAGTTTCAGACATTGCCTAGAAATGAGTGTATATTATATGGTGTACATCTTTGAGAAGAAAGGGTAGAGCTCAGTCAAAGTCAACAATGGAAGCATTCATTCTTGGGCTATTTCAAAATATATTTTTTGTATCTATCAGTGGAAAGTGCATGACAACAAATAAATTTATTGCTGGACTCTTGCAAGAGGGAAGTTACTAATGTCAAACAAGGAGAATAGAGACTAGTCAAGAAAGAAGTGACATTATGTAGAATATTGACATGCATTAAGTAGAAAGAGGTTAAAATATATATAGGCTTAAATTTTTAGTGTATAAATAGCTCTTGAAAATTCCAAAGGTTGCACATTTGATTCAACATTTCTATCAAGAGGGTAAAATATATATAGGCTTGAATTTCACATTATAAACCATTTCTCCACTTTCAATCATAGCTAGATTATATTTTCTTATTCATATTTTCTTATTTTTTTCTTAACTACTGTACCCAACGTAAGTGACCTTACAATGGCCTAACCAACCCCTTAGACCAGTCTATCAACCTTTCAAGGTACAATTGTCACTTTAGTACAGAGTGCTTCATGGGCCTGTAAACCTGGCTTTCTGCATCTAACACCAAGTTTTACCACAGAATCCCCAAGTGTTATTGGGATTCTTTAACACTCTCCTTGAGGCAGTCATCCTCCAAAAAGATCAAAGCCTGGATCATTCTCTAGGCCTCCCAACTGCAAGAATCTCAGAGGCCTAATTATAGCACCTGCCAAGGCTCTACACTCTCAAGTGATCAAAATCTTTTCAGCCAATCAATATATTGTGTCCCTGTAACTCCTCCCTGAGACTCTTCACAGTTGTTGTCTCATTAGTGAAGATGCACCCCTGTACTCCCTAAGTACTTTCACTCACCTAGACTGTTGCAGATTCTTCATAAGCCTTCAGACCCTTTCTAAATGTCAATTGACTCATATTGACATCCCTCTCATTTACCAAGTTTGTAACTTGGTCTTGACACACCCTGATCTTTAGGACTGTCCCCTGTGGCAATGCAGGCCGCCAGTCAAACTTGGCACAATTTCAGGTTTTGGTTTTTAAATTTCCCAAAAGACCCCTCAAGATAGTCACCATGTCCTAATCTATGTTCTCTTGGATAGAGTGTCTCTTGAGGTATAGATTTTGGACCCTATACAAACTCCCAAATCCACAACATCTCCTTCAAAGATAAAAATCCTGATGCTCGGTCTGATATAGTAGGTGCATTCAAAACTTGGCACTCAGCCAATCCCACAATGGTCTCATTAAGAGGTGAGTAATTCAAATTCAAATCCTTGAATTGAGACTCAAAATTGAAACCAAATAACAATTATGGGTCTATGCTTGTCGTGATGCCAGTCACATTTTGGATGCCTGGCTATCTTCATATCAAACTCCTCCAATCCACATTCTCCATGGTAAGTTTATTGAAATCTTATGATACATTCTACAATTTTCCCTCCTCACCAAATGCCAATGACTTTCATCATATCGTAGGAAAGAAATAGATGTTTGAAATTCAAACTGTCGACTAGGGCACACCCATGGGTTTTCCTATTCTGCAACCTGATTCTCTTTCCACACTTAATCAAATCAACTCAAACCACTTGCAAATGAAAGATAGAAGTGTTTAGAAGCCTTCCATCCGATTAGATTCTTGACTTCTTTCAATACGGGTTTGCATGAATGTAAATACCAGTCATTTTTTATGGAAAATGCAATTTTTTTTTAATTAAATTTTGAAATCTTCGTTAGGCAATCTATATAATGGATAAGAAATCCACAGCTTTGGCCAGCTCCCTGGTAAATCTTTGGCCTTCTCTGCACCGCCAACAATATCCCAACTAATCCCAATCCTAGCAAACAATAAAATATGTGGCAGATGACATTTTTGGGGAACAAATTGGCTTCAAACTTTTTAAAACTGGTAATAATAAATAGATGCGTTCAAATTCTCACAAGAGTCGGGAAAAAAATTACGTTACCTCAGTGTCGAATCTGCAATGCCGAATCCTCCCTCCAAAGTGAAGGTTACCTCAATGAGCTTCCAATATACAGTGTCGATGAGGTTTCGGGCACTGCAACCTTGAAAAAATACGTCGTGGTAATAATGAAATGAAATCAAAACCCTACTTCTATTTATTATATAAGTGGTAATAATGAAATGAAGTCTCTTTTTTTTTAAGTTATGCCCGTGGTCGTTGAAATTTTGACCTACATAATATTGGTTGAACTTTCGACGAACACGGGGATGGATTAAAAAAAAATCAAAGTTTTCCTTCTATAATCCGACCAACCAAAACTTTTTTATTTCATGGTTGAAAAATTTTGGTAGAAAAACCAGGTCAAATGTACTAGTGCAAGTTTATTATGTTAAGTGTTTCATTAATGATTGTTATTAGTATTTATTTTATATATAAGTATGATTAATCAAGCTATTCTTTAATGTATCTACAATATTATTAGATTATGTTAAAAAATCTCTTTAAGTTGAGTGTGGCTATGTCCACTCTTATTATCTCAAAGAAAATTATTCTTTATAGATTAAATTGTTCTTTATTTTTTAAATAAGTTCTTATCAATATCAGTTATTGATTTGAGGTAAGTATTAAAAACAAAGATATTATACTAGAGAAACACTACAACAACAAAAATTAAATAAAAAGAAAAGAAGAACTCACAACTTATTACTCATTATTAGAAAATAATAATATAGAGATTCAACTAACTTCAACAAGATCTTGTAATTATGTTTATATCATCGTAAATTGTAAGAACCTTATTGATGTGTACAATAACATAATTGTTCAGCGCCCACATTAGTGTTTTTTCATCTTAACATGCATTATAGGACTTCATATGGAACTTTATGGACACCTAAATTCAAATATGAGTCTTATGTTATTTTAATTTTTTCAAAACTTGAGGTAAGCGCTTATTTCTAAGTATGCTCCTTTGTTATTTCTCCTCTTCAATCATTTATTAAGCCTACATATGCCCTATATGACTATTTGTGGCCTATATATTTTATTCCGCCCTTGAAATCAGTTGTGCCTTGTAATTTGTCATCCCCTAATTGTTCATGATATGTGGTCCTGATTTGAGCTCTAATTGGCTGGAACATAATGCCTATGTAACATTATGTTCTTGGGAATATAATAGGTCTAGGGCATTGTGTTCCCTAAAGATTAGGATAAAATTGGAACCAGGGCACCTTCTCGATGATTTAATGGAGTATTTGGATTTACTTTTTTTATGCTTGAGTTTTAACCCCAAAAATATTTTGATAGTTATATAAACACCCTATCTCTCCTTATTTTGGATCATCACATCACTCTCAAGCATTCATGCTCATGATCAAGTAATCAAGTTCAATGTTTCAAGGAAAGCATCCAAGAATTCAATATCTACACTTCTTCTCAAGTATTCAAGGCACTCTCCTCTATAGATCAAGCTTCTTTCCCTCATTAATGGCCAAGCAAAAAGAGTTTTTTTTTATCAAAGAAGAAGATACACATACAACTACATTCATACAAGTCTTCTTTCTTCTTTTCAATCAAGAATTATGGTAAACTACAACATCTATCACATAAGGTTTTAAATATCTTTCATGATTTTCTTTTAGATTTATTGTGTTGAGTCAAAGCTATTGCATCAACATACTTGATCACATTCAAAGAAGCATTTGCATTGCCAAGGTATGACATATGCTATCTAGCCTTATGAAAACACACTTTCATTTCATTTCAAGGTTGATTCAAAAGAGGGGTTTGACTAAGGAAAACCCATTCATCCAACCTTCTTCCCTATTTTTCTGTGTAGGTGTAGGTGACACAACTATTAGAACTATTCTCATAATTTTAGGACCTATTAGAGCAACTGTGAAAGTTTCAAGAAAAATCACAAAGAACATGGTAAAATCTACAAATTGTTCCTGGGAACAAAATGACCAATTCATTACATGTACCCTATAAAATTGATTTATATTTAGACTACAAGTTAGTACAATCTATTAGATCTCATGTTAAGTCAGTACAGGTGTATACCTATTTTATATCAGTCTATATTTCCCAAATCTTGTCAATTTTTCTTATTTAGCCTCGTATCATCATAATCATTCCAATAGCATTAGCAACAAAGGATAATCAACTAACTTAGAGTTTAAGTCCTACTCGATCCTATTGAGGCATATTCCTTCCAAGTGTGTATTAGGAAAAGGGAACAATCCACATTGCTTACCTTTTCTTATTGTACATTTTGGTGAACTCAACTGATAAAATTTCCACTTCTTATTTGGTGTTTAGATCTTATTTGTATTAATTTCATTATTATATTTTTTACATTTATTTTTTATTTTTAGTCTTATTTTTGCATTCATTGATAAAAAAAGAAATAAAAATTGCATATTGGTTTCATATATCCTTCTACACAAGTCACTAGGTGTGGTCTAGGTTTTATACCTCAAGCTACCAATTTTCCTTCTTCCAATTCTTTTTCATATCAACACAAACCTCCTCTAGATATTATTTTACCAGCACCATCTATCTTGGCACCTCCTTTTGATAATCGATTAGCTTTAGCTAAAATAATCTTTTAGAGAATTATATATGATCTTAAAATTTATTTTTCTTATAGACATTTTACAAAGAATCAAAGACTTATTAATGGTGAATTTCTATGTCTTTTTTATATCATAGACATAAAAACTCTCTTGTTGATTGTATTGAATTTTCATAATTTTCTCAAGATTTGGTAGATAGATATATTTTTTTCCTCAACAAAAAATCTTATGAATTTTCTTAATATCAAAGACATACCTTAACATCTCTTATTCCTATTATGTTTTTCTCCAATATGTAAATTTAACAGCTTACATCATTAGGGGTACTTTTTTTGCATAATGTGCATTGTGAGCAACATAATAGGTTTTTTTCCTTATTTTCATGCTTGGGGGAAATGTCTCTTTATTTCACTTATTTCTCCATTCAAAAGATTCATTATCTCTTTATTTATTGCATCTTTTATACTGTGATGTCCTTCCATACATGGACTTGTTTTTTAGGGTCATTCTCTCTAATGGGATTGATATCCTTTTTTATAGCCTAATAATTGATTTATCCACTAAGTTTTCATAATGTGGTATCCTTCCATCTCTCTCTTCATTGTATCTTTATGTATTTGTATTGTCTATGATCATACATAATTTATGGCATGATATTCTTTGTTTCATGTAAGGTACTTTTACCTTTCTCTACAATCCATTTCATGTCACAAAGGGCATATCTATTATAAAATGATCTTCCATGTTAGGAACTGAATATTGTTTCTTTTAAAAATCATTCATTCCCCTTTGTTGACTTTTTCCTCTTCTAGTACGATGTCCTTTATTGAATAAAGGTGTTTTCTTTACATTAGGATCTTCTCCTTTTCAAGAGATTTACATTTGTTTTTACAACTTATTTTTCTTAAAAGTGCATGTCTATTATAAGAGATCTATCACTTAGGGTCTACAATATATTATATTTCCCCTTTCCTTTACTCTTGGGGTGAAAGGTATCATATTCCAATCTTCTCCTTCCTTTTATTTCTAAGGATCTTCTTTCCTTAGTATAGTGACATTTGTTTATCATGTAACATTCTTTTATTATGAGGAATTATTTTGTTTTGATTTGGGATTCTCTCTTATGCAAGAGTTGGGTATCCTTGATCACAACCTCTTCCTTCTTTGCAAAACTATGTTCATCCTTTAAAAAATCCCTTACTTTGGGAACTTAAAGTATGTTATCCTTCACCAAGAATCCATTTTTCACCTAGAAATAGGGGACTAAAAGGGTTCATTCTTGTTCTCTTTCCCTCTTTGTCTTAAAGATGTCTTTGTTCAAGAACTCCTCTTTAAGGTAGATGTCTTTTGGAAAAGATCTCTTCCTTCTAAGGGTCTCTTCCTTCTTCCATATATCATTTCACAATTATCTATTCCATTGGCTATGAAGAGTATTCACTCTTTTATAATGGTATAAGATTACATTGTTTCTTTAAGGATATCTCCTTGTTGCTAAAAGTAGGTATTCTTGTTCTTTTTTTCCTTATGATGCCCCCAAAGTCCTCTATCATCATCATAAGGAGGTGGGAATGCATATGTACTCCTTGTATATTATGAAACATTTTATTTATTGATCCATAAGGAGACAATGCTTTCCTTAGGACTGATCATGTTTTTGATCCTTGTGGAGAAAATGATTTCCCTAGGCTGATCACCTTTTTGGATCCCTATGGAGACAATGCTTTCCACAGGACTAATCTTATAAGTTTCCCCTAAGTACAAAATTTTTCAAGCCACTCCTGAGTGAAAAAAATTTCAAGTCACCCCTAAGCACAAATATTTTCAAATCTTCCCTTGAGCGAGAAAACTTTTTCAAGCTACCCCCAAGCACAAAAGTTTTCAAGTTTCCCTTGTGCACAAGTTTTTCAAGGTAGAATTGATTAGCATAATGCAACTTGCTAGACCATCAATTCTCCTTCCCTTTTCCTTTGGGATGAGTGGAACTAGCATAACACTACTATCTAGCATTTCCTTCTCCTTCTCCTCTTCTCTCATGAATCACCTAGCATAACACAAATTGTTGTCCTTTTGGATTCGTAGTCTCTATCTCTTCTTTCCATACTTTCATATCTATTCTAGTGGGTTAGATCATGGAGTTTTGTCTCATATTTGGAAATTATATTTCTCTTTCCATGTCACTTATGCTCTTGCAATAGCTTTCCAAAAATGATATTAATGGTTGAGACATTTCTTGATTGAGATTTCTTCTAGAAGTTGATCTAGAGTTTTATTTTGGTACTAAACCCTTATTTTTTTGGTGTATTTATCTTTTTTATTTTTTTATTTTTATAACCTTGTGAATGTATGTCTAAGTTGAGATCCTTTTTGGGGGGATTGCATCCTTAAAATTAGTGATCATGTCTTATCTCTTTGCAATTTTCCCATGACCATCTCTCTCTCTCTCTCTCTCTCTCTCTCTCTCTCTCTCTCTCTCTCTCTCTAATGTGATCATAAGGTTATCTTATACTCCCACTAAATAAATGTACTATCCTAAATTGTAATAACCTAATTAGTTTATAATTTAAGGACTATTTTGCACCTGCCTTAGTCTTTTTTCTGTAATAGGTCCTCATATGACACTTAATGGATACCTAAATTCAAATATAGGTCCTCTCTTATTTCAATCTTGTTTAAAATTGAGGTTAGCCCTTATTTCTAAGTATTCTCTATTTTTCTTCCGATCCCATAATTCATTTAATCACCTAGGCCCTAAATCATTATTTTTCACCTTTGTGTTTTGTCCCAACCTTGAAATTAGTTGTTCCTAATTGTCTTGCAACTACCTTGTCTTCTTGACACCTAGTTCAAATTTGGGTTGATTTTCCTAGGTACAAAACATTTCAAATGTAATTTACTCAGGAATAGAACATTTCAAATATTCTATACCTAGGAAAAAAATATTTCAGATGTTCTATTCCCACACCTTTTGGCCTAAATTTGGGCTAGAGCCCCATGTCATGATTTTAGTGGTATATTAGGTATCTAGTCAACCTACTTGAGTTTCAACCCCTAAAATATTGTGGGATATACATATAAACACCTTATTTCTCCTCATTTTGATAATCCATTATTACAATCAAGCATTCAGACATTTGAGATCAAGTCTTCATAATTAAGCTATCAAGTGCAATGAAGAAAACTAAGTTCAAGATTTATGATGAAGGGTGCTCCCCTTAATACCATAAACACATAATAGAAATAGAGAAACAACAACAATATGCAAGAATAGAAAATGAGCTTCTTATTATCTCCACAAATGTGGAATTACAAACTTTCAGAATTACAATATGCAAAGTCACATGGGCAATCCCTTACAATAATCTAAAGGACAAAGCCTCGAATTAATACCCAGATCTACTACGTTGAATTGTCCCGCACTGCCTAAGACAACACTACAACCTTCCTTATATAGGCAATTTTCCACCACCTAGGAAGGTTCCAAAATTTTAGCCAAGGCCGACCAAACTTAGAATTATTTTACTTTACAATTTATTACATCAAAGTCAGCTCAAAATAAATTTTGAAACCCAAACAAAAATTTTGAAGGAAAATCATTTTCCGCCATTTCAGGTGACCCAACTTCTGAAGACCATAAGTCATCGCCAGTTGACCCGATTGACTATTATAACCCCATTCCAAAAAGGCCACGAAGTGCTCTACAGGCTTGACTCGTGCAAGCGCTTGTCACCCAAATTTTTGACCTCATCCAGGGCCTCTAAAGCCTTCAAAATTGAGTTCAAATTTTCTATACCCTATTGCCAATACCGAAAATCTTCAATATCTACAAAGCTAGATTTGATCTATCAATGAAACTTTACTGGAAGGCTTATGTGACCAAAAATGAACCTCCAAGGAAGAAATCAGAACATTCCGAGATCAGATGACCAACTTACTAAAAATAGCAAGTTTTCATAAATAGTAGCTCTGCACAAGATAGCCTTTATTGAATACAAAAATAGAAATATTTTTGGGTGATGCAAGATTGCTCTTACACCCAGGATGCTCCTACATCAGACACCTGGGGTAATTTGAGAAGTGACCCTATCATGACTCAGGTGTATAGAGGAAAACCAAGATGATTAACCTCCTCCTTTGTTAGCCATGATGAATCTTCAACAGGTCATCCTTTCCATTTGACCAAATACTCTTCATATGTCCTATTCCTTATGCTTATGCCAACACGACTATCCAGTATGTCTTCAATCTTCTTGATATCTAAACTGGTTGCTAGAATACTCCATTGTGCTGCTGTAACCTCATCTTCAACACCTCCTTCATTATAGTCTATCAAATCTAAAATGTTAAACACTGGTGAAATATTCAGCTCATTAGGCAATTCTACCTCATATGCATTTCTTGAATCATGCTTCTTCAGTATCTTACATGGCCCAAACTTCTTCATTTTCAACTTGTTATATGTACCAACTGGAAATCGCTCCTTCCACAAATGAACCATGACTACATCTCCAACCTAAAATTCCTTATGCCTCCTTTTCTCATCTGCCTTAGCCTTATACTGTGCATTCATCTTGGTAATATGCTTCCTCACCTCCTCATGGATGTTCTTCAAATGTTCTGCAAAATCCTCAGCTTCAGCACTACTTATTTCTCCTTTATCTATCTTTCTCAACTCAGATGCATTTATGGGACTACTCCCATATACAATCTAGAATGGTGATTTACCAGTGCTCCTATTGACAGAATTATTGTATGCAAATTCTGCCTGTGGTAAAATCAAATCCCACCCTGTTGGCTTATCTCCAACCAAACATCTCAGCAAATTTCCCAAACTCCTATTCACCACCTCTGTCTGTCCATCAGTTTGTGGATGATGTGATGAACTGAACTTCAAATCTATTTTCAACTTCTTCCACAATGTACGCCAGAAATATCCAATGAACTTAGTGTCCCTATCTGAAACTATACTCTTTGGAAAACCATGTAGTCTCACTACTTCTCTGAAAAACAATTCTACTACATGAACAACATCATTAGTCTTCTTGCAAGGAATAAAATGTGCCATCTTTGAAAATCTGTCAACTAGCACAAAAATTGAATCATGTCCCCGCTGTGTCCTTGGTAAACCAAGAACAAAGTCCATACTGATATCCTCCTTAAGCTTCTTTGGTATAGGTAATGGCTTATACAACCCAGTATTCTGCTTCACCCCTTTCGCCATCTGACATACTCTACAACTCTGTACAAACTTCTTGACATCTTGCTACAACTATGGCCAATAGTAATTCTCACTAACCAAAGCAAGGGTTTTATCATGACCAAAATGTCCAGCCAATCCTCCGCTATGCTTCTCCTTGATGAGATTCTCCCTCACAGAACTTCTTAGAATGCACAACTGACTCCCTCTAAATAGCATATCATCTTGAATGATGAAATCCAGCCACTTCATCCTGTCTAGAGTAACAGGTTCTATACAAGCTTTCCAAGCTTCACCAAAATCAGGATCCTCTAGATACAAATTCTTGAGTTCCTTGAACCCAACCACCTCAATCTGCATCTTTTTCAGCAATAGTTGTCTTCTGCTAAGTGCGTCTGCAACCCTATTAGACTTTCCACTTCTGTGTTTCAAAACAAATGTATAACTCTGCAAAAACTCAACCCATTTCAAATGCCTTTGATTCAACTTTAATTGACTATTCAAATATTGCAAAGCTTGATGATCAGTATACAAAACAAAATCCTTAGGAAGCAGATAGTGTCTCCACTTATTCAATGCCTGAACTATAGCATACAATTCCTGATCATAAACAAAATATTTTCTCTTAGCATCATTTAACTTCTCACTGAAATAAGCAATAGGTTTACCTTCTTGGCTCATAACAACTCCTATTGTAGCACCACTAGCATCACAGTCTACTTGAAACACCTTATTAAAATTTGGAAGTGCTAAAATAGGTTGTTTTGTAACTTTCTATTTCAATAGTTTAAAACTCTTATCTGCCCCATTAGTCCACTTGAACTCTTTTCTATCCCCTCTCATTGTTTCAGTCAAGGGTCCACAAATACTGATAAAAATTCTATAAAAATTAGCCAAACCATGAAAAGATCTTACCTCGGTAGCACTCCTTGGAGTAGGCCATTCAAGGATAGCCTATACTTTCTCTAGATCCATTTTCAGACCTTGTACTGAAACTACAAATCCCAAATACACTAATTCCTTCTTCACAAAATTGCACTTCTTTAAATTAATCAACAATTTCTCATCTCTTAGCTTCTCAAACACCATAGAAATGTGCATCATATGTTCCTCCAATGTCTTGCTAAAGATCAAAATATCATCTAGGTAAATAATGACAAACTTACCCAAAAATTCTTTCAGAACCTCGTTCATTAGCCGCATGAAAGTGCTCGGTGCATTGGTTAGCCCAAAAGGCATGACTAACCCCTCATACAATCCTTCCTTTGTCTTGAAGGTAGTCTTCCATTCATCTCCTTCTCTAATCTAAATCTGGTGATATCCACTCTTCAAATCTATCTTTGAGAAATACATAGCCCCACTCAAACAGTCCATAATATCATCCATTCATGGCAATGGAAACCGGTACTTGATTGTGATCTTGTTTATTGCTCTAGAATCTATACACATCCTTCATTCTCCATACTTCTTTGGTGCTAATACCGCTGGTATAGCACAGGGACTTAGACTCTCTCAAATCAACCCCTTCTACAATAACTCATGTACTTATCTGTTCAACTCTTCACTTTTTGTTGGTGTCATTCTGTGTGCTGCCTTGTTTGGAAAATTGGCTCCTAGAATCAAATTCATCTGATGACTGATTTTCCTTACTAGTGGTAATCCATTAGGTACATTATTAGATACAATAACCTGAAACTCATTCAACAAATTTGCAACCTCCACAGGTACATCCTCTATTTCCTCTTTACCAGCTTTTGGAATTGAAGAAAAACACACATGCTCATACCTCATACCATCTAGGAATTTTCTTCCATCAAAAAAATTTATTCTTGCATTACCACATACCTTTTCTTCGGTCTCCTTCAATGGCTTTAGCTTATGTCACACTCCATCCTTTGTCAGGGAATAGGTATTTGCATGACCATCATGCACAACACATCTGTCAAACTATCATGGCCTACCCAACAACATGTGACACACATCCATAGGTATGATATCACATAGTACCTCATCATGGTACCCACTAATCTTGAACTTTACTAGGCACTATTCACTGACCATGACCTTGTGGTCATCCTGCACCTAGGCAATCCGATATGGATGTGGGTGTTTCTGTCTCTTGAGCTTCAACTTTGTCACCATCTCTTCTGACACCAAATTTTTAGTGCTTCCACTATCAATAATCACATCACAGCATTTACCCTCACACTTGCATCTAGTGCAAAACAGGCTCCTCCTTTGTTCAGGTTCATTCTCACCACTCAGCAGGACTCTTCTGTTAATCAACATTTCTCCTCTTTCGGCATCTTCAGAATTTGAGGATCTAGCATCTTCATCTACATGTGCCACTCTGGTCTGGCCTTCATTCCTCCTATCCATCCTTCCTTGGCATTGAGGACATTCAAATGCCTTATGACCTTCCTCTCCACAGTGAAAACATGTTCCACGGAAGCCTCCTCTTCCTGAACCTTGTCCTCTTCCTCTTCCTCTATGATCTCTATTGTTATGATCTTGGAAATGATTGGAGTTGTTTCCTCTCTAATTTTGACTGCTACTAGCCTCATCCTTCTTTTTCGAATCTTCATTTCGGCCTCCATATGACTGTCCACCAGATCGTCCACTGCGACCTCTTCCATTTTGTTTTCTCTTGAACTTCTTGTTCAGCTTTTCCTCTACTTTTAGGGCAAACTAGTATGCCTCTTCAATATTTTTCATTCAAACTAGATTCAACTCCTCCTAAATGCTTGGCTTCAACCCATTAAGGCAATAGGAAACTTTCTCCTTATTAGCTTCTGCATGGCCTGTTCTGATGAGGACTCGATAGAACTCCTTTGTATACTCCTGAACAGATCGTCCCACTTGCTTCAAACTTTTCATTTTCTTCAGTAGGTCAAGCTTATAATCAACAAGGATGAATTATCGCTTCAATTTATCCACCATATGATCCCATCTTGTGATTTTATCTTTCCCTCTTCTATTTCACTCCAATTGAATCTCTTGCCACCAAATCTTTGCATGACCTTTTAGTTTGGCCTTCGCGAATTTGACCCTATCAAGATCCTCAATATCTTCATACTCAAAATACTCTTCACATTCATTGATCCAGTCGATCAACTCTTCTGGGTTAATATTTCCTGAAAATGTAGGAACCTCAATCTTAGGTCTTTTTCTGATCTTGGAAATGGCCTGAAAAAGTCTTTCTTCCTCCTGGTTCACAACTTCAACTTCTCCTTCTTGATCTTCTTCTTCGGCTTCATCCTTGCTTTCGTCTCTAACATTAAGATTCATTCCTCTATGAACCTTTTCTTGTAATGCTCGCACTTGTCTCTAGAGTGCTCTAACCTCAAGTGTTACAACACCATCTCTTCCACCATGTTCCCTTCATGGAGGCATTTTCACGATGCATGCTAAAACCCTAACCATGGTCCTGGTGCAAACTACCTCACAGTCGGTGATCTGTTTACACAGAAACCCTAACCCATGGTCCTGGTGCAAACTGCCTCACAATCGATGATCTATTTACACACTTAGGAACTCCTACTCTGATACCACTTGATGAAGGGTGCTCCCCTTAATACCACAAACACATAACAGAAATAGAGAAACAACAACAATATGCAAGAATAGAAAATGAGCTTCTTATTATCTCCACAAATGTGGAATTACAAACTTTCAAAATTACAATATGCAAAGCCACATGGGCAATCCCTTACAATAATTTAAAGGACAAAGCCTTGAATTAATACCCAGACCTACTACCCAAAACTGTCCCGCACTACCTAAGACAACACTACAGCCTTCCTTATATAGGCAATTTTCCACCGCCTAGGAAGGTTCCAAAATTTTAGCCAACAAGGCCGACCAAACTTAGAATTATTTTATTTTACAATTTATTACATCAAATTCGGCTCAAAATAACTTTTGAAACCCAAACAGAAATTTTGAAGGAAAATCATTTTCCACCATTTCAGGTGACCCAACTTCTGAAGACCATAAGTCATCGCCAGTTGACCTGATTGACTATTATAACCCCATTCTAGAAAGGCCACGAAGCACTCTACAGGATTGACTCACGCAAGCGCTTGGCACCCAAATTTTTGACCTCATCCAAGGCCTCTAAAGCATTCAAAACTTAGTTCAAAGTTTCTATACCTTGTTGCCAATACTAAAAATCTTCAATATCTACAAAGCTAGACTTGATCTATCAATGAAACTTTACTGGTAGGCTGATATGACCAAAAATGAACCTCCAAGGAAGAAATCAAAACATTCTGAGATTAGATGACCAACTTACTAAAAATAGAAAGTTTCCATAAATAGCAGCTCTGCACAAGATAGCCCTTATTGAATACAAAAATAGAAATATTTTTGGGTGATGCAAGATTGCTCTTACACCCAGGATGCTCCTGCATCAAGTTATCAAGTAACCATGTCCAAGCATTCAAGATCAAGAATTTTTCTCAATGATTCAAGGTTTTTCTCTCCATATATCTAGCTTCTTTCTCCCATAAGAGGCTAAGAAAAGGATTTTTCTATCAAGAAAGGAGATACACATTCACCTACATTCATCCAAGTCTTCTTTCTCTTGTCTTCAATCAAACATTGTGATGAGTTATAACATCCATTCCATGAGGTTTTATCATTCATGATTTTCTATAGGGATTTTGTGTTAAGTCAAAGCTATTGCATCAACATATTTGATCACATTCAAAGAAGCATTTACATTATCAAGGTATGGTATACTTCATTTCTTAGATTTAGGCTCTGCTACATGACAACACACTTTTCCTTATTTCATTTCATTTCAACATTGATTCCTAAAATAGGGTTTCAATGAGGTGAATCCCTTTATCTGACCTCTTCTCCATGTTTTTGTTTGCAAGAATAGGTTGTAAAGATAATAAAACATTTCCACAGAGTTTAGAAGTTTTTGAAGCATACTGGGAATTTTGAGGAAAACTTAGGGAAAAAAATTGAAAATTGGTTTGCAGACAGGTTACAACCTTCAAGTTCCAGATCAACAATTATAGGTATTTTTGGGGTTCTATCTGTTCAAAATTTAATTCTGAAGTAGCATATCTCCTATTTTGATCCCAAGTACATATAGATCTTTCCTAACCGAGCTATTTCTTATCTCATCATCATTTCCTATTTTAATTTTTCATATTTAGCAAATGATCATTGACCCAATTATCGCTTGGGACCTTTCTAGCCTATTGGGACATCTTCTTTTCAAATGTTTAACTTTAAAATGGAGAATTAATCTACCTCTTTGCATTTCTTCCATTTTTCTATTGTACAATACCTAGGAAATCACCTTCATATTTAAGTCACACGTCAGTACAATTTCCAGATTTGCATTTCAATTCATTATAGCTTCTTGTCTATTTTTTGTCAATCTATCTTTTCTGAAGCTTCTCATTTTTGTTTATTTATTCTATTATCTTGCATCATTAGATCATTTTCTCTTGATCCATTTCATTATTAATCATTACCAAAGAAGGAAATCTATTTTCCCACTTAGCACTTGAAACTAACTTTGAGCCTCATGAGGCATCTTACTTTTGATTTGTAAATTTAAAAAAAGTTAACACTCCCTTTCATTTATCTTAACCATCTTTTCTTTAAGTACACTAATGAATCCAATATCAATTATTTTTCTCAAACTATTTCATCCTTGCAATAACAAATTACCTCTATGAGTCAATCCATTTTCAATATTCCTACATGTGACACTACTAGTCATTTTCCCTTAGACATCATTTGTGATGTTATCCCTCAATATATAGAAATACCTCACTTGGAAATTTATAATGGAAAAGGTGATGCCTTGAACCATGATAAGACCTTTCAAACATTGTGTAAGGACTTTCTCATGATCATAGGTTCATGGCTAAATTGTTTACTAGAACCATCAAGACAAGACATTGCAATGGTTTTGTTCTTTGCCTCCTTATTCTATTAATTCTTTCTAAAATCTTGCTAATTCTTTCATTCAACAATTTCAAAACATTATTGGACCTAAGATTTTTTTAACTGATCTTTAATGCATTACAAACAAGGTGTTAAGGAAAACATGATTGATTTCATTTGTAGATTTAAGCATTTGTATGCTCATATTTCTTATCATATGTCTGATGTTGATATTCAACATATTTTCATTGCTAATTTACAAAAATAAATTAGAGATAAGATATTTATTTTTGAAATTTCCTCTTTTAATCAATTGTGTGCAATACTTCATAATTATTAGCTTCAAGTGAGTCAATTTGAGAGAACCAGTCCAATGGCTTTGATTGATAAGAGTGATGTTGCCTCCCAAACTTTTTAGAAGTTTCAAAAGCCAAAAGGATTCATGAAGATCAAAAAGTTATCAAACAAAATTTATGTGCTAGTGGAAATTTATGTTTCCTCCTAGATCAAAAGAAAAATTGAAATGGGGACTGCGGAGCATGTGCACACGCATGCAAATGGAGTTCTGCCAAGTCATGATGCTAGTCAGAAGGGTTTCTCAGGTTTTGACAACCTATCTTCCTCTTTATCTTCTCCGAAGGCTACACATAAGGTTGTTTCCAATTCTAGGGTTGCTACTGCTGCTAGGTTTTCTAAAGATGGTTCAGCTAGGGTTAAATGGGGTGATATTCCCTTTGATGAAGAAGATATGGTTCGCTTAAAATCCTCTTCTCATACTCCTCAATGGGTTCTTCTTAAAGGAAAATGGAGGGACTGTGCGATCCCCAAGAAACCAACCTCACCATTTTTTCGAAGCTTCCACGATCCAGTGACTCTACATTTCATCAATCTGCAAATATTAGTAGGGCTATAATTTTTGAAGGTATCCTCAGTCCCCATCCTATTAATCATGAAAGTTTTAATAGGGCATCAATCCAAGAAGGACTTCATGGCTCTCATCCATCGAAACATCATCTTCTAACAAAATATTTTCATCATTTTCATTCCCGACGAAAGAGACCTTTTTTCCCGCAACCTCCCTTTGATATATGTCAAGATTCTCAACCATTGTCACCCTCGAGCTAGCCTAGTCCTTTATTAAATCTAAACCCTAATCATCATTCATCACATGCAGAACAATCTGATTCAGATGTAAATTTTTGGCATCCGCTTTTTCTGTCTTTTGTTTTCTTGCCTAAATACCAATTAATAAACCCTCATTTCTTACCTTCCCTAATAATATTCCCATTCCACATCCATATCAACCTCCCTTCAAACCAAAGTCACATTTTACAAACCCTATCCATTCTTCTCCCTCTCAATAGAAGCAAGAGCAGTTTTACTCACGCAAGGAAGATCACTCACGTTCGCCAGTGGAACCTAGGGTAATTTTTCCTTTTGATATGATCTGATCTACTGTGGATTATTTGAGATCATTGACACTTATTGGTAAGTTGCAATATTTTTTTTATTTTGAAGTTCTTGTATCTTGGGCAAGATGCTATTGGGTGGGCCTTAAAGAGTTATTTCTTTATGAGAAAGGATCCCTATTTTTTGTGGCAATTTTTTATTCTCATAAATATAAATTGGATGTGCATAAATTTAAGGGTTGGTTCTATAAAGGTATTGGTATCTTCACTATGGCTTGGGTTCCTCACTTTGATTTCAGCTCAGCTCTTCCGCTATTCATGCCTCATTGGATTTCTTTCCCCAAACTCCCACTTGAATATAGAGACCCTTCAAAGGTGGAAATTTTGGCTAATAAACTAGGGATTTTTATTTAACATGATCTTACTTCATTCCTTCAGCCTCATCTTCTTGTTAGAGTTTGTCTCCTCATGAAACAAGCAAAACCCTTGCCCGCAAAAATTTCAATGTGCTCTAAGTTTGGGATTTGGGTTTAGCATATTGATTACCAGGATCCACTTACTATAGATATGCATGCAATCTCTTTGGGTCCTTTTTCATATTTGTGTCAAGACTCTCCTAAGGTTTCATTTGATATCTATCAAAATCTAGTCACTGACCCTACTAAATGTTCTTTTGTTTTTTCTCATCCCCCCTCATCTTCTTCTTCCTTACAATTGGTTGCTTTTAACCCTACTGTCTTGAAATCTATTATTAATAATGAGAATAGGGGAATTTCAGTTGTATCTAAACCTCACATTGGCTTCAAATTATATTCTAGTTTTAAATTAACTTCATTGTTTAAGAATAGTCCATTATCCCTGTCTAGTTTTTCAACTAAAATAATCTCATGTTTAGCAAAGATGGTCTCTTCTAAACCTGCTTGTGTTGACAACTTTAAATCCTCAACCCCTACCATTTTACAGATAACTCTTCCAAGTGATTGTTCTTTATGGGTTGACCGACCTTTGAGTTCTCATGGTTGCTTCGTTAATGAGGATTATGATAATAATGTTGTGTAGAATTTAGTTTTTAACAATCAACCATTTATTCATGTGCCTCATATTTCATCCCCTCCATATTCTGATTAAGAACTCCATCTTATGTATGATAATATTCTAATTTTGATAGCCTCACAGCTGATTGATGAAATAGCTACTGAAGGAGTACAAATGCAAGAATCTGGTGAGTTTTGTCCTTCCTCTATTTTTGAAAAAGAATTTGATTATTCTCAAAAGTTATCTATAGTCCAATCCCCTAACTCTCAAATTCCTTTGATACTTGATCCTGAGGTTAAAACCCCTAGGAAAAGAGGCAGGAAACCACTGTCATCTAAAATTAAAGAAGAGATTGAAGCCAATATCCAACCTACATTACTAGATACTTTTTCCCCTATTATTAGAACAAGGAGAGCGTGTCGCTCTCTTACTTCCCAATGAAGATTTTGTCATGGAATGTCAGGTGTTTAAATGCCCCTGACAAAAGAAGAAGGATTCAAAATTTTCTTGACTCTTCTCAAGAAGATATCATCCTCCTCCAAGAATCTAAATTATCTCAAGAATCTTATGATAAGTTTATTGTGAAATGGTCTTGTTGCGATTCAGTTTGTGCTCCTTCCTCTGGTGTTTCTGGGGGTGTTATTTCCCTTTGGAATAAAAAATGTATTAAGGGACATCTTTTGGTTGCAAATCCAAATTGGAAACTATTAAAAAAAATTTGGTTTGATGTCAATTTTCTTCTGTTTAACATTTATGGTCCCATTGCTCCACAAGATAAATTTGTCCTATAGGAATCTTTAACTGATCACTTCAAAAAATTTGATGACCTACCATTTATCCTTGGTGGGGATTTCAATGCCATATCATCCTTAGATGAAAAATATAGAGGGAATCCCACATCTCAAAGAATCATAGATGAGTTTTCCTTTTTCATTCAAAATAATGGATTATGTGATGTTCCTCCCTCAAATAGCTCTTTTACTTGGACTAATCATAGAACAGCCTCTCCCATTTCTTCCAGGTTGGATAGATTTCTTATGTCTTGTGAATTCAAACTTTTCAATTTTTCCCTCTCCTCAGAAATCCTTGCTTCTTCAGAATTTGATCACTTCCCTATTTCTCTAGACATAATTAAGTCAGGGAATCCCCCAAAATTCTCTACTTTCAAGTTTGAAAGCATGTGTTTTACCCACCCCCACTTCCTTCGCTTCTGCGAAAATGGTGGGTAAGTACACCTTATTTTAAAGGTACTAGGATGTTCCAATTTTTCAATAAGCTTAATTTTTTGAAATCGAAGATTGTAATTTGGAATAAGGAAGTCTTCAAGAACATTTTTTAGGAAAAGGTCATGGTGGAAAATGATCTTAAATTGATTTCTGATCAGATTGTCAAGTTTGGATTAGATTCTCATTCTGCTGAGAAGCAAAAGGATCTCCAAAACTATTGGGAAACTCTTTTCTCAAGAGAAGAACTTTATTGGAGACAAAAATCATGAGAACTTTGGTTGAGAGAGGGGGATTAAAATACTAAATTTTTTCATACTTCTACCAAGATTAGGAAAGCTTCCTCTTCTATCCTTTCTATTAAGGATGTTGTCGTAGGGGATATTCTAAATTCCCATCAACAAATTAGTAATGAGGGGGTTTGTTTTTTCAAAAAATTTCTTGCTCCTGTGTTACCTCAAAATGATAATAACCCTACCATGGATTATGTTTTGCAGTCCATCCCTTCTCTTATATCTAATAGGGACAATGATCCATTAATGAAACATTTTAGTATCGAGGAACTTCATTTTGTTATTTTTTCTATGGCACCAAATAAGGCTCTTGGTTCAAATGGTTTTATTATTCTTTTTTATTAGAAATGTTGGGATATTATTAGTTTTGACCTCCTATTGGCTATAGAAGAATCTCGTAGGAAAGGTTATGTCCATAAGAATTTTAATAAAAATAATCTCACTTTGATTCCCAAAACCAAGACACCTCAAACATTTGTAGATTTTAGACCTATCTCTTTGTGCAATTATATCTATAAAATCATTACTAAGGTAATTTATCTTATACTTAAGCCACTTATCCTTAGAATAATTTCTCTTCAGCAAGGAGGTTTTGTTCCAGGTAGGGATACATCTGATGGTGCCTTAGTTGCCCTGGAAGTCCTCCACACCATTGAGTCCTTTCAAATTCCCTCTTTTGTGGTTAAATTAGACATGATGAAAGCATATGACAAAGTTAGTTGGTCTTTCCTTTTAAAAGTTCTTAAAAATTTTGGATTTTCTTACTCATGGTGTAAATGGATTAAGAATTGCTTATCTGGAGCATCTTTTTCAGTAAATGGATTAGGAAGAGGGAAAGAGATGGATAAATTTTTCATGACAAAGGACCAACATTGGTAGGCAAAGTAACAATGAACAAAAAGATGATCCGTGGTTTCCATATGTATACCCAATAATACACAATTAAAGGGGGGGCTATTTGGAATCTAGCTAATCTGTCACTAGTTAGGATTCTTCTTTGAATAGCGAGCCAAGAAAAGACTCTTGCTTTAGGAAGGATAGACTTATCCCAACAAAAATAAAAAGCTTGTTGATTGCGATGTTAACTTTTCATTTGTTGAAGGGCTACATAACCAGATTTGACAGAATACAAACTATTTTTGGAGGGGCACTATAACGACTTATCATTTCCATTAGACATATAAGCTGACCTATTTTCAAGGACAAAATAAAATCCCTAGCAAGATCAATATCTATAGGAAGAACAGATGGATCTTTCGAAATAACCTTATGAGAAAAAATATCCACATAGCTAAATACAAATAGAGAAGAAATATGCTAAATACCAATATGACATCCCTTCTCAAGAAGAAATGACTATGTTGATGAGTATTCTATTGTCACTAATATGTATAGAAAGTTATGGGTTAAGAAGGTGTGCCACACTAGTTTATTTATCATAATATAGTATAATTATCAAGCTTCGTCAGTTGAATGAATACCCTGCTCTTCTTGCAATTTTTCAGAATGAATCATTATAAGCTATGTGAATTATTTTAAAATATGTTGTTAATTATACACTATTATGCTAAATATCAATTTGGCCCCCCTCCTCAAGCTGAACTGACTATATTGATGACTGTTTTATTACATAGAATGGGCAGTGATATGTATAGAGAGTTATGGGTTAAGAAGGTGTGCCACAGTGGCTTTTATCGTAATATAGTATAACTAATAAGTTACTTCAATTTTAAGTCATGATGTTTTTACTTTCTCTTTGTTTGGCATCACAAGTTCCACTTTATCCATCTTGGCACGTAATTTCACTAGTCTTATCATGTATCTTTTACATCACTTGGCTATTGTTAGTTGATCATTGGGAGTGTATCTGGATCTCGCTTTTTCTCTTTTCCAATGTTTAATTTAGTACTTCATCCACTTATACAAATCATTTGATAGTTTTAAATGGTCACTTGAAAAATTAGATGACATAATTGTTATACCTTGTGCGTAGCCACTTATTTTTTCACTAAGTGACTCTTCCATCATGTTTTCTTTGTCCTTTAACTCGTGAAATGGATTTTGAATCTGGCTTTGCGTGAGTTGTCATTATTATTATAGGTGGTAATTAATTAGACATCCTTTTTGTATCAATCTTTGCTATTTATGGGTTTTCCTTTGTTACATTACAATACATATAGAGCTTCACTATATCTCTTCAATATTAATCTTGACCGCTTCTTCTTTTTGTTGGTTTCTTTACCATTAGTCAGTGATTAGCTAAAATATCAGGTCATCCCAGTTTCTTGGTGGGTGTGAGCTCGCAAGTTGAATTATGTTCATCTTGTTCTTCTTTGCATATGGATTATTATTCCCAAAATTACAAGGTGTTGTTGGAAGTTGAAGATTGGTAAAAGCCTTTTTTAGGCTATATTAAGGATGACATGCTTGCTTCTATTTTCTTATGTGATCACTCGTATATCCACCAAGGTATAAAGAGAATTATATGCTTTGACATCCTCTTCCCACCTGGTAAACGCATCATCTATCCTTCACAAATTTTGTCAGTTTTTCTCTCTAATGCTCGCGACCTATTATAGTCCCCCTTTCACTTAGAGTTAATTACTCATCGGTATGTTAAACCAGTATTCCTACAAGGAATAAGATTAATAAGGCATGCCAAAAATATGATTTGTAGGGAGGTGTTGCGCTTATTGGCAGTCTTTTTCACCATCATCCAATGTTGAGTAACCATGGTCCTTGAAAGCATCAAAAAAGCCCTTGAATGACAGTCTTTTCACCCTGTGAAAGCCTCCTTGCAACAATTTGGTGGTTTCTTGACTAAAGATTGTGTTAACAGTATCCATCAAGTAGTTTTTTCCATTCAAGATCTTTTAGAGCAAGATTCTACCCTCCACATTCCCTCACAGTCACTTGCTCCATGACAGCCTAGCTCGGCCTCTGCTCAGCCCTTTCCTGATGATCTAAATCTCAAGCTTGGTACTACTAATGCTTCTACATGCTTCATGGAGGATTAATTATATGCTATGAATTTTGTGGTCTCTGTGTTTTTTTTGGTTTTGTGGTTTTCTTAATGTGCAGATAACTCAAGGATACTCAAAGACTCCCTCTTCACAAAGGCAAAAGACCTCCTTCTCACAAAGGCTAGATTGAAGACATAACTACTTTTTGGGTCTTTTCTCACTCCTGTGAATCTCATCTATGTACTCTGTGTAAATCATCTTGATTCATGTTGATGTATTATATGTATACTTTTAGGCTCTTATGTAAATTGCTGAATGGGCCAGATATATCCTTAGCTCTTAGGGACAGTTGGATTTCTCTTGAGAAACATATGTATTCATTAGAGATTGTGAAAGGGGATCATTTTTTCTATAACCCTCACAATCCTCCTCCTTTCTTCTTCTATTTTACGGGGTCACGAATGAAGTTTTTCTTTCTAGTTCTTTTCTCTAGGAGCCCCTTTTTTGAACCAGTAAAAAAATGTAAAAAATAGATTATTAATATACATATATCAAGTGACAATGCCACCTTTGAAAAAAAAAAAAACATGCAAAGGTGTAGCTCCTTTGTCATATTATTTTAGACTTTTCTTGTAATTTTATGCATCTTTCTAAATTTTTGCACAATATTATGTTGAAGTTGATTAAAGATAATGTCTTAACACTTCCTTCCATTAAACCAATTGATCCTTCCAAACAATCCAATGAGAAATTTGATCCCAAAGCCTTTTTCCAATACCATTGTCAATCTAGTCATGATACTGAGAAGTGTTTCTATTTGAAATCTATTGTTCAAGACCTCATTGATTCTAATGTTATATCTATTGAGGGTGTTAATGACCAAGAAACCAAATCTATTTCCCTTCCAAGCCAAAACTTACAAATTTATACTAATCATTTACCTTCTCATTTGAATGATACAATTGAGTCTATTCATTCTTGCCTTGCCCATTTTTTTTACCCTTCTACCACTGTGAGCTATGATACTGAGTGTACTAAAGACAATAATGTTATTAACCTTATTGATCAATCTAAACATGAAACCAAACCTTAACCTAATAATTTCATTACATTTTATCCTAGTGAGACTATTAGGGAGCTTGATAGTTCTCTTTGTAACATAGTTGCAAAGATTATTGGTCTTCAATATCATGGAGTCCTTATAGATCCTACTTTAAATGTGAAAGTTATAATTGAAGAAAATATGATACAGGAGCATCCTTGGATCAATGACAATCTTGCATCACCAAAAATATCGATTTCTTAGTTTCTATTGTTCTTGTTTTATTATGGACTTAGATTTAGCTCATGGATGTGTTCTTGGACCTTGTTCCTAAGTTTCTGATAGATTGACTCTTTTACCGAAAAACTATAGATTTCAGTGTTATTGGTTCTTCAAAATCAATTTCAATTGTAACGACTACTTGGATTCATTGGTACATCTCAGAGCTTTCCCATGACTTACAGATCTAATTTGTGCCTTGTTTGATGAACCTTTGCTTCATTTCTCTCTAGATTTTTTCTTCTTCGATTTATATCCTATCTTATTTTGAATGTGTAAATTTCTTCCCTCTTCGGGGATTGAGATATTCTCCAGCCAACGTGGTTCTTGTTTTAGTAATTGTCATTTTGGGGCCAATCAAATCTTCTTGTCTCCTAAAGGGTATTTAATTCAATGTAACCATCATTCTTGGGGGCAGTAGGGGGTAGTCAGGTAGTAGTTAGTCTTTTGGAAAACTATCATCTTGTTTGGGATATGGATTTTTGTTGATAATTAGGCCTACGTTCTGAAACTTGTAAACTGGCATGTTGTGTAAGGAAACTCAGGTGCGGAAACAGCTTCCTACGCTAAATCTCTAAAGGAGAGTATTGTGCAAATGTTTATAAATCCTTACAATTTTAGATTCATTAACTACTTTAACAAAGATATTGCAACCACATATAGAAAAATAGAGAATGACACAATGATATACCCTGGGGAAACCTTTTGGTAAAAACCCCAGCACTCCAAAACCTGCACAATGTATTGATCAAAACTATTACAACTTACAATACACTTGCAATGTAAGTTCTTTCAGAAGATTTCCAAAACCTTGAAGACAAAATCACGGCAACATAAAAATGTTCCAACCATACACTCACATCACATCTCTTTGCAACCCTAAAAAAGATTATATCATGCACTTCACTTTTTAGGGCTACTCCCAAAGATAACCGTATTAGGGTTTTACCATTCTTCGAGAAAATAGGAACCCCACGATTGGGGAAGAGTGTATAGTACTCAAATTTATCAGTTGCCACATGTCTTCACATGTCATTGAAACTTCCTGACATAGCTCTTACGTGTCATAGGAATCCATCATAACCGTTTTAGCCATGATCTCCTTACACACAATTCAAGATGCTGACACATCAACATTATTTGTAAGAAATACATTTTACAAAACAAATAATAAGAATAGGAATTATCCAAGGTTGAGACACCTTATTCCTAACATGTTGATGGTCAATCTTACATATTTCTTCTTATAGAAGAAGGATTTGATTCTATTTTTTTTTTTTCAGAATTCATGTGTTTTTTTTCTGTTGTGTTTACTCTAGTTGCTTGACCTTGACTATTCCTTCTAGGAACCTCTTGTCTTGACTCCATCAGATGGTATCAAAGTGAGGTTGATGTTTCAATGCTAGCATATTTGAGATCCTAAAATTGTGAAATACATGTATCTATTTATTGTGGGGCAGTAGAGTGTGTATGTGGCTTGCAATAACAGAGGAGTTGCACAAGCGAATTGCAGGTAAGTTGTTTGTCAATTGGTGACTTTGAATGATTTATTGAAGACATACCAAAGGTGAGAAGATCACCAAATTGGAGGTAGGTTGAAAGTGTGTTCATTAGATCACCAAGTGAGAGGTAACTGAATCCTTATAGTCAGATTATTGAATCTGAGGCATTTGCACCTAAAAATTAGGAAGATTCCACCTAGAAGGCTAGAATAAATGATGGAAGACTTCAAGAATGAGATGAAGATTGAGATCTAAAATGTAACATGGTTGTATTACGCAAGAGTTTTAAGACTGAGGAGGGATATGAGGAAGCTTTCGAAGATCTTGAGGAAATGAATACTGAGGCACCAACAGAAGAAGAAAGATTGTGGAGGGTGATGGAACAAGTAAGTAAAAGTCATAGGATGAAAGTTTCTAATTTTTCTGATTCTTTGCATCCCAAGGATTTGATAGATTGAATTGGTGAATTAGAAGATTATTTGACCTTGAAGATATCAGAGACCCATAGCGGGTTAGGTTAGCATAGACTAATTTGAAGGGTCATGTTTCCTTATGGTGGAAGAAATTACATAGAAAGATAGAGTGGAGAATGGTGAAATTAAAATCACTAGATGGAGAGTAATGGTTGCTAGGTTAAGAGATAAATTCCCATGGGAGGACTATGAACTTGAATTATTCATGAAATTGTAGAATATGATGAAGAAGGACATGATTTTGAAGGAGTATACCAACGAGTTCTACAAGATGACAATCAAGTCTGCACACTAAGAGATATCTAAGGAGAAGGTGGATAAATATATTAATGGTTTGAGATTTAATATTCAGGATGAGTTGAGTATGTTGTAGATTTCTATTGTGGAGGATGCTTATCAGTATGCATTGAAGGAAGAAGATAAGTTGAAGAGGAAACAATAGAGTAACCCTAGAGGAAAGGAGAGGCAAGTGATTAATAAAAAGGAGAATCAGATCCTTAAAGATGAACTGAAGCCAAAGTGGAACAAAGAACTTGATTAGAGGGAACCTAGAAAAGGAAATATTAGAAAAGAATTCAAAGTTACTTGTTTCAACTGTGGTGAGAATGGACATAGGGCTTTTGAATATCCTAGGAAAGGCTCGGACAAATAGAATCTTGGGTCACATGAAGAATAGGCTACTGATAACATGGATGAACCTAAGAAGGGAGAATCTCTTATGCATAGAAGAATAATGTTTAATAAGAAGGAAGTTGAAACTATAAAAAGGCTAAATCTATTTAGGACTATGTGTAAATTGGAAGGAAATTATTGTAAAGTTAGTATGGATGGTGGTAGTACTAATAATTTGGTATCGAAAGAGATGGTACACAATCTTGGCTTGAAGAGGCTTAAACACCCTGTCCTTATCGGATAATTTGGTTTCAAGGTGATCATGTGATGGGGGTGAAAGAACAGTGTTAGGTAAAATTCAACATTGGACCTTATAGAGATGAAATTTTGTGTGATGTGGTATCTATGAGTGCTTGTCATGTTCTATTGGGTAGAAATTGGTAGTATGATAGGGGAACTGTTCATGATTGTAGAATAAAATTGGTCACAATATAAAAGGATAGACATAATTTTACTTTGGTTCCATTAAAGGAGGAAGTGGAGAAAAGTGTGAGGAATTTGATCATTGTGAAGAGTTACTATTCTAAGAATCAAAATGCAGTAGTCAGTATGGGTCAAAAGAGGGATCTTATGGTTGGATCTAAGAATGAGAGGATGTTGACTGATAGCAGAGGTAAGGTAAAGGAGTAGAATACTTTGGAGAAAAGGGTGTCTTGTAGGAGAAGTAAACTGGACATACAGAAGGCACAATGTTGTAGTAAAATTTTCTTACTCTCTTGCGCAAACAAGATGCAAAGTGAAGAGAAAAGGAAGATAATGGAGATGACTGAAAGAAAATAAGAGTTGCAAAGAAGGAGAGTTGCAGATAAAGATGATGCATGGATCAAGAATGAACATGGAATCTATGTCCTGAGTCCCATAAGATGCTCATAAGTTCCTCTTATGGAATGTCTTCTTCTCACCAGGGGTGTCTAATGTAGGAGCATCATTGGATCATTTGCAATCTTGCATCACCAAAAAAATATTGATTTCTTAGTTTCTATGGTTCTTTTTCTATTGTGGAGTTAGATTTATCTCATAGACATGTTCTGGGACCTTATTCACAAGTTTCTAACATATTGGCTCTTTTACCAACAAATTATGGCTTTTTGTGTTATTGGTTATTCAAAATAAATTTGAATTGTAAAAACTACTTGGATTCACTAGTATGTCTTGGAGCTTTCCCATGACTTATAGATCTAATTGGAGTCTTGTTTGACGAACCATTTCTTCATTTCTATCTGGAGGTGTTCTTATTTGATTTAGATCCTATCTTATTTTGAATGCATTATGTTCTTGTTGCTTCGGGGATTGAGATCTTTTCTAGCCGACATAGTTCTTGTTTCGGTAATTTCCATTTTGGGGCTGACTAGATCTTCTTGTCTTCCAAAGGGTATTTAATTCAATGTAACCATAATTCTTGTGGGAAACAGGGGGGGTAGTCAGGAAGTAGTTAGTCTTTTGGAAAACTATTATCTAGTCTGGGACCTAGATTTGTGTCGGCAATCAAGCTTGCATGTCGAAACTTGTAAACTAACATGTTGTTGGTCAATTGTACATAATTATGTTGATATAAGAAGGATTTTATTCTATTTGTTTTTATAATTCATGCATTTTTTGTGTGTTTACTCTAGCTGCATAGCTTGGACTATTCCTTTCGGAACCCTCCCATCGTGACTATGTCAACATCTTTACACTAAATAGCTCCTGCAAGATTTCTATGAAAAATCTTATGTGATGATCCAAAAATTCAATGGATTCACCTATCCTACCCATGGTACCATTACCTTTCCCATATAAGTTGGCAAGAAAGCCTTAGATGTCACATTTCTTGTCATCCCAACTTCTGATTAATTTCAAGTTAAATTAGGTCTTCCTTGGCTCACCTCCATGAAAGTTATAGTCTCTTCTATCCATAAGTGTTTAAAATTTTTTGATGATGGAAAAATAATCACAATTAACCATAGTCTCTATAAGTCTTTAGCTAGTTGAAGAAAATATAACCTTGACTTATTTTGGCCTTCTATGACTCAACGAGTTCAACCTCACAAATATAACTATTTCTTATCCTATCAAGAATTCAAAATTAAGAAGATTTGTAAACTTAGCAATTCCACTCTTATAGTACCATCTCCTTACCCTTAACAAGGAATTCTTCTTATAACTTGCACACCTCCAATTTATGCTTTAATTCCACCTCCTATATCCTACAAACATTCCGTAGTTTCTATCTCTCAACCTAGTATGTTGCTTCTTGTTCTTCCTCCTAAAGAAGAAAATGACCCAATGTTGATTGATCCTAAACCAAATCAAATTTTAAACAAAACAAAATGTAATTATTGTGCTTATAAACATCATTGTAAACATTGTGTTAGATCTCACGAGCATGCTTCCCAAAACCTTTCCTCTCCCAAGACACCTAGTGATTCTTTGATTCCTTTTGACCAACCCATGCATAGACCAAAAGAGGATGTTAATTTTAAAAAGATGAAAATGAACAAACATGATGATTCTATTCAAATTAGAGATCCTATCTTGATTAATTTGGATTTAAATATAATACTCTTGGTGACAATTTCAATGTTTCTAATGCAAATGATATTTATGGTAGTTTTTTTTACATGACATATATGAGATTATTGATATGAACCTTGATTTACTAGCTAGATTTGTAAAACAATTATCTCTTGATTCTAGTGAGATACAAAGTGACTCATCGTTAGAACATGGTCATTGTTTGGAACTGACTATTTTTCCATCTATTGTACTCGATGTTTCTCCTCTTGCATGTTACCTATCTACGCTAAACAATATTGACTAAGATGGGGGGTAGGTGATATGCTTGATTATCTCCTCTTGTACTTTGGATTCCTTTATGTTTTCCTTTTGTAATGCAATTCCACTATGATGTGCTTCTTGTTATATATGTTAAATTGTTTAGATTTCCTTAGACAACCCTTGTTGCTCCATTGGTGCAAGGTGATAAAGGAATCAACCTGTTATGAAATTCCTCTATTTGTATCTCATTCCCTCTACATGTCATATATATGTTATGTCGTGCATGTGCTATTATTTTTAAATGTGCCTTTGTGTTGTCTAATTGCTTGGATGATGCAAAATGATAGCTGCCATTATTTTTAGTCTCCATAATGTAAACCCAAAAGGACTCTTCTTTGTATCTCTTATATGTGACATTATTCCATTATTCTTTTAGTTCTGATACCTTTGGGGGATGATCACAATTCATTTTAATATAATTATGATATACATGAGTTATCATATGATCATGATGACCCCATAGTTAGTAGATCCTTTCTCTCTTTTTTCATGTATTTCATTTCCATTGGTTTGCTCTTTCTTGGGAACATCTCATGGTGGAAGTATCTCTTATGGGTGCATGTATGCTCTATTAAAGCCATTTCTCTCATTAAGGCATTTTTAATTGATTTAATGTGGGGGCATACATTTTGTTACTTGCTCACATTCTGCACACACACAAATACACACATTGATATGATGCAATCTCTAATGTAGACAGATAAGGAGATAATATTTTCCTTATGTTCATATTTTCATTATCATACCCTGCATTATTTATTTGAACCTAAGACTGATCATTCTTTCATTTGGTCCTTTGAGTAACCACTTTTTTGCATCTCTTAATGGAGACAAAGTTTCATTAAGGACTAATCCCTTTTATTTTGATGGGTTGACAAGAATCTCATACCTTGTGATGCAGGAACATCCTTGGATTGTTGAAAATCCTCTATCAACCAAAAATATGTTAGAATTGGGTTTTGGCTCTCAATGTTTGAAGTGGCAATCTCGGTTGGAGACCTAAGATTCTTGGTCATTTTGTGGTAATTCTTGGTTGGAAGATGTTTTTCTTCATCGACAGAATCGGTGACTGAGTTTGGATGTTCTCTACCAAATGATCTCTATGGATGAGTTTGTCCTTGGTAACTACTTTTTGATTCTCAGTGGAATGTTCATGTTTTGGTTCACCAACAAGCTCGGTTACTGCTTGGTGGTTTTTCCATGTTTTGTTGTACTTGGTGGTTTTCTTCACTGAGTAGGTTCGATGTGTTCTTTATTGCTCGGTTGATGTTCTAACAAGCTCGATGGTCTAGTTCACTAACGGGTTTATTTTGATTGTTTTGGTTGGTGGTCATGTGCATTTAATTTGGGTCACATTCCTCGTGATATGGATTGACCATTGGGATGTGTAAGGACCTAAACCTGGGTTGGTTCTTTCTCCTAGGTGAATTTAATGACTCTTGCAAGTCGACATGAACAATAACATGTTTTTTCATGAGTTTCTTGGAGCTGGCTGTTGTTTTATGATTTTTAATTTGTAAGGCCAACTTGTGGCCATTCTTTATAAAAGGAGGGTATGGGTATCATAGAAAGAGGTAGTTGGGAGTAGTTGGATCTTGTGAGATCTTGTTTTATTTGTTGGTGTATTGGCCATAATCAAGAAGGCCTTACAGCTTGGCATGCTGTATGTAATTGGCATTTGATGAAATAAACAATTGAATTCTATTATATCGTGTTGTTGTGTTGTGTTTCCATTGTGTTTTTTTAGCAGCTTGGGTGGATAGTCTATTTCAGACCCTCCAACCATAGGGTGTTGCATTAGGTGGTACCAGAGAAAAGTTTGATTTGGTTGGGGACTTATCAGAGTGCAGTTGCATTTCCTCCAGAGATTCTACATGATCCATGTTGTAGATATGTGTTTCTGGACTTGTGAAACCATGCCTAGTTGTTTGTGCAAGGTAGTAGGTTGTGATTTGACTTGCATACAACTCATCGGTTTACACAAGGTGGTTGGGTTTGGGATTTTTTGCAGAGGGTTTTTGAAAATCTTGGAAGATGCCTCTGAGAAGATTGGACCCTAGGGCAATCGCAGATCTCAATGATGTGGTGGAGACAAAGATAATAGACAAGGTTAAATTGGATGTCAAATCTGAGATGAAAATGATGAAGAGTGAGATGGTCTTGGAGATCATGAGAGTTATAGCTGGTTTACCAAGGAACCTTGGAATAGAGGATGGTTATGAAGAAGATGTTGAATATTTTTAGGTTGTTAGATCAAGTGGAGAAGATAGAACAGATCAATTGGAGATATATGTGGAAGAAAAAGTTGATTGGTTAAATAGATCTATGGCTCGGTTGAGTATGAGTTACCAGATGGAGGTTTCTAATTTCTCAAATACTTTGAAACATAAGGAACTGATTGATTGGATCAGTGAGTTAGAATACAATTTTGAGCTAGAAGACATTGGAGATCCTCTCAGAGTGAGGTTAGCATAGACCAAGTTGAAGGGACATGTTGCTTTGTGGTGGAAAGAATTGCAGAGGGATAGAGAAGAAGGTGAGATAAAGATCAATTGGTGGAGGTTGATGGTGGAAAAACTAAAGGCTAAGTTCATTCCTTTCAACTATAAACTTGAGTTATTCAAGAAGTTACAAAACCTAAAGCAGAAGGAGATGACTATGAAAGACTATACCAAGGAATTTTACAAGCTAACTATTTGGTCTGGACATAGATAACTTTCCAAGGAAAAGGTGGCTAGGTATATTAATGGTCTAAGATTCAATATCTAGGATGAGATTGGCATGTTGAAGATTGATTCAGTTGAGAATGCTTATCCATATGCCTTGAAAATAGAAGATAAGATGAAGAGGAGACATCAAGGTAACTCCCCATGGGAGGAGAAGCAAGAGAAGTTGGGAAATGACAAACTGATAGTTGAGGATGAACTGAAACCTTTTGAACCGAAGAAAAGGATAGGTAGAGGTGGATTCAAAGATACTTGTTACAACTATGGAGAAGTAGGACATAGGTCATTTGAATGTCCCCATGTAGACATGAAGGTCAATAAAAGAAGGAATGTTGTGGTGAATGAAAATGTATTGAATGAGCCCGAGATGGAAAATTTGTTGGTTCAGAGAACATTGCTCGGTAAAAAGGTGATGGAACCTTGTCAGAGAATAAATTTGTTTAGAACCCAAAGTAAATCCAGAGGTAAGTATTGTAATGTGATTGTGGATAGTGGTAGTACCAATAACCTAGTTGCTAAGGAGATGGTACTGAAACTTGGTTTGAAGAGAGTGAGACATCCTTCTACTTATAAGATCAACTAGTTGCAAGATGAACATGCTTTAGAGGTAAGGGATATGCAGTGTGTTGTTGATTTTCAGATTGGGCAGTATACAGATCAAGTGTTGTGTGATATTGTGGACATGAGTTCTTGTCACATGTTGCTTAGTAGACCTTGGCAGTATGATTGTAAGGTTGTACATGATTGTGTCAAGAATGTATTCACTATTGAGAAGTGTGGTGGGAAGATTTCCCTGATTCCTTTGCAAGATACAGAACTTGGTAAAAGGAATCCAAGCTTCGGTAGAAGAAGTGAGTTGAAGGATTATCAAAAGGTTAGATATCAACAAGGAAAATAGACCTATGGCATACCGGGGAAAGATGTGAGAAGGTAAGGAAAATAATTTTCAATTACAAGGAGCACTACAACATTTGGGGTCGAATTTCGAAGCCAATTTGCGACACCACTACAATTTGTGTATGTTTTTTATGTTTTTTCTTGCAAGTGCCCCCGACGATGTCGTAATAGCGATTTCATTGTCTTAATTGTGACACCCATTTGGTTATAAACAAAAAAAAAGAAAAAGGAAGCATCATTTGTAATTTGTGAATTCGAAGAGCTGCCGCGAAGATGACACTGCATTTCTGTGTGGCCCGAAGAGGGCATTCGAGTTTGGCATGCACGAGAAAAGAGTCCGGCACTATTTGGGAAGAGAGCACTAGCACTTGAGGTAGGCATTCGAGCTTTGTCTTTTCATTAACTCAATTTTAGTGGCATTGTCTATTTGATAGCATTGTTAATAGTGGCATTGTTTACATCTTAATTAGCATTTGGAATGCTCGATGACCCGTGAGCTTTGAGAGCTAGGGCATCGTTGCTATTACCTTCAAGGCATTGTGTGAAGTGTTTGATCTCTCTTTATTTGTTTTGCTGTTGATATTCACTATGTGGTACTCCCTGTTTGTGATCATTTCATGAGGAAATGTCTTGATGGCTCGTGGGCTGCAAGCTAGGGCATCATACATTGTTTATGAGCTCATTGTTTAATACTTACATTGTTTACATCTTATCATTTGGAATGCCTGATGACCCGCAAGCTTTGAGAGCTAGGGCATCGCTTCTATTACCTTCAAGGCATTGTGTGAAGTGTTTGATCTCTCTTTATTTGTTTTGTTGTTGATATTCACTATGTGGTACTCCCCGCTTATGATCATTTCATGAAGAAATATCTTGATGGCTCATGGGCTGCAAGCTAGGGCATCATACATTGTTCATGAGCTCACTGTTTAATACTGGCATTGTTTACATCTTTTCATTTGGAATGCTTGATGACCTGCGAGCTTTGAGAGCTAGGGCATCGTTTCTATTACCTTCAAGGCATTGTGTGAAATGTTTGATCTCTCTTTATTTATTTTGCTATTGATATTCACTGTGTGGTACTCCCCGTTTATGATCATTTCATGAGGAAATGTCTTGATGGCTCATGGGCTACAAGCTAGGGCATCATACATTGTTCATGAGCTCACTATTTAATACTAGCATTGTTCATGAGCTCACTGTTTAATATTTGGCATCATGCAAACATACATTAATACACTTATTGTTTTGAATTTTAGCTCGGGCATCATGCAATGTTATTGTTGTCATTGCATGCTTGCTACTATTGTGCACCATATATTGTTTTATACACTGTTTATTTCATTGAGACCGTGAGCTTGGCATTTGTAATGTATTTTCTATTATTGGATCAATGATACCATGTTGTTGAGTCTGTGTATGGCTTGACTATGCACATGCATAATTGTAGATGAGGATCAATAACATGGTACCAGGCATTGCTTAGATCCTTTGGATCTAACCCCATCTTTTCCTTCCTTGCAGGTTTTGGATCATACAAGAGCATACTAGATTGAACCCCGGGTCAACACTTCATTCCTTCAGAAAATGTCTGGTACCTTCATTATTTATGTTCATCCACTTATGTATGTTTGCATTCATTCATATTCTTCTGAAAGTTGGCTATAAGTGACCATATAGGACCATTCTTGATGTTTTTGGGTCATTTGATGAAAAGATGTAAATAGGGACATCAATAATAAAATAGGGATATCTTTGTAGGGATATATTAGGATTAATATCGTAAGTAAAAATATTACACAGTGGCATTCAGATTAAGTACAGTTGCATTTTCTTCTGAAAGTTATTTTCCTTGTATAGTATATACAAGTTTTTTTTTATATATACATGTAATCTTTAGATGCAAAAATTTATTTTCCTTTACATGTATCTTTGAATGAAATGAACACAAATTAAACAAGATCATCTAATAATGCAAATTAGGGTACTATAGTCACTCATCTAGTAATTAGTTCCCCAAACCATTACTAAGGATTGAACATAAGTCTAAGTCCCCAAATCTATTGTTCTATGTGTATAAAACAATATATGGTGCACAACAGCAGTAAGCATGCAATGGCAGCAATAACATTGCATGATGCCCGAGCTCAAATTCAAAGAAGTAAGTGTATTAATGTATGATCTAATAGTAGCAACCTCATTGATCATTACCTTTCACTCCTCCATCATTATAGAAGAGATAACTACCTACAACCAGGGCATCATGCATTGTTTATGAGCTCACTGTTTGAGCACCTCATGTCCCTATTTGATTGGCCAGTGCTCAAACAGTGAGCTCATAAATTACGAAACCCATTTGGTTATAAAAAAAAAAAAAGAAAAAGAAAGTGTCATTTTTAATTTGTGAATTCGAAGAGCTGCCACGAAGACGGCACTAGACTTTTGTGTGGCGCGAAGAGGGCATTCAAGTTTGGCGTGCCTGAAGAGGCCATCACCGTGTGGGAAGAGGGCACTGGCACTTGAGGTAGGCATTCGAGCTTTGTCTATTTGATCATAAACGGGGAGTACCACAGTGAATATCAACAACAAAACAAATAAATAGAGAAATCAAACACTTCACACAATATATGTTACTTATAGCTTACAGTCAACTACAATAGCTCACAGTCTCAATGAAATAAACAATGAATAAAACAATATATGGTGCACAACAACAGCAAGTATGCAATGATAGCAATAACATTGCATGATGCCCGAGCTCAAATTCAAAACAGTAAGTGTATTAATGTATGATCTAATAGCAGAAACCTCATTGATCATTACCTTTCACTCCTCCATCATTATAGAAGAGATAACTACCTACAACTAGGGCATCATGCATTGTTTATGAGCTCACTATTTGAGCACCTCATGTCCCTATTTGATTGGCTGGTGCTCAAACAGTGAGCTCATAAATAATGCATGATGCCCTAGCTTGCAGCCCGCAAGCCATCCACTTATGTATGTTTGCATTCATTCATATTTTTCTGAAAGCTGTCTATTAGGGACCATATATGATGATTCTTGATGTTTTTGGGTCATTTTATGAAAAGATGTAAAATTTTCTTAAAGGTAGGCATTTGAGCTTTGTCTTCTCATTAACTCAATTTCATTTTGATGGCATTTGTTGATTTAATGGCAAAAAATACTGGCATTGTTTACATCTTTGCATTTGGAATGCTCGATGACCCGCGAGCTTTGAGAGCTAGGCCATCGTTGCCATTACCTTCAAGGCATTGTGTGAAGTGTTTGATCTCTCTTTATTTGTTTTGTTGTTGATATTCACTATGTGGTATTCCCTGTTTATGATCATTTCATGAGGAAATATCTTGATGGCTCGTGGGCTGCAAGCTAGGGCATCATACATTGTTCATGAGCTCACTGTTTAATACTAGTATTGTTTACATCTTTTCATTTGGAATGCTCGATGACCCGTGAGCTTTGAGAGCTAGGGCATTATTTCTATTACCTTCAAGGCATTGTGTGAATTGTTTGATCTCTCTTTATTTGTTTTACTATTGATATTCACTAAGTGGTACTCCATGTTTATGATCATTTCATGAGGAAATGTCTTGATGGCTCGCAGGCTGCAAGCTAGGGCATCATACATTGTTTATGAGCTCACTATTTAATACTGGCATTGTTTACATCTTTTCATTTGGAATGCTTGATGACCCACGAGCTTTGAGAGCTAGGGCATCATTGCTATTACCTTCAAGGCATTGTGTGAAGTGTTTGATCTCTCTCTATTTATTTTGTTGTTGATATTCACTATGTGGTACTCCCTATTTATGATCATTTCATGAGGAAATATCTTGATGGCTCACGGGCTGCAAGATAGGGCATCATACATTGTTCATGAGCTCATTGTTTAATACTGGCATTGTTTACATCTTTTCATTTGGAATGCTCGATGACCCATGAGCTTTGAGAGCTAGGGCATCATTTCTATTACCTTCAAGGCATTGTGTGAAGTGTTTGATCTCTCTTTATTTGTTTTACTGTTGATATTCACTATGTGGTACTCCCTGTTTATGATCATTTCATGAGGAAATGTCTTGATGGCTCACGGGCTGCAAGCTAGGGCATCATACATTGTTCATGAGCTCACTATTTAATACTAGCATTGTTTACATCTTTTCATTTGGAATGCTCGATGACCCGTGAGCTTTGAAAGCTTGGGCATCATTTCTATTACTTTCAAGGCATTGTGTGAAGTGTTTGATCTCTCTTTATTTGTTTTGTTGTTGATATTCACTATGTGGTACTCCCTGTTTATGATCATTTCATGAGGAAATGTCTTGATGGCTCACAGGATACAAGCTAGGGCATCATACATTGTTTATGACCTCACTGTTTAATACTAGCATTGTTTACATCTTTTCATTTGGAATGCTTGATGACCTGTGAGCTTTGAGAGCTAGGGCATCATTTCTATTACCTTCAAAGAATTGTTTGAAGTGTTTGATCTCTCTCTATTTGTTTTGTTGTTGATATTCACTATGGTACTCCTTGTTTATGATCATTTCATGAGGAAATATCTTGATGGCTCGTGGGCTGCAAGATAGGGCATGATACATTGTTCATGAGCTCACTGTTTAATACTGGCATTGTTTACATCTTTTCATTTGGAAGGTTACAAGCATTCGAGCTTTGTCTTCTCATTAAATCAATTTCAGTGGCATTGTTTACATTAATAGTGGCATTGTTTACATCTTAGCATTTGAAATGCTTGATGACCCATGAGCTTTGAGAGCTAGGGCATCATTTCTATTATCTTCAAGGCATTGTGTGAAGTGTTTGATCTCTCTTTATTTGTTTTTTTGTTGATATTCACTATGTGGTACTCCCCATTTATGATCATTTCATGAGGAAATGTCTTGATGGCTCGCGGGTTGCAAGCTAGGGCATCATACATTGTTCATGAGATCACTGTTTAATACTGACATTTTTCATGAGCTCACTGTTTAATATCTAGCCAGGCCATGTAAATGGTACTAGGCCAACCCAATCAGCCCAACAAAATGTGTCATGTTTATCTTTGTCAAATACACTCGTTCACCATTTTGTTCTTGTTCTTCACACAAATATTGCATCAAAAGTAATTGTAAACAATGATTCAAAGAAAAAAGAAACAACTACAATAGATCAGACCCCAAAAGAATACAGTCAACTACAATAGCTCATAGTATCAATGAAATAAATAGTGTATAACAATATATGGTGCACAACAGCAGCAAGCATGCAATGACAACAATAACATTGCATGATGCTTGAGCTCAAATTCAAAATAGTAAGTGTATTAATGTATGATCTAATAGCAACAAGCTCATTGATCATTACCTTTCACTCCTCCATCATTATAGAAGAGATAACTACCTACAACTAGGGCATCATGCATTTTTTATGAGCTCACTATTTGAGCACCTCATGTCCTTATTTGATTGGTCAGTGCTCAAACAGTGAGCTCATAAATAATGCATGATGCCCTAGCTTGCAGCCATCAAGACATTTCCTCATGAAATGATCATAAACATAAATGGGGAGTACCATATAGTGAATATCAACAACAAAACAAATAAAGAGAGATCAAACACTTCACACAATATATGTTGCTTTATAAGATGTTATTAAGACTAAATATATTAGTTTATGAGCTCACTGTTTGAGCACCTCATGTCCCTATTTGATTGGTCAATGCTCTGTTTGTTATATTGATGCTATTAGATCAAATAGGGACATCAGTAATAAAATAATACACTATGTGGTACTCCCTGTTTATGATCATTTCATGAGGAAATGTCTTGGTGGCTCATGGGCTGCTGCAAGCTAGGGCATGATACATTGTTCATGAGCTCATTGTTTAATACTGGCATTGTTTACATCTTTTCATTTGGAATGCTTGATGACCTGTGAGCTTTGAGAGCTAGGCCATCATTTCTATTACCTTCAAGGCATTGTGTGAAGTGTTTGATCTCTCTTTATTGTGTGTAGTGTTTGATCTCTCTTTATTTGTTTAATAGCATCTAATGCTATCCTATGCATCTAATGCTACTAATGTTGTTGTTTAATGGCATCTAATGCATCTAATGTAGTTGTTTAATGGCATCTAATGAATTGAATGTTGTATAATGGCTTGATCCTCTAATTTATAACTTCCTCTAAGTCTGTTCAACCAACTTTGGTGGTTGGAAAATTATATTAAGACTAATTAAACATAAAAACCCCTTTTCCCTCCTTTTACAAGTGACTGTTGTTATTCAAAAATTTGAATTAACAACATTGCAAATAAAGCATTTCTTAAGAGTTTTGAATCCTAAGACCTTGGGATATGATCTAAATAAACTTATTAAACCTTATTAAAACCAAATCTAAACTATTATAAGCTTGCAACTCAAAAACTCATCCTAGACTCCTAAATTGGTCCTAAGGCTTATTAGGCCTTTTAGGGCTTATTGCCAATTTATTACAGGTATTAACCTAATAGGCCATTATAGGCTCCAAAATGCTCTAATTGACATCATTGGATATCTTTGTGTTCACTGATATCTTTTTGATCTCCATAGGTTTTGTGAACTCCTTATGTGCTCTAGGTGCCCCTGCACCACTATGTGCTTTGAGCCAATAAAATTTTTATCATCATGATGGAGTAATAATGCATTAAATGTCTTACTTATCTCCCTATTCAGTTTTAATTTTATAGTGAATTCATGATTTATAATTTATTTGTAGCAGCTCAATCTGTTTGAACTCAAGAATACCCCTTACTTGGTTTCCTACAAAGCTTTTGGCAAAATCTGTCAGAAAATGAGAAGCTATGAGAAGGTGACATGAAGCTAATAAAAGGAGGCATCTCCAATTTGTTTTGTAGATATACACATTAAGGATCATGTCAGATAATACAAGGGAATTTGATCAAAATAGGGAGACAATCACTAGATTGTTGTCTAACTTTCAAAGAGAAGCCGATGACAAATGGTATTGTCCATGCAAGAGTTGTAACGGCTTAAAGACAAGAAGAATCATAATCAAAATAGCAAAGAGACATTGTAGGGAGAATGGTCACATGGAAGGGGGGTTTGATTATAGTCTAGTGGTAAGTTGTTTGTTATGTTTTCACAATTAATATACATATGAACCATGGAAGGAGGTTTGATTATCATCATTTTTATATAGGTCAATCTCCCCAGTGTGAATATAGAGGAACATGGAGGTGTGAGTATTGAAGTTGAAGATCATGATCCCATGGAAGATGACGATCATGTGCCAAAAAAAACATTTGAAGATGATGGTATGAATGCATTGATCATTGACACATTTGGTACTGGTGTTGCTGCTACTACTGCTACTGCTGATGATGAGGATGACATTGACAATGTCCATGATATACCTCTACTTGAGAATGTGAACACGGCCCTTTACGAAGCCTCCCAATCTACTCTTCTCTTTGTTGTATTTTTGTTGGTGAATTTGAAGGTTATGAATGGTTTATCCAACATAGCAATGTCACATATGCTAAGGTTTGTCATATATGTCATTATAGTTTATAAAAGGTGAAACATGTACCATTATGATTTTTTATAGTAATGACTTATATTATTTGTTGCAGATTGATAGGTGACTTTTTTTTACCACCATCAAATGTTCTCCCTCACTCGTACCGAGAATTATGTGCCACTATGAAACATATTGGAATGGAGTATCAAACAATAGATGCTTGTCCTCAAGATCATATTATTTATTATAAAGAATGTGAAAATGCAATAGAATGCCCTAAATGCCATATGAGAAGATATCAAGATGATCAAGTGACAAAAAAGGTGCCTCGCAAGGTTCTTCATCACATCCTCATTATTCCACGTCTAAAATGATTATTTAGGTGCAATAGCTTGGCACAATTTATGGATTACCATGCATGTGGCAGGAGTCAAGATGACATTATTCAAATGCCTGCAGATGGTTCATCATTTATGGACATAGAAGAAAAGTGGCCACACTTTAAAGAGGAACCTCAAAATCTCAGGCTTTCTCTGGCAGCAGACAGTGTCAATCCACAAGGAGAGATGAGATCCATTTGCTCGGTGTGGCCTATTTTTGTTATAAACAATAACCTTCCTCCATGGATGTCAATAAAGAGGGAGTACATTATGTTGGCAATGATTATTTCAGGTATCTTATTATTTTATAGTTATCTACATGTAAGTAAAAGTCTTGGAGTGAAATGGCCACAATAATTATATGATGTTGTTGTTAATTCAACTAGGTAAGTACCAAGTGAAAGATATGAATGTATATATTGCGCCTCTTATCGACGAGTTGTTGGTGTTATGGAATGGTTTCACTATGTATGACATCTCCCGACCAATTGGACAAAGAGAATTTCAATTCCATGCAATGCTTGTGTGGACAATTCATGATGCTCCAGGGTTGACACATTTTTGTGGTATGTTATGGTGAGTTCTAGTTGTACGGGATAATTCAAATTTTAAAAATATACATATTTAATCCAATTTTATCGTTATCTTGTAGGTCTTCAAACAAAGGGAAAATTTTCATGTCCAATGTGTGGTCCAAAGCTGAAATCTCGTCATTCCAAAAGTTTAAGAAAATAGGTGTTTGATGAGTATAGGCAGTTCCTCCCTAGAAATCATAAGTATTGAAGTGCAGAAATCATAAGTATCAAAGTGCAGAAAGTATGTTGCTACTGATGATGATGATGCTGCTACTAATGAGGATGATGCTACTACTGATGATGATGATGATGATGATGATGATGATGATGATGATGATGATGATGATGATGATGATGATGATGATGATGATGATGATGATGATGATGATGATGATGATGACGATGACGATGATGATGATGCTAATGGTCATGATGATGATGATGACAATAGTGGTGGTGATGATGTCATCGATGACAAAGATCTTGATGATGAGATGGATGAAGAAGAATATCACTAACATGAATGAAATGTACAATTATGCCAGATGTTTGGCATGTTCTAACGATTTTTTTATATGTACTACTCTTATTCACCTTGTTTTATATGTCCTACTTATATATCTTTGATCTTTTGTTAAGAGAAATTTCATTTTAAAAGAGTGTATTTAATCTCTATATGCACAACCTCACTAGTTAAGACTATTCTCATTTGTAATGGGCATGAAAAGAATCAAATCACTTGAAAGATACCAATATTTAGACATGCAAAAATTAGTGATGTGATTAAGCAAATTACCTTTCTTTACAATTGCATGGTTGTCTTTGGTTTGTCATTTTGTTTTGAATGTCTAGTGATTTAAACCAAAGACTTCGACTTAGCCAAAAAATGTGCAAGTCTACATTAGTATGTTTCTTTTAATTGTAATTATAATTAGTATGAATGAACAAAATAATGACAATGCAATATTTGTGATAATGCAATATTTGTCAAAATAGCGTCGATGACTTTGGTTAATGTGGTGTTGGCCCATGCATGTTGAAGATGTCACGCACAACAAGTAATCCTGGGTGTCAATTTTGGGTTTGCCCAAATAGGAAAAAGGTTTGGATACATAATTATATTTTATGTTTTAAAATAATGTGACAACTAATCATTTTATGAAGAACTGATGTACATTTGGTATTGTCAGGGAAATACTGGATGTCAATACTTTTGGTGGGTCAATCAAACCACATTTACATCTACCCCATCTACATCTATACTCGATGTAGCAAATGAGTGCAACTTGTGCAAGGCTCGAGAGGCAGCTAGTGCCACCAAGATTGCTTTAATGGCGAAAGTAGAAATCATATTTCTATGATGCCTTCTTTGTGTAGTTTGTGCACTACTTTGTTGGGACCATATGCGTAAATGTGATTAACAGAGGGCTATTGTAGATACTAAATTCTTTTTTAGAATTTCTAGTAGATACACATAAAGAACATGCACATAAACACAACAAATGAGAAACATAAATGTAGATATCACAACAACTGACAAACATAAATGTAGGCATCATAATCACAATTTTTTGGAGACACAACATAATTGAATGGTATACCCAGATGATGCAACACAACTATATATCACTCCTCTGGTTCCAAGTTTACACTACGGTAAACAAAATCCATAGATAAAAAATTAATTTAGAGAGTGCAGGAGGAGAGCAAGAACGACCAAAATAATACAAGTCCCTATATTATTTTGGTCATTATCGCTTTCCTCATGCGCTCTCTAAATTTATTCTTCATCTTTGGGTTTTGTTTACGCAATGTAGACATGGAACTGGAGGAGTAGTTGCATTGCATCATCTAGGTATACCACTCAATTATGTTGTGTTTCCAAAAAATTGTGACCATGATGCCTACATTTATGTTTCTCAGCTGTTGTGTCCCAGGACCCCTTATGACCCTTTAAGACCATTTACGATCCTTAAGAATACATCTTAGAGATCTTAAAATGTTGTAAAGGGTCATAAGAGGCTCCTAGGAGGGGTCAAATGAGCTTCCACCTTCACTTGGTTGGCCCTGTTAAGTAGATAATGTTAAACTATTCTTGAAACAAAGAGAAGCTCAATAATTTAAGATCTCAATCCACGTACAACAAATATATATCGACTGCACCGCAAACCCGCACATCAAATTCAGACCAAAGAAGTCAAGAAGTCACTCGAATCAGATCTGAATGCAATCAGGTCCGTATATATCCTCTAAACACATGAGGAAGAATGTATCTCTGATTACCGTACTAGCTTCTTGTGCTCGAGCAGTCACTATCACAAGTCTTGATTCAATAGGATCCATTCCAAATCCAAGTCTCTAGACTCGACTCAATAATCCACGAGCTACTACCGAATCTACTATAAAGTTATCTCTGAATTGTGTTGGAGCAGTCGCTATCACAAGTCTTGATTCAGTAGGATCCATTCCAAATCCAAGTCTCTAGACTCAACACAATAATCCATGAGCCGCTACCGAATCTACTGCAAAGTTATCTCCAAATGATCCATAACCAAATCAAAAATAGGAACTAGATCTGCAAGAACACCGTTCTGAATCGATACCAGCTCGATTGTCAAATATATATATATATATATAAACAAAATCATTGTCATCGTAACTACGACAGCTTTAAAATAGCGACAGTTTCCCATCGCAAATATCCGACATCCATCTGTCGCATTAAACGCATCGCTGTAAGAAAACAACCATAAATGATAGATAACCATCGTAACTATCTGATGCATGTCCATCACATGTACAACATAGTCATCATTACAAACCACAAATGATGGATATACATTTTAAACTTTCGATGGAAATTCATTGCATTAAAAGCATTTACGTCAGTGAACATGTTACGAATGACGGTAACCCGTCAGCATCTTCTGACAGGTTGCCGTCATTTATTATTTTTTGCGATTGGTAGGCATCCCAATTGTGATGGCCACGAATATGTCCGATGACATTCTTGTTGTGTTGGCACCCTCTTTTAGCGATGGCCAAGATTTTCATAATTACGATGCCTGACAGAACCGTCGGTTTTTCCTGACTACAAAACTATGATGCCGGGTGGTGTCGCTTAAGCGACGTCAGGTGGTGTTGCTTAAGTGACAATTTACTGTCCAAATTTAGACAATCGACCATCATAAAAAAGTCTCAAATGTACTAGTGGAGGGATTCACAGAAGTGGAATCGAGGCAAGAGTGTACCAGTTGAGGACTCAAAGGACATGTATATCAAGAACCATCTTGGGATTTATATGTTGAATCCCAAAAGATGTTCATCGAGTTGTTGAGAATATCTTTTTTCACCTGGTGTGTTTGATGCAAGGGCATACTTGGGCTATTGGCAATCCTATATCAACCAATAATATGTTACAATTAGTTTTTGGATTTCAATGTTTAAATTGGCAATCTCAGTTGGAGACTTGATATTCTCATTCATTTTGTGGTAGTTCTTGGTTGGAAGATGTGTTTCTTCATCAACGGACTTGGTGATTGAGTGTGGATGTTCTCTACCAAATGATCTCGATGGATGAGTTTATCCTCGGTAACTACTTTGGGACTCTTAGTGGAATATTCATGTTTTGGTTCACCAACAAGCTCAGTTACTACTCGGTGGTTTGTCCGTGTTCTATTCTACTCGGTGGTGTTCTTCATAGAGTGGGTTTAGTGTGTTCTTTATTGCTTGGTTGATGTTCTAACAAGCTCAGTGGTCTAGCTCACCAATGGGTTTATTTTGATTATTTTGGATGATCGACATGTGCATTTAATTTGGGTCACATTTGTCATGATATGGATTGGTTGTTGGGATGCGTAAGGACCTAAATATGGGTTGGTTCTTTCTCCTAGGTGAATTTAATGACTATTGCAAGATGACATGAAGGATAACACATTTTTTCATGAGTTTCTTGGAGTTGATTGTTATTTGATGATTTTTAATTTGTAAGGTCGACTTGTGGCCATGCTGTATAAAAGGAGGGTATGGGTAGCATAGAAAGAGGTAGTTGGGAGTAGTTGGATCCTGTGATATCTTGTTGTATTTTTTGGTGTATTGATCATAATTGAGAAGGCCTTGCAACTTGACATGTTGTATGTAATTGTCATTTGATGAAATAAATAGTTGAATTCTATTATATCTTGTTGTTGTGTCCTGTTTCCGCTACATTTTTTTAGCAACTTGAGTGGATAGTCTATTTTTAGACCCTCCAACCATAGGGTGTTGTGTCACCTTGCTAGACTATCAATTCTATCTTTTATAGAAATTCTTCCTCTTTGCATGATCTATAGTAAGGCAATACCTTAAACTAGGATAATTGGTCATCTCTCTCTCTCTCTCTCTCTAGAATTGCCTCTTTTATCTATGTTTTGGATTTGATAAGGTCCTAATTCATTTGCGAGATTCAAGTTTCCTTGTCTCCTTAACCTTGATAAGTTTTTTCCAATGCATTGATCTACTTTACCATGAGCATGAGGTTTTCTCATACTTCTGCTAAAGTGGAGGTTAAATTTACCACCCTAAAAAATTAGCACCCATAGTTAGATTCTTAGTTAGGCCCTATTTTGGAAATTTTGAGATCTCACATCTATTATGCTTGATCCAACTACCTATCTCCCCCTGATTTGACATTGGCCTTATCTTCCTGGCTCCCCATTTCAAATTTGGTGTTTTTGCCTAGGTACATAATTCCTTGGGTGTTATGTTCCTAGGAACACAATGCCCAAGGCATTGTGTTCCCATAGGTTTGGACCCAAATTTCAATTATGGCCCTGTTCTAGTGTATTGGTTTGGAATTAGATCTTATGGTTGGCCAGGCTTATTTTTGAATCCCAAAATGTGTGAGAAGTATATGAAAACCCTATCTCTCCTCATTTTGGTAATGACAATCAAGATTACCAATCATTTTGAAAGATTTGAAGAAAAGTGTGAAAGGTATAACATTTCTCCAAGCATCCAAGGCATTTTGAAGGCAATCTTCTCCATTGTAGAAATCTTCTCTCGCATGATGGCCAAGTAGAGGAGTTCTCAGCTAGGAAAGAAGATCATTTGTCTATTCTCCATAGCAAGTGTTCAATTAAGCCTAATAACATTGAATATCTAGGCGTGTCATTCATAGTTCTATCAATTTTTGAAGACATCCTTGATTCCTTTCTACATTTCAAGGTCAACTACAATTCAAGAAACATTCAATCATATTCATGAATATGTGTGTTTTAAATATCTATTCATGAAGGTATTTACAAGGTAGATCTAATATTTATCTTTACCTTTTCTTTCCTTTATGCAATTTCATTTTATTTTCAAGGTTGATTCTTAAATAGGGGTTTGACCAAGGAAAATATCTTTCCACAACCTTTTTCCTATTTTCTTTGTGTCCATGTATAGGTGGTGTAGATGTTGGGACTTAATCTAGAAAGTACGGTATCTACAAAATCAACTATGAAATTTTTGGGAAAAACCCTTGTGTATAAAACACCCCAGGTCTTTTTCTACTAGGAACAAAAGGCACAAGGTGTTTTGTTCCTGGAAAATCCTTTTCAAATTCAGATCACAAGTTGATATAGTTCTCAAATTCCCATTTCAGGTCATTAAAACTTCTTGTCTATTTTCTATTAGCCTGTATTTATTAAAATTGCCTATATTTTCTTATTTAGTCTCTTGTCTTGTATCATTATGTCTTTTTATTTATTTCATTGTTAATCATAATCAACAAAGAAATAATTCTCCCCACATAAAACTTGAATCTAACTTTGAGCCTTGTGATACATATCTCTTCCAAATTGTATATTAAGTAAAGGTAGAAAATCCTTCTAGTAGACATGTCCCAATTTTTTTGTGTCCATGTATAGGTGGTGCAGATATTGGGACTTAATCTAGAAAGTGTAGTATTTACGGAATCAACTATCAAAGTTTCAGGAAAAAACCCTTTCATATAGAACACCCTAGGCCTTTTGTTCCTAGGAAATAAATGCTCGAGCTATTTTGTTCCTAGAAAATCTTTTTCAATTTCAGATCAAAAGTCGATATAGTTCTCAAATTCCCATTTTAGGTCATTAAAACTTCTTGTCTATTTTCTATCAGCCTGTATTTCTTAAAACTGCATATGTTTTCTTATTTAGTCTCTTGTCTTGTATCATTACATCTTTTTATCCATTTCATTCTTAATCATAATCAATGAAGGACTCATTCTCCCATGTAGCACTTGAATCTAACTCTGAGCCTAGTGGGACATATTTCTTCCAAATTGTACATTAAGAAAAGGTAGATAATCCCTCTAGTACACCTTGTTTTAACCATTTTTTCTTTATGTGTGGATACCACTCCTTATCATAATTAGTTATTTTCTACATTGAATAGTCATTAGGTATATGATTCTATTGGTTATCAAAATTTCTCCTTTGATTCCATCTAGATCCATTGAGATTGACTGATTGATTCCCTATATTATCATTCCTCAATGATTCATGTTTATAATGATGATGTGAATTCCTATATATTTCACACTTTTCTATTAGTAGAACCTTCTCTATACTTCTTCACCATTTTTTCCACTTATTTAATTGGACAATGAAGAGAATGTCTTGTCTACATTTATTTCCCTACAAGCATTATATCCTTTTTTTTTTCTTTTAATGTATTGGAGCATTCTAAATAGATTATCAAAAATGATCTTCCTTGACTTTCCTTATGACTTCATTGAGTGTAATATCATGCACTATAACTTTTTTCCCCTTATACAAAAGCTTCATGAAATTTTTTTAAAAGGACGTTGATGTTTTTTGTTGTCAGATATTCTAAATGAAGGATAGCCAAGAGCAACATCAAACCATCCATACTAAAAGTATGGAATTTTGAAAGAAACACAAATTAGTACTTATGGGGATATTCAAATTTTATTTTTTTCAATATCCTTACCTGAAATTTAACTATGTTTTATGTTCTTTGTCATACTTATAAGTGCACATATTTATAAAAACTTCAATATCAACTATGACAATTTCATGGTCTACAATATGACCCATATGGCATACACATGTATCCTTACAACCTTGTATGCCTTGGTGGAAGCCATCCTAGTGCTCTTACACTTATAGGTGCTCTTTCCCTCCATTTTTCATCCTTTTATCTTGTTATACTTTTTGCATATCCAAAAGGCCTAACACTTATCATAAGCACCAAGAGGACCAATAATAATTTAAGATGATAAGACTAGACCGTGTCAAGTTGTAGAATCACCTAGATTACTAGAATTAGTAAGAAGGTGACCCATACCTTGGCATGATGATCCTATCATATTCTCCTCCATTTTCATCTTTTTGTCTAAGTAAAACTTTTTGACATCAAAAGTCCTAACACGTACCTTAGGTAACAAGGTAACACAAGAGAACTTAGGTTCAGATAAGCAACCCATGACAAGTTGCAGTCTCACCTAGGTGACTAGTACTCGTAAGAAGGTGGCCCATATCTTGGCATGAGTAGCTCGTGCCTTGACAAAAGTGACCTTATCATGTTTTGGCATAGCCTAAGTCATTTAGACTTGTTTTTTCTCACTAATGACCGTGCCTTGACAAGAGTGACCTTATCATGTTTTGGCATAGCCTAAGTCATTTAGACTTGTTTTTTCTCACTAATTTTCTTTTGGAAACTTAAAACGCTTTTAGTAGTATATAGCATGTTTTATTTCTATTTTTTCTTCAAAGCTAAGTTGTCTTTCTCTCTTTGGCTTGATATTCTTTTTCCTCTTTTCCTATATGAACACACCTCTCTCATTTGGAAGAGAGAAGAATTTTGCATCCACAAGAAAAGAAAGATTGATGGGACATCTCTACAATTCATCATGTTCAGCCTTGTATCCGTTCCCAAGAATTAGATCATCTTAGGAGACTGCAAGCCTCACACAAAATCAAATCTGTCATCCTTGTTTGTAGGAAACTAATTCAATTTCACTCACCAATCTAAATTTTTCTTTTCCATCAATTATAGCGTTACAAGGTTTAAACACGAGAAGATATTGTGGATACAAGCCAAATCGTTTGAGAACACACTTACAATGCTTACACAAGAAACATTTAAAGCCTCTTCTAGATTTATTTATTTCAAAAGAATAATTTCTCTATATAAAAATCTTTATTTGTTAATAATTGGATCACATACTCTTGCTGAAGACTATAATACTATTTAAGTGTAAAGAATGAATAATGAAGAGCTTGGTAAGCTTCACAATTTCTAATAAATCTCCTCCATGTTATACAAATTATACTAAGCAGGCTACGTAGTAAGAGCAAAGTTTCTGAATCATTATTTCAACTCTTCATTTTATGGTGTATATGATTGTGTTCGTCTTGTAATAAAGTAGACAAGCACAGGCAAGAACTGATAAAGAAAAACAAACAAATCTGAAAAGCAGGATGTAGTAATCATTCATGTTTCTCGACTTTCATGAAGCTTTGTCAACATGTTATGATCATGGCGGACCAACACAATTTTTTGGTTCCAGGAAGAAAGCCCAAGATTGTATTTTTTTAATCCAGTTTAGAGTTTGGAAACAAAATAGAAGATTGTAACAACGGTGTCTCCCGGTCGTACAGAATAAGAAGGGAAATGTCTAACTAGTCATCATGCATGTTTAACTTCCCAAAAACAAAGTACAGTTTCCTTACACATCTCATCTCATCTTGCCACGATGTTTCAAGTCATGATAACTCAGAGATTTTTATTTGGACTTAAAATTTCATGACCATCAACCTTGCCCTTCACATCTGACTGTGGTCTATGGATAAGAATGGAAATAAACAAGAAAAATGTAATCTATTATGTGTGGAGAATATTATTTTAATTAATGAGTGTGTAGAAGTACTAGTTTACAATTTTTTATTAAAGGAAAATAGATTTTGAAGGGACTTTAAATCTTTTTACATCAATATGGTCCAGTCAAAAGTAACCAACAATGATTTAGACATTGGACAACACCAAAACATAAGTAACAAAAATAGGGGATAAATCCCCACAGACCTTACAAATTTTTCAATAGATTTTCATTCTTTTATCATTGTTGATGTTACGAATTCTGCTGATGATACTATCAATGGGAGTGACGTCGTTGTCCTTGCTATCTGGGAATTTTTCTTCCCTCCACTAGAGTATAAGAAACTTTTTCCACAAGTTCTTCTGAAACCACCAACTCGATACCAAACACCTTGAAAATACCCTCATACCATGCAACTTCTCAATGTACAGGGTGAGGCCTCCAACAAATAACTAGCTCTAGACTTTGACATTCTCCTACCATTTTTGGTATACAATTGGTTCAACTTTGTTTGTATCTCCACCCATCTTACCAAGGGGAAAACAACAAACCCAAACAACCATGAAAATAATCCAATTGCAATAAACAAGGCTCATAAAGCCATCAACATATTGACGCACCATTATGATAGCCAAACTTATTAGCATGCCACCTATGAATTAGCACCCATTGTAATCATTTTGAATAAGTATTTCAATATCTTGGGAGATGATTTCATTTATTTCCCATCTTCTCACATTAGGTTTCCCAACTCCTATGTTTGCAAACTCATCCACGATTGATTTACCTTCTTGGAAAATATGAGAAATGTTAAATATTTGAAAGGAGTTTAATAAACTTAAACTATCATTAAGGATCAATGTTTTTATGGTTTAGCTTGAGGTTTGGGTCCCTTTTAGACAATTGATGATATTCAACAAATTGAATAGGAGCCAAACCTTTGTAAATCCTTGAGAAGCTGTCATTTTTGGGCCAATGTAGGCTACATAAGCCTTAGTATAGTGGTTTATCTAAGAAACTAAAGGGAGGGGCCACAACTGAGAAAAACCTATCATTATGATCAAGAAGATATGTTGATATCTCTTCAGCTAGGAATTAGGGAAAGAGAGACCCCTAACCTCACCTCTTATATGATACCTTTGGGGATGTGAAAACTAATAAAGCAATATACCATTAAGCTCACTGATTGAACTATAAATATTTAATGTAATCTACTTTTTGATTGTTTGGTTTTATGTTCTTTTTACACTATTATTTTAATTCTAACTTAATCTTTTTAATGATTTCTATTTTAGGTTTGGCTTAACTTCATGCATTTTTATTTTTATTTTGTTAATCAAACATGGTGTTGCCCATGTTTTGATTTACTATTTTTTTTCTTTAAGATACAAAATATATATGGATGTTATTTCTTATTTCAAGTATTTTATTTTCTCTATCAAATGATAATTACCTTTTGTGTGTATTTGTCTTTTTTGTAGCTAAAGAGAGTGCATTATAGTTAGAGGAGCGCAACCTATATATATGTATGGGTGGATAGATGTATATGTATGTGTGTATGTGTATGTGCATACATACATACAAATACACATACTTATATATACATATGCAAACAAACATTCATATGTGTGTGTGTGTGTTATGGGAATATGTAATATTTCACTTCAACATATTTTATTGTCTAATTTTATAAGCATGTTACATTGGAATATAATGTAGTCATAAAGCATGTTCTTTGAACTATTTAATATACTTTTTAGAACTATTATAGGTTCATAAAATTACTAAATCAAACTTTTCATTTAACTCATATATACTCCAATTTTCAATTATGATTTTTAATCACCTAGATGCTAATGCAATCATGGTAGCAACCTAGGTCTCTAATGTGTCATCACAGTTCACATTAGTTTGAACCTATGCTCAACCTCGATAAAAATTCATTTCATTTGTCCCTTTTACACTTTTTGAGCAATCTATTTGATTTTATTTATAAAAATATATTTTGACTCTTTTAAATAGTCAAATACTTCCTATTGAAAATTCTAAGGTTTTTTTTAATCAATTACAACACTCCAAAGCTTCTTCTAATACTCTTATTACTTCATTGTAATGACTCTCCTCCATAATCTTTAAGAACTTTTATTGTCATCATTATTACTCTTTCTTAAAGTAAAAATTTTATTTATTTTTATCAATTGGTCAATATTGGTGATCTCAATGAGTGCAAAAAGTTGGATCTATGTTTAGGGTAAAAAATATGCCAAACATTTGTCAAATAAAATGATATATTTCATAAATATTTGATAGTCATTAAAAATAGATATTCATTTAGATTGAAGATCTAATTCTAAATGGGGATCCATTACATATACATTTGTATTAATAATGAATATTTCTATTAAGTGGATACATGAACCAAAAAAACATTTATTTATGAATGATTATTTATTCAAAAAAAACTTTCCATTTTCCAATTCCCATAAGAATTTCTACACTATTTTCTCACAACACAATACTAAGAACTAAGTGGACACATAAATAGATATCTAAATTTATATATATCTATGTCACATTGTCTTTTATTTCTCCCTTTACAATTCTAGGACTTAATGTTTAAGTAGGTATATAGTATTTTAGTGCTTTAAAAAGACTTTTAGTGTTAAAATTGAGTTTTAGAGATTATGGTTTATCATTTAAATTAGATTTTAGGATTTATTTTTATTATAATTAGGATAAAATTATGTATTACAAATAATTTAAATTAGAATAGTTTAATATTTAAATTAGATTTTTTTTAATTAAAGTTTTATTTTTAATAATTATAATTAAGATTGATCATATAAATGTATACAAATTTATATTGAAAGACACTACACTTAATGAAATTACATTTGATCAATGTTAAAACTTCTCTAAAAACTATCTTGAAGTTTGCATCAAATTTTTCCTAAAATCAATAAACAAAGATTGAAATATACACCTAAAAATATAACTACATCACAAGCCACAATCTTATTTCATATCAATCAACATATTTCTCCCTAAATCTAGTTTCCACTTTCTATACAAGTGGTGATATATTTATTTAAAAATAAACATTCTAATTTTGATAGATTTCAATATAAGAAGTAGGAGAGGAGGCCGTAATTTATTTAGAGGATTTTTGATACAACAAATGAATGATGTACACATTACAAAACATGAAATAACACAATCTTTATTAAATATTCCACCATTGCCCCCATTATAAAAATAATAATAATAAATAAATAAATAAAATGGTGTAGGAGGTGGAGAACTGACATCGAACAAACACATATGTATTTTCTATGATCATGGTGTGGGGTATGCAGGTGGGGGACTTGAACGAAATGGTTCGAACCATGATGAAGGCCATTGTACCTCCAAAATTTCTTGGTGGCATGGACAATATTCTTGAACGAGTGATTCTAGGGCTTGGAATTAAACTGGGTGATCGACAAGGTGGATTGGAGAGAATTGAAGGTAGAAATTACACTTCATTTGTGTGGAGGTTTGATGAGAAGTTGTTAGAAAGTAAAGTCCACCAGGATAATTGAGAGGGGGGGGTGAATCAGTTATCTGATAATTATAACTTTTATCAACTTCAACAGCATTAAACCATGTAAGTAATATAATTACCAGCCATAGAAAGATATTCATACACAATAACACAATGACACAAGATATGTTGACTAGGGAACCTCTTGATCAAAGAGTAAAGCCCGGTGGGAATGATGCCCACAAAAGATGCACTAATATGAATATTCCTTGTGAAAGGATGGACTCTGTTAGGAGTCTTATGAAATACATTTAGTACATATGAATCCCTGTTAGGAGATTTTGAATCCCTATTAAAAGATTCTAACCCTGTTAAGAGTTATGGAAGACAGATGGACCCACTGCCCAAACAGCTTCAATGGAAAGATCACTGAACACACTGTCCAACTGATCTCTAGATTATTCAACAAAATAATAGACAATATGTTACCTCCTCTCTCACTGTGCCAAACCACACTCTCTTCTACATCAAATCTCAATTTCAGATCTCTGTACCTCGCATGTCTTCTTTCACAATTTTGCTTTCACAACTCATTAGCTCTTTTCTTCACTTCATGCATACATCATCACATCCAACCCTATTACAACAAGGAAAAACATTCCTTCCTTTATACCACACTCAAGTAATTACAAATGAGTCGGCATCCAATTACAAAATAAAAGTTTCTACATGCTACATCAAAATTACACAAAACTGTCGGCTTTCAATTACAATAATTCTTCACTCATGCGACCTCAAAGTTTGCACTATCATCCATGTCACAATAAATGTGTCTTCAACTTCCCTTTAACTGTGCAAAACTAGATTCCATCCCGATTAGGAGATATCATCTTATTTCCACAAACCGCTACTCAGGAACACTGCATGAATACTGCTTCCACCAAAATGTTCATAACTTCCATGAATAAATGAATTACTATCTATTCTCTTAACCATAAACATATAACATATCAAAGAGTATATCCTCAACATTGTATAGCTCCAACTGCAATATCCCATATGCGCTAATCCAAACATTGTCTGCTTCTCTGCAAGTTTCTGGTAGATCACTGTGTTGACATCAATGACAATCATAGTCATGAATGCAACAACAACTAGCATCCATTCCTAACAATCTCCCCCATTGACATTGATGGCAACATAGATGAAAAACATCCAATGTTCCAAAAATCCAATACTGCAATACTGTTGCTCTAGAAAAATATTTCAAGTCCTCTTCATCAATCAAATCTTGCTTCATTTTCTTGTTCAGATAGTACAAATAGTTTTTTCACGTACACTTCTCCCCCATTGACATCAATGACAAAAATCTCATCATTATGTCAACAACAACTCCAATGTCAAAAGACACTATTCAGAAAATACATTCACTAGAGTCCTCATGACTCAACTCAAATACACATACTCCCCCATAGAGAAAGTACCAACATCCAGTCTAGAAAAAAGATAAGGCTCATATACCATTGGATGGATGCAACCAACTACATCACTTCTCAAAAGTAGGCTGGGGCATAACCCCAAGCATACCTCTTAGATACTCAAATGTATCCTTAGGCAAAGGCTTTGTAAATATGTCTACTATCTACTCCTTTGTACTTATGTACTCAAGTCTGACTTCTTTCTCAACAACTTTCTCTCTTACTACATGATATTTAATCTCTATATGTTTTGTCTTAGAATGTAATACAGGGTTCTTAGACATACTAACTATGCTAGTGTTGTCACAATGTATGACAACAGGTTCAACAAACTTTATTCCAATAGCCTTCAGCATTTGCTTCATCCAAATTATCTGGTTACAATTGTTTGTTGCTGCTACATATTCTGCTTCTACTGTGCTCTATGAGATACAATTTTGCTTCTTGCTTAGCCAAGAAACCAATCTTCCTCCAAGGAAAAATGCTCCACCACTAGTGTTCTTCTTATCATCAACACTGCCTCCCAAATCAGCATCTGTATATGCACATAGGGTAAAATCATCATATTTTTCATACCATAATCCATGGTCCATTGTGCTTCTTAAATATCTCAGTATCCTCTTTACTGCTACATAATATGATTCTCTAGGTTCAGCTTGAAATATTGCTACAATTCCAACTGAATGTGCTATATCAGGTCTTGTATGAGTCAAGTACTGCAATCCTCCAATCATAGATCTGTATTTCTTCTGTTCAACTATTGGTGTTTCATCTATGCTAGATAATTTATGTCCAATTACCATAGGTGTTCCAACTGGTTTACAGTTCTCCATTCCAAATCTTTTCAACAAGTCATTCAGGTACTTTGTCTGACTTACAAAGATGCCATCATTGTTCTGTGTTATCTGTAATCCTAAAAAGTATTTCATTTCACCAATCATACTCATTTCAAATTAAATCTTCATTTCAGATTCATTCTCAACTTTATTCTTAATGATCTTAAACTTATCAAATGCTTCAGACTTTTCTTTAAGAAATGAAATCCACATCATTCTTGTAAAATCATCAACAAGAATCATTAAATACCTTTCTCCATAGAATCCTCTAGTCCTAGTAGGACTGCTCAAATCTGTATGAACAATGTCCAACTTTTCTGCAGATGTAAACTTCTTACTAGGAAAATAACTTCTCTTATGTTTAGCCATCACATATTCTTTGCAAATCATGTTAGTAGGCTTCATAATTTTAGGCAAATCCCTTACTACAAGTGTAGTACTCACTTTCACAATGTTGTCAAATTTTATATGACAAAACCTTATATGCCATAACCAACTATCATCAATCTTAGTAATCAAACATGTCATCTCAGTAGGATTCAACTGAAATACATTACCTCTGGTTCTAGATCCAGTTCCAATCAGATTTCCATCACTATCCTTTATCACACAAGTTTTCTCAGTAAACCAAACTTGATATCCCTTATCAACTAACTGTCCAACACTTAAAAGATTATGTTTCAATCCATCCACAAAATAAACATCATTAGTATTAGTCTTTCCATCAAGAGTAATAGATCCTATACCTTTAACCAAACAAGGTGCATTGTTTCCAAATCTAACAACTCCTCCATCATAATTGTTAAACTTTATGAACTTTTTCATGTCTCCAATCATATGATGTGAACAACCACTATCTATAATCCAATCAGCTTTCTTTTCAACTTGGGAAACCAAGGCTTTTTCATCCTTAACATCAATTTCAAGATTCTCTTCTTTAATTGCTACAAATCCTATGTCATCATTATTCTCAGTATCACTTTCACTTAGAGTTCTCTCTACACTAGCTTCAAGATCTTCATCATTAGCATAATAACATTCCTTAGATCTTCTAGGTTTGAAATTGTTTCCATACTTTTTAACTCTCTTAGGACACTTAGATGCAAAATGATCATATTCTTGACAAGTCCAACATTTAAAATTTTTCTTACCGTCCAGTTCTCTCTTCACAAGCAAGGCAATACCTTCTTCAATCTTCATATCTTCTTCATTTCTAGATCTGTTACTGTCATCATAATCTCCGCTCACACTAATGCTTCTTGACAAAGTAGGGAGAACACTAAGAGCACTAAATGTTGTCTCCATTCTAGGCAAGTCTCCTGATAACCTCAGGTTCATCTCTACTGCTTCCAATCTTCCAAGAAGAGTCTCTCTTGTAAAGCTTGAAGTACAAGGTATAACTTATTCAATCATCTATGTTGTTTGCTTAAATACAAGAGTCAATGTCCTCAGAATTTTCCATATCACTTCATTCTCTGTCTTTGTTCCTCCAAGAGATTTTATGCTTGCAACAATTTTTGACATTCTACCAATATAGCTTCTAACAGATTCATCTTCCATAATTCTTATATCTTCAAATGCACATATCCAATTATGTAATCTAACTTTCTTTGCATGTTCATCACCTTCAAAAGTAGAGTGTAAAGCTTTCCAAATTTCATAAGATTTTTTCAAATATTTACCTGATTGTACTCATTCTCTAGAAGGGCTGTCAAAAGTGCTTCTCTTGCAAGTATGTTACACATGAATATATCTCTCTCATCACTAGTACATGTTTCAAGATTTTCCTCTTCAATGATAGTCTTATCATTCTTTGTAATCAACCAATAACCTGGTCCTAAACACAGTAGGTGTGTCTTCATCTTTTCTTTCCAACTGTCAAAATTTACTCCATCAAACTTAGGGCTTTCTTTTATGAAATTTGCCATGGATCTCCTTAAGTTGTTAAACTTCTTTTTCAAGGACCTGCCACTCTGATACCAATTGTTAGAAAGTAAAGTCCACCAAGATAACTGAGAGGGGGGGGGGGTGAATCAGTTATCTAATAATTATAACTTTTATCAACTTCATGTTAATATGATTTAGAACAAAAGAGAGGGGGTGAATCAGTTGTTCTCAGGTCCTGATGTATAAAACAATCTCAAAAAAAACTTATCCTTAAATCAGATCCAAAACCAAAACAAACTCGGTCATCACTGATTCAATAATAGAAACATCTAACAATGCAGTCCACTACCTAGCTGTAACTTAACTTGAAAAACATTGTAATGTTCATATCTAAACATTCACACAAGTATAAACACCAAGATTTATAGTGGAAACCCAATTTGGGAAAAACCACTTTGTAACATGCTACTATTATTTTCACTCTTCTAAAGTGAGCTCGGTAAAAATCCAACCCTGTCAAAGGTTACAATACACACTATCAAATGTGACCCAGTTAAAGGATTTCAATCACCCTGTTAAAAGTGAGCCTAGTCATAGGACTTACACACACACCATTAGAATGCAACCTTGTTCAAAGGATTTAACATATGACTGTTAGGTCAACCTCTGTTAAAAGGATTTTGACTATTACAATGGTTAGAAAGTAGCAGCAGTATTATCTAAAAAATATACAACTCACTTTGCAAATATCAGATCTGATTCCATACACTAATGCTGGTTTACTGACTTTGAAACTTTGTCATTTCCATCTCTAATCTACTCAAAACTTTTCTTCAAGCAATCACCACCATTCTCCTTCAGCCTTTTCTGTTTATTCAGTCAATGAAACTTTCCTCTTCCAACATTCTCTGTTTTCCATGTGCATACATATCAAAATGCTCAGGTTCCCTTATATTTTCCTCAATTAGGTTAACTCTTCTTTTGCTACTCAATCTCCTTCGTAGATCTAAGGGTTAGGTCAGATTCATTGAATCTACCCACTTCATGTTCTTCAGCTCCTTTTCTAGAATCATCTCAAATCTCTTAAAAATTTACAATAAAATGTTTTACAATGCATTTAATGCTTCCAAACAATCAATAAATAAAGTCAACACATTTTACATAATCCAAGAATTCAACAATGTCAGCTCCAAAATTAAATTCTCTTCAAATATAAAATTTCTGATGCTTGATCAATACTGTGATTGTTCACTTGATCTTCATGTAGAACGCTCGGTCGTTACTAAAATTTTTTCCTTGGCTTACATTGTCTTCCTTGACAATTTACTGATGCTCAATCGACACTAACATCACTCGGCTTAAACATGATTTTTCCATTCTTTGCTCGATTAAGCCTACTAGTTTAGTCTTCATTCTTACTAAGATAAACAATACATTATCTCATCATAGTGCAACATAGTCAAGTACACTTTGTAGTATCAAGATAACTCAACCTTTTCCTAGGTACTATTGTTACCAACCTTGCTTAGCCCCTTAGCAACACTCAAAAAGATATAGTACTTTCCTAAGTAGAAACAATCTTACCAATTAAGGTTTGACATCAATGACAATAAAACAATTGTTTCAGTTTAGTTTCCAACAATCTCCCTCTTTGGCATTGATGGCAACACCATATGATATCACCTGAATAACACATGGATTACCAACCAATCCAAAATCTTATCTGTCCATCAAAAAATTATTTATAATATCCTTCTTCTATGACCATCAGAAGTATTCAAATCTCCCTCTATCCTGATTCTTCATTTCAATTCATCATCCTTATCTACAATTCCATCAATTCTTCTCCCATTAGTTCATCAGTTCATTTCCCTCTTTACTTTTCAGCATCATGTGTTATCATATCTCATGTGTTATCATATCAGTTCATTCTCCCTCTTTGACAAAAATGCCAAAGCAACAACTAAAACATACATCCATCAGATGTAGATAATATATGTGCAGCTCATTGTTTCTCCCTCTGTCATCTTGCTTATGACTGATTCCTTGTCTTTGCTTCTCTTCACAACTCTAGGCCAGCCCTAAAGTGTGACAATCTTCTACATCAATTTGTCAAATGTTCTGCTGTAGCACATTTGATGCAATGCTCCTAGCTTGTCTAAGCAACCTCAGTTAGGGGAAGAACCCCTAATTGACTTCTCAAATACTCATGAGCTTCTATGGGTAAAGCTTTAGTGAATATGTCTGCTAATTGTTCTTTTGTATTCACATAATCCATTTGGACTTCTTTGTCTTGTACTAATTCTCTCAAGTAGTGATACTTGATTGCAATGTGTTTGGTCTTTGTGTGCATCACTGGATTCTTAGAAATATTGATAGCACTTGTGTTGTCACAGAAAATAACAACAAGTTCAGTGATTTCTTCTTTCATGCCTATCAACAATTGTTTTATCCATACCAAGTTTGAATAGTTTACTGTAGCAACAACATACTCGGCCTCGACAGTAGATTGGGAAATGCAATTTTGTTTCTTGCTTGTCCAAGAGACTAATCTTTGTCCAAGAAAGAAAGCTCGACCACTTGTACTCTTTCTATCATCTACATTTCCTGCTGAATCAGCATCTGTATAAACTCAGAGTTCAAATTTGTCATCCTTCTTATAATATAGACCATAGTCAGCAGTTCCTTTCAAGTATCTCATAATTTTTTGCACAGCCATCATATGTGTTTCCTTAGGATTGGCAAAGAATCTTGCCACAATCCCAATAGCTAATGCAATATTTGGTCTACTATGTACAACATACTGCAATTTTCCAATCATGGATCTGTACAGAGTTTGATTTACTTCTGCAGCATCATCATTCTTAGATAGCTTTTTTCCAGTAACCATGGGAGTTCCCACTGGTTTAGCATCTTCCATCCCAAAAGTTTTCAATATTTCATTAACATACTTAGACTGTGTAATGAAAATTCCATTCTTCCTTTGATATACTTGTAAACCAACAAAGAATTTGATCTCACCAAACATACTCATTTCAAATTTAGTTTGCATTTCATTTGAGAAACTTTTACATAATGCATCTTGTCCACCAAAAATAATGTCATCAACAAAAAATTTTGCCAACAAAATACCTTTACCTTCTTCATCTTTCATGTACAGATTGCTTGTGTCATTTTTTCTTGAAAATCCAATCTGTATCAAGTAGTTGTGCAACCTCTCATACCATGCTCTGGGAGCTTGCTTCAATCCATATAATGGTTTTTTCAGTTTGCACCTTTGTTTGGATCAATCAAACCTTCTGGTTGTTCTATGTAAACTTCTTCTTCTAGTATACCATTCAAAAATGTAGACTTGACATCCATTTGATATACCTTGAAATCTTTATAAGAAGCATATGCAAGAAGAGTTCTTACTCCTTCCAATCTAGCTACAGGGGAAAATGTCTCCCCATAATCTATTCCTTCTTCTTGTGTTTAGCCTTTGCATACCAACCTAGCTTTATTCCTATTGATTTCACCATTTTCATTCATTTTATTCCGAAACACCCACTTTGTTCCTATAACATTCTTGTTTTCAGGTCTCGGTACCAGAGTCCAAGTATCATTCTTCTCAATCTGGTCAATTTTTTCATTCATTGCTTGTATCCAGTCTTCATTCTCCAATGCTTCTCTAGTTGTCTTCGGTTCAAAATCACATAGTAGACATGTTGGATCCTTAGTCTTACTTCTAGTCTGGATTCCAGTATCTTTGTCTCCAATTATTTGTTCAGGCTTATGATGTCTTCTTACATATTTTGCCAAAATAGGTTCAGCTGTTCTCTCCTCTATTTCATCATGTTCCTCAACAAGATTGTCAGATTCAACTTCAGAATGCTCGGCAACCTCTTCCTGATACTCAACAGCATTTTCTTGTAGCTCGGCATGTTCTTGTTCTCTCTCGGCACTATTTTCCTGACGCTCAACAGCTTCTGTCTGTCGCTCAGTATTGCTTACCCGAGACTTGGCATCAGGTGCAAGTCTGTTACTTGCCTCTTCTTCTTCTTCAATGTACACAAAAGATCTATAATCTTTTGGTTCTTTTTTACTATCAGCTTCATTTCTTTCTACATACTCATCAATTTTGACATTCACACTTTCCACAATTTTGTTAGTGTTAGAGTCAAACACTTATAAGCTTTAATTTTTGTGGAGTACCCTAGGAATATGCCTTCATCACTCTTAGCATCAAACTTTCCATTCCTAGTGTCTTTTAAGATATAGCACTTACTTCCAAATATTCTAAAGTATTTAGCACTCGGTGCATGTCCATGCCATAATTCATAAGGTGTCAGATTTGTGCCTTTCTTGATCTATACTCGGTTAAGAGTGTAGACAGCAGTGCTTATAGCTTATTTCCAATATTTTTGTGCCACATTCTTTTCAATCATCAATGTCCTTGCACAATCCAAGATAGATCTATTTCTCCTTTCTGCTATACCATTCTATGGAGGTGTTTTAGGTGCAGACATCTATCTTTTAATTCCTCTATCATTGCAAAATAGATTAAATTCATTTGATGTAAATTCTCCACCTTGGTTAGATCTAAGACATTTCAAGTTCCTACCTGTCTCCTTTTCAACCTTAGCCAAATACCACTTAAAATATTGAAAAGCTTCAGATTTTTTTTTTAGAAACATCATATGCATCATCCTAGTATGATCATCAACAAATAAGATAAAGTATCTAGCACCACAGTAACTTTGTACACCCATGGGTCCACAAAGGTCAGTATGAACCAAATCTAAAATGTTTTCAGAAGTAAAGGATTTTCTCTTGAAACTTGACTTTGTCATTTTTCCTAACTGGTATTCCTTGCACATCACATCCTCAGGTTTCTTCAATCTAGGTAGACCTCTTACCTTTTTCTTCTTACTTATCTCTACCAGATCGTCAAAGTTAACATGACATAGCCTTTTATGCCATAACCAAATATCATCAAGTTGTGCAATTAAACATGTTTCTTTAGATAGGTCAAGATAGAACAAATTACCTCTAGTTTGATTTCCACTTCCAATCAGTTCTCCAATAGCATTAAATATTTTAGCTTTCTTGTGATGAAATTCCACTCGGTAACCAATTTTGTTAAGCTAAGCAACACTTAACAAATTGTAATTAAGACCTTCAACCCAATATGCATTTTCACAAGATATCTTATCAGTCAGTTTAATCAAACCTTTTCCTCTAATAGGACATGGTGCATCATTACCAAATTTTACACTTTTACCTCTATAATGATGTAAGGTTTCAAACTTATTTTTGTCACCAGTCATGTGATGTGAACAACCACTATCAATAATCCATTTATCATTCTTGTTCACATAGGATATTAATGTAGTTTTCTCATCCTCATCAGATTCATCTTTCATTGCCACATAAACTACCTCAATTTCAAAATCATCACTATCAGTGTCAATCTCTTTTTCAGCAATGTAACAAGATTTCTTACCTTTTTCCTTATAGTCTCTATTCCATCGATAGCTTCTGTCATCTTTTCTATCTTTGTGTTTTCTTTTCCTTTCATCATCTTTATCCTTCCTATCAGGACATCTAGCAGCTATATGACCAACTTTATTACATGCAAAACATATAATAGGGAGTTTACCTTTATACTTTCCTTTTCCCCTTCTCAGTCTTCTAGCCATAAGAGCTTCTAGATCTTCTAGGTCTTCATCAGAAGTGTCACTATCACTTTCACTTTCACTTTCACTTTCACTGATGCATCTTTCTTTTTCTTTCTTTGGCTTATTCAGAACTAGTTGTGACTTAAAAGAAGATTCAACATTTCCAATGCTTCCAACAGTGAAACTATCATACTTAGAGAGTTCAAAAGCAGTCAGCTTACCAACCAAACTTTCCAAAGTAAACACATTAGCAGAGTTACATCTAGATTCCTGAATAGCTAAGATCTTAATAGCATATATAGGATGCAGGGTTCTTAGTACTTTCCCAATTATAGTTTCATCTTCAATAGCCCCATTTGCTCCTCTAATAGCATTCACAACTTCTTTTATTCTACCACAATATTGTGCAATGTTTTCACCTTCTTGCATTCTCATTTCATCAAACTTACCTCTAAGACTCTCGGCCTTTGCTTCCAGCACATTCAAGTCACCACCATAGATCCTTGCAAGAGTGTCCCACATATCCTTTGCAGTTGTGCAGTCCTTAATGTCCTCAAATTCTGGATAGCTTAGGGCAGATGCAATTTCCAAAATTGCATGATTATGTTCTTGCTTAGCTCTCATTTCTTTGGTAGTCAAAGGTGCGACAGGCGAGACATAACTATTTTCAATTTAGTACTTTGCAGAGTCACCAATACCAGCCAGATGCAGCTTCATCAAGCTTTGCCATGCAGGGAAATTTTCCTTGTTCAGCTGCGGTACCTCCTTCTTATAGATCCTGATCATTTGCTTCGAGCCCCTTTAAACTTGATTTCTATCAACACTAATAATAAGCAACTTAGCTCTGATACCAATTGTTAATATGATTTAGAACAACAAAGAGGGGGGGTAAATTAGTTGTTCTCAGGTCCTGATGTATAAAAAAATCTCAAAAAAAACTTATCCTTAAATCATATCCAAAACCAAAACAAACTCGGTCATCACTGATTCAATAATAGAAACATCTAACAATGCAGTCCACTACCTAGCTGTAACTTAACTTGCAAAACATAGTAATGTTCAGATCTAAACATTCACACAAGTATAAACACCAGGATTTATAGTGGAAACTCAATTTGGGAAAAACCACTTTGTAACATGCTACTATTATTTTCACTCTTCTGAAGTGAGCTCGGTAAAAAGCCAACCCTATCAAAGGTTACAATACACATTGTCAAATGTGACCTGGTTAAAGGATTTCAATCACCCTGTTAAAAGTGAGCCTAGTCATAGGACTTACATACACTCCATTAGAATGCAACCTTGTTCAAAGGATTTAACATATGACTGTTAGGTCAACCTCTGTTAAAAGGATTTTGACTGTTACAATGGTTAGAAAGTAGCAGCAGTATTATCTGAAAAATATACAACTCACTTTGCAAATATCAAATCCGATTCCGTACACTAATGCTGGTTTACTGACTTTGAAACTTTTCCATTTCCATCTCTGATTTTCTTGGAACTTTTCTTCAAGCAATCACCACCATTCTCCTTCAGCCTTTTTTGCTTATTCAATCAATAAAACTTTCCTCTTCTAGTATTCTCTGTTCTCCATGTACATACATATCAAAATGCTCAGGTTCCCTTATATTTTCCTCAATTAGGTTAACTCTTCTTTTGCCGCTCAATCTCCTTCGTAGATCTTAGGGTTAGGTCAGATTCATTGAATCTACCCACTTCATGTTCTTTGGCTCTTTTTCTAGAATCATCTCAAATCTCTTAAAGATTTACAATAAAACATTTTACAATGCATTTAATGCTTCCAAACAATCAATAAATAAAGTCAACACGTTTTACATAATCCAAGAATTCAACAATGTCGGCTCCAAAATCAAATTCTCTTCAAATATAAAATTACTGATGCTTGGTCAATATTGTGATTGTTCACTCGGTCTTCATGTAGAGCGCTTGGTCGTTACTAAAATTGTTTCCTCAGCTTACACTATCTTCCTTGGCAATTTACTAATGCTTGGTCGACACTATAATTTTGCTCGGCATATACTAACTCGGTTGACACTAACATCACTCAACTTAAACATGATTTTTCCATTATTTGTTTGGTTAAGCCTACCACTTTAGTCTTCAGTCTTACTAAGATAAAAAAATTCATTATCTCATCATAGTGCACTTTGTAGTATCAAGATAACTCAACCTTTCCCTAGGTGCTATTGTTACCAACCTTGCTTAGCCCCTTAACAACACTCAAAAAGATATAGTACTTTCCTAAGTAGCAACAGTCTTACCAATTAAGGTTTGACATCAATGACAATACAACAATTGTTTCAATTCAGTTTCCAACACTTCAACTGCATTAAACCATGTAAGCAATATAATTACCAACCATAGAAAGATATTCATACACAATAACACAATGACACAAGATATGTTGACTAGGGAACCTCTTGATCAAAGAGTAAACCCCGATGGGAATGATTCCCACAAAATATGCACTAATATGAATATTCCTTGTGAAAGGACGGACTCTGTTAGGAGTCTTATGAAATACATTTAGCACATATGAATCCCTGTTAGGAGATTTTGAATCCCTGTTAAAAGATTCTAACCCTGTTAAGAGTTATGAAAGACAGATGCACCCACTGCCCAAATAAATTCAATGGCAAGATCACTGAACACACTGTCCAACTAATCTCTAGATTATTCAATAGAATAATAGAAAATATGTCACCTCCTCTCTCACTATGGAAAACTGCACTCTCTTTTACAATAGATCTCAATTTCAGATCTCTGTACCTTGCATGTCTTCTTTCACAATTTTGCTTTCACAACTCATTAGCTCTTTTCTTCACTTCATGCATACATCATCACATCCAACCCTATTACAACAAGTAAAAACATTCCTTCCTTTATACCACACTCAAGTAATTACAAATGAGTTAGTATCCAATTATAAAATAAAAGTTTCCACACGCTACATCAAAATTACACAAAACTGTCATCTTTCAATTACAATAATTCTTCACTCGTGCGACCTCAAAGTTTTCACTGTCATCCATGTCACTATCAATGTGTCTTCAACTTTCCTTTAAGTACGCAAAACCAAATTCCATCCTGATTAGGAGATATCATCTGATTTCCACAAACCGCTACTCAAGAATACTGCCTGAATACTGCTTCCACCTAAATGTTCATAACTTCCATGAATAAATGAATTACTATTTGTGCTCTTAACCAAAAACATATAACATATCAAAGAGTATATTCTCAACATCACATAGCTCCAACTGCAATATCCCACATGCCGTAATCCAAACACTATCTACTTCTCTGCAAGTCTCTGGTAGATCACTGTGTTGATATCAATGACAATCATAGTCATGAATGCAACAACAATTGCTACAGAATGGCTGCCAAACATTTAGCATTCATTCCTAACAGAAGCGTCACAAGAAAAGATTCAAGGATGCTCATTGTGGTGGGAAGCTTTAAAATTGGTTGTGATGATCAGAAAATTGGATGAAGAAATTATATAGATGAAGCGTGTGGTTGGGTGAGATGATACAGATGAAGAGAGATTGAACAAAAGGCTTTGTGGTAGTAGAGTAAATGCGGATGAGAGAAATGTGGCTTCTACAAGCTGAAGATGACATGGGGAATTCAAAGGTTTCAATACAAATTTAATGTAGGAGCATCTTGGGTTATAGAAATCTTGTATCTCATTAGCTTGTTAGATGTGCTCGGTAACTACTTTTGAGTTCTTGGTGGAGTGTTCCTATTTTTTTCACCAATGATCTTGGTTACCTATCTCTGCTCGGTGCCTTTCACTGAGTGGTTTGTTATGTTCTTTCACTGAGTTCATTTTGTGTTTCTCGGTGGCCTTGTTCACTGACGAGTTTATATTGTCTGATTTTTTGATGTCAAAATGTGAATTTAAATTTGGTTGTGATCTTAATATTGGGATCGTTCATTGGGGAAACATGTGGACCTAAATCTGGGTCATTACTTTTGACAATGTTGGATCTTGAGGATTCTTTGGGTCGACCTGTTCGGTAGCCTCGAGTGTAAATGTAATAGTTTGTTCTAGGTTTGAGGAGGGATCAGAAAGTTAGAAGGTGGAAGATCATGGTTCTCACATGTATGAAGATTGCAATATCTATGTAGTTGATTCTATTTGTATTGGTCATAACCGGGAAGACCTTACAACCCGTCATGTATGAAGTTTGAATGAGTAAATGAATTGATCTTCTTCCTTTCTCTCTATTTCTATGTAATTTCTTCCATGTTGTGATTCTACAAGGTGGTCTGGTACTTGGGAGATCCCTTGACCCCATCTATCACCCTCTCCTTGCATTAGGTGGTATCAGAGCGAGGTTAGATCTTGATCTAGGTTTGTGAATCTAGATCTTTTGACTATGGTTTCTTCTTGTAAACCCTAGTTGGTTATTTTGTTGTGGGGTGGTAGATTGCGATGTGACCTACAATTGCAGAGGGTTTCAAGATGTTTCGAGGATGAAGAAATGAGAATCCAGGCTTAGCTGATATGCTAAGATAAATTACTAGTAGATTAGAAGCTTTTGAGATAACCCAACACTGAGGAAGACATCTTGATGATGTTAGTGATGATGAAGCTGAATAAATGTAGGAGGAAGCTACACCTACACCTATAATGGATTAAGGAGAAGAAATATTCTTGAAGGCATTAACTAGTTTGAAGGCTACACCACAGTTTAACCCTCCTGAGTATAGTGGAAAGCTAGATTTAGATGAATTGATGGACTGGATCACCAAGATGGAGAAATACTTTGAATATGAGAACATATTAGATGACAAGAAGGTGAAAATTGAAAGCACAAAAGTGAAAGGTCATGCATGCTTTTGGTGGGAGCATCTACAATTAGACTGAAAGAAGAAAGGTAAAACCAAAATCAAGTTATGGGAAAAGATGGTTAATAAGTTGAAAGGAAAGTTTCTACCTTGTGATTATTAGATTTACCTAGTTAGGAGAATGTAAAGTTTGAGCTAGAAACTTGGTAAAGGATTACACCAAGGAATTTTACATGTTAGATATGAGATCTAGACATATTGAAGATGAGATGGAAATAATTTTAAGGTAACTAAATGGGTTAAGGACTTCTATTCAAGAAGAGATCAGTTTGGTGAAAATGGAGAGTATTGAGGAGGTGGTAGATTTCCTAGAGGAAGAGGTAGATCCTATGGTGAAAATAGTGGATCTGATCTTGACAAGATAAATCAAGACAAAGGAAAGACCAAGTGGAAAGGTGAAAGTTCATTCCAAGGAAGAGGTAACTACTCTTGAGGTGGTTATGGCAGAGGAAGATTCTAAGGAACTTGTTAAAATTATGGTGAAGAAGGACATAGATCATTTGAGTGTACACATGCAAGCAAGAAGGTCGGTAGCAACGAAAATGATTTCGTACATGAAGGTTCACCGAATGAACCTGAGAAGGAAGGAAACCTGATGGTCAGAAGAGCATTGTGGAATGAAAAGAATAAGGAAGATCTAGTAAGAAAGAGTTTGTTCAAGAATAGATGTAGAGTTGTAGATAAAGTTTGGAAAGTGGTCATTGATAGTGGAAGTTCAGAGAATCTGGCATCAAAAGAAATAGTTACAAATTTATAGTTGGAAAGACTGAAACACCCAAAGCCCTACCAGATTTCATGGATCAAGGATGAACATAGACTTATGGTAAGTGAACGGTCTTTTGTAAATCTAGAAATTGGAAAGTACTATGATAAGGTTTTGTGTGATATTATGCCTATGGACTGTAGTCGTATTTTTTTGGGTAGGCCTTGGAAATATGATAGACATGTTATATATGATAGAGGATTGCACAAATATACTATTTAGGCCGATAGAAAGAGACAAATATTGTTACCTTTGATTGAAGAATCTGTTGGACGTGAGATATGTACATATGTAAAAGTTTGTTTGATGGAAGGTAGACAGTTTGTTAAGGATTTGAAGAAAAATGATGTTTGTTATGTTGTGATTCCTAACAAACTTAGTGAGAAAACAAAAGATAAAGTTCCTAAAGAGGTTGAGAAGTTTCTCGCCGAGTACAAGGAGATCATTTCAGATAATGTACCTGATGGTTTTCCACCGATGAGAAATATTAGTCATTGTATGGATTTTATTCCTAGAGTTAGTTTTCTAAATAAGGCACCACACCTACTAACACCAACAAAGAATAGGAACTCAATCAACAAGTTCAAGAGTTGTTGAAGAAAGGTTTGATTAGAGAAAGTTTGAGTCCATGTTTAGTACCAGTTGTATTGGCACCTGAGAAGAATGGAAAAAAATGAATGTGTACTGATTCTAGAGCTATCAACAAGATAACAGTTAAGTATCAGTTCCCTATACCAAGAATGGATGATATAATGGATTGTTTGAGTGGAGAAAAATATTTTAACAAGATTGATTTGAAGAGTGGATATCATCATCTCAGAATCAAAGAAGGTGATGAATGGAAGACTACTTTAAAAACAAAATAAGGTTTGTATGAGTGGTTGGTTATGCCTTTTGGTTTAACTAATGCACCAAGTACTTTTACAAGGTTAATGAATGATGTTTTGAAGAAATTCTTGGGCAAATTTGTGATTTTATACCTAGATGACATTTTGATATCCAATCAAACTAGAGAAGATCATTTGTTGCACATTACACAGGTATTGTAGAGATTGAAAGAGGAAAGTTGTTGATTAATCTGAATAAGTGTTCCTTCATGAAAGAAGAGATTGTGTATTTGGGAATTGTGATTTTAGTTGATGGTTTGAAGATGGACCCTAAGAAGTTTGAAGCCATACTTGAGTGGCCTACACCTGAAAATATTGGTGAGGTAAGATCATTCCATGGTTTAGAAAGTTTTTACTAAAATCAATTTGTAATGCTATGATTGAGACAATGAGAGGAGATAAAAGAGAATTCAAGTGCACACATGGAGCTAATAAGAGTTTTGAGACTTTCAAACATAAGGTTACTAAATTACTTGTATTAGCTTTACCTTATTTCAATAAGGTATTCCAATTTGAATGTGATGCAAGTGGCAGTGCAATAGGAATTGTGTTGAGTCAAGAAGGTAAACCTATTACTTCCTTTAGTGAGAAGTTGAATGATGCTAAGAGGAAATATTCCATGTATGATCAAGAATTATATTCTATTCTTCAAGCCCTAAAGAAATGGAGACATTATTTGATGCCAAAGGAATTTGTGTTGTATAATGATCGTAAGGCTTTACAGTATTCAGGTAGTCAGAATAAGTTGAATCAGAGACATATGAAATGGGTTGAGTATTTGAAAAAATTAACATTTGTGATAAAACATAAGAGTGGAGTATCTAAATGAGTTGTTGATGCATCAAGTAGAAGAAGATATTTGCTGACTGAAATAAGAATTGAGGTTCTTGGTTTTGATGATATGAAGAATTTGTATGAAACTGACCCTGATTTTTTTGAGCCGTGGAGAATGTGCAAAGCACCTATTCCAGATCAACTGAGTAAGTGAGAAGACTATTTCATTCAAAAAGGTATGTTGTTCAAGGGAATTCAATTATGTATACCGAGAGGATCAATTAGAACTAATTTGATAAATGAAAAGCATAGTAGTGGTTTGGCTAGACATTTTAGCATTAACAAGACATTGAGTTTGCTTAAGGAAAGATATTTTTGGCCTTAGTTGTATAAGGATATTTAGAAATTTGTAAAGAGTTGTGGATTTTTTCAATTTGCAAAAGGAGTAAGTCAGAATATAGGATTGTATACACTGATTTATTCTCTTGAGAAACCTTAGAGTGATATCAACATGGATTTTATTGTTGGCTTACTGAGGATAGAAAGAGGTAATGATTCCATATTTGTTGTTGTGGATATATTTTCCTAGATGGAATATTTCATACCATGTAGAAAAAAATCAGATGCAATGCATATAGAAAATATTTTCTTCAAGGAGATTTTCAGATAGTATGGATTACCGAGGAGTATCATATTTGGCTGAGATAGTATGTTTGTTGGTTATTTTTGAAAGACTCTATGGAAGATGTTGGACACCAGATTGAAGTATAGTTCTACATTTTATCCATGGAGTGATGGACAAATGGAGGTTGTAAATATAAGTTTGGTTAACCTGTTGAGATGCTTAGTTGGATTCAAACCGAGTAATTGGGATTCAATGTTAGCACAAGCAGAGTTTACATACAATAACTTAGCGAATAGGAATACTAGCAAGTCACTTTTTCAAATTATTACTGGCATACAACCAAGAGGTATATCAGACTTGAAGTATATTGCTGGAAAAGAGAAGAGGAGTGTTGAAGGGGAAGAATTTGTTGATTTTATGAAGTCATTGCATGAAGAAGTGAAACATAAGTTGGAGAAAAGTAATCAGAAATACAAGGATAATGTAGATAGGTCAAGAAGATATAAGGTTTTTGAAGTTGGTGATGAGGTAATGGTTTATCTGAAGAAAGGAATATTTCCTATTGGAACATATGGTAAGTTGAAGATGAATAAATTTGGTCCCTGCAAAGTACTGGACAAGTTTGAAAGTGGAAATTCTTATGAAGTAGAATTACCTAATGACATGGATATATCACCAATATTCAACATTGTAGATTTTTATAAGCATCATGAACCTGATGAAGAAGTGACAATACCGAGTGATTATCCTAAGAAGAAAATAGAAGAAGTTGAACAAATTTTGGAACAAAGAGTTGGTAGAAGAACAAGAGGAAATGACGTACATGGAATACTTGGTAAAGTGGAACCACATACCAATTGAAGACTCTACATGGATTTGTCAATGTGAGTTGGATTCAACTCAAGTTGTAACTCACTCATGATTCAGAGAATCATTTCTTTTCAACCCTGGATGTCTGACGTAGGAGCATCTTGGGTTATGGAAATCATGTATCTCGATATCTTGTTAGATGTACTCGGTAACTACTTTGGAGATCTTGGTGGATTGTTCCTTTTTTGTTCACCAATGAGCTTGATTACCTATCTCTTTGCAGTGCCTTTCACAGAGTGGATTTTTTACGTTCTTTCACCGAGTTGGTTCATTGTGTTTGGTGTTGCTCGGTGGCCTTGTTCAGCAATAGGTTTTATTTGATTGATTTGTTAAGGCTGACATGTACATTTAATTTTGGTCGTGATCTTAATGTTGGGATTGTTCATTGGGGAAACATGTGGACCTAGATCTAGGTCGTTACTTTCTCCAATGTTGGATCTTGAGGATTCTTTGGGCTGACTTGTTCGATAGCCTTGAGTATAAATGTAATAGTTTGTTCTAGGTTTGAGGAGGGATTAGAAAGTTAGAAGGCAGAAGATCGTGGATCTCGCATGCATGAAGATTGTAATATCTCTATAGTTGATTCTATTTGTGTTGGTCATAACTGGAAAGGCCTTACAACCCAACATGTATGAAGTGTGAATGAGTAAATGAAATGATTTTCTTTCTTTCTTTCTATTTCTGTCTAATTGCTTTTGTGTTGTGATTCTGCAAGGTGGTCTGGTACTTGGCAAAGCCCTTGGACCCATCTATCACCCTCTCCTTGTGTCAAAATTATATAAATACTGGGTGACTATCCTCTGCAATGCATCTTGTTTTTTGTTTATAATGGGTTTTGGTTAATTTTTTTAAAAATTTGTAAATGTCTATGGGCTTGTCAGCATAGTTGAATGCCCTAACTCCTTTTTGAGATTGACTATGTAACTAAAACTGTAAATGTCAAGGGTGGGATGGTAGTAGGTAGGGTTTTGAAGTGGACTCTTAGAAGCATTGATGTTGTTTTTTGTGATGAAAGGTGATGCAAGGTGAGGTTAGGGTTAATGTCTTTATTTTACTACTATGTACTTATGCTTTAAATTATTAATAAAATTAAAACTTGTTACCGAGAAAAATAAAATAAAATGGTGTAGGCGTGATGGGATTTAGCTAATCTTTGGGATTACTAGAGTTGTCCTTTAACCATAAACCATGCGATTATCTTGAAGTGTATTTTTTTCTTTTTAAATATAAGTTGAGTTTGAGATGGGTGCTTTAGTATTAGATCATTGTATAGTGTCATAACTTGGCCATAGTCTTGAATTGGTGTGCATAAATATCCAAATGAGTGGGTTCTTCTTCCTTTAATCATTCCCCCACAATCACCATTATTGTTGCTATCAACTAGGAGGATTGAGGGGGCCTTGAAAAAAATTGTAACTAGTAGTTAGATGTAATTAAGTTTTTTTATTTTTCTTAAAATTTGTATATTTAAATGTTAGAATAAATGAGAGGGGGTGAATCGGTTAGATTAGTTATCCTATAGCTCCAAACTCCCAGATGTACCTTACAAAAAAAATTCAACAATTTATATAGCTTGGTAACATAAAATATCAATCTGGCTATTCACTTTACCGATTACTAGTAATTATCCAAACTGTGATTACAACCTAAATCAACTATACAGTATGCAAAGTATGATAGAAAAACAATCATGACAAATAAAACATAACACAATGATTTAATGTGGAAACCCTACTAAGGAAAAAACCACCTAGAACCGGTAACACAAAATAATTCACTCTTCTGAAGTGAGCTTGACAAAGAGCCAACCCTATTAAAGTTTACAATGCACATTGTTAGGTGTGACCTAGTTAGAGGATTTATCACTAACAGTTAACTTTTGACCAACATTCACTATGGGGTCAACAAGATAACACTTTACATTCAACAGATGTCATAGGATAGTACAATAAGACTGTTAAGTCCACTCGGTTAAGAGATTTTATGAATCAATGGTTAAAGGGATACAGCACTCATCTGATTCAAATACAATTCAATTGAAAATATTCAGATCTATGCTATGCTCATAAAATCCCCTGATCATTAATCAATTCAATTCCTCAATATTTATTAACTTACATTCACTCGACAAATAGTTCTCTGATGTTTGGTAATGTCTACAGCTCGGTTCTTTCAATAACCAGTTTGATCAGAAATGTATGAATACAATCTTCACGAGAAATCTCTATAGTATCCTTTATTTCGGCATGTTTCAATGATGAAACTCATATCTCTTATATAGACAAGTAAACCATTTTCATATCAGCCATTAGATTTTGCCTCATAATCTCCTTTGTCCATTTTGTCACTTAAACCTTCCTCGAAAAATGTTTCTTTAACATGTTTCAATCTCATCCTTTAGATCATCTCTGAATTATGTCAGACATGGATCTCATAACTAACTTCATCATTAACCTCGAAATCATAACAATTTCTAGCTCATCAATTTCAGTTGGTTGTTCATAGCATTTAATATTTTCATCCATACTCGGTTAATACTGAAATGCGTCAGTGATAACTAGCTTGGTTATTATTGTCACTCGGTATACACTGTACTGGCTTGGTGTATATAGAAGTTTTCAATTACCGACCACATTGACTTGTTCAAATTCAAATCTCTTCTTCATAACAGATTAATGTAACATGCTCAAGTCAACAATATAAAGACATAGACTCATCAATAAGTTACCCAATGTTTATCTTATCCTTATATGTCATATCCATCTTTTCTTTATGTAGATAGCTCAGTTCTTCATATTTTCTTCCTTCAACAGATGTTCACATGTTTGTAACTATCATGATAAGTACTATCAAAACTAGTTGACATCAATGACAACATATTGAGGGATTTAATCATCTTACATATCACTTCAGTAGCTCGGTGATCTCTAATCATTGTTTCTTCAGTTCATCCAGATATTCAATTAGTTGTAGTTCATCATTAAATAGGTGTGAATTTTAAGAAATATAATAAATTGATTTATATAAATTTAAATTTTATAGTAGTAAACAAAGCATGTCAACCAATAAATAATGTATTTCTTGAATAATTAAAATCTAAATTTAGATAAATAAAAATTTTACTTTTTCCTCTCTTTCACATGTTGATGATCATTTTTTTGGAATTCTTTCTTAATTTAATTTCATCTACATTGTCTTCACCTTGAAATTTATCTATGTATACTATACTTTTATGTAAAAAATACATCTTTTCAACCCTCATATACCCTTGGGAAAAAATAATTTAAACTTGTGTATTTGAATAATTAATTTAGTATTATTATATGATCATTATGCTTTCTAATTTTTGTGGATATTCTCAAGAATATCTTTTTTATTTAGTAGTTGACACATTCATTAACTTAAATTAGATTTTGGTATGCTTGATAGATAGTTCAACTTCCTTTAACATAATTGTAAGTCACACATAATTATACCATATTTAATTTGATATTCCATTTGAATGATGAGCTCCACCTAGAATAATGTATAAATTAGGCTTAAAAAATCATCAAAATCTATAAATATTTCATAGTAATATATGCATATTTTGATCCATTTATTAGAAACCATTTACTCAACCCAGTAAATAAAAATATATCAATAAAAAAAATTAAGACAAAGAAACTAAAATGAAGAACTTGGTAATCCTTTGTTATATTATTAAAAAAAAATTGCATTTCAATTGGGAGATGTTGACATAATGAACCATTTATTCATATTAACTTCAGTAAAAATACACGTTGTTAATAAAATAATTTATTTAGATCTTTGATATTCAATCATATAAAAATTGCTTGGTAACTTCTTGACATGTAAAATTCAATTGTATAAGTATCCATTAATTCTTGAATATTGTTATCATTGATCCACTAGGAGAATATTGATAGTAACAATTTTGAAATTCCTAGTTGAAATGTTCAAACCACATAGAAAATAGAGATTGCAAGAAAATTATTTGATTTTTCCAAACAACCCAAATGTCTAAGAAATTTTGGCATAATATTATAAAATTAATAAATGACCTTGAGAGTAACAAAGAAACACAACATGTTCCATGGTCCATAATGATCATGAACCTCATATTTGAAGTCTTTATAATTGAAATTGGCTTTATCTCTACACCATGGACCATAAACATGAAGGTTTATGATAGATTGCATTAACCTTAAAAAATGGATCATCATGAGGTTTGTAATATGGTTATGTTTTTATTTCCATAATATTTACTTCTTCTTCCTGAGACCTTAGGTTAGATTTTGAACTTTGAAGAAAAGATGCATATGATCTAGGTTTATAATATATTTAGATTTTCAGTTCTATAATTTCTAGTCCTACAACCTGAAAGCTAAGGTCAAAGTTTGAAATTTGATCTAAGAAGATGCATATAATCTAGTTTTGTAATATGGTTATATTTGTATTTCCATACATTTCTACTCCTCATCTCTGAGTGTCCCATAACTATTTTGGGGAGCACACAAATCTTTTCATGAGGATCAACTTACTATGCAAACATCATGGCTCTACACTCACCACTATACTCACACATGAGTTTCTTTCCAAACATTGACATACTTCTTTTTGGTTCCTATAATGGAAATTCCAACATCAAATTGTGAAAAAAGGCTCCTAATGAAATTTCTAAATAGAAGTTTCAAATAATGTGTATACAAAGATTTCATTTAACATTTAATAGAAATGCGATAGAATATACAAGAGGATCTATTGGAGAAGTAGTTTATATGTACATTATATACTCGTAAGTGGAAATAAGATGCATGAATTCAGCCTAAGGGTTGAAAGGAAAAAATAGGAAAAATAAGAAAAAATGGCAATATATGAATCTATGTGCTAGAAACATATACTTTATCTAATTTCATGAAGGTAGGAGATGTTTATTCATATCAAAGTGGAATAGGTCCTTCCCCATCTTGTCCTCACATTGAAAACACACCAAAAGAAATAGTAGTCATCATGATTAGCCTCTGTTACCAAAAACACGTTGGGAGAATCAGGTTTTGTGCTTCAACAACCCAAGTATGTTTCTCATTGTCAACGGTTGGAAATATCTTTGCATCTAACTAAAGAAAATTGACATTGATAAGATCCACACATATAATAATAAAAAAAAGATAATTTATAAGAGATATATCTCACATAATAGTAGAGACATTTTTGGCACAAGATGCCCTAATATCTAACAAAGATTGAAATAGGATAAATTTTTGAGATAGGGTAGCATAATACTATTATTCTTATGGAAGAATCCACTGCATGCTCTATCTCTAAGAGTCTCAAACATATATATGTACTATTCACTTGTCTTTGCAATAATATCACCTCCTTTATATATACTTTCTCATAATAGAGTAATAAAGGAATAATCATAATGAAGGCCTAATCATCACCAAATATAATCATTGGTACAAGTTTTCCACATGACACAATATGAATATTTTGATATATATATGTGATATAAATTAAAATATTCATCCACTTAAATACATTATAATGTTGTATCTCTAGATACATAACACACCATCACTCTTTGACATGCTTCATCCCCAAAACATGTGAAGAAGAAAAATAGTATGATGGTCAAAGATCATTATATAAATGTGGCACCATGAATAATCATCCATCATTTATAATTAAACTTTTAATTGTTTTAGATTAATGAAACCTAGATCCCATCCTAGTTGGACTACACTGATTCAATCATATTCCTTATCATATTAAGTCCTTTTCTACCATGAATAGCCATTATGTATGCAATCCTATTGATTATTGCAATTTCTCCTTTGATTCCATCTAGACCCATTGTGGTTATCCTATTGATCTCCTATATTACCATTCCTCAATGATCCATGCCTATCATAATGATGTAGATGTCTATTTATTTCATACTTAGATATCACTACAAACTTCTCTAATTCTTCAAGTCATTCTTTGCCATTTATTCAATTGGACTATGAGGAGAATTATGTGTCTCCTCTTTTTTATTCTACAAGCATTATGTCTTTTGTTTTTCTTCTAATCCATTAGAGCACGCTTCAATAGATTCTTAAAATTTATCTTCCTTGACTTTCCTTAGGACTTCACCAAGTGTAATATCATGCATTATAACTTTTTCCCGTATACATAAGCTTCAAGAAATTTTTAAATTGCATGTTGATGTTTGTTGTTCTCAAATATTCTAAAAATGGATAACCAAACATCCAACCATCTATATTGATAGCATGAAAATTTTTGAACAAAAAACAAATTTAAATATATAGACACATACAATTTGATTTTTTTAAATTTCCTTACTTAAATTCGACTATTCTTTTTATATTCTTTTCTTATACCTATAAATATACAAATTTGAATGAGGCAATATCAATTATAATGATTTTATGATCTATAATATGACTTGTATCACATGCACATTTATCCTTAAATCCTTTAATATCTTGATGGAAGACATCCTAATGCACATACACCCTTTCTTTATGTATTATTTCCCTCCATTTTTCATCCTTTTATCTTGTTATGTCTTTTATGTCTTTTAGATATCAAAAAAAATCCTAACATCTATCATAAGCAACACATGAACACATGAATCTATAATAACTTAGGTTGATAAGACTGGACCATGTCAATTTGTAGGGTCAGCAAGGTGACTAGAACTAGTAAGAAATTGACTCATACCTTGACATGAGTGACCCTATATCATCTTCTCCTCCATTTTTCATCCTTTGTCTTGGTAGACTTTCCGGATGTAAAAAGTCCTAACGCCCAACGAAGGGAAATTAGAACACTCAAACGTTTATAGATGTGAGAGAAGGGATTTATTGATTTATGTGTAGAGAATGAATGATGAAGAACTTGGTAAGCTACACAATTTCGAAGAAATCTCCTCCATGTTAGACAAATTATACTAAGCAAGCTACGTAGTAAGAGCGAAGTTTCTGAATTCATTATTTCAACTCTTCATTCTATGATGTATATAATTGTGTCTCTCTTGTAATAAAGTAGGCAAACACATGCAGGCACTGATAAAGAAAAACAAACAAATCTGCAGCAGGATGGAGTAATCATTACAGGATGTTCTCAAATTCCATGAAAAGCTTTGTTAATATGTTTCATGGCGGACCAAGACAAATTTTTGTTTCAAGGAAGAAAGCCCAAGATTTTATTTTAATCCAGTTTAGACTTTGGAAACACGGTGGAAAATTGTAACAATGGTGTCCCCCAGGCGTACAGAATAAGAAGGAAAATGTCTAATTAGTCATCATACAAGTTTAGCTTCCCAACAATGAAGTACAATTTCCTTACACATCTCATATTGCCACGATATTTCAAGTCATGACAACTCAAGACTTTTACTTGAACTCAAAATTTCACGACCATCAACCTCGCTCTTCGCATCCTAATGTGGTAAAAGGATAACAATGGAAATAAACAAGTAAAAATTGTAATTGTAATCCATTTTTTCTGGTGGAGGATTTTATGAATATCATTTTTTTTAAGTATGTTTTGTTTTGATTACGTAAAATCAGGTTTTGAAAGGGTCTGAAACCTTGTACAATAGCATTAAAAAGATACGGCAATAAAAGACCAATACAACTGTGGTGCCCCACCAAACAAACCAAAGAAACAAACCATAGTTCCTACCAAGTGAAACAACAAAACAAAACAAAGGGCAATCAAAATTTCCATTTTTGTCCATCCTTATGAGAATGTAAATTCATATCAAAAGAAGGCGTGGAAGATTTAAATTTCTTTCCCTTAAATGTTGTCCATCCATTCTCCACCTTTCCAGCAGCCTTCTGCCAAGCCAAAGAATCCACAGTAGTGGCAGGAATAGCACCACTACCATTCCTCCGAACGCTCCCAGGAAAAGCCTGGACAACAGCCTGCACAGCCCCAGCAGTCAGGACAACATTAGAACCAGAGACTTTAAGTATGTTTTGTTATTCTATATAGAAGTACAAGTTTGTGTGGGTATCTTTTTAGCTTAGAATCAAAGATCGAGAGATCTTCATTCTATCAAAAAGTCAGGGTATGATCCTAATCTCATCCTATATGATATCGTTAAGGAGTATGAAATGTAATCAAGAAATATTCTATAAACCTCACCAAGGAACTAAAACTTATATATGTGAATTTATGCATTAAAAATGTATACTTAGTTCATCTAATTTCATGAAGTTAGGAGATGCTTATGAACATCAAAGTGGAACACACCCTTCCCCATTCCATCTTTCCACTACAAAAACACCACAAGCAATAGTAGTCATTGTGATCAGCCTTTGTTAGTAGAAACACAATTGGAGAACATTTTTTTCCATTTCAACGAATGAACTGCATTTTCCATTGTCAACGACGAGAAAAATCTTTGTATCTAAAGAATATTGACACTAACAAGATCTGCAAATATACTGGTAGTTTTAAAATATAACTTGTAAGAGATATATCTGATATAATAGTAGAGATGTTGATGGGACAAGTTGCCCTAGTATTTAACAAATATCAAAATACATGATAAAATTTTGAGGTAGGGCAATATAATTCTCCTTTTGGAAGAATTCACTACATGCTCTAGACCTCTCTGATCCAAAACTTATATAATGTACTTTTCATTTGTCTTTGCAATAATATCACCTCCTTTATAACTACTTATTCCTAATAATGCAACCAAGGGATAATCATAATGAAGGCATAATCATCACCTAGTATAATCAATGGTACAACCTTTTCACATGACACAATATGAATATTTCAATTCATACCGTCAATCAACAACCCAACTTTTACAATAGGAGGAGTACCCAATAAGTACCTGACTTACACCGCCTTAATCTTCTCCAAAATTCAACCTTGACTCTCCTCGGTCAAATACTTCATGCCAAATCACATATCACGATGTACAAAACAATTTTCCTACATCGTGTCGTCCCAATATAAGATTTACATGTGATATTTCCAAGAACAATCAAAACCTTTTGACTATCCCAAACATCTTCTGGAATCTTCCTTTCTTGCTTGGCTCGAGCATAAAAATGACAACCCATCAAATCCTTAACGACTAAGACACGTCACCATACCAACTATATTCACCATAGTAACCATACCGGTAACCAATCAAAGATTTACCACTGACAGCTCAAGAACATAAGTTCTTCAACTTGTAACCTCTATTGTCACTAAAATGCTTGCATGTCGATCATCCAAATGAGTTAAAGACACAACTGTGATGTCTTAAGAGTGTATCCATGCTATATCTAAGACTGCTCCACATAATTCCTTCTCAAGCATGATCGCTACCAAAATTTCCATCTGTAGTTGTTCTTCATGTACAGTGCTCACTATACTTAATTGATTTCTACTTACCAATCGAACACTGACCTTATTGATTGTCCTAGTCATTTGATATGACTATGTTTGCATCAATAATAACTAAAATAGAAATCACATTTGACCGCTCACCAAAATCATCAGAATACCAACATATTTTAATAGATATGTGATATCAATTAAAATCTTTATTCACTTAAATACATTATAATATTGTATCTCTAGATACATAACATGTCATCACTCTTTTACATGCTTCATCCCCAAAACATGGAAAGTCATTGTCACATATACACAATACAAGTGTTAAGTGACACCACAAAAATACACATCACATAACACACTTGGCATGTCCATTTAGATATTTACACAATTACAATTGACATACACTTAAGCATTTACAATTACAATTTAAAGCACATTACAAATGAGGTTGTATCTCTTCGTTACACACAACCTTGGCTTCACTTTTGCACATAGGTTTGGTTCTAGTTCTTTGAATCAATTCCATCGTCATTTTCCTACACACGTCAATTCGAACATCATTAGTCCACGAAATCACATACATATAAGATATGTAGAAATAAACATCTTTTGGGCATTAACCATTCACTTAACATCTTCACAAATCCACTTAAGATTTCAATATACCATAAACAATTTAACACTTTCCACATGGAATTATATGCACATGTAAACAATATTCATCAACTAACATTTAATCTTCAATAAGATCACATCTCATCATAATTGAATTCAGCTGCCATTATCCTAATTAATTTTCATAAAGCATATACTCAATTGCATCATCATTGTACAATTCATTTAAGTTAATTAACCATAATGCAGTCCTAAATATATCATAATGTCATCATCATAGAAATCATCTAAATCAATTAATCATAATGTATGTAATAATGTATCATATCATCTTCATCATAAGTACTAAAATCGACATAACATAGAATCCATCATCCAATGATATCAAATCCCTATCATAAAAGTCTAAATGCATCAAATAGTGTATCAAATACTAGGTCTAACATGAAACTAAAAGAAGTGTTATGATGGGCTTGGGGTAGGGCCTCACATATTTTTATGCAGTATGAATTTGAATGATGCCCAAATACATTTTTTCCCCACAAATCAATCATATGAGTGGACTTGACAAAAAATAAGAGCACATAAATATTATGTTGAACATAGAGGGTAAACATGTAATTCAATGTAGTGTAGAAATCAAGGGTACATTAGTCTAGCAAATCACAATAAATCCCATATAGTTTCAAAACTATAAAGAATGTATCTATAATTTTAGCGCTAGAAAAATAGTAACTTATTATCATATACATCCATTCCCAAAAATATATTAGTTGGCATTTATTTTATTTTTCATTATTATTGTTTTGGATAAAAAGAATTAGTTAGCATTTATCATTAATTATTTTAACAATTACTATTATTATTTTTCTTTCTTTGCAAAATTATTTAGTTTATCAAAAAAATTAAAGCAACTTATTGTTCATAGAATCAAATGGTATAAGTGTGAATTTTACCATGAACACTCAGATACACTATTGCAGCAAGTGATTTATTTATAAGTAAATATTCACAATAAAGATACACAAATATCACACTACTTGTAATTTGTACAAGGGATTACAAAAAGTATATTGTTTGATACAATATTAATAATTATACAAAACTTTAAATAAAAAAAAAACGTCCAATGTTGAACATGCAAGTAATATTCTTTGACAACCCATAATAGCAAGCTCCTTTAATCTAGCTGAAGTGCTTACACCATATCTTGAACACAAGATGGTTAAGTATGTATCTTTAAGAGAAGAACCAATATTCACTTGGTAGTATTCGGAATTTTTTAACTCGTCCATAAATTTATAGTACACAAATTTATACACTCACACCATTCATTCTTAAGTGAGCTACAATATTCTCTAATAAACTACAAGAAATAGTGACAAACTTTCCGAGTGTTCTTGGATTTTTCGTTACCTAGAAGTATAATGCATCAAAGAACAATATAAATATCATGTTATTACTAATAAAACTATTATTATTGATATATCTACCTAAGTAGTAGGGATAACACACAATGCAGCTAAGTGAAACATAAACCTTCACTAACCTTTATTGAATTTACTTAACTGTACTCAAATTTGTTACTGACAAACCAAAACTTAAGTCTACACATTACTATATTAAACTTATTTTATTATATTATGTAATATCTATATTTTAATATATGTATTATGTATTAATACCTATATCATAATATTATTGGCTCTCTATATTATTATAAGAAGAATGATTTTAAAAGAAATTTTAGATTAGTCTAAATAAAAGGATCCATAATTTTGAGGAGTAAATATACATTTTAAAAAAAAATTAGCTAATATTAAAATGATAACAATTATAATATAAAAGTGAAATTTAACTTCAATCTTTTCATTTTAAAAGAATCAAACTTAAACATTTATCTCTACTTCCTCGTAATATTATTATACTTTCTAAGTTATAACCTTATTCTTATTAGGAGGAAAAAATTATGTATAGATTAATTCTTATTGAGAGAAAGATTTAAATGTAAGTTTAGATTTTTTTAATCTCTAACTATTATTTTATAATTAAAAAATATAAGAATTAGATACTTTAATTTTAAAATAAAATATTCAATTGAAAAAAAAATTATTTTATTTTTCATTTTATCTAAAAATATTTTTTAATGATAATTTTTATTATTAATTACAAAAAAATGTATTTGAAATAATTATGTAGAAAATAAATTTTAAAAGTTAAAGTTAAAGTAGTGGTTATTTCAAAATTATTGTTTAGTCATTATTATACATCTATAGTTGCATCCCTAAATAGCTACATGAAACACCACATTTTCGAAGGTCCATAATCAAAATCTTTCTCTACGTCATCCCAAATCGTGAGACCATGAGATTGTTGGCAATTTGGCTAAGGGGATATGGTAGGGTTGTCATTAATGGCAACATATAGACATATTTTAGATAGATATAATCATCTATGAAGCATGTATAGTAATAGTTGAAGTTTGGATAAGGAATACTTAGAAAATTGTCTAAGTATAAGGCAGTTTATAGTGAGCAGGCACAAAGATCTATTCAGCGAGGTTTAATGTTGATAGTTAGACTATAGCAAGATTTACTATAGATAGTATGGACATCATTGATGATGTGTACGATTGTGTTAAAGAAGATACTATGTTTTGGTCATGTTTTTCGAGGTTTTCCTAAGACAACTTGTATATCACAGAAACATGGCAAGTTAGAGTATATCGAGTTTTTGGCTAACAAGTTATGTTTTATTATAAAATAATTTATGGATTAGTTTGGGATGACATCCTAGATGTCCATGCTAAACATGACAGAATGAGATATTAAATTTTTGGTAACATGTAATTAAGTTTATGGTCGATTGGACAAAGAGAAAGGTATAAAGGAAGGAACTTTGGTTAAGCAAGGTTGTCAAATGTATTGTAATGATATGATTGACTTATGAGCACTTTGTATGATATGTATAGATGCAAATTTTATGATCAGAGCAGAGCATGACAATTGTATGTGTGATTTTATGCGAGCACCTACAAGGACTAATTAGATATTGAAGATATCAGCAGAAATCAAAGTTTTGTATTTAGATATATGACTTGCGATGTTGTCTATGTATTGTATGTGCAGTGAGAACCTTGTATAAGTAGTAAGCTCCAATTTTTTTATTGTACATTTGACTCCTCACAAGGTCAAAGGATTTTAATAGGGCCTAGTCCTCTCACAAGGAAAGATACACTAGACAGATGTAATAGATTCATCATAGGGTCAATATCTTTCACAAGATATTGTTGATTAGTGGATCATTTTGTGGGTACCATCCCCACCGGGGCTTTCCCTAGTCAACAAAATTTGGTATTATGTGTTTCATTTTGTTAAGCTAGGTTTTACTTTTGAGCACTTTATTGTATGCAAGTATAAAAGTGGTAAATGATATCCATAGTTGGGCAAAAAGTTGTTTAAGCTATATAACTGGTTCACCCCCCCCCCCCCTTCTCAGTTATACCAAGGGATATTTACTTTCTAACAATTGGTATCAGAGCATCGTGTCCTCGAGGGATAAGCCTAACAACTTGAAGGAGATCACTATGGATTCGGGGTATATTCAAAAAACTCTTGAGGGAACTCTTGAAGAATTGGATCAAGCAAATCAGGAAAGAGAAAGATTAAAGAACAAGTTGAGAGATGCACAAGATTGCATTTAGAAGTTAAAATATCATCTTGAACACTCAAGGTAGAAGAGGAAAGAGCTACATGATCATATCAAAGTTTGTGAGTCGGCTACAAAACTTAAGGAAGAGAATAAAGTCTTAAGACATGAACTTGATATCATTACACAGAAGACAAGAAAGACACCTAAAGAGCTAAAAATGGATATGGAATTGAGATCTGAGAATGCAGATCTAAAATTGCAACTTACAAAGGTGACATCTGAACTTGAAGACTCTAGATTAATTTTTTTAGAGCTTGAGAAGTACAATTGTATCATCAAAGAAGAACTTATACAAGCAAAGAAACATATTGAGAAGTTACATTCAAGTACAAAAAAGCTTGATGAATAGATCATGGCACAAAGACCTAAAGGAGATAGGATAGGAATCAGTTACTAAGAAGGAGAATCATCAAAGAAATCTTAAATAACTAAATATCTTGAAGAAAAGAAAAAACATACTCTAGCACCAAATTGCATAAAGAATGAACCTATTCTAATTGAAGAACCTATTCAAACACCAGATCCAGTAAAGAAATCAAAAGATCAAATTGAACCACCTAGAAGTCAATTCAATGGAAAGTGTTTTTTATGCAATGAAGTTGGACATATGAAGAAGGACTGCACAAGTAAGTATTCTAAACCCTTTTTTGGTTATTGTCATAATTGTTCTAATTTTGGACATAGAGCTAGAGAATGTAAGAAACCTAGATATGATAGTAGAATGCATAAAGGAACTAACATGACATGAAGGAGACAAATGGAGGAAATCAATAGACATATTATGTGTTACAAATGCAGCAACTTTGGACACATTGATAAATAGTCCAGACTTGAGATCAACCGGTTTGGAACTAGACAAGGAAACAGAGTTTTGGCATGTAATGTTTGCAATAAGTTGGGACATACAACAAGATTTTACAGATTCAATGGAAATAGAAAACCACAAGATAGAAGATCACCAGATCCTAGAAGAAACATGAACAACAATGAAAGGAATGATCAAAATATGAATAGGAATCAAGTGGATGTCATTAAGAAGACCTTTGTGGAGGCAAATTTACCTACAAGTTCAAATATTTGGGTTGAAAAGAAGAAGGATACATCAGAGGATAAGAAGACAGAAGATTCACCTAGAGAAAAGAAGAACACATCAGATCCTGATGAGAAGTGCACCTTGAACTAAATGATATTGCACCTTATAGGGGTAAGCATATCAGAATATCACTAAACCCCTAATCAGTGGAATGAAGTTTCACGCAGTTGGGTACACCTTGGAATGGACTAAAGGAAGCTACAGTTAACTGTGCAGAAAATAATATTCAGTTATGTGACCACACCAAAGGATTGAAGGCTATTGGCTTAAGAAAACATTTTTTTTTAATATGTTTGAGAAATTAATGCAGGTTCAAATTTTTGGTAAATATAAGGTTTTTGATTGATGGATTTACTCACCATTTGCACTTAGAGAGTTTGAGAGCACAAAGGATTTGAAGATTTCAAGTTTAGTTGAAGCAATTTTGAGTGTGTTATCATCAAACCCTAGCAAGAGAAAAGAAAGATATTTATCATTCTCACGAGATTAACCTAGTTACTAATCAGATTGGATATTTAGTTGTTAAAATGGAAAATCAAGTAGTTGGAGATATTAGGAATGAGCCTAGACACATTGTCAAGAAAAGAGCTATTACTCCATTTTTGGATGATCCAGTGGGAGCCTTCTTGCAAATTCCTAGTGATGTAATATACGTAGAAGATACTTGAACATACATACATTGCAAAATTGAATCAATGGGGTATAATGAGATATATGAGGATATGGATAAAGTTTAGAACCTACATGATGGGACATACAAACAAGATTTTGAAAATTTAGGGAAGACTGACCTAATGAAGCAGATCTTTCATGTTGGTTTTGACAATGGGGAATGGATAATAATTATTCTAAGTAGGTTCCATAATGATAAACTCTAGATTGGGGATCAACCTATAGAGATAAAAGATGAAATTATCCATAAACTAACTAGCATAAGCATGACTAGAATCAACCATGTATCAGAAAAACAAGTTAAGAAGATTGTGGAAAAGAACACAGAGGAAGAGTATGATGGAAGAGGCATGAGAGTTCACACAATAAAGAAAAAAAATGTGAGATTGTTGAGAAAGATCTTAGGTTATAATATGGTTTACACCTCAAGATCTAATTCTATTTATGCGAGGTTTGTTCATGCAGCCTATAAGATAGTAATTGATAGGGAAGATGTAAATATTTGTGAGATATTCAGAAATTAACTGACTGATAATGTTAGGAGGATCAAACAAGATAAGTATACAACATTTAGACTTGGATCATATCTTGTATATCTATTTTTTTATCTTACCATAATATTTCCTATAATGCCTCATCTGAATGGGATTCAAATAGATGCACAATGGAGAAAGTTGGTAACTATTATAGAAGGCAACCTAAGGAGATAATTGAAACTGACATTACAAGAATGATGAAATCATTTCAGAATCAGATGAAACAAAGATTCATATAGTTTCACCCTCTATAGTTGATAAGTATAAGAATGAAAATTTTCATCATGGTCAAGACTGATAACACATGTTTAGAGATAGTTGAGCCTAGAATTCACTTTATCAACAAAAGAGAAAAAACTAAAAAATAGCATATTTTCATTTAGAACCAACTATAACTTGAGTGCTAGCATTTTAAATGCAACTTGAATGGTCCAACACTATAGCCCCTTTCCCCACCCCTTCGCCCCTCTAGGGGTGGGTGGGATTCCAAGATCAAATAAGGATATATGTATTGCATTATATCCATAGTATGAACACCTAATCTAGGTAAGAATTTATATAGGAATTGTCTTCATCTTGCTCAATCAAGGCTAGAATTTATCAAATAGATTTTGAAATACCTCAAGTATTTCCTATGTAAGTGTTAAGTTTTGAACTAGAATAGCTCATAACATGCATAACATATATCTAAGCACACTAATAACAAATTGACATAATTATGCTTAATATATTCATGGATGAATAATAACGAAGATTTGATCAAGTTTTTATTCAATGATATTTTCATCTGACATTTGGGGATTCACGAAGGCTGTGAATGAATGTTGTGAGGAGCTCTAGGTCGGGCTAGGACCTTCGTGCCCTATCCGCTCTTTATTTTCTCTATTTATTTTTTTTAAATGTGAGTGTTTGTAGGGTGAGGTTAAGCATTTGGTGGGTGGTGTTTTCATTTTTGCAGTGTGTGGGGTTCAGGGTCTCTATTTGTTGCTAACTTGTGTAGGGTTCTGCTCTAAAGGTTTTTTTCTAGGGGTGGGGGAGTTTACTGTTAGATTTGGTGAGGAAAATTTTTGATGATATGGTTTTTCTCCCAGTTTTTTCTTAATGGGGGATCCTTCCATCTCAAAATTTCTAGTGGTCATTGGCTCTAAGTCACATCTTGAGTCTTCTTCTAGAATGCATGCACCACAGTCTGATTCATTTTATATAGGGGAAATTTCTAAATTACAAAAGGTGAATGGTTGTCTTCCTCATAGCCATGATTATTCAATCCTGGTAATCCCTCTTGAATTGGTTATGGAGGATGTGGATTTTTTGGAGCCGACATACATTGATTTGTAAATTCCTTAGTATCTACATTTCTTTGTCAGCGCTTGAGGCATGGTTCCGTCGTACATGGCAGGTTGAAGGTGATTTGGAGATCATGCTAGCTACAAATAGCTATTTCTTGGTGGTCTTTACAAACATGGTAGATAGGAATTAGGTTTTTGAGGGAGGACCTTGTTTTTATAACCAAGTGGGATTGTTTGTCAAACCCTAGTGTGTGGGATTTAATTTAGTAGAAGAGATGCCTTCAAAGGTTCCTATGTGAATCTCTTTTCCATGAATCTCTCTCAAATTTTGGCGAGAAGATATTTTGAAACAGATTTCTTCTTTGCTTGGTAAGCCTATTGCAATTTCTTAGAAAAGACAAGATAAAAAGGTAATTTATTTCGCCCGCATATATGTTGATATTGACTTAAATAATCCATTGCCAAATTCTTTTGAAATTTGTTTGGGCTCAACTTCATGGATCCAACAGCTTGATTATGAGTCTCTCCCTTTTTGTTGCCAGGTTTTCCATGAGTATGGTCATCTCCAACGTCAATGCCCTCAAGTTACTAAGAGTGATGGTACTTATGTTGGTGATTCTCCCCCTTCTTCAGTTCCAAAGGCAGATAAAGGAGATAAGGGTAAGGCCCATATGAAATAAAATGACCTAGATAAGGATGGTTTCATGTATGTTAAAAACCTCATGCCAAGTGGAGAGGGCAAAAAAGATCCTTTAAGGATAGACAACCTGATAAAAACTTTAATCATTTTGAGGTTTGGACACTATGGCCCTAGAGGAAGGGATTTCAATTGAATTTTCTTCTGGGGTGGATATAATAGGTAAGGATATTATGCATGAGAAAAAGCTCCCTATTTTGAGTCAGCATGTCAGTCCACCACAGGATGGTTCTACTATCCTTGCATCAGGAGTTCCATGTGCTCCAATTGATTTACAAGGTGACATTATCTTGGCAAATTTGGCTAAGGAGGTGCAGATGGTTGGAAAAAGGAAAGGCTCATTGTTTGGTTTGGGTCTACAGAAAATCCCTCATAAGAAAGCTTCAGTTGATAATTCCTTTAGAGGTGGTCATAAAAAGGATCAAGAGAAGATTAAATATGTTGAGGATTTTTTAGTGGAATTGGGAGTGTCAAGCCCATTGATCTTCACTTCTCCCAATCTTCTCAATGATTGTTCTTTCCTAGAATATTAGGGGGTTGAATAGCATCCATCGAAAAAAGGCTATTCATGATTTTGTTGCAGTTCATTCTCCAGATATTTTTTGTGGTCAAGGGACTAAGGTTTATGTTGATGACATACTTCACTATGCTTCTTGTATTTGGTATTGGGGGTAGTGTCATTGCATTTGTTTCTCAGGATAATTCTAGAAGTTTGGCTCTTTTTGGGGATCCACGCAAGATTTCTCCTCTTTGGTGGATGTCTAGTCATTCTTCTATCTCCATGATTGCTTCTCCTTTGGATTCTAGTGAGACTACTCTTATTAAAAAGGTTTATTCTCATATTGACATCTATGGTCAAATTCATCTTTGGGCTCACATAAGGTATGTCTAGTCATGTGCACCTTATCTTCCTTGGATCTTAGTTGGTGATTTTAATTCTGTGTTGAGTTTGGAGGGGAAGAGAGGGGAGGTGCTTAGGTTAGGTCCAACCTCTAATCTTTTTTGAACTTAGGTGGATTCTATTGCTTTGGTGGATTTAAATCCTTCTAATGGGATTTTCACTTGGAACCATAGACGAAGTGGATAGAAGGCAATTTATGAACATCTTGATAGGTTTCGTGTCTCTTGTGTCTGGGTAGGTGGCGTCTTGGTCACTAGTTCTAAAATTCTTGTCTGGAGAGGTTCTGATCACTAGCCAATTAAATTATTTGCTTCTTCTTTTTTTGGTCCTAAGAATCCTCCTTTTAAATTTTAACTTATGTGGCTTCGAGAATCTTTGTTGCATGATTTAGTAGCTAAGTGGTGGAGAGAGGGTGGCCCTCCATATGGCACAGTGATGTTTGTCTTTGAGAAGAAACATAAATATGTCAAATGTCACCTTAAGAGATGGAATATGTCATTTTTTGGTAACCTTCAGTCAAGGAAGAGGAATGCTCTTGACCATCTTGCAGTGATTACTCACCAAATTTGGGATTCTGGATTATCAAATGATATTGGAAAATTTGAATCCCAGGCCATGCAAGATACAGAGGAATGGGAACTCTGGGATTAGATTTATTGGAAATAGAAGGCTTGAGTTGATTGTCTGGAAGAAGGGGATCAAAATAGTGCTTTATTTCATCATTATGTTCAGGATCGTTGTAATAAGGGGTATATTTCCTCTCTAGTTACCTCTAAAGGGCTTCAAATCTCTTCTTTTTCATCTATGACTCATGAGGCCCGTCATTTTTGTTCTTCTCTTTTTACTAGAGATTCCCCTCCTATAGTTGCGAAGGAGGATTTCATCCTTTCTTGCATTCCCTCTCTTACCATTGATGCGATGAATGATTCTCTCCTCTGTCTGATTCTAATGCATGAGTTAGAAGAGGTTGTTTTGGGGATGAACAAAGGTAAAGCTCTAAGCCCAGATGAGTTCCCTGTGGAATTGTTTCAAGAATTCTGGGACATTATTAATCTAGATCTTTTGGAGGTTGGTAGGGAATATCTTTGTAATAAGAAGATGCGTTGTGCCTTGAATTCTATCTTCATAACTCTCAATCCCAAGAAGGAAGGTGCAGACAAACTTGAATTTTTTCATCCTATTGCTCTTTGTAATGTGGGGTACAAGATTATCACTAAACTGATTGCAAAGAGGCTCAAAAGTTGTCTTCCTGTGCTGATCTTTGAGGAACAAGGGGGTTTTTTGGTTGGTAAATAGATTCTAGATGGGGTGGTTGTGGCTCCTGAGGTTATTCACTCTATGGAAACTTCAAGCGAGAGATCTATGTTCATTAAATTGGACATGGACAAGGCTATGACAGAGTCAATTGGAGTTTTCTTCAAAAAATTCTCTTAGCCTTTGGTTTTAGTTCAGAATGGGTGACTTGGAATATGAGTTGTGTTAAGTTTCACCTTCTTTTTCTTTTATTGTGAAAGGTGAAGTTTCAAAACCTTTCGGTGCTTTCAGAGGCCTTCACCAAGGGGATCCCCTTTCACCCTACCTATTCATTATTTTGGCAGAGGGTCTGGGTCATTTTATTAATTTTTGAGTTTCTCAAGGTTTGATTCATGGGTGACATTTAGGTAATGGATTTCCTCAACTCTCACATCTTGAGTTTTTCAATGATATGTCTCTTATGTGATTCGCTCATATTCAGTAAGTTGAGTCTTTTAGGCAAGCCTTGGATGTTTATCTTGCAGCTTCAGGTCAAAAAGTCAATAATCATAAATCCTCCATTTTATTCTTCAATACTCATGTGGCTATTCAAAGGCATATTGCTACCATTCTATGGTTTCAGATTGGTTCTCTTCCCTTTGTTTATTTGGGCATTCCTCTTATGATTGGTAGACATCCTAGATCCTCTTGGCATATTTTTATTGAAAAGCTACGTAAGAAGGTTAATCATTGGACTCGATGTTGCTTATCTACTATTGCTTGCTTGAATCTTTTAAAGTCGGTTATTCAATATCTTCCTATATATAGGTGTTTTATTTAGGCTTCTCCATGCATTTTCTTCAAGAATTCAGCACCTCTCTTGTCAATTTCTTTGGAGTGGGAATTTATCGACGTTTAAATGGAGCCTAGTTAAGTGGGCAACTGTGTGTAGACCTAAGAATGAGGGTGGCCTTGTCTTATGTTTTTCTATTTTAAATGGGAAAGTTCTTACTGCTAAATTATATTAATGTTGGTGTTCTAACCAGAATCATTTTGGGCTTGTATTATCACCCATCAATATCTTCTAGGTGTTAATGTGTTTGATGTTCCCTATTTTCCTTTGAAGGGAAGAGGTTCGGTGATCTAGAACACATTGAAACTTGGGGATCATTTATCCAAGAATGGTCTCTTTTGGATCTATTATATGGGATCTCAAGATATTTTTTGGCTTGACTCTTGAGATGGTCATCTTTCCATCCTTTCTACTCATCCTCATATGCAGGCCCTTTGTGATACCTTTACTGTTGCTAGCTAAGGCACTATTGACCACTATAAGATTGCCCATTCTTGTGGGTTAGCATTTCATTTTCATTAGAAACATCCTTTTGAATGGCCTCGTGGAAGATCTAAGGAAGACAGGAAGATGTTGGCTCAAATTCTGGAGTCTCAGGAATGTACTACCTTGGCTAGGAATGATGTTTTGGCTTGGGCCAGCAGTGATTTTTTGGAAAGTTTTTTGTTTCTACAAATTATGATGAGCTGGTGCGGAATACGTTTGGGGACATTCAAGTTCCTTGGTGGAAACAAGTTTGGTATAAGTTCTCATGTCCTAAGTGCAATTTTTTCATGTGGTTGGTAGTCCACAAATGATTTCTTACTTGGGATAATAAATGCAAATGTGGCTTTCAAGGCCCCTCCATGTGGATGGTGTCGTAATAGTGAGGAAACTATCTCTCATCTCTTTTTTCCAGTGCTCCTTCATTAGACATATTTGGCACTTTTGGTGGGAATTGTGGAATCAAGCTTGATGGAAACCCCTTCTTTGGCTGAGTTTTTTGTTCGATGGGGCAAGGCTCTTGTCAAGTCTTCTTTTCTTAAAGTTGCTTGGAGTCTTTCCCCTTCTTTTATTATTTGGCATATCTGGCTAGAGAGAAATCATCATATTTTTCAAGATGTGTTGTTGGAGGCTCACCACTTATGATGGAAAATTCTCCATTCTTTGGGCAAAACTGTTTCGGCTAAATGTGACCTAATGGAGGTTGTGGATCCTAGTGATATTATTCTCTTAATCGCCTTCGTATTCCTCCTCCACAAGGATAGATCATGATAAATAGATGCAGAAAGCACCTTTGGAAGATAAATAGGATGGGAGGTGGAGTCCTCTAGAGGGCATTTTAAAAATCAACACGAACGGGTCATCTCGAGAAAACTCAAGTCTTATGGGTATTGGGGGAGTTGGTAGAGATAGCCTAGGGATTGTTCAATTTATTTTTTTTGTTTATAAAGGTCATTATACTAAAAATTTGATGGAGGCTATTACTATTTTGTATGTTGTGGAGCGTGATTGTTCTCTTGGTTGGAGAAGGCTTATTTGTTAATCAGATTCGCAGGTGGTGGTGGACATGTTGACTTGGAAGCATGCTGAAGATATTAGTTGGCAATTAGTTTTGGTTGTTAACTAGATTCTTAATTTATGTGTTTCTTTGGACTCTGTTAGTTTCACTCATATCCCTAGGGAGTGGAATGGAGTGGTTGATTATCTTGCCAAATGGGATTCTGATCACATGCATGATAGGAATATTGTGGATAGGGTTCAATTGCGTCTGGGCTTGTCTCAGCAGTTAGATCACTTAATGGATTTGGATAGAGTTGTTTGATTCATGTTCTTTGTACTTCTTTCTCATTGATAAATTCCACCCCTCTTTTATTAAACAGATTGAAACAATTATTCATCCTAGGAAACCCCTTCAACCTGAGGGGTAAAACCCATCCACACCTAAAATATATCATTTATTGAATAAAAAAAGATTTGATACAAAGCTCACAAGATTTTCTCAAAAGAATAACTTCTTCACTAGTACTGTACTTCTTTAACAAATACTAGTAGAATTTTAAAGTCACACTCGACATCTACAATATACAAAAATCCTTTTATAAATCAACAAAACTCCAACCCAGCAAAATTTGCTTCACCTAATAACACATAACAATATTAATTAAGAAATCTAATCAGCCCGATAATATCAGTAGGCAAAAACAGTTCTCAAACCAGTGTCCTCATTAATGAATCATCACAAAGACTTTCTCTACAATAAAATCACCAATACATGAAAAAAAAAAAACTTCTATTGAAACAAGACTCAACCAAGAGAATGTCAATTGTAGAGGTATACCGACAGTCCACACTTGATACACAATAAAGACTTGATGGTGGTTACGTTGCATGTCATTTCGTGATCCATTGATCATAAAGAGCCACATGGTCCAAATATTAATCAAAGTACTAGTACATTTGGGCCATTTTTCTGGCAGTCGTTCGTCATAATTCCAACTCTCTGTCGTTGGACTGTCGACATTAGAGGTCGTTGAAGACTTTGCATTGGAAATTCCGATGTTTCTTTCCTGCATCGGCATTCCGAGTCCAACATCATCACAGAATCGAGAGGATGTTTCAACCGAGGATGTTGTATGATTAACAGTTAATGCGTCGGTGAAATTTTCATCATCGGCAGAATTTCAACACAATCCGTCGCAATTCTGACTCTGTTGAGAAGATGCACAACCGACGGCCACACTGCTGGACACACAGCATCAATGTCGTATGTGCAACTCATTTCCATCGGAAGGCGGAGGCCCCTCAGGAACTACATTCGACGAGGATATTTTTGCATATACAACATCCTCATTGGTGCAAGTTCACTGGGCATCGGAATGCCGATGACGTATTCAATTTTTTTAAAAATGAGTCATTAGGAATCATCCGGTTGTGGGCTTGACCTATCCTATTAGGTCAACATCTCCATTCGATAGTGGTTCATATGGGTGGGCTTGACATATTCGGCAGCGGCTAAATAGTCGAAAATTTGCACTCTTGGAATAGGCACCGCCGACCGTATTCCTGCATAATCGTACTGCTGCAGATATCCTTGGAGAGCACGGCTGTGACTATCATTTTAATTACTAGCAATCGCACTTTAGTGTGCAATGGGTACGCCGTAGAATTATGGAAAGGTCATTTATGTATTTGTCCCTTTATTTTTCACTCCCTCTCATCCTCTCTAGATTTCCTTATCTTTGTATCAATATATCTCATCATCTATGTATCTTTATATCTCTTCCTCTCTATCTCCCCCTATTATTGTCTCTACATGTATCTCTCATCCTACCATTCCTTTGTCCATCACCCTCTTCCTATACCTTCTAATCTCTACATCTCTATATTTCTTCTCCCATCTCTCCCTCTATATCTATCTCTATCTTTTCATCTCTCTATCACTATATATCTCCCCCTTTCTACCTCTCTCTATCACTTTCTACCTCTATTTTATCTTAATATCTCTCCCTCTCTCATTCACTGGATTCTTTATATATCTTAATGTCTTTCTAATTGATCCTGTGTTGATTTTTCATGTCAGAGAAATGGAAGTTGTTTCATATATTATGATGTCTATTCATTCAAGATAAGGAAGTCATTCTACTCTTTATAGAGCTTGTGCATCACATGTATTCTATCTACTAGGGCAACAAATCACAAACTTTATTTTCATTTTCATCTTGTGTTGGACGTTTCCTGCACTTTTCTCCTTCACATGTGATCTCACATAATACTATAATTGCAGGATATACATTAAATGCATTTTATGGATAAGATTTTTAAAAGTTTCAAATAAATGCAAGTGGCAACTGTAAATCCAGTCTCTGCAACCTCTGCAAGCATCCTCCCTACCTATGTGACAATGTGAGTTTTTTAATAGGGTATGGTCATTCATCAGAGTATAAATAATAGAGGAATTTTGTATATGTTGCAGTTGTAATTGCCCTGGCAGACACATCTGTAAAATTTGTAAGTGTGTAAAATGAACATGAACTGTTTGACAAAATGCCTCTAAAAATTGCTTGCTAGAAGGCTGTATAAAATGTGGAAGCATACATAAGGCACCTAAGTTGTTTGACAAAATACCTCAAAGAAACATGTTCATGTGGAATGCCTCAAACGTAATACACAAGTAATTAGAAATGGTGCAACTAATGATGAAAAATCAAAGATGGGTCTATATTTCTTTTATTCCTTTGAGACAATTAGATTTATGGCCTTTGTAATTCAAAGGTAATTTTAATTTTATTCCAATAATAAATCAGAATTTTATCATAACATATTTTAAATAATTTGATTTGTTCCAATAAAATAAATATATATGTGTAAGTTTTAGATAGTATCTTCAAAACATCTAATAGATTTCTAATTGTAAATTAAAAAAATATTATAATAAACATTAATATTTCTAAATTGTATTTATGTTAGTTTACATCTATGATTTAACAATTATTTTAATCAATTAACAATAATTAAATATGTTATAAAAATAGTTAATAGATACATATATTTTAGTCTTATTAGGTAAGATAACACTTCAATCATATGACTAAATCTAGCTAATCTTTAAAATGAATTTCAAGGGGGAAATTATAATTAAACACAACTTACTTAAAACAACACCAAAGCCTAACATTATTATATTGTCAATAATAAAAGTGTTTAACTACAGGGTTCATAGTCAATATCAAATATTCTTAGATAGGTTATGTAGCCGAGATGTAGAATTTTTATCTTGATGTAGGTTAACCTTGGTCTCAAAGGAATTTTGTCTTTTTTTTCAGGAAGGACTATCATTTGGATGTTCAACACATATACTTGACATAGTAGGAGGATAAGAAACTCCACTTCAATTGTACAAATGATGTAATCCTTGTCTAATCACCATTCTATGTATAATTCATGATTTTAAAAAAAGCAATCTAGAGTTTTTTTTGAAACATGGGTATGCCTACGTAAAATATGTACAAATCTCAATAGGTATCGAGCCGTGGGTATGCCTATGAAAAATTCGTATTTTAACAAATCTCGACAATTGTCGAGTCGTGGGTATGCCCATGTAAATTTTTGTATAAGGTCAGGACCTATGGTCCCAGGCAAGGCTGGAGGTTTTCTCAGCCCTACTCTTTCCTACCAGCGCCTACAGTGAGTGGGGTCACATTGTAATATAACTATTTATATTAATAAAAAATGTCTAGGGCTTCGGCCTTTTACCGATCAAAAAAAAAAAAAAACACCAAAGCCTAACATAAATATTACATCTTGATGTTTATATGACATCATGACACTAAATATTAGGCTACTATTTCTTGTTCACACTTGACATTTTTAGGTTTGCTCAAATTGTTATACGATCTAGAATGAGCCATTTTTTTTGGATTTTCTTGAAACCTTAAATCAATCAAGCCAAATTATACTACACCATAATTTTAAAAGGCATCCCATACCTTTTTGTAATACTAATAAAATTTTAGTAAAAGAATATTTTTAATTTTAATATTTATTGATAAAACAAATGATAAAAATGTATGTGTTATAATTGTAATATTTTGTTTAAATGGATTGTTTGTAAGATGAAAACAAGGTAAGTTTTTGCATGTTATTTTTCTTATAATAATGATATCATTTTTATGAATTTTTCTTTTTAATTCATTTTATATCTCATCTTTTTCATTATTAAATTTGATTTAAAGAATTTAGTTTGTTATAATTTAATAATATAAATTATATTTAGTTTAGAAAAATATATTTTATTATATTTTAACATTGCAAAATATATTATATATTAATTATATGAAATATTATCTTTTTATGTAATAATTTATTAAATATAATCTACAGTAATAAATCTAACTATTGTAGATTTCTTAAATATAGTGTAAATACATAGAAATACAAAACATTCAAAGATTTTGAGAATATTTTTTTGGGTGTTGTTAAACTCACCTTCAACATAAATGATGATGACATTATCATTTTAAAGAAATTAATGTCCCCTTATCTAATTAAAATTTAGGACCCACACTATACATAATGATTTAATTTTGTTAAAGGAAATAATATTAGAAAAGGAGAATTATTTGCACATTATTTTTTAAATAATGTTAGATTTAATTATTTATATTTTAATTTGGTGTTTTTTTTAAGATTTTGATTTTGGTCGGCATCATTATTGTAATACAAAATTTGTTTAAATTGTGTTGTGTTAGCTAGCGTGCAATATTTAGACATTTATTCTAACAACTTGTATTCACTAAACAAGTCACCTATTTATGTGACATTTCAAGAAACAAATAAAAAGAGAAACATTGGTAGAAACCTTAAGATAAATAGTGTTTTGCAATGAATGGTTCTTTATATAAAATGGAGCACTCACATTTTCCCTACGATTGGGCCAAAACGTCTTGACATTGAGCAAGCAACTATATGACTGCACACGCAGTGGCCAAGGGCATTGCCTAACTCATAATAAGAATTGCTATGACTCAAATTAGATTATACCAAAATAAAACATATAATTAACAAAAAAAGAACGGCCACTACGCAAAACAAAGATTACAAAAAAAGATAATTTGAACAGCAATAGATGTGGAAAAAATGTGGAGGATGGATTGAATGTCAGCGAAATCAAGCTGTCAACAACACTGTCACAAGAAATGTAGAGAAGTGCGTTTAGAGGCTAGTATACGTGGTATGTTTTGACAGTACTCCACAAACTTCTTACCTTGAGCTACGCAGCAAAAAGCTTGAGAAAATTATTTGCAGGTGCCATGAAGAAGCAACAACACAGACTGAGCAGGAAAGACATAAAAAACGGTCTAGAAAATTAACCTGATTGACGCGGCCATCTTTTAAGCCACAAGTTAAAGACTATTTTGTAATTAAATGTAGTTTTCACTTTTTTGGTTTCCACGTGTTTAGTCTCTGCTTCCACACTTTGCATACATACTCATGGACGTGGCACTTTGGGAATACTTCACGTGCCTTGTCTCTGCTTCCATGTTTTGCATTCATCTCTGAGATGGAAAATGATTCACATTCTTTATCTTTTGTTTCACCATTTTCTTTTTCGGCAAGCGACTTTAGCAAGCAGCTGCCTTTCTTTCCATGGTGACTTAACTGGCAAGCGAGATTTGAAGGCAAATCTCATCACAAAGGCCATAGCTGGCTTGTAAATCGAAGAAATTTACTATAATTCTCACGATAATAAGAGTTGTAACCACTTTCACTATCCTGACGACAGAGATACAACAACAATCATTTTATCATACACATGAGAAACCATGGTAGTTACAAATTTGTAACAACCATGATTGTCATAATCACCAAAGATCACAAGGAATGCTAATCTGTGGAGAAAAATGGTGGGTATTGAGTTACCTTCAGGTAAAAGAGTGCCAGCAATAAGATTTGTATGCTGCAGACTTTACAAGTTTTTATTACTATGTCTGGTCTGTAGTACTTTTGCCTATGATGTTGTACTTGCAGATGGGTCTAATAATGGAAAGGTGGAGCTAGGATGTGTTCTCAGACCTTCAGAGCAGCTCATGTTGTGGTACTCTAGAAAGAAAAAGTTCGGTTTGGGTTTTCATCCAAGTGGAAATGATGGATTGTATGTATTGGGCATTGCATATAGTGACATTAAAGACCCAGTTTTGGTGTGGACTGCAGGTGGTGGTATCCAGATTGGTGTGCAGAGTGAGATCCATTTAGGCAACGATGGGAATCTTGTACTCCAGGATGAAATTGGCAGAGTTCTTTGGCAAAGCAATACAGGGAATTCAGGTGTGGTATCTGCTGTTTTGGAGAACAATGGTAACTTTGTATTGAAGAATGGGCATTCTACTATTGTCTGGGATACTTTCACAAACCCCACAGATACCCTTTTGGTTGGTCAGAAGTTGGCTGTGGGAAGAAGGTTGGAGTTATATCCCTATTCATTTTCTTTGGAACCATTTGGTAATCTCACGCTCAAATGGAAGGGCAACATCACGTATTGGAATGTAGGCGCTTCAGAATCTTCACAGACACTTAGTGCATCTCTCAGTAGTGAAGGATTGTTTACCATCTCCAATTCATCAGGTATGTGTGTCGGGCAAAAAACTTATTCGGTCAAAAGTCGTTACACTTTTATTGTTCAATATCTCTAGCGGATCAGGTATATAATGCTAAAACTTATAAATGCTTATTTGTTATATATCTCCAGTGGTCAGATTTTTAGCGCTAAAAACTTTTGTGAGCAATTGATCAGTAATTGAAACAAATGGAGGCATAGGATGGGAGGATTAACGAAAATGCCCAGTACTGGAAGTGGCTACTTGATGCCAAACACAGGAGCTCCTGGGAATCGGGATAGGAAGCTCATCAACCAGCAAGGGATGGGAGTCTGAGGAGTTTGGTGAGCTGATAGTCAGTGTCAGGAATGTCGACGCCACTTGTAGTGCAGACGAGGAGGTGGGTAATCTTAGATTTGGGCTGACCCCATTCTTGACACAGAAAAGGTGGGCATTTTTTCAGAGAAATTTATCTGTAATGGCGAAAAGGCATAGCAGCACCGACCCCTAGGATTTCCTCTCTTGCAAGTTTTCTGCATTAGTCTACGCCATTGAAATTCTGAACTTTCGCTTGCAACACAAGCAAACTTCGTGACTTGTTCTCATGAAGAGTTTTGAGAATATATATCGGGTCAATGCATCAGATTGTATCAATGAATTGAATCGGCCACGTGTAAAGTGTAAAGTGGGCAGGTGTAAAGTGGGGAGGTCGATCAGATTTTTTGGATGGTCAGGCAGGATGGACGGCCAACAAGCTCCCAATGGTAGTCATTGGGCTCTCGGCCACTTCCAGTCGTTGATTGTCAAAATCAGGTCGGGGCTTTCCAAAATGGAAACGCCTACGGCGTAAAAATTTACTTTTACTTTAAAAATGCAGTCCCATTTTACGGTATTCGCTAAATCGTAAACTAAAACTAAAATACATAAGGGAAGTTTGAAAAGGTAAACGATGGGGCTAGATTTTTTTTTAAATTAAAATTAATTTAAAATTTTCTTTATATTTTAAAATTTTGTTTGATAGCTTACTTTCTATTGAAATAATTTATTAATTTATAAATTAATTATTAAAAATATATTAATTAGTTAATTTTACTATTAAAAATTAATATATGTTTACTAACTAACATATCTTTAGTAATTAATTTATAGATTAATAAATTAATTATTAAAGATATATAATTTAGTTAATTTTACTATTAAAAAATTAATACACATGTTCAATATATATATGCAAATATATACTTATAATATAAAAAAAATTAAATTTAAATATTTTAAAATCTTAAATACTATATGCATATATTCATATATCAATATAAAAGATTGAAAATATATCTTTGTGAATCATAAATATGTACAATTAAACATTTCTATACAAAGCAATATATCAAAATGTTAAGAAAAAATTAATTAAAATATTAAAACTTAAAAATAATTTTAAAATAATAGTAAAAAATATTATATATAAAATTCTTTCCATAAGAACAAAATAAACTTAAAAATTACAAACGCTTGTATATAATATAAATTTATAGTAATTTAATAAATATATTTATATTAATTTTATAAATAAAAAATCTATAAATATATTTATATAATATTTATTAATATATAACATGTGAGGGCATAAAATTGTGAGCTTTTAATTGTATGGATTAAAGAATGAAAACCAAACATTAATGTATGTAGGAATTCAAAAGAATACTTTTATTAGCCACATAAAACTTTTATTAGCCACAATTCTCTGAATTCAAAAGAATAGAATTCCAACAATCTATTTTAGAGGGGCACAAATAATAATAATATACCACAAATGTGTATTCTTTTATAAGTAGAATATAAGTAAGAACATTTATTTTTTAATATTTATTATTAATTATAAATATAAATATAAATATATTTATAGATTTTTTGTTTATATTATTAATATATATTTATTTATTAAATTACTATAAATTTATATTATATGCTAGTTTTTTGTGATTTTTAAGTTTATATATGTTCTTATGAAAAACATTATATATAATATTTTCTACTATTATTTTTTTTAAGGAAATTTATATTATTAATATTTTAATTAATTACTTCTTAACATTTTGATATATTGCTTTGTATAGAAATATTTAATTGTACATATTTATGATTCACAAAAATATATTTACAATCTTCTAATTATAGATATTTTGTATTAATAATAAGGATTTCAAAAAGTTAGAATTATACAAAAACGAGTCCGGGCCTCATAGAGGCAGCAAAAAGAGAGTATGAGGCATGGCCTCCCGGCAAGAAATCAAGAGATAGTAACCAGAGTATACATGACAAAAAAGGGGCCAGCAACAAAATTAATACAGCTTATAGTAGGATGCCATCAATGGCATCAACCCAGGTTGTCCACCCCTTTTCCCCTTCAATCCAGACAACCTTCTTCCTTTCCTGTATCTGTCTCAGCATAGCCATCACCTCTTTTTTGGTATTCTTGTTCTTTCTGACTTCTTGGTTCATTTTGTTTAGGGACTTCTCAAAAGCTTTAATGTCCTCCATGTTCCTCCTCCACTCGTAACCATGCTGCATCTCATATACGAAAAAAGTGGCGTGACCGGTCTTCAGGAATCTCCTAAGCTTGTCCTTATCAATCAGCATCATGATACGGACCTGCAAAAGGATTTTAAAATATGTGAGTTTACAGAAAAACTCAGTAAGGGACCGGGGGTTGTCCTGATACCTTTCCTCGTTCCTGCACTTCCAGAGCTGCCAAAGGATGTTAGAAGATAAAATATACCAAAAAAGATTAGTATCCTTTTTAATCCCATAAATATGACCAGTTACAATATTCATAATAGTGTAATCAAGTGGATAAGATATATCAAACATTTGCCAGATCCTTCTTGCAAAAGTACAATCGAAAAAAATATGCCTACTGGTTTCAGGCATCTTACAGATGTTGCAGTAATCAGTTTTAGCTTCCAAGTTTCTGACAGGGAGTCTGTTCAGCAACAGTAGCCATCTAAAATATTTGATTTTAGGTTCAATGGGTCCTTTCCAAAGGTGATTGAGGAGTTTCTTTCAGGAGCAGCTATCAAGGGAGGTATACCAGAGAGCATTAATATGATCAATAATGGATTCGTTGTGAATAATAACATTATATATGTTTTTTGCCTTAAGTTTGCTAAAGATGCTACCACCAGGCCACTTGCACTAAAGGACTCTATTGGAATCCACATCGCAAGTCACAGGGAGATCTTTGGTGGCTTTGACAATCATATTGTAGGTTTTTTTTTGCGAGTCAGGAATGTTGAATTTAATTTTAAGATCATTCCAGGGTATAAGTTGATTATGCTCAAATAAGTCAACCAATTGGGAAATCCCTTTTTTATTCCAAATTTTAGCAGAGCAACCTTGTGAGAGGGCTAAGGGCTTACCAGAGAGTTGCAAATTCCACCATATAGATCTTTCACCATACAGAGTTTGGCTATCATGGAAGTCCTTGTTGTACACAAACTTTCTAACTTGTTCTCAAGCTTTCCAAATGGAGCAAAAGACAGCAGAGCCATGGACCTTAATGGGAAAGTTCCCCATGATAAGATCAGAGAGGGGCAGGCCTTTCCAAGTTTTAGCATGTTTAGGGAAACCCAATTCAATGTTGTTTCTAATGAGGATTTTCCATGGGGAATCACCCTCCATAGAGTGGAAGATCCACTTGGCGGCAAGAGCAACCCCCTGAGTTGTAAGATCTTTCAAGCCCAACCCCCCAAGTAAGCTGTCCGTATGGCACCATTGCCACTTAACAGCATGAAGTTTTTATGGTCTAATTATAGATATTGATATATGAATATATACATATATAATTCTAGGTATTTAAGATTTTGAAATATTTAAATTTAATTGTTTTTAAATTATAAGTATATATTTACATATATATATTAAACATGTATACTAATTTTTTAATAGTAAAATTAACTAATTTGTATATCTTTAATAATTAATTATTAAAGATATGTTAATTAGTAAAGATATATTATTTTTTTAGTAATAAAATTAACTAATTAATATATCTATAGTAATTAATATATTTTTAATAATTAATTTATAATTAATTAATTATTTAAATAGAAAATAAATTATGAAAGAAATCTTAAAATATAAAGAAAACCAATAATGATGCAGGAGCATCCTGGGTGTAAGAGCAATCTTGCATCACCCAAAAATATTTCTGTTTTTGTATTCAATAAGGGATATTTTGTGCAGAGCTGCTATTTATGAAAAGTTACTATTTTTGGTAATTTTCGTATGTGCTCAGAATGATCTGACTTCTTTCTTGGAGGTTCATTTTGGTCATATAAGTCTGCCAGTAAAGTTTCATTGCCAGATCAAGTGTATATTGGAAGATATTGAAGATTTTCGGTATTGGCAGCAGGGTACAGAAACTTTGAACTCAGTTTTGAAGGCTTTAGAGGCCTCGGATGAGATCAAAAATTTGAGTGACAGGCGCTTGCGCGGGTCAAGCCTGTAGAGCGCTTCGTGGCGTTTCTGAAATTGGGTTATAATAGCCGATCGGGTCAACTGGTGATGACTTATGGTCTTCGGAAGTTGGGCCACCTGAAATGGCGGAAAATAATTTTCTTCAAAATTTCTGTTCGGGTTTCAAAGGTTATCTTGAGCCGACTATGATGTAATGAAATGTAAAATAAAATAATTCTAAGTTTGGTCGGCCTTATTGGCTAAAATTTTGGAACCTTCCCAGGCGGTGGAAAATTGCCTATATAAGGAAGGCTGTATTATTGTCTTAGGTAGTTCAGAATAGTTCTGGGTAGTAGATTTGGGTAATAGCTCGAGGCTTTGTCCTACAGAATATTGTAAGGGAATGCCCATGTGGCTTTGCATATTGTAATTCTGAAAGTTTGTAATTCCACATTTGTGGAGATAATAAGAAGCCAATTTTCTGTTCTTGCATATTGTTGTTGTTTCTCTATTTCTGTTATGTGTTTGTGGTATTAAGGGGAGCACCCTTCATCAAGTGGTATCAGAGCAGGTTTTCTTGAGCGTGTAAACAGATCGCCGACTGTGAGGCAGTTTGCACCAGGACCGTGGTTGGGGTTTCAGTGCGCATCGCGAAAATACCTCCACGAAGAGAACGTGGCGGAAGACCTGGTGCTGTGACACCTGAGGTTAGAGAGCTGCAGAGACAAGTGCGAGCATTGCAAGAAGAGATTCACAGAGGAATGAATCTTAATGTCAGAGACGAAAGCGAGGATGAAGCCGAAGAAGAATATCAAGAAGGAGAAGTTGAAATTGTGAACCAAGAGGAAGAAAGACTTTTTCGGGCAATTTCCAAGATTGGGAAAAGACCTAAAATTGAGGTTCCTACATTTTCTGAAAATCTTAACCCAGAGGAATTGATCAACTGGATCAATGAATGTGAAGAATATTTTGAGTATGAAGATGTTGAGGATCCTGATAGGGTCAAATTTGCGAAGGCCAGACTGAAAGGTCATGCGAAGATATGGTGGCAAGAGATTCAGTTGGAGCGAAATAGAAGGGGAAAGGAGAAAATCACGAGATGGGATCGGATGGTGGATAAATTGAAAAGACAGTTCATTCCTGTTAATTATGAGCTTGACCTACTGAAGAAAATGCAGAGTTTGAAGCAAGCAGGAAGATCTGTTCAGGATTATACAGAGGAGTTCTATCGACTTCTCATCAGAATAGGCCATGCAGAAGCTGATAAGGAGAAAGTTGCCCGATACCTTAATGGGTTAAGGCCAAGCATTCAGGAGGAGCTGAATCTGGTTCGAATGAATAGTATTGAAGAGGCATACCAGTTTGCCCTAAAAGTAGAGGAAAAGCTGAACAAGAAGTTTGAGAGCAAACAAAATGGAAGAGGTCGCGGTGGACGATCTGGTGGACGGTCATATGGTGGCCGAAATGAAGATCCGAAAAAGAAGGATGAGGCCAGTAGCAGTCAGAATCAGCGAGGAAATAATTTCAATCGCTTCCAGGATCAAAATAATAGAGATCAAAGAGGAAGAGGAAGAGGACAAGGATCTGGAAGAGGTGGCTTCCATGGAACATGTTTTCACTGTGGAGAAAAAGGTCACAGGGCATTTGAATGTCCTCAGCGCCAAGGCAGAATAGATAGGAGAAATGAAGGCCAGGCCAGAGTTGCGCATGTCGATGAAGATGCTAGATCATCAAATTCTGAAGATGCTGAAAAAGGAGAAACGCTAATTAATAGAAGAGTCTTGCTGAGTGGTGAGAATGAACCTGAACAAAGGAGGAGCCTCTTTCGCACTAGATGCAAGTGTGAGGGTAAATGTTGTGATGTGATTATCGATAGTGGAAGCACTGACAATTTGGTGTCAGAAGAGATGGTGACAAAGTTGAAGCTCAAGAGACAGAAACACCCACATCCATATCGGATTGCCTGGGTACAGGATGACCACAAGGTCATGGTCAATGAACAATGCCTGGTGAAGTTCAAGATTGGCAGATACCAAGATGAGGTATTGTGTGATATCATATCTATGGATGCATGTCATATGTTGTTGGGTAGACCATGACAGTTTGACAGATGTGTTGTACATGATGGTCGTGCGAATACCTATTCCCTGACAAAAGATGGAGTGCGACATAAGCTAAAACCATTGAAGGAGACTGAAGAAAAGGTATGTGGTAATGCAAGGATAACTTTTGTTGATGGAAAAAATTTCTTAGATGGTATGAGGCATGAGCATGTATGTTTTGCTTTAATTCCAAAAGCTGGTAAAGAGGAAGTAGAAGATGTTCCTGTAGAAGTTGCAGATTTGTTGAATGAGTTTCAAGATATTGTATCCGATAACGTGCCTGATAGATTACTACTAGTCAAGAAGATCAGCCATCAGATGGACTTGATACCATGAGCGAGTTTGCCGAACAAGGCAGCACACAAAATGACACCTGCAGAAAGTGAGGAGTTGAACAGACAAGTACATGAGTTGTTACAGAAAGGATTGATTCGAGAGAGTCTGAGTCCCTGTGCTGTACCAGCGGTATTAGCACTAAAGAAGAATGGAGAATGGAAGATGTGTACAGATTCTAGGGCAATAAACAAGATCACAATCAAATACAGGTTTCCATTGCCACGAATGGATGATATTATGCACTGTTTGAGTGGAGCTGTGTATTTTTCAAAGATGGATCTGAAGAGTGGATATCACCAGATTCGGATCAGAGAAGGAGATGAATGGAAGACTGCCTTCAAGAAAAAGGAAGGACTATATGAGTGGTTAGTCATGCCTTTTGGGCTAACTAATGCACCGAGCACTTTCATACGGCTCATGAACGAGGTTCTGAAAGAATTTCTGGGTAAGTTTGTCATTGTTTACCTAGATGATATTTTGATCTTTAGTAAGACATTGGATGAGCATATGATGCATATTCGTATGGTATTTGAGAAGTTGAGAGAAGAGAAATTGTTGATTAATTTGAAGAAGTGCAGTTTTGTGAAGAAAGAGTTAGTGTATTTGGGATTTGTAGTTTCAGTAGAAGGTCTAAAAATAGACCCAGAGAAGGTACAGGCTATCTTTGAATGGCCTACTCCAAGGAATGCTACTGAGGTAAGATCTTTTCATGGTCTAGCTAACTTTTACAGAAAGTTTATCAGAAATTTTAGCAGTATTTGTGGACCCTTGACTGAAACAATGAGAGGGGATAGAAAAGAATTTAAGTGGACTAATGGGGCAGAAAAGAGTTTTCAATTGTTGAAACAAAAAGTTACAGAACAACCTGTTTTAGCACTTTCAGATTTTAATAAGGTGTTTCAAGTAGATTGTGATGCTAGTGGTACTGCAATAAGAGCTGTTATGAGCCAAGAAGGTAAACCTGTTGCTTATTTCAGTGAGAAGTTAAATGATGCCAAGAGGAAATATTCTGTTTATGATCAGGAATTTTATGCTATAGTTCAGGCATTAAAAAAGTGGAGACATTATCTGCTTCCTAAGGAGTTTGTTTTGTATACTGATCATCAAGATTTGCAGTATTTGAATAGTCAAGGAAAGTTGAATCAGAGGCATTTGAAATGGGTTGAGTTTTTGCAGAGTTATACATTTGTTTTGAAACACAGAAGTGGAAAGTCTAATAGGGTTGCAGATGCTCTTAGCAGAAGGCAACTATTACTGACAAAAATGCAGATTGAGGTGGTTGGGTTCAAGGAACTCAAGAATTTATATCCAGAGGATCCTGATTTTGGTGAAGCTTGGAAGGCTTGTACAGAACCTGTTACTCTAGACAGGACAAAATGGTTGGATTTCATCATCCAGGATGATATGCTATTCAGATGGAATCAGTTGTGTATTCCACGAAGTTCTATGAGGGAGAATCTCATCAAGGAGAAGCATAGTGGAGGATTGGCTGGACATTTTGGTCGTGATAAAACCCTTGGTTTGGTTAGTGAGAATTATTATTGGCCACAATTGCAGCAAGATGTGAAGAAGTTTGTACAGAGTTGCAGAGTATGTCAGATGGCGAAAGGAGTGAAGCAGAATACACGGTTGTATCAGCCATTACCTATACCAGAGAAGCCTTGGGAGGATATCAGTATGGACTTTGTTCTTGGTTTACCGAAGACACAGCGGGGACATGATTCAATTTTTGTGGTGGTTGACAAATTTTCAAAGATGGCACATTTCATTCCCTGCAAGAAGACTAATGATGATGTTCATGTAGCAGAATTGTTTTTTAGATAAGTAGTGAGACTTCATGGTTTGTCAAAGACCATAGTTTCAGATCGGGACACTAAGTTTGTTGGATATTTCTAGCGTACGTTGTGGAAGAAGTTGAAGACAGATTTGAAGTTCAGTTCATCACATCATCCACAGACTGATGGACAGACAGAGGTGGTGAATAGGAGTTTGGGAAATTTGCTGAGATGTTTGGTTGGAGATAAGCCAACAGGATGGGATTTGATTTTACCACAGGCGGAATTTGCATACAATAATTCTGTCAACAGGAGCACTGGTAAATCATCATTCCAGATTGTATATGGAAGTAGTCCAAGAAATGCATCTGAATTGAGGAAGATAGATAAAGGAGAAATAAGTAGTGCTGAAGCTGAAGATTTTGCAGAACACTTGAAGAACATCCATGGGGAGGTGAGGAAGCATATTACCAAGATGAATGCACAGTATAAGGCTAAGGCAGATGAGAAAAGGAGGTATAAGGAATTTCAGGTTGGTGATGAAGTCATGGTTCATTTGCGGAAGGAGCGGTTTCCAGTTGGTACATATAACAAGCTGAAAATGAAAAAGTTTGGACCATGTAAGATATTGAAGAAGCATGATTCAGGAAATGCATATGAGGTAGAATTGCCTACTGTGCTAAATATTTCACCAGTGTTTAACATTTCAGATCTGACAGAGTATCATGAAGGAGGTGTTGAAGATGAGATCACAGCAGCACAGTGGAGTATTCCAGCAACTAGTTCAGAAACTAAGGAGATTGAAGATATACTGGATAGTCGTGTTGGCAGAAGCACAAGGAACAGGACATATGAAGAATATCTGGTCAAGTGAAAAAAATGACCTGTTGAAGATTCATCATGGCTAACAAAGAAGGAGGTTCACCATCTTGGTTTTCCTCTACACACCTGAGTCGTGACAGGGTCACTTCTCAAATTACCCCGGGTGTCTGATGCAGGAGCATCCTGGGTGTAAGAGCAATCTTGCATCACCCAAAAATATTTTTGTTTTTGTATTCAATAAGGGCTATTTTGTGCAGAGCTGCTATTTATGAAAAGTTACTATTTTTGGTAATTTTCGTATGTGCTCAGAATGATCTGACTTCTTTCTTGGAGGTTCATTTTGGTCATATAAGTCTATCAGTAAAATTTCATTGCCAGATCAAGTGTATATTGGAAGATATTGAAGATTTTCGGTATTGGCAGCAGGGTACAGAAACTTTGAACTCAGTTTTGAAGGCTTTAGAGGCACCAGACGAGGTCAAAAATTTGGGTGACGTGGGCTTTCGCGGGTCAAGCCTGTAGAGCGCTTCGTGGCGTTTCTGAAATGGGGTTATAATAGCCGATCGGGTCAACTGGTGATGACTTATGGTCTTCGGAAGTTGGGCCACCTGAAATGGCGGAAAATAATTTTCTTCAAAATTTCTGTTCGGGTTTCAAAGGTTATCTTGAGCCGACTATGATGTAATGAAATGTAAAATAAAATAATTCTAAGTTTGGTCGGCCTTATTGGCTAAAATTCTGGAACCTTCCCAGGCGGTGGAAAATTGCCTATATAAGGAAGGCTGTATTATTGTCTTAGTTAGTTCAGAATAGTTCTGGGTAGTAGATCTGGGTAATAGCTCGAGGCTTTGTCCTACAGAATATTGTAAGAGAATGCCCATGTGGCTTTGCATATTGTAATTCTGAAAGTTTGTAATTCCACATTTGTGGAGATAATAAGAAGCCAATTTTCTGTTCTTGCATATTGTTGTTGTTTCTCTATTTCTGTTATGTGTTTGTGGTATTAAGGGGAGCACCCTTCATCAAGTGGTATCAGAGCAGGTTTTCTTGAGCGTGTAAACAGATCGCCGACTGTGAGGCAGTTTGCACTAGGACCGTGGTTGGGGTTTCAGTGCGCATCGCGAAAATGCCTCCACGAAGAGAACGTGGCGGAAGACCTGGTGCTGTGACACCTGAGGTTAGAGAGCTACAGAGGCAAGTGCGAGCATTGCAAGAAGAGATTCTCAGAGGAATGAATCTTAATGTCAGAGACGAAAGCGAGGATGAAGCCGAAGAAGAATATCAAGAAGGAGAAGTTGAAATTGTGAACCAGGAGGAAGAAAGACTTTTTCGGGCAATTTCCAAGATTGAGAAAAGACCTAAAATTGAGGTTCCTACATTTTCTGAAAATCTTAACCCAGAGGAATTGATCAACTGGATCAATGAATGTGAAGAATATTTTGAGTATGAAGATGTTGAGGATCCTGATAGGGTCAAATTTGTGAAGGCCAGACTGAAAGGTCATGCGAAGATATGGTGGCAAGAGATTCAGTTGGAGCGAAATAGAAGGGGAAAGGAGAAAATCACGAGATGGGATCGGATGGTGGATAAATTGAAGCGACAGTTCATTCCTGTTGATTATGAGCTTGACCTACTGAAGAAAATGCAGAGTTTGAAGCAAGCAAGAAGATCTATTCAGGAGTATACAGATGAGTTCTATCGACTTCTCATCACAACAGGCCATGCAGAAGCTGATAAGGAGAAAGTTGCCCGATACCTTAATGGGTTAAGGCCAAGCATTCAGGAGGAGCTGAATCTGGTTTGAATGAATAGTATTGAAGAGGCATACCAGTTTGCCCTAAAAGTATAGGAAAAGCTAAACAAGAAGTTTGAGAGCAGACAAAACGGAAGAGGTCGCGGTGGACGATCATATGGTGGCCGAAATGAAGATCCGGAAAAGAAGGATGAGGCCAGTCGCAGTCAGAATCAGCGAGGAAATAATTTCAATCACTTCCAGGATCAGAATAATAGAGATCAAAGAGGAAGAGGAAGAGGACAAGGATCTGGAAGAGGTGGCTTCCGTGGAACATGTTTTCACTGTGGAGAAGAAGGTCACAGGGCATTTGAATGTCCTCAGCGCCAAGGCAGAATAGATAGGAGAAATGAAGGCCAGGCCAGAGTTGCGCATGTCGATGAAGATGCTAGATCATCAAATTCTGAAGATGCTGAAAGAGGAGAAACGCTAATTAATAGAAGAGCCTTGCTGAGTAGTGAGAATGAACCTAAACAAAGGAGGAGCCTGTTTCGCACTAGATGCAAGTGTGAGGGTAAATGCTGTGATGTGATTATCGATAGTGGAAGCACTGACAATTTGGTGTCAGAAGAGATGGTGACAAAGTTGAAGCTCAAGAGACAGAAACACCCACATCCATATCGGATTGCCTGGGTACAGGATGACCACAAGGTCATGGTCAATGAAAAATGTCTGGTGAAGTTCAAGATTGGCGGATACCAAGATGAGGTATTGTGTGATATCATATCTATGGATGCATGTCATATGTTGTTGGGTAGACCATGGCAGTTTGACAGATGTGTTGTACATGATGGTCGTGCGAATACCTATTCCCTGACAAAGGATGGACTGCGACATAAGCTAAAACCATTGAAGGAGACTGAAGAAAAGGTATGTGGTAATGCAAGGATAACTTTTGTTGATAGAAGAAATTTCCTAAATGGTATGAGGCATGAGCATGTATGTTTTGCTTTAATTCCAAAAGCTGGTAAAGAGGAAGTAGAAGATGTTCCTGTAGAAGTTGCAGATTTGTTGAATGAGTTTCAGGATATTGTATCCGATAACGTGCCTGATGTATTACTACCAGTCAGGAAGATCAGCCATCAGATGAACTTAATCCCATGAGTGAGTTTGCCGAACAAGGCAGCACACAGAATAACACCTGCAAAAAGTGAGGAGTTGAACAAACAAGTACATGAGTTGTTACAGAAAGGATTGATTCGAGAGAGTCTGAGTCCCTGTGCTGTACCAGCGGTATTAGCACCAAAGAAGAATGGAGAATGGAGGATGTGTACAGATTCTAGGGCAATAAACAAGATCACAATCAAGTACAAGTTTCCATTGCCACGAATGGATGATATTATGGACTGTTTGAGTGGAGCTGTGTATTTCTCAAAGATGGATCTGAAGAGTGGATATCACCAGATTCGGATCAGAGAAGGAGATGAATGGAAGACTGCCTTCAAGACAAAGGAAGGACTATATGAGTGGTTAGTCATACCTTTTGGGCTAACCAATGCACCGAGCACTTTCATGCGGCTCATGAACGAGGTTCTGAAAAAATTTCTGGGTAAGTTTGTCATTGTTTACCTAGATGATATTTTGATCTTTAGTAAGACATTGGATGAGCATATGATGCATATTCGTATGGTATTTGAGAAGTTGAGAGAAGAGAAATTGTTGATTAATTTGAAGAAGTGCAGTTTTGTGAAGAAAGAGTTAGTGTATTTAGGATTTGTAGTTTCAGCAGAAGGTCTAAAAATGGACCCAGAGAAGGTACAGGCTATCCTTGAATGGCCTACTCCAAGGAATGCTACTGAGGTAAGATCTTTCCATGGTCTAGCTAGCTTTTACAGAAAGTTTATCAAAAATTTTAGCAGTATTTGTGGACCCTTGACTGAAACAATGAGAGGGGATAGAAAAGAATTTAAGTGGACTAATGGGGCAGAAAAGAGTTTTCAATTGTTGAAATAAAAAGTTACAGAACAATTTGTTTTAGCACTTCCAGATTTTAATAAGGTGTTTCAAGTAGATTGTGATGCTAGTGGTACTGCAATAGGAGCTATTATGAGCCAAGAAGGTAAACCTGTTGCTTATTTCAGTGAGAAGTTAAATGATGCCAAAAGGAAATATTCTATTTATGATCAGAAATTTTATGCTATAGTTCAGGAATTAAAAAAATGGACACATTATCTGCTTCCTAAGGAGTTTGTTTTGTATACTGATCATCAAGCTTTGCAATATTTGAATAGTCAAGGAAAGTTGAATCAGAGATATTTGAAATGGGTTGAGTTCTTGCAGAGTTATACATTTATTTGGAAACACAGAAGTGGAAAGTCTAATAGGGTTGCAGATGCTCTTAGCAGAAGGCAACTATTGCTGACAGAAATGCAGATTGAGGTGGTTGGGTTCAAGGAACTCAAAAATTTGTATCCAGATGATTTTGATTTTGGTGAAGCTTGGAAGGCTTGTACAAAACCTGTTACTCTAGACAAGATAAAATGGTTGGATTTCATCATCCAGGATGATATGCTATTCACAGGGAATCAGTTGTGCATTCCATGAAGTTCTATGATGGAGAATCTCATCAAGGACAAGCATAGTGGAGGATTGGCTGGACATTTTGGTCGTGATAAAACCATTGGTTTGGTTAGTGAGAATTATTATTGGCCACAATTGCAGCAAGATGTGAAGAAGTTTGTACAGAGTTGCAGAGTATGTCAGATGGCGAAAGGAGTGAAGCAGAATACCCGGTTGTATCAGCCATTACCTATACCAGAGAAGCCTTGGGAGGATATCAGTATGGACTTTGTTCTTGGTTTACCGAGGACACAGCGGGGACATGATTCAATTTTTGTGGTGGTTGACAGATTTTCAAAGATGGCACATTTCATTCCCTGCATGAAGACTAATGATGCTGTTCATGTAGCAGAATTATTTTTTAGAGAAGTAGTGAGACTTCATGGTTTTCCAAAGAGCATAGTTTCAGATCGGGACACTAAGTTTGTTGGATATTTCTAGCGTACGTTGTGGAAGAAGTTGAAGATAGATTTGAAGTTCAGTTCATCACATCATCCACAGACTGATGGACAGACAGAGGTGGTGAATAGGAGTTTGGTAAATTTGCTGAGATGTTTGGTTGGAGATAAGCCAACAGGATGGGATTTGATTTTACCACAGGCGGAATTTGCATACAATAATTCTGTCAACAGGAGCACTGGTAAATCACCATTCCAGATTGTATATGGAAGTAGTCCAAGAAATGCATCTGAATTGAGGAAGATAGATAAAGGAAAAATAAGTAGTGCTGAAGCTGAGGATTTTGCAGAACACTTGAAGAACATCCATGGGGAGGTGAGGAAGCATATTACCAAGATGAACGCACAGTATAAGGCTAAGGCAGATGAGAAAAGGAGGTATAAATAATTTCAGGTTGGTGATGAAGTCATGGTTCATTTGTGGAAGGAGCGGTTTCCAGTTGGTACATATAACAAGCTGAAAATGAAAAAGTTTGGACCATGTAAGATATTGAAGAAGCATGATTCAGGAAATGCATATGAGGTAGAATTGCCTATTGAGCTAAATATTTCACCAGTGTTTAACATTTCAGATCTGACAGAGTATCATGAAGGAGATGTTGAAGATGAGATCACAGCAGCACAGTGGAGTATTCCAGCAACTAGTTCAGACACTAAGGAGATTGAAGATATACTAGATAGTCGTGTTGGCAGAAGCACAAGGAACAGGACATATGAATAATATCTGGTCAAGTGAAAAGGACGACCTGTTGAAGATTCATCATGGCTAACAAAGGAGAAGGTTCACCATCTTGATTTTCCTCTACACACCTAAGTCGTGACAGGGTCACTTTTCAAATTACCCCATGTGTCTGATGCAGGAGCATCCTGGGTGTAAGAGCAATCTTGCATCACCCAAAAATATTTCTATTTTTGTATTCAATAAGGGCTATTTTGTGCAGAGCTGCTATTTATGAAAAGTTACTATTTTTGGTAATTTTTGTATGTGCTCAGAATGATCTGACTTATTTCTTGGAGGTTCATTTTGGTCATATAAGTCTGCCAGTAAAGTTTCATTGCCAGATCAAGTGTATATTGGAAGATATTGAAGATTTTCGGTATTGGCAGTAGATCACAGAAACTTTAAACTCAATTTTGAAGGCTTTAGAGGCTCCGGATGAGGTCGAAAATTTGAATGACGGGCGCTTGCGCGGGTCAAGCCTGTAGAGCGCTTCATGGCATTTCCGAAATGGGGTTATAATAGCCGATCGGGTCAACTGGTGATGACTTATGGTCTTCGAAAGTTGGGCCACCTGAAATGGCAGAAAATAATTTTCTTCAAAATTTCTGTTCGGGTTTCAAAGGTTATCTTGAGCCGACTATGATGTAATGAAATGTAAAATAAAATAATTCTAAGTTTGGTCGGCCTTATTGGCTAAAATTCTGGAACCTTCCCAGGCGGTGGAAAATTGCCTATATAAGGAAGGCTGTATTATTGTCTTAGGTAGTTCAGAATAGTTCTGGGTAGTAGATCGAGGCTTTGTCCTACAGAATATTGTAAGGGAATGCCCATGTGGCTTTGCATATTGTAATTCTGAAAGTTTGTAATTCCACATTTGTGGAGATAATAAGAAGCCAATTTTCTGTTCTTGCATATTGTTGTTGTTTATCTATTTCTGTTATGTGTTTGTGGTATTAAGGGGATCACCCTTCATCAAGTGGTATCAGAGCAGATTTTCTTGAGCGTGTAAACAGATCGCCGACTATGAGGCAGTTTGCACCAGGATCGTGGTTGGGGTTTCAGTGCGCATCGCGAAAATACCTCCACGAAGAGAACGTGGCGGAAGACCTGGTGCTGTGACACCTGAGGTTAGAGAGCTGCAGAGACAAGTGCGAGCATTGCAAGAAGAGATTCGCAGAGGAATGAATCTTAATGTCAGAGACGAAAGCGAGGATGAAGCCGAAGAAGAATATCAAGAAGGAGAAGTTGAAATTGTGAACCAGGAGTAAGAAAGACTTTTTCGGGCAATTTCCAAGATTGGGAAAAGACCTAAAATTGAGGTTCCTACATTTTCTAGAAATCTTAACCCAGAGGAATTGATCGACTGGATCAATGAATGTGAAGAATATTTTGAGTATGAAGATGTTGAGGATCCTGATAGGGTCAAATTTGCGAAGGCCAGACTGAAAGGTCATGCAAAGATATGGTGGCAAGAGATTCAGTTGGAGCGAAATAGAATGGGAAAGGAGAAAATCACGAGATGGGATCGGATGGTGGATAAATTGAAGCGACAATTCATTCCTGTTGATTATGAGCTTGACCTACTGAAGAAAATGCAGAGTTTGAAGCAAGCAGGAAGATCTGTTCAGGAGTATACAGATGAGTTCTATCGACTTCTCATCAGAACAGGCATGCAGAAGCAGATAAGGAGAAAGTTGCCCGATACCTTAATGGGTTAAGGCCAAGCATTCAGGAGGAGCTGAATCTAGTTCGAATGAATAGTATTGAAGAGGCATACCAGTTTGCCCTAAAAGTAGAGGAAAAGCTGAACAAAAAGTTTGAGAGCAGACAAAACGGAAGAGGTCGCGGTGGACGATCTGGTGGACGGTCATATGGTGGCCGAAATGAAGATCCAGAAAAGAAGGATGAGGCCAGTAGCAATCAAAATCAGCGAGAAAATAATTTCAATCGCTTCCAGGATCAGAATAATAGAGATCAAAGAGGAAAAGGAAGAGGACAAGGATCTGGAAGAGGTGGCTTCCGTGGAACATGTTTTCACTGTGGAGAAGAAGGTCACAGGGCATTTGAATGTCCTCTGCGCCAAGGCAGAATAGATAGGAGAAATGAAGGCCAGGCTAGAGTTGCGCATGTCGATGAAGATGCTAGATCATCAAATTCTGAAGATGCTGAAAGAGGAGAAACGCTAATTAATAGAAGAGTCTTGCTGAGTGGTGAGAATGAACTGGAACAAAGGAGGAGCCTGTTTCACAGTAGATGCAAGTGTGAGGGTAAATGCTGTGATGTGATTATCGATAGTGGAAGCACTGACAATTTGGTGTCAGAAGAGATGGTGACAAAGTTGAAGATCAAGAGACAGAAACACCCACATGCATATCGGATTTCCTCGGTACAGGATGACCACAAGGTCATGGTCAATGAACAATGCCTGGTGAAGTTCAAGATTGGCGGATACGAAGATGAGGTATTGTGTGATATCATATCTATGGATGCATGTCATATGTTGTTGGGTAGACCATGGCAGTTTGACAGATGTGTTGTACATGATGGTCGTGCGAATACCTATTCCCTGACAAAGGATGGACTGCGACATAAGCTAAAACCATTGAAGGAGACTGAAGAAAAGGTATGTGGTAATGCAAGGATAACTTTTGTTGATGGAAAAAATTTCCTAGATGGTATGAGGCATGAGCATGTATGTTTTGCTTTAATTCCAAAAGCTGGTAAAGAGGAAGTAGAAGATGTTCCTGTAGAAGTTGCAGATTTGTTGAAATAAGTTTCAGGATATTGTATCCGATAACGTGCCTGATGGATTACTACCAGTCAAGAAGATCAGCCATCAGATGAACTTGATCCCATGAGCGAGTTTGCCGAACAAGGCAGCACACAGAATGACACTTGCAGAAAGTGAGGTGTTGAACAGACAAGTACATGAGTTGTTACAGAAAGGATTGATTCGAGAGAGTCTGAGTCCCTATGCTGTACCAGCGGTATTAGCACCAAAGAAGAATGGAGAATAGAGGATGTGTACAGATTCTAGGGAAATAAACAAGATCACAATCAAGTACAGGTTTCCATTGCCACGAATGGATGATATTATGGACTGTTTGAGTGGAGCTGTGTATTTCTCAAAGATGGATCTGAAGAGTGGATATCACCAAATTCGGATCAGAGAAGGAGATGAATGGAAGACTGCCTTCAAAACAAAGGAAGGACTATATGAGTGGTTAGTCATGCCTTTTGGGCTAACCAATGCACCAAGCACTTTCATGTGGCTCATGAACGAGGTTCTGAAAGAATTTCTGGGTAAGTTTGTCATTGTTTACCTAGATGATATTTTGATCTTTAGTAAGACATTGGATGAGCATATGATGCATATTCGTATGGTATTTGAGAAGTTGAGAGAAGAGAAATTGTTGATTAATTTGAAGAAGTGCAGTTTTGTGAAGAAAGAGTTAGTGTATTTGGGATTTGTAGTTTCAGGAGAAGGTCTAAAAATGGACCCAAAGAAGGTACAAGCTATCCTTGAATGGCCTACTCCAAGGAATGCTACTGAGGTAAGATCTTTTCATAGTCTAGCTAGCTTTTACAGAAAGTTTATCAGAAATTTTAGCAGTATTTGTGGACCCTTGACTGAAACAATGAGAGGGGATAGAAAAGAATTTAAGTGGACTAATGGGGCAGAAAAGAGTTTTCAATTGTTGAAACAAAAAGTTACAGAACAACCTGTTTTAGCACTTCCAGATTTTAATAAGGTGTTTCAAGTAGATTGTGATGCTAGTGGTACTGCAATAAGAGCTGTTATGAGCCAAGAAGGTAAACCTGTTGCTTATTTCAGTGAGAAGTTAAATGATGCCAAGAGAAAATATTCTGTTTATGATCAGAAATTTTATGCTATAGTTCAGGCATTAAAAAAGTGGAGACATTATCTTCTTCCTAAGGAGTTTGTTTTGTATACTGATCATCAAGCTTTGCAATATTTGAATAGTCAACGAAATTTGAATCAGAGGCATTTGAAATGGGTTGAGTTTTTGCAGAGTTATACATTTGTTTTGAAACACAAAATTGGAAAGTCTAATAGGCTTGCAGATGCTCTTAGCAGAAGGCAACTATTGCTGACAGAAATGCAGATTGAGGTGGTTGGGTTCAATGAACTCAAGAATTTGTATCCAGAAGATCTTGATTTTGGTGAAGCTTGGAAGGCTTGTACAGAACCTGTTACCCTAGACAAGACAAAATGGTGTGATTTCATCATCAAGGATGATATGCTCTTCAGATGGAATCAGTTGTGCATTCCACGAAGTTCTATGAGGGAGAATCTCATCAAGGAGAAGCATAGTGGAGGATTGGCTAGACATTTTGGTCGTGATAAAACCCTTGGTTTGGTTGGTGAGAATTATTATTGGCCACAATTGCAGCAAGATGTGAAGAAGTTTGTACAGAGTTGCAGAGTATGTCAGATGGCGAAAGGAGTGAAGCAGAATACACGGTTGTATCAGCCATTACCTATACCAGAGAAGCCTTGGGAGGATATCAGTATGGACTTTGTTCTTGGTTTACCGAGGACACAGCGGGGACATGATTCAATTTTTGTGGTGGTTGACAGATTTTCAAAGATGACACATTTCATTTCCTGCAAGAAGACTAATGATGTTGTTCATGTAGCAGAATTTTTTTTTAGAGAAGTAGTGAGACTTCATGGTTTGCCAAAGACCATAGTTTCAGATCGGGACACTAAGTTTGTTGGATATTTTTGGCGTACGTTGTGGAAGAAGTTGAAGACAGATTTGAAGTTCAGTTCATCACATCATCCACAGACTGATGGACAGACAGAGGTGGTGAATAGGAGTTTAGAAAATTTGCTGAGATGTTTGGTTGGAGATAAGCCAACAGGATGGGATTTGATTTTACCACAGGCAAAATTTTCATACAATAATTCTGTCAATAGGAGCACTGGTAAATCACCATTCCAGATTGTATATGGAAGTAGTCCAAGAAATGCATCTGAATTGAGGAAGATAGATAAAGGAGAAATAAGTAGTGCTGAAGCTGATGATTTTGCAGAACACTTGAAGAATATCCATGGGCAGGTGAGGAAGTATATTACCAAGATGAACGCACAGTATAAGGCTAAGGCAGATGAGAAAAGGAGGTACAAAGAATTTCAGGTCGGTGATGAAGTCATGGTTCATTTGCGGAAGGAGCGGTTTCCAGTTGGTACATATAACAAGCTGAAAATGAAAAAGTTTGGACCATGTAAGATATTGAAGAAGCATGATTCAGGAAATGCATATGAGGTAGAATTGCCTACTGTGCTAAATATTTCACCAGTGTTTAACATTTCAGATCTGACAGAGTATCATGAAGGAGGTGTTGAAGATGAGATCACAGCAGCACAGTGGAGTATTCCAGCAACTAGTTCAGACACTAAGGAGATTGAAGATATACTAGATAGTCATGTTGGCAGAAGCACAAGGAATAGGACATTTGAATAATATCTGGTCAAGTGGAAAGGACGACCTGTTGAAGATTCATCATGGCTAACAAAGGAGGAGGTTCACCATCTTGGTTTTCCTCTACACACCTGAGTCGTGACAGGGTCACTTCTCAAATTACCCCGGGTGTCTGATGCAGGAGCATCCTGGGTGTAAGAGCAATCTTGCATCACCCAAAAATATTTCTATTTTTGTATTCAATAAGGGCTATTTTGTGCAGAGCTGCTATTTATGAAAAGTTACTATTTTTGGTAATTTTTGTATGTGCTCAGAATGATCTGACTTCTTTCTTGGAGGTTCATTTTGGTCATATAAGTCTGCCAGTAAAGTTTCATTGCCAGATCAAGTGTATATTGGAAGATATTGAAGATTTTCGGTATTGGCAGCAGGGTACAGAAACTTTGAACTAAGTTTTGAAGGCTTTAGAGGCTCCGGATCAGTTCAAAAATTTGGGTGACGGGCGCTTGCGTGGGTCAAGCCTCTAGAGCGCTTCGTGGCATTTCTGAAATGGGGTTATAATAGCCGATCGGGTCAACTGGTGATGACTTATGGTCTTCGGAAGTTGGGCCACCTGAAATGGCAGAAAATAATTTTCTTCAAAATTTCTGTTCGGGTTTCAAAGGTTATCTTGAGCCGACTATGATGTAATGAAATGTAAAATAAAATAATTTTAAGTTTGGTCGGCCTTATTGGCTAAAATTTTGGAACCTTCCCAGGCGGTGGAAAATTGCCTATATAAGGAAGGCTGTATTATTGTCTTAGGTAGTTCAGAATAGTTCTGGGTAGTAGATCTGGGTAATAGTTCGAGGCTTTGTCCTACAGAATATTGTAAGGGAATGCCCATGTGGCTTTGCATATTGTAATTCTGAAAGTTTGTAATTCCACATTTGTGGAGATAATAAAAAGCCAATTTTGTGTTCTTGCATATTGTTGTTGTTTCTCTATTTCTGTTATGTGTTTGTGGTATTAAGGGGAGCACCGTTCATCAAGTGATATCAGAGCAGGTTTTCTTGAGCGTGTAAACAGATCGCCAACTGTGAGGTAGTTTGCACCAGGACCGTGGTTGGGGTTTCAGTGCGCATCGCGAAAATGCCTCCATGAAGAGAACGTGGCTGAAGACCTGGTGCTGTGACACCTGAGGTTAGAGAGCTGCAGAGACAAGTGCGAGCATTGCAAGAAGAGATTCGCAGATGAATGAATCTTAATGTCAGAGACAAAAGCGAGGATGAAGCCGAAAAAGAATATCAAGAAGGAGAAGTTGAAATTGTGAACCAAGAGGAAGAAAGACTTTTTCGGGCAATTTCCAAGATTGGGAAAAGACCTAAAATTGAGGTTCTTACATTTTCTAGAAATCTTAACCCAGAGGAATTGATCGACTGGATCAATGAATGTGAAGAATATTTTGAGTATGAAGATGTTGAGGATCCTGATAGGGTCAAATTTGCGAAGGCCAGACTGAAAGGTCATGCGAAGATATGGTGGCAAGAGATTCAGTTGGAGCGAAATAGAAGGGGAAAGGAGAAAATCACGAGATGGGATCGGATGGTGGATAAATTGAAGCGACAGTTCATTGCTATTGATTATGAGCTTGAGCTACTGAAGAAAATGCAGAGTTTGAAGCAAATAGGAAGATCTGTTCAGGAGTATACAGATGAGTTCTATCGACTTTTCATCAGAACAGGCCATGCAGAAGCTGATAAGGAGAAAGTTGCCCGATACCTTAATGGGTTAAGGCCAAGCATTCAGGAAGAGCTGAATCTGGTTCGAATGAATAGTATTGAAGAGGCATACCAGTTTGCCCTAAAAGTAGAGGAAAAGTTGAACAAAAAGTTGGAGAGCAGACAAAACGGAAGAGGTCGTGGTGGACGATCTGGTGGACGGTCATATGGTGGCCGAAATAAAGATCCGAAAAAGAAGGATGAGGCCAGTAGCAGTCAGAATCAGTGAGAAAATAATTTCAATCGCTTCCAGGATCAGAATAATAGAGATCAAAGAGGAAGAGGAAGAGGACAAGGATCTGGAAGAGGTGGCTTCCGTGGAACATGTTTTCACTGTGGAGAAGAAGGTCACAGGGCATTTGAATGTCCTCAGCACCAAGGAAAAATAGATAGGAGAAATGAAAGCCAGGCCAGAGTTGCGCATATCGATGAAGATGCTAGATCATCAAATTCTGAAGATGCTGAAAGAGGAGAAATGCTAATTAATAGAAGAGTCTTGCTGAGTGGTGAGAATGAACCTGAACAAAGGAGGAGCCTGTTTCGCACTAGATGCAAGTGTGAGGGAAAATGTTGTGATGTGATTATCGATAGTGGAAGCACTGACAATTTGGTGTCAGAAGAGATGGTGACAAAGTTGAAGCTCAAGAGACAGAAACACCCACATCCATATCGGATTGCCTGGGTACAGGATGACCACAAGGTCATGGTCAATGAACAATGCCTGGTGAAGTTCAAGATTGGCGGATACCAAGATGAGGTATTGTGTGATATCATATCTATGGATGCATATCATATGTTGTTGGGTAGACCATGGCAGTTTGACAGATGTGCTGTACATGATGGTCGTGCGAATACCTATTCCCTGACAAAGGATGGACTGCGACATAACCTAAAACCATTGAAGGAGACTGAAGAAAAGGTATGTGGTAATGCAAGGATAACTTTTGTTGATGGAAGAAATTTTCTAGATGGTATGAGGCATGATCATGTATGTTTTGCTTTAATTCCAAAAGCTGGTAAAGAGGAAGTAGAATATGTTCCTGTAGAAGTTGCAGATTTGTTGAATGAGTTTCAGGATATTGTATCCGATAACGTGCCTGATGGATTACTACCAGTCAAGAAGATCAGCTATCAGATGGACTTGATCCCATGAGCGAGTTTGCCGAACAAGGCAGCACACAGAATGACACCTGCAGAAAGTGAGGAGTTGAACAGACAAGTACATGAGTTGTTACAGAAAGAATTGATTCGAGAGAGCCTGAGTCCCTGTGCTGTACCAGCGGTATTAGCACCAAAGAAGAATGGAGAATGGAGGATGTGTACAGGTTCTAGGGCAATAAACAAGATCACAATCAAGTACAGGTTTCCATTGCCACGAATGGATGATATTATGGACTGTTTGAGTGGAGCTGTGTATTTCTCAAAGATGGATCTGAAGAGTGGATATCACCAGATTCGGATCAGAGAAGGAGATGAATGGAAGACTGCCTTCAAGACAAAGGAAGGACTATATGAGTGGTTAGTCATGCCTTTTGGGCTAACCAATGCACCGAGCACTTTCATGCGGCTCATGAACGAGGTTCTGAAAGAATTTCTGGGTAAGTTTGTCATTGTTTACCTAGATGATATTTTGATCTTTAGTAAGACATTGGATGAGCATATGATGCATATTCGTATGGTATTTGAGAAGTTGAGAGAAGAGAAATTGTTGATTAATTTGAAAAAGTGCAGTTTTGTGAAGAAAGAGTTAGTGTATTTGGGATTTGTAGTTTCAGCAGAAGGTCTAAAAATGGACCCAGAGAAGGTACAGGCTATCCTTGAATGGCCTACTCCAAGGAATGCTACTGAGGTAAGATCTTTTCATGGTCTAGCTAGCTTTTACAGAAAGTTTATCAAAAATTTTAGCAGTATTTGTGGACCCTTGACTGAAACAATGAGAGGGGATAAAAAAGAATTTAAGTGGACTAATGGGGCAGAAAAGAGTTTTCAATTGTTGAAACAAAAAGTTACAGAACAACCTGTTTTAGCACTTCCAAATTTTAATAAGGTGTTTCAAGTAGATTGTGATGCTAGTGGTACTGCAATAGGAGCTGTTATGAGCCAAGAAGGTAAACCTGTTGCTTATTTCAGTGAGAAGTTAAATGATGCCAAGAGGAAATATTCTGTTTATGATCAGGAATTTTATGCTATAGTTAAGGCATTAAAGAAGTGGAGACATTATCTGCTTCCTAAACAGTTTGTTTTGTATACTGATCATCAAGCTTTGCAATATTTGAATAGTCAAGGAAAGTTGAATCAGAGGCATTTGAAATAGGTTGAGTTTTTGCAGAGTTATACATTTGTTTTGAAACACAGAAGTGGAAAGTCTAATAGGGTTGCAGATGCTCTTAGCAGAAGGCAACTATTGCTGACAGAAATGCAGATTGAGGTGGTTGGGTTCAAAGAACTCAAGAATTTGTATCCAGAGGATCCTGATTTTGGTGAAGCTTGGAAGGCTTGTACAGAACCTGTTACTCTAGACAGGACAAAATGGTTGGATTTCATCATCCAGGATGATATGCTATTCAGAGGGAATCAGTTGTGTATTCCACGAAGTTCTATGAGGGAGAATCTCATCAAAGAGAAGCATAGTGGAGGATTGGCTGGACATTTTGGTCGTGATAAAACCCTTGGTTTGGTTAGTGAGAATTATTATTGGCCACAATTGCAGCAAGATGTGAAGAAGTTTGTACAGAGTTGCAGAGTATGTCAGATGGCGAAAGGAGTGAAGCAGAATACACGGTTGTATCAGCCATTACCTATACCAGAGAAGCCTTGGGAGGATATCAGTATGGACTTTGTTCTTGGTTTACCGAGGACACAGTGGGGACATGATTCAATTTTTGTGGTGGTTGACAGATTTTCAAAGATGGCACATTTCATTACCTGCATGAAGACTAATGATGGTGTTCATGTAGCAGAATTGTTTTTCAGAGAAGTAGTGAGACTTCATGGTTTGCCAAAGACCATAGTTTCAGATCGGGACACTAAGTTTGTTGGATATTTCTGGCGTACGTTGTGGAAGAAGTTGAAGATAGATTTGAAGTTCAATTCATCACATCATCCACAGACTGATGGACAGACAGAGGTGGTGAATAGGAGTTTGGAAAATTTTCTGAGATGTTTGGTTGGAGATAAGCCAACAGGATGGGATTTGATTTTACCACAGGCGGAATTTGCATACAATAATTCTGTCAACAGGAGCACTGGTAAATCACCATTCCAGATTGTATATGGAAGTAGTCCAAGAAATGCATCTGAATTGAGGAAGATAGATAAAGGAGAAATAAGTAGTGCTGAAGCTGAGGATTTTGTAGAACACTTGAAGAACATCCATGGGGAGGTGAGGAAGCATATTACCAAGATGAACGCACAGTATAAGGCTAAGGCAGATGAGAAAAGGAGGTATAAGGAATTTCAGGTTGGTGATGAAGTCATGGTTCATTTGCGGAAGGAGCGGTTTCCAGTTGGTACATATAACAAGCTGAAAATGAAAAAGTTTGGACCATGTAAGATATTGAAGAAGCATGATTCAGAAAATGCATATGAGGTAGAATTGCCTACTGAGCTAAATATTTCACCAGTGTTTAACATTTCAGATCTGACAGAGTATCATGAAGGAGGTGTTGAAGATGAGATCACAGCAGCACAGTGGAGTATTCCAGCAACTAGTTCAGACACTAAGGAGATTGAAGATATACTAGATAGTCGTGTTGGCAGAAGCACAAGGAACAGGACATATGAAGAATATCTGGTCAAGTGGAAAGGACGACCTGTTGAAGATTCATCATGGCTAACAAAGGAGGAGGTTCACCATCTTGGTTTTCCTCTACACACCTGAGTCGTGACAGGGTCACTTCTCAAATTACCCCGGGTGTCTGATGCAGGAGCATCCTGGGTGTAAGAGCAATCTTGCATCACCCAAAAATATTTTTGTTTTTGTATTCAATAAGGGATATTTTGTGCAGAGCTGCTATTTATGAAAAGTTACTATTTTTGGTAATTTTCGTATGTGCTCAGAATGATCTGACTTCTTTCTTGGAGGTTCATTTTGGTCATATAAGTCTGCCAGTAAAGTTTCATTGCCAGATCAAGTGTATATTGGAAGATATTGAAGATTTTCGGTATTGGCAGCAGGGTACAGAAACTTTGAACTCAGTTTTGAAGGCTTTAGAGGCCCCGGATGAGGTTGAAAATTTGGGTGACGGGCGCTTGCGTGGGTCAAGCCTGTAGAGCGCTTCATGGCGTTTCTGAAATGGGGTTATAATAGCCGATCGGGTCAACTGGTGATGACTTATGGTCTTCGGAAGTTGGGCCACCTGAAATGGCGGAAAATAATTTTCTTCAAAATTTCTGTTCGGGTTTCAAAGGTTATTTTGAGTCGACTATGATGTAATGATATGTAAAATAAAATAATTCTAAGTTTGGTCGGCCTTATTGGCTAAAATTCTGGAACCTTCCCAGGCGGTGGAAAATTGCCTATATAAAGAAGGCTGTATTATTGTCTTAGGTAGTTCAGAATAGTTCTGGGTAGTAGATCTGGGTAATAGCTCGAGGCTTTGTCCTACAGAATATTGTAAGGGAATGCCCATGTGGCTTTGCATATTGTAATTCTGAAAGTTTGTAATTCCACATTTGTGGAGATAATAAGAAGCCAATTTTCTGTTCTTGCATATTGTTGTTGTTTCTCTATTTCTGTTATGTGTTTGTGGTATTAAGGGGAGCACCCTTCATCAAATAAGTATCCTCTTAGTAAACTAAAACACATATCTTATTAAGGGGACACTTTATTTTTTTTGCAAACCTTTTCAAACTTCCCTTATGTATTTTAGTTTTAGTTTATGATTTAGCGAATACCGTAAAATGGGACTGCAATTTTTAAGTAAAAGTAAATTTTAATAAAAATGATAGTCACGGTCGTGCTATCCAAGGATATTTGTAGCAATATGATTTTGCAGGAATACGGTCGGCATTGCCTATTCCAAGGGTGCAAATTTTTGGCTATTTAGCCGCTGCCGACATATTCCATCTTATTCAAGATCGTATCATAGTTGCCCACTTATAGATAGTAGGGCAGGTACTAGTTAGCCACCGAGAGCCAGTACTATGCTTCGAATCTCCCTATAGAAACTAATAAATGATAAGCATTAGGTTCTCATGATGTCCCTAATATGGAAAGATGATTTGATACAATAAACAAAGATAGTGTTACAAATAAAAAATGAAATTTATATCATAAGAAACCTAACCAAAGTAACAACATTGACTAAATAGATCTCAACTGAAAAATTGATGAGCTCAACCCATACCATTCTATTTTGTGAAATTAATTTACTCCCAGCAATAACTATTTTCTCCATTTTTTTATAATATTTTAAGTGACTTCTAAATTTCTACTCCAATTGTCATCATATATGAGTCACACCCAAATCATGTAAAAAATTGAAACATTTTAAACATCATTGTGATGTGTATACTAGTATTATGTGTATGCTAAAGAAAATATTGTAATAAAGTTAATCTAACATAATTATCAAGAAGAGTTTACCACCCATTCCTTGTGATCAACATCATCTGTTTCTTTCTCAATAACCTATACAACAACAAGACAAAGAATAAGCACTAGATTAGACTTATTTTATAGTACATAAGGTGGAATCCTTACTTCAGGCATGTGGAAACTTAATTTATGAATATACAAATAGAACAATATTTGTTTTTTTTCATTTTTATAGGAAAAATAGAAAACTATATTAATATATGAATTAGATGATAAAATGCAGACTTCAACACTTTCTACTAATACTACATCACAAGTCGCATATATCAAAAACATCTACCACACATTAATCATAAACCCATTTAGTAATGTCATTTTAACAAAAAATGGAGTAACAAAAAACTATTGTTTTAAAATTGAAAGAATTCAAATGGGATCAAAGTAAAACGTGACTACCATACATTCATCATGCAGATGTAAATATTGATCCAAAAGGCCAACCTCTTCTGATGGGTTAAACCTCTCAAGTCCACAGAACTGAGCTTATTGGCAAGTGTCCTGCAAGGACAAGGGAAATATTCAAACAATTACAATAATGTTGTCATGTCATTCAACAATTTTTCATGTAAAAAAATTACTAGATATTGAATTTCCTTACATGCTCGATTATATATTCCAAAAATTTTGCAGTAAGATCTGAATGATTTTCCAACTTACTTTAACCTCTAAAGAAAAGGGAAAGAATCTTTCATCTAACTTAAGTCAATGGAGTTAGTTTTGCATCACCTTACTGGGTAAGGAGTTGGTTATAAGAGTAGTTGGGAGTTTTGATCGGTCTTTTGGGAATTATAAGTCTATTTAAACTTGTGATGCCCCAAGAAATGGGCAATGGTCATTGTAATAAGATTTTAATATCAAGGAAGCACGAGTTTCTACAAATTTCATGTGTTTACTTGCTGACAGGATACAACAGTAACATTTTTATCAGTTTCTTTCTTATCTTTTAAGATTTCATGGATTGAATATGATAATGCATTGAATTCACTACATATTGGTCTTTGAAGCATTAAATTTGGTTAAGTATTTGGGAAGATATCAGGTTTTGAACTAAAGTGCTAAACTCTTAACTAGGTTAAACAATGGGTATTCAAAATGTGATTTCCCTTATTTTGCATGTGTAATAAGGCTCTGCATTGGTAGGGATGATGGATAATATTGCGTATTACCTATCCTATGAGTTGCAGGCATTCATGCAACAATTTTCACGTGGTTTGATCACAAGAAACACTAGTAAATTTTAGCCTCATTTTCAATGCTCATTGGTCTTCTTTTCGATGCAAAATGGTTGATATAACGACCATTTGTGTTGTCAAACTTTCTTTGTTGATTTTTCCACATGTTCCCTTGAAAGCCAAATATTCGACTTACCATTTGGTTAAAATTTTGACTAAAAACGTCCAAATTGCCAGCTACGATATTACCAGCATTCATCATTTTTTACTAACCTTTGTTGAATTATCTACTACTGTATACATCATGAGTATGGCTTCGATGTCAAAGAAAATAGTCATGTTGGTTGAAAAATTGACGACAAATTGAGTTTTTTTAAAAAAAATAATATATATTAATCATCTATTTTAAAATCCCTCCATGAGGTGCACAATGCATATTATTGCATATTAATAGTTTGCCTTACTATGTCAAACAATCATGCATTCCTTCAGTTTTTTCTCCTTTGGTTTACTAGTTTAATCTAGATCACTAGTTTAAGAATGGTTTGTTTCATGTTTGAATGTACCATTGAATGAAGTTTGGCTATATTAAGTGCAATCTTAAGACTCGTGACTCTTCATATTCTCGTGTTTCCTTTAGGCCCCCAGTGTTCATGATGAGCTACAGAAGCGTAACAAGTTTGGACGGTTTCATAAACTAAAGACTATGAACATTTTTTTTTGTCCATGGGACCTTGAAATATTGAGCTTCTCTTTGTTTCGAGAATATTTTAACATTCTCTACTTAACAGGGCCAACCACGTGAAGGTGGAAGCTCATTTGGCCCCTCCTAGGAGCCTCTTATGACCCCTTATGACACTTTAAGATCTCTAAGATGTATTCTTAGGGATCGTAAAAGGTCATAAGGAGTCATAAGGGGTCCTGGGACATAACAGCTAAGAAACATAAATGTAGGCATCACGCATGGTCACAATTATTTGGAGATACAACATAATTAAGTGTATACCCAAATGACATAACACAACCACTACTCCACCAGTTCTAAGTTGACACTGTAGGGTCCAAAAACCAATCAAGATAGGGACCAAAAGCCATCATTATCAATGGTTTTTGAATCCTACAGTGTCAACTTAAAACTAGAGTATTTTTTGTGTTGTATCGTCTGGGTATACCACTGAATTATGTTGTATCTCCAAAGAATTGTGGCCATGATGCCTACATTTATGTTTCTTAGCTATTGTGAGATTAAAAGTCTTCTAAGGAACATGTTGTGTCTATGTGGAACTGTGTAGGATCATCACCAAAGGTACACAATGCATATTATTACATATTAATAGTTTGGCTTACTATGTCATACAATCATATTGCATTCCTCCAAAGTGATATTAGTTGCACTTACTACATTTATTTGTGGTTCATTTCTTTTCACAACACATCAAGTTAATGAAATTCAATTTGTTTTCCTTTGGTTTCCTAGTTTAATCTAGATCACTGGTTTAAGAATGGTTTGTTTCATGTTTGAATGTACCATTGAATGAAGTTTGGCTATATTAAGTAAAATATTAAGATTCACGACTCTTCAAATTCTCTTATTTCCTTCAGACCTCCAGAGATGTGTACTGTGAGCTTTCCTACAACAAATGGACTTGTGATGATTTTCACAATAGTAGATGTGTTGCAGGAAAGCTCATAGTACTTCTTAGGAAAATCTGAATGTTCATCACTTGTGCATATAAGAGTTGATCAGAGAAGGTATGTGCACAGGTGAAAAACATGCAGATTTGACCAAGCAATATTGGGAGCTAGACACAGTAGCAAATGGACTAGTGATGATTTTCACAATAGTACATGTGTTGTTGGGTAAGCTCCCAGTAGTGCTTAGGCAAATCTGCATGTTCATCACCTGTGCATATGAAGTGGCTCTAATGGAAGCATTTTTCACTGAACAACCATTGTCATAACTTGTTGTAATGTCCCCAAGTAAATTTGTAACTGTAACCACATGACCTCCAGCAATGTAAAGAATATTTGTGGCTCTAGTAAAGTAAAGAACCAGTCTTCTAAGGAACATGTCGTGTCTATGTGGAACTGCGTAGGATCATCACCAAAGGGGGTTCCAAATCAGATTACTCCCTTTTAATCAATAATTATAAAGCCATCAATGGTATACTAATTGTTTAGGATTGTAAGTTTTCATTGATGGCTTCAAATTACCAATTAGATTATAGGGAAATGTAAACCAAGATTCATATAGAGAAAGGTGTTTTCTCTTGGAAAATGGCTAATGGTGATTGATGAAGAAGAATTGAAAATGATGATTGATCCAATTCAGATTGGTGCAACATTTTCAAATCTTCTTCATAATCATCATCAACATGGCCAATTTTGTAAAACTAATTCTACATACACTGAATTCTGCATACTCCTTATTTTGTTCTGCGTTGATATTGTTAGACATGGTCTTTCTTGAATGGAATGACTCGTTACTTGTACAATGAATAGAATGTTGGTGGAAGAAGGATGATTTGTTTTCAACCTACAGATACAAACACTGAACAACCATTTTCTCAACTCTAATTTTCTCAACACAAAGGAACATTTATCATAGCCATAGAAACATGATTATTTTTAAATGGAAACACCAAGGAGTACCATCGGAAATATTGACCATTTACAATCATGAGTAGTAAACCTAAATCAAATAGCTCATTTTTTTATCAGCATGTGTAGTCTCTGTGTATATGAAAAATGAATGAAATATCAAGTTGAAATAAAATAGTGAACAAAAATTCAAATTCAAGGCCTAATTTATCAAGAGAAACAAACAATGTTGAACCCCACAATCAAAAAAAGAAACATGCTTTGTCAATAATGTTCAAAATCCTATCACCAAGCAGAGACATAGGAAATCAAAAAGGGACAAAAGACAAGAAATAAGAAAAATCATTAGAACTATAGAAAAATTATTAAGACTATAGAAAATCAAGTTCTACAAATGGACAGTTCCGATGATTTTCCATTACAACAATTGAGCATTAATCATTTGGTATATGAACAGGTGAAAAACATGCAGATTTGACCAAGCAATACTAGGAACTAGACCTGGTAGCAAATGGACTTGTGATGATTTTCACAATAGTACATGTGTTGTTGGGTCATCTCCCAGTAGTGCTTAGGAAAATTTGCATGTTCATCACCTGTGCATATGAAGTGGCTCTAATGGAAAATACATTCATTGAACAACCATTTTGTCAGCTCTAATTTTGTCAACACAAAGGGAAATTTATCATAGCCATAGAAACCTATCTCATAATTGTCCATTTCTCTATGTATATGAAAAATGAATGAAATATCAAGCTAAAATAAAACATTGAACAAAATAGTATTCCACGTAGAGTGAATCAAGTTCTAGAAATGGACGGTTCTGATGCTTTTCCATTACAACAATTGAGCATTCATCATTTGGTACTTCTTGGTGTATTCCATTTAAGTATGTCAGGCACAAAGTATTCCATTTAGATTTGACAAACATGCAGATTTGACCAAGCATTATTGGGAACTAGACCCCGCAACTAATGGACTTGTGATGATTTTCACAATAGTACATGTGTTTTCGGGTCAGCGCCCAGTAGTGCTTAGGTAAATCTGCATGTTCATCACCTGTGCATATGAAGTGGCTCTAATGGAAGACACAGATAATGCAAAACTTCATTAGGACAATGGAATTTACAAAGGAAATGTGAGAGGATCAATCAAATAATCAAAAAAAGAAACTATCTTTGTCAACAATGTTCAACATCATTAGGACTATAGAAAAATCATTAAGATTATAGAAAATAAAGTTCTAGAAATGGACGATTCTGATGCTTTGCCATTACAAAAATTGAGCATTCACCATTTGGTACTTCTTGGTGTATTCCATTTAAGTATATCAGGCACAAAGCATTCCATTTATATATGTTTAAAATTTTTCCAATAATGTATTCGGGGAATGCAATCATGTAAAACACAAACTATTATTATTATTGTGTTATATATATAAAACACAATCATGTAAAACCTATGCATATGCAGCCTTCACGCATACATATAAGAGTCGATCAGAGAAGGTATATGCACAAGTGACAAACATGCAAATTTGACCAAGCATTACTGGGAACTAGACCCTACAAGAAATGGACTTGTGATGATTTTCACAATAGTACATGTGTTGCAAGGTAAGCTCCCAGTGCTGCTTAGGCAAATATGAATATTCAGCACCTGTGCATATAAGATTTGATCAGATAAGGTGTATGCATAGGTGACAAACATGCAGATTTGACCAAGCAATACTAGGAGCTATACCGTGCAGTAAATGGACTTGTGATGATTTTCACAATAGTACATGTGTTGCAAGGTAAGCTCCTAGTAGTGCTTACACAAATCTGCATGTTCATCACCTGTGCATATGAAGTGGCTCTAATGGCATAAGGGATAGTGATGTAACCTTGGGGTCACTTGAGTGATCCAAGGACTTATGTAAAGGTCAAGGACCTATAAGGGTATCTATAGTTTGAATATGGCCATTAATGCCATCAAATCATGTAATTGCACTCAAAGTGAAAATATGTCAAAAAGAAGATGTAAAATTTCATTCGTGCAATTATGGCCTAGAATGGTCATCTAGGGGTTATGGGTTAGTATGATTGTAAAGGTTATTTTAAAACCTTCTAAATATCCTAAATGGGGGTATGAGACACCATGTTGTCAAGTTGACAACATTTTGTTGTCAACTTGACAACACCATTAAGCCTATTTGGTTTTGACAGTCAGTTTTATGACTGTTATGGAACAGTTTTGGGTAGTTAGGTGGTTGTAGTCGGGTTTCTTTGAAGAATTTCAGATCTTGAGAAGAGGTATGAGTGGAGGCTAAAGAAGGGATATTTGTGAAGGTTTCATAGAACTAGGTTACTTTTGTCCCACCTCAACTCATTAAAGAAGACATTCTCTAGAATTTTAGAGATCTAGCAAATCTCCACAAATATCCCTTCTAGCCTCCACTGAATATATGTGTTCTCAGAATATAAAAACTTTGATAATTGATTCTCATCAATGCATGAATGTGGTAGTGATTGTATTAAATTCCTTCAAACTTTCTTGCTTATGTGCATTATGTTGTCGAGTTGACAACATTGGTTGTCAACTTGACAACACTATTAAGCCTATTTGGTTTTGACAGTCAGTTTTATGACTGTTATGGAATAGTTTTGGGCAGTTAGGTGGTTGAATTTAGGTTTCTTTGAAGAGTTTGAGTCTATTTATTTGTTGATCCACGTGAGTGGAAAGGGGGGTCTAAATTAGATGTGTAAGAAAAATATAATGTAATTGGTTCAATCAATAAAACAAATATTTTTCTCTGCATACTGTATCCTGTCATGTGGGTACAATCAGCAACCCTATGTCTTCAAACACATTTTTTGATATGTTAATGGTTGGATGATGGTTTAAGATCCTTTATTTGGTTATTACTTACGTTTCCATGCATTGATCTCATTATTTCCTAACTACATTTGGATATATATACATTGGCTATTGCTTTTGGTTATGGACTTATTTCCTTTATGTATATTGTCTTATCATATACCTTGGTATGACTTAATTATGGGTATGAGGTTTAAGAGGGAGTTCAATCATGGGATCACTCAATTTTGTGAACTCCTTCCTTATGTCATTACTATAAAAAAATACCTTGCACTAATATATCTTTGTTTTGTATGCATGGATGCATACTTATGTATATTAGCAACATACCTTATGTTATGCATAAGGAGCATACATTACATTATAAACAATTACATTGACATATTTCTGTTATGATACATGTTATAACTTACAATATTATGGGTACATACACAGCTGATTGTTAGTATGGAGCATACATCATTTCTATACTTTAGCATGTATGTATGAAGCATACTTTAGTGGCTTATTTTGTATGTATGAATCATAATTTATTTCATAGCTGAGTCTATATTTATTGATTATAGCTGAGACTATGTGATTCTATGTGTGAACACATTTTCTTTACATTGAACTTGATTCTTATGATTATAAGATCATATTGGTTACTCTTATGTGTATGTGGATTCATGAGATAATATTTTGATTATGAGATATATTTGGTTATAAGTTTTCATTTGGTAACAATTATGCATATGGCTAAAGTTGTTTCTTATGAATTGGATACTTCAAGAATATCATGGATTTGGAAAGTATCATGGACTTGATACTACCTTGAATATCATGGACTTGATACTCAAAAGATTTAAGGTGACTCGTGGATATAGGAAATCCAAAAAATGATTGAAAATATCAAATTCTTGATATCATGGACTTGGTAAACATCATGGACTTGATGTTATCATTAATATCATGAACTTGATATTCTTGGGTCGTTGAGACTAGTGGATCTAGGAAATCCACATTTGGATGGCAAGCATCATATGATATGATGTTTCTCATATGGATATGAGATGAATGATTGAGGAATGATGAAGAACATATATGTTCGCATCTTTATCTAGTAGATAGAGATCTACTATCATAGATATAGGATCTATGGCATCAATGGATAAGGAATCCATCTTTGGTTGTGTTTTTTGATGAAGGATTAAGGAGAAGATATTTGCCTCAAGTCCAAGAGGGAGTGTTGATATTTTATCCTTTACAGAAAATATCCATTGACTTGGAAATTTCGATAGGCATAAATAATAATATTAAATATTAGGGAATATTTAATATTTATTGTTTATAAAATAAATCGATTTAAGGGCCCAAAGTCGTCCCCCTTGGTTAATTGAAATTATTAGTTCATTTGGCCAGTCGGCCTCTTGAGGAATATATTCATGCTCATATAAATAAAGATCGATTCTTGAAGGAGAAAATATAAAAAACATAACATATGATCTCCCTCTCAAGAATCGATCATTCTAGGGTGAATTAGAAGTGGCGATTTGGAGTACTGGTTGAGCAATGTGGAGCGGAGACTTAGATCCATGATTATATTCTAAGAAGAGAACATAATCAGTTGTGCATCCCAAGTCAGCGAAATCATTGGTGTGATCTATACAACATAAATAGAAGTTTTGATTGGTAACATTCAAGTTCAAATCTGATTGAAGAAAAGAGTTGTGAGTTTCTTCTACAGATCTGAGAACACACTTGCATATTCATGGTCTAAATTTATGATATTTAGACCATCGAATAAGGGAAGATCTGGTTTGACATTTCAATTGAATATATACCTAGATTGGTATTGTTAGAGGAGAAGACATGCATCTGATTGGATCAGATTGATAGAAGAAATTAAAGGCAAGTTGAAGGACTAGATTTGAAGACCTTCATAGTCAACTTCAAGAATCTCTAATTGCTACTTTCTGGGGACATTCATTTACTTCTTTATGATTGTCTTCTTATATCTTGTGCTTAGTTGTAAGATCTCTATAGTTTGTATATTCCTAGCATAAATCTAGAAAATATTAACATCACTTGCTGACTAATTGAGAACTCATTTCAATTAGGGTATGGGCTCATGAAGACTTACACACCACCTTTGCATTATAGAGACCAATGCATCTTGCATGTTGATGGTTTAACCAATAAAGGTTTAAGATGTGCTTATTGTTAGTATTTTCTAGATTTATCAAGGAATGATCAAACTATAGAGGTCTTTCAAGACTAACCACAGGATATAAGGAAATAATTGAAAACAAAGAGAGATAGTACCCAGATTGAAGCTCTGAAATGGTCTTCAGATCATCATCTTTAAACTCTCCAAGATGTGTAGATATGTATGTGCCAGGTCAGCCCACCTAGGGCTTCCAAAGTGTCACCAATCTGCACTTTGTTTTTGTCCTTGGTAATTGGTTCAATCAATAAAACAAACATTTTTCTTTGCATATTGTATTTTGTCCCATGGGTACAGTCAGCAACCCTGTGTCTTCAAACAAGTTTTGTGATATGTTAATGGTTGGATGATGGTGTAAGATCCTTTATTTGGTTATTACTTACATTTCCATGCATTGATCTCATTATTTTAATTGCTAAAGAGGTCAAGGAATTGACTGGTATCCTTACTGTACCCAGGCTTCTTGTTGTAACAATGAATTGGAATTGTAGTCTTCCTTTACGAATTGACTCTCCCACCCCCTATGATCACTTTTATTGGTGGAAGATGTCTACTATGTAACATATCCTTGTAATATAGTTTGTTTATGCAGGGATATAAGGAGGTGTGTTTGAGAAGTCATAGAATGGTGAAGATCTCTGAGTGAAGAGTGCCCTATTTTGGCACCAGTCACCTGGAGGATGAATGCCCTAAAGGATGGATACATTTTATGATGGAATATGGATGTTAGGATCGATATTGATGTGTTAGATCAATTATATTGATGTGGAGGTAGTGTTAAAGGTCTTTGTGAAAAATCCCTAAATAAGTGACCCTAGTGTTAAAAGTATTTTTGAAAAAGATATGAACAAGTACATTATACATCAATAGATGCCCTCCTTCCCTCCTTCATCTCCCCTTTGCGGAAGAAAAAAATGAAATAAAATTCATTTGTTATGGGCACTAACCCCAAACCCTCAAATGCTTTAAAGACTCAAACTTGGCTAGACCTTTCCCAATGATCCAAGATGATATCAATGAAGTCTATGGATTGTGTTTAAGTGGATTTGATAGGTTTTGTGGTTATTTGCAATACCCAAGGTTCCCAACTCTCCAAACTTCTTCAAACTATCCAGAGGCCTAATAGCCTTGTCTTGTAGCCCTGCAGCGAAGGTAAACAACACTTAACTCTGCAAACTTCCAAAGGATTGACCAAAAAAATTGGTGTTTTGGATACCCTTTTCCTACTACATTGTCATATCAAAAGTAAATATATGGTTGTTTTGGAACATGTACTGTTGCTCACACCCTGTGACTCCAAAAATGCACAAAACTGGATAATTTAACAAAGAAACCTTGTGTTTCTTGTACTCCCAAGACTCCAAACTATAGACAGTGTCATATTACGCTCTCAAAACTCCAAATCTCAAAGGAATTAGACTCAGACTTCCTATAACCTCAAAAGCCCCAAATTTGGTGTTCCAAACCCTTGTTTCTAGGGCTTTCTAAATCTTTGTCTTTCAAGCATTGTTAGACCAAATTGAAGGTTGTTTCACCTTTCATTCAACATACCAAAGCATTCCAAAACCTAAAATATATCCCTCATTCGACTAGAATGTCTACTGCAATACCCTTGCCATCAAATTCAATTCTTTTTCCACCATTTGCTGACCGATAACCCTCTAAATAGCAAGAGTGCTATAACAGTAAATTGGATTAGCTTAAAAACAATTAAAAGTTCATATGAATGCCTCCAATGTAATAATAATTCAAAGTAATATGAATTCCTTCAAAATAATTCAATGCCCATATGAATGCCTCCTTTTCATAAACCAAATGTGAGAGAAGTGGGATATTATTTGGGAATATCGAATTACAATAAATCCCTAATGGAATAAATTAGGGAAAGATAATAGAAAAGAGACAACATTAGTATTATTGGGGAGTATTTTAGGTGTAGGTTTAGTAGATCCCACCACATTTTTACTTGTATTTCATGAAGCTATTCTTAATCTTCTCTTTTTAAATGAGAATGATTCTTAATGATATTGCCAAAACTTACAGGTGGTGTCGATCTACAATCGCAGGTGGTGTTGATATGCGATCATAGGTGGTGTCGATTTGCAATCTGTGATCCTTCATTGATGCCCTCCTTCACCTCTTCTTTGCGCGCGGAATAACAAAATGAAATAAAATGAAACCGTCTTTTTTTTAAGTTATATTCACATATTGGTCGTAGTTACGACGAAATGTCATGGTTGTCGTAATTCTGACCAACATGAGAATGGATTAAAAAAAATCAAATTTTTCCTTCTATAAACCAACCAAGAGAAACCATTTTAATGCTTGGTTGGAAATGTGGGTCAAATGTACTAGTGAAAGTGATTGTTGACAATCATATTGAGGCTTGATTGTAATAGAGTTGTAAGAAGGGCTTTGTCCATGATTTGGGGCATGGTTTGGTCATGGAAGCTTGATGGATTAGACTATAATGGAGTTGCAGAGAATCATGCAATAATTTGCACATGAATTAATGGCAAGAAAGTGACTATGATAGTCACAGGAAGAGGGTTTGACAATAAGAGTTTGAAGGAGTAAAACTTTGTCCACATATTGGAGCAAGGAATTTTCCTTGGATGCTATGAGAAGGATGGAAGGGGAAATATATAACAAGGTCAAGATCTTAGAGAAGGCATAAAACCCAAGGGTAGGGTTGAACCAATAAAATCATAGAGTTCAAAGGCTACCAAGGGGTCACCTTGAGTATTTGAAGACTACAAGGACCTAAAGGGTATCAAATCATTGTAACTTGGGCCATTAGTGCCTATGAAATACAATGGAGTCACAAAGAATCTATGTATTCAAAGTTACCATGATGAGGCAAATAGCCCTATAAGGGTCATTATCTAATGAGACAAGGGTTTGTGGTCTTTAAGAGGTTAAGAGAAAGTAATGTATGTAGGGTAACCATTCTTGGTCATAAAATAATGTAATAAGGGAATTATAGTGTAATGTGTTCCAAAGTGGCAATAAGGCCTAGAGAGGCTAGTATATAGGTTGATGGGCTCTTTGATGGAGTCTAGGTATTTAGGGTGATGAATCATAGAAAAATCATGTATAAGAAGTTAACTGATGTATAGTTGCCAAGTTGACAACTTATTTGTCAACTTGACAACATTCTCATAGTTTATTTGGTTGCCAAAATTGGACCAATAAGCCTGTCAGCAAGTATAGACATGGCAGTTGAGTTTGGGAGTAGTTACAAGTTGGTTTTGAGGAAGTCGCAGTCATTTTTTAGGTTGGTTAGTCATTCTTTGGGATCATTTGAGTCTATTTAATATGTAAGAGTCAATGACAATGGTCATTGTAAGAGATATGGTCGATGTCAGAAATTGGAGATTAATAAAGACAAAAGTTTGATGTGCACTTACATTTTTTTGACAGTTTTCAGAATAATTTGTAAACCATTTCCTTGTCTTTGAAGTCTCAGGTTCAAAGATCCTTTAAGCTAGTGTATTAATGCATTAAATAATTTTTATTTTGGTCTTTGAAGTGGTTGATTTTGTCAAGAAATAAAGGAGATATTCATGTTTGAAGTGTAACTGTTAAAACCTTTAACAAGGGTAACCCGAGAACATTGAAATGTAGTTTCTTTTCTACTCCACGTAGAATAAGCCACCATAATGGACAGGGTTATGGTAGAAGATGTATATATCATGTCATGTATGTGTAGGAGACCCGTGAAATATTTGGAACATGGAATGAAAGGAGAGAATTGATTGTGAATAGTTAGGAAGAGGGTTAGGACAGTAACAATTTGGATGTGTAGGGCTTTGTCCACCAAATGAGAGCGAGGAGATTGTTTTGGAGCATGAGGAGGTTGAAGGAAGGAATATCCTCAAAGCGTAGAATGTGTTTTGAAGGATTGGGATCCAAGGATAAGGCTAGTAAAAGGGAAGTTGCAGTAACAAGATAGTTGACTGTCATGCAAGACAGTGAATGGTAAGTTGTCAGTTTCAAGTTTAATGATATTATGTATTGAGTTTAAGGTGTGTGTGTAGTATGTGGACAAGGTCTAGAAGGTGTTAGGAAGTTTCTTCCATGATAGGGTGAATAGGAAAAAAAATTGAAGAGTGATAGGTGACTGTCATAGTAGAAGAGGTTGGTAGCTCTCAGAATGACAGTGACATATGGTTAAGTGACTACAAGATAAGTTGGGATAGAATGTGGAGTTGTTTGGTCAGTGAAGGAAAGGTGTAAATGCTTCCCCATGTTGATGGGTTATTGGGAGTCCAAAATTCAACGATTGATCAAAGGTTAGGACCGATACACATGAAGTGTCCAATAGAAGTTGAGTGTGGGAAAACTTAACAATAAATGTTGATCAGTGAACATGATCCAATTGTGATCAGATTCAAGAGAATTATTGACATGTGGAGATTAGTGGATCCTAAGGTGGAGTTTGACCATTGATAGGAATCTTGAATGTGATGGGTATTTGGTTGGATCTAGGAGTTGATCCTTTTGATAAGGTTTGATAGGGTGTTGTTACAAACAAATCAAAAAAAAGATAGTTTCCCATGAGATTGGGTTGGGTCCACATCAAAGTGTCTCAATGATTAGGAAGGAGGGGACACATAATTAGGAGATTGATGTGACTTTCATAATAAAGTTGCATAGGACTTTCATGATGACAGTGAAGGGGTTATCACATTGTTTATGAATCACGTGGGGTAATGTTGAGTGTTTTATTATTCAATGCAAGGTGTTAGGGTTCTCTTGATGGTGGGGTAAAGGGGAGCCTGGAGTCAAGGGTTTGATCCAAGTCTAGGATCTATATGTGGGTATGTTATAGGGTGTTGGATACAAGCAGTCACAAGACTATAATGTTGATCAGAAAATGTGATCTAATTTTGATGAGAGATTGAGGGGAATTGAAATGTGGAGTGTAGTGGACTTATGCAAGTGGTTGACCATTGATAGGTCTTTAGAATGTGAAGATTTGATTGGTTGGGTCTAGGAAGTGATCCATTTGGAATATTTTTGAGGTGTTGTTACAAAACAAACATGGAAAGATGAGTTGATTAGTCTTACAAAAGCATCACGTGCATAATAAATATATGAGCAATAACTCTAGCATTAAAAAGGAAAGTTCAAAGGAGTAGTAGTAGTAGTAATGTATAGCACATGGTCATCACCTGAAGTATCTCTAGTACCCTAATCATGGCCACCAGGTAGATGAGGATGCGTACAACTTTGTAAAAACAACATGTACACATTTTAGTTAGTGACATAAAAGAGTATAAAATATAAACCATTATTGAGCTTTTGTTATAATTAAAGATTGCATTAATACTCACTTGCAAACTTTCTACTTGCAACATTAGTTTTTCCATCCTCTCTTAAAAATTATCCCATCAATTGGATGGTCTATGGATGACAAACCAATAACTTCTCTAGTAATTTTTTTAATATACTTTTTAATTATTTCAAATGGGTCTGTGGAAAGTAAGATGTCATCATTTCCCAATAATGAGTCCAGCTCTGTTAGTATGTCTTGAGGTATTTCAGGTGCCTTTCCCTTTCCCTGAACATCCGTCCATGACAAGAATATTATTAACACTATAAAAATTACTCCAAAAAACTGAAGAAAAGAACATAATGATATAACATTTTGCTTCTATCTAATTTATACAATTACAATTAGGTTTAGTTACTCGATAGAAGGGCTAAGATTAACATCCATGTTCATGAAATGTGACAAATCCATGTGGCCCTGTGATAATGATCAAATATTAAAATGTTAGTGAAATGAAACCAATAGACTTAGCAAAAAAACTTAATAATAAAATGGTATATTGGAGTCATTAATTGGACGTTGGTTTAAATGGTATTTAGTACGTACCACCCCCATAATATGAACTTCATTTTTATCTATACGATTCAAATTGTAATCGATTAGCAGCTCTTCCCCAGCACTTCTTGATTTTATTGCACATACAAATACACAATTTCTTTCGTGCACCTCAAATATGCAATTGGGTTGCTTATTAGTTGACCCAAGTCGCGTATTATTTATAAAACCTACAATATTCCTTGTTGCTTTTGGTCTTCCATTGATATATATATATATATATATATATATATATATATATATATATATATATATATATATATATATATATATATATATATATATATATATATATATATATATATATATATATATATATATATATATATATATATATATATATATATATATATAGCCACTCTTTTACTTTGATCATTATCTTTCTATTGTATATAATTTGCTGAGAATGCATACTTTTTTATATCAAACAATCTGCATCTGATTTTTGTAATTGTAACAAGGTCCAACATACTCCATCTATTTAGCACACTTGTAACATACTTTTATGTCATCCATGAAAAATAGGCCCAAACCATGTAATGACGATGGTGTTATGCGATATATCCTCTCATTAACACAAAAATCAAAGTTTATTGAGGGAAGTTCCTTGGGCACCCATTTCTTTTGTAGATGTTTTTATCTCAAGCGTACCTCGATGTCTCTTTTGGCCTCATCATCATAAGAACATGACCCCCCTTGAGAAAGGAAAAATTTCATGCGTTTATTAAATTTTCTTCAAATATTTTGACCTCTAGTTGATCTCTCTATTTTAGACCTACTACATATCTCACTTTCTTCTTCTATTCTTGTATTTCCATCACTCGAGGATGACACATATGACAATTACCTATTTGGTGGTACCTATACTCCATCAAATGAGAGAGATAATTGGTAATGAGAGAGATATTTTGCAAATTAGGGTAATGTTGATGAAGAAGTCGGCCCTAAAGTTGATATTGAGATTAAAATTTGAATAAGTCCAACTGGGGTCTCAAGTGTTAATAAATGTATTAAATAAACTATTTATATAGGGTGTATTAACTTATACATTTCTATCAATGAGACTGTGCAGAATCCTCGTGAAGGGGGTTCAGGTTCTTGCATATGTAATTCAATTCTCTTATGTTAGCTAAAACTTACATGATATGTACACTAAAAATTACATAGTAGACAACATGAACAATATGCAGTCATCATAATCATTGTATATTTTTTTATTCCTTACCTTTACTTTATGTAGACTGTGTAGGATACTCAACAAAAGGGTTGATGATGTCTCTAGTCAATTACTTGTTTCCACCAAGGGTGGAAGCATCATACAAAATATATAGATGAAATCAACACCTACAATTGAGCATCATAAGCATTACATTTATAATTTGATAAACAATAAATACATATGTATCATAAGCATCATAAACATCACACATGTATCATCATATATGTAATTGAGCATCATAAGCATCACATATGTATCACCATGAATTAATAGAGGTGGAACATGAATTAAAAACATTAAAAGGTACTTCAAGAATTAATTATGTAATGGCATTAGAATTAAAAACATACCTCATACATTTCATTCCTTTCATTGATATTCTTCATCCAACTCATCATCATGACCATCATGATCATCATCGCCATCGCCATCATAATCATCATCACCATCATCATCGTCACCATCACCATCATCATCATCATCATCACCATCATCATCAAAAGCAGCAACAACATCATCATCATCTTCTTCTTCTTCTTCTTCTTCTTCATGAACATTTCTGTCAGGAACATCATCAGCTAACTATCGATCATGATCATCATCTACATCATCTTCTACTTCTTCAGTATATTCTTCTTCCATCACATTATACTTTATCGACATTCCTCTTGGATCATGTCTAACAAAAAATAATCAACCCAGTTTATGTGCAACCTCTAAGTAAAATACCTACTCACATTGGCTTGGAAGAACATAGAGCTCATCCCCAACTGGCTCAAATGACCTTGTATTAACCATTGTAAATCTATTATCATGTTCAATAACAATTCTATCAGGATCATTTTGATCCAGTCGTAGCATGTACTATTTGATGACGAACAGAACTAATTTGAAAGAATTAAAGTCACACTCAAGTATATCATCCAAAATGTCATAATATTGATTTTGACTCTTGAGGATGTATGTCATTTCTAGATGAAATATTAGTCACCTCAAAGATTGTACTTATCCTAGAATCATAAGCTTTCTTCAGGTCATCCAACTTTTTGACATGAAATTTATGACCATTTTAGCACATAGCATTGTGGTATTTGACCTGCATTATATCAAACATGTAAAAATTATTGCACCGTGAGTTGATAAACACATGAGCGATTAATAAATTTATACGTACATGTTTATCTCTTAAATCATATGTTAAATCAATTTCCCTTTACGTAACATTAGAATCTCCATTACGATGAGCTTCTCTAACCAATGAAGACACACCTTCCCATATTAATGTGTGACTAGAATGTTAACATCATTCAATCCATACCATCATCCAATCAAGATTATTTTCAATATATAAATGTAGTGTATCCCACTCTCAACCAATTGTACAAAAAATAAATAGACAACTTACAAACTATTTATTTTGAAGACTAAGAATTAATCAACCACAATAACATCTTATAATATATAAACAAGACTTTACAATATAGTATACAATATATTACATAACAAGTAAAACAAATTGCAAATATAATATCTATACAAGAAATTGAACAAATATCACTACTTACCTCATGTATTTTCCAAGATCATATATGACTTTATTGACATTATTGTCGAAGTGGTATGCGAGAGATAGAGGTAGAATGTACTGTAATAAATATTATAAAATTATCTTTTCATTGTTTTCTAACATAATACAATGAAAAGTAAATGAAGTTTACAAAAATATAGTAAATATTGAAGAACATGAATTACCTTAATGAAGGTATGCCAATCATGCATTTTCATCCCTGGCCCAAATTCACTTTTCTTTGATATGAGATTGTTTATGTTTGCAACAAATCCTGTAGGAAAATAAATTTTTCGTATGACTTATTTAATAGCATTTCTTTGCTGGTCCATTAATAACCAAGGAAGGGAACTTATATTAATCTAGTCTCCATTTCTATTTGATTGAATGAAATTTTGTATTGCACGATTGGATTCATGAATGTCACTTCAAATTTTGACAATTTTTTCTTTGTCATGTCTTCCATCCAATATTTCCTATAATGTCTATGGTATATTCTTTCTAATATGCATAGTATTAAACAAATGCACAATTTCTAGCTACTCGTAGTAGGGTAACCTACTAAATTGTCTGAGATAACTTTTTAGTCCCTTTGGAAGGTGGTCATTACTGTCTTGACGACCTTCACGATCAACAATTACATCATCAGTAAGCAAATCACAATAAAAAAACTATAATTTTCAAACATAAACCATTAGATGGAATCACATTACCATGATGATTAATTCTATTATACTCCAACTTCTACAGGCGAGGTGTCATTCTTCGTGGCTTTGATGTAGTCTCTTCTTTCCCATTGAAAATATTTTTTTAATATTTTGATACTTATGATTTTTGTAGAGGAAGTGTATATACTCATCAAACACCTACTTTCTTAAAAATTTTGAATGATGAGATTTCATTTTTAGACCACAAACTAGACATGCAAATTTTCTCTTTGTTAGAAAACCTACAAGATAATGTATAATTGGATTAAATATGTTAATTTTTTATAATTATAATTGTCATGCGCAACTTGAACACTATAACATACCACAAAAACATGTTAACCTTGGGGCATCATGTATTGTCCATACAAGCATTGCATGGAATTGAAATTTTCTTTGTCCTACTGGTCTAGAGACATCATACATAATGACACCATTCCATAACTCCAACAAATCATCGATAAGAGACTCAATATATACATTCATATCTTTAACTTGGTACTTACCTAGATGAATGAACAAAAAAATTACATAATTATTATGACCATTTTACTGCAATATTTATTTTTAAATGTAGATGACTATTAAATAATTAAATACCTGAAACAATCATTGCCAACATTATGTGCTCCCTCTTTATTGACATCCATGAAGGAATGTTATTGCTGATAACAAAAACAAGTCACATCGAGTAAACAGATCTCAGCTCTCCAAATAGATTGACATCGCCTGCTCCCAATGAAAGTATGAGATTACGAGGTTCTTTTTTAAAGTGTGGCCACTTTTCCTCTATGTCTTTAAATGTCGAACCATCTGTGGCTATTCGAATAATATCATCTCGACTTCTATTGTGTGCATGGTAATCTATAAATTGTGCCAAGTTAGTGCATCTGAATAATCGTTGCATACGTGGAATAATGGGAATATACTAAAGAACCTTGCGAGGTACCTTTTTTTATTTTATCTATTTGATTTTCAGGGCATTATGTTCATGTTGTTTATGATATATAATATGATCATTGGGACAAGCATCTATTGCTTGATACTTCATTCCAATATCTTTCATAATGGTAGATAATTCTCACTATGAGCGAGGTAGAATGTTTGATGGTGGTAAAAAAAATTCACCTATCAATCTACAACAAAAAAAAAATTGTTAACATAAAGAATATTAACCATACATGATTCACATTTTATTAACTATAATGGCATATATCACATACTTTAACATACGTGACATTGTTATGTGGATAAATCATTCATAACCTTCAAGTTCACCAACAACAATACAGCAGAGAGAAGAGTTGTTTGGGAGCCTTCATAAAGGGTCGTGTATGCATTATCAAGTAGAGGTATATCATAAATAACATGATCATCATGATCAGTTGCGCCAGTACTAAATGTGTCATGGATCAATGTATTTGTATCATCATCTTCAATTGTATTTTTTGGTGCATGATCGTCATCTTCCATGGGATCATTATCTTTACCTTTGATATTCACACCTCCATGTTCCTCCACTTCGAAAATCATATTCTCTAGGTTGTGGCAGTCCATATCATGTTCCTTTGGGTGCTCAACTTATTTAAGAATGATCAACATAAATAAACCATGATAATGATCTCATCATCAAGTTATTTCTTATGTATATAAATTGTTAAAACGATATAATGAACAACTTACCAATGGATGATAATCATGTCCCCCTTCAATGTGACCATTCTCTTTACAATGTTTCTTAGTTGTTTTGATTTAAAAACTTCTAATCTTTAAGCCCTTACAAATTTTGTAAGGACAATAACATTTTCCATCACCTTTTCTTTTCAAGTTAGACCACAATCTAAAAATTGTCTCATTTTTTTCTTCATTGATATTATCTGACATGGTCTTTCTTCACAGGCAAAAAAATTGGGCTATGTAAACTTCGGTCTATAAGCTTCACAAACTACGCAAAATGATATCACAAGTACAAAAGTCTTCTTAGAACTAGTTATATAGAAGTTGAAATGTTAGTTATGAAATGATGTTTCAGTATAAAATACCAAATTGAAATACTTGAACATAGAAAAATTACAAATTGAACCAAAACCATTTAACATTCAACATACTAACATAGTACTTGGGTACTCCAACTACCCGGTGTAGGGACATCCCTAGGACAGGTACTTTAAGGTTTTGTGGAGATCAACATAACACCAATTTCAAAGTCTAACTTAGTGGTAACAATTATTTAGAGTAAGTCTGCAATAGTTGGGTCCCAATAATGAATAACTATAATAAAATTGATCGACATAAATAAACCATGAGTGTGATCTCATCATCAAGTGATTTCTTATGTATATAAATTGTTAAAACGATATAATGAACAACTTACCAATGTATGATAATCATGTCCCCCTTCAATTTGACCATGCTCTCTACAATGTTTCTTAGTTGTTTTGATTAGAAATCTTCTAGTCTTTAAGCCCTTACAAATTTTGCAGGGACAATAACATTTTCCATCACCTTTTCTTTTCAAGTTAGACCACAATCTAGCAATTGTCTCCTTATTTTTTTCTTCGTTGATATTATCTAACATAGTATTTCTTCATAGGCAAAAAAATTGGGCTATGTAAACTTCGGTCTTTAACCTTCACAAACTACACAAAATGATATCACAAGTACAAAAGTCTTCTTAGAACTAGTTATATAGAAGTTGAAATGTTAGTTATGAAATGATGTTTCAGTATAATATACCAAATTGAAATACTTGAACATAGAAAAATTACAAATTGAACCAAAACCATTTAACATTCAACATACTAACATAGTACTCGGGTACTCCAACTACCCGGTGTAGGGACGTCCCGGGGACGGGTACTTCAAGGTTTTGTGGAGATCAACATAATGTCAATTTCAAAGTCTAACTTAGTTATGAAATGATGTTTCAGTATAATATACCAAATTGAAATACTTGAACATAGAAAAATTACAAATTGAACCAAAACCAGTTAACATTCAACATACTAACATAGTACTTGGGTACTCCAACTACCCGGTGTAGGGACGTCTCGGGGATAGGTACTTCGAGGTTTTGTGGAGATCAACATAACGACAATTTCAAAGTCTAACTTAGTGGTAACAATTATTTAGAGTAAGTCTGCAATAGTTGGGTCCCAATAATGAATAACTATAATAAAAATTATCAACATAAATAAACCATGATCGTGATCTCATCATCAAGTGATTTCTTATGTATATAAACTGTTAAAACGATATAGTGAACAACTTACCAATGGATGATAATCATGTCCCCCTTCAATGTGACCATGCTCTCTACAATGTTTCTTAGTTGTTTTGATTAGAAGTCTTCTAGTCTTTAAGCCCTTACAAATTTGGTAGGGACAATAACATTTTCCATCACCTTTTCTTTTCAAGTTAGACCACAATCTAGCAATTGTCTCCTTATTTTTTTCTTCGTTGATATTATCTGACATGGTCATTCTTCACAGGCAAAAAAATTGGGCTATGTAAACTTTGGCCTTTAACCTTCACAAACTACACAAAATGATATCACAAGTACAAAAGTCTTCTTAAAACTAGTTATATAGAAGTTCAAATGTTAGTTATGAAATGATGTTTCAGTATAATATACCAAATTAAAATTCTTGAACATAGAAAAGTTACAAATTGAACCAAAACCATTCAACATACTAACATAGTACTCGGGTAATCCAACTACCCGGTGTAGGGACGTCCCAAGGATGGGTACTTAAAGGTTTTCTAGAGATCAACATAATGCCAACTTCAAAGTCTAACTTAGTGGTAACAATTATTTAGATTAAGTCTACAATAGTTGTGTCCCACCCACATTTAAGGTTGGTTCCATCATTAGCCTAATACTTGAGAAAGAGTTGAATCCACCAGATTAAAATCAACATTACTCCTCTCATCAATAAGAGTAATGAGATTTAAGGGCATCATTTGAAAAGCATATTACAAACAAATAAGACCTAGGTTGAGAAAGACACCATAAACAAATGTATAGCTTTACAAAGAAAACTATAGCTTTACAAAGAAAAGTCTCTTAAGCTCATCAATTAATTGTGCGATTCGAGACCCCTGTGAGATCACCATCAGGTATCTAAGGTGATGATCCCATGGAGGGACCTAAGACACTAGCAGTGAAATGGTCCCATGAAACATAAGTACATTTTACTAGTTAATTCCACATTTAAAAATATCAGAATACAAGCCATGAAACATAAAAAAAAATTACTAGTTAATTATTTATTTAGAATATCACAGTACAAGCGGATTCCTCATACCTTATTATTATCTCGTACATAAGCAATTAATTTCTTAGCATCTCCTTCTGGAACACCCTTAGCTATTATAGTTTCTAATATAATTGTTGGCTACTTCAGGGAAGACGTGGAAGATGCATATACACTGCACTAAAAGTTACAATGCATTATCTTTAATTCCAAATTAAAGAAGGCATTAGGCCTAAATAATTATAAGAAGAGCATGGATCAGAAAAACACCTTTATCTCAAGACAAAGAGGCTGCGAACAAGGCCCCGACAACCCTCTCACTTTACCTAGCAAAATTAAAATAACAAACATATTTTATAGAGAGAAGGGGATGAGACATAAAATTTAGATTCTAAAATGTTGAGGTCCATTCATTTCGTATAAATAATTCTAATCCCCTATAGAAAAGGAAATAGAGAGAAGGGGATGAGGCATAAAATTTAAAGAGAGAAGGGGATGAGACATAGAATTTAGATTCTAAAATGTTGAGGTTCATACTTCACCAACATGCACACCCCTTAGATAATTCAGAATCCTTGTGAACTCATAATTGAGTGGTATAACCCAAACGATGCAAAGAACCTTCTGCAAAATTGAGGGTGCAGAAGGATGTTCTTTGCATTGTTTGAGTATACCACTCAATTTTGCAAATCAAGACTGTATTGGCCTCTTATTCTCTCTGTGGCGGCCTGAACGTGATTCCCAATTTGATAGGTTTGATATATGTTATTGGTTCAGTGATATCATATACATCTAAGATAATTTTCTAAAAAGATGAAGAAAAATTTAACTTCTTCCAAGTGATAAATAACTAAGATTGAGGCTATTGAACATGCTCATTGTGTAATTACGTAAAATTAGTTTCATCATTTATTTTCTATGATGATAGCTTAAGAATTAAGATATGTATAAGAAACTAATATGCACAAGAACAATTATATAAAGTTCATTAAAAAAATGCAATTCCAATCTGAAAGTAAAACTAAACTTTTCCTACCTATCTTCTGACATCATTAATTCACTTTAATACTATAGATACTTTTGATGGGTCTCATAAGTATGACCCATAGTCAAAACTTATATTATCTGGCATGGTCTTTCTTCACAGGCGAAAAAAAAGGGCTATGGAAACTTTGGTCTATAACCTTCACAAACTACCCAAAATGATATCACAAGTACAAAAGTCTTCTTAAAACTAGTTATATAGAAGTTGAAATGTTAGTTATGAAATGATGTTTCAATATAATATACCAAATTGAAATACTTGAACATATCAAAACTGCAAAATGAACCAAAACCATTGAGCATTCATCATAGTAATAGAGTAAGTATCTTACATCCCAACTAGCAACCACCTTGGAAAATGATCAATTTGATTCTATTTGATGTAATAAGGTCATTCAAATGCGTTTTCAGACCATTTAGATCAAAATGTAAAGCTATGTAAGCCAAGGTGACAAAAATGTCCAAGTTGTCCTATTAAGGACCTGAATGGTCCAAGATGGTCAAAAGGTGGTCAAACTATGTGTGGATGAGCACTATGCATTGGAAGGACTTATCGAATCATGGAAATTATTTTCAAGTACAAACGGTAGGATGCCATCTTTCCGTGTTGAAGCCTTTTTATCCAAATGGGATCAATGTCCTTTCTCTCTTCATTGGAACTAGTGGTGCAGAGGTCGCTTTGCATCAATTCGATATAACACGCAATTATGTGGTATACCCAAATGATGCAAAGTACCTCTACACCCCTGATTCAATTGAAGAGAAAGGAAATTGATCCCATTTAGATAAAGAGGTTTCAGAACAGAAAAGCAGTATCCTACCATTTCTACCTAAAAAGAATTTTCAAGGTATCGTATAAGCTATGTCCTATGATCTATTGGTGCAGAGCGCCTAATTACCTAAGTGTACCAGGAGCTCAAAGATCATAAATTGATAAATTTAATTGTATTTGATGTAACAAGGTCATTTATATGATGGTTTGAGTCATTTCAATCTGAGATATAAGGCTATACAAAGTCATTTGTACAAAAAAATGTCCTAGTTGTAGAGGGATGGTGGATCTAGGGGAAGGAGAAGACCATTAATAGGTCCTAAGATAAGGAGTGTGGGTTTGGGTCCATATGTGATCCTTTTGTTAAGAGTTATTAGGTGTTGTTACAAAACAAAGTACAATCAAGTTCCCTATAGAGTTTGATTGGGTCTACCATACCCCCTCTACATCAGATTGGTATCAAAAAAACAAAAGGTCTAGGATATGTTGATTGGGAGTCCTAGATAGTTGACATGGGGTTAGCAAATTCAGAGAAGGAAATGTTTGAGGGATTCAAAGCATTAAGAGAGTTGGTATATGGGAAGAAGAAGAGATATGAGGAAGAAGAGAGAATAAAGCAAACGGAGAAACAGAGGAAAGAGGAGATTAAGAACTTGAGAAGAGACATTTAAGCATATGAAGCATGGCTAGATAGGAATACAGAACTTTGGGAAGCAGAGAAGAAGGGAAGATTAAAGAGAGAAGAAAACAAAGATGCAAGATTGCAGAGGATTAGAACCAGTTGGTGGTTGCGTGTTAGCAAGAATAAGGTGAGATGGCATGTTAAAAGGCTTGTGACAAGGAGGAAAGCAGTAAGAAAAGTTGTTGAAACACTAAGAGAGAAAGAGGCACAAGATGAAGCCTTGAAGGAGATGGTGAGTTGTAAAGGGAATGGCATGGGGAAGAGGATGAGAAAATGTAGTAGTCTAATGTGGTCTAATATGAAGACACTAAAATGGAGTTTGTGGGCCATGAGAAGGCTCCTAAGTTGTGGTATGAAATGGTTGGTAAGATGGAACAATGCCTTAAGTGTGATGGGAGCATTTGGGTTGCAGGTTTGGGCAGCAATCCTTATGATAATAAACATGATGGGATGGCTACTAAGAAGCACCAAGATACAAGGTGGAGTTACATTACCAAGGAAGGGCAAACCTAAGGTGGAGATGAGGGATACAAAGGAGCAGGCATGGAGCAGCAAGGTCAAGTATGAAGACTTATTCAAGCCTAAGGTGAAAATGAGGCGTAAATTTTTCTCTAACATGTTTTTGTTGTAGGTGTTACCAAGAGGACTTGAAAAATTTTCAAACTTGGGGAGTATGGTGCGGGAACACCTAGGGCTTGGAAGGCTACCAGGGTAGTCACTTGGATGACCTTGAGAAAATGAAGACAATAAGGACCTAAAAGGTCTCAAATCAATGTAACTTGGGCCATTAGTGTCTATCATATGTAAAAGGAGTCATAAATGGTCTATGTATACAAAGTTGCCATGATGAGGCAAATAACCCTATAAGGATCACTATGTGATGAGATGTGGGGTTTATAGTTTTGATAGGTTTGATAGGTTTGAGAGGGAATAAAATATGTAATATGACTGATATGGTCATAAAATAATGTACTAAGGGCATTGTGATCGAAGGGTGCCTAAGTTGATCATAAGGCCTTAAGGGATAATAGGTAAGTTAATAGGTTGATAGGGTAAAGTATAAGTGTTTAAGAGTGATAAAGTATAAAAGCTATGTAATGAGGATGAGTTGGTGTGTAGTTGTCAACTTGGCAACAATCCTCATACTCTGTAATTGCTAAACAAGTCGACAAAAACCTATTAGCATATATATTAAAACATATAATTATGACAGACAGATATAAGTAGTTATGAGTCGGTTTGGATAGGTGGTTGGGTGATGTTGATCGGTCCTTTGGATTGTAATAAGTTTATTTGAGGGTGCATAGCCCGAGACATGGGCAATAACTGATGTAAGAGGAGTTTGAAACTAAAAAAACACACGGGTCTTATTTTGTGATTTATGTTTTATAGTTGTTGACAAATTTATATTGTGGGTTTTATCTTTGATCCTTGTTTCCTTCGAAGAATCATGGTGTTAACATTTTGAAGCATTGAATCCTTTATGTTGTGAACTTGGAAATAGTTGATTTGATAGAGAAGCAAAGTAGTTATCTACATTTAAAGATTTACTGGTAAACCCTTGATTAAGTTATCACGAGAGTATTCAAAATGTGATATATTGCATAGTCCACATTGAATATGTTGGCAAAATGGTCAACGCTCCCCTCGAGATTCGTGACATGGTTTAACAGCCTCATGTGTCTTCTATAAGTCTAGTGGTTGTATCAGGCATTAATAGGTCGATCTTTTGGTGCAACGGCAACCACTACGTGTAACAAGTGGTATCAGAGCTTGGTCACAGGTTCGAATCCCCTCGAGTAATGCTGAGGGGGAGATTGTTGGCAAAATGGTCAGCGCTCCCCTCGGGATCCGTGACATGGTTTAACAACCTCTTGTGTCTTCTATAAGTCCAGTGGTTGTATCGGGCATTAATAGGTCGATCTTTTGGTGCAACGGCAACCACTACTTGTAACAGAATAAGCCTCTCATTTGGGTAGTGGCAAAGAGGATGTATACTAACTGTCCCAACAACTTGCAAGGAACCATGCACATGTTTGCATGTGCATTTGATCAATAGAAAGAGACTGTGTTCTATCATAAGAAGGGTTTTGACAGACTGAACTTGCAATAGGGATTTCTCTATGAGTTGGTAGTTAAAGGATGGTCTTGAAGGCTATGAGGGGAGTGTGAGGAGAAGGTGTTTGAAGTGTTAAAAGTCTCTAAGGGGACAGAGAACCCAAAGGAGGGGATTGAATCAAGGAAGTTGCAGAGTGGAGCAAACTGTCACAGTTGGACAAGAAGGTATAATACTTGTTTTGTTTCATTTGAATGTTCATGTATAGTAAATCAAGGATGGGAATGGGTGTGGGCAAAGCCTCAAGTGATTGTTAGAGTGTCTTCTATAGGAGGGTGAAGGGGGCACCAAATAGAAATGAACATAGGTGAGTGATTTGGTCTAATGCTGATAGGGTAAAGTGAAAGTTGTCAATATGGGTTATGGGCAATAAGAATGCTGACATGATCGAATCATGATCAAAGTTGGGGAAGGTGATAAGTTGTAGAGGGATGGTAGATCTAGGTGGAGATTGTTTGTATGAAGAAAACAACTAGTAGATTGTTTGTATGAAGAAATGTGAATGGATAGATAAGATCCTAGAAGATTGAATGTTTCTTGAATGCCTCTGCATCATTAGGGCACGTATCAATGGTGAATATACTTCATTTTGTGCTTGGGTGGCATTGTTTTAGTTCATTTATAACAGTGATAATTGCATTTCTATTTGAATTTATCAAACCCTGGTCTAGGTTAATCAATGAGTGTTAGAACATTCTGGCCTCAAAACTACCACCATTGCTAGGGTTTCTAAAGAATTTGAGTTTACTGTGAAAATGTGCAACTTTCTTCTAAAGATTCTGGATCTCTGCTTCTTCTAATCAAAAGTCTACACTGAGGTTTGTTTGTTTTTTCTACTTAAAATGGTTATCTTTCTCTCAAGCTCCATGTTTTTAAGGTCATGAAGATTTTTATTGCTATATATGGGACTTTCACTTCTAGTTACGACACTATGATGTTATGAAGCTCGTTATATAGACATTTCTCGGTTTTAACTTTGTATTGATCAAACCCCAAATATTGGATGTCTTCTACTAGATTATGGCCTATAAAAATGAGCTTTGACATGGTCATAGATTTGTTGCTTTCTTTTTTTGTGTGTAAAACAAGGGTTTTTTTCTTTATTTTTTCTATTCTTCCTGCAAGGCCACAAGATCATGGGCTAAAACTCCTCATGTGACCATGTATGAGAGATTCTTATATCTTTTGTCTATAAAATGTAATAACAAAACACAACTCTGTAAGAAATGGAAGACAACCTTTTCTAAATTGAAGTTCCTCTAAAGTTATGGCGAATATGCAGCCAATCCAATCTCCTAGTGAACGATTCCCTTCTTCGTCGCTCCAAAATTGCCCACAAATATGAAATATAGAATGAAGTTTTTTGTTTTTTTAATAGTGTCTGTGTCAATCAAAATTCTGACGCCATATGGACGCTAGTCAGCATTCCGACAATATCGGGGACTTTCTTTTTTAAAAATGCAAATTCACACCAAAATGCCTTCTTCGTCAGAAACTGTCGTCGAAAATTCACACCAAATGTATTAGTGAACCCTTTTACAAGATATAATAAATCCTCATAATAATATAAGCTACTCTCAATTAGACGGTTGCTAGCACGCACGACAATCTCACACGAGCTTAACACTCGACGACTCTTGCACTTCACCACGAGCGGTGACGGTTATGGGAAAGAGTCGTTTCACCTTCAAAATATTTGATGCCTCAATAACTATGATCACTACACGATGAATATATGAGCACGATGACCTATGAGCTGGCATGTATAATACAATTGTTCCATAATTATAAACATGAAGCCATAAACAAAAAAATCTTGTCCAACAACACCATCAAGGGTTGCAGATAATCAAAGAACCATACAACATTACCTTCCCAGGTAGCAGAGAATTGTAGAACAGTTCATCCTAGCCGATTTGCAATCACAAACAACTAAGCAAGAACAACATCAACAAGGAAGATAGAACAATGTTGACAAGATCAACCATCGCAGGTGCACATGATATCTCATGCCACTACAAAAACATTAATACTCCCCCTTAGCAAAGATACATCATTTATAGACTTTCATGTCATGGAATCTCTCAACATGACAAACATTGGCTACACCCATGTGTTAATAACAAAACTTTATCACGGATTCTCTCAACGTGATAGCATCATGGATTCACTCAACATGATGCTCACCATGACTACTCCCATGTGTGAAATAAACACAAGCTCACATCACATAGTCACTTAACGTGATGTTGTCATGGAATCTTTCAACATGACATCAACTATGGCTACTCCCAAGATTGGAATAAACACAAGCTCTCATCATGAAGTCACTCAACATGATGTCGTCATGGAGTCTCTCAACATGATGTCCACTATGGCTACTCCAATTAGTGGAAAGAGCAACAAGGGCTTTCACCTCAAATTTCTTTGTCTCAGAGAAAAATGCATTACAAGGACTTTCACCTCAAATTTCTCTCTCAAAGAAAAATGTATTAAGCTCGTAATAAGATCAACTAAATGATGAGACTCCCTCTCAACAAAGGCAACATTCTCACAACTTGATTATCACAATAAATTACTGATGACTTCAGTGTTTGATCAAACAAGAATCTTTTGCAATCACACTGCTACACAAGCTTGTTGATCCTCTGCAAAAGACTTGGCACTCTACATCTGCCACTCAAGCTCCCTCTGAATCTTCAAGCATTTGCATTCACCTCTTGACCACCTCATTCAAGATCGTCTACAAAGCTTGCCATGGAGTAATGAATTTCAACACACCTCTGAACCTTCTGACATGCTAAAGTCCAAGATTGTCCTCAACCTCATTCCAAATCACCCTTTACTGACAATCCAAATTAAGTGTGCAATTATATTATTTGCAACATTGCAACACATTTAGCTGAAATCTTTACTTCTTCATAGAACTCCCTGCAAATGTCATTTCCTCCTCTTAGAAGTACTTGATTGTAATGATAGGATCTTCATTGTTTAGTGTGTTCATCTTTCTCAATTTCCTTGTTGAAGCAAACTCTCCATCCAAGGCTGACCCAATCAACTTAGACTCATGACTGCAAGCTAAGTCCTCATGTATGATCAAGTCTCCAACTATCATGACTTCCACACTGGATGCTGAATCACTTCCTCCTTAGGCGATTTTAGATAATTAATCCATCATCCTTTTGCTCCTTGATCCATCCTGCAACAAAGAGAGATTCATAACAATTTATAGAATCAAACTATCTTGAAGAGAAACATACAAACCAATGTTAAAAGCACACATGATTCACTATTCCCAATATCATAGCATAAATTAACTACATAAAATTCATGATCAATATTCAAAGGTATAATCATAAAATACTTATCTCTTTACTGCCTAAATTTCCTCACAATCCACCAATAGATTTTTTGCCATCACACAATTATAGTGCAAGCAAAGAATGAAAAATTTGGACATCAACACATTTGTTATCTTCATAGACATGAATGTCAAACATGTAAGCATTGACAGGCATGACAACATCCTCCCCGTTGATGTCAAAATGGAAGCTTAGGACAAGGTTGCAAGAGAAGCCTCAATAGCTGAGACTGTAATACCCGCAACAAACACTTATCAATAGATCATAGTAGCAGAAAAATACCCTTCTAGCTAAGAAGCTTCTTCAGAGATTCTACCCTCCAAGGCTCTTCAGCTACACAATCTCATATGAATCCCTCAATTCTTACATCTCTTAAATTTTTAATTGTCCGATTTTGATTCTAGATCTTTACTTAGACCCGCTCTGATACCATATTGAGTTTTGAACCAAAATAGCATAGCATGTATAACAGATATCTAAGAACACTAATAACAGATTGACACAATTATTTATCTTGGTAAAACCATCAAGCCTAAGGGGAAAAACCCAGCCACACCCAAAATATATCCTTTATTGAATAAATAAAAGATTTGATACAAAGCTCACAAGCTTTTCTCAGAAGAATAACTTCTTCACCAGTACTGTAATTATTTAACAAATACTTGTAGAATGTCAAAGTCGCACATGACATCTACAATATACAAAAATCCTTTTATGAATCAACAAAACTCCTACCCAGCAAAATTTGCTACACCAAATTACACAAAACAATATATATTAAGAAAACTAATCAGCCCAATAATATCAACAGGCAAAAACAGTGCTCAAACTAGTGTCCTCTTTAATGAATCATCACACGGACTTGCGCTACAATAAAATCACCAATACGTGAAAAAAAAAAAAAAAAACTTCTATTGAAACAAGACTCAGCCAAGAGAATGTCAATCACAGAGGTAGACCGACGGTCCACACTTGATACACAATAAAGACTTCATGGTGGTTACATTGCATGCAAAGAGCCACATGGTCCAAATATTAATCGAACCTTTTTACAAGATATAATAAATCCCAATGATAATATAAGCCGCTCTCAATCGGACAGCTGGCAGCACACACAACAATCTCAAACGAGCTTAACACTCGACGACTCTTGCACTTCACCATGAGCAGTGACAGTTATGGGAAAGAGTCATTTCACCTTCAGAACATTCAATACCTCAATAACTATGATCACCACAAGGAAGATACAGACATGATGACCTATGAGCTGGAAGCTATAATCATCTGCTCTATAATCATAAATTTGAAGCCATAAACAAAAAATCCTGTCCCACATCATCATCAAGGGTTGCAGATAATAAAAGAACCATACAACATAACCTTCGCAGGTAGCAGAGAATTGTAGAACAATTCACCATAGCTGATCTGCAATCACAAACAGCTGAGCAAGAACAACATCAACAAGGAAGATAGAACAATGTTGACAAGATCAACCATCGCAGTTACACATGATATCTCCTGCCGCTACAAAAACATTAACAGTAAGATGCAGTAACCAAGCTTCTTTTTGAATCATAAATAACATCTAAAGAATTAAAATAAAGCAAAGACTCTACCGGCATCATCCAATACTCTATATGATACTTCTTTTCATTAGTACAATGTTTTTCCATGTGTTGTATTTCTTCTTAATCATTACCCCTAACTCTTTGAAGCAAACACTGATAATTGGACCGGGAGCACTGGAACATTATCAAATATTTATTTCCTGTGAACAGTTAATAATATAATACAATATTCTTGCCACAAAGAAACTGTGGTAATGAAAGTTACAGAACCATTTCAAATGAGACTTTGTCCAGAAGAATGAAGATACAATTGCAAGTAAGAAATCACCGATCATAGTGATCATGGCTTGCACTCATGTGAGAAGTTTCTGCACGTGCTTCCTGTATTCTATCATATAGTTCCTTCACAAATTCTGAGTTGTGTCCATGTGTAACAGCTAATATTTCTGCAGCCTTTGAGTAAAACTTAAGAGCCTCCAATGTGTTCTCAAGATACCTACAAAAGGATATAAATAATCAGTCACGTATAATATTAACTATTAAAATTTCTTTTAGTTCATTTTTGCTTGGAATTATACAAATTATATCCAAAATGGAGATACCAAAATGATGAAAGATAGGTCTGAGAACAACAATGTATGTTTCAATAATTAATATTTATTGGCAGTATCAACCTCATCACCAACTATGAAATTTAACATTGAAAGCAAGACCTTGATAGGTAACTGCATAGCTGCATATATTTACAGGCATGATAGTCAACCCTGACGAACAGGCATATTATGATTTGGATTCTATGCTAACATAACTTGAGTGATTTGATTATGCTTCAATAATTTACCAAGACACTGCCTACTGCTACTGAAAAGCTTAGAAAAATACTTTGCCCGGGGTAACAAGATGGGACCTTTTTCATCTTAAATAGGACTAGTGGATGCAGAGACTAGAGTCAAAATAATAAATAATACTAACTCAACTACATTTGTTTCGATGGAAATACTTCCATCTACTCTTTGACTATCAAATGCTAATTAGTTCAATATTTGGATTCCTAGATATAGATAATGTTTATTAGCTTGGAATTAACTATATAGTATATTTTATAAGAACCCTAGATGTTTTGAGCTTAAAATAACTATTGAAAACATTTAGATAAACATTCCGTGTCTTAATCGTGATGTTGCTAATCAAAACAAGCATATAGAAGGATAAAACAGAAAAAGACTTAAGAAAAAGTATAAATAGATTTTGCACACCCTTTGACCTAAACCCAAAAATATTATAAAATTCTAAAAGAGTGAAGGATCTCCTCACGCCACTAATTCCTTGCTATTTTAAAAGGGTTCTGTTGTCCTACATTTTGTCACCACAAAATGTAAGTAACGATACAAAACAATTGAACTTAGTTTCGTGTTTCTCTATGTTGATTCGCTATTTAATTAGCCAATATTGATCAATCAATTGATATCAATATGTTTAGCGAATCCTTTTGTTGAAGGCTTTCGTCAAGTCTTTTTCGTTTTTCAGTCTGTCTTCCTATACTTATTTTTTAATCTTTCAGCGTTTTTTGGTGTGTTTTCGAGTATGTTTTTAGTTGTTTTTAGTCTTTTTGTTTCGTCCAATCTCTTGCTTTCAGTTTTCCCTTCGATTTGATCTATCTTAGGGCTTAATCAGACTTATTAGTCAAAAGATATGACCATTTAAGTGCCCAAAAAGTGGACTCTCCAAGCTCAACTGCATATTTAAAAAATAGATGTTATTTTCTATAGTTGAGACAAAACCAAGACTCCATGACATTATTTCAGAGAAGTTGAGGAAAGACTCCATGACATGATTGCTTCCTTCAGCCAAGACATCAGTATCCTGAAAGAAGACCTAAGCACCTAGGAGCAAATGGCGAACAGTGATTTAGATGTTTTTTTCTCATATGACATCATTTCATCCATGAACATGTTCTACCGATATCAGCGACTCATGGACCACAAAGTCAGGGAATGGAAAAGCTTTTGGCAAAGCTACAAGGGGATTTGGAGAGCTGTCAAGCAGTAGAAGTGGACATCACCAGCAATCTCAGGTAAATAGGATGCAAGGTTCTTACCAGAGATGATAACCTCTTCACTGAAGAGGAAATGACTACATAATATATTAACAAAGTTAATGCTGATTTTGATTCTGAAGAATTTGGATCGCATACGATGAACAAATTTGCTGCATATAAATTTGTGGCAAAACACTTAAGGGATTGTGAAATCAGCACATATGAATGCAATCAGGGTTGAAGCCATTTCAGAGACAATGAAGATTCCAAATCTTCCTATGGTTCATGATTGTATTGTCAAATATAAGGCCTTCCTTGACAATTCCAAGGATTGATTCACTTTTCTTCACCTTTTTGTTTTAGTTTTCATGCTTTGTAGACTGGAGAAGATGAATTGCATGTAATTCGATTCCGTGTCCTCATGATATGTAATCCAATAATTCTTCTCACCTAGTTTTATCAAGTCAAAGTGGTTGAGTTGCTCCCACTTTTTCCTCCTTTTTCATTTCTTTTCCTATAAAAGGAATGCCCCTCATTGTAAAAATCATCTTTATTTTATGCAAGAAAGCTCTAACAAACTTGTGCAAGCATAACTGTGATTGTGTAGTACCATTTTGGAGAAAAATAAATAGAAAGAAACAATTGGAGCTGAAGCTGTGACTGAGTGCAATTGTGGTGAATCAAATTGGAAGCTATGACTGCAATTTGATTTTATTATCTTTATATTTATGTTATTCTTGTGTTTTACTAAGAGCAAAGTGAATATCAGAGACAATCGGAGCTGAAGCTGTGACTGGGAGCAGTTGTGGTAATATAAAACTAGAAGTTGTGACTATACGTTATATTATCATCTTATTTTCACGCACTTTGTTAGAATAGTTAGAAAGTCTCTCCCCCTAGAAGTCTATGCACCCCACTGGTAGAGGTATTTCTTATAGATTAGATAAACAGGTCTTAGAGCCAAGTCGATACGCTTTTCAATCAGCTTGTGACTTGGTGTTGGTTTATCGGTATCACTGTTTCGAGCTTTTAGATAGAAGTGTAGTTTAGAGATTAAAGTTTTGCCCATTACTCGTTCATCGGGTAAGTGGATTCTTTCTTGAAAGATAAGAAGGAATATTTGTAACATCCTATTTGATAATCTCTTAACTTCTTGCTTACCTTGAGTTGATCCAAGGAACGGTGAGAAGGGGGAGCCTTCCCTTTAAAGTAGGAGAGACATTGTCTCATATGCTATGGTTGGTATACCTATTTTGCAACTAGATTTTTTTCCCAAAACTATCAGTTGCAAAATATCCACCCAACAGATTCATTGCCTTCTTGAGGCCTTCATAGACATTTTACACATTCAAAAGTATTCCCAAACACCCATATAGCTCAACTTCTCTCTTCCCTTAAAATTGCAATCCTTCAATAAGACTACTTGACTTGAGCACTTAGTACAATTCAATCAATCACCACTGATAAAACCCCCTTAAAATGTTTCCTTGGGGTAATATGGCTAATCAGTTACTAAAGAGCTTCAAAGGGAAACCCAAAGGTCTCCAAAATTCAAATAGATAGGATCCTGATGCTTTGTTTTCCTCTCTTTCAAAGAATCTATCATTTTTTCTCACAAGGCATGGCTTTGACTGTAGACAAAACCATACTCGAAAAACTCGCCAAAAGCAAAAACTCACCAAGGCCAGGAAAAATAAACTCAACAAAAACTCTGCAACTTAAAAAATTTCTTAAATTTAGTTAGAAATGCTTTTATTTTGCAAAATTCAACGAGGAGATGCATCGGTGAGTCAATAAATTAGTACATAAAAGAAATAAGCTAAGTCTAGATACATTTAATTGATTTAAATGAAAATTGGGTACAAAATGGCATCCTCGTGTGGAATGCTAATGGCTGGTAGCCTAATAGTCTAAGCAAAATTAAAATAGAAAATTGTTTTTATTAAACTAAAAGTAAATACGTCAAAACATTTTACATCTTCCTCTTCCCAGCTTTAGTAAAAACTAGGTGAGAGATAGAACTAGATGGTCTAGTCCTAGACGTCCGTTGTGGTTGCACATCCTAGCTTAGCACGACAGGCTGTAGCTCAACCTCCATCCAAGATACAGATGTTGTTGGCATTGTCAATGACTTCTCATCATCCTCAACCTCCCCATCCTCAATGTCATCCAATGCAAACCCAAATCCACCCCCCTCTTCCTCCATAACTTGCCTCTCCAAAATCATAGATGTCATCCTCTATAAACAATAGAGGTTGCTCCTGCATTGTCCAATCATTGTAAGGACCTATATCATCTAGATTAGTTGGACCACATGATATTTCCTCTACCTTCCTTGTGCAAAACTAAAGATTATATTGCACAAAGGCAAGGTCATTGAGGAAGTTTTGAGCTTATTCCTCATCATTGTGTGGATGGCCTTGAACAAGCTCCTATTGCACTTACAAAAGATGAAAAACCTTCACTCCTTGATGCAAATTCGCTGCAAATGACCTCATCGAATGTTCAAAGGGTGTTTTTTCACTAGAGGAGCAAAAGAAATCAGTCAAAATAAAATTAGAATGAGTTTTTTGCACCCTAGGCATTATATTCTTCTACTATCGAGTTTTTCACAAAAGCTCAGACAAGTTTTTTGGCATGTTAATGGCAAGTTTACTCACCGCCAAGAAAAACTCATCGTATTTTTGTTGAGACGTGCAACTATGCACAAAACCATCTTAAGCATACAAAATGTTCATTGACAAATTTGCCTATAGCCAAAATGGTGTTATGCTTTCGACAGTAGTTAAATTTGTTAGTGGTACCTATTTCTCAGCATGACATTACTACCAAAAGTCCAGATCACTCAAGTCACTATTGTTCCTATCCTGAACTATCAAATTTTCTTGTATCTATTTATGATATTTTCCTTACATAATCTTATGAGTGTTCTTACAGAAAATCTTCTAGACTATAATTAAAAATGAATTTACTTGACATCACCAATTTTTTTATCCATTTTGGATCATACCTCCAAAACTATGTAACACTGGCACTGGGGTACGTCAGGATGTCAAGATGTCGAGACCAGTTTTCGAGACGAGGGGACAAAGGGCCTCAATTTGGAGACGGCGGGGGGACGGTGGGGGGATTTTGCAAGGGGGGCAGAGTGGAGGGGGGTGTTGTATACTATACATATAGAACTTGAAATGCTAGTTATGAAATGATGTTTTAGTGTAACATACCAAATAGAAATACTTGAACATAGAAAAATTGCAACATGAACCAAAACCATTGAACATTCAACATAGTAACATGGTACATACCCAATATTAACATTCAAAAATCAAAATTCAAATAGAAATTCAAGTACCCGTCTCAGCTGCAGCGTGTTTGCAGAATGGCAAAGGTGGGGGTACTCGGGTACTCAAGTACCCAGTGCGAGGACGTCCCCGAGACAAGTACTTCGAGATTTTGGGAGGGGGGATGCAAGTCCCCGAGTTTCACTGCTCCCAAATTAGTAGGTTTTTGTATCTCAAAAAATAACGAGTTCTATAGGTGCGGAAATGACTCCCTCATTGTCATGTCCCTTCTAGATCATATGTTCCCTTGTGAGCTATTAAGTGTTGCAAGGGGGGCCATTTTGGATGGTGCACTTTGAAAAACCAAAAAATGCTGAGAGGGGGAGGGGGTGAATCAGTATTTTAAAAATCCTAAGGAGATTAACAAATCAGAGAATGCAAACACATAGCAAAGAGACAAGACAGAATTTTTCTCTCGTGGAAAACCCAAGATGGGTAAAAAACCACGGCACCACTAATCTCAATCGGGCGACGACCCTTTACATCCAAGAGCTACAACTCTTCACAGTCACTTTACAGAACAAGCTCCGACATGTCTCAAAAGGCTACAACCTTTTCTTTGTAGGTGATTTGAACAAAACAAATCAACAATAAGCTCTAAGTCTTTGCTAAAAGCGTAAAGACATTCTAGTCCGAGATAAATAAACTTCAATGGCTCTTTTTGTGGCAATGCTTAGTCTTGAATCTCTTTTAACAGTAGTAGGTAGCAGCTCCTCCAAGGCACACACTGCAACCGATGATTAATCCCGTAGACACAACTGCTGAACTTTTTGTCTCTCAAATGCATGCACTCAGATATACACACATATACTGTCCTTTTTTTTTCTCAGAAAATTCAACACTGAGAAGATAATTTCCTTGAATGAAGCTCACTGCATTTTTCTGCATTCCACACCTTTTTTATTAAAAAAAATCTGAGCACCTACACTCACCCCTGTTCTCGTGTGTGATACTTACATCACTTGCACACCCGCGTGGAACTCTGTTCTTTTTAACTCACATGCAATGTATTTGATCTGTGTCTCCAAAAAAAGACTTAAATGCATTCACGCGTATCTCAGGAAACGGCAACCCCACACGTAAATCTTCACCTGTCGTGATGCATATGAGTCCTCTTTCGATACACATCCACACCGTGTCTTACTCACACTTCTTTCATAACATTTAAAACTGAGTTCCCTTCTTTTAACTTCATAACGTTTTCAAAGCCCGCATTGTCGGTCCATCATCGGCTTGTTTTGATACACGAACACTGTATTCTCTCTCACAGTGCCCTGCACACACATGCGTTATTGGATGATTTCTATTTTAATCTACTTCGTTTTTTAAGAACCACTAAAATCGTTTGTCATTGATTACACACGCACTTGGCATTTTGAATGAGCTACGTTCTGGTGCAACCGTTACACCACTGTAGAGGAGGTTTTATTTGCATCTTACCAACGTTCTTCAGTTACAAAAGGACATGTGTCCTCCGAGCATACACAGCACAATCCCAAAAGAAAAAAGGACAGGCTCCCTTACAGAAACATTCTAATATCCCTGTGCCATCTGCAACTTACGCTCAGTACAAAAACGTTTTTTGTATATACTTCGACTTCTATGCAGGAAAAAAACATATATCCAACTGCAACTCATGTTTTTAACTGTCAGCCTCATTTTTAATCATGCGCCCGTTACATATTGAAGAAACGGTTCCAGGCAGAGCATAATGATTTTGAAAGCCGCATGCTTCACATTTGAGACAGCTGACAAGTCATCTTATATCACCGGCAGGTAAGTTGGTCAGGAAAAGACAAAATAAACTTGCAACAAGAAACAACTACACTGCCAACTCAGTTGTAATAAGAAGCACAAAGAATCATCAATGACAGAAAACATAACACACTTGTGGCATCACCTTCTCTTGGCATGGACCTATTTCAAATTCATATTGTAGCACCACAATATTACTAGCTGACTTGCTTGCTTTGTAATGAAACAACATCATATTAATATCAGCATTGTGGGAGCATCATAATCATCGATCAACTTTGTATTCATTTGTCTTTGTAATTTCTCAATGGAATTCTTTGGGAGATTACGGTTTCAGATGTGAAATATCCTCCCTAGTATGATACTAGATCCCAATTTGGTAAAGTCTCTTTGAGACCAAATTGGATTGATAGTTTGGCATGATTACCAGCATCAACATTCTTCATATCTTGTGATTTGAGATCAGCAATCAGTGTTTTGCATCTGTGATTCTCATTACCATCGACATACACTAGTGTGCATTGTTTGATCAGGCTTGGTGGCAACATTCATACCTCTGGGATAGCAGAAAAGGAGCATTCAAAAATAATATTGCAGAGGAGCAATCAAGTTACAATACCACATACATCTCAACACTTGAAGCACTAAGCAGTGTCAATTATAGCTCTATGATAGCATACAAGCAAGGGTGATATACATTGCATATCAACTGTGGTGCATCAACAAAGGCATTGGAGGCCGCCGCATATCAGTAGGAGTTGTTGCATATCAGATATACATATAGCAGTAGAATCACTATAACTGAGATTGCCATAGATCAAAGCTACAACAGTCGCACAGTGTTATTATACAACAGCAATAACTTAATCAGAGGTCAGAGATCTAACAACGGCAATATCCATCATCATTGCAAACTCACACCAATATCGTGGAGCAGAATCATCATCTCTTACGGTGCCTCCACCCTCCACAACTTCAAACGCAGAGCTATCGTTAGGAGACCAAGATGCAAGGTTTCTTGAACTCCACCTTGATTATAATAAACAATTGTAATTGCTTGGATATTAATTGAAATCTTAGCTTGCTCGATCTATCATTGCATAGTTGTCTATTCTGTTCTTGTATATTTCTTGGTATATTACAATGGCATCAGAGCCTTGACCTTGCCAGTTGGTTTGAGGTTAATGAGTGAAAAGAGACAAGATTACATACTTTATCAGAGAAGAAGGCATCGTTCCTTTGACAGAATGGGAGATGTGTATGCAGATATGATAGCCATCTTTGGTGAGTTGGCAAAAGGATACCAGAAGATTGATGAGACTCTCAACTGTTTAGCAGAGATAAGGACTAATATGGAGAGAACAATGGTCATGGCGTCAATTCAACTAATGGGAAGTCATACACACCAATCCAATTCAAGGCCAATGATGTTGACCTTCCTTTTAAGGACCGAGCAAAAGGAGAATCATACTCTCTCATTGGTTGCATTGCAAGAACAATTCAAGCAAGATTGGATTGATAAAGGACTACAACCAGACATGTCTCCCAAAAACTACATGGACCTAAGGATGAGGCATTTACCTACCAAGGGTAATAGAAACTACAATAATGATCTGAAGCAAAAGATTGACAAGATAAGCCGTCCCTTCTTTGATGGATCCAAAAGATCAATAGGACAAGCTTGGGTGCAAAAGGCGAACACATATTTTCAGCTCAACCCTATGCCTAAAGATGATGCGATCAAGTATGCAGCACTACACCTTGATGAGATTGCTCAAGAATGTTAGCATCATGTGATGGTTACATTAGGGCATGATCAAATCATATCCTATGCCAACTTCGCGGAGAGACACGTCAACAGATTCGATAGGAAAGACCCAAAACTCAATTTCAAGGAGTTGGCACAACTAAGGAAAGGAGGATCCCTAGACAGCTATATTGGTGATTTCCGGAAGCTTCTTGTTTTGATGACTGACATTTCAAAGAGTAGATTGATAGCACTCTTCATGGACAAAAGCAGGCATATGATTTTTCTCGTTGGTAGTGCAATAATCATGGCAAAGGAAATTGAAAATTTCATTGAGGAGTCTGCTTGATTGAAAAAGGTTGTCGGAAATATTCAGCAAGGAATCTCCAACACAGTTGCAGCCTTATTAACACAAAGACTAACCGAGAATGATATAACTGTAAATAACCTAAGAAGCAAACTGGAGTTCTTTCAGTTAAATTTTTTCACGAAGGATGACTTTGAGAACTTTTCCATATTCTCGAATGTCATGCACACGACCCAAGACCCATTGTCAAAATGGGGGAACAGTTTGAGCAAGTGTGAACAAGAAATGACTATTCTAGAGTTCAAGTGAGAATTTGTGCCAAGCGTCAGCGTAGATGAGTTGGAGACAATGCTATCTAGATTTTGAGCATTCAAGGAATAGAATCAAGAATAGGCTATTCTCAGCGAGGGAGCATTTAATGCATAGTGAGGATTCATTTCACCCCTCCTGCTGAATGGGTTAGCATAGTGGGCATTTATTACCACACTAAGGAAGTGGTTTTCTCTTGATTGGTCTGTGTGGACCCATGTATTAACTGTAGATTCTCTTATTTTGCCCTAACCCTAATTAGGACTAAGGTGACACAATCTGGTCCATTGGTTTTATTTCAATTCAGGCCACTTATTGTAATTGGGGACCAATCTAAAGGGCTCATTTCTCATTTGTAAGGGACCGAATTTGAAGATTTTTGCTGAGCTACTGAGATAATAAAGTTGTCATTGAGTTCGGTAATTTCTTGATGTATCTTGGTGCTTGCATGTTCTCTTTGTTACCACACTCAAAATAGATTTGTTTTTAAGTACTTAAATGAATGTGATTGATAATATTATTGCGGTGAAGTCGCTTTGCTCTTAAGTGATTCTTAATCACAGTGTAAGGTTGGTTTTAAGCCCTTATGTGGATACTTCTATCTTTGACACATATTCTTCGTTATGATGGTATTCATCGGGATATGAAGATCCTTTGCACAACCCTTGAAGATTGCACCAACTTTGTATAGTTGTTGAATTTGGCGAAACAAAGTTTGGTAGAATTCATCGTAGCAATGTTCATCTTTCAAATTCTTAGGAGTAAAATAGAATTCATCAACCCTACTCTTATTTATTTTCTGCATATTCATGAAAAATTAAAAAAAAGTAATCTTATTGCAATATCATTTGAAAGCTCCCATAGCCAGTAATGTTTGAAATCAACTTGAACATAATGTAAGGCCCTCGTGATACCTTCATATCGCATTTACCATTGAGCTTATCCAACCAGAAGGAACCTTGGAAATTACCCTTGTGATCTTACTTGCAATCTTAGCATACGCAGAATTTTGATCAAGAGAGGATAAGATACTTCAATATTCTATTCTACTATTGGTAGGTAATAAAACACACATCAACAAGTAGAAAACAAAGAAAGCTCATAGTTAGAGAAGGTTGGTGAAGCCAACAAGTTGCTCCACTTCTTCCAACAAACCTACAAATACAAAAGCAATAAAAATGTTGGATGGCTATTTTGGGACTTGCCTTAGTCGAGTCTCTTCTTTGGTGGTTCCACCTCCACAACAGCCAAATAGATGAGATAATAGCGATAGATAAGTGCAAAGATAATAGATAAATGATAAAGACAACAAAATGGAAAGATTAAGATGAACTATGATATGCTTTCAAAACGTGAAACCAATTGGTGTGAGAAGACATCCCTTCGAAACCACAAAGCCCGAGCCTGATGAAATGAAGGAAAAAAAAGATGAAGACAATGAAGCCAAGATGGTGTCGACTAGTTAACAGTTGTGTTCCTCTTGGAAACCATTAGGCCCTTTAGATATTTTGTGCACCACCAAGGAATGTAGTATGGTATAGTCGGGAGGATTGTAATCCCTTGTTGACCATCTCTAGTCTTCTTTGTAATAAATAAATGAACAAATAAAGATATATTTTACTAATGTATATGGTTTGCACTGCCATCATTGTTATTTCATGTATGCAATTTATTAGATATAGCAGCAAACATTTGGCATCGTTGCTTTAAAAGAAATCATGTCAGCATTGTGATTCATTCATTGGATCTCCACAAAGGCAAGAGAGGCCACATGGTGGTCAAGAGCAAGTGATTAGGTAATCTTTAGGGATTAGAGAACAAAGATAAGGGAGAAGATTACAAGAAACATTTGGGGAAAATCCAATCGGCACTTCCCAACAAGAAGACCTTCTCGAGAAGGAAGTAAAAGCCAAAGTGTTAGCCTAAGTCCCAGTCAGGAGTAAAGGAAATCCTAGCAAGGAAAGCACATATCGTACATAGAGTGAGTTGGAGGATACCGCCAAACACTTACAACTCCCAAATAAAACATATTCCCACCTTGATGACCAAGTAGACAGCTTGTCCGTATAGTCAACATCAGACAAGTACAAAAAAGCAAATCTTGAACTGAAAGACATATTCCACTACGTTGAGAATCTATCCATCTCCAAAGAACCCACAATTGGAGGATCTAAACTGAAGACTCCTAGACATAAGGAGTACAAGAACGAGTCAAACCCTGAAAGTACCTGAGGTGTTGGGGACGCTGGAGGTGTACATGTAGAGGATGCACGCTTGGCTGAAAGTGCAAGGAAAGCACTAGAACGTAGTGGTCGGAATAGTCCACCCAGGTCCAATGCACAAGGGACAAAGCAAGTGAGAAAGATGGTGACTCCTCTAACAAGTCCCAATGTGGTGTTGAATTACACAGGGAATAGGTCAGAAGATCCTACGGGCCACTACAAGATGTGCAAGACTATCTAGGTAGCAAGCAGTCAAGAGGACAACGACTATTGGTTGATAGCGTTTTCAGCAACACTACGGGGTACAACCATTGAATGGTTCACAAAATTGGATGTTTCATCCATAGTCTCCAAAGACTCGTTGAAGGTGTTTGAGGTTGAGTTTAAACTACTATGCAACAACAATGAGATCTTCACTGAAATTTACAACACCAAACAAGCGAAACATGAGAACATAAGAGATTAAAATCGTAGGGTCAAGGAATTGTTGGTAAAATTGGAGAATCAACCAACCAATGGGTTTGAGAAGAGGTGGTTCATTGAGAGGCCAATTCCCTCGTTACGCAAAAAGATGAAAGTGGTGCCTCCATCTTGGTATGTTGATTCCTTCAATCGAGTGAAGGACATCAAGAGTAAAAACAAGACATATCCTCCCAAGGAAAGAGTAAGACAGACGATGACGAGAGCACTGAGGATAGTAACAATGATAAATCAACAATAGTACAAGTCCTATGGCAAGATATGATGAGAATGTTGAAAGAATTGAAGGCCGCCAAAGGAACTAATAAAAGAAGCGATAAATATTGGTGTACTAAGTGCAAAATTGAGGGGCACGCAAAAGCTAGTTGTCCTAAGATGATATTTTGTGAGATTTATCAGGTGTTAGGTCATTCAATAAAGGAGTGTCCATATCATTTGAAGACTGCAAGTACACAAGTACTCTTCACATGGGAAGAGCCCACTCCATCGATATCACTAAATGTAACACCAGGTGGTTATGGAAATCAAAGAGGAAGGTGGAATCAAATACAATACAACTCCAAAGGACGTCCTATCATATAGTTCCAACAATGTAGCAAACGGGAACACTTTGTGAGAGATTGCCACAATAAGAAAGACAACGTACAATCATTGTGCAAATGGTGTGGACCAAATAACCATGAAGACACCACCTATCTGAAGCAAAAGGGCAATAATATGTTGGGTGTGCAAGAGCAAAACGAGGCAACTCTAGGAATCACAAGAGCACAAATGAAGAAGGTGGTGTACGCAGACCCCCACATGAAGAATGAATGACTACGAGAAGCCAAAGCAGAAGTAGAACAAGTAATGGCAAAGAGACAAATAACCTCCAACAAAATTGCAAGTACATCGGTATGATCGAAGTTAGAGAAGAGCATAGTTTGACAGGTGCTACAAACAACAGTATCCATCAAGGTGGTAGACCTTCAAAACATGCCACAATTGACAGTGGCAATTACCCACACCATCAATGACGATACACTTGGCCAAAACTAATGTAAGCCACTAGGATAACCAATGGAAAAATAACCACACAAAGACAAGCAGGCCACTAACCTTGCTGCTAACAGTAAGCATGGAAAGGAAACCAACCATCATTGAGATAGAAATAATGGAGAGAAAGATGACAAATACAATTGTCAAGAGAGGTTCGAGAGTCAATGTGCTGCCAGAGGAAACCTGGAAATGCCTAGAAAACCAACACTCTAGTCACCAACCTTCCACTTAGTAGTTGCCAGTTAATATGGAATTAAGTTGTTGGGGACATTGATGCAACAAAAGGTAACAATTGGTACAATGTTTTTCCTTGGATTCCGTAGTTATCCAGTTGGAGAAGAAGGCATATGATGCACTTCTTGGGAGAGGTTGGTTGATCACTACCAAGGCAACCCACAATTGGAAGTGCAATACACTCGATCGAGAGAAAAGAGAGAAAGTACGTCAACAACCTACGGAATCAAATGGTGAGAAAGGTGTTGGGGTCCTCTAAGTCGAAGTCTAAAGATGGAGAATGGGGTATGGATGAAGGAAAGGCATGGAACCAAATGACGAAGGGGTGCTTGAACTAGAAGATTTTTTTGAAGATGACACAAGTTCCTTGAATGAACTATTTCCCTAGGAAATAGAGGATTATGAGGTATTCCCATCAACATGTAAATTCCTTAAAGCCACAACTCTCTGTGAAGAATAACCAATAAAAAGCATGTAAAGTTATTGACAATACATCTGAGAGTATGAAGAGCAGAACATGCAATATGGAGCGTATAAGGGATTCTCAACGAAAATCCACTTCACCGAAAATTCAAGGGAAAAGAAAGAGTCAAGAGGGGCAAAAATCAGAAGGCAAAAAATATGAAGACTATGCAACGGCCATTAAATAATTCATTAATGCAGAGGCTATTTAATCAACCTTCACGAGTATAAATTTAACTCTCAACAAGGATATGTTTGTTGTTGGCAGAAGCAGTGGAAGGCAATCTTGGCAAGATCGTACCTTGGTAGGAACTTACTAAGCAAAGAGAACATCACACTAATCTATATGAAACATGGGAGAAACCATCCCGTACCAAAGTTTCCCATATGGCCTCTACCAATTCAATGCAGTGTACAATTTTGTTGTTCTATGCATTGTACGACACTGCATGTACGACATTTTGGAGTTTATATTTTGGAGTGGATATGTTGTCCCCCTACAGCACCTACATATTGAATTCTACCATACGAAAGGCACCTTGACCAACCCATACAACGGCTTGGACACCCTCACATACAACTTGGTCAACACGTTGGACGATTTCTACACCACGTACAACACCCTGTGCAGTCCTATACAACATCATGTTTCTTCCTCTTGGCAACTAACTCTACATTCTCTATGACATCTTCAGTGCATTGTATGATATCTCCAATGCACCGTATGGTTTCTCCAATTCTCTTCCATACGTCGTATGTTGTATAGACTTCCTCTAACCGTACATTGTTGTCACCATCATATGAACCTATCTCCCTAGCAATATGTTGTACGAACTATCCTTCCAACTATGTCAATGTCAACACCGTACACCATATGGGATACATTTTCAATCGTACATCATTCTCTATGATAGTGTCAGACACCATACTACTCTCTGTATCATTGCATGGCAGCAACAATTCCTTGAGTTTCAGTACTTAGTTCGGAAAATAAGAGATTGGTTATGGTTGACAACTGCATTTTCCGACTTTATCAATATTGTTTTTGGCATCTCTAAATTATCAAAAAAATGATGTGCTACCCGCTGCCCCCAAACTCCTGCAAGGGGCGCTGCCCCTTCACCCCAATGGGGGGGTTGCCCAAACCCCCACTTGACCTTCAAAATACACTATAACTTTGAGTTTAAACAATACAAGTCATTATCTACACTCTTGTCATTAGTCTTCGGAAATATTACTTGGTGTATATTGTTGTCTAGAAGACGACTTTTTCTTTCCTAGGGGCAATGATGTAGTCGGCAAACAATGCCTATTGTTATGCTTGATAATATTGGTTATCTGTCAATGTATTAATAGTTCACATTAAGTTTGTTGTCATTCTTGGGTAGTTGTAAGTGGTGGTTTGTTAAGCATTGTGTTCCACTTGGCAACCGTCGGGTCTTTTAAATATAGTGTATTGCTAAGGAAGGTAGTACAGTATAGTCGGCTGGATTGTAATCCATGGCCAATCGTCTCTAATCTTCTCTATAAAAAATTCATGAGCAAATAAAGATATATTTTACCCCTGTATCTGGTATGCATTGCCATCTTTATTATTATTTCATGTATGTAATTTATCAGATATAGCAGAAAACAGCAAGCAATCAAAGTGATGATGTTATTTCAAGGAGCCATGATATTTACTTGGAATGCTCTTAACCTCCTTTTTGTGATGTGGTGGCTGCCCCCAACTAAAAACACACTAACAAACCCCTATAGTGAGATGGTGATTCTTCGCAACTTTAGTAGGATTCAAAAGGTTTGGTTCAAGTTTCAACAATGCAAGGATCAATTTTCGAAGAATGACTTTTAGGCCTTCATGACCTCCTTGAGCATGATGGAAAACTAGCTTCCACCTTATTCACCACCATTTCTCAAATAAGCAAGATAATGAAACCAAAGTACAAGTAGTCTAGCAAGAGGCATTGCAAAACATTTGAGATTGAAAAGTTATGCTTGGAGGCCTAAGATTTGATGGTTGATGGAACTCAATGGAGTATGGAAGCTCCATTTTTTGGGAGAAAACGAAAGCAACAAAATGATGCTCATAAGGCAGTATACCTTACAATGAAGATTTCATTTTTTTCCCTTCTTGTGAAGAGTGGAAGTGTAGTTTATCATTATTCCATTGTTCATTTTTCTTTGGGAGCTTTGGCATCAATTATTTATGTTCTCTCATCCTTTTTGCTTCCCATTATGAGGGTTCAAAGCTTAATATTTGTTTTGATTGTGACAATATATAAGGGAGTGGGCCCTCAACATACTACTCACTAATAAAAATTAAAATGCAAGAACAAATAACAATATAAATATTTAAACAAGATTAATTAAAATTATTAACTAACACACAATAAATCATCAATAATTAATTGATATTTAAAGTTTAAATTAAAGGATGAATTGCAAACATTTAGCAATTAAACATTTGAATTTTGGAAAACATGGCCAAATTGACCATTTTGGATTTTGACTAGCAAATCAACACACAAATGACAATTTGATAATAACATTCCATGTATCACAAGTGAGTTTCAGATTTTGGATGGCACAAAGTGATGCAAATAGATGCTCTAGTGACTACCATAGGATGCTCTCTAACTCAAAAAGAAATCCACAAATTGGATGGCTCGCCCAAATCATTTTCCAATTTCTCAACTACATTAATTCTCAATCCAAGTTATTGTAGACGGCTTACTAGTGCAATCTAAGACAATTATATACTAGCAAGCACTTTCTTTAGTATCGACCATAAAATATTGCTTTACTTAGAGTACAACCTAGATGGGTGAATGAGAGATGAATGTTTGCTCATTATAGCTTATAGATGGTGGCAATTGACCTAGAAATTCATTCAAAAGATTCACATACAATACATAGCTTATAGTAATCAAATAATTAAAACAATTAAATAGATAAGAGTCAAGACTATGCTGAAGAAAAGAAAATTTGCTTACCTAATTAATTTTGATTTTACTTCTAGAAGAATAGTTCAAACTTCAAACTAATCAAAATCAAACTTATGATGGATAAACATGACTTTGTGTAAGTAGAAGAAATGAACATGTTCATTTCTGAGCATTGGCATCATGAACAGCTATTTTCCACATTATAAGTCTTAAGGACATTTAAGAAGAGGTATAGAAATAAAAAGAAAACATGCCAAAAAAAATCATGAAAATGCACATTCTATAGTTTGGTTCTCACCATTCAAGTTTCCCACATGTATAGTATTGTAATCCCACCAAAGGATAACATGATGGATAAGCCCCTATAATACAACACAACAAAAGAATGAGAAACTAATGAAAATTTTAAAACATCTAAATACTGAGCAAAGAATACCAATATTTGTTATCAATTTGTTAGATTTGTTGAATACCATTAGACAACTCAAATTTCTTGTGTTTTACTTTGAACATAAATTGAAAGATAAAAAGTTGTGTAAGATATGAAGTAAGGATGATTATTCAAAATCTATCTTACCATGCTTTAACACTTCTATCTCAAACAGACTTGTAATTATTTATTGCACAAATACTTGTTGTCACAGCCTAATGAGAAGCAGTAACATGATACTCATCAATGGTAATCCTTAGCTCTATGTAATCTTCTAGGGACATCTCATGATGTAATCTGCATTTTACCCAATCTTGTCTAATTTAATCATGTAGATCCCTCATTGTTGGTTTATTGCTTTGATGTTTGGTTCTTGAAGGAACTGTGGCGTAGGCATATGCTTCTTGGGAGTTTGCTTATCAATGGATTGTTTTCCATTGATATTGTCTCCTTTACAGCCTCTATGGTCGATATTATTCCTTGCTTGTTTTAGCATGCCCAATAATTGAGCCAATTTATCTTGAGTGCTTTCTTGACCTTCCAAGAATTGATTCATGTCCATTTTTTCCCATACTCGAAGCTTCTCATTAAATTAATCTCGTCACTAGTTCCTCAATCGTTTTCATCTTTATTAATCTGAAAGATTTTCCCCACCGGCTGGCAAGTTTGTTAGCTCTCATACCAAATGTAATGTCTCATTTCTGGCTAACTTGGAAAGCTAGAACAATTTCTCACACTTACTCTATCAGATACTTGCAATTAGACCAAGTAATGGAGGATATGTAAGATATCAACTGCTCTTTCAGATTCAATCACAATATATTTATGCAAGACGGTATGAATATTAATATTTTAGTAGCAATGTCTGATATAATGATATGAAATATGCTATGAATATGGTAATCCTATCACTTACAATGACAGTACAATGATGCTATTTCTGATACAGACAATATGAATATGCAAACGATAAGTATCACTTGCAGCAATACGTTTGCTGTGTCTGATATGAAAATGAAATTATGCAAATGTGTAATATCGCTGAGAGCAATATGTTGCTGTTTCAGATTGTCAATTATATGCTTGCAACTTCAAATATTGATGCTGTTTTTGATTATCCTTTCTATACACGCAATCATGGTGCCATCTCTAATCTGCAATGATAAAGTTGCAACCAAAATGCCAAAGCGGATGCCCTATCAAGCAGATCCAAATATGGATTAAAAAGAAGAGATAAAGTTTCAAATGCTGCTTATTTAACAAGGTTGAATGTCTTCTTATATCTGCTCCCTTGGCTTGAAAGATCGTGACTCCCTGCAAGAGTTACATCCCTTTGTTTCCATCTTGTCTTAATAGCAAATCAGATCCTTCTTTAAGTCATCGCACTTATAGTAATCGCTGTAATTACATGCCTTCTCATAACTCAATTCTAATCGCTGTCCATCCTATACAAATCCTTTGCTTATCAACAATTCAGACTAGTCAATTCTTTGCTTATTAATCATCGATACAATCTGCTTGGTTATGATGGTTCAACTAATCATAGATTAGTCAGTTCTTACCTTAATCGATATCCTTGGCCATTGCCGATATTCTTAATTATCATAACCACTAATAATATCAGTGTGCCTCATAACTTAACCAAAAATGCTGACCATAATATTGTTTATTATTGGTCCTTCTAATCATCAGTGGTTAGTAATTATTGGATTGTAAGTGCTGTCCATGACTTGCCTTTTGATTAGTCAATTCCTTCTTGTAATCGATAGTCCCTATGACTTAGGCACTGTTATCAACACATTACAATCACTGCCTATAATATCAATTAGATATGTTTGATGATATGGTTTAAGGATGCTTCAGTATAAGTCAAGGATCTCCACTGCTCCTTATGATTGTTGACTATCGATTCAACCATCATCAATAATATACAAATCGGTGCATCATTCTTTTGTATGCATAATAAGATTGTTGTTGACTGTGGCCCATATTTGCACATCATTCTTATATCAACCATAATATATAGTTGCCTTTGCCAAAAATGTTATTCCTCCTTGGTTGACTCCATTAGTCTACGGTTCTTGTTAATATTCATTATCATTCATCAATTCTTATCTTCCATGGGTTAGCGGCACTTATGACAGTAATACATGATACTTGCAATAAACTATGCACTCTCCACATGGATTTCTTTGCTGAGGCGGTCTTCTTTGTATAGAACAATACTTAAGTTTCTGTCTAGCATTATTGTTGACTATGGTCAAGTGGATTGTCTAAAGGCACATTCTGGTATCTCACCTTTTACATGCATAGTCTTACGTCTGAACATGACCAAGTATATTTGAATGCTTGCTCAACTTCCATATCACCATTTGTAGCTCATGAACTTTGATATACTTTGCAATTTTGTCTATCCGGAGACTTCACAAAATTGAGCTGCTTGGTCAACATGACTGTAATGTCCCATTTTTGGCTACCTTGGAAAGTTGAGACAGTTACCTTAACTTCTCCTTCTTACTCTATCAAATACTTGCACTAATATCAAGTAATGGAAGTTATATGAGTTATCAACTGCTATTTCTGATGTAAAGATATAAATATATGCAAAACAATAGGGATTTAATAGCAATGTCTGATATAACGATATGAATATGCCTATAAATAAGATGATCTCTATCACTTATAGTGATAGTATGATGATGCTATGCCTGATATATACTACACGATTACGCAATCGAACAAAATTGCTTGTAGCAATGTATTGCTGTATCTGATATGGCACTTTAAATATCAAAAGTGTAATATTGCTACAAGCGATATGTTACTGTTTCAGATTTATACTTAAAATGTTTGCAACTTCATATTCTGATGCTGTTTTTTATTAGCCTTCTATACATGCGATCAAGGTATCATCTCTAACCTGCAATGTGTAACTTGCAACCACTATGCCAAAGACACTTTCTCTCATCGAGCAGATTCAATAAGGATTAAATAAAAGAGATAAATTTATAATGATCATTGAATGAGAGAGATTGACCCCCTTCTTATATTTTGCACTTGAACCGACGCTTCTAAAGGACAAGTCTTTGTCTATTCATAACAAACCATGCCTTTCCTTACCAATTTGTCAATTAGACTTTATTTAATCAATTCCTTCTTAATCTTCTTAATGTTCGATGTCTAATAAATAACTCTGAATATTGTCCCTTTCCATATTGCCTACGATATGAACGTTAACCCAATTACAGCTCAATTTAAATCATCTTCATCAATGCTTAGATCATATGTTGATAGAGTATTATCTATCACGCAACGATAATACTCTGTGACATAAGGTACCACCGCTCCTATAGCCGGGAACGGACGTGTCCCATAATTTGAAAGTTGGACTATCATCTATCAAATGATCTCGCCATGGATATAATACTACAGAATCACAATGATTGGAGAGTCAATACAGGAAGACTTATATTCGAGAATGGACAAAATATAAGGGGATCCCAGTCGGGGACATTACATGCTGCCTCGTTCATAACATCATAACCTTCATGAATACTTGTCAAGAAAGAGGGTCGGAATGGGAAAAGATTTTCTCCACATTGTTTGTTTTGGTCCTAGAAGAGAGTTTGTTTTGATCCTACATGCTTCTAGAAGAGAGTTTGTTTTGATCCTACATAGCATGGAATTTTCCAATTCGCCCATAGCAGGTTCTCTATTTTTTCTTTGGCTAACATTTAATATTTGTACGTGGTAGTTATAACAAACCCTAATTAAGGTCCCCTTGAATTACCTTGGTCATTGATCTTGAATCAATATGGGCCCATGGTTGTAACTTGTAACTAAAAGCCCTATATAAAGGCTTTCTCATTTCATTTGTAGAGAGGAGAAGCTTATTGTGAAATTGTTGCTAAGATACTGCCAAAATAATTGCAAACTCATTGAAGCTTGGTGAATACTTGTGTTATTTTGGGTGTTAGAATGGTTTCCTACTTCTCAATTGGTTAAAATTTGTTTATGTTGAATAGTTGAATGGAAAACATTGTTGTTGATTAATGGTGAAACCTCTTATGTTCATACCATTTGTAATTTGTTGATTGCAAGTTGTAGTGCATGGTTGGCCTGAACTCATTTGAAACTTTAACTTCAATTACTTCATGCCTAATGATTTGCATGTCTTATGGTATTGATGTAAATAAGTGATATGAAAATCATTCGCGTACCCTTGGCAGATTGCATCAACTTTGCGTAGTTGTTTCATTTGGCGAAGCAAAGTTTGGTTTGGTTTCACTATATTGGCAATAGTCCCTTGCATTGTTAGAAATAGATTAGATTCCTAAACCTATCTATTTTGCATTTTATTTCAAAACCCTTGTTAACAATAGTTGAAGAGCCTTATTGTAAAATCATTTGTTATTTGAATAAAAGAGTTGATCAAGTCGAAGAACAATTGTGTGAGTCCCTTTGTGAGAACCACCAATATCACATCATTTCAACAGAGTTATACCCAACATAAAGTCACTAGTTTATAGTGTAAACCTTGGGGTTGCTTCATTTGATCACACATTTGTTACCCTATTTAGCATTTGAAACTTCCTTGTTCAAGAGAGGATAGGATACTTAGTATTTTATTCTGCATGCTGAAGTGGTCACAAAACTCATATCAACGAGTCATATTTTGGAAAGCTATGGATTTGTCTCCCCGCTATTTATACTCCTCTCAATGTAAATCTCATCTTTTTGAGTACAACTAATGAGCCGTAAATTGGCAAAACTAGTTTTCAACAACTCTTAATAAGATTTCCATGTTTTCTTTTTGCTTAATCTATTTTTTCTTCTCTTTTTGGTTCTCTTCCTTTGCAGCCAGTGATTTTACTATACTTTTTAAACTCTAAAAATTTTCAAACATCACAAAAGAAATAATTTTGTTGGGGTTTTCTGACATCTAACACTTTGTACAGCTCATCATTGTTGCCCCTCAAGCTTTTGGGCTGCTAAGATATGTCTGAGTCATCAAACTTTGCTTTTCATGTAGCCTTTGGGCATTTTGATGTATGCACTATTATCTTAGCATATGCAGCAAAATGAAGTGAATGGATATTAAAAAAAATCAGATTAACACAAGAACGGAACATTATGGATATCCTAGGAAATCAGGGCATGAAACTGTTTAGAGAGCTGGAACACTAACACTTTGTACAGCTCATCATTGTTGCCCCTCAAGCTTTTGGGCTGCTAAGATATGTCTGAGTCATCAAACTTTGCTTTTCATGTAGCCTTTGGGCATTTTGATGTATGCAGTATTATCTTAGTATATGTAGCAAAATGAATTGAATGGATATAAAAAAAAATCAGATCAACACAAGAACGGAAACATATTGGATATCCCAGGAAATCAGGGCATGAAACTGTTTAGAGAGCTGGAACATGCCCCTACATAAAATCAGTTCTAAATTCTTATTATTCATGAATGATAATAACAAATGAAAACAATTTTATTCTCAGAATAACAAAATAAAAAGGTCAGGGGGCTCAAACACTCTTAAGGCAGAGGAAGTTGTACTTTCATAGGCCGGAAGAGTCAACCGACAATACTTGAGAGCTTCTCTCCAGTCTTGCAACTCCATACATATCTGTACCAAAAAAAGGAAAGAAATAAGATATAAACATTCTTTGTAATCCATTTCCAGTTTACATAAAAGAAGGGGCAAAATTGACTTTCATAGTCAGCAGACCTTCAATAGGGCATCCCATGTTCTCATGAAGTGTACTGAATATGGATGCCAAAGCTGAGTTTGAAGATGTTCAACTTGCTCATACAAATGTCGTGCCTCAGACACGTCTAATATTTTTTAAGGATATAAACCACTTGATTTGGAATATATCTGAACATGACCCATAATGCATGTTCTGTTTACATTAAATACCATGAGTAAAATTGAAATGAACCATACAAAAGGACAGACAATATCCAATATAAACTCTATAAAATTATGGTATGACTTAAATTACCTAATAAATGTTGGTAAGGTGTGCTTGATGATGAGGATTCCAAGAACTGACAACCTTCCTTAGTTTTGCAAGAACTAATAGTAAGAAAACATAAAAAATAAACAGGATCATCACAATGCATGTGTTTTCTCCAGCTTAACCACCATGTTCATCTATTCAAATCATAGTAAGATAAACGATCACCCATCTGATATGCATCCCAATGCCAAAATGAAGTACTCAAGTGTTATGATTAAACCATTATCATAGAAATGAATGATATGTATTATTTTAAATCTGTAAGAATACATAACATAACCACTCAAAAGAAACTCTATATTGGACTTCAAAAGGATATTTCCAAACAAAAACAATTTTGAAGCCTTCTTTACAAGATTCTAAGCAACTGACGACTCATTAATTTTCACAGGAACTAATAGTAGGAAAACGATGGAAAACTAGATAGGATAAGCACCAAAGTTACATGCATTTACTTCAGCAGCCCTGATGATCATTCATAGTAAACTAAATGGTCATGAGCATTATTTTCAGTCTAATGTACAAAAGAGCTCTATTCCAATAATCCTTGGCTCAGAAACAAATAATATATTTTAATTTTAGCTTTTCCCTTTTTCATATCTTGAAAGACGTAACATAATCACTCAAAATAAACTGCATATTAGATTTGTCAAGGATACTTCCAGATGAAAGCAATTTTGAAGCCTCCTTGACAACTTTGTCAGCCTTTTTAGCCTGCTTCTGCATTTCATCCTCATCCCACTTAGAACCACATGAATGGCATATTAAATTCTTAGCATTTCCTGCAATATTATTTGCAAACTGTTAGAACATTGCAGCAATTATAAAATTAAACAAAACCACAGGAAACAAAATATGATGAGGAAATAATTTCAATTATCATGATCATTTTAAAGCCAAAGTTCAAATACTTTTAAATAAATCTTACAAAATGTCATCCTCCTCTGTATCTTAATCAATATCAAGGGAACATACCCGGATCATGAAGCAAATATCCCTTGCAAACCTCATTTGAACATTGGAAACCTTCTAGAATTGAATCTTCATATAGACCTTCAGGAGTACCCTTATCATCCAAGAAAAAAAATTATATGAAAATAAAGAAATGTGAAAAGAAAGATTAACAAACCATCTGAGAAATAAGAAATGGAGACTATACAAAACATTCATTGGTAAACCCAGCAAACTCCAATTCAAGGCAAATAAACTTTGCTTGTAGGAAAGTCAAGTCAAGTAAAATTCATGGAATTAACAAATAAACAAGTCTTCACTCATAACCATTCCATTAAACAGGGGTTGGGGTTGACATGCATATTGCTGAACTTCCATATCCATGGTGTTCAATCTAAACATCCAAAAATTTAATTAAGGTTCACTAGGTTCCAGTTGGCATGTGCCAAAGTACATCATGGATTCACTTACTACTGCCAACAACAAGTTGCATTTTTTGAATTTCCTCGATATCAAAGTAAGTGCAAGGGGAGAATGTCAAAACATATAAATCTATGGATGTTGTGGAGCTACAAGTTGAATGTAGTGCTGAAATATTTTAGTGAAATCGCAAACTATAAAATACCAGAGTCTAGAACATTTGATTTTTAGGACTCCACATTCCGAAAAAAAATTAGAAAAGAGCACTTCTCAATAAAACTATATAAAAGAGAAATGAGAATATTCAGGCAAGCAGATCAAGTTTCAACTTTTTAAAGAAAGTAAATTTCCAGTGTTCCCCAAACACATCCCCAGGAAAATCCCCACTTTTCTTAGAATAGGGGCATCCCAGGAGCAGCAGGACGGGGAAAACGGCTGCCCCTCTCCCAAGCATCAACCCCAAAGGAAACTGTCCGTTGGACGGCCCTGCAGAACAACCTAAAGCACTAGTGGCAGTTGTATGGACCTCCATCACTGATAAGCCACTAGGCATATGCTTCTTATCACAAGCTTGCAGTTCCTTTGCTGCTGAGAGAAATCGGTAGGCATACAATTTCATCACCTCTATCAAAGAGAAACAAATGTATCTCTAGCAGAACAGAGAAACATTTGGTTGTACATGGTGCCTTCGGTTTGAAGGATTGATAGGGTTGAGTTTAAGAAGAGGCCAACAGTATACTAAAATGTAGACCCAGTGGAGCCAACACAAATTGATAAGGATCAGTCTGCGCAGATAAGTTTGGTCAATGTCCAATTGTACAAGCTATACAAGTCTGCAAATTCTAACAATGAGGACAATGCCATGACATTTGCAGCAGACGATGAATTTAATTAGCCATTGACCCATTGTACTTTGTATTGCAAATTTGACAAAATTGAATATTATATTATAATTTTATATTAATTCAATATTCTGAATCAGTTGAGTGTCAAATTATTTATGTACATGTAGTGTCTCTCCCAGATTTTGGGAAAAATACTTGTCATCCTCAAAACTCATACATGCATCCCAAAGACTGCATGGAAGTTTGGAACAGTCGAAATTTCTACATGTATTTGCCTACAGATTTGTATCTTATATTTTTTGAGTAGGAAAGATAATCCATTGAATGCAACATTTCCTAAACCCTGGCTTCATTACAACTTTTTTTGGTCACTCCATAGTCCATAGGGTTACCTATTTTTTCTAGAAAGAAAGATGCTAGAAGTGGAAAAAAACAAAAAGTACTCTCAGAAGTGTTCACTATCAAGATTATAAGTAAACCTTGAGGAGAACCAGGGATGGTGTCAATTATGCTTTGAAGGTGTAACAAATTCACATGAAAAGAAGCCAAGTAAACATATTTGGCCAAATGAAAAAAGAAAACATTGTAAAAGTAAGAGCATGAGAATCTTAAAGTAGCAAAAGAAGAAAAAGTAAAGAACCAAAATTCAAAGAACAAGGAAAGTAAAATCTAACATTTAATCAAGAAAGTATAAATGAGGTCAAAATGCTTTGGTTCTTACCAAAGAAGCTTCAATAGTAGAGGTTCACGGATGTATTCAAAGAATATGGAGACAAAGTTATATGATGAAAAGACTAAAGAAATTTAAGATCAGAATATAAATATAGACAAATATGTTATGCATTCAATTTTTTATTCCTTAGCCACAAAAAAAGTTATATATTGTTCTTGGATGTAGCATCTATGCACATATGTTATTGTGATGTAGATGGAATACAAAGTAGCCAATTTGTGACACATTACTTGCATTTTAATAGGATGGGCTCAATAGGTAACTTTCATAATAAACTTGCATTTAGCATTAGCCGATCTAAAGTATACCAATTGAATCAGGAGTTATTAGAGGAAATAACTAATGGCATCCATCTTAAAAATCATAAAAAGATATTGAATTTTATTTGGGCTCTCATAGCACATATTTGGAGAGATACCTTAAGGGATATTTTTAGTGCTACCCTGCTTCAAGGGTATTCTAATGAATTGGGCACAACAAATATTAGGCTACATTGTTGTATTATATGATCTAACACTATTGGCCATTGTTTGACATATTTTGTTGAAAACTGTTGAGGCTAATATGCATCCTATTACATTCTCTTCAAGAGAATGATTGAGTTGCTTATTTAGCCAATCTAGAGCTTTGAGAAAATTTTGGACCAATATGTGCTCAAATATAAACTTACTATAGATAGAAACCTTATGTAAATACAAGGATTAAACACCATTTTCCTAACAATACTACATATAAGCATTCCTCAAACTATTGTATCCATCCCAAGAGTCATCCAATCTAAGAACAATACACAAGATATCCTATGGCCTATTAAGTCAACAACTATATTGACAACCTTTAATTCCCCTCTTCCTTTGCTTCTCTTAATTGTTCCTTGAGCTCCTTTATCCTTAAGGACAGTTTTCCCTATCTAAGACAAATGTGTCCAATGGACTTGTTTGGGAGTGATTGGTGGCAGTATGGCAATATTTTGTGGAAGCAGAAATAATGACCAGACCTTGATATGATACTTTTTCCACTTGTCCGACCTTGATATGATACTTTTGCCACTTGTCCAAATCTACTTGTAGTTTCTCAGTTGCAACCTCACTAAACAATATTGCATTGAGCACTAAAGATGTTGCATGGGGAGTTGTAGTATCAACAAGCCTCCTAACTACAATATTTCCAAATAGATCTTTAATGTTGCTCACCACTCGTGTCTTTTTATCATACTTTGCACTAAAGCCTGAGCCAAAATAAGCTTCATTTACTTGTTCTTTTGTGGAAATGCTTCATCATGACTATCTTGTATCCTAATAGTATCAAGTGCAATGGCTAAGGAGATATTCCAGTCTAGCAATAAATGCAATCCACTTTCTTGCATCACTCTTCTACCTTCCTCAGGAGTGACAATGTTGATCTAAAAGTTAACTTCCTCTGTTATTGTGATATTGCTATCAGGATTAAACTATGTAGTTTTTGAGTCAAACTCATTGACCCATGTTTCATGAGTAGGGGTTAACAAGAGCCCATCTCTCATTAGAATGAAGGGAACACTTAGTACTCATTGCATCTAGGTGATGCTCATAGAGTTGAAGCATCGGGACTTCTCGGGAGGTCACCCATACTAGTACGACTCCAGCTCAAGCGTGCTTAACCACGAAGCTTACTCCAAGGTTAAGCCCACTTTTCTTGCAACCCATTTTCAAAACCTTTAGCAAGTGTTGTGCCTTATGAACCATTCATTAGAAAGCCCCTTAAGCTTGTTAATTGATAAGTAGGAGATATTTTCCATAGCAAGTCAAATTGTGATTGCTATCAGTATTCAACTCCACAGTTTTTGAGTCAAACTCATTGACCCATGTTTTATGAGTAGTGGTTGACAAGAACCCATCTCTCATGAGAATGAATGGAACACTTGGCACTCATTGCATCTAGGTGATGCTCACAAAAGTGAAGCACCAGGACTTCCCGAGATGTCACTCATTCGAATACTACTCCAACTCAAGCGCACTTAACCATGGACTTCCAAGGTTAAGCTTACTTTGCTTGCAACCTCATTTGCAAAACCTTCAGCAAGCGTTGTGCCTTATGAACCATTCATTATAGAAAGCCCTTTTAGCTCATCAATTGATTAGTAGGAGATATTTTTCACAACTCAAATTGTGATATTACTATCAGGATTTAACTACATAGTTTTTTAGTCAATCTCATTGACCCATGTTTCATGAGTAGAGGTTCACAAGAACCCATCTCTCATGAGAATGAATGGAACACTTAGCCTCTATTTCCTTTTTTTTTGCCAACTCTATTTCCTCAAGAGTAACCTCTCTTTTCCTGTTTAGTTTCCTTGAGGATTCATCCCTCCTCATTATCAGTAAGAAATCCTTGAACTCTTTGGATTTCACAAATTGTTCATCCAACATGAATTTTGTACATGCCAAGGCTCTAACATCATTTATTTCATCGCCTACTATTTTGAGGTTGATGGGTTAATTTATCTTGTGGCATATCATGAATTCGAGCTCTTTGAGAAGAAGGCATGATCTGATTGACATCATCCTTTTCCACTATATTTGCACCCATCTCCTCTATCTCTATATCTCAGTTGAACAACCTTTTGTTTTTTATTTGGAGGTTGAGGAAGGGCAATTGACATTCTGAGCTCCTCAACTGGCTATGTTGGTTGACACGTAACTGACTCCTCAAGTTGTTGCTTAGGTCGATCAGTATAATCTTCAACTTGTTGCACTTTCCCTACAAATGGCCTTTCCTCTAGTTTCCTCTTTAGGGTAGAGTAAGCAACAAGCAAGAGTGCCAATATTGTCCAACATAACTTGGATTCTAACAATGGGGTCATCAAATTCACAATATACCCTTCTACGTAATTAGCATTCTCCTTCATTTGATCTTCACTTTTTATAATTGCACCCCACTATCTTTTCTATCTTTGCCTCTTCATTGTGGTGCAATTTCTCACATCTTCCACCATAACATTTATTTGGTAAAAAATAGATCTACTAGCATTTACCCTGCTCGAATCGATGAAATGAAATGCTCACAATCTCTGTGAACATACAAGTTCATTGTATATGCTTGCAAGATTGGGTACAGAAATTCAATCCTTTCTTTGTAGTAACTTGAAAATTAGAAAAGACAATGGAGCCAAGAAAGACTCCTTCCAATGATTTCTTAGGTGAAGCTTGTTTGGCTCATTTAAATGCCATATAACTTCTAGTAAAGCAAAAACTTCTAGTAAAGCAATCGTACTTGGCCCTTCCTTGGGAAAATGTAATGCTTCACATGAGATCCATATGCCCTAATTATCATTGTATTTAAATGGAGATAGCAATCTCCCCAATTGTGCTAAATCCCTAGTTCAGATTGTTTGTCCTTGGCCTTAGAGATTTTGCCACTGATTCTATTAACTTCCCTATCCTAAAACCCAAATGCCTTAGAATTTGTTGCACAAAGCAATCCATGAACACCACATAATTGGAGCTTTCACAGTGCATGTCCCAAACATGTGTCTAGCATTGAAATGACAGTGGACTCTTTTGATCATCAAAGAATCGTAATTGTATGGGCTACCTCCCACTATATGGGAAGAAGTGGCTGTTAATGTTTGGTAGCTAGATTGGATTATTTTAATTAGGAGAATTAACATAATGAATTAATTATTTAATTAGGATAATTAAATAATATATTGGCTGCATAAATTCAGTGCTGCAATACAATCATCCGGGCATGCATACAAGGCAGAGATCTGATTTAGCAGATAAATTCTGGGCATTCACGTTGAACAGCTGATTAGAATCAGTCTTCTACATTTGTCGAAATATTGATTTGCTTCGTGGATCAGAGATCCTCAGCAAATACACTGCGATATTACTGTGTCATTGTAATCGCAATTTTGACAGCAATAAATAATCGGATCTGAATGCTGGGTTTTTCCTCCTAGAGATTTCCCAGGGTAAATGCATTGTCTCTTGTGTTTTCCCTTATTTATCTGTTCTGTTTTGATCTGATCAATTAAATTTAACATGGTATCAAAGCCAGGTTCATACGAACCAGTGATCAGATCTAACCTTTTACCTTTCAGATTTTGCCTTTTTTTTTTGTTCTCAAGATGGCTACAGGTTTTAAGATAGAAGACAAATCTGGAGGTGTATTGAATTTCCTTCTTGGAAGTTGACACCCTTCTGTGACTGGTGAATGCTTATCATGGCCCAATGGAAGTAAGGAATTATTGCTGAGTACCTTGACTAGGTTTGATGGTTTCATAATTCTTCCTAATCAATTGCTTCTTATGGACTTAGCTTGTGACATCTCAATTAGATTAAAGAGCACTCATCTGCTTCCTTAATTGTTTAAAGATCAAGTCTTGTTTTGGTCCCCTCAATGCTGTTGTGTTTTTTTTGTTTTTTTTCTCATGTAAGTACTCCATGATCTATAGTTGAGAGTGTAAGGATCAAATGGAAGTAAGTACTAATGTATAAATACTGATCTAATAATTGTTGATAGGATTAGTATTTATCTTCCTTATTGACTGGAAAATGGATTGAATTTGTTCTTGTTGAAATGAGTACTAAGTGTTGATACCTATTGACCTGTTTTAGTCACAGCCAAGAGTGTATTGCTTAGTGATAACATAATCCTTCCATGTGTATGTCACTAAGTAAATAATCAGAAACTAGAACAACATTTCAGGAGAGTCTACCGTTTGCCTTCAGGTATGATATCCTTAGTGCTGAAAGACTTTCTTTGATAGTCCGCAGCTTCAGGTATGTTATTCAATCTGAATGGATGGGAAGTTGGTCAAGCCTTCCATTACTTTTGAGTGTATTGCTTTCATATGTAAATACATGGCATAAGATCATCATATGAATTACTTTTGGTTGTGATTGATATGGACATGATGATATGTACTCCATTGCGTTGTTATGTTTCAGACTCAAACCCCACGGGTGATGACTCAAATTTCTCTACTTTCTAGTGCTAACATTTCTTATTGACTTTTATTTTTCTGCAAGTTTCAGTTGCAAATCTCATAGTTGATTTCCTAGCATCCCATTCTCTATATTGCTAAAACTTCTGCTGATGTCAGTTTTACGTATCATCATATTAATATTTATACTTGTGCTTCAGGATGTGACTGTAGAATGGGAAGTGCAGGTAATGTCAAATTTCATCTTTATTAAATCAGATAAGAATTTGACAAGATAGCTAGTGAAAGATGAGCTTGAAAGGAAAGTGGTTGCTCATTCTCAAGCATAGGCCTTCGCTTTATTATAATTATGTTAACAATTATAACTTCTAGCAATAGGAAACTTTTGGTATTGTGACAGTCTCATGTTATTGTTCTTCTACCCACTCTTATTGGTGTTATTCTTGGTTGGTATGAATATAGATTCATCTTGCAGTCTATTGCTCTATGAAGGATTGACCTTCTTGTTGGGATATCTTATGAATTTCTCATCCTAATATAAATTGCTTGTAACTAGTTGGCTGTATTGCTAATTGCATAATGTTGTGTGAATTACCTTTTGACTACGATTATTTGAGAACTTGGAATTCTCTGAGTGCTAACAGTTCTGGTGATGTGGATCCCATGTGAATTCTATTTTGTTGTTCTCCCTACATTTTTTAAAGGCATTCCATTCTCTATTGCTAAGTCCTCTGATGATCTCAGTTTGGATATTATGTTATAGCAACTGTTCTAAGCAATCTTTGTATGTAACCTCAAATATGTTGCTGATAATGGCAGTTATCCTCAGGATAAATAAAGTCTTGAACTATTCAACTCTTTCTTCCACTTACCATAATGATTGTACTATAGGCCCATTTTAAAAGTAAACTAATGTTGCAACTAAAGAGTAGAAGGATATAGATAGATGACCTCGAGCAGGCCTCTTGAGCTCGTTATGTTGGCATCACTAACCGGTAAGCTCTCTACCGGTCCAAGTGTTGTCATTGATTGGCAAAAGAGGATAGAGTGTTGTCTTTATTATAGAGGGGACTCTTCATCAAGAGAGGCTGAGAAACCGGTCACTACACTAAGCATCAACAAACCAGATAATGCACTCAACAGAGAAGAGTGTATCCTAGTATCAACCAAGGACCGACCTCAACCGGTAAAGACAAGTACAAATAAAAACATATCCAACAATTGTCTATAACACAACCGGAACAATGCAACCGGTAAGAACAGTGCAACCGGTAATCTGCCACACCAAGGGCGTGTACCCGATAAGCCAAGAAAGAGACGTTCTAAGACTCTTACCTGTTTATAGCATGAAGAACTCAACCAATATATTATAAGATTCCGGTATGAACCGATGAAGTCATAGTCAACTGTCTGTTCCAACCAACTCTTCTTGACCGGGATTTATTGCAGTAAATCCGAGTGATCTTGAGTTGTCTTGGTGAATGGTTTGAGACGCAGGTAAAGGATTTAAAGCCGGAATCAATGGTTACTTGAGGTGCGACTGAAGGATTTAAAGCCGGATTCAATGGCTTTAAATCGAAGTGTTATCTCTTATGAACAAAGGTTGCCTGACACGCAACTGTTGTTTTCTTCATGTAGTGGATGAAGACAGAGCTTGCATCGGATGCTTGCTCAAGAGAACAAACACTTCACCGAGTGATGCATTCGTTGGATCTTAGGATTAGGTCATGCATTTGAGGCGCAGTTAGGGCAACAAAATTGAATATATTCTTATGTCTGTTGAGAAGAAGATTTGCCTTCATTCTGCCGAGAAAAAGAATGAGCCTATATGCTATAGAAGCAAGGGTTAGAAAAGTATCAAGGGTTAGAGAAAATCGAGAGAGAAAAAGTTGTGCAAGGTAACACAACAACAGTTGAGAATACACCCGTGTCAACTGGTGATAATTCTCAGTAGAGAACAAATAGAGATCACATCTGGCTGAGCAGAGCCTTCTGTAAAGATCTTAATTCTATTGTTTTCTAGCAAACTACAATAGGCAAATCCCAGTATTTGGGTGGACTCTAACAGGTCCCTTGTATCAAAATCCCTTAACCGGGTGACATCTTTCAAGGTGTCTGAAATCCCTTAACAGGGCAGGTCTTAACAAATCTTACTGTAACAAATCCCTTGACCGAGTCGCACCTAGCAAGTGTGTTTTATCCCTTAACCGGGTAAGCTTTTAACAGGGCGTACTTCAGAAGAGTACAAATATTGTGAGGTCTCCTCACACCGTGGTTTTTACCCTAACCGAGTTTCTACGTGATAAATCTGGTGTCACTTTGTGTTTGTTCACTTACTGTTTTATTTGCTTAGAACTGTTTGCTTTGGTGCTGTAAGTTTACTTCACTGGATTAGAGAAAAAGGAAAGAATTTTTCAAGTGCTGATTCACCCCTCCCCTCTCAGCACCGGTTGGGACTGTCAATTGGTATCAGAGCCTTGTTCTGTTTTTCTTTGTTGGTTAACCGCACAGAGAGAACGCTATGATGATGAGAAAGGAAGGACCAAAGTTTTCAAAAGAAAATTTCACCTTATGGTGTAGCAGAATGAAGCTATATATGAAGACCAACGGTGACCAGTACTGGAAACATGTTACCAATGACTACGGTGAACCCGCTGGGACCTTGACACCTGATGAAGAGAAAATTAAGACTGAGCACACGGCTGCCATGGACATGATAGCTAGCACCTTACCCGACCACGTGTATGCAGAAATTGAACATCTCAACTCCACCTGCAAAATGTGGAAAAAGTTACAAACAGTCTATGGAGGAGATCCCAATGTTCAGAGAACCAAGGTCGAAAGCCTCAGGGGAAAGTATGACGACATGAGGATGAATGACGGAGAAGATATCGAGCAATATAGCAACCGAAACAAGGAAGTGATCAACTTCATCAGAAGCACTGGAGGCAAGCTGACTAAAGAAGAGGTGGTGAGCAAAATACTAAGAACTCTCATACCTCAGTATGCCATAAAGATCTCTATCATTCAAGAGCTCAGATCCATGAGCAACGATCAAGTCACCCTAGACTCCCTAATCGGTAAGCTGGCTGCTTTTGAATTAAGCAACTTTGAAAATAGCCTATCTGTTCAGGAAGCAGCATTTAAATCATCGGTCAATGTCTCTTCCACCAAAAAGGGAAGAGAAACCAGTAACTCCTCTACCGGTAAGATCGGCAACCTCATTGAGAATCTGCTCTCAGAGGAGACGGAGCAAGATGAGTTTGAAGCTCTGATTGCTAAGAGATTCCCCAGAGGGAAAGGGAAGTATAAAGGGAAACTCCCTTTAAAATGCTTCTCTTGTAACAAAATAGGACACATTGCTGCCCGATGTCCAGATAATGAAAACAGAGACAAAAAAGACCAATTCAAGAAAGCAAAGCAAGAATGCTATCTTGCGGAGGGAGTCATAGACCGAGTCTGAAGACTCGGAAGATCCAGAAATTGCTTTTGTTGCAATAAAGGAGGAGAGCCCTGCTCTTAATGAAGTTGCCTTCATATCCAGATCACATCAGTATGACAATTGGATCATTGACAGTGGATGTACTCACCATATGACCGGTGACAAGAGCAAGTTCATCAACTTGGAGCTCAACGACAGCGGATCAGTCACATTTGGAAACAATGCCCCTTGTGCCATCAAGGGTAAGGGATCTATTGTTCTCTGTAATAATGTTGTCTGTGAAGACATGTACTGGGTCGAAGGACTCAGGTATAACCTGATGAGTGTTGCACAGCTAAACAACAAAGGTTTCCAGTTGAAACTCGGTCAAGGCTCCTGCGTAGTCAAAAATCAATCTGGATCTCACGTTGCAACCGGTAGACAAAGCAAAGGCAATCTGTTCTACCTAGACTCAACAGGAGTCTATTTAATTGCTTCTGTCAAAGGAGAATCAAGCAAGATTGGTCTTATCTCCAAAGAAGACAATAGCTGGCTATGGCACAAGAGACTCTGCCATATAAACTTTGACAGCATTGTCAAAGTGAGCAGGAAGAAATCGGTCAGAGGACTCCCAGAAATTGCAAAACCCATGGGAGGTATTTGTAAGGATTGTCAGTTAGGAAAACTGATAGGAACAAATTTCGGTAGCAAGTCCTTCTCTGTTGAAAATGTTCTAGATATTGTACACACAGACCTGTGTGGACCAATGAGGACAAAGAGCTATCATGGAGACCGATATTTCATGTTGTTCGTAGATGATTTCTCAAGAATGATGTGGACACTCTTTCTCCGTGAGAAATCAGAAGCCTTTCACATGTTCAAAATTTACAAGGCTAGAGTGGAAAAGGAAACTAGTAGAAGCTTGAAATGTCTGAGGTCGGACAGAGGAGGTGAGTACACCTCTTAGGAGTTTACTCATTACTATGAGGAACATGGCATACAAAGACAGTTCTCTGCACCTAGGACTCCTCAGCAGAATGGAGTAGCAGAAAGAAGAAACAGAATGCTGATCAACTATGCCAAAACCCTGTTGATCCAAAAGAATCTTCCTCATCACCTCTGGAGAGAAACTGTCAGCACCGCTAAGTATACAATCAACCGAGTTCAAGTCAAAAAGGGTACCGGTAAGACACATTACGAACTATGGTTTAAACATACTCCTAGTGTAGGCTACTTCAGAATCTTTGGTAGTAAATGTTATATCAAAAGAGATGTTTTTTGGGAAGTTTGATCCCAAGAGTGATGAACATTTCTAGGTTACTCTACCAAAAGCAAAGCCTATCGGTGTCTGAACAAAAGAACAGGCAAGATAATTGAAAGCATCAATGTAAAAATTGATGAATCATCTGAACCAAACAAGAGGACCGGACATGTCAATCATGAAAATCTCAAACTTACTAATGGAGGAGATGTCTTTGAGTTTCATGAAGCAACAACAGAAGAAGAGGAGACAACTCCCACTGACAAAAATCAAGAGCGAGAGACTGTGCCTTAAGCTGACAGGACACCCCAAGATGATGAACAAGTAGATGTTTAGAACCATGACGAAGATATTGCTCAACAAGATGAACCGGACCAGGAACAAAGGCCGGCTCTTCCAAGGTATGTCACATATCACTCTACTGACAATATAATTGGTGACAGACATGGGAACATCCTGACCAGGAAAAAGGCCAAAGAGAACGTCTGTCTTCTCTCGTGTGTTGAGCCCAAAACCACCAGAGAAGCCCTTGAAGATGAAAATTGGGTCAAGGCCATGGACGAAGAAATTGAGCAAATAGAAAAGAATGACACATGGGAACTTGTGCCAAGACCTCATGACAAAAATGTAATTGGGACTAAATGGGTTTACAAAAACAAACTGAATGAGAATGGTAAAGTCATCAGAAATAAAGCAAGGTTGGTTTGCAAAGGCTATGCTCAGGAAGCTAGACTAGACTATGGAGAAACTTTTGCACCAGTAGCCAGACTGGAAGGGGTGAGAATTCTTCTTGCCTATGCAGCTCACAAAGGCTTTAAAGTGTACCAGATGGATGTGAAGTCTGCATTCCTCAATGGAATACTAGAAGAAGAAGTCTACATTGAGCAACCGGAAGGGTTTACATCTACTCAAAAGACAGATATGGTCTGCAAACTAAAAAAGGCTCTCTATGGGCTCAAGCAGGCCCCAAGGGCTTGGTATGAAAGATTGCATTCATATCTTCTGACAATTGGATTCATCAGAACCGGTGACAACAGCAATATGCATCTTAAAACCGGAAAGGATGGAAATCTAATTGCTGAGATCTTTGTTGATGACATCATCTTTGGAGGAGATGACAAAATGAGCAAAGCATTTGCTGAAGAAATGAAGAAAGAATTTGAGATGTCTATGATAGGGCCCATAAAATTCTTTATTGGACTACAGGTCCATCAGCTACAAGAAGGAATCTTCATCTCTCAGTCCAAGTACATAAAAGAAATTCTCAAGACTTTTGGACTAGAAGAATCCAAGCCGGTTGGAACTCCAATGATAACTAATCTTAAGTTATCAAAGGAGGATGATGCCAAAGAAGTCAATGAAACAATGTATCGGTCCATGATAGGAAAATTGCAATATGTTGTTCACAGCAGACCAGACATTGCTCATGCAGTTGGCATAGTAGCAAGATTCTCTGCTAATCCCAAAGAAACACATCTCATTGCAGTAAAGAGAATCTTCAGATATCTAAAGGGAACCGAGGAATATGGCTTATGGTTTCCACACCAGGGTGGATTCCAAATTAAAGTCTACACAGATGCAGACTGGGTTGGCAACGTGGATGATAGAAAGACCACAAGTGGTGGTGCATTCTTTCTAGGTGCAAGAATAGTATCATGGACAAGTAAGAAGCAGAATTGCATTTCACAATCCACTGCTGAAGCTGAATATGTTGCTGCTGCAATAAACTGCACACAGGTGATCTGGATCAAACAATTGCTGGAAGGTATTCAGGAACAGGTACCTGTACCGATCACAATTCACTGTGACAGTACCAGTGCCATAACATATCCAAAAATCCTGTTATGCACTCCAAGACCAAGCACATTGCCATCAAGTATCACTACTTGAGGGAACTTGTACAGAACAAAGAAGTAGGATTGGAGTATGTGTCCACAAAAGAACAAATTGCTGATATATTCACAAAGCCATTACCAAAGAATACCTTTGAGTATCTCAGAGGTAGACTGGGGGTTGTACCCCTGTCAGATCATCAGTAATCATCAACAAGAAGTCATCAATTCATTATGATTCAACAGGTTACATCTTATCTTTATGAACTGATGAAAAGGACCGTTGCTCGCAGGGGGAGCAGAGTATGCAAATCTTCCTGATTAGCCTTTTGGCATTCTATTGTCAAAAAGGGGGAGAATATGATTACCTATCATATTTTTGCCATCAATGCCAAAGGGGGAGATTGTTGGCATCACTAACCGGTAAGCTCTCTACCGGTCCAAGTGTTGTCATTGATTGGCAAAAGAGGATAGAGTGTTGTCTCTATTATAGAGGGAACTCTTCATCAAGAGAGGCTAAGAAACTGGTCACTACACTAAGCATCAGCAAACCGGATAATGCACTCAGCAGAGAAGAGTGTATCCTAGTATCAACCAAGGACCGACCTCAACCAGTAAAGACAAGTACAAATAAAAGCATATCCAACAATTGTCTATAACACAACCGGAACAGTGCAACCGGTAATCTGCCACACCAAGGGCGTGTACCCAGTAAGCCAAGAAAGAGACGTTCTAAGACTCTTACCTATTTATAGCATGAAGAACTCAACCGATATATTATAAGATTCCGGTATGAACCGAGGAAGTCATAGTCAACTATCTGTTCCAACCAACTCTTCTTGACCAGGATGTATTGCAGTAAATCCGAGTGATCTTGAGTTGCCTTGGTGAACGGTTTGAGGCGCAAGTAAAGGATTTAAAGCCGGAATCAATGGTTACTTGAGGCGCGACTGAAGGATTTAAAGCCGGATTCAATGGCTTTAAATCGAAGTGTTATCTCTTATGAACAAAGGTTGCCTGACACGCAACTGTTGTTTTCTTCATGTAATGGATGAAGACAGAGCTTGCATCGAATGCTTGCTCAAGAGAACAAACACTTCACCGAGTGATGCATTCGTTGGATCTCAGGATTAGGTCATGCATTTGAGGCGCAGTCAGGGCAACAAAACTGAATATATTCTTATGTTTGTTAAGAAGATTTGCCTTCATTCTACCGAGAAAAAGAGTGAGCCTATATGCTACAAAAGCAAGGGTTAGAAAAGTATAAAGGGTTAGAGAAAATCGAGAGAGAAAAAGTTGTGCAAGGCAGCACAACAACAGTTGAGAATAGACCTGTGTCAACCGGTGATAATTCTCAATAGAGCACAAATAAAGATAAAATCTGGCTAAGAAGAGCCTTCTATAAAGATCTTAATTCTATTGTTTTCTAGCAAACTACAATAGGCAAATCCCAGTATTTGGGTGGACTCTAACAGGTCCCTTGTGTCAAAATCCCTTAACCTATTGACATCTTTCAAGGTGTCTGAAGTCCCTTAATCGGGCAAGTCTTAACAAATCTTACTGTAACAAATCCCTTGATCGGGTCGCACCTAGCAAGTGCGTTTTATCCCTTGACCGGGTAAGCTTTTAACAGGGCGTACTTCAGAAGAGTACAAATATTGTGAGGTCTCCTCACACCATGGTTTTTACCCTAACCGAGTTTCCACATGATAAATCTGGTGTCACTTTGTGTTTGTTCACTTACTGTTTTATTTGCTTAGAACTGTTTGCTTTGGTGCTGTAAGTTTACTTCACTAGATTAGAGAAAAAGGAAAGAATTTTTCAAGTGCTGATTCACCCCTCCCCTCTAAGCACCGGTTGGGACTGTCACGGTATACAAGGATTGATGAGTATTTGATTATTCCAAAACCTTGTAACAATAATGATGTGTACTTAGTGGAGTGTTAATTTAGGCTTTTTGATTAGATGTAAGAAAGTATTCTTGTTGCCTATTGCTCTAAGTAGTATTGACTTTCTTCTTGTGAAAAATTACTTGCAGCTTGTACTTCTGACTATGGTAATGATGTACTTGGAACATTCTTGGTACTAACATATATGATGATATGCATTTGTATCCTTAATCTCTATTGCTTAAGTCTTCCGATGATACCTGTTTGGATATTATCCTTCTTTTGTGAGTTTGTTGTAGACATGGTTAGGTTAAGCTCACAAAATCAGTGATTTAATTTAGCAGAATTTGGATCAGGAATGTCAAGTTGCAAGAATAACTTGGGCTCCTCCTGCTCAGTTGCCTTCCTCAGATATGTGATCAGATTGGCAAGAATATGGGACCTAATGCATGAGTTGTTCTTTACTTATGTAACGTAGATGTTGCTATTATACAAGTTCCAAGTCGAAATGATACAGATTGATCTCTTGGGTTTTGGTACATCTCTGACTGTGATCTAAAGTTCCTATGTATTCCTGTGAATAGGAGAAATGCTTGTATGCTTTCTAATCTGAGTCACTATATCAATCATGATTATGCACTGGTTTATCATTGAAGGGATTGAAACTTCTACAATACGGTATCTCTCATGAGGACATGAGGAACTGATGTTGGCAGCATCAACATTATTGATCTTTGATGGAGATAAGAATTCTTTACAATGCTCATAAAACTTTTATGTAGTTTTTCATTAGAAAAATAAATCATGCATTGTTATTTCTCCTCGATATGGTTTTGATTCTATGCATCTTTACTAATCTACCTGATATTCTTCTTTGATCAGGATGGATTGAGTAACATATGGGTGATGTGTATTTGAATCTAGAGGGAGAAAGATCTTGATGCATTTTGAAGGAATCTATGGCTAAGGCTGCTTTGAGGACAATTCTAAAGTATGACTCATTCGGGGATCCGTCATAACTTTCTGTGGCTTCTTCTATTCTTTATCTTCAGATGACAAGGTAGCACCTTGTGATGTTAGTTCTCAGGTGTCTTAGATATGTTAACCAGGAATATTGTAAGTGGGATGGGTCCTACGACAAGGACTGGTTACATTCCACGTGCCTCGTATGGTTGTAACTTAGAGTGTGAGATCTATGAATACTTCTTGTACAATTGAAAGGAATGTTGATCCTTCAATTCTTGGCTTATTGATTCAGAGGGAGTGAACCGTGGATTCATGTCTTGTAACAGACATCGTGTGGATATCTCATGTTGTACTTATGTATTGCTCATGATGATGAGATCATCGATGTAGTCATGATAGTTTCACTATCTTGGTTGAGAGGGAGTCTTCTACATTTGGTGAAATATTGATTTGCTTCGTGGATCAGAGATCCTTAGCAAATACACTGTGATATTACTGTGTCATTGTAATCACAATTTTGAGAGCAATAAATAATCGAATCTGAATGCTGAGTTTTTCCTCCTAGAGGTTTCCTAGGGTAAATGTATTGTCTCTTGTGTTTTCCCTTATTTATCTGTTCTGTTTTGATCTGATCACTTAAATTTAATAGTGGCAAGGTAAAAATAACAACTAAACTACACAATCTTATCATCACTCTGAATAACCATCAATTTCCTATGAATCCCTTTCGATGATGAAAGTAGCAGTGTAATGTCCTGACCCTAGATGTCGCACAGGTGTGCAGCCTAACAACCCGTACGTCTTTCACCTAGCTCCAAATGAACCTTCCAAATTGTTGCACAGACCCAAACGGAGGGGGTACAGAATGGGCAATGTCTGGCCATCTATACGATAAGCTAGCAATGCCCATACAGTATAGATCATATGGTGAGGTACCCCTTTATGTCGTACAGTGATGTGTGTTCGTACAGTGATGGTATAATCCTACCATACTATGTCCACTTATGTTGTGCAGTATGGTGACTGAGTCGTACGTGAACAAGGATAGTCTCCAGGCATGGGGTATGCTTCGGCTTATGCCTTCAGATGCTATAGATAACCAATTTGATATTAGACACGGATGCCAAATCACACATACAAGAGGAAATAATGATCGCACTTCAGATTATACTTGGAAAGAGGAATTATAATATTAATAATGATAGCACTTCGGAATTGCCAAATCCGGAATAAGAACAAGTAGAGTAGGGTGAGGGTTGAATCCCACCAAAACTGCAACAAGCCAAATAGGGAGGGTTTTCCACTTCCGAAATGGCGAAAGAGAACTCCAACTGGAATTCACAGTACAAAATAATAATAATTCAAGACACATGACAAATACTACCTACACGTCGGTCTTAAATACCCGTTGGACAAAACTCCTGAGGGTGTGCAAATAAATCCGACACAGAAAAAACCATCCCTACGCTAAAATTAAAAGATGGGCCTGAGATAAACAATAATCGATCCAGCCCCAAATACAACATTATTTATTTATTTTTATTTAATGATGGGGACATCACACATAGCTAAACTCATTTTAATTCACACTTTACATATCGACAACCATCATCATTATGTGCACAAGGATTTGAGTTTTCACATCAAACCCTAAAACCTAGCACAATGCAAAATATGTTTTAACAAAGTGCTCCTCAAACAAATCTGCATCAAAGAGCCCAAATTCACTCTAAAAGAGTTTTATTAAGCTCCTATTCAAGCCCTTCACTCTATGACAAAGAAGCCAATAAATCTTTATAATTGTGCTTGTCCTTTTGGTATTCTTTGCACAAGGCATTGACATCAATGAGCTTATTGCTGCCTTACTCAAGCTGAAAACTTCACATATGCATTCTTTATCCAACCTTACCAATATACCAACTTTGTCATCCAAAATTGTCATGTTTTTTAAGTCACATCTCTTTGTCATAGCCCTAATCAAGTCTACGTTCGCAAAAGAATTTGGAAACACCAGTTTGCCAAGGTGCCTCTTAAAGTGAAATTCAAACAAATACCAAGCACTGACAAGGATTGTTACATCCCTTACGTCTCTTGCTTTGTCTCTTAGTCGATCTAACAAAATTCTTACCCCTAAGCATACATGGCTCTCCATGTTGATTCCAAGAGTTGAGCTAAGAGGTCCTCATCTAACCCTCTCTTGGTTCTTGCAATTTGTGAGCTAGTCGTAGGGATATTCTAACGGCTAGGTTTTTTTAAATAAAAACAACATTAGGCTCTTTTGCTCCAATGGAATCTTTGCAACTTGAAGATACACAAATTTAACAACTATGCAATCAGGGCAATAATTGAAAACTTACTAGTTTTTGCTCAAAAACCATGGTTCACTTCTCCGAGCATTGAAAAACTTCAAATTATGCAATTTCTTCACACGATCACTCTTCAAGGCTCTTGAAAACTTGGATAAATGCAATTGATGCAAAAATCCAAGGAAAACTCATACATGTTGGTCTATCTATGCCATTAGAGATGATATGGGAAAACAGAGCGTTTGCAAGTATTTGATTCTCAGCTTTGAATGAGTCATTTATCTTCAATTGACATGGGGCAGATCGATGGGAGTTGCAACCTTTAATTTCTTTGAAACTTTTCTTTAGAGCTGTGATACATTAGGGGAAATGGATGAATCAAGTATTGCCATCTATTTAAGTCGTTTTCATGTCATTAAAGCTCCCACATTAATCGCGGAGTCTACAAATATGGATGTAGAGTTTGCACTTTGACGCAAAGACAATACATGTGTCATCATTAGGCAAAATTGTAGTATGGGGCAGTTCTCATTAGAACTTGAGATGTGGAGAGGGTGCATGATATTACGACATGAGGATCAAAACAATCCATGATAAGTTTCACACGAGAAATAAATAGTCTAGGCCCACACCACATCATTGCCACTTGTCACAAAAGCACATCATCACACTTTTAAAATTTGTCTTTTAACAAGTGATCAACTAGAGCCATGCAATTCCAATGAGAGCTTGCCACTTGGATCAAGGTGGCACACAGTTGATAGAAAACTTAACATCCCCAAAAACATGCGACAACAAAGCGCACGATCAGAATTTTGGATGGCTAGGGAAAGAATAACATGCCATGCAAAGAGCTGGCATGATACAATATGAATATGACAAATGGATGCCAATTGGGACAAAGGTAGGCATGTTGTGAACAACAACATAAGTGATTATAAACGTATGCACAAATGCCTGAACCAGTTACTGGGAAAAGGGAGCCAACTAGAAAACGAATAAAAAGACCTCAAATTAACAACTTAAGACCAAGAAGCCAGCTAGCAAGTCACTCACAAATTATAACATAATGCAATAGACTATACGAGGGTGGCCTATCAGAAAATGTTGTAAACATCCATATGATGACAAGGATTATTCCAACAAATACAACAGAGACAATGTTGTAAACATCCATAGGACCACAAGGACTGTTCCTTGTTTTAATTAGGATATATAAAACATCAGCTTTTGTTGCACAATAAATAGTGCATGTGCATCACAAAACATAGGTACACACTAAAATAAATCATACCATTTTTAGACATCGTGAACATTTGCAATCAAAAAAGTACTGTTCTCTGAGAGACTTTTGGCGTGAATATGTATTTGCAGCAATCTCAACATAGCTTAGTGTCAGCTGCAACAATAAATCAAAGAAAAGTCAAAGGCAATGCTAATCAATGCCCATTATTATAGAAATAATTTAAAATACAGCACTATCAATACTCATCAGCTATGACACAGAAAAACATGCACTTGTGATTCAAAACTTATGAGTCCATGAGAGGTAATTTCCATTCAAAAGCACTGAAAAGATTTTTCGAAGCATTACAAGCCCGATATTTTACCTCAGAGCCTTCTTCTATTGTGTCCACAGCACGAACAAAGCCATTCCTTCCTTCGAACAAAAGAACAGTATTTGGAATGCAACTACAGTTTTCCATAGAGCATTTTAAAAATTTGGATGAAATCACAAACAGAATCTATCCAACCAGATCAAACAAAACTAAGAAAATAAACAGTTAGTGATTAAAATAGAAGAAAAATTATCACACTACTCACCCAAAAAGACTTGAAAATTATTGTCTGTAAGCATGTTTTATTTTTTATTGTAAAAGTCACGTTGAAGATCAATTATCTTATCTATATGTTGGAACAGCCATGTTTCAGATATTAAATCCAATCAAGAAAAGTAAATTACCTGTGGTTTATGATGGAGATAATGGGATAAAGACCTGTCCCTGTAGGCCTTAATTCACTATCACAGATAGTATGAGCATTGCAAGCAAACTGCACATTTTCCAACAAAAGCAACACTGACCTGTTATCTTTCCAGAGCAGATAATTATTTGTTGCAAACACAACTTCATGAAATGATAGTTTGTTCATTATAATATTTCATGCTTCAAAGATAACACTGCAGAAGAGATATCTTAAAGGATCAAAACATATGTTATAAGCATTTGAGAAAATCCAGCGCATTATGCACACAGACTCCCTACACAATATAAATTAATTTCATTGAGTTTATAGGCAATGGATTGCATAATCCTTGGTCCCTTAAGAGGCGTCTTTTGTATTTAGTTTGATCTACTAATCATATGACAATGAAGATTAACTCCCTCTAATGCCCTGGGTTTTGACTCGTCAAATGGTTGTGTTTATATCAGTATTTTATAAGTGCCCAGCTTGTTGAAATTGACAATGACATTTATGGGCCAAGTGTTTCAATAATAAATATTGTTCTTTAGTTGATGTTGTTTGAAATTCCATACACATTCAAGAAATACTGCATATATAGGAATCTCAACAAAATTGCAGGGTTTATAGAAGTATTGAAAAGGGATGTTACTTTTGAGAGGATAAATTCTATTCTAAAATGGAGTTTCAATGGTGTGATCCTTTACAATGATTTTGATAGCTTGTAGCCTTCCTACACCAATAAAAAATAAAACTCCGATAGATTTTACAATCTTTAAAAACAATACAAGAATATTAGAACTCTCTTTCATCTTCCACTTATGACAAAAAAATGTGTTTATCAATCATCACATCATGTCATAGATACTTACCCTACAAAAGTTTTGGGTAATTTCCTTTATTGTTACCTCCTCGGATGGTTTAATCATATTAACCAGGTTTGCCATTTGTGCATATAAAACCAATTGCTTCTCATCCACATCAAGCATATCTATATTAATTTGAGGACTATTAATGGCAACAGCGAAGAAAAGAAAAATGTAAAAAGTACCATGAATACTATGAAGATATTATAGAAACGTCAATGAAACTTAGCTCTCCATTTATAAAATGTTACTTAAAGGATACGAGTTGGTAGAGCTTCAACCAGCATGTAGTTATCCACTATTGTCTTTGCGATAACCTACAAGACAAATAAAATGTTAAATCATTAGCAAACATATATATAATGCTTTGCACAAACAAATTATTAAGAATGGTTAGACAATACTTATCATAATTAAGCAATGTAAATATGCTATAACATTTACCCTTGTATTAAATTCATTTATTATGATAGATAATATCCTAGACTCAACATCCCCTGTATTAACGTACATGGAAACAATTTCTAATATAAAAATAAGAAAAATGTTAGGTGAATGTTTCCCATTTATTGTTTCTTGAGAATAAGGTGTCTTCAATGACCAAAAGGTTGGAGAAATTGTACTCTTCAAACGTTGCATAGTGAACTACAAAAATAAGTAACAAAAATACACAATGGCCATGTAATAAAGTGATTCTAGGATCATATAACATGCTTTGTACAAAAGGTGGTGATTATTAAAGTTGTTAGTTGAATATGTTAGTTGAAATGCAACCATTGACTTGAGTGATAAAGAGCATCGATAAATGTAAAGACCAAGAGAGAAACACAAAACATCTACAAAACTTAGGACCAAAATGGTAGTTAATGAGTTGATTTCTCCACGATGACTGTAATGTGCCCTCCCTAAGCACTTTAGTTTGGTGGGCTTTTAGCCTATTCATCAGGTTCCCATAAGCCAATAAGTTGTGTTAGGGAGAACTCATGATGATAGTTTAATTCAGTAGGGACAGACGATTCTTTAAGCTCAAGTGATTGAGATGTGCATAAAGCCCTTGTCTGAAGTGGATTTGGATGGTTTCCCGTGGTATTGTTAGTAAGTCAATCCCAAGCACCAACAAGGCCAATTGTTAGTACTGTTATTTTTAGAATGTTCAGAAGATTCAGTTAATGATGACATCTTGATATTCAACATAGTCCATTGCTTTCAAATTAAATAACATTAAGGTATTAAAATATAAAGTTAAATTAACTTAATTAAACATTTAACTCTATCATTATTTTTTAATCACTTTATCTCCCAAAGTAGCATCCCATTCTAAAAGGCCCCATTTTAAATATTTTGCATTTTATTAATTTGGGTCCCCCATAGTTCTTTACTAAATATATTAAAATAACGATAGAACTATAGGAGCACCCAAATTAAAGAAGTAAAGTGCAAAATATTTAAAATTATTAGAATGTTATTTAATTACTTTAATGGTCATCTATATGATATATGTAGATCATTGTATAGATAAGATCATTTCTACAATCTCTTAGAAACTTTCTATTCGTGTATTTTGTAAATTCTGTAATGTCCCCAATTTGGCAGGTACCTGGGCTTGTTATTGTCAGTTCATCAATGCGCTCCCTGTGAGCTGACGGTTTGATTAGGGGATCTCTGTGTCCCACTTACTATTTTTAGTAAGTCAGTTATACCCGGTTTCTATTTCGGGTAAGGCAGTTGGGCATTGATTTTAGTCTTCATCCTTCTTTGGAGCTCTTCCAGAATTGTCAATTATCAGCTTCTTCATATTTGATGGAATGAAGCTTGGCTTATTTCAATTTATTACTTTATGTGTTTTAATTTGAAAGTGTGTACTTGACGATTGATATCACTTAAGTGAAAGGTGTGATTCTGAAGCTGAATGGTGGTGTGAAGAGGAAGATTTTATATCTTATTTAAAAAGCCCAGCCTTGCGTGATTTTCCATTATGCTTATGATTATTGAATTTGGAAGAATGGAGAAGTTTCGAAATGTATGAGGGTTTGGAAATAGCTTTGGAGGAACGTTAATTCTCCCAAAGAATTCACCTTGAGATGGATTCAATGTCATTGAATTGTGAAGAGGAATGCCAGCGTAGAAGATTGCAGCCTGTTTGTTAATAATTCTGGGCTGTACGATTTTCATCAGGGTCGTACGGGTTTGTTTATGCTGTGTGCACACCTGCTGTGTGCCGTGAGTGTTACTACATTGCCGCCTGGGTTTCACGTCAACCTCAGAGTATTCCGCATAGTCAAGGCGGTTACCAAACAGTAGACGCATCAAGGGGAATCGCGTGAGGTTTCAAGCGTTAATAAACAGGTGATGTTTTAGTTATATTACAATTTATGCAATAAATAAAATTCGCAAGTATGAATGTTATTTGATTTGAAAGACAAATTCAAAGATTATCTCAATATGATGAGTCAAGTTGAATTAGTAATTTGTGTTTGCAAAACAATTAAGAATTCCAAAATTGCCAGTTGCCTGTAAAAATTATCATAATAAAAGTAAGAACCACAAAGGTTCTTTACAGTGGTATCAGAGCATTGATCTTGCCAGCCTAAAGTTTGGGGCCTAGATATGGCAGATAGATTTGTACCAGGTGTTCATTATACCCACAGGGGTAGAGCTTCACCACCTCCGGAAGGGAATGAACAGGGTCCGCAGGGTGATCAAACAAGTAACAAGAATAGAGACAATGTGGGAAATGACATGGACAGGAAGGTCAGAGATACTTTCTGGAATCTCGCAGACAGTCAACATCATGTTGCAACTGTTTTGCAACAACTTTCTGACACCTTGCAGCGCATGAATGTACCAAGGAACCGTGGCAGGGGCACTAGAGATGCATCTGTTGGTTCGCACAGATGTAGGATTGTGGATAGGCAGGTGACCAGAGATGATCCTACAAGCACCCGTGATATGCCATTATGTCCCACGTTCCTGAGACCTGAAGAGGATGCAATTAGTGTTGATTCTAAGCCAGCTCCTTTTGTGGATGATATGGTTGCTCATTATGCTGAATGGTATGCATTACCTGAACCCATTAAGAGAAACTTGAATTTTGATAGGTTCTTAACCCAAAAAAGAGAACATCACAGAGGCAGGCATAGTCTAGATACGAGACAGAGGACTAACCAGTTTGAACTTAAACAAGCAACCAGTAAACTCACTATGACTCATTTTGATGGGAGTGGAAAGATGACAACCAAGGCCTGGATCCATAAGTTGGATACATATCTTGCATTACGTCCTATGTCTGAAGAGGACACTGTTCGATTTGTTGTTTTGCACTTAGACGGAGCTGCTCATGATTGGTGGTATCATGGTCTCGTGTCATTACAGCATGATCAGGTAAGAACTTATCAGGAGTTTGTGCATAATCTGGTTGAGAGATTTGACAGGAAAGATCCTGAATCATATTTTCGTGATTTAGCCCAACTCAGACAAACTGGTAATTTGGAGACTTTTATTCATGAGTTTCAGAAAGTTTCAGTGATGGTTTATGATATTTCAGGGAGAAGACGAGTGATGCTGTTTACAAAAGGATTAGTTGAACCTCTCAGAGGCTGGGTTAAGTCTTTTGATCCCCCCTCCTTGCAGGTAGCCATGAAGAAAGCTCGGGACTTAGAGTTTTCAGCTCCACGCACTCGTTTCCCTTCTAGACCATCCAGTTCTTCACAAGACAATAATTCTGCCCCAAAGAAAGAAGATGGATCAAATTCTAAGTGTCCTATGACAGGACCACTAGATCAGGAAACTCTTAATGATTTGAGGAGGAAGAGGTTATGCTTTTATTGCAGGGGTCCCTATGATGAGAAACATTAGTGTCCTTTGAGGCCTAAGGGAAGAAATAAACTCATGGAATGGTTTTATGATGATGAGCATATGACTGATTTTTCAGAACAGCAGGTTGACACGAAAGAAGGAATAACTACAGAGAGGAAAGACGATGAAGATCCTAAGCTTAAGGTGGTTTATCTCTCTAGCATGTAGAAGGAAGGGTCTTTCAGATTACGTGGGCTCTTGGCGGGACAGCGTGTCATTGCATTATTGGATACAAGGGCAACACATAATTTTATTGATTCAAGGTTAGTATCCAGGAGAGGTTTGCTGACTAAAGATTTTGAGGGAATTAGTGTCAAGGTTGTTGATGGTTACACTCTTTAAGTGTGACAAAATGATTTCAGATCTGCCCCTCAGGTTAAACAATTATGACTTTAAATCTGATTTTTATGTGGTTGATATGGGTGGGACAGAATTGGTTCTAGGCATGAGTTGATTGCATTCCATTGAGGCATTTTACCTCAGCCTTAAGAACATAGAAATGAGTTTCGAAGTGGATGGAAAGAAGCATATTTTGAAAGCCATCAAGGAAGAGAATTTGAAGACTATTACCCTTAGACATATGCAATGACTTATTAATCATGATGAAGTGGAATGGGCAGCAGAGTGCAGGATGTTGCCTATTTCTGAGGAGGCTGAGAAGACAATCTATCAACCTGATATACAGGAACTACGGGTTAAACACTCCAAAGTGTTTAGTGATTTACCACATGGCAGACCACCTGACAGAGGCATAGAGCATATTATTGAGTTAGAGGAGGGTACTAAACCCATTATGATCACTCCCTACCGACATCCCAAGCGGCTGAAAGATGAGATCGAAAAGACTATTGAGGAGCTGCTCTCTATGGGTCACATCAGGCCGAGTAAGTCCCCTTTTGCTTCATCGGTAGTTTTGGTGAAGAAGAAGGATGGCACCATGAGGATGTGTATTGATTATAGAATGCTGAATCGGAAAACCATTAAGAACAGGTATCCTATTCCTCGCATTGATGAACTGATTGATGAGGTGCACGGAGCTACTTTCTTTTCTAAGATAGATTTGAGATCTGGATACCATCAGATTCGGGTTCGGGAGGAGGCTATAGAGAAGACAGCCTTCCGATGTCATTATGGTCACTTTGAGTTTTTGGTCATGCCTTTTGGGTTGACCAACGCTCCAGCAACATTTCAGTCTACCATGAATAGGGTTTTCCACAAGCAGTTGAGGAAGTTTGTATTGGTTTTTTTTATGATATCTTGGTTTACAGCAGGACGTGGGAGGAGCACCTGATGCATTTGGACACTGTGTTGGGTATCTTGGCTGAGGCTTCCTTATTTGCTAAGGAGTCTAAGTGTGCATTGGGCATGTCTGAGTTATTGTATCTGGGGCACATTATTAGCACAGAGGGAGTTCATATGGATCCAAATAAGGTTCGCACTATCATTGATTGGCTAGTTCTAGAGAGTTTGACTCAGCTTAGAGGGTTTATTGGTTTGTGTGCCTTCTATCGCAGATTTGTTGCAGGCTTTTCCCGACATGCCGCTCCCCTTACTGATCTGAGTCATAAGGGTGCTTTCCAGTGGACTACTCAGGCACAGGAGTGTTTTGAGAAGTTCAAATTGATTATGACTTCTTGCCCGGTGTTGGCTATGCCTGACTTCTCTAGACCTTTTGATTTGCATTGTGATGCGTCAGGTGAGGGCATTGGTGTCGTTCTCTCACAGGATCGTCATCCTATTGTATATGAGAGCAGGAAGCTCAGAGGTCCTGAGAAGTCTTTCAGTGTTTATGATAAGGAGATGTTAGCCATCATGCATGCTTTGGCTAAATTCAGACAATACTTGGTTGGCAACAAATTCTGCATTAAAACTGATCATGATAGTTTGAAATATTTTCTGGGGCAGCGTGATCTGAATGAGCGGCAACAGAAATGGGTCAGCAAGCTTCAGTCTTATGATTTTGATATCACCTATATCAAGGGGACACAGAACGTTGTTGCCAATGCTCTATCTAAGAGACCACACTTGTGTGCTTTGACAGAGGTTACTGAGGATTGGAAACATTTGATTGTCGCAGAGTATGCAAAGGATCAGTGGGCCATTGACTTTCTGGATGGGACTATCCAGGATGACAGGTATGCTCTTGTGAATGAGTTGATCATTTACAAGGGGAGGGTTTGGTTGGTGGCTGGTTCGAGTGTTATACAGTTGGTGCTGAGGGCTTTTCATGATTCCCCTATAGCTGGACATCCGGGTTTCTATAAAACTTACAGGCAGGTGCATGAACGTTTCACATGGAGGGGTCTCAAGCATGATGTTCAGAATTATGTCAGAGAATGTTCCGTTTGTCAGCAGAACAAGCAGGAACATACATATCCAGCGAGTTTATTGCAGCCACTACCTATTCCTAATCAAAAATGGGAGTGCATTTCTATGGATTTTATTGTAGGCCTGCCTAAGGTCCAAGGTAGAGACTGTATTTATGTAGTAGTGGATCGTCTGACCAAATTTGCTCACTTCTTTCCAATTACTACTACCTTTTCAGCAGTACAGGTGGCAGAATTGTTCTTCAGGGAGATTTTTCGGTTGCATGGGTTACCGCGGAGCATTGTGAGTGACCGGGATAGTCGTTTCATGAGTCACTTTTGGCAGGAGTTGTTCAGGTTATGTGGTACAAAACTAACTCCTAGCACTAGCTATCACCCGCAGACTGACGGTCAAACTGAGATTGTTAATAAATGGGTGGAGGGCTATCTTCGTAACTATGTTTCCGCTCAGCAGAGGGCTTGGTTGAAGTGGGTTTATATATGTGAGAACTGTTATAATTCGACTCATCATATGTCTATCTGTATGACTCCTTTTCGAGCTTTGTATGGATATGATCCTCCCAGTTTCATTGATTTGATGCTCAGTGATAGCAGAGTACCTAGTGCAGGTAATTTGTTACAGGATAGTCAGGATGTTTTAGGTGCCTTGCGGGATAATATACAGCGAGCACAAAATCAGCAAAAGCAGTATGCTAATTAGAGGAGAGTGGCCCGCTCTTTTGAGGTTGGGGACATGGTGTATTTGATGTTGCAGCCGTACAAGCAATCTTCCATTCGGAGAAGTGGGGCTGAAAAGCTTAAGCCTCGGTATTATGGTCCCTTTTGTGTGGTTCGGCGGGTTGCCGAGGTTGCTTATGAGCTGGATTTGCCTTCTGATAGTAAGGTGCACAATGTTTTTCATGTGTCCCGTCTGAAGAAAGCTTTGGGAAGGCATGTTATTCCCTCATCTGTTTTACCACCATTGGATGATGAGGGGAAGCTTGAATTGGTCCCTAAGGCCATTTTGGATACCAGGGAGAGAAATTTGCGCAGACGAGTTATCCGAGAGTTTTTGGTTAAGTGGCTTGGTCTACCGGATGAGGATGCTACTTGGGAGTCAGAGGATATTTTGCAGCATCCTAGTTTGCGACTACTTGAGGACAAGCAATCTTGGGGAGGGAGGACTATAATGTCCCCAATTTAGCAAGTACCTGGGCTTGTTATTGTCAGTTCATCAATGCGATCCCTGTGAGATGACGGTTTGATTAGGGGATCTCTGTGTCGCACTTACTATTTTTAGTAAGTCAATTATACCCAGTTTCTATTTCGGGTAAGGCAGTTGGGCGTTGATTTTAGTCTTCATCCTTCTTTGGAGCTCTTCCAAAATTGTCAATTATCACCTTCTTCATATTTGATGGAATGAAGCTTGGCTTATTTCAATTTATTACTTTAAGTGTTTTAATTTGAAAGTGTGCACTTGACGATTGATATCACTTAAGAGAACGGTGTGATTGTGAAGCTGAATGGTGGTGTGAAGAGGAAGATTTTATATCTTATTTAAAAAGCCCAGCCTTGCGTGATTTTTCATTATGCTTATGATTATTGAATTTGGAAGAATGGAGAAGTTTTGAAATGTATGAGGGTTTGGAGATAGCTTTGGAGGAATGTTAATTCTCCCAAAGAATTCACCTTGAGATGGATTCAATGCCATTGAATTGTGAAGAGGAATGCCAGCATAGAAGATTGCAGCCTGTTTGTTAATAATTCTGGGCTGTACAATTTTCATTAGGGTCGTACGGGTTTGTTTATGCTGTGTGCACACCTGCTGTGTGTCGTGAGTGTTACTACATTGCCGTCTGGGTTTCACGTCAACCTCAGAGTATTCTGCATAGTCAAGGCGGTTACCAAACAGCAAACGCATCAAGGGGAATCGCGTGAGGTTTCAAGCTGGAATTCTCTGCTATTATTTCCAGAGTTAATAAACAGGTGTTGTTTTAGTTATATTACAATTTATGCAATAAATAAAATTCGCAAGTATGAATGTTATTTGATTTGAAAGACAAATTCAAAGATTATCTCAATATGATGAGTCAAGTTGAATTAGTAATTTGTGTTTGCAAAACAATTAAGAATTCCAGAATTGCCAGTTGCCTGTAAAAATTATCATAATAAAAGTAAGAACCACAAAGGTTCTTTACAAATTCTATATAATCATCTATTCGATCATTTGTTAATACAACAAAGTTTTTTACCAATTACTTCTCAGTAATATTGTAATGTACCACTTGGCGTACGGACCACTCTAGTTTGTGCGGGTCACTCCGAGCTGTGCGGACCACTCGAGGTTGTGCAGACCACTCAGGACCGTGTGGGTCACTCCGAGCCATACAGACCACTCGAAGCCGTGCAGACCACTCCAAGGCGTACGGACCACTCAGGGTCGTGCGGGTCACTCGAGGCCATATAGACCACTCTAAGCCGTGTGGACCACTCCAGATCGTACACGTCACTCAGGGGCCATGTAGACCACTCTGGGCCCTATGAACCACTCCAGGCCGTGCAGGTCACTCCGGGTCGTGTGGTCACAAAGGTATCACCCAAACGTCATTAAGCCTGGGAAGTCTATTGTATGGTGTCGTTCAGAATATTGCAAATGGAATTAATGTTTTATGTGCGTAGTATGAGGCTATGAGCAGATCGCCAAAGTCAATATTCAATGGAAAGGAAAGTTCGCACATACACCAAGAAATATATTCAATAATGATAGCACTTCAGATTACAATAATCTCAAGAACAAAGCATAACAGAGCATAATAAGGTGAGGAGTTACTCCCACCGAAACTACGGATACCAAATAGGGAGGATCTTTCACCTCCGAAATGGCAAACAATAGAACTCCAATTGGAATTCGCAAATTACAAATAAAATCCAAATCACATACCTACAACAACCTACAAACCGGCCTTATATATGGCTACGAGAAAACTTCTCGAAGGATCATAAAAAGTACCGACACGACCAACACGCTACGGACAATAAAATAAAAATGGGCCCGCGAGATAATAACTTTAATTTCGGGGTCATACATACAAAATTATTAAATTAATTTATTCAATTGCATCGGGGACATGACAGTCCTCCCTGCTCAGAGACTGCTTGCTCACAACTTCAATCTTGGGAATCCTACTATGGAAGGATCATGAATCTCTCCTGTGATCATCAAACAATTTGCTGACAAAGCTCCAGGATCCCAAACCAAGCACAAACATGGTAGCAGTATCCGTTGAAATCTCCATGCTGCTTCAAGATTACATGCATATAATTGGATTCAGTCGAGACAAGTAAACCGCCATCAAGATTCCACTGCGCCACTTTGATATAAACATTGCCATGACAGAAGTCACCAGGGTCCCATGGAAGCCAATCATAAAACACATCGGTGCTTCGATCCAAAGCCTTCATGCAATCACGCTCATCAATCTCTTGAGGAATCTCATAGCTCAAGTAGATCCTGCTATTTCCATAAGGAAGCCCCTCACATGGAGAGATTGTAATCAAGCACGCCTCATGCTCCACCAAAGGATAAACTCCATAATCAACCAATTGTAGTTGCTCCTGCAAGAGATCATCGATAGCATCTTCATGAAGTTGATCAGCCACCGACAGACCTTGATCATTCGAAGTGTCGTCGATAGAGCCTACATTTCCATCAAGTTGATCATCGGGTGCTAGTTCGACAAAATTGGTGCAAGCATCTTCTTTGCCTTTTTGGTTTTTTTGAAAATTTGGATGTATTACATTTGAAGGGACAATGTCCAAATCCTCCTGTGGCTTTAGTGCAAGCATAACTTCATCCTTCGTAGGGCTCACAGTGCTCAGTACCTCACTATCGATCTCTCGACTGAGATTGATGTTATAGATTCTATCTCCTTCGGATGATGTGTACCTCAACCTCAGGTCTATGTAATCCTTGAGGGATGTCTATCTACCATCCACCATCAACCCAATCCTACTTGCTTTGCTTCAATGACTCAACCCGATCTAGCTTGATATGCTTCAGTGACTCAGCTAGGGCGAGCGGATGCATTTCTACCTGCTTGATCCTCGGAGGGAAAATCAGCATCGTCGGTCTTGTAATGGTCTGAGGTGTGCATAACATGTCGCCCTTCATTCTTCCATTCTCCATGCACTTGAGTGTCTAGCCAATCTGCTTTTGTCCTCTTGCTAGGGTCTGGCAGAGCTTCTGCTGACTTCTTAGTTCCCTCAACGCATCTTCCAATCCATCATTCGATGCCATGATTCTCCCAACAGGCTAGCAAGATCACTAGCTCTGATACCACTGTAATGTACCACTTGGTGTACAGACGACTTGGGTCGTGTGGGTCATTCTGGGCCGTGCGGGTCACTCCAGGTCGTGCGGACCACTTGGGGTTGTGCAGACCACTCGGGCCGTGTGGGTCACTTCGGGTCGTACGAACCACTCGGGGCCTTGCAAACCACTCCGAGCCATGCGGGTCACTCTGGGGCCATGCAAACCACTTAGGGTCATGCGGGTCACTCCGGGCCGTACAGACCACTCGGGGCCGTGCAGGTCACTCTGAGGACAGGCAAACCACTTTGGGTCGTGCGAGTCACTTTGGGCCATGCGGACCACTCAAGGCCGCGCGGGGCACTTCGGGCCGTGCAGTCACAAGGGAGTCACCCGAACGTCGTTAAGCCTGGGATGTCTGTTGTATGATGTCGTTGAGAATATTGCGGACAGAATTAATGTTTTATGCCAGTAGAATGAGCAAATCGCCAAAGTCAATATTCAACAGAAAGGAAACTTCACACATACACCGGGAAATATATTCAATAATGATAGCACATCAGAATCTCAGATTACAATAATCTCAAGAAAAGAGCAGAATAGGATGAGTTACTCCCACCGAAATTGCAGATACCAAATAGGGAAGATCTTTCACCTCCGAAACGGCAGACAACAGAACTCCAATTGGAATTTGCTAATTACAAATAAAATCCAAATCATATACCTACAACAACCTACAAACCGGCCTTATATATGGCTTCAGGAAAACTTCCCGAAGGATTACAAAAAGTGCCGACACGGCCAACACACTACAGACAATAAAATAAAAATGGACCCGGGAGATAATAACTTTAATTTCGGGGTCATACATACAAAATTATTAAATTAATTTATTTAATTGCATCAAGGACATTACAAATTATTAAATTAATTTATTTAATTGCATTGGGGAATTTATTATACCAGTTGATTGATGTAGACACTGATCGCCTTATCTTCAATCACGATGTTGTCTTTGATGAAGAACGAAGACAATTTCGGCTTTCCTCATCTGAGCAAAATTAAGAGGATCAACCTTCGAAGGCTTCTGATTTGGGTGTTCGTCTTCCATTGGGTTCACCTGAAGGGAGGGATGATGCAAATTCTATATTTGATGATGCACTACCTGAATATCCTCTGGATGATGTTGGTCTTCCCCTTGTTGCAAATCCTCTTCCACCTCTAGCTCTAGTTATTCCTCCTCCTGACGTTCGCACATCTACTCTTCGGCCTAAATGTTGGGCTAAGACCATCAGTGATCTTCATCCTAATGAGCTCATTAAGGGTAGATCTAGAAATAAGGGCAAGCAGTAAAATACAGTTAACTTTTCTCTCATGGCCAACCTTCACAATATTTATGAGCCTCGGACATTTAAAGAGGCAACGGGGATTCCAATTTGGGAACAAGCAATGGATGCAGAATACCAGAGTCTTTTGAAAAATAACACCTGGGTTCTCTCTGATCTTCCTCCAGGGAAGAAGCCCATTAGCTGCAAATGGGTGTATAAGGTCAAGTATCATGCAGATGGTACCTTAGATAAATACAAGGCCAGATTAGTTGCTCGAGGGTTCACCCAGCGGGAGGGCATTGACTATGAGGAGACTTTTGCTCCTACTACCAAGATGAGTATTATTCGTCTACTTCTCGCCATTGTAGCTCAATTTGGATGGAAAGTCCATTAGATGGATGTTAAGAGTGCCTTCCTCAACGGTGAGTTGCAAGAAGAAGTCTACATGAAGCAGCCTCCTTGTTTCAAGGTTGCCCGCAAAGAACACCAAGTATGTCGACTCAAGAAAGCACTCTATGGAATCAAACAAGCCCCTCAAGCGTAGTACATCAAGATTGATCAGTACTTGGTTGCTCATGGATTTCAGCGTTGCCCTTCTAACAGTAATTTGTATATCAAACACTATAGTGATGATGTCCTCTTTCTTGTTGTCTATGTGGATGACTCGATCATGACTGGCAGTTAAGCACATTTAATTGCCAATCAAATAAGACCTGTGCAAGGATTTTGAGATGACAGATTTGGGGCTTTTCCACTATTGTTTAGGAGTTGAGGTTTGGCAGATTGGTGATAGAATTTTTATTTCCTAGTCTAAGTATGCCCAGAACTTGCTTGACAGGTTTCGAATGCAGGATTGCAAACCTGCTTCCATGCTTATGGAGAAAGGACTGAAGTTATCAGCCAAGTCTAATTCTCTTGTTGATGAAACCACTTTCAAGCAATTAGTGGACAATCTCATATATCTCACTACCACTAGACCTGATCTCAGTTTTGCAATCAACTACATTTCATGCTTCATGACAACCCCCAAGGCTAATCATTGAGTAGCAGCGAAGCGTGTGCTACGTTATGCTAAGGGCACCTCTAATTATGGACTTCTTTACACTAGGAGTCATGATCCTAGACTCGGTGGGTTCACAAATTCAGATTGGGCAGGTTCGCTTGATGATAAGAAATCAACCTCTAGATATGCGTTCGAATTAGGACCTGGTGCAGTCACCTGGACTAGTAAAAAGCAGCAGGCAGTGTCTCTCTCCTCGCCAGAAGTAGAGTATCGAGGAGTAGTTAAGGCATCTTGTGAGACAGTTTGGCTTCATCGGATGCTTATGCATATGCATATGTCTCAAGAAGGTCTGACTCCCTTGTTCTCTGATAATGAGGGCGTTCTCAACCTTGCCAAGAATCCGATCTTCCATGAAAGAACCAAACATGTGGACTTTCATTGTCATTACATTCGACACTTGGTTGAAGACGGATCAGTTTAGTTGCAGTATGTTCCAACTGCAGATCAGACTACAGACATTCTTACCAAGCCTCTCGACCCAGAAAAATTCACTAAATTCAAAGGGTAGCTTGGTGTTGTTGACAGATTGACCATTAAGGGAGGGTATTAGAATGTTAATTAATTACTTTAATGGTCATCTATGTAATATACGTAAATCATTGTAGATAAGATCACTTCAACAATTTCTTATTAGAAACTTTCTATTCTTGTATTTTTTAAATTATTTATAATGATCTATTTGATCATTTGTTAAAGCAACAAAGTTTTTTACCAATTACTTCTCAGTAACAAAAATGGGGCCTTTTAGAATGGGATGCCACTTTGGGAGACATAAGTGATTTAAAAATTAAATAAAAAGCAAAAGGCAAAAAAGAGCTTAGATTCTGGAGGAACATAAAAGCAAGTTATATGACCTCATTTCATATGCTTGGTTGAATATTTTGGAAATCTTCTTTGCTGGTTGAACTTGTTCATCATATGGCCTTGTGAGGACAAAATCCCTTGCAAAGAACATCTTCCACATTGATGAGAGACCCAATCTAAAGGGTTTTTGGTGGTTTCATTCAAAAATCACAATGGATCTTCAATGGTGCTATGATTTGATCTTCTTCAGTTTTCAAAGCTTCAAAATGACAGATTATTCATAGAGATTGATTAATGAGGGTTACTGAGTTTATATCATATTTGTGGAACTCTTTGTGGCTGGCCGTACCATCTCTAGACTACTCGTACATCTAATAGATGTGGCATTGGTGTTATATGTATTTTGTGTTATTCCTCTTGCTATTCCTTCCCCTCTTCTACCCATCCCTCTTGGTGCTGATTTGGTAGTAACGCCTAGGGTTTTGGGGAATTTTATTGCTAAATATTACTGTCATAGCTTCATTTTTGTCTTTTAACCAACAAATGGGTATGGTGAATATTTGAGTTATGAGATTTAAGCATCTGGGTATCTGTAGTTTTACTTCTGTATTGAAGTTCCAAATTATAGCTGATTGTGGACATTTGAAATATTGTATTTGCAAGTCCTTTCCTTTCTTTATTCTCGACTATAAATCTGTATATCTTGCAATACACTTCTGCACTTCTATCTTCTTCTATCTCCTTCTATCAAACATAAACAAACAGAAAATGAACCAAAAAAACAAGGGTGCATACTATGATGAATTAAGACCAAACTGCTCTCTCAATTATCTAATGATTCTAAAACAAATTATATGCCAATCATCAATTCCTATGCATTACTTTTCAATGGTCAATTTAGTAATTCTGAATTCAATAGATTAATGTGTAATATATTGTGCTAACATAACAAATTCACTTATGTCAAAATGTTTTGAATGTGATCTTTATCGATGTAAAATAAATTTTCAATCAAGCCATGAATCAAAAACTAAGCAGTTTGTGAAACCAAACCTTGAGTTTAGAGTACTTGCAAAGTCTTTCATGAAATTAAAACTTTCTGTGTCCTTACTCAAGCTACTCATTGAATTGCAACATTGTCAGGTTTTGCAATGATGATGTTGATACTAATTATGCTAAATATTAATAAAAGATGTTTGCTAGTTTTATAGTATTACCCTTCCTCTTAAGAATTTTAAATTTGAAACAAACAAATTTTCCATCTCAATCAAATGGTACTTACTCTTCCACCAAGATACTTTCCTTAAAATACCTGAACTAGTAGGCTTGCATTTGGGGAAGGGTTAGGAGGAGTTCTAATGTAAGATGGGCAGGTAATTGCTTATGAGGCCAGGATGCTGAAAAACTACAAACAGAACTATGCAACTCACAACCTTGAACTTATGCATTTGGTCCAGATGTGGTGCCATTATCTGATGGGAAAACCATTTGAACTTAAAACAGACCATCAGGGATTGAAATACATATTTACCCAACACAATTTCAATGCTCAACAAAAAAGATGGTTGGAGTTAATCTGACTATGATTTTGACATTAATTACATTAAGGGCAAGGAGAATAGAGTGGCAGATGCCTCAAGTCACCAAAAGACACCTATCATCAATGATAACCATCAGCACAGATTTTAAGACATGAGTTCTTCAATATCTAGAAGGGAATGAATATTATAGACAAGTTCCGAAAGCTTTTCAAGCCGATTCCCAATACCCAAGGTACGAAGGGTTCAAAATTGAATCAGATGGTCTCTCAAGGTATCAAGGGTGAATGTATGTACATTCAGCACCATACTCAGGGCACTCAGGTGTTACCGAATTGTTAGCCGATATAAAATCTCTATACTTCTAGAAAGGAATGAAGGGGGATGCCTCTAGGTTTCTAGCAAGTTGTCTCAAATTCCAGAGAGTGAAGGTTGAACACCAACATTCAGAAGGGTTGTTACAACTGCACGTTATTCCAAACTGGAAGTGGCAAATAATTGGTATGGATTTTGTCCAAGCTTATCAATGTCAAGAAATGGTGACGAAATGGGTGTTCATTAGCTTAAAAATGCAAACTAGAAATCATTTCCAATCTCCACATGCATTGGAGAACAAACCATTAGGCCCAACTTCAATCTTAGGAGAGTTGGGCACTTTGATTAATTGATCTGTAATGATCCCTTTTCGGACCCTTGATTTGTTCTAAAATTCCACTTTTGGGGTTTGAATCGTACTTAGAGATTGTAGTTTGTAAATGTTTCGAGATAAGGGAACGTCAATTCCCAATAACTATCATGTGTCATTAAACATTTAAATCATATTATATTAAGAATAATCCTTCATTCATAATATATACTTAAGCTCTAATTCCTTACTTCACTCCTAATTACAGACCTTAAGAAAGATGGTAGATTTACTGTGCTAGGATGCATGCACAGTCTACAAGTGGATTCCCTCAAGGTCCTACCTATCTCAGAATCTTTCCATCATGTGACCAATTTACCCACCTCTTTCTACACACACTCCCTATCCCCTTAATAGTGATTAGTGAGTTATTAAGGAATTGACCAAGTATATATTAATAATTTATATTACAAAAATATAAATAAATATATATAACACAACCCATATATAATTTCATTCTTATTAACATATATAAATCGCATATATAATTCTGATTATCAATAATAATATATATATAGAATTCTGATTATTAATAATTAAACATATTCAATATATATGTATATAATACTTTACTTTAAATATATTTATTATACAACATATATAATTGTATCATTTTAATATCTATGTATATAAATCTATGTCCTCCATATCATTTCATCACTAATCAAAGTATATAAGTTTCGCTGGTTCATTTCTTATATATAGTATTCCCTCCTTGATATAATATATATTTGTTAGTCTTTTGAAGATATCTATTTTATATTATAATATTATTTTATCTTTCATTCCATGACTATTCATCTTTTCTGGGAATATATTTATTTATTTTCTTCCCTTGAGTTCCTCCTACATTTCCTCCTATATTTTCTCCTATCTTTTCTCCTTCATTCTCTCCTATCTTTTCTCCTTTATTTTCTCCTATATTATTTTCTCCCAAGTTTTCCATATTATTTCTTAATGTTCCTTCCTTTTCCCCCCCGTGATATAATGTCTTTGCCCACTCAATATATAGTCACGTTGTTCGAATTATAGTATTAGTATTAATAATTTGCATTTGATTATTATAAAACTCTTTATTGGTGGTATTATTATTAATTATAATTCTTCATGGGTGATATTACAATATTTGTAAATTATAACTTTCCCCTTATTTACAATGTAGGAGACTTTAATATTAATAATTTATTAATTAGGAAACTATTTCAATTATTAATATAGGGACTCTAATCATTTATTAATATACTTAATATTAATAAGAGATAATATAAGAGACACATTTAATTATTAATTTAATATTAAATCATTATCATTACTTTAATACATATAGATTATTGATTAATTTATTTAATTAGTCTAATAATACATTATATCGTTATTTCTAACAAATTATATTAATTGTATATGGATTAATATTTATGGCACCTATTTAAGATGACATTTGCATCAATTATACATACACATTAGAAAATAATATATTTGTAGTTGTACATACATTGATTATGGCTCATGACATGATCTCTTTTTTATTGATTATGATTGGATATGATAAAGATAAGAAATGAAGCAAGAATTTGGTATAATGCTAGGAAATGGACAATATATAACATAAACAAACAAAAACAAAATTGAAAATCAACATAAAAGGGCGAATTTGGAAACAGGACATAGAAAGGAACCTATCCCTAAAATCTAAGCCTTAAACTGTTGGACCAATGTGCTAGGCACCTTAGTCTTGACAGGTGTCCAATTAACTAGATAAGAATACTCCTTAGTTCAATCTCTCCAAAATTTAGCCAAAAAGTGTCAGACAAGTGAGCAAATGGACATTGTCCAAAATCTAATACTCTAGGTCTCTATTTGCACTTTGCAACTTTCGCAGTCGAATCTATACTTGCACATAGAAAAGAATAAAAAATGTTGGGTCGTACAAGGGCTTGCCTAAGTCAAACCTCAGGTAGGAATTTGTTGGCATCAAGTGATGGTAATCAGTAAGCCTACTACCGATACAAGTATTGTCATTGATTGGCAACAGAGTATAGAGACTTGTCATCTCTACAAAGTCTAAAGATCCAAGGAAATCTATATGAAAGAAGGATGGTTTGGTCGATGGTGCCAGTATTCAAGACAGTTGTGACTGTACGCAAATACCACCGGTCACTATACAAAGCCTTAGCCACCGGACAATATACACAGTTAAGGAAAAGAGGATTCCAGCATCAACCGAGGACCGGGCTACAACCGGTGTAGACAAGAACAGATAAAGCAATAGCTAACTGGTGTCAACAATACAACCGAGGACGGTGCAACCGGTAAGCCAAGGAAGGGACAATAATAGGTCAAAGACTCTTACCTGTTTGCAGCATGTAGAACTCAACCGATATATTAATGAATCCGATATGAACCGAACCGAGGAAGTCATAGTCAACTATCTGTTCCAACCAACTCTTTGACTAAGATTTTCTGCACTAAATCCGGAAGTCTTTGAGTTAAACTGGCGATCGGTTTGAGGCGAGTCTGGAGGATTTAAAGTCGAAATCAGTGGCTTTAAAACAAAGCATTATCTCCTATGAAGGAAAGTTGTTTGACACGCAACTACTGCTTCCTTCATTAGACAGATAAAGCAAGGGCATGCATCAGATGCTTCCTCAGTGAACTGGTACTCCACTAAGTAATGAATCCGATAAGGATTTGTAATTAGGTCATGCATAATGAGTACAATTAGGGGTAGGACCCTATATATTCTTCTGCCTAAGGCGAATAGAAGTTGCCTTCATTCTGCCGAGTAAAAGAGTGAACCTGTATGCTGAAAATAAGCCAGGGGTGAAAAGAAGAAAGAAGAAGTGAGAAAGAAGATTGTGCAGAGAAGCACAATAGTAGAGGAGAACACACCTGCAGCGACTGGTGATGCTTCTCAATTGAGCACAAACAGAAATCTTATCAGGCTATGCAAAGCCATTTGTAAAAGGTCAATTCTTCTATTGTTCTCTAACAATTACAATAGTTAAATCCCAGTATTTGGGTGGACTCTAACAGGTCCCTTGTATCAAATCCCCTAACCGGGTGGCATCTTGAAAGGTGTTCTAAAGTCCTTTAACCAGGCAGGCACTAACCAGCTTCATTGTAACAAATCCCCTAACCGGGTGGCATCTTGAAAGACGTTCTAAAGTCCTTTAACCAGGCAGGCACTAACCAGCCTCATTGTAACAAATCCCTTAACCAGGTCGCATCTAACAAGTGCGTTTTGATCCTCTAACTGGGAAGGCTCCTAATAGGGAGTACTCTAGAAGAGTACAAAATTTGTGAGATCTCCTCACATCGCGGTTTTCACCCTAACCGGGTTTCCACATAATAAATATGGTGTCACTATGTGAATGTCTACTTGCTGTTATTATATGCTTAAATTTGTTTGCCTTTCTACTGTAAAGTTTACTTCACTGGATTTAAAGTGAAGAAGTTTTTAGAGGTGTTGATTCACCACTCCCCTCTCAGCACCGGTTGGGACTGTCAGAATTAACCTCCCCCATAGCTATGATATGACATGAGAGAGCTTACCCCTAGAAGGGTAGAGACTGAAAATGTTATGTCCCCTATCTCAGATATCAAATCCAATAAATAATATAATATTAGAATAATTAAATAAGTAATAAGTAATAAACAAAAATATTTTAATAGACCATAATATCTCCATTCTACACAATTAAATAAGTTAAATATTCAAGCTTATACATACAAGATTGAATCCTAAAGCTAAGATAGCTTCATAGAGCCGATATATAATCAATTGTTTTAGTCTAAATATAAATATAATTAATCATGATTAGATACATTATTATGATTAAATATAGATATATTAATATACATTAATATATATGTATATGTATATAATATATATTAGTGTACATTCAATATATAAATATATTAAATATTAATATAGACCATCCAGCGGCCTTATTTGAAAACAACGAGCTAAAGGATGAGAAACAATAATAAGGCAACTAACCATTGTACATTTAATATGGAAGCAAACCATAAACAAGCCATAATAACTTTATTATTAATTGGTTACTAGATATAAGAGAAAACTTGACCCAGGCAATTAAGTTGCCGACATTAACAAATGCGCTGGGAATGATGTAAAGCATGGGAATAAAAAATTACCATCAGTTATATCAACATTCGAACCTAGCAAACGTAATAGTAAGAAGTAACTCCTTGGGAAAGCATGAGCGACTATGAATAGGTATGAGTCACGCCTCCTCCAACATGCAGGTTCATTCCAAACTTAAGATATATGAGACGTATGCAAGAAAGGAGGGAGGGCATCGAACATTTCTGTCTTATTCACATATCAGTAAAAGAAACACTATTGGAATATAACGCAAGTAAGGTTTTCTTATCGATACCAGCGGACATAGATTATTAGACATACAGCTGCCTCGTCTTCCTCTGCTCAATCACGTACAGGCTTGGGAGAATAGAAACAAAGTTTTCCCTTAAATCTTCAACCAGCGACAAGGAACAGATTACCTCTTATTTATTCATTCAATATTCTCCTGTAAGCATCGATCTACTTGACTAAATCGGTTGCAAATTCATGTGTCCATATCCAAGATAGGACCACTGATTAAAGGCAAGAATAGTATATAGAAGACATAATATCAGATGCTTTTTGGCAAGCTTAAACAAACATATTTGAAATAAAAATTATATCACTACGAGTAATACTGGATATCATACCTTTCATGATTTAAGGGAAGAAAGTTCATTTTGTATTCCCTATTTATTTATCAGAGAGGGCTGAACTATACAACAGGGATTATTAAAATTGGATGATTGTAAATTAGATAATATTAAGTATCATCAATTAAAACACATATATACTTAATCATTCCACATATTCTAAATGGTTCTATTAGAAATAGTGGGGCTTAGCTATTTAATCTTATAAACAAAGCAATATTATTCAGTGTTAAGGAAATTAGTCACTTGTAACTGATTTTTCAAGGGAATTGTCCCTATTTCCTAAGCAACCAGACAAGGGACACTACAGAAAACCTTAAAGGAAATGCAGAATTGACAAATGATACATTTGCTATGAACTTGCCTTTAAGCCTTATACAAGATTGATGTTCTTGATAGGAGTTAATGAATGCCTCCATTCATGAAGGAACATAAACTTGATCATGGTGTTGACCTTGAATGCTTGAATGCTTGACTTCAGATCTCTCCTCTACTGCCTTAATGATGCCTGATTGAAAGTGCTCACTTGAAACTTGCTTGATGAATTGAAATTGAGAGATGTACAAATGAGGGGGGAAGTGATATTTATACACAACTTCACAAGTTCCGTGTTTAAATTTTGAAGAAGGCCAACATTGGGGAGCCACAGCCAGTTGATATTGCTACGGGAGAGCCTCTTATCTTTCATTGGCGTCACTTGGATGCTGGCGGAGTACAGACAGGGTCAAAGAGGAAGCGCCAAGTCCTCTCAGAGTCGGAAGGGGAGAATGTGGACAGTGGCCAAGAGGAGTCGAGTGAAGACTTGGAGGAGGAGGAGGAAGGCAGCGAGAGTGTTGCAGTGGGAGACTCTGACACTCTCGATACAGAGGTACCATCTGAAAGTGCATTTGCTCCAACTCCACCGTTTGAGAGTGCACCACCTCTTGTACTATTCACGCCACCAGTACCCTCGGCGACTGTTGCAGCGGGGACCTCTGTACCGTTCGGTACCACATTGGAGGCTGTACCCATGCCACGGTTTGGAGAGCTTCGGCCCCCTGTTGTGCTACACCCGGCAGGTCAGGCTTCCGAGCCACCTACAGCTCAGCCAACCGACCCAGGACAGACTAGCAAAGATGGTGTTGGAGGTTTAGAGCAGGAGCAGACACAGCCGCGAGAGCAGGTTACATTGGATGTTGTTGGTACTGAGGCCATTGTGCGAGTTGGGCCAGGGGTATTGGAGGAGCCGGCTCGAGCGTTGCCGACGGGGGATGAGGACTCTTCAGTGCTGTCATGGTTGGAGCAGTTCACATTACCCCCGATAGCAGTGGCAGCTCCCATTTCACTTTCCCCTGCCAGAGTAGTGTTAGAGAGGCCTTCAGAAGTTATTGACCTGGATGCAGTGATGTCGCCACCAAGAGAAGAGCCAGTAGCCCAGGAGAGAGAGATATCCGAGAGACCAGTTCCTATGGAGGGACAGAGACCGCAAGCTGAGGCTAGTGAGGAGCCACCAGCCCTGCTAGGGTCACGGAGGGCGGTGCCAGCGAGGGAGTCTGCGCAGAAAGTGTTGGAGCAGTACTTGGCGGATGTAGCCGCAGTAGCTGCTGGAGCCCAGCGGGTCATAGCCTCAGCAGAGCTTCAGGCTCAGGAGGGGGTTGCTGAGGAGTTGGAGCGCCTCTTGACCTTTGTGCGGGTTGGCTGTCCACAGGCATTTGCAGAGTGCTTTGAGGCTAGGGGATGGCCTACTCAGGAGTCTCTTACGATGTTGGAGGATTGGGCTCTTAGTGCGACAGTGGGCGAGAGCCGGATTCACGGTCTTATCCGAGAGTTAGAACAGGCCTTTCGAGAGGAGTATTTCACTCTCAGGCGGTTAGAGCATGCTTCCTCAATACATCAGGCTACGGGATTGGCAGCAGAGGCAGCTCGGGAGGAGGCAGCTTCCCGTCTTACAGCTTTGGAGACTGCAGTGGTTCAGGAGAGGGAGTCTTGGGTGGCTGAGCGGAGTACTATGGTGTCGGAGTTGGACACTTTACGGGCTGCATTGGAGACTGAGCGTGCCGAGCGGGCTGTTCTTGAGACTCGCCTTGGTTCTGCTTTGGAGACTGTGGATGCGAAGGAGAAGGCAGTGCTCGAGGCAGCTAGCATGGTTCGGACGGCTATGGAGCTTAAGATGAGGGCAGAACAGGCTTTACAGCTTCGGACAACTCAAGTGTACGAGTTGCGGGCTAAAGTCACTTCCGGCACAGCCACAGCCGCGCCATCATCATCAGGGACGCTTCCTACGCCCCCTCCTGAGTAGTTTGTAGTAGGCTCATTTTTGTCTATGTTATATTTTGTAAAAGTCGTCGGAGCTGACTTGTTTTTTGGGGGGGATGATGTTGTCGGTATATTTTGTATGTACGGGTGTTGTGTAATAAACTTATGTTAATCTCGGCAGTTAGTACCGAGAGTGTGAACCGTTACGACATGACGTTTCGGTGGTGTCTCTTCGGAGGTTATATGTACACATTGCTTTGAGTGTGAATGACATGATTTGGTTTTCTGAGTACTTTATGTTTACCGAATTGCAATACTTTCCTGTGTTCATGTTTATCAGTTAATGTGTGTTTATGCAACTATTCTTGTTGACCCGAGAGGGAAAACAGGCTGTACTATAATTCCCTATTTATTGTTACTGCTGACTCAGTCTTTTTGTCAGTCTATGGTAATGTTCTTATCTTTTCTTTTTTTTATCTATTATATTATATACTAATTACTAAATATATATTATAATATATAATATATGTTATAATATATATTATAGTATATATTATAATATAATATTTTTTTATGGCTACTATTATTAATAAGTAATAATAAATTTATTTAATATTATATTTATTGAATGATTATTATTAATAATTAGATAATAATGTTTATTTATTAAAGTGGTAATATAGATTGTTATTAATAATTTAATGGTATCACTATAAATATTTGATAATTATATTTGAGAATTAATTTATATTAGTTAAAGATTTTTTTTGTATTATTTATAAGGATATCAAAAGAGAGATACAGTAGTATCAACCGAGACTACAAAAAAGAGGCCTTGCCTCACCACAATCTCAGAGTATACCAGAGTTTAACATATGCATAGAAGAAAAGGAAACTAATGTAACACATCATAGTGGGTGTCAACCCAAGCAGTCCACCCCAAAGGTCCCTCCATCCACACAATGTTCTTTCGTTCCTAGATTTGAGTTAGCATGAAGATCTCGTCCTTCTTAGACTTGATGTTCTTTTTTATTTCCTGATCGAGTCTCTTGCAGGTCCTTTCAAACATCTGAAGGTCATCAAAGTTCCTCCTCCACTCATACCCATGCTTCAGTTCGTAAACAAAGAAGGTGGCATGCCCATCTTTCAGGAATCTTCTCAACTTATCTTTCTCCATCATCATCATTGTGTGAATCTAAAGAAAAAAAATTTAAAATGTGAGTTTTCGAAAAAACTTAGTAAGAGCTCTAGGGTTGCTTTGATACCTTTTCTCGTTCCTGCACTTCCAAATCTGCCAAAGAATGTTAGAGGACAGAATATTCGAAAATAAATTTGAATCTTTTTTAAGCCCATCAATATTACCAGTAATAATTTCTAGAATGTTCACATTTATAGGATAAGTAATACCAAACATATTCCAGATTTCCTTAGCAAAAATACAGTCAAAGAGGATATGTCTACCAGTCTCAGGAAGCCTGCATAAGCTGCAGAAATCACTCATAGAGCCATCTTTTCTAATAGGGAGTCTGTCAAGCAAGGCCAGCCATTTAAAACACTTAATTTTAGGTTCAACAGCACCTTTCCAAAGAATATCGAAAAACTTATTCCAAGATCCAGCATCAAGGGAGGAATACCAAACAGCATTAACATGATCAATGATATTTTCATTACGCCCAATAATATTATAAATATTTTTAGCTTTGATTCTGGACATAATGACCCCATCAGGCCATTTGCATTTTAAGTATCTATGAGAATCCACATGACAATCAGTGGGCAAGTCCTTAGCAGCCTTGACAATCATATTGTAAGTTTTCTTTTGGGAGTCAGGGATATTAAATCTATTCCTAAGCTCATTCCAACTGATAAGCTTATCTTGTTCAAACAGGTCAGCTAACTGGGAGATACCAGCCTTAGACCACAACCTAGCAGAGCATCCTTGGGAGAGGGTGAGGGGTTTGCTAGCCAAGTGAAGGTTCCACCAAATGGATCTTTCACCATAAAGATGCTTAGCATCATGGAAATCCTTGTTGGTGATGTGCTTCCTAACATGGTCCCAGGCTTTCCATATGGATCTAAAAACAGCAGAGCCTTGAACGTTGACCAGGAAGTTGCCAACAATCAAATCACAAAAGGAGAGATTTCTCCAAGACTTAGCTTTTTTTGGAACACCTCTTTCAATATTATGTCTAACAAGCACTTTCCATGGATCGTTACCATCCATAGAGTGAAAGATCCATTTGGCGGAAAGAGCAGTACCTTGAATCTTAAGATCCTTAAGCCCAAGCCCCCCAAGGAGTTTATTAGTATGGCACCAATCCCATTTGACCGCATGCATCTTTCTATTGCCTTTACCATCAGACCAAAGAAAATTCCTAATGGATTTTTGGATTTCCAAGATTTGGTAATTGCTGAACATCCAGGCAGAGGAGTAGTAGACACTATAGGAAGACAGAATCTTCTGGCAAACTTGAATCCTGCCAGCCAAGGATAAAGATCTGTTATGCCACTTATTCAATTTTTTATCAATTTTTTCTTTGATCCAGGACCACATGTCTTTAAGGGAAGGCTCAACAGTGTTGTGAGGTTTTTACAACATCGCCCCATCCATGGGGACCCCCTAATTTTCGGCCCTTCAAACTTAGTCAGTTTGGCCTTGCCCAGTCTTCAAATTTTGATGGCATGTTTGATCCGGTGAGTGCAATCCAATGTGTTTGAAAATGCATTTGAATTGACTTGAAAATTGTGATGTGGGTTTGAATTGAGGATCTTCGCGATATGATGACTTTGAATGCAAGATTTTGATGTTGGTTCGAAATGAGAAATGAACTTCAAATTTGCTTGGTTATTCGAAAATGACTCGTGGCCCTTTCAAATTCTTGGCATTTTTGGCAATTGCCAAATTCTTATAATTTTCGAAATAATCTTTGGGCTTGTATGTTTCAAATTTTCATTGGAATTTTGATTTTCTTTTGGATTGCTAATTTTGATTGGCCAATTTATTTTTTTGAATTGCCATGGTGATGATTTTTATCAGTGATGGATTTAATGCTAAGTTCGAAATGCTTATTTGGGCAAATGATGTTTAAAATTTCTAGAATCTGAATGGCAATTCAAATTGATTGGTTATTGGTGGCCAATTTCAAAATTTTATTTGATAATCAATGCTATTTTCGAAATCTTATGAAATCTGGACTAAATCCTTAATTTTCATATTTATGGACTTCCTTGCTATTTTCGAAAATTGCCATTGGTGGGATATTTGATCTTTTCAATTCAAAATCTTATTGTAAATTGAATGTTGCATCTGAAAAATCGAAATTCCAAATGTCTTGGATCTATTTTCGGTCCTGCCTTTATTGTTTTGGATTGACATTAAATGATTTCATTTTGGAAAAATAAAATTGCATTAAAATGGTTGGATCGGTCTTCATTGGGTTTTTTGAAATCATTAATTAAATGTTTGTATTTCAAATTTCAAGAATTGTTTAGCCCCTGCCAAGTCATCCCTCAAGTTTGCATTGGCTATTAAGTTTTTTTTGCATTGCCAAAATCGAAATCTAATAAGTAATACTACGAGTCGTCCCCTATATTTGCACTAGAATTTAATATTTCTTTTATTTCAGGTGTAGGGTCAGCCTTGTAGAAAGGAGATTGGATTGCTTATAAAAGGAGGATCGCCTCATTTCATTTTCCACAATTCAAAACAATCTTCTCTCTGCAGTTTGGCAGCGAACTTCTTCAGCAATTTGGCAGCGAATTCTCTAATTTTGGCGAGTGTGGATAGAGTTCTAAGGCAGCGACTTCATAGTGGAGCATTGGCGATTCATCTTGAGGCAAAGTTGAAGTGGGTTGGATAATATTTTCAAGACTTCAAGGAGCTGTGTCAGACCTGGGCCGAGTTTGAGGCAATGTTGAAGCATTTCCAGGGCATTGATGGGCGAGTTTGGTGGCATTAGCAAAGACTTTTGTGAGCAGTCCAGACCTGGACATAATTTTCGCAAGTTGGTGGATTTCAAATCTTTTGGATACATGTTGCTGGCATAGTCTGAGCTGAACCAGACCTGGTTATGAATTTTTGCAAGATTGAAGAACATTTCAAAGGTTAAGGAAGGCCCTTCTTAGGTCTGATTCGATCTATGGCAGACCTGGGCATATTTTGATCATTTTAGAGGCATCTCTGGTGCATCGAAAGGCAGTTTTTTTTTTGAGGACAGCTTGCACAAGGAAGATTAGTAATTGTTGAAGCCTCATTTGGAGGCCCATTTCTACCTGATTTGGCACACTTGTTTGAAAGATTTGAAGTTCTTGTTCATGGTATTTTGTCCAAATCCAAAAATTTGAAAGCAAGATTTTCAATTTCATAATTTGGTTGAGGGGGAGAGCTTGTGGATTTGAGGTAATCACATTTGTGTTTGAGGAGGGAGTTTATTGGTAGAAGATTCATAGCAAAATTTTGAAAGTGAGTTGAAGAAAGAGGAGATTTTTGAAAGTGAGTTGAAGAAAGAGGAGATTCTCTTGTGGACTTGGAAGATTTTGGAGGCTAAGCTCAGCTAATTGCATTGACAAGGGACTCCTAGCTTTGTTGTACTTGGGTGAGTGGCCTATCTTTTCCTCTCTCTTTAATTGTTTTCATTTCATTGGTGCTAGTTTAGGTGTTGAAAACTAATTTCAAGAGTAGAGTTAGGTATTTGGATATTAAGTTGATTACTCGATTGTCTTGATTGGCTTTTTTCCCTCAAGTTCTTGCTTGCATTTCATCATTGCATTTCATTTTAGGGAGAAGTTTGGAGTGATAAGTGTAGTCGATCTTAAGGTATCGGCGGGGAGTGATAAGTGTAGTATTCCACCCCTAGGCGAAGTTTGGAGTGATAAGTGTAGTCCATCTTAAGGCAAAGGCGGGGAGTGATAAGTGTAGTTTGCATCATTGCATTTCACTTTAGGGAGAAGATTTGGAGTGATAAGTGTAGCCCATCTTAAGGTATTGGCGGGGAGTGATAAGTGTAGTATTCCACCCCTAGGCGAAGATTGGAGTGATAAGTGTAGTTCCACATTCATTGTAGAAAAGGCGGGGAGTGATAAGTGTTTAGGATGGCTGATGCTAATGCAAGCAAGCGACCCAAAGGAACTAATGCTAAAATAGGAGACAAGGAAGTCATGATACCCAATTCCAACTTCCGCCCAAAATTGAAATACGTTGGAGACACCAACATTGGTGCCCTTGATATGATTCAATTGAGAGATAGGTTGAGAGACAGCCAATCTCCTATTGCAAAGAAAGTCTACAAGTCCGGAGTTGTGCATGCAGCTGCCTTCCCTCCTACCTTGCCTTGTCCAGATTTGATCATGGAGTGTGCATCTAGACTTAACATTCAGAGCAAGTCAGTCATGATGGATAGAGAGAAGGTTTTGGCAAACATCAGCGGTCCATTGATTGAGGATACATTTAACATACCTAAGCAGAATAGCACAGAGGCACTATCTATCGATCAGGCCACCAGATTATACCATGACAACCAGGACACATACTTTGCTCAGCTGAAACAAAATTGGTTACATGAAGGCAAGAAGGGAGTCACCAAGACCTCAAAGCTCACCAGGTCCGACTTCAAGTCAGAATATGGCGACCTCATCGTCCTCCTCAACAGAATCATGGGCTTAGCACAAGGTATGCAATTTGAAACTTGGATGTAGTATTTCATTGATGGCATAGAAAGTGGAAAGAAGAAATTTGATTGGGCTGCAATAATTAGTGAAAATCTAGAGTTACAGCTTAGAACAGTGTTATCTCAAAAACAGTTTTACATGGGATCATATCTTTTTTACTTAATAGCAAGATTATTTAGACAACCAGGACTTAAGGCTAGGGGAGAAGTTGGTCACGGGCCTGGGCAATACTTGGTGTATGAGTGCTATCCACAGCTTCATTTGCGCAACACCAAGGATTACAAGATATTTTATGATGCCTTTGCCATGAAGTTAGTAAGGATGTTGCAGGGAACTCCTGCTCGGAGACTTTCTCCGGAGGCCGAGGCTAAAGTTAAGAAGTATGGGAGTTGGTTCATCCAATTTGAACAATTCACTTACATAAGGGTGGCTGGATGTACAACTTGTCCCAAGAGGCTCCCAAGGTATCCACCCGATCGATTGGTTTTGATGGAGTTAGCTAGATAGCTTGAGCAATATGACAAAATGATGAAACAGAGAGGTGAAGCAGGGGTTACCCTCTCACTTGTGATAGGCAATGACAGTTGTCCCAACCATGTTGCCTTTGCATCTGCTGAAAAGGAGTTAGAGCAATATCACTTGGCTTGGTATAAAGCAAGACAAGGGTTCGATCCTCATGGTCTAATCAAGTCCGCTCAAGGAGGAACATTTAGGCATGTGCCTACGATAGAGGATTTTTGGGCTAATGCACAAGATGACTTTCATGTGAGGAAGCTAGCTTTCTCAAGACTGTCGCTAAGCCTGATGAGAACCATAAAATGGAAAAACCTTATGATCCCAGACCAGATGGAAGAAGACGAAGATGTGCTAAGAGAGGACTACCACACAGTAGAAGGAACAGAGTTAGATCCCGTCAATTGGAATGATCAGCAGGATCCATCCTTAGAGGCAATTAATAAGACAGTTGAACTGCACACTCAGGAGTGGTATAACAAGAAGTTAAGTCAGTTGCAAAGGGCCACCCCATTGGAAGTTGTATTGATTAAACCAATCAAGAGGCTGCTCCTCCCATCCAAGGCATATGGATTTGGATTGGGATATCTGAGCACCAGAGATAGTGCAAAACGTATTAAGCTTGGATTGAAGGGCTTCAAAATTATTAGCACTAGCTTCAAAGAAAATGGCAGTATCATCAGCAAACTGGCAGTTGATAAGCTCGTCATCATTGGGGAGATATATGCCTCTAACATCAGGGGACAGCGAGTTATCTCTAAGGATGTAGTATAAGGCTTCCAAAGAGAGCAGGGGCCAAGGAACAACCTTGTCTGATGGATCGCCCAAGGGGAAAGGGGTCAGATAGGGAGCCGTTGACATCAACCTGGGCAGAGGCATCACTGATCAAAACACAAACCGAGTTACAGAAATTGGCAAGGAAACCAAATGCCTCAAGCATCATGAGGATAAAATTCCATTCAACCCTATAATAGGCTTTTTCAAAGTCAAGGAGCAGCATAGCAGAGTTCTGGTGAGAGCAATTCGCCCAATCCATGGCTTCCTAGCTGGTAATTAAGTTTTCCAGAATATATCTACCTTTGATAAAGCCAGTCTGGGTAGCACATATAAATTTAGGCAGGATATCCACAAGCTTGAGAGCCAAGATCTTGGCCAAAATCTTATAAGAGACGTTAAGGAGTGTAATAGGCCTCCAGTTTTTGATAAGAGCTTTATCCCCATCTTTGGGAATAAGTTTAATGATACCACTATTAATAAAGGGTCCAAGAGAACCATTAGCCAGAGCTTCCACATAGATGTCTTGGAGATCCTTGCAGATCCATCCAATGTTAGCTTTATAGAATTCCACAGGGAGACCATCCGGGCCAGGGGCCTTGTCATTATGGAGGGACTTGATAGCTTTTTCAATTTCGTCCAGAGAGATCCTCAGACAAAATAGTAATATCAGTTCTAGTCAATCTCTTAGGGATAAGCGGTTTACACTTGTTCCTAATGTCAGCAGCTTCTTTAGAGTCCTTAGAAGTGAAAAGATTCCTATAATAATCAGCAAAAGCTTTTTTAATGATATCAGGGTCCAAAGTGTCCTGGTTGTCGACTAAAATCCTATCAATGGATTCATTGGAATGCTTATGTTTAATAAGATTAAAAAAGAATTTTGAGCCACGATCCCCAGCCTGAATCCAATGGGCACGAGATCTAATCTTAGCACCACAGATCTTGATTTGTTGATGTTTTCTCATGGCATCCTTAGCAGAGATCACCCGGGAGACAAGGTTAATATTGGAGGGGTCATTTTGGATGTTATTCTCAACCTCTTGAAGATTAGAGGAGAGATGTTTTTCAATGAATCTGAAGTCTTTGGCTTTCTTTTGACCAATAGTTTTAAGCAAACATTGCCAAGCAAGGAGATTCATCTTCCATCTGTCAATCTGGGAGCAATTGGGGGAGTTGAACTTGTTGATATGACGAATAATTTGAATGGCAGCAAGGACGTCCTCATCTTTAAGAAGGTTGGTATTCAGATAAATTTGGAGTTGGGAGCTCTATTGTGAACAGGGGCGTTGTTAAGACTGATGCACGCAGAGATAGGGTGGTGGTCTGAAAGGGTAGTGGAGGTAGCGAGGACAAAGTTGTTCTGGTTGTCAGGGAGGAAGGAGAAGTAGTTCTTGTCACCATAAAACCAATCGAGTCTTGAGTATATCCGGGAGGGACCTTGTTGGAAGTTGCACCAAGTATACCATAGCCCTGGGTTGTTAATCTTATTGCCAACTAAGGGATCAAAAAGAAGCTTAGAGTCTACCATCTTTTTCCAGTGAGGCTTTTAATTGTCTTTCCAAGCGAACGGGGTACCTCCAGACTTGTCTTGTTGTGATTCCACCATATTGAAGTCCCCTCCAATAAGCCACGGGATATCAGGGAGGGCAGCCAACCAGTCCCAGAGGTTAGCCCTCTCCTTAGAGTCATTAGAAGCATAGACAGAGCAAATGCCAAAGACACAGTTATTTTGATTGATAGTGATCCAAACAGCTCTTTGGCAGGGTGAGGTGCCACTTCCTGTGACATAACTCCCCCATTTGGGATTGATAAGGAGGGCAATTCCACCCCTACCTCTAGTATGCTCGGTACAAAATTTGATCACATTATTCCAGATAAAATTAAGATTAGTTTCAAGCATGAAACCAACGGCTTTGATTTCTTGCAGCATGAGAAAATCTATAGACTTATAGGTATCAAGGAAACGCTTAATAACAAATTTCCTGTCCAGGGACTCAAGACCCCTCACATTCCAAGAAATACAATTCATGAGGAAACAATAGAGGGGCTAGAGCACGCTGCAACAGCCTCATCGGTTGAGGACATAATTTTACTAGAGCCATCCCCATTTTTCTTACCAGAGGATTTATTTTTGGAACCTAAGGGCCTCCCCCTCCGCTTCGAAGCAAGGGCGTCGATTTTGGAGTCATCATCATTCTCAGATTGGGAGTCCACTTCCATGGAGGGCGTACCAAGGAGATTATTAGCAGCAGGGATAATTTCAAGAGAACAGTCATCGCCTAATTCTTTAAAAACTTTAATAGGGGGCTTTCGAGATGATCCTGAGGTAGTATGCCTGCTGGAGTTGTTGGAGCACACAATATCAAAAACAAGGGAGCTAGTAGGGTTAGCACAGATAATCTCTAACACAGGAGAATTAGCCTGAGTATTCTGGGAAGGAGGGTTATTTGAGCAGGAGGGGTTCAAGTGTTTAGCCGGTTGAGGTGTAGCACCATTCATGTTTTCATTGTTTGTGGCCTTTCTTCTTCGTTTTTTAGTAACAGTTTGGAAGCCATCGTTCGTGTTCACAGTGTCTATAGACATGTCTGAAGAGGGGATAGGAGATTGAAAGGCAGGGAAAGTAGGAGAGGCGGAATCCAGATTAGGTAAGGTTTTAGAGGGGATCTCCACCTAAGTGTTCTTGCTAGCGGAAGGAGCTACAGAAGGATTGGCCGGGTTTGCAGGAGGAGAATTTTTAGCAGGTTTTGGATTCTTCTTTATTATGGGGCAATCTTTTCTAAGATGCCCTTCCTTCCGACAAAGGAAACAAGCATTTAAGCCTCCCAAGATTTCGATAGGGCACACAAAAACTTCCTCCGTGATATTGATGGAGATATCAGAGGGGATTTCTTTTCCTGGTTGCAGAGAGATAAGAACCCTAGCGTCCATATGCGGCACTAACCTAACGGTATCATCCATTCGAATGGTTTTACCCAAGGGTTCAAGTAATTGAGGCAGAAACCTCCATAAGAAGGGGGGAACGTTTTTAACCAGTATCCATCGAGGAGCAAAGAGGGCAAGGACCTCCTCATGAACGGCCTCAGGGGACCAAACCAAAGCACGGAAAGATGTGGATCCAACAGTCCAATATTGTTTTTTCAGGACTTCGGCTTGAGATTCACCATTAGTAAAGAAAATAACAAATAAACCTTTCTGAATTTGCCTACAGAAAGAAATATGAAAGCCCATTTTAAGATTCCAAAAATTATGAAACCAATCATCCAAAAACTTCCTAGGAGGGCATTTATCCAATTCAACAACCGAGAAGAAGATAGCTATGTTTTTTAACCTATTCTTCTCCTTAACAATTTCAACAAGCATCTCAATGTTAGGAGCGACAGAGAAAGGGGGCGAAGCAACCATAGGACTCTTACCAGGTATGGCGGCATCATGGGCTCCAGAAAAGCAAAATTTTGCCTTCGCATCCACGACACCACCAGCATTGGCAACTGCTTCTGAGAATGATTTGGGTTTAACAGTGGGATTAGGGTTGATATTAGGGCTGCCATTAATAACAGCGTCCTTCAGCGTGTTGGTAGAGGGAGCGGGGGGTATGGCCTCTGCCGATCGGCAGAGAGAGGGAGAAGACTGACCATTCATTTTAACTGCATTAAAAGAGAAGTTAGGAGTGACTACACCTGTACCACCATTGAAACCGGAGACGTCAAGCTGTCGCTCACCGTCCTGGTCTTTCCTGCCGGAGGTCGCCACCGCGACTGCGCCAAGAATAACTGTTGAAGACGCTACTAAATTCGAAAATTCGCAAGTTCGCTCTTCCTTCAGAATCATATTAATTAAAGATTTGTTATTAATATTGATATTATAATATTTATTATTATATTAATAATATATTATTATTATATATTGCTATTTAATATATTATTTTATTAATATTAGATTATTTAATTATCAATTATCCAATTATATTTATTATTATTATTGAATTTGATCTCAGAAATAGAGGACATCACGGTGAAATATATACAACAAAGAGTCTCATTAGCAATTTATATCTTAAAAAGGAAAGTACATTCATTAAAAATAAAGGGGACTCTATTGCAGAACACTTGTATGCTATGTCACAAGGTTTAGCGAATTTCTAGGTTAAAGTTTGAAATTCGGCAAACTTGTAAAAAGGTAATAAAATTTGTTGAAGTTCGTCAAAAACTCGTATGCTAAAAACGGTAAAGGCTGCAGCAGAAAAGAATACGTCTTCTGACCTCAGTCGTATCACATATACTCGGAGCAAAGAATCATTTAATCAGAGGAAAGAAACAACAAATCACATCTAGGATTGGAGAATAAAACAAACAATTTTTCATCTTTGTTTACAAATAACTTACGAGCCTGCCATAATTTTTCATCCAGCAGTTTAAAATTAATAATTCTTCTCTCATCGAGAAATTGTGAACCTGCCATAATCATTCTATCAAAAATCAAGCCAAGCGAAGAACAAAACAAACAATTCCAGATCCAAAGGAATGTGAATACAACGTCGGAAAAATTGATACAACACAAGTCTGAAGAATGATTCGCGGCTGCAGAGAAAAAACTATTTCGTGTTCGGAAGATTAAAAAACAATAGTATATAAAATCAAATTGATGTTTATATTTTTATAATGATGGCGTTTAAAAATCATATGTTTTAACTTTTAATATACTTATTAGTCATTTTTAAAATAGAATAAAATTTAATATTTTTTAAGTTAAAAAATATATTTTTTAGGTTTAGTGTTTTTATTTTTATTTTTATGTTTTCAAAACAAAATTAATATATTTATATTCCTTTTTATAGTTTAAAATAAAAATTTAAAATTTTATTTTATTTTTTAAAACAAAATTTAAATTATTTTATTTTAATTCAAAATTTAAATCAATTTAGTAATGTTAAACTATTTTAATAAATTTGTGGATATATTAGTTATATTTTTCAAAACGTTAAATTTATATAAGGCAACTTTAATGTCAAATTTTTTATCTTGTCAAACTTCATCCAAATTTTATAATTGCCGAACTTGAACTCGAATTCGAACTTTGTGACTTAGCTTGTATGCTTTCAATGACAGTCTATTGCTTGATTCACGGGACAATTTAATTGTTTCCCTTAGTGGTTCTACTACAAATTTGAAATCAGATGCCCCTATTCACCTTGCTCCAAAAGAGATGCAGAGGAACTCAGATGATGATAATTCGAAGGAGATATTGAATGTGAGAGAAAGACCCAAGTAAAAGGATGGTGGTAAGCAAAAATGGGGTTAAGGATAAATCGGGATAGATCCAAAGATAATTTATTATTTCCAAATATTTGATTTCTGTGCATTAGTAAATTGCTTGGAATTCTGCTTTTCCATACTAAACTCTAAAAAGTTCTGTAGCATCATCACTGTATGCTATTATTAGTATTCTGGTATTATTCCAATATTGCATAAGTTCACCAAAAAAATCAGAAAACTATTGAAAACATCAAAGAGGGTTGTTACAGTTAGTGATCACCCTCCCATCCACAAAATCCTGGAATTTTTTTGGCATACTTGGAATACATCCCGACATCCCTAAAACTCAGGAGAAACATTGGGTCATAACTACTAAGCAAAAAAGACTCAAGCATCTAGTAATAGTTTTCAAGTATTTTGCAACAATGACATGTAAGGTTTGATTCTTTTCAAAATTAATTTGCTATGCAAAATGACTCAATCTCAAGTAAAATTACAAATGTAAAGTATTGTTTCTAAAATATATATGACTACTATAATAAGGACTCTCATTTACAATGAAAGGTGAAGATATTTACCTCGTCATTTTGCAATTTTCTTTTGATGAGAAGCCTCAACATTAGTCGCAATGAAGGTGTGAGTATTTGTTGTTTCTCCTCCTTAAGAAACATAATTGCTTTGCACTCATATTGATGTAGCTTCCATCCACTCCTCTATCACCAACCAAAACTAAGTGTTGTTAAAAGGAAGAGTAAAATAATACGGTACAAAGATCATTCAATAAGAAACAAGCATGATGCAGCTTCCATTCATTTCTCTACAAACTGTTGTTAAAGAGAAGAAGACTAGTAACATGATACAAAGGTCAATTTCAATAGTAACAAATGATGCACGCATTCTATTTGAAAAAATAACATAGACGATAATCAGAAAATCAAGTGTTTTGGAGTGTGAGGAAACAACCATAAATGTAAGCCCACATAAATATTTAGAAGAGCAAACCATACATATCACTAATCCTAGACTACTTCTATCTCTCATAATTTTACAAACCATCAAGGTCTGTGCATACATGATATCAACGAGTGCTTGTTGACCCTTTGTTTCACACAACATACAAATGTCAATTGATAAAACTCTTCAACAATCACTTCTCTTATAAATAAGTATTTGTTTGTTTTTAATGCAGCCATGATAGCAGCGTCATTGCCGAGGATCTTTGTTGCTACAGAACCTGGACCATCTCTAAAATACATGGTGAAACGATGCTTTCAAGCCAGTGATGTAATGTTTGACGTTATTTTTTCATCATCCATGTAATAATGAATTCAAGAGGCACAACTTCTCATACCTGTAATGACCATAGCAAAGAAAAATAATACTAACAAATGCAGCCATTGCATGACCATTTATTCCATGCCAGAAAAAAAAATATAACACCAACTTTAAAAAGCTGACTGATGAGCACAAGTACCAATCAGTATTTGGTGAGTGTAAAGCTAAATACTTCCAATAACTTGCAAAGTACAGGAAAATCAAGCCCTCACCTGACACGTACTACTGCAGTACCAAGTCAATTTGCAAGCAGAACATCTTTTCAGGTTCATCAACAGTTGAAAACATGTATCACATCTCTTATTTATGGAGGCGGCATCTAGTACAAATACATATGGCTCCTGAACCAGTACAATCTCTCCTGCAAGCTATGGCATGCAATTAGAAGTAGAAAAGACCTTAAAAATTTAATGCATTCAATAAGTCACATGATTACAATATTCACAATTCATGGAATGCTGTTCAACAGAAATATCACTCTCCAAATTCTTTCATGAAATAATATTTTTAAAAATTGAGATAAGGTCAACATTAAAAGGAATTAGCAAACAAAAGAAGGTGCAAATATGGTTCCGTATGTCAATAAATGATTTGGGTCTTTTTGGTTTCAAACCATGAAATCTCTTTAAAATCGGCGAAGTAAATACGTGTGTTGATAAAAATGGCATAACAACAAACCAAAATATAAAAAGCATGGTTTTGCACTGAGCAACATCCAAAGCAGGGCGGATGCCACTGAAAAGGCACTGAATCGTAGGGCTAAAACATCTTAAAGTTACTTTTCCCTTCAAAATCCAGGTACATATCTCATATGCCCAAAAGCCTTGCTTGTCTAGGCTGCAACCGACTATATATTAGGTCAAAGGACACCAGGCAAAGGACATCAATATTCCAACTGGCGACCATCATATTACACCAAGCGAAGAGCATCAACACTCCTTTTGGCGACCATAAGTCCACTACCGTACGGCCTTCCACCCACCCAGTACGACCTCCATACAACTCCATATGGCCTCCCCTGCTGACACCGTACGGCCACCAAGCAACTCTGTACACCTTCTTTGTTGATCCTGTACTGTTAGGAATAGTCCCAAGAGATAACTGAGAGGGGGGTGAATCAGTTATCTACAAGATCCAATTCTTTATCCAAATTAGTACATAAGAACATTGAGCATAACCACAACAAGATAACACTTAACACAACACCATAATTTTGGTTACGGGGAAACCCAAATAGGTAAAAAACCCCGGTGGGAATTAGCACCCACTATAAACTGCACTAGAGTATAATGATCCTTGTTAGAAGATCTTACAACCCTGTTAGGAGTTGATCTTTACAATGCATGAAGTACAGTGACCTAGTCAAAGGTCGGACCCTGTTAGGAGTCTTGAATAAATAACCCTGTTAAAGGTGAGGACACACTATTCGGGAGCACACTGCTCAAATGGTGAAGGCTGCAACCTTTTGCACAACAGATACACACTATATCTAGATCTTGGTGAATTGTGAATTAAACCTGTTGTCTTGATCATTTCCAATGAATAGCATACACTCTTTGCTTCTTCACATAGATCTTCAACTGATGATTGATATGGCTTTACTGGCTCAATACTTTCGCACCTTCTTACTTTGCTTCCATAATTCACCAATCAGCAATCACAACTGACCGGCTATAAGTAGCCTTCTCCAAAAGATATAATCAAGTCGGCCTGTTAGAACCTTCTTGAAATCATATTAGTCAAACAATACAACTCTCCAACAACAACTCCAATAGCTATACTAAGCACCCAACACAAATAGGACCGTGCAACCCAATAAGAGTAGACGCGCCGCTTCACATTGTCGGCTCCACCAAATTAACTGGAACTTATCTCTCAAGCTGAAATACGTTATGCACTCTTAACAAAACAACCTTAGCTCATAACCATAAAACGCAACCAAACATGCATACCATAATGATAGGCGCAACTAGAGAAACAATATAAATACTGTCGACTCTCAACAAATAATCTCTTGAAACTGTAACTAGCAAATAGAAACATCATAGCTCAACTTCAACTACACAACTAACTCTGCGCTCATGAACATAGCTTCATTATTAGGCCTACAACACAAATATAAACGTGCAAGGCTCCATGGTAACCGTATTGTGAATTACATACAAAACTCTGCTTGCAACACTATCAGGAACACTGCTGTTGCAAACAACTGCACAATTGTCTGTACTCAGAATCAACCTTTGCGTCTATGATATCATGCTGATAACATATCCATACAACATATGTTCAAGGCTCTCTGCATATAACATCAACGCACGCTGCATACCATATCTTGTCATCAATGACAAACACACAGTCAACACTGGCTTATTGGCAAATCTCCAACAATCTCCCCCTTTGGCATTGATGGCAACATATGAAATGAAAAACACCATCAATCTAAAAATACAATAACATTCTCCATTTCCTCATAACATACTCCCCCAAAAATGAATTCTCCATCTACTGCTGAAAGCTCTAAATATCTGCTGCTACGTCTTCTTACTATATGTTCCCCCTTACTTCATACTCCTCAACTGTTTTGTTTTTCATGACTATATACTCCCCCTTTGACATCAATGGCAAAGGGTGCCAAAAACAAATAAGCACAAGTACTACTCCTGAAGTAGAGTAGTCCACCATTCATCAGTCACTGAAGACTGATGCACTTCTTCAAACTCTAATTAGATCCAGGGAAGGGAATTACTCCCAGCTTCTCCCTGAGATACTCAAATGTATCCTTAGGCAATGGCTTTGTGAATATGTCTGCTAATTGTTCTTTAGTATTCACATAATCCAACTTTACTTCTTTTTCTGCAACTTTCTCTCTTAGAAAGTGATATTTTATCTCAATGTGTTTTGTCTTTGCATGCATCACAAGGTTCTTTGACATATTGATAGTGCTAGTGTTGTCACAATGAATAACAATAGGATAATCAATCTAGATTCCAAAATCCTTATCATCTGCTTAATCCAAACAATTGTAGAACAATTTAATGCTGCAGCTACATACTTTGCTTCTGTTGTTGACTGAAAAAATACAATTCTGCTTCTTGTTTGTCCAAGTAACTAGTCTATCTCCAAGAAATACTGCTCCTCCTAAGGTGCTCTTTCTGTCATCAACGCAAACCTACCCAATCTGCATCTGTATACACATGAAGTTCTACATTTTCCGAGTTAGGATACCATAAACCATAGTCTATAGTTCCTTTCAAATATCTGAATATCCTCTTTACTGCCATAAGATGACTTTGTTTAGGTTCAGCTGCAAATCTTCCAACAATACCAACTGCATTAGAAATATCTGGTCTAGATTGAGTAAGATATATAAGTTTACCAATCATAGACTTATATAGACTCTTGTCAATTGCTGTAGAATCATCATCCTTTGAAAGCTTGCTTCCTGTTATCATAGGGGTGCTTACTGGCTTGCAATCATCCATCTTGAATTTCTTCAATATCTCTTTCACATATTTAGACTAATTAATGAATATACCTTTGTCAGTCTGCTTCACATTCAATCCCAAAAAGTACTTGATAGATCTCATCATGCTCATTTCAAACTCACTCTGCATCTCTTTAGCAAAATCTGCACTAAGCTTGTCATTACTACCAAAAATAATGTCATCAACAAATATAGCAACTAGTAATAATCCTTCAAATGTCTCTCTTATGAATAAGTTACAATCTGTTGCTCCTTTCTTGAATCCGATCTTTGTCAAGTAACCATCCAGTCTTTCATACCATGCTCTAGGGGCTTGCTTTAATCCATAAAGAGCTTTCTTTAGTCTGCAAACCATGTTAGGTTTATCTGATAAACTAAATCCTTCAGGCTGCTCTATGTAGACTTCTTCCTTCAACTCTCCATTCAGGAATGCTAACTTGACATCCATCTGATATACTTTAAAGTCTTTGAATGTTGCATAGGCTAGAAATAACTTTATAGCTTCCAATCTGCTTATAGGGGCAAATGTATCAGAGTAATCAATTCCTTCTCTCTGTGCATATCCTTTACATACTAGTCTTGCTTTGTTTCTTACTACTGTACCATCTTCATTCATCTTGTTTCTAAATATCCACTTGGTTCCAATCACATTTTTGTTACTAGGCCTGGGGACCAATTCCCATGTATCATTCTTAACTATCTGATCTAACTCTTCTTTCATTGCTTCATGCCAATCAGAATCATTACGTGCATCTTCAACACTTAAAGGTTCAATTTGTGAAAGTAAACATACCGCTTCATCAACTGTTGAACTTTTTGCTTTTGATCTTGTCATGACTTTGCTGTTCTGATCTCCAATGATATCTTCTTTTGAATGGTATCTAGATGTGAATTTTGGAACATTAGGTGTGACTCTCTCATCTATCTTCTGCGATTCTTCTTCACTTATTTCAGGTTCACTGATTAATACATCAATGCTGTCAAACATTTCTTCAACATTTTCTTCTCTACTGATAGGTCTAGGTTCTTCTTCGATCATAGGTGCATAATCATAGAATCTCTCTTGAATCATAAACTTTTCATCAATCTTTACATGTGTACTTTCAATAATCTTCTTCAATCTCAAATTAAAACATCTATAAGCTTTGTTTTTAGTAGAGTAACCAAGAAAAATACCTTCATCACTTGCTTCCAAAGATTCTGAAGTACTTTATTGTAGTTACATTCCCAAACCATAGCTCATAAGGTGTTTTGTCTGCAACTGGCCTTAATTGAATTCTGTTGATAGTATAGACTACAGTATTGATTGTTTCTCTCCAATAGGTGTGTGCAACTTTTCCTTCAATCATGATAGTGTGCGTTGTGTCAAGTATGATCTTATTTCTTCTTTCTGCAATTCCATTCTGCTGAGGGGTTCTAGGTGCACTTAGTTGTCTCTTTATCCCATGTTCTTCGCAATACTCATAAAATTTGTTAGAAGTGAATTCTCCTCCTCTATCTGATCTTAGACATTTTATCTTTAATCCAGACTCATTTTCAACTTTAGCTTTGAATATTTTGAACTTCTCAAATGCTTCAGATTTATCTCTTAAGAACGCAACCCACATCATTCTAGAATAATCATCAACAAACAAAATAAAGTACCTTTCACCATAATATGATCTTGTTTGAATAGGTCCACATAGGTCTGTATGCACTAGATCCAATTTGTTCTCTGCTGAATTCTGCTTGCTTCTGAATGAGTTCTTTACATGCTTTCCCATCACACATTCCCTGCACATTGTATCAACTGGTCTTGCAATACTAGGGAGGTCTCTTACTGCCTTTATATTGCTTATCTCTACTATATTGTCAAAATTGATGTGACATAGTCTTTTGTGCCATAACCAACTGTCATCTACTTTTGCAACAAAACAACTTGCTTCTAAATTAAGCTGAAAAACATTACCTTTTGTTTTTGAACCAGATGCAATCATTACTCCTTTGTTATTAATGATGCACTTGTTGTTTTTGAATTCCAACTGATATCCTTTGTCAAAAGTAACTGTCCAACACTCAATAAGTTATGCTTCAAACCATCAACATATAGAACATCATCAGTGTTGTTCTTTCCATCCAAAGTGATAGCTCCTTTGCCTATGATAGGTTTATGAGTGTTGTCTCCAAATCTAACCATGCCGCTTTTGTACTTATCCAGATGTACAAATCTGTCTTTGTCTCCTGTCATGTGATGTGAACATAAGCTGTCAATGATCCAGTATGTTCTGATGTTTGCTTGTGAAATCAATGCTAGCTCTTCTACTTTCTTTTCATCTTCAATATCCATGTCATCAAACATTTTCTCCATATCTTCAATTGCAATAAATCCAATTTCATCTTCTGCTGAATCTTCATCTGACACTCCATCTTTAGCATAGTAACATTCTTTTGTATACTTGGGCTTGTAATTAGTTTTGTACTTCTTGACTCTTGTAGGACACTTAGATGCAAAATGACCAATCTCGTTACATGAAAAGCATTTAAATGGTAACTGACCTTCATATTTTCCTTTTCCTTTTCTTTCTTTCTTAGCAACCATAGCAATGAATTCTTATAGTTCTTTATCATCATCTTCATCATCAAAATTACCAAAAGTGTTCAAAGATTTCTTACCATGGACTGAGGCTTTGAATGTTGTTTCACTTTTAGGCTCTGTCTTCAATCTTGATATCTCGAATGCTGAAATCTTGTTGATTAAGGTCTCTCTTTTGAAGTCTTTTGAAAACTGCATAGTCTCATCTAGGATGTTTATCTTGTTCTCATATTCTGCTGTCAAAGTAGTCATTAATTTATCCATTATGTCTTCTTCCGAGATCTCTCCACCATTGTTTCTAATTCCTGCAACTGCTTCATTAATTCTTTGATTGTAGGCTCTGATGTTCTCTTCAAGTAGCATCTCCAAAGTATTATATCTTTTCTTCCATGGTTTTATGCGTGCATTCTTGGCTTGGATATCTCCTTCAAACATGTCTTCTAGATACTTCCATATTTTGTAGGCTTTATCTACTTTCTTGATCTCTGAAAACTCACTGTCAAATAAGGCACTGATAAGGGATTCGTTGGTAAGATCTTTTAGAGAGGGAATCTGAACATCTTGAGTAGCTACTTCAAAAATCTCAAAACCAATGCACTACAAATGTGTTATCATTTTGTTCTTCCAGTCTAGATAATTCTCTCCATCAAACTTAGGACTTTCTTTTCTAAAGAACACCATCTAATCAACCTCAAGCTGTTGAACTTTCTCTCTAAGGCACTTGGCTCTGATACCAATTGTTAGGAATAGTCCCAAGAGATAACTGAGAGGGGGGGGTGAATCAGTTATCTACAAGATTCAATTCTTTATCCAAATTAGTACATAAGAACATTGAGCATAACCACAACAAGATAAGACTTAACACAACACCATAATTTTGGTTACGGGAAACCCAAATAGGTAAAAAAACCCGGTGGGAATTAGCACCCACTATAAACCACACTAAAGTATAATGATCCTTGTTAGAAGATCTTACAACCCTGTTAGGAGTTGATCTTTACAATGCATGAAGTATACTAACCTAGTCAAAGGTTGGACCCTATTAGGAGTCTTGAATAAATAACCCTGTTAAAGGTGAGGACACATTGTCCAGGAGCACGCTGCTCAAATGGTGAAGGTTGCAACCTTCTGCACAACAGATACACACTATATCTAGATCTTGTTGAACTGTGAATTAGACCTGTTGTCTTGATCAATTCCAATGAATAGCATACACTCTCTGCTTCTTCACATAGATCTTCAACTGATGATTGATATGGCTTTACTGGCTCAATACTTTCGCACCTTCTTACTCTGCTTCCATAATTCACCAATCAGCAATCACAACTGACCAGCTATAAGTAGCCTTCTCCAAAAGATATAATCAAGTCGGCCTGTTAGAACCCTCTTGAAATCATATTTGTGAAACAATACAACTCTCCAACAACTCCAATGGCTATACTAAGCACGCAACACAAATAGGACCACGCAACCCAATATGAGTAGACGCGTCGCTTCACACTGTTGGCTCCACTAAATTAACTGAAACTTATCTCTCAAGTTGAAATACGTTATGCGCTCTTAACCAAACAACCTTAGCTCATAACCAAACACGAAACCAAACACGCATACCATAATGATAGGCGCAACTAGAGAAACAATATAAATACCATAGAAACGAGAATCGCCCATGAATCACCAGAATCACCGGTTTGGCGATTCGATTCAAGCTAGACGATTTTTTATGAACTGGTAAATCAAATCGCCGATTTTATCCATATGAATTGCATGAATCGCCGATTCGGCGATTCATGCCAAAAATCGCCAATATCACCTCTTTGAACCGCAAAAAATCGGCAATATTGGCGGATTGCTAAAAAGTCAAGTCAAATTTTTTAAAAAACACAAATATTTTCAATGTTTTTTTTTGCCTTTCCTATTTGTTGTAAGTTTATACAAATATAATATTTTTTCTTATCATTACGATCATACAATTTTTTTATTTTTTTTACTTCAGGGGCGTGAGGATTTATACAAATATAACATTTAAGTATAAGGATTTTAATTTCTTATACTTTAAGTTATATTTGTATAAATACTTCTAGGATGTTTGATATAGGTTCCAGCTCCATAGGAGTTAAGATGCAGATTCTAGATTTTGGGGGTTTTCGAAAAATTCCAAACTTAGCCAAATTTCAGGATTCAGCAAGCCTTTAGCAAGGTTACCTCCCACAATCCATCATGGCTTTCTAAGGTCAAATTGAAGTTGGCAAAAGGATTCTCAAAGGGTTTTAACTCGTTTTATCACAAATCACTTGGTTTCGACCCCATCTCTATGACAGACTTAGCTTAGCTCTCGCCCAAATCCCAAACAAACATGACTTCCCAACAGGCCAAAATCATTCAAACCTCATTTGCCGAACCTAGGGACTTGAAAACAGCCACCAACAAAGACTACCTAAGACCTAGTTATGAAGACTTTGACATTTGGCATTGATCAATGATCAAGCATCATAGATTCATACTATGAAACGATTTAGTTTTATGGATCTTACAAATACTGATAGGCATACGTTTCATGGAACTTCATCTTACATACATTTATGATTTGATGTCTTATGGATCTTCATCTTACATACATTCTATGATTTGACTCATGATCCTATGATTTCTCTTTACTTTAGCTACAATTTACATTTTACGTGTAACATATGTGATGGATTTATCATTTATGTTCCTTGTTTATGTATGTTAGCTTCTATTTGATGATGTTATAGTGTGTTTAAGTTATATTCAATAAAGGGTGCATGAAATAAGTTTTAAATTGTTAAAATCTCTAAATTTCAAGGGTTTTTTAAATTTGCTGATTCATGGCCGGTTTGATTCCGATTCATTGCCGATTCGCGATTCGATTTGGCCTTGCCCTTGCCGATTCCGATTCTCGTTACTTTGATAAATACTGTTGGCTCTCAACAAAGAATCTCCTGAAACTGTAACTAGCAAATAGAAACATCATAGCTCAACTTCAACTGCACAACTAACTTTGCGCTCATGAACATAGCTTCATTATTATGTCTACAACACAAATATAAACGCGCAAGGCTCCATAGTAACTGTACTGTGAATTACATACAAAACTCTGCTTGCAACACTGTCAAGAACACTGCTGTTACAAACAACTACACAACGGTCTGTACTCAGAATCAAACTTTGCGTCTATGATATCATGCTGATAACATATCCATACAACATATGTTCAAGGCTCTCTGCATATAACTTCAACGCACGTTGCATACCATATGTTGTCATCAATGACAAACATACAGTCAACACTGGCTTACTAGCAAATCTCCAACACCTGTACGGCCTCCAAGCAACTTCATATGGCCTCTCCTACTGGCACCGTACGGCATCCAAACATCCTCGTACGGCCTTCAGTTGTCCCATACGGTCTTCTACGTATCACCGTACGGCCACACTACTTCACCGTACGACCTCCCTACATCTCGTCTTCTCCTCCGTACTGACCAAAGTGGGTTGTGTAGAGGTAACGTGACAGTGTCTTTTCTATGAGTTGTGGTTGGGAATATTACAGTGGTATCAGAGTTGGTGATTCTGCCAGCTTGTGGTACTGAATACAAGTATCACTCAATTGGTAGAATGGCGGACCCCCAAGATCTTGTCGCCAAAGTTATGGCTCTTTTGAGAGCTCACTAGGAACCAAGCACAGATTAATGACACTCAACGTCTCATGTAAGAGACACTGCGAAAATTGGCTGAAGGCAAGATATTTGTTGAACAAAGTGACAATTTTGTCTCAGGAAAGGCAAACCCCCAAACCATACGCTCTCAACCGTCGATGCCAATTTTCCCTCCACGGGCAGAAGAGCAGCACAGAGAGCAACCAACTTTCCAAGAAATGCAAGATCAACTTCGGGAAGATTGGAGGAACGCAAATATGGAAGGAGATATATCCTACAAAGATTATGATGAGCTGAGAATGAGATACTCTGGCGGAAACAAGAGTGGTTATTATAATGACAATCTCAAATGGAAGATTGGCAAAGTTAGTCTGTCATCTTTTGATGGGTCTAGATCCATCACAACTCGGGCGTGGGTGCAAAAGGCAAACACGTATTTCCAACTCAACCCTATGCCGAAGGATGAGGCCATCAAATTTGTTGCACTGCATCTGGAAGGAATAGCCCACGAAAGGTGGCATCATGGCATGGTTACTCTCGGCCACGATCAAATAACATCCTATGCCGAATTCACTGAGAGATTGATAGACCGTTTTGACGGGAGAGATCCAGAACTAAATTTCAAAGAGTTGGCTCAGTTGAAGCAATCCGGCACAATTGACGATTACATAATGGAATTTCCAAGAATGTCTGTCCGGTAACAGATATTTCAGAAAGACGATTGGTGGTACTTTTTATGGATGGGTTGGCGGAACCTTTGAAGGCCTGGGTGAAGGGATTCAACCCCATCACACTCACAGAGGCAATTAAGAAGGCACACGACATGGCGACATCCTCTTCTTCTTCCACCAAATATTACTCACAGTCCAAACCACCTCTCGCTCAAAGGGAGAAAGATAGTAGACCCCCACCTAAGAAGCCTCTGTTGGATGAGGCAACTCGACAAGAGCTCAGAAAGAAAAAGTTGTGTTTCAAATGTAAGGAGCCATGGGTACCGGGACATCGATGTCTTGGCAAAGGAAAAATCCATTACATTGAAGTGTTGTTCAACGGCGAGGAGAAACAGGCATTGGAAGCCAAAGGAGATGAACAGAAAGCTTCTGGGGAGGTAAACATCAATCGCACAGAAAGGATCACCACACTCTTGAAGAGAGGAGGCGCCATTGTGGCTCTAGCAGGGACTCCAAGGTGTACTGTATTTCGGGTCCAGGGTACCCTCCAAGGGCAACGGGTCGTGGTCATGCTTGACAGCGGTGCCACACTCAACTTCATTAACTCATCGTTGGTCAATCGACAGAGTTTGTGTACGGAGGCACACCAAGGATTTGACGTCAAGGTGGCAGGAGGAAACCTGTTGAGATGCACCCGTCTAGTTCTGCAACTGAGCATCACCATGGGAAACCACACAGTGATGGATGATTTCTTCGTGGTCAATCTAGACGACATGGAAGTCATTCTGGGCATTCAGTGGATGGAAACATTGGACAAATACACAGAGTTTCAAACGAATGGAGTTCTCCTTCGAAGTGGATGGCAAGAAGATTGTGCTGACAGGGATGTCGAATGGAGGACCAAAGGAAATTTCAGCCTGACGGATGGGAGCAATCTTCAGGCACGACATCGTCGTTTGGGCCGCACACTGTTTCGTCTCACCAGAACTTGTACAAGGACGAAGGGCTTACTACCAGGATGAGGAGCTTCAAACGGTTTTGGATAGACATCACCAAGTCTTTGTTGACATACCACCACACCGTGGGTTCAAACATACCATTGAGATGGAAGCTAGCACCAAACCTGTTATCACTGTGCCATACCGCCACCCTAAGAGGCTTAAAGATGAGATTGAAAAGACAATAGAGGAACTTCTTGACAAGGGTTGGATCAGGCCTAGCTCCAGTCCTTTTGCATCAGCGGTAGTGCTGGTTAAAAAGGACAGAACGTTGCATATGTGTGTAGACTACCGCGCGTTGAACAAAAAGACATCAAGAACAAGTACCGAATTCCCAAGATCGACAAGTTGGTGGATGAGTTACACGACGCAATCTATTTTTCCAAAATAGACCTCTGTACGGGGTATCACCAAATCCGCTGAGAGAACAAGATGTGGAGAAAATAGCATTCCGTTGTCATTATGGACATTATGAATTTTTGGTCATGCCGTTCAAACTGACTAACGTGCCAGCTACATTCCAATCTTGCATGAATCACATTTTTAACAAACAGTTGCGCAAGTTCCTGTTGGTATTCTTCAACAATATACTAATCTACAGCAAGACATGGAAGGAGCACTTAAGGCATTTGGAAGAAGTGCTCGGGATTATGGAGTCACAACTGTTGTTCACCAAAAGATCGAAATGTGAATTCGGGATGACAGAGATATTATATCTTGGGCACATTGTCAGTAGTCGAGGAGTTCAAACTTCAGGTACATCAAGAGAAGATTGAGGCTATCTTGGATTAGGCACCTCTGAAAACTCTCTCGGAACTACATGGGTTCTTTGGGTTGTGTAGTTACTATAGATGGTCCGTGAAGGGATTCTCACAGCTCAGCGCGCCACTGACCAATCTGACAAAGAAGGGGTCTTTCTAGTGGAGTGAACAGGCACATCAAATGTTTGAAAGGCTCGAGGAGGCTATGAAACATATAAAAATCACAAATACACATATTTTAGCCATGTAAAAAGATTTAATTTCTCTATATTGTACATATATTGGCTAAAGAATATATTGAATAAATTTAAATAGGTTAATAATGCCTATAAAAAATTAGATAATATTACCAAAGGGGCTTTGCTCAAATGGAAAGGCCACACTCAAGATGGAGTTCCGAGTTCAAAACCTCATTGTAACATCTAAAGGTAAAAATCCAATTGATGATTCTTGGACTTCCATTTTAACTTCTAAGTTGATTTAAGTTAAATATGTGGCTACTAAGTTGAATATGTTGAGGTCCCCTTTGTGACTTCTACCAATATGAGATGGGCTAAAAAATTCTATCTTACCAATCAAAAAGAAAAATGACTAGATGATATCATAAATATATCTCAGCCAAATCTTTAACCTATTATAAGCATATAGGTACATTATTCAATTTATAAGTACCCACAATATAAATGTGGTGAACACTTAAAGATGCTAAAAAGTAATGAATGTATTCTTTTTTAAATCATGAAGCCAATACTTATTGCTTTTTACACAAAAACACTATGGGTGATAACAACACCAAAACACAATCATTTTTTTTGTACATACTCGTCATCCATCATTGGACAAAATGAAATAATGTCATCGTTAACAGAGAAGCAACATTCCTATCATATTCTTCTCTACTTCCTAATTCAATTTGTGTTGTTTGTAATACCCCAGCATTAACAAAGAAATAGCATTTGTAGTGAGAATAAGTATGGCACGTGTAGTAGTGTGATGCAATGGCAATTTACACATTCTTCCAAGGTTCATCTAAGTCTGCTCAAAAGAAAATCCAAATTAATCAAGGCCCATTCTGCAGGCCTGCGATTGAATCCATATGGGACCTAGACCAAGTACATTTAAAACCTAGATCTAGGCTACAAGGAATGAAATCAGTAACATAGCAATAAGTTTACCCTTTAATCAGAAATATCAAAATCTAGAAGAATATCAACTCTAGATCTAGAAGAATATCAACTCTATGAAAACATCAAAATATTTTATCTTCTATCCTCAAAATGTAAAACTACGAGGATTGTAAAGAGTTGAAAATTAAATAACATTTCCATGTGTTATTAAGCCTTAAATCTAAGATGAAATGCAGCTAAAAACAAAGTATAAATCACCATACTATAATAAGAAGCAGTGAAATTGCTAATGATGATTACAAGGTAAACTTATATCACTAGAGAGAAGATGACTATTATGCAAATGAGTATATTTCTCCAATTTGCTTCCATGCAAGGTGGTTTAGTACATTAAAGCAATGCAATCAAGATCTCCTAATAAAGACTTTATATACCAAGTGTATGTTTCACAGAGAACTGAAATGCAAACATTACCATGGCATTGCTCTAGACAGAAAGCTCCTCTGTTTTGGGGTCTAATGTTCATAAATGCATGTAGTTTCCCTTCTTCGCCCAAACAAACTTTGTAGGTGCAGCAGATGCCTTGGAGAACAACAGACGCAAACTGGCTTAGGTCAAAAATGTCCCTCTTCACTTTATCGGAATGGACCAGAAATACTTACTGCAAGGTTAATAGATGACTTTTTTCACAGTTAAAATACTCTTTCTAAGTGGCTAAAAATGGGTAAAAAGTTGTGATATTTGTTGTCTTTGATATAACAAGAAGAATCAACACTCATCGAACTATTTTCAAGTCCCACAGTAATTACAAAATTGGCATAGAATTCAATGATGAGATTTCATTGTAGTCTAGGTTTGATTGTTTAAGGAAGCATTTAGCCAACACCCGTTGCTAAGCTTTTTGGCAAGATTTCACTGAGTACCAAATAAGCTTTTTAGCCCGATTTGATTGAATACAGCTGTCACTTTGGTCAAATAGTCCGAAATCCTCTAAGATTCTAAGCCACAATCGAGGCAATTAAACCCCAAAGAAATTACTCTGCCATCTACGCTAGGTTTTCTCTCATAAATTCTCTGGATTGTAATAATTATCTTCTTCAATTTTCAAGCTTATGGATTTTCCTTTAATTCCAAAAAGCCTATGAATTTGGCCAAAGTTTAACGCACACCCTACTAAGACGACCTGTTGCCTCGTCCAACATTTACTATGTCAGAAAGAAAAGAAAATAAAACCCTATGTCCGAGATAGTCGAGCTGCAATATTTCCTGCATTACTTTGTTTAACATATCCAGAACGCCTTCAATGGATGAACATGAGCGGTGTCTTTTCACTGTGAACGTGTTCTGGTTATATCAAAAGAACCCAGAGTAAAACCCTATTCTGAATACGTCTTTTAGTGTGAAAATCTTTCAATTAAATTTTCTACGAGTTTAATAAACGAGGACCCAATAACCAGCAAGCTATACCAATGCTAAGAAAAAACCGCGATATCTTAATAAATGACTAATAAATCAGATGCTGATCGGGATTACGTATGTCTGTATTATAAACGGAACTGTACATAAAAGGGAATTTTTCTATTTCCCTTTCGTTTCAATTTTTATCTCCTATAAAGAGCAAAAAGAAACCATACTTGCAACAATAATGAGCTTGAGCAAGGATTCTAAACTGGAAGAAATACTTCACCATATATATGGTGGGTTCGAAGTGAAGACAATACCTGGAGCAAAAGATCGCGTCGCAACGAGACAACGGCCCTTCTCTTGTGTGATGGAAATTGTCAATCCTTTCTCTGCGAGAGCTGAGTGTAAATCGCTCGTGTTATCATCCCCCATTATTTTATAACTTATCACACTGTAACTCAAGAATAGGCTTATCTCTGTGTTTCGGAAAATACCGTGTTTGAAGCCATTTTCAAATACAGGCGATATATATCTGCCAAAATTTTAACCGTTACAGAAAAATATCAAATAATAAATGTATAAAATTGGCTTCCATAAATCCAGGCTGATTACGCATAGAAGCTAAAATTACACGATCAATCTTGTGCAGGGACTATTGTCTCATAATACTAGCACTTCTTAATGAGGTACAATAGGTACATCTAAATTTAAATATGTTGTAGGTAATATATGGGAGGACCAATAATAAGTAATTTAAAACAAAGGATGCAAGCGTCAAAGTTTCTGTATAGCACAATGGTTTTTGGGTAGGATATGGTGAAATGGGAATGTTGTGAAGGTAGAGTGAACAAATTCGTTGCCCCTGAGTTGTGGAAGTCATATAGTCATATTAAATGGTGCATTTTTGTTTTAAATTAAAATTTGTATGTAAATTTGAACAAGAACATTAAACCTAGTTTTTACACTATAGCTACAATTTGGTTTGGGCTCGAGAGGGAAAGAGAGAAATTGGTACTATGATCTAAAAAGAAATATGGAATTTTAAAATTTATATAAATAATTACATTGTTAAAATAAGTGTAAAATAAAAATAGAACAATGCGAAAAATTTAAAAAAATTGAAAACTTTTAGTGAACTTTCAATTTTGGTATTATCCATGGCAATTAGTTTTTAAAATCTAACTAGTTTTGAATTTCGTTGGAATGGGTCATGGAGGCAAACGAGATCTGAACAAATGTTTCAACGCACACTAAAGTGCCTCAAATTGATAATATATGAGGTACCATCTTTGAACATATATAGGCTCCTATTTATTTTATTATAAAATTAAAATAATTGAAGCTTTCAAATCTCAATAGTTAGTACAATTCTATTTTTAAAAATTTATGAAAATAGAAAATTGAATTTGTTTGAGATAAAATATGTAAAAATAAAACTAAAATATTAGAAATCTTAATGCTAAAATGTTATCTCTTACATTGTTATACATCAAAAATATTTTTATATTAATCAACCTTTTTGTTGTGATTATATTGCATGCATAAATTAAATTAGAAATAAAATACTATTATATTGTGTAAATAAATAAATTAATTAATTAATACTACAAATAAAAATTTACATCAACTAAAATATGAAAAATAAAAATACAAGCTTCTTTTTCAATTCAAATGATATAAGCTTTTACAATTAATTTTAAAAAAAATATGTTGTTAAAATTATTTAAAAACATGAGCTTCTTTTTCAATTCAAATGATATAAATTGTTACAATTAATTTTAAAAAAATATATGTTGTTAAAATTATTTTAAAACATGGGCTTTCAGAATTACTTTAAAAAGTGCTTTTTAAATTTCTTTAACAAATATATGTACACATTCTATAAAAAATTTCAAATCATTTCAATTTACAAAGTTAATTTTGAATTTGAAATAGATATGGATTTGTTCAAAAGAAGAGAACAAAAGAATTTAAGACTATTGATAAAATAATATTCAATCAAATTAAAAGAATTTAAGATTTAAAGAAGATTGGTAAAATACAACTCAATCAAATTAAAAGAATCATTGACTCATTTAAGATTATAATTTCATGTAAACCTATCTAAGCTTTTTAGAATGTCTAAAATCCATGTCTCAAATGACATTCAAACTCCACTATAGACATATTATAGATTTAAAATTTCTACCAATCTCATTTTCATTCTCATTATAAAAGTTTTTCCCTACAATTTCACTCTCTTATTAGAGAAATTTGTGCACCATTAGGAAAATAAATAAATTTACTTAATTCCGAATAAGCTTATTTTGAATTTTATATATTAATACTTTAGGATACATCTCAGCAAACTAGAAATATCACACACTATCATTAGCAACATTCACCAAGCTTAGTATTGTAAAGATTTCTTTTGTTCATTAGTCTAATTTCTAAGTTTACAGGGGACGAAACCAATAACAATAGTTAAAGGATTTTTTTTGTCCTCCTATCAAATGTTTCTGGTGGTTCTCATCATGAGACTGTAACCCTCAACCTATTGTAAAACTAATGATTAAATATGCCACAAAATTCTATTCTCAAAGCTGACAAACCCTGTAAACAATACCACATCTTTGAAAAGTTGAGTTGATAAGAAACATTTCACAATACTCAAACACATGAAGCTTTCAATGTAAGGACTAAACAGTATTCAAACACATGTAGCTTTCCACGTTTTCAACTGCATGTCTTCCAAATTTACATAGTTGACTACAAAAGAAATAATAGATGTCTCATATACTTCCCACGTTAGACTAGACATGGGAGCTAATTCTTAGAATACACAGATAATATGCTAGTATCTCCTTGGGTAGAAAGATGAGCAATGCCAATGTTTTATGGCTGCATGTGCACCAACAGAATAAGTTGTTTATATCTCTGTTGTTGAGGTAATCATCTTCATTGTTAAAAATAGTTTGAAGATAAATTATTTTTTATTTCTTTCAGAAACTAATAGTAGTCCTCCTATGTCTTTCATGCCCTCCTGTCATTCCTACCTAATTCAAGTACAATCCATAATAAACATGGAACAACATCCACAAATCTTATGATATCAATTGATTAATAATTTTAACTGACCTGTGGAGACACCGAAGCTGAGAATACAGGTTTTGCTCAAAGGAGCTGCAGGATTTATCTTGGCAACACAACCAACATGTGCAACGGTGTATTGACTGAATGTGGATGTCCCCAGGAAGTGATAAATGGGTTGTCCCCTGATGGAGAACCTTGACTTGCCATCACTAATCATAACCCCTATGTCTGTGTTTATCCTTAGCAGATCACACATATTGCTTTCTTCTGATTTGCAATGCCTGCAATCTCCACATTCCCCTGTAAATACAGGCAGAACATGGTCTCCCTCCTTCATATCAGTCACCCCTTCTCCCACACTTTCTACCACTCTGCATTCACCACTATATATTAGTACACACTGATAAATTATATTTTCAATGAAAAAGTATTAAACAGGCCTGATTGATAAGTCCTTGTGATCTGAATCAGCCCCAATTACACATATAATGAAACCCTAATTGACATTAGGGTTTAAAAATTGGTAAGATAAGTTAATCTACTAGCTCCATTTTACGAAATTGATTGAGATGTAGTAATCTAGTTTGTTCTAGAATAGATTTAATAAAAGGGGAAGGGAGTTTACCCTGCCGCTTCATGTCCAAATATGCGCGGGAAAATAGGAGTCTGGCCCTACAATGGAGAAAGAGCAGCAGTTAGATTTAGAAAGAAGAAATTATGAGCTTCTTCAAAGTTAATGGAGGTACTGACCTTTGCTTGCCAGAAAACAAGATCTGTGCGACACAAGGAAGTGTAACAGATCTTAATCCGGACTTCCATTGCCTGTGGAGGTGCGACTTGCACTTCTTCAATCTTTAGAGGCTCCCCTGCTGCCCATGCCACGGCAGCTGCTCACAAACCAAAATTGATTTGTTTAAAAAAGATAAAAGATTTTGCATTCAAATCAAATTGACAATGACATCAACCTATAGAAATCCCCAATACTCATTGACATGGTTATCTTCCATTTTACTGAATTGGCAACAAAAAATTTGACAAGATGGAATGGAAAGAGGAGCTTTCAAACTTACCTTTGCATGTAATAATTTGGCCTACAGTTGCGCTTGGCATTTTTGTTGTTGTTCGATCTCTTTTGCACAAAGCTAATGAATACGAAACTGAATTGAGTTTTGGGAAACATGTCCAGCCTTATAAAGGCAATGGTTTCCTGGCTAGAAGACATCTGTAACAGCGGGTTGAGCACACATGGAATTGGTCAGCTTCCCTGGTTTTGATTTTGTTAAATTTCAAACAATGGGCATCTTAGCCTGGATAATACATGGGTTTAGGGATCTGCATTGGAAGAGTCAAACGTTCTTAGATGGTTTTGGCCAAATGTTGGCCACATGTCTAAATATCGAATGCGAAAATTACTCAAGCACTCTAAGCCTGAAAACTTTCTTTCTTCAATTTTTGCAAGTTTAGAACAAAATACCTGAAACACAAGAAAATGAAAATGGCCCAAAATATTGTATGAGCAAGGCAAGATTAAGATTTCAGAGAAAAAATAACTGTGAAAATACAAATTCATCTTCTTAGTAAGAACTGAAAACATTAGCATTAGCAGGAATTAGGTGTTTCAAAAAATGTCGTTTATATGTGGGCTCATGAATTCTTGAAAATCCAATGGCGTCACCGTCGAGCCGAGGCAAAGTGTGCTTGCTGAGCATAGACGGCAACGGAATGCGAAGCACTGGCATATCTGGAAGAAGCACTGAAGAACATTGCCTTCAGAAAGAAACTTGAGAACTTTCAGAACTTCCCATGGAAATTTCTAGAACTTTATGTGTAAAGGTTTTAGATTTTTTTGATTGTTATGATGTTACGATTTTTGTATTTTTCTTTAGAAATTTTGATTTTTCTCATTGCTCTCACCAATGAAAAATAAGAAAAATCATGTTTTTTAATTATAAAAAATAAATATTAATAATCAACTATAAAGTTTAGGTTCAACAAAATTTAATACTATATTCTAATTAGTTGGTCAACTTAGTCAAATAAAAAATTTGGAACTGAACGATTCAAGTTTACCTGCCTACGACAGGAACTAATAAGAGTTGTGTTATTTGAAAAAAAGACAAATTGACCAGTAAAATAGCTTGTGTAATCACACAAAATATTGCTAAATTATGTGGCTAGTTTGAAATAGAGGTTAAAATGTTACTTTCCACTAATTACCAAATCTTTCAATACAAATCTTTGATACTTATTGTTTTACAATGCAAATAACTTATTATAATTTGATTTACTTAATCCTATTACTCTATTGTCTTTGAGGTTGAAAGTATCTATTGAAATAATGTTTATCTCAATGGTTGCACTACCGATTTTCTATTTCAAGAATTTGTTGGATACATGAGACAAATTTAATACTCAATTCATGAGTTAAGGATCCAACATCACATATTATAATTTTTCAAAAATCAAATTCATGGTTACATGATTAATTTCTATTTATTTAGAATAATTAAGGCCTAGCCATTCAATGAAGTTTTCTTTCTTTTGGCATGTGCACAATTGTGGTAGGTGTAGTCTAGACTAGCTATGATAACAAAGATGTCAAAATTAGAATAATTAACTCAAGATGAACAAATTTCATGTTGTCCTTAATATATAACTCTTGATGAACAAATTCCTAAAATGGTTGAAGCTTATGAATTCACTTAGCACTCAATATCTAGAGAAAGAGATAAAGATGGGCATTGTATACAAAGAGGAAGAAGAATCCACCTTTGCATAGTCAAAATTTGCTTTGACATATGGTAAAACATTACTAGGAAGAGACCTGGGTGTATTAGTCCATGCGAAAAGAGCTCCACCATCCATGTCATATTTTAGAGGGAAAGAAACTTTTATTGCTAGATCTGATACATCATACCCAAAAATATGCATACATTATTTTAGAGAGAATAAGAAACATAGAGATATGGAGGGGGGGATAGAGATAAAATATAGAGTGAAACGTTGAAAGGGAGAACAAGAGAGAGAGACTGAGACATAGAGGTAGAAAGAGGGAAAGATAGAAAGATAAAGATGTATGAAGTGATATATGAGAGGTATTTAAGAGGGATTATATATATATATATATATATATATATATATATATATATATATATATATATATATATATATATATATATATATATATATATATATATATATATATATATATATATATATATATATATATATATATATATATATATATAAGGAGTTTAAAATATAAATATTTTACAATAATTCAAATTTTAATGGAACAAAATAATTGTAAATTGAACTATTAATGACTTTTGTTTTTCATAGTAATTTTTAGATCTATATTAGATTAAAAAATCTAGAAAAAAATAGTCAAAATATAAAAATGTAAATGTTAAAAATAACAATAATTTAAAATATATAATATTAATAATAAATAATATAATCTAAGTATATCATTAGCTTATTAAATTATTTTTAAATACTCAAATAAGTGATAGATAATAAAGGTGATAAAGACAAGTGTGTGCAAGATAAATAATTTAAATTTAAATAGAAGAAAAATAATTATAAATTAAATTATTTATAATAGCTTTTATTTATGATTGTGATAACATAAATAATTAGAATAATTTTAAATTTAAATAAAAATAGAATAAACAATAATGTGTATCAATAAAAATAATAATTAAAAATAAATAAAATTAATAATAAAACATAGTTTAATATATAATTTATTTAATAAGATAATAAATATTTAGATAAAATTGATTTATTATATTAAATGTAAATGAATCATGTATAAAAAGTATAATAAATATTAAAGAATAGTAACATTATTAGTACTTGTACTAATAAATAAATATTAATCTAAATGTAAAGGAATCGTGTATAAAAAGTATAATTAATATTAAAGAATAGTAACATTATTAGTACTTGTACTGGTAAATAAATATTCATTTCTCCTACTTTTTAATTGATTAGACATTTTTTTTTAATTTTCAAAATGAAAAAATAATTATACCCCCAGCAAAAATAGGAGTAGCCAATAAGAAAAAAGAAATACTTTTCAAAAAAATCAAAATAAAAAATAAAAGTAAAAAGTAAAATTAAAGTAATATTTTGTAATAATTAGGGATTCCCATAAATCTTTCTATTAACAAATGTTTGCATATTGTATGTCATAGGAAGAAGGATGATGAACATATGGTCAATGGAGCATGCAATATTTGAACAATTAAATATTGGATTCTTATTGAAAAAGATATATTCAACACATCAAGTACATATTGTCTATGGTGTGAAGACATCTATGCTATTGTGGTTATTAAGATGTTGCATACATACTAGGGTTGGTCGTTCTTGTCATTATATTTTTTTTCATTTTTTCAACCAATAAATTGATCTCCACAAGGAAATCTACTTCTTCAACTTTAGTGATAGTTGTTTTCAACCATTTTTCATTATTGAATGTTTCATTTCTACAAGTTAGCATGAATAAGAATTGCTTGTTCAACACATCTCTTATGACCTTTGTTGTACTTTTTTGTGTGTCCTCCTCAAATTGAAAGTTGTAGAGTTATTTTGTAGACATGTCCATGAGTTGTGTTGCTACTTCATTGAATGTGATTGCACTGACTATCTTTGTATAGTCATGTAACTTTATTGAAGTCTATACCTATAATTACAATTGGTTTCTATTCAATTGCACATTGAGCAATACCTCTCCCCATCATCATTCTTCATTAATCTCTTTATACATTGCTTTCCACCCGACTACACTAGGCAAGCAAGATAGAAAAATGACTCAGATTTAATGAATTGTATTGTTGCTTTTAGTATACATTAGAGGTGTTGAAATATACAAGTGACCTCTTCTTGCATCACAATAATTGATAGCCTTCTAATAGGAAGAGTTGTGCCAACAAACTTTGCAAAGGATCATTGGATGTCATTTTTTTTTGTTTAAACCACATTTTTAGTTCTCCTAGTTCTTCTATAATAGGATTCAAAGATATAATTATAGAGACTAATGTGTTAATCACCTTGTCATTGTATTCCAAGACATGACCATTCTTAATGGTGATAATATTGGTTTCTTGAAGAAGGTAGATTCGTTGTAGTTGGGCACCTTTTTATCCATTGTTGTCCTCCATAAAGTAGCATATATTGTTGTCTCAATATTGTCAACCAACCTTATGATATGCCTAAGGACCTTTGTCCCATCACCTCTCCTTAAAATAGAGCTTGGTTCGACACAAATAACAACTCTAATAACATCAAAAATTGAATTGTTACTTGACATAGGACACATATTCTTTCAAACATATTATTGATCCAACCATAATTATTCTATAAGTTATACACTAATTGTATTTCTTAGGCAGCAATGCTTTGTATTTATGAGATCCATATGATATGTTTGTTCTATATCTATCATAAAGCTAAAAAACTTAAGCAATCAAACCCAGAAGCAGAATACTAGTTACCTTCTGGAATGTGTTCAAATCTACTCACTCTGATTATATCTATCCTTCTACTGAGGGTCATGCCCAAAGTTCGCAACACCTAATACTTGGAAATCTAGTTCAAGTGTTAAATCTCCATTGTGGTTATTGCATTTGAACTTAATAAATTAGCCATAATTTTGAAGGCTTGAGCAGTCCTACATGAATTGCATGTTATCCAAATTGAGAAGAAACAAATATTATATTGAACTATATTATAAAATATAATGCATTAGAGGATAAATTGAATAATGACACCATAACAAGTACAATATAAATAGTAGCTAAATCTCATAATATAAATTTACTTGGGAAAAAATATACAAGTCAACATAATGCACAAATCAACAAAACACAACTCTAACACATTGAGCAATATTCCATATGATGTTCACAATTATCACATCAAATAATCTTTAGTTAAATTATTATCAAGTAAGGAGTAGAATTTACAATGACATTATGAATAGTGTGTAGTAGATATTATATAAGCATGTTGTAAAACAAGGTGAAGAAAGCTTGCAATAGGAACTTATATTGAATATTAATGCAAATTTGAAACCAAAGATTAACCCTTAATAAAGTGATTGTAGAATCAAAATAAGAACTAGAAAACCATTGCATATAAAACATCATATTTATGTGGAGAAACCCTTTTGGGAAAAAAACTCCACCACAAAAAGAGAGGCAAGTATATTATGAATCCAATGAGGAATACAATAGAAATACACTTCTCTATAGACCTCTGTTAAAATCCAGGAGCACTCTGTTACCCTAGAAACTAAACAGGGATGAATGAATAACTCTATCTCAAGGCACCAATTTATAGGAGTTTGTGAGGGTGAATACCATTATGTTATCATAAAATAAAAATCAATAAAACCAACTAGAAAAACCTCATTATACCCACCCCCCAAAATAAGCTTTTACATATTCTCTTATAGTTTTCATAAGGCATCTCTCAAGCATGTCCATCCGTGTAAGAATTTGTCATAAATTGGCATAAGTGTTGTCATAGAATATTATGATAGATGTCATAATTGTCATAGATGCTCTTAAAACCTCTAACAAGTGTCCAAAACACCTCAAAATAGTAGATTCTAAGAGGGGGTGCCTAACTATTTTGTCTTTTTCCTAAATGACACACAGTAAAAGTAACTTTGTGTTTACATGGTCTCTTTCACCATCGTTGGTTAAATGATTCAACCCCTTATGGGTAACAAAAGATATTAGGAAAATAATAAATAAAGGATTTAAAAGGTTGATGGCACCTAAATCCTAACATTCTCCCACTTAACATCATACATTGTAAATTACCCTGTAGAGTTATAAAATACAAATCAAGTATAGTGGTCAAGGTCCATAGCCTTCCTACACCAAAAGAACTTATATGTGGCCACTGGCTTCAAGAGAGAATTTGAAACATTATCCAAAGTGTTAAATTTTTCAATCAAGACATATCCACTTTCAACCATATCTCACACAGAGTAAGACTAAACATCAGCATGTTTAGTATGTGAGCACAATACATAGGATATTTGGCCAAACATATGGCACTCTAACTATCATATTCGATTCTCACTATCCTGCAATTAAAACCAATACCATTACCAAGTCTTTGTAACCAAACTGTAAGGAAACTCAAGTGCGGAAATAGCTTCCTACACTAATCTCTAAAGGAAAGTATTGTGCAAATTCTTTTAAATCCTTACAATTTCAAATTCATTAACTACTTTAACAATGATATTGCAGCCATATACCATGCATACAGAAAATAGAGAATGACACAATGATTTACCCTGGGGAAACCTTTCGGTAAAAACCCCAACACTCCAAAACCTGCACCATGTATTAATCAAAACTATTACAGTTTACAATACAATTGCAATGCAAGTTCTTTCAGAAGATTTCCAACTCTTCAAGACAAATCATGGCAGCATAAAAACGTTCCAACAATACACAAACTTCACCTATCTTTGCAACCCTAAAAAATGCTTATATCATGCTCTTCCCTTTTTAGGGAAACTTCCAAAGATAGTCGTATTAGGGTTTTACCATTCTCTAAGAAAATAGGAACTCGAACCCCACTTTTGGGGAAGAGTGTACAGTACTCAACTTTATCAGTTGCCACATGTCTTCACCCGTCATTGAATCTTCCAGACATAGCTCTTATGTGTCATAGGAATATGGCATAACCATTTCAACCATGATCTCCTTACACACAATTCAAGATGTCGACACATCAAGTGGAGTGACACATCAACATGCCAACTAGACATGTACACTCACACTTAATTACATTATTTGCAAGAAATACATTTTACAAAAAAAGAAAAGAATAGGAATTATCCAAGGTTGAGACACCTTATTCTTAACATTCTCCCACTTGTCGAACACCTTGTAAGAGCCACGAGAACATAACAGGAACTAACCGCTATAGGCCAAAAAGCCCATAGACTCTGAACACCATCTGAACTTCTCAGTGCCTACTAGTTTTGTTAATGCATCTGCAACATTCTTCACAGTATCTACCTTCTCCAAATATACCTTTCCATCTTCCACCATATCTCTCACAAAGTGAAACTACACATCAATGTGCTTCGTTCTGGCATGAAAAGTTGGATTCTTCACAAGGCAAATAGCGCTCTGACTGTCACACCAAATAGTAATCTGTTCTGCATCAACACCAACATCAGAACACAATCTCCTAAGCCAAATGGCTTCCTTACAAGCATGAGTAGCAGCCATGTACTCAGCTTCTGTAGTGGACAAAGCAACCACAGGTTGTTGCTTACTCATCCAACTGATAGCACCACCAAACTTAGTGAACACATAAGCACTGGTGGATCTCCTGCTATCAATATCACCTGCCCAATCTAAATCCACAAACCCATGAATACAAACTGAATGTCGAGACCCAGAAGAGTTACCATGGTAACATATGGAGTAATCTGATGTACCCCTCAAATATCTGAATACTCACTTAACTGCATCCCAATGTACCCGTCTAGGGTTAGCCATAAATCGACTCAGGACTCCCACTACTTGGGCAATGTCTGGTCTAGTACAAACCATAGCATACATAAGACTGCCAACTGCACTAGCATAAGGTACTCTACTCATGTCCTCCACCTCACTAGGAGATTTTGGACAAGCATCTATAGATAACTTTGTTCCCACAGAAAAAGGAACACATAGTGGTCTACAATCTGCCATGTTGAACCTATCCAACACAGACTTCACATACTTACTCTGACTCAACCAAAGTTTTATGTTAGACTTATCTCTACTAATTTCCATACCCAAGATGTGCCTTGCTGCCCCAAGATCTTTCATCTCAAACTATGTTGACAACTGAGATTTAAAATCAGAAATCATATCCTTACCCTTCCCAAACAGCAACATATCATCAACATATAATGCAACAATAAGAAGGCGATCATTTTCAACTCTGAAATAACCATAATGATCTAATTTTGATCTTGCAAATCCAATTGACAACACAAAGGCATCAAACTTAAGGTACCACATCCTAGGAGATTGCTTCAAACCATATAGAGATTTCTTTAATCTACAAACTAAGGATTCTTTACCTTTAACAATGTACTGCTCAGGCTGTGACATATAAATCTCTTCCTCCAAATCACCATGAAGGAAAGTTGTCTTCACATCCATCTGTTCTATCTCTAAATCATATGATGCAGTAAGAGATAACAAAAATCTAATGGATGTCAACTTTGCAACAGGAGAGAATATTTCACCATAATCTATTCCCTCTACCTGTGAATACCCCTTTGCAACCAATCTAGCTTTGTACCTTTCAACACTGCCATCTGCACAAAATTTCTTCTTGAACACCCATTTATAGCCAACAAATTTTCTCCCTTTAGGCAAAGGTACAAGGTCCCAAGTTTTGTTTTTCTCCAATGAAGCCATCTTATCATCCATAGCCTCAATCCAGGAACCTGCATCTTCCATGCCCAAAGCCTCTTTCACAGATCTAGGCTCATCAGTGTTAGTAATCAAAGCAAAAGCACAACTGGAATCTAACATAGAATACCAAACCTTTCTGGTTTCTTTCTTTCTCTCATGGATCTCCTCAAGGGTTGAGGTTGAGGTTGTTCTTCCTCTTCTTCTGAACTATCAGAGCTCTCCTCATCATTAGTCCCAACATGGTCTCTCTGTTCAATCTTCTCAGGGGTAGGAGGAAACTGAACAATATCTTTTTCCTTTTCTTTTTCATCTAGTTGTAGCACAATAGGAGAAGGTGTTAGCTCTCTGAAAATAACATTTCTACTATACAACACCTTACTAGTCATAGGATTCCAAAGCTTGTATCCTTTCACACCAGCACTATATCCGATGAAAATACATTTGACAACTTTCACTAGTAAATTTTATCTTAAATTTCGATGAGAATTAGTCGAATTTTCTACAACAATTGGTCGAAGGTACGACTAAAATTATCGTCGATCTTTTTTCGTCAAATTTTCTACATGGTGAATAACAGTCAAAATTTTGACCCTATAACTGGTCGAATTATTCACTGCAACAATCCCTTGGAACTGGAAGCACAAGACGTTGAATGCATAGCATTGTCGTCGATTCAATTGGTCAAAAGGTCAAAATTAAGACCATTTTTTAGTCGAATTATCCACTCAAATTCATCGAACTGACCATCGAATGCATAGCATTCTGGTCGAATTCAGTACTATGTAAAGGTCAAAATTTTGACCAATACTAACTTTTATTTTTTTTTAAATGTGACACCATTTTCAATATATTCCTACTTTTAGTTGAATATATTGCTTGTCGATCATTTTCAATTCAATCCATTCATCAAGACTCTTATCATTATATTCAACTCCATTCACAATACGGTCTGCATATGTTGTTTATGATGACACAAAAACCATAATTTATGAGAATCCAAGATTCACAAGTAAATAGAGCATGTATCCATACTGACGAACTCAATCATTGATCCTTGCTACAAAATGATCAACATTGTTTTCTTATAATTGATCCCACAATTCCTCCAAATTTTATGCATCTTGTGTCTCATGAAATGGCATCTAATTGAAACATTCTGTCAAAGTCTTTGTGTGCCTTTATATATGCTTGTACGCCTTGCATGCATGTGTATACAGTGTGTCCCAACTATGATATATCTAACAACGATTAATTCTTTCATTATGAATAGATGACCAAAGACTATCTCAAAGCTTCGAATTTGGTGCAAGCAGGGAAGATGATGGCAAATTTTGCCAAATTGGCTTGTCAAGTGAATTTGCTTGGAAATTTCTGAAGTCATTTTCCAACTTAGATCTTTTCTCCTTTGGAACATGTGCATAAGCTTCACAACCAAAAACATGAAGATGTCTAATTGAAGGCTTCTTACCAGACCACACCTCCATGGGTGTCTTACCAACAAGAGCTGATGTAGGAGATATGTTAACCAGATAGCAAGCAGTGGCCACAGCTTCAACCCAAAACCTTTGTTCTAAACTAGCTCCACTAAGCATACACCTAGCCTTCTCCATCAGTGTCATGTTCATTCTCTCAGCAACTCCATTTTGTTGCAGGGTATAAGGAGTTGTCTTATGCCTCTCGATACCTCATTCTTTACAGAACTATTCAAACTCTGTGGAACAAAACTCACCACCATTATCAGTTCTCACACACTTGATTCTTTTACCAGTCTGATTCTCCACGAGAGCCTTAAATTCCTTGAACCGACTAAAAACCTATGTCTTACTTTTCAGGAAATATATCCAAGTCCTTCTGCTATAATCATCTATAAAAGATACAAAATATACAGAACTAGAGATAGAAGGAACTTTTATAGGACCAAAAACATCAGAGTGAATAAGATCCAAAAGTCCAGAAGACTTGTGAGAACTGGAGTAGAACTAAACACAATTTTGCTTACCATAAACACAGTGTTCACAGAAATCAAACTCGAGATTACAATCATTTAGCCCCTCAATGAGATTTTTAGTTTTCAAGGTCCTAAGACCCTTCTCACCAATGTGGCCAACTCTCATATGCCACAACATTGTCTTTTCTATAGGAAGCTTGCCTTCCAAAGTGTTTGCACCCTTAGGTACACTTACTGCACTTCCATCAAAACCCATTGCCACAGTCTTCTTTACTACTCATTCAGATGGTGGGGATGAAGTGATAGCCGCTCTCTTCTTTGAAACAGAAGAACTATTGCACTGAGCAATGCATGCATCAAGCTGAAACAAAGTACCTCTAGCGAGTACCATAGAACCTCTCATCATCTTGCATCCATCTTTCGAAAAGACAACTTGCACACCTACATCATTCAGCATACTTACAGATAATAGGTTTCATGCCAAACCTAGAATGTGCATAACTCCATTGATTCCCTTTACTCGTCCATCAGGAAATTTGATAGTGACCCTTCTGCGTCCAACTATCTTTAGGTGAGAATCATCACCCAAGTACACCTTTCCACCATTGAACTCTTCATATTTTGAGAACCAGTTTCGATGAGAGGTCATGTGAAAAGAAGCACTCGAGTCTACCAACCACACATCATCAAATGCATGGGCTACCAAAGCTGCAATAAAAGCATCTCCATCTTCTTGAGATTTTTCGCAAGCTGAATCTGAGCCTTTCTTCTTCTTCTTCGGTTCTTTGTAGTCCCTCCAGAAGTGCCCAGTTTTATCACGGTTCCAACATTTCACCTTGGACTTTCCAGGAGTCTTAGAACTCCCACGAGATTTGGATCTGCCCTTCTTAGACTTGTTGTCATTCTGCTTTCCTTTGTCGTTGGATCTCCCGCAAACAGCAAGGGCTTCCTTAGACGAATCTGAAGTCTTTCTTCGCATCTCCTTAGATAGCAACGAAGACACCACATCATCCATACGGAATGTGACTATACTACTTTCGAGAGCCATCACAAGATGGTGCCATGAATCCAGTAAGGAAAAAAGTAGGGTCATACAACAATCCTCCTCCTCGATCTTGGCACCAAATGATGCCAACTATGCAATCAATAAATTGAATGTCTTGAGATGATCAGTTACAGATCCACCTTCCTCCATTCTTAAAGAATACAAATTCTTTCTCAGGAACAACTTATTCACTAGAGATTTGGCCTAATACATAGACCCAAGCCATTTCCACAAAGAATTTGCAGTAGTATCATTAAGAACATTCAAAAGAACGACATCTGCTAGACAGAGTCTGATGAGACCCTTAGCCTTCCGATCCTTGATCTCCCAATCCGCTTGAGATATCATTGCAGGTTTCACATCAAGTGAAGCAGCCTCCCATAGATTGTGGTCTTCAAGCATGTCTTCCATCTTGAGTTTCCACAACTCTAAATTAGTGCCATTAAATTTATCCACCTCCATTCTACTGTATGAGGAACTTGCCATCTCAATCTACAAATAAGATCCAGAATGCTTTGCACAAAATTCCCACTCAACTTGAGATTAACTCAAAAAATCCTACCCAACAACTAGGATCAAAAGTTGATTAGGCTCTGATACCACTTGTAAGGAAACTCAGGTGCGGAAACAGCTTCCTACACTAATCTCTTAAGGAAAGTATTGTGCAAATTCTTTTAAATCCTTACAATTTCAGATTCGTTAACTACTTTAACAATGATATTGCAACCATATACCATGCATACAGAAAATAGAGAATGACACAATGATTTACCTTGGGGAAACCTTTTGGTAAAAACCCCAGCACTCCAAAACCTGCACAATGTATTAATTAAAACTATTACAGTTTACAATACAATTGCAATGCAAGTTCTTTCAGAAGATTTCCAACTCTTGAAGACAAATCGTAGTAGCATAAAAATGTTCCAATAATACACAAACTTCACCTATCTTCGCAACCCTAAAAAATGCTTATATCATGCGCTTCCCTTTTTAGGGAAACTTCCAAAGATAGTTGTATTAGGGTTTTACCATTCTCTGAGAAAATAGGAACTCAGACCCCACGATTGGGGAAGAGTGTACAGTACTCAACTTTATCAGTTGCCACATGTCTTCATCCATCATTGAATCTTCCAGACATAGCTCTTATGTGTCATAGGAATCCATCATAACCATTTCAGCCATGATCTCCTTACACACAATTCAAGATGTCGACACATCAACATGCCAACTAGACATGTACACTCACACTTAATTACATTATTTGCAAGATATACATTTTACAAAACAAATAATAAGAATAGGAATTATCCAAGGTTGAGACACCTTATTCCTAACACAAACTACCTCCTTTCAGGCAAGTGTAGAAACCATATACTCTACTTCAGTGGTAGAAAATACAATTATAGGTTGCTTTTTACTCATTATACAACTCATTGCACCTCCAAATAAACTAAATGCGACAACTTGTGAACCTCTGACTATCCAAGTCACCTACCCAATCTACATCAACAAAACCCTATATGTCCAATGGCTTATCCTTATTATTAGTACCATGATAAACCAAATAGTAATCATAAGTACCTTACAAATATCTTAAAACCATTTTGACAAAAGTCCAATGCTCTTTACCAAGGTTAGACATAAACTTTCTTAGAATTCCCACTACTTGGGCTATATCTAGTCTAGTATAAACCATTGTATACAATAAACTACCATAAGGAACATTAGACATCTCTTCAATATCATCATCAAATTTAGGACACATGTCTAAACTCAACTTTTTACCAACCATAAATGGAATATTCATTAGCTTACGGTCCTGCATTTTGAATCTTTGCAAAATGGTGCCATCATATTTAATCTGACTTAACCAAAGATTTATGTGAATCTGATCCCTATTGATTTCCATCCCAAGAATATATCTTTCAGTCCCTAAGTCCTTCATATCAAATGAGTCGCAAAGTTAAGTTTTGAGCTCATTAAACATCACCTCAATGCCACCAATAAACAACATGTCATCAACATATAAGACAATAATTAATAATTAATCATCAATAATCTTAATGTAAACATAGTGATCCTCTTTGCTTCTAATATAACCCAGCATTAATGCAAATGTATCAAACTTAGATGGTACCACATCCTAGATGATTATTTAAAACCATGCAATGACCTCTTTAAGATACAAACCAAGTTTTACTTTCCTTTCTCACCAAAACCATTAGGTTGTCGGATATAAATCACTTCTTCAAGATCGATGTATGCAAGAAAGAAATTTTAATGTCCATTTGATATATCTCAAAATTACAAGCAACAAAAATAGATAACATGAAGCTAATAGAAGTTAACTTAGCAACAAGAGACAAAATTTCACCAAAATCAACTCATCCTCTCTTGGAGTAGCCCTTGGCCACTAATCTAGCCTTGTACCTCTCTAACTAACCATACGCTCCAAATTTCTTCTTAAATACCCACTTGCATCGAATGGGATTTATTTGTTTGGGACAACTAACAAGATCGCAGGTGTCACAACCATCCAAAGTTGTCATCTCCTCATACATGGCTTGCATCTAATACTCACTTTCCTCAGAAGAGAGTGCCTCCTTATAAGATATAAGTTCATCACCAATACAAATTTAAAAAAATTTACAACAAAAATCTGGTGAGCTATACTTGTCAATTGGATTTTTTTGTCTTGTGGACCTTCTCAAACATGGAGTAAGAGGTTCTTCCTCATTCTCTTTCTCATTATAATCAACTTATTCTGTCACTACTACATCTTCTAAACTTTCACTTGAAATATCTTCTTCTTCTCCATCTTCTTGTCCATCCCTTAGTTCTTCCACATGTGCATCTTCTTGCTTAGTTTCAAAATGCATTATCTTTGACTTTTCCTTTGATTGTTCTTCACTTGTTTCAACTCTAAATTCCCTAAAAATCACATCTCTAGAAAAAAAAAAAATTAGGTTAGAGGATTATAAAGCTTATAACCTTTTATATTCTCACTATATCCTGCAAAGATGCATTTTTGTGTTTTTGGATCCAATTTAGATCACTTCTCTTGAGGCACATGAACAAAGGCCTCACAACCAAAGACTCTTAAATTTAAAACTCAAGGATTTTCACCAAACCACATTTAATAAGGAATTTCATCAACAAGATCTTTACAAGGATATATATTAATCAATTAGAAATAAATACCAACAACTTCCACCCAAAAACATTTATCTATCTTAGGACTCCTTAAGATGCTTACAACTCTTTTCATTACTGTACGGTTTAATTTTTATGCTACCCCATTTTGTTGGGGAAGGTAAGGTGTAGTCTTTTGCCTAACAATTCCTACATGTTTGCAAAACTCATCAAATTCCCTAGAGAAATATTGGCCCCTATTTTCAGATCTCAATACTTTTATCTTACAATTTAATTACTTTTCAACCATTGCCTTAAGTTCCTTAAACTTAGTGAAAAAATCAGATTTTGAATGCATAAAATAAATCCAAGTATATCTTGAGACATCATCAATGAAGGAAACATAATGTCGAGATGTATTCAAATATTTAACATCCATTTGAACACATACATCTAAATGAATAATCTATAAAAGTATCTTAGCTCTATTAACTCTTTTAGGAAATGAAGATCTATTTTGTTTACCAAGCACATAATGTTCAGAGAAATCACTCTTGCTAATAGAATAATTTGAAATCCCCTCAACTAGTTTCTTACCTAGAATAGTCTTAAGACCTTTTTCACCAATGTGAGGTCCAATCTATGGTGCCACAACATACATGCATTTTTGGTCCCAATTACAAAAGTTGAATTACAAAGAGTAGAAGCATGGAGCTTAAACAAAGTCTATGTCAGAGATCCTTTAGCAACTACCAAACTTCCCCTTACCAACATGTAACCAAACTTATCAAATTTCACATACATTCCATAATATTTTGACTTGGAAACTAAAAGTAAACTTCTTGTAAGATCTGGAATATGTAAAACATTATCAATGGAAATAATCCTCCCATCATTGAAACATAACTTTACGTCTACTTTTCCAATAATCTTCACTGAGGTTCTCTCAGTAAGAGAAACTTATCCTCCATCACATTCGTTATACTCAGAAAACCACTCCTTGTGAGGAGTCATATGGTAGGAAGCACATGATTCAACAAGCTAAGCATCATTACTAACACAATCAGTTAAAATAAGTAAAGCATAATAATCACCATCATATGAGGAATTATCCATGGAAGTATCAATGTTTTTTTCTTATTTTTGCATTCCTTCTTCACATTCCCTCTCTTACCACAATTCCATCACTTCACTATGCTCTTTTTGGGGGTCTTAGAATGTCCTTTTGACGTATCCTTCTTCTTATTGTCCCATTTAGCCTCTTTCTCCTTAGGCATTCCTTGCACATGAAAAGCGTATTGGGAGACAACATTAATAGTTTTTCTCCTTATTTCTTCAAAAATAAGTAGAGGAATAATGTCAACCATCTTAGGCTCTACACCACCACTACACATGAAAACAACTACCATTTTTGAAGAATTAAACAAAGAGAAAATCAACAAGATACATTTATCTTCATCTTATATCTTAACATATATTGAAGAAAGATGACTTAAAATCAAATTAAATGTATTTAGATGTTTAACAATAGAGTCACCCTCTTTCATTTCCAAATAATATAAATATCTTTTCAAATATAACTTATTAGACAAACTCTTACTTTGATAGATATCACCTATTTTCCTCCATAGCTTGTAGGTTGTGTCTTCTATAGAGACATTCAGGAGGACAAGGTCAAAGAGATTCAACTAAATGGCTCCTTATGCCTTCTTATCTATTTTTTTCCTCTCCTCATCCAATAAGGCCATAGAATCATGTGGTTTCTTTTCATCTAAAATTGACAAACACTTATTTCCCTCTTCAAGGAGATCTTCAAATTTCACATCTCGTAACTAGTACCATTGAACTTCTCAATAGCTTGATAAGAGGTGGAGGCCATGGTATACAACCTTTCTCAAATCTTTAAAAACCCACAAAATAAAAGCTCCCATTATAGAAAAAAATCTTCAACACTTAAAGAGAAAGGTGTCCCTCCCTCAACATAATTGTTAGCTCTGATACCAAATGTTGTAAAACAAGGTGAAGAAAGTTTCAATTTTAACTTAAATTGAATATTAAAGAAAATCTAAAACCAATGATTAACCCTCAATGAAGTGATTATAGAATCAAAATAGGAACTTAAAAACCATTGCACATAAAATACTAGATTTACGTGGAGAAACCCTTTAGAGAATAAACTTCACCATAGAAAGAGAGGCAATTATATTACTAATCCAATGATGAATACAAAAACAATGCACTTCTTTGTAGACCTCTGTAAAAATACGATAGCACTCTCTGACCTTGGAAACTAAACAAGACTAAATGAATAACTCTATCTCAAGGCTCCAATTTATAGGAGTTTGTGACTGGATGAATATTGTTAAGATCTCATAAAATAATAGGCAACAAAACCACCTATAAAAACCTCACACCTACCTCCAAAAATAATCTCTTATAGATGCTCTTACAATTGTCATAGGAAATCTCTCATGCATGTCCACCCATGTAAGGAATCTTTCATAAACCATCATAAGTGTTGTCATAAAATCTTATGATAGTTGTCATAACTATCATATATGCTCTTACAACTCCTAACAAGTGCCTAAAACACCTCAAAATAGAGAATCCCAAGAGGAGATACCTAGCTATTTTGTCTTTTTCCTAAATGACAAACAGTAAAAATAATTTTGCCTTTACATGGTCTCTTTCACCATTATTGGTTAAACAGTTCAACCTCTTATGGGTAAATTACAAAATGTATTAGGAAAATAATAAATAAAGGATGTACAAGATTGATGGCACCTAAATCCTTACAAAGCATTCCAATAGCATGCTTGTTACAAAAAGTATATCTTCTCATATAATATTCATAATTAAACTAAGCTTAATTGTGAGCACAAGAAGGCAACAAATTCATCATTTTGTCTTTTGATATCACAAAATAGAAACTTTGATCAATCTAGCTAAAGTTCTTCCATATACCACTCAAGGTGGCCTAGAATTTTTCCTTTAGAGCAGGACCAATTTTTTCTTGATAATTTTTGGAGCATTTTAATTCTTGTAGGAATTAAAGGTACGCCTCTAAAACTAATATTTTTGTATAATTTCACCCACCATCTCAACTTCAATATTTTGCACATCACTTGCATCATGAATCAATTGGCTAACTTCTTGAACAATCTCCTGATAATTTGTGAGAATATTGTTCAAGAAGATTTTAACATTGGTTTGGTAATAGCCCAACAAATCTATAGATGGTGTCCCAGTTGTTGATGCAACTATGTCATTTGTCTCGAATTAGCATTTACTATTATCTGAGGAACCACTTGAAATGGTAATAACCTTGTAAGTTATTCTTGCATTTGTCATGACCTGCAAGTATAGTTCAAAAAAAAAATCTAAATATTATGTCAATACTAATAACATTATTATATTGATGGATCTACATAATATATCGAGCCAAGGCAAACTTTAATGTACTTAATAAATTTGAAATAATTGAATCCTAAGTAAATCATAACCCTTGCCAAACCTTAATTATATTTATTGCATTATAATAAAATATGGTAATGTTAAACCAAAGTTTTGAGCTAGATAATATTATATTATATTTATAGTATTGTATTATTTAATAGCTTCTATATTATATTTATATCACATAATATTAATTGATAAATTTGCATACAAATTAATTGAATATAGAAAAATGGGTTATGGACCTGGCTCAATTGTAAAGAGCTTCTTGTGGTAAAGCACAAGCTCATAAGGTCTAGTCTCCCCCAACCCACGTGGTACCGAAGGACATGTTGCACCACCATCACTGGTCACCTTAAAAAGTTTACTAACACACTACATTTATAAGGGGATGTTATACTCAATTCTTGTTGTCTTAAAAATAAAATAAATAAATATGAAAAATAATAATAAAATATTGATTATGTGTTAGGATTTTAAGACAGATCGCACCAATAAATAATATTAAAATATAATGCAAAATAAGAGCAACAAAATAACAAACCACAATAACACATAGATTTAGCATGGTTCACCCAATGTGGGCTACATCCATGAGAGAAATAATCATTCACTTCTTTCTATTATCCAACTAAAAGAAAATTACAATATGATCACTTTTACATTACATAGCCACTTATTTATAGACCTTTCAGGTGGTTTATAAAGGTAAGTTTACATGCCAAAACAATAGCTGACTCTTTTATTAAATAATAGGCACTCTTGAACTGCCTCCACTAATCGAATAAAATATTCCAATAACATGCACCACAAAATAAATATCTATTAAAAATATTATGAAATATATAATTTTTTTATATAAATAAATAACATATATAGAATCATAAATTAATTAGTCAAAATAAACTATTCTTCTGAGTTAAAGATGGTTATTTATTACTTTAAAATGAATTGATCTTATACTTACATAATATTTTATCATACAATATGTCAATCACCAAATGGCTACACCTGGCCACTACATTTATTATTTATTAATAAATGTCAACTGATATAAAATATTATTACCACATTATAAAACTTTAAAGACAATATTTTATAATATTGAATATTATACAATTATGATAAAATTTAGCCATATTATAATAAGCTAACATGATTAGCTATCATGATATTAAATATAAAATGTATAATATAAAATTAAAATTAATATTACATTACAATATAAAATTAAAATATAATTTTATATTAATATTTATATTTTATTGGAATATGTATATTTTATAATATTTTTAATGGTCATTTATTTTGTGATGCATAATGTTGGTATGTGGTGACCGACATAAAATATTATTATCATATTATAAAAATTTAATAAACTATATTTTATATTATTATAATTAATGATAAAATCTAACCATATTATAATTAGGTAACATGATAAGCTACCATAATATTTTATAAAATATAGAATATAAAATTAAATTAAATATTCCATTACATTAAAAATTAGTTTATAGTATAATATTTTATTTTATATAATATTATGATAGCAGACCATGTTACCTAATTATAACATGGTTAAATTTTATCATAACTATATAATATTCTATATTATAAATATCGTCCATTAAAATTTTATAATATGGTAATAATATTTTATGTCAGACACTACATTATCGATGACCCTTAGTGTGGGTTGCGCCCCCTACACTATCCCATTAATTGAATTGGGAGGGGGAAACACAATTGACAAAGTCACCAAAATTTATGCCCAACAACATAATTAGTCACCGCATACCAACATTATGAACCACAAAATAAATGTCCATTAAAAATATAATAAAATATATAATATTTTATTAAGGATTAACTAAAATGACTAGATTTATGTTATAATATAATAAAATTCTTTGAACAATTACTTTAAGCTGAGTTGGCACTTTCAAACTTGCATGGAGGGAGACCACGGGTTATGGCGCACTGCCACCCTTCCACACCATAGAGGAGGAGTTACATAGATTGTAACTCTCCTTTTAGTTGCACCTTGTGTTACAAAGATTAGCAATTTTATCAAGCATATAGAGTATTATTAAAACTCAACATCTTGGACCAAGAGACTCTTCTTCATACTATTCACACTATTCAAGAATATATCTATATGGATATTATACTATGGAGCTTTTGTAGATCACTTGGTGATCGATTAACTCCACTATAATCATAATTTATTGGAGGTCATATTTTTGGAAGCTATTTTTTTTTGTTATCTCTTCCTCTCTCTTTGATCATTTAGGAATACCAATTCTTTTGCAAACAACCAATTCTTAATTGAAAAACTTAAAAAGGGAACGTCATAATCATATTGTGTTTGATTTTAAGTCTAATGATTATAAGCATAATCAAGTATCAATTTTCTTTTCTATATTGAATTGAAAGAGCTTTTTATCATTGAGTATCGATTTACATTTATGCATTGAAATGAAAGACTAATTCATTGAATCGATTATTGATTGTATTTATATATGGAATCAAAGGAGTCATTCATTATCATAAATTGATTTGCATTTAATTTTGAATCAACAATCATTCATAGCGAAGTGCATATTACATTATATTGTTGAATCAAAATAATATTCATAAACAAACATTGAATTGTTTACCTTTTTGTTGTAAAGAAATCAAAATAGAAATGTTCTTGGAATCAATCAAACACTTATATATGTATTAATGTACACTTCTTTATCTTGATATAATAAGAATGGAGAGACTTAGTCTCAGAAACGTGTGTACCCCTCTCTCTCTCCACATATATAGATATATATATATCAAACTGTAATGGAACATAATAGTGAGGGAATTTAAAAACCAAAGTGAAATCATTCAATGCAATTTGCATTCTTTCATCATTAAAAAATATTTGTATGATTCGAGTACGACTCCAAATAAACAAGTTAAATTACTTGACAGAATAGTCTCGCATACCATTTACAATGGTCTTATGAATCAGACTAGATGGTCATTATTCCATATAGCTAGTTGATAAGTCTTAAGTAACCAAGTTATCATGATTAATATAGATATAATTAATTTACACATAATAATTATTTTTTGATTTAAAACATCAATAGCTTGTTAGACCCTTGAGATGTCAAGTAGGTGGGAAATTTAATTTTTAGTTGGAAAAGATAACTATCTATGTTAAGAATTAACAAGGGGTTTATGTTATTATCTTACATGTGAACAATCTCTTGAAGTTATTTATGACCATTTGTGTCAATTACATTTGAGTAGTTGCTTGTTAGAAAGTCACAATCCCTTGAAGGTTGTTATGCCCATTAATTGTAGTTATTAGCCTCTTGTTAGTTATTAGATCAGTGAGTCAATTGATCTTCATTGTTTGTGCACAATTCAAGTGGTGGTGGTGAATATTGACATCACATAAATGTGTTTGCATCCTTTTAAACCTTGGTTAAGGTGGTGCAACATAATTGCATATGACCGTCAATTCACATGAACTAGATACACGTTCTAGTCAGATGGTCATACTAGTTAGGAGGTACCTACAATGTATGACCAACTGAGAGTGTGTAGGTTCTAAACACTAGGCTCAGATGGAAATTAAAACTAGCCATGTGTTTTTCCCCTTGTAAAGGGTAGAACCACTTCCAGGTGAAGGTGTGTAGGGGACCACAACATCTATGGTTGGGAAGTAAACCACGTGATGACACTCTCTCTCTCTTAGTAATGTAGAGGCTTGTAAGAGATTCTAGGATGGAAATAATGAAATAGTAAAGTCTACCTCTCTATTCTATTATTACATATTTTATAAAAGGAAAAGAGCATTTGAATTTATTATTTAGTAATATACATGCACATTTGAGAAAATAATTTTATTTCTATTTCAATTTTTAGAAGTAATGAAAAGTGCAAGTTTTACTTTATTTGTTTGAAATTATCCTAATGGTGAAAATTGTACTTCAATTTAATGTAAGGTGTGTGACTCAATTATACACACAAATATATATTTATATAATTACATTCTTATTATATATTTTTTATAAAATTAAGAATTTGAATTCTTTGACCAATGACTTCAAGCCAAGTTGGTATTTTAAAAATTACATGGAGGGAGACCATGGTTGGTGACGTATTGACACCCACCCTCACCACATAGAAGGAGTTACAAAGATTGTAACTCTCTTTTTTGCCACACTATGTCTTGCAACGATCAACAATTTCATCAAACATCAATGGCAATATTAAAACTTGGCATCTTGGACTAAGGGACTCTTATTCATACTATTCAGTCTATTCAAGAATATCTCCATCTACATATTATACTATGGGGCTTTTGTAGATCACTTGGTGATCGATTAAATCCATAGTAATAAGAATTTTTTTGAGGCCACATTTTTTGAAGCTAATTTGTTGTCATCTATCTCTTCGATCATTCAGGTATGTTGATTCTTTTGAAATTGGTCAATTCTTAATTGAGAACATAAAAGTGGGATGTCATCATCATATTATTTTTTATTTATAGTCCAATGATCATAAGCATAATCAAGTGTTGATTTTCTTTTCATTATTGAATTAAAAGAGAACTCTATCATTGATTATCAATTTTCATTTTTGCATTGAAATAAAAGAGCAATTCAAATCGCTCTCAAGGGTTGATCCTCCTTGACAATGAAGAGATGAGGTGGAGTGGGAAAATCCTAATTAAGGTTGGGTCAAAATAAATTTTAATGAAGCATTCAAATGAAATCTGGGGCCATCAAGGGCAGGATGTGTAGCAAGAGACCCTTCTGGAAACATTATGGCCATTACATCTAAAAAGTTGGAGGATGACACTAATAATGAAGTAGAGGCTCAAGAAGCACTTCTAATAGTTCAAATGTTTGAAAAGATATAGGTGAAACAATTACACGTGGAAGGAGACTCGTAGATGATAGTGAATGAAATGGCTAGTGGAAGAAGCCATGATTGGAAATTTAACAAAATCATATCAATCATATGGAAAAAATTGTCAAGTTTTTGCAACTTCAAACACATTGGTTTATTCTCTATCCAAAAAGGCAGTAGAGAGAACCTCATAGCTTTGATGAGGTGGTGTTGATTCAACAGCTTAGTATGACATCAGATGTGACCCCATGGTGATGTTGAGGTGGCGATAATGTTGCATCTTGGCATACCACTTTCTCCAAGTTTTTGTTTGAAGGGACATGAGTGGAGGATGAGGCAACTTGGTTGAAAATGTGGGTATACATGACACTTAAGGATGATAATGAAGGCCTTAAAAGGAAATGCAATAAATGAAGGAATGATGGTCTAGGATATCACGAGATACAAAGTATAGTGAGTAAATGCTCACTCTTCTCGTGATGGTTTGTTGAAAATCTTGGAAGGAATGTCATTCCCTCATTTTCTCTAATGGAAGTGTTTGGAAAGTTCTCTCTTAGGTGTGTTTGTGGTAGTGTTTGGGAAGTGCTCTCAACAAATGGAAGCTATCTTTAGTCTCAGGGAAACCAAACAACAGATGGCATTCTAGGGCAAGGTTTCCTGCGAATGGTTGAAGAATGTGTTCACAACATACGACCCTTTCTTTCTCATTATGGTGTTGGGATTGTTGGGAATCGATTTCTTGATTTCTAATGATAAAATTTTCACAAACAAAAACATATTGTCCATGTTCTATGCATGGGGGTTGGAGTATGGTGACACTAATGAAGTGAAAAGGGTGGTTACCAAGTGTGTGAGAGAAGAATGGAGGCAAGGGATTGATTCCCTACTTCAATAGGCAGAATCAAGAAGAGGTTTCAATACCGAGAGAGGAGATTGGGTGCATGTCCATAGGTACCCTCCAGATTTACATACCTTCAATCTTTGGTGGGTTGGTGTGAGTGAGGAAGTTTGAAGAATAGAAGATGTGGCTGGTGTGATGAACTACAACTGATTTAGAACCTGATTGAAGAAACTATGATTTAAGATCACCGAGAAGATTGATTAGATATGTAATATGATTAAATTAGTATTATGTTGCCATTGATGTCAACCAGTTTGACAGTACTTATCTTGTAAGTTACTATACCGATACATCTGTAGTGAAGGAGTGAAAGAGATGAAGAACATAAATATCTACATGAGGAAGATGGATATGATAGATGAGGATAAGGAATACATTGAGTAACTTGTTGATGAGTCTATGACTTCATGTTATTGACTTGATTACGTTTCATTCATCTATGATGAGGAAAAGAGCTAAAAGACACAAAGCAGTGTTGTCGGTTGATAAAGCAATTTAGTATACACCGATGGAGTGTAGTGTATACTAAGCATAGTGTTAACCAAGCTTGTGTTCACCGACACATTTCTTTGTTAACCAAGAAGAACAAAATGAGCTAAATGATTAGTTTAGCTGATAAGATTGATGAGTTGGCAAGTGTATAAATTCAAGGTAACAGATAAAGTTTGTTACACAGATCGACGACTGACAAAATTTAGGAAAGATCTAAAGGATGAGAATCAAACATGTTATTGACACAAGTGCCGAGGTAAGTTTAAGAGGAAAAATCAATGACAATGATTAAGCAGCAAAATCTGATGGAGCAGAAGAAAATGGTTTACATGTCTATATAAGAGACTGAAGATTTCACAATGAGTGTGATGCCAGAAGAGAAGGAAGCTGCAAAATCTTCGCGTGAACAAGTTTTCATGCATTTTGATCATACTGGTTAAGGAGAACCCTACTGCAAAGCATTACCAAGCTACAAAGAGTGATTACCGACAGACAGTAAGTTGAACAATGTTTGAAACATAACTGATTTATTGATCAGAAAGATTTGTATGAGCTAAACATTGATTTGTAATTTTCAATTGAAGTTGTATTAAGTCAAATCACCTACTGTTACATATTTAACCATTTTACACAGTCAAATCTCTTAACTGATTGGACTAAGAAATTCTTATTATGTATCATTCATAGAATGAGCATTGTTATCCTATCAACCCCAGAGTGACTGCTGGTTGGACGATAATGGTTGGTCTAAAATCCTCTAACAAGGTCACACCTAACAGTGTGTTTGTAACCTTTAACAGGGTTGGGTCTTCACCGACCTCACTTCAGAAGAGTTAATATTTTTGGGTTGCCGGTCCCAAGTGGTTTTTCCCTTCACAGGGTTTCCACGTTAAATCTCTTGTGTTATGTGTTGATTGTGATGTTTCTTTTGATGTCATATTTACATATTGCATATTTGATTTGATCGGTAATTGTTATAAGTTTTAGACTAGTAATCGGTAAATGCACAGTCAGTAAAAGTATTTTAAGTTACCAAGCAACAAAAATTGAAGTATTTGTTTTTGGATTATACATATTGTATTGGGATAGTGATTAACTGATTCACCCCCCTCTCAGTTATTCTAAAAATTTGTATCAGAGCATTGGTTTCTTTGAACAGAGTTTTAAGGACTTTAGTAGAAAGATCTCAAAATGTATAAGAGGGAAGTGCCAAAGTTGATCAAAGAGAACTTCGTAGTATGGCAGAGCTGGATGAAGTTGCACATATCTGGAATTGGGAATGCTGCACTAGAATTGATGGAGAATGGTTATATAGAACCAACACCAGGTCCCCTTACACTTGATCAACTGAAAGACAGGCATGAACACAATGTTACTATGATGGAACTTGCTGCTGCCTGCACCGATGACGAATTTGAAGATATCAAAAGTTGCACTACTGCAAAAGCCATGTGGGATAAACTTTCTCAAGTTTACAGTGGAGATGTGCATGTTAAAAGAGCCAGAGCAAAGAGCCTAAGGGGCAGATTTGACGATATGAAGATGAAAGAAGGTGAGAATATTGTGCAATACACAAATAGACTGAAAGAGGTGGTACATGCTATTAGAGCATCTGATGGAGTCATTAGTGAAGAAACAGTTATAAGCAAAGTACTCAGAACCTTATTGCTGGTTTACACAATCAAAATATCTGCTATTCATGAGACAAGGTCTGCATCTACTAATGTACTTACACTTGACAATCTGATTGGTAAACTTACAACCTTTGATTTAAATAATTTTGATAATAGTGTTGTACCATCTGTTGAGTCCGCTTTCATGTCTTCTCTGAAGATTAGTAAGTCTAGCAGGAATAATAAAAATGATAGTGACAGTAATACTGATGATGAGCTTGATGAACTTGAAGCTCTTATGGCCAAAAGATTACCCAAAGGTAAAGGAAGGTATAGAGGTAAGCTACCTTTGGCATGCTTTAATTGTAAAGAGGTTGGCCACATCACTGCTAGATGTCCACATAAGAAAGATGATGATAGAACCAAAGACCGATCTAAAGGAAGCTATGGGAGAAGAATCAATAGAGGCTACCGACACAACAGAGATAACTGAGACAACAATGACAAAGGGAAAAAGGTATGTTTCATAGCTGAAGATAATGAATCTGAATTTGATTCTGATTCTGATGATGATGTTGAAGTTGTATTTGTTGCTATGAAAGATGACTTGGAGGAAGATGAAGAAAAGCATGAAGAAACAACACTGATCTCTAAAGTTAAAAAAAATAATACATGGATCATAGACAGTGGCTGTACACATCACATGATTGGTGATGAGGAGAAGTATGATGTACTTTAAGAATACAATGGAGGTTCAGTTAAGATGGGTAATGACACACCCTGCATGGTAAGAGGTAAAGGAACCTTAATCATAAATGATATGATAAAATGTGATAATGCTTATTGGGTAGATGGATTGAAGTACTATAACTTGTTAAGTGTGGCACAACTAAATAATTCAGGTCACCGAGTTGCTTTTGAGAGCAAGAAAGTGAAAATCTTTTATGATGGAGGAAGACTAGTTGGAACTGGAGCACAATCAAGAGGTAATCTATTTTATCTTGATACTGATGAGTCTTCTTGCTTGATGATGAAAAATGAAGATGCTTGGTTATGGCATAAAAGGTTATGCCATGTGAACTTTGATAACATGATTAAGATCAGTAAAAGGAAAATAGTTAGAGGGCTACCTAACTTGTCAAAACCAGATCATCTTATGTGTCATGAATGCCAGAAAGGTAAGATGACTAAATCTAGTTTCAAAAGTAAGGATTACTCAACAAAGAAGATACTTGAGTTGGTTCATACCGACCTATGTGGTCCTATGAGAACTCAGAGTTATTATGGTGATAAATACTTTATTCTTTTTGTTGATGACTATACTAGATTGATGACTGTTATGTTCTTAAAAGAAAAATTTAAAGCATTTAAGATGTTTAAGTGGTACAAGGCTAAGGTAGAAAAAGAGACTAGAAAGGAATTGAAATGCCTAAGATCTGATAGAGGAGGTAAATTTATCTCTGATGAATTACTAAATTATGTAATGAGCATGGTATTAAAAGACAGGTCTCTGCACCGAGGACACCTCAACAGAATGGGATTGTTGAAAGAAGGAATAGGTCAATAGTTGACTATGTTAGGACATTGATGCTACAAAAGAATGTTTCTCAGACATACTAGAGGGAAGCTGTCAGTACAACAGTTTATGTTCTTAATCGAGCGCAATTGAAGAAGGACACCAACAAGACACCCTATGAGTTGTGATTTGGACACAAACCTACTGTAAGTTACTTCAAAGTTTTTGGAAGCAAATGTTTTATTTTGAAAGATGAGAGAAATGGAAAATCTGACTCAAAAGGTGATGAAGGGATATTCCTAGGATATTCTAGTAAAATCAAAGCATATAAATGTCTAGATAAAACTACTAATAAAATGATTGAAAGCACTAACATCCGTGTTGATGAGTTTGATGAAAAGAACACAAAGGAAAGTACAAAGGAACTAGAAGACTATGGTAGATTCACTTACATTGAACAACCAGAGTATTTACCAAAGCCTTAGCCTGTGATAACCGGTCAGTAGGAAAACAATACCGAATAGCAGGAAAGAGAAACCGATGAGCAAAATGGCCATACCGAGCAAGCAAATGAACTTGCACAAGATGAACAGGAAAGGAGAGATAGGATACTGGTGAGTTTTGTCAGAAGACACCATCTTGAATCACAAATCATTGGAGACAAGCAAGCTGGCATGCATACAAGGAGCAAAGCAAGACAAGGTACATGTCTAGTTTGTGATTATGAGCCAAAAAATGTAAAAGTTGCATTAGAGAATGATGAATGGGTTAATGCAATGAAGGAATAAATAAAACAAATAGAAAAGAACAAAACTTGGACCTTAGTACCCTGACCTAAAGATAAGAATGTTATCGGTACTAAGTGGATATTCAGGAACAAGCAGAATGAGAATGGAGAAGTGACAAGAAATAAAGCTAGACCGGTATGCAAAGGATATGCACAGGAGGAAGGCATAGACTATGGTGAAACCTTTGCACCTGTTGCTAGATTGGAAGGATTCAGAATGCAACTTGCATATGCTGCACACAAGAAATTCAAGGTATATCAAATGGATGTCAAGTCAGCGTTTTTGAATGGAATACTTGAAGAAGAAGTCTACATAGAATAACCTGAAGGGTTTGTTGATCCAAAAAAGAAAGATATGGTATGTAGACTACATAAAGCTTTATATGGTTTAAAGCAAGCACCGAGAGCCTGGTATGAGAGGCTGCATACTTATTTGTTAAGTATAGGATTTGTAAAAACAAGTGAGAACAACAATTTGTATATGAAAGGAGATACTGATGATACAATTCTTATTGCTGAGATTTTTGTGGATGATATCATATTTGGAGGTCAAGATCAAATATGTAAAGCCTTTGCTGATGATATGAGGAATGAGTTTTAAATGTCTATGTTCGGAGAGATTAAGTTCTTTCTTAGACTACAAGTGATCCAGCAGAGTGATGGGATATTCATCACACAGTCTAAATACATAAAAGAAGTATTGAAAACATTTGGCATGGAAGATGCTAAACCTGTGGGAACACCGATGGCTATTGGATGTAAATTGACTAAGGAAGATGAAACTACAGAAGTAAACCAGACACTGTACCGATCAATGATTGGTAAGCTAATGTATGTAGTTCACAATAGACCAGATATTGTTGGAAATATAGATGCAGTAACTGAGAGGGGGGGGGGTGAATCAGTTAACCACAAAAATATTACCACTGATCCCTTAAATATCTTAACAAATTATTTACTGTGCCACTCGGTAAATATACAGAGAAATGCTGAAAACTTGATCCTTGAAGTGTGTAATAATTAAACTATTCTTAAGCATTTATCACTGATTAACTTACATGAATAAAGAAAATAACATGAACACAAGAGACACAAGATTTACCGTGGAAATCTAATATGGGAAAAACCACCAATGTAACTAGTTACTATTTTTCACTCTTTTGAAGTGATGCCCGGTTAGAAGCCAACCCGGTAAAAGGTTACAAAACACACTGTTAGGTGTGACCTTGTTAGAGGATTTAATCACCCTGCTAGGAGTGGCCTTGTAAGAGGTCTTGAAACAATTCAATAGAACTGTTACCTTGTTAGAGGATTTACAAAATGGTTGTTAAACCAACTCAGTTAAGAGATTTTGATATCACTGCTACAATTGCTAGAGAGTAACAATGAAATGACCTGTAACTGAATTGCTGAATATAGATCTTTGTTCTATTTCACTAGATCCTTACTGATCAATTAAATCTTTGCTACTCCTCAAGGATATCTGACCATCCTTCAAAATTCGCACACACCTTTCTTCAAAATGATTTTTGCATGTTGTACATCTTTTATTCACCACTTGACCTTCTATATATATATGCCATTTCATAATCATTTAGATTGTCAAGTCGGCACTAATAATTATTATAATAGTCGGCTGGGATAAACAAATTGTAATAACAAAATTCTTTGAAAGGGCCGACCTTGCTCGGTAAACATTAATCTTGAAAAGATTTCCTTCGGTGACCGAGAGAACTCGGTAACCACAATGAATTCTGCAACATCCTTTGGAGACCGAGAGAGCTCGGTAACCACTAATTTTCCTTCGATAACCGAGGAGGCTCGGTTAACACTGTTACCATGTCATGTTTCCTTTAGACACCTGAGAGAACTCGGTAGACACTAAAAACCACCTAGCTGACCGATTGAGCTCAGTAGATACTAAGAGCGATAATTGATATGACATTTGTCTGACATCAAAGACAACACATAGCTAATCCAACAATGTCCTTCAGACAATTATATCCAACAATCTCCCTCTTTGGCATTGATGGCAACACAACATGTCATAGCACAATGAAATTTCACAGAGAAACCAAGAGTAAGAAACATATCCTTAGCTTCATTCTGATTGCCATCATCTTCAAACTTCTTTCTCTAACTGAGAACTCTCCCTCTTAACTTCTCAAATTATTCTTCTTAGAAATTTCTTGAAATGATAGCAAACTCTCCCTCTTTGACAACACATGCCAAAGACAACTTACACAGTTTCAGTAAATATCAATGTACCTTATGTACTGATTCATATGCAATGATTCCCTAACTATGCTACATCAACTGATTGATCTTCAACATGTTCTGGTTGATGCATCACTAAAACTTTATTTAGTGAACCTCGGATAGGGGAGTGACCCCTAACTTGCCTCTTAGATACAAGAATGCATCCTTAGGTAGTGGCTTGGTGAAGATATCTGCAATTTGTTCTTTTGTATGAATATTTTCCAATTTGATTTCCTTGTCCTGCACCAATTCTCTGACAAAGTGATATTTAATTGCAATGTGCTTGGTTTTGGAATGCATTACTGGATTCTTAGAAATATTTATTGCACTTGTATTATCACAAAACATAACAACTGGTTCTTTGATCTCAACCTTCATGCCTTCCAAAAGCTGTTTAAACCATATAATATTAGAGTAGTTTATTGCTGCAGCAACATATTCTACTTCTGCTGTGGATTGGGATGTGCAGTTTTGCTTTTTACTAGTCCAAGATACTAACCTCTTGCCAAGAAAGAATGCTCCACCACTTGTACTCTTTTTGTCATCAATGTTTCCTGCCCAATCAGCATCAGTAAACACTTTTAAATCTAGATTGCCTCCAAATTTATACCACAAGCCATAATCTTCAGTTCCCCTTAAATACCTCAAGATTCTTTTGATTGCCATCATGTGATTTTCTCTGGGTTTAGCTGAGAATTTTGCCACTATTCCAACTGCTAAGGCAATATCAGGCCTTGTGTGTACTACATACTGTAATTTTCCAATCATTGATCTGTATAAGGTGTGATCTACTTCTTTTGAATCATCATCTTTGGTAAGCTTCAGTCCAGTACACATGGGTGTACCAATTGGTTTTGAATCTTCCATACCAAATTTCTTAAGTATTTCCCTAATATATTTAGACTGAGTAATGTAGATACCATTTTTGTTCTGCTGAATCTGAAGTCCAACAAAGAATTTTATCTGACCAAACATAGACATTTAAAATTCTTTGTTCATAAGCTCTGAAAATTCTTTGCACTGATCATCATTTCCTGTAAACACAGTATCATCCACAAATATTTCTGCCAAAACAATTTTGTTATCTGATCCTTCTTTGATGTATAAATTGTTGTTGTCATTAGCCCTTTTGAAATCAATCTGAGTAAGATAGTTATGTAATCTTTCATACCATGCTCTAGGAGCTTGTTTCAGACCATACAATGCTTTGTGTAATTTTCAGACCATATCCCTTTTGTCTGGATCAATAAAACCTTCAGGTTGCTCAATGTAGACTTCTTCCTCAAGAATACCATTGAGAAAAGCAGATTTGATATCCATCTGATATACCTTAAATCCTTTATGTCCTGCATATGCAAGTAAAGTCCTCACACCTTCTAATCTTACAACAGGAGCAAAAGTCTCTCCATAATCTATTCCTTCTTCTTGAGAATATCCTTTACATACCAATCTTGCTTTGTTTCTTGATACTTGACTATCTTCATTCAACTTATTTCTGAATACCCATTTTGTCCCAATTACATTTTTATCTTAGGCCTAGGTACAAGAGTCCATGTCTTATTTTTCTTTATTTTCTCTATTTCTTCATTCATAGCCTCAATCCAACTTTCATTTTCTAATGCATCTTTGACATTTTTAGGTTCAAAATTAGCAAATAAACATGTACCTTTTAGTTTACTTCTTGTCATAGTACCATCTGATTTGTTTCCAATAATCTAATTTGGTTTATGATGCTTTCTGACGTACTTGGCTAATACAAGTTCCTTGCTTCCTGAATGAGTTACATTGTCATCTTCTTCATCTTCAGGTTCAGATTGCTCGGGCTCGGTAGATACTTGCTCGGTAGCTTCAGACTGAGACTCGGTACTTTGTGACTCGGTCTGAACTTCTTCTTGTGACTCGGTTACTGTACTGGGCTCGGTAGATGTAGTCTCCTTACATGTGTTTGGCAATGTATCAGGTTCGATGTAAACAAATTTTCTGTAGTCCTCTGGTTCCCTTTTGCTTTCTTCTTCAATCTTTTCTGCAAACTCATCAATTCTCACATGTGCACTTTCTATGATTTTGTGAGTAGACAAATTTAGACATCTATATGCCTTACTTTTGCAAGAATATCCCAAAAAAATTCTTTCATCACTTTTTACATCAAATTTTCCTTTTCTAGATTCTTTTAAGATGTAACATTTACTACCAAATACTTTTAGGTAACTTACATTTGGTTTGTAGCCATACCATAGCTCATATGGAGTCTTGAATGTGTCTTTTCTCACCTGTACTTGGTTCAAGGTATGAACTGCAGTGCTGATAGCTTCCTTCCAGTATTTCATAGCAATGTTCTTTTCAATCATTAGAGTCCTTGCATAGTCCATGATAGATCTATTCCTTCTTTCGGCTATTCCATTCTGCTTAGGAGTTCTCGGGGCTGATACCTGTCTTTTGATTCCTCTTTCAATGCAAAAATTATTGAATTCATGGGAGATGAATTCACCACCTCTGTCTGATCTCAAGCATTCTATTCTTTTTCCTGTTTCCTTTTCTACTCTTGCTAAATACCATTTGAACTTCTCAAATGCTTCAGACTTTTCTCTTAAATACATAACAATCATCATTCTAGAATAATCATCAACAAAGAGAATAAAGAATTTTTCTCCGGTATAGCTCTCAATTCCAATAGGTCCACATAAATTAGTATGCACAATTTCCAAAATATCTTCAGACTGATAGTTTTTACTTTTGAAACTAGACTTTCCCATTTTACCAATTTGACAATTCTTGCATAGACCAACATCAAGTTTCTTCAAAGTAGGAATACCTCTTACTTTCTTGAATTTTCTTATTTTCATCATGTTGTCAAAATTTACATGACATAACCTTTTGTGCCATAACCAAATTTCTTCAATTTGAGCAATAAAACATGAGTAATCACCAAGATCAAGATAAAATAGGTTACCTTTGGTTTGTTTGCCTGATCCTATCAGTTTTCCTTTGTCATCCAGCAGTCTTGCTTTGCCATTCATGAATTCAACCTTGAATCCAATGTTGATTAGCTATGCTACACTTAGAAGATTATGCTTTAGTCCTTCGACCCAATATGCATTATCACATATAAGTTCTTTGGTTAATAAAATTCATCCCTTTCCTTTTATACAACAGGGTTCATTGTTTCCAAACCTTACATTACCACCATCAAAGTTTTCAAAGTGTTCAAACTTGGTCCTGTCACTAGTCATATGATGTGAACATCCACTGTCTATAATCCATGTATCATTCTTGCTTATATGAGAGATAAGTACCATCTCATCTTTATCATTATCAGATTCATCTTTTACAGCAATGAAAATAATTTCTTCTTCACTATCATCCGAATCTTTAGCTAAAAAACATGTTTTCTTACCTTTATCCTTGAATGATTTGAAATTTTTCTTGCCATTGTACTTGTAATTTTTCTTCTCATCTTTGCTTTGCTTGTTTGGACACCTAGCTACAATATGACCAATTTCTTCACATGAAAAATAGATTAAGGGAGTTTTACCTTTGTATTTTCCTCTGCCTCTTGAATACTTCTTTGCAAGTAATGCTTCAATAACTTCAAGATCACTATCAGAACTTTCCTCTGATTCTTCTTCACTTTCTGATTGGATTTTTTTCCCTTTCTTGAGTGAAAGTTTGGCCTCAAAAGCTGATTCAATATTTTTAGAAGTTGGAACATAGTTGTCATAGTTATCCAGTTCAAAGGCTGTCAATCTTCCAACTAAGGCATCCAAAGTTATATTGTGATTTTCTTCACATCTTCTTTCTTGAATAGCAGAAACTCTTATTGCATAAATAGGGAGTAATGTTCTAAGAACCTTACTTATAACCATTTCATCATCAATTTTTCCTCCAGAAGCTCTGATTGCACTAACACTTGTCTTGATCCTTTCAACATATTTTGCAATGTTTTCTTCTTCTCTCATTTTCATTTGATCAAACTGTCCTCTTAGGCTCTCCGCTTTGGCTCTCTTCACATTGTCATCACCGCCATAGATTTTCTTTAGCTTGTTCCACATTTCATGAGCAGTTGTGCAGTCTTTGATTTCATCAAATTCTTCATAGCTAAGAGCTGATGCAATGTCTATCATCATAGTGTTATGGTTCTTCTTCTCTGCAATGTCTTCAACAGTCAATGTGCCAGTAGGAATTGTATATTCTTGATCAATATATTTGCATCCTAAATCACCAATGGAAGCCAGATGTAGTCTCATGAGACCTTGCCATGCTAAAAAGTTATTTCTGTTAAGCCTTGGAATTTCTCTTTTGTAAGACATCCTGATCTTTAGCTTAGGTCCTTGAAACCCTTCCTGCAAGCACCAAAAGCTCTGATACCAATTGTTGGAAATATAGATGCAGTAACTGAGAGGGGGGGGGGGGGATGAATCAGTTAACCACAAAAATATTACCACTGATCCCTTAAATATCTTAACAAATTATTTACTGTGCCACTCGGTAAATATACAGAGAAATGCTGAAAACTTGATCCTTGAAGTGTGTAATAATTAAACTGTTCTTAAGCATTCATCACTGATTAACTTACATGAATAAAGAAAATAACATGAACACAAGAGACACAAGATTTACCATGGAAACCCAATATGGGAAAAACCACCAATGTAACTAGTTACTATTTTTCACTCTTCTGAAGTGATGTCCGATTAGAAGCCAACCTGATAAAAGGTTACAAAACACACTGTTAGGTGTGACCTTGTTAGAGGATTTAATCACCTTGCTAGGAGTGGCCTTGTAAGAGGTCTTGAAACAATTCAATAGAACTGTTACCTTGTTAGAGGATTTACAAAATGGTTGTTAAACCAACTCGGTTAAGAGATTTTGATATCACTGCTACAATTGCTAGAGAGTAACAATGAAATGACCTGCAACTGAATTGCTGAATATAGATCTCTGTTCTGTTTCACTAGATCCTTACTAATCAATTAAATCTTTGTTGCTCCTCAAGGATATCTGACCATCCTTCAAAATTTGCACACACCTTTCTTCAAAATGATTTCTGCATGCTGTATATCTTTTATTCACCACTTGACCTTCTATATATATATGTCATTTCATAATCATTTAGATTGTCAAGTCGGCACTAATAATTATTATAGTAGTCGGCTGGGATAAACAAACTGTAATAACAAAATTCTTTGAAAGGGCCGACCTTGCTCGGTAAACATTAATCCTAAAAAGATTTCCTTCGGTGACTAAGAGAACTCGGTAACCACAATGAATTCTGCAACATCCTTTGGAGACCGAGAGAGCTCGGTAACCACTAATTTTCCTTTGATAACTGAGGAGGCTCGGTTAACACTGTTACCCTATCATGTTTCCTTTAGACACCCGAGAGAACTCGGTAGACACTAAAAATTGCCTAGCTGACCGACTGAGCTCGGTAGATACTGAGAGCGATAATTGATATGACATTTGTGTGACATCAAAGACAACACATAGCTAATCCAACAATGTCCTTTAGACAATTGTATCCAACAGATATAGCACATGCTGTGGGAATAGTTGCTAGATTTTCTGCTAATCTTAGAGAATCACACATGATTGCTACTAAAAGAATCTTAAGATACCTAAAGAAAATAGAGGACTATGGATTATGGTATCCTAAGGAAGGAAAGTTTGAACTCAGAGTTTATACCGATGCTAATTGGGCTGGAAATGTGGATGACAGAAAAAGCACCACCAGAGGAGCATTCTTCTTTGGTGAAAGACTTGTTACCTAGACAAGCAAGAAGTAGGCTTGCATTTCTTAGTCTATAGCCAAAGCAGAGTATGTTGCTACTACTACAAACTGTTCAAAAATTGCATATATTAAACAAGTTCTGGAAGGTATGAATGAGATAATCACTGAGCCAGTGATTATATACTGTGATAACACCAATGCAATTAATATTTCAAAGAATCCAGTGATGCATTCTAAAATGAATCATATATCAATAAAGTATCACTACTTGAGAGAACAAGTACATGAGAAGCAAGTTAAGCTAGAGTTTGTTACATCAAAAGAACAACTTTCAGATATATTTAAAAAAGCTCTACCGAAGGACACATTTGAGTATTTGAGGACTAGACTTGGGGTTCGTCCCCTATCTACCGGTCACTAAGGTGATTCAGATGTTGCATCAGCCTAATCTTATCAGAAGATCATTCATGTTGATGCAGCATAGTTCACACTTTGGATCATGTCTAAGGTTGTGAAAGGTACTGGAACAGATTGGCATATCAGTATATAGAGATACAGAGTATGCACCGGACAACAGAGAGTTACTTGGCTACTAAAGAGTTGTTTGTTTATTTGTTTCTTTGGCATTGTTGTCAAAGGTAGAGATAACCAATATGAAACAAAAGGGAGAGATAATCTGAATATGCACCGATGAGAACTATCTAAGGGAGAGCATTGAAGATCAGTTATTGAGAACAGAAGAAGGAATCCAAGAGCTGAAAAGATCATATTTGCAGAATGTTAGAGCTACATACGTAATGATGTTGAGTAACGTAGTGATTAAAAAAATTAAGCTAGGGAGAGCTTGTACGCCATTTGTTCACAGAGTTGTAGAATACATGTTTGGTATGTGTATGGTATATTTCATATTTCTTGAAGTTGCTATCAATGCTAAAGGGAGAGATTGATGAACTATAATTGATTTAGAACCTGATTGAAGAAACTGTGATTTAAGATCACCGAGAAGATTGATTAGATATGTAATATGATTAAATCAGTATTATGTTGTCATTGATGTCAACTAATTTGACAATACTTATCTTGTAAGTTACTATACCGATACATTTGTAGTGAAGGAGTGAAAGAGATGAAGAACATAATTATCTACATGAGGAAGATGGATATGGCAGATGAGGATAAGGAATACATTGATTAACTTGTTGATGAGTCTATGACTTCATGTTATTGACTTGATTATGTTTCATTCATCTATGATGAGGAAAAGAGCTAAAAGACACAAAGCAGTGTTGTCGGTTGATGAAGCAATTTAGTATACACCGACGGAGTGTAGTGTATACCAAGCACAGTGTTAACTAAGCTTGTGTTCACCGACGCATTTCTTTGTTAACTGAGAAGAACAAAATGAGCTAAATGATTAGTTTAGCCAATAAGATTGATGAGTTGGCAAGTGTATAAATTTGAGGTAACAGATAAAGTTTGTTACACAGATCGATGGTTGACAAAATTCAAGAAAGATCTAAAGGATGAGAATCAAATGTCTTATTGACACAAGTGCCGAGGTAAATTTAAGAGGCAAAATCAACGACAATGATTAAGCGAAAAAATCTGAAGGAGCAGAAGAAAATGGTTTACATGTCTATATAATAGACTAAAGATTTCACAATGAGTGTGATGCCGGAAGAGAAGGAAGTTGCAGAATCTTCGCGTGAACAAGTTTTCATGCATTCTGATCATACTGGTTAAGGAGAACCCTACTACAGAGCATTACCGAGCTACATAGAGTGATTACTGATGGACAGTAAGTTGAACAGTGTTTGAAACATAATTGATTTATTGATCAGAAAGATTTGTATGAGCTAAACATTGATCTATAATTTGCAATTGAAGTTGTATTAAGTCAGATCACCTACTGTTACATATTTAACCATTGTACATAGTCAAATCTCTTAACCGAGTGGACTAAGAAAGTCTTATTATGTATCATTCATAGAATGAGCATTGTTATCCTGTCAACCCCAGAGTGACTGCTGGTTGGACAATAACGGTTGGTCTTAAATCCTCTAACAAGGTCACACCTAACAGTGTGTTTGTAACCTTTAACAAAGTTGGGTCTTCACCGACCTCACTTCAGAAGAGTGAATATTTTTGGGTTGCCGGTCCCAGGTGGTTTTTCCCTTCATAGGGTTTCCATGTTAAATCTCTTGTGTTATGTGTTGATTGTGATGTTTGTTTTGATGTCATATTTACATATTGCATATTTGATTTGATCGATAACTGTTATAAGTTTTAGACTGGTAATCGGTAAATGCATAGACAGTAAAAATATTTTAAGTTACCGAGCAACATAAATTGAAGTATTTGTTTTTGGATTATACATTTTGTATTGGGACAGTGATTAACTGATTCACCCCCCTCTCAGTTATTCTATCATGGTGATATGTGATTACACCATTGATCGGGAAAAGGTCATTCAGCTAGGGAAAAACAAAAATAAATTTGACAACATTGTGCTCAAATTCAAGTTGGTTGACTACTAGAGGGGGTTTGTTCCAGGAAATGAAGGCAAATCGGGTGGTGGTGATGGAGGCCACAATACTGGTCAAGAGGGTCAAATAAGAAATACCTGAGGATAAGGATGAGGTAGAGGAAGGAGAAATACCATAGTGGTGGATGAGGTGGCAAGAGGGGAGCTAGGTGAGGCACTACAGATGGTGGAAAAGGAGGTGGAAGCAGAAGGTGATGCCAAAGGACTAACAAAATTGGACATGGGTGAAGCTAGGGCATATCAAAGAGTGTAGTCTAAGATAATATGGACACAAATCTCTAGGTGTGATTGTTCCACATTGCTATCATGATGCATTTTGATTTGAAACTATATTTTTCTATTTTATTTGAATGCCCTAGTCTTTGTAGTGTTGAATTGAAAATGTATGATTAGGGAAGTAGTTGGACATGGGGGTATTGCCATTTTTTGTAAATTTGTGATTGTTCATGATCAAATTTTTTATTTTGCTAGGATGGGGTTGTTAGGAATAACAATCCACAATACAACTGAAAGGGGGGGGGGGTGAATTAGTTGTATAAAATATTATTAAACTTTAAACTTTGAGTAGCAGCAATATCAGACCTAATGAACACAATGAATGCCAACACAACAACACAATATGTTTGTCTCGGGGAAATCCTATTAAAGGTAAAAACCCCGGTGGGAATTAGCACCCACAAATGATGTACTGAGAGTATAGTATCCTTGTTAGAATATTTAGCCATGTTAAGAGCTTATTGAAACATTACAATACACAGTCCTTGTTAGAGGACAAAACTTGTTAGGAGTCAAGAAAGAGGGGTTGGGCTCACTGCTCAGGCTCACTACCTAAAGAAGGTTAAATCCACCTTTAGAACTCACTGTTCTGAACAAGTGTATATGAATAAATACACAATCTTTTGAACTATCTGATAGAAACTTTCTTTGCTTGATCAGTTCCAATGAAGTTCACCATTAATCCTCTTCTCTACATCCAGTAGACACAAGCTCACAACTTTTCCAATTCCTTTTACATCACATATATTCACTCCATGTGTTTTATAAAGAAAAGATCTTACATATATACCCTATTACATTCTACATGATCAAGTCGGCCCATTAGGCTTTTCTAATTACATAAACTCTTGCTAAGATACACACGTTACCTAAAACAAGTATACAATGATTCTATTACAACAATTAAGGACCAACATCCTTAATTTACATTTTCCAAAATAAAATCCACACTACACCTTCGAAGTCGGCTCCTAAATAAGTCTTCTCCAGATCACATGCCATAACTGACGTCATCCAGCATTATGTACCTTGCGCTGATCAACTAGCATCCTTTAGTACCTTGTATTTCATCTCCTAAGCTTGCATACACTTAATCCATATCATCTATAAGATATACCAAAAACAAAGAGACTCACTCTGTCAGCTTCCACTGTCACTGTCCAGGAACTAGTCCTCACTAAAACATTTGTAACTCATTCAATATGAAACTTTACATGATGCGATCTTGGATATAAGATCACAACATCTTCCTGTTCTCTCATCTGTCTTTGCACATTCTGAATCATCCGTACAGTGTCAGTACACTATCATACTCAGTTTGTACTCTTCACAGAAACATATGTTGACATCAGTGACAAACCACAAATGACAACATTATGAATGTCCATTCAGTAACGTAGTGATTAAACATATTAAATGTATCAATCACCACCCCATGCATTAGCAATATCCAACAGGGGTAGCAAGGATAATTGTAGTTTTTAGAAGTTTCAAGGTTTTGTTGCAGGTTTCATGGTAGCCTAGGATGTCTAAATTTCACAAATTGTTTCAATTTAATGTAAAATTATATTATAATATTAATAAAATATACATTTACCAACCAAACACAAAGAGTAATTCATCATCAAGTATCAATTGCATTTATGTCTAGAATCAAATGAGTCATTAAGTATCATGAATTGATTTGAATTCTAGTTTTGATTCTAGAATCACTCATAATCAAGTATTGATTGCATTCTATTATTGGATCAAAAGAGTATTCATAAACAAGTATTAAACTATTTAGCTTATTGATGTAAATAAATAGAAATAGAAATGTGTGTGTGTGTGTGTGTGTGTGTGTGTGTGTATAACATAATATAATAGAGAAAGTGAATTCGAAAACCCAAATCAAACCATTCCATGAAATCTCCATCCATGCATCATTAAGGAATCTCTATATGTTTCGAGTATGACTCCAAATAAATAAGATAAATTTCTTGACAAAATAGTATCTTACACCATTTTTTGGTGGTCCTATGAATCGAGCTATGGATCATTATTCCATGCACATAGCTGATAAGGCGTAAATAGCCTAGTTATCATGATTAATTCAAATTTAATGAATTATGCATAACATATTTTTCCAGTTTAAAATAGTAGTAGCTTGTAGCACCCTTTCAAGAGATGTCATGTAGGTGCAATTTTTTATTTGAGTTGGAAAAGATAATTGTCTATGTTAAGAATTAACCAAGGGGAGTTATATTATTATCCTACATGGGAACAATCTCTTGAAGGTGGTTATTACTATTTGTGTTAGTAGACATTTGAGTAGTTGCTTGTTAGTAGCTCAAAATACTTTGAAAGTTGTTATGGCTATTAATGTTAGAAGACATTTGGCAACTCACCTATTGTTGGTTATTAGACCAGTGAGTCAATTGATCTTTTTTGTTTATATACAAGTCGAATAAGGGTGGTGATTATTGATAGCATGTAAAAATGTACTTGCATCCTTTTCAACCTTGTCTAAGGTGGTGTAGTGAAGTTGCATCCAGCTATCAATTCACATGAACTCAATACACATTCTAGCCAAATGGTTGTACTAGTTATGAGGTACCTATAGTGTATGATTGACTAAGATTTGTGTAGGTACTAAACACCAGTGTCAAATGGAAAATTGACCTATCCTTTTATCTACACCCTTGTGAAGGGTAAGCTTATTTCCAATAGGAAGGTGTCATGGGAACCATCAGGTCTATGGTTGGGAGGTAAAACACTTGATGATGCTCTCCCTCTCCCAATAATGTTGATGCTTGTAAGAGATTCCAAGATGGAAAGAATAAAATAATAATCTCTCTCTCTCTCTCTCTCTACTATTTCATTTCTTTTATGAAAGAAAAAAATCATTTGAACTTATTATTTGATAATATACTTTTACACGTGAAAAAATAATTTCCTTTGTATTTCTATTTTTAGAAGCAATGAAAAGAAAAGAAAAATTATTTTATCAAATTTGAAATTATCCTAATTTTGTTATTTTAATGGATATTAGTTATCATGTTACAAAAAGGCCAAAACCTATCACCTACTATTTTCATTAAGTTAGCTTATTTGGGTATGCATAGACCCAAACACTTATTGAAGGACCATAATTGAAAAATAAAGTGAATGGTGGAAGATTCATCTCAATATCATGTATGTAGATGTTAACATTTTTGTCACTGAAATTATTTTCTATAAACTTTTAGACTCAAATATGAAGCCTTTAGAACCCTTGTAAAAGCACCAAAAGTGGATGAAATGATCTTTAGATTATTTTGATTTTGTATATTTATTTACGAAGTTTCTAATCATATATTATAATAGTAATGTCTAAGTTAAAAGTGATGGCCCCAAAAAGTTGTGCTACCTAAATTTAATTTCAAAATGGAATATTTTCCTGGGTGCGAAAGTGAATGGTTGGACCTGCCAGCACCCAAAAAAGGGAGTCACACTTTCTATATCATTATAAGGCAGTTATTTGTGTCAAATAAAGAGGGAACACTAGTTACAGATTAGGGCTTCATTAGTACATATTGTGGATTTAAATCATCTAGGTATCTTAGAGAGTTGATTTTCTTTGTAGTGAGTTAAGCCCGTGTGGCTATAACATTATAATTTTTTAGTATGTAATCCATTTTACTAAATAAATTGGAATTATTTTATTTTCCTTTTGTAACATAAAAGGAAAAATACAAAAATAGAAGTGATGGATGAAGGCATAGACTAAGGAACTAGTCCCTATTTCCCTTTATGTTGCATTTGAAGGAACATGATCCATTTAGGCTAAAAAAGGGAATCAACCACCAAGTGGATGCAATGGATTCCTTCTTTTTTATGTAATGTAGGAAAGCATGCGGGAGTGCAAAAATGATGGGGAAATGCAAGATCTAGAGTTAAATGAGGAATGAAATTGTCTTTCAACTTACACATACTGATAGAGATCTTATAAACAAATACAACTATAAAAAATGGGACCCATAAACTATAATTGGCCTACAAATTCAGTTTGAAGTTGGAATGGAGGGACTAAGTCATTTGGGATGACTTTGTCCTAGGACTAACTCATCTGGGATGACACTCTACACACTTTTGACTATTGTCAATTGTAGATTGTAGCCAAGATCTTGCACTTTCCAAATCCAGTCACAAAATTGGTTCCACCTATTCCTGCATAGATAAAAGAGAGAAATTTTTGGGTAGAAAGGGGTTTGCCTCAGTCAAACCCTAGTTGAAGAATCAACCTTGAAATTGAAATGAAATAAACTTGAATTAAAAGCATGTTGGTACAAATAAGAGGCAAGATCTGAAAAATGAAATGTGTATACCTTCACAAATGGATTTGGAAGATTCTTGAAGTAGTCTTGGAGGTTGTTGAATTGTTGAGAAGAAGATCAAGGATGCCTTTCACAAATGCATAGATCTATAAATACTCCTCAAATCTCCAATGTTGTTATGCTTAATGCCACTTACCTTGAGAAAGAATCAATTATCATTAATATAAATGTGGTTGGATGAAGGGTCTTCTTGCATGATTGAGGTCTCCTTGCTACAATGGAGAAGATTGCCTTTAAAAATGCCTTGGAATGCTTGAAATGTCAAAGATCTTGAACTTGCACTCGAGATTATGATCTTCTATGCTTGCTAAAATGAATTCTTTCCCAAATGAGGAGAGGTAGGTTTCTTATATACCCCTCACAAACATTTCAGAGCTCTAAACTTAGAGAAAGCCAACGAGACTTTGAATTTCCCTCTCAACTACTAATCTCTTACCTACTCTCGGTTTAAATTTTGAGGGAAGCTTTGGTGACAGTCATCTAGGATGATTTAATCTTGGGACATAGTCATTTGGGACGACTATGTCCTATCAGAAATCCTTGAAATTAGGACTAGGGGTCCTAATTGCAGAGAGGATGCCACAACAACAAGCAAAATCAGGGTTGGATCAAGCATAATAAACACAGAGGCCTAAGGACACTAAAACAAGACCTAACTAAGCATCCAATTGTAGGTGAGTACAATTTAGGATGGTACACCTTCATGCATTTTTTGTGTTAATATATGTAATTGTGTTACATGTGAGTGTTGGGTGGAGTAGCACTTCATCTTCATGTTAAACCACTCAGGATGCTTTGCTAAGGTAAAAGCCAAAGGAGTTCCTTTGATTGACAGTTTGTGTGAACTTTATGACAAACTGATCCAAACAAAAGAATAATTTTAGTTCTAAGATTGTAAGCTGAAAAACACTTGGAAAATTTCTTGCAACAAACTGAAATAGAGCTCAAAGGTATCCTAGAAATGGTCATGGATAAAACAACTTCATAGCGAATAGTTCCAAGTGTATCGCCTAGAAGGAAAGCATTAGATGGAAAGTTTTGATTTTGCAATAGAATGAAAAGTTGAAAGAATGTGAATGCCTAATAACACATCTCCTACAAGAGGATACAACGCAAAAATCACCAGATGAAATTTCAAAATAACATAGATTCTTTCTTGAGTCAAACCAAATTCACATGGAATTCCAACTATAGTGCACCGACCAAGACCAACGACCATCCTAGGAGCCTCGACTTTTCACTTTCTTGTAAACATTTTTGTAATGATACCATTGTTTTACCAGATTCTATTTTGAAGAAAGAATCTATTACAAAGATTTAGAACAATTAGTTCGACGTAGTTATAAATACACATTTTGCAAACATGAAAAGAGAACCAATTTTTATATACTACTAAGGCATTGTAATGTAAAGATACTATTAATCTAAAGAGAAATAAAATTTTGGTTGGAGATTTTTTTGTCTTTATGTAATGAAATTGTGATGATATTTAGATTTAACCTAGGACTATGAACTATTTTATAAATATGAAAAGAGGACCAATTTTTATATAGCACAAGGCATTGTAATGTAAAGGTATTATTGAATCTAAAGATCAATAAAAAGTTAGTTGGAAATTTTTTTATCTGATGAAATTGTGATGATATTTAGATTTAACCTAGGTCTATGAGCTTTAGTTTTTTAAAACACTTTTTTTGTGAAGTTGAATTCTGTGAGGACATTTTCTTGGCATCTTGATATTCTATTCCAATTGTAAACTTCTTAATTTGGATTTTACTATTGACTTGTTAATATATGCATTAAAAGTCTATCTCAATTACTAATAAAAAGTTCAATCCATCTAAAGTTTAATTTGTTTTGAAAGTTAGAGTTGTTTCTTAAATAGGATCTCTCTCATCTATTTCATGGTGATGAATAGATGTTAGTTGTCTTTCTACTTTCTAGTTATAAGTATACCCGTTTGTAAATACATAAAATTTAAAACATTTGACAAAGGGTGTTGTGTCTTTATTAAAAGATTTGGAGGGAACTAATCAATAGTTCACCCAACTATTATTGAAAATTTGTCCTTGACATTCAGGGTATTAATGAGTCACTTTAGGTTTAATTTTTAAAAGGACAAATTTATTAACAACACCTAAATGCACCTAAATGATTCTTCTAAGAATGAGATATCCAAACCTTCAAAGCTCAATTAAATAAAAATTAGATCATACATACTACATCATAGTGTAGACTTTCTTAAATTGTTTAAATTCTCAATTTACAAAACCTTTATACCGTATAACTACTACATTTATTTTATATTATTATTATTTCACAATTATATAATTATATTCCAACAAAAAATTCATAAAACATTTGAGAAAACATATTAAAAAAATAAATCACAAATATTTAAAAACGAGAGGGAGAAAAAAATAACATAAAGAATTAAAAGATCAACTCTCATTAAAATATTACATAATTTAATCAACAATTAAAAAAAATGACTTATATTTATATACATACTTGTTTAATATTAGATTGTTTTTCTTTTACATGAGATGAAATTCAAATCCCTAACCAAAATCTTGGAGAAAACATGAGACGAAATTCTGCACATTACAGTTCACAACTTTTTTGTCAGAGTGGTAAATCAAAAGGCAGATTTTCTACATGCAGTCCTCATTTATACAAGATAACTTCTGCTACTTCAATCCTTTCTCTTCTTTTTCTCTTCCTCAGATTTTCTGGCTGAATTTTTCGCCTGAAATGCAAACAAACATAATTAACATATTGTTAGAAACACTGAATCCCAAATTGCAAAAGAATGAATAGTTTGTCAGAAGTATGGTGAAAAGAGACTTGACCATTATAATAAGCAAACGGGCAAAAACTGCAGCAAAATCAGTAAAGAGATGCAATGAATGTTTGATGTAGTCATAGTCTCCGCGGTCTGCCCTTTCTATGATCGCCTGGGTGTCAAAGATGATGTACCCAATGAAAAGGAGGAGACCAAAATATAGCTGCATATTTGAAACTTGAGTGTGTTAATTGAAAAAAAAATCGAACAGGTTGCAATTGTAATTGTCTAATAACAATCGTATAATAAATTTCTTGAGTAAAATTATCTTGCAAGACTTGGCAATTTTGTAATAAAAATATAATCCTTTTACTCAAAATACTACTACAGAAAGTAAAATCAGATCAATCGATGCTGATATAAGCAACTACAACTAGATTGATGGATGCAGAGACCCAAACACAATGGCACTATATTTTTTATTTTAATTTCCTCTACCAACATAATTTATTTGAAAATGCTGAATGAAATGAGTTCAAGTGGTTAGTTTTGGGGAAAACATGGGAGTGAGCAGCATATACCCCAATGCATCTCTTGACCAAAAGGAAGCCCTAAGAATTGCGAGTCAAGAAATGTACAAAGTGAGAAACAAATGAACAAAATTAAAAATATGGAACATTCATGAGAGTTAAAGACTGTACATTATGCACAACTGTTATTATTTTATCCTAGTATCAAGCCTTTCCTACGCATAAATCTCCAGTTTGTAATCTTTTTACTTAGATCCCTGTTATAAAGCCTTTACCAGCTATTATTTTTCGAAAATGGTTTAGCCTAAAAACCTAACCTCACGCCTCCTACATCCCAGAAACTCAATAGGTCAGGAAGAGGGCTCAAGCAATACTGTCTTTGTAACAATTGCAATCATAAAATATCCAGTAGAACATGATAAAAATTACCTCAATTTCGAATGCTGTTGTTGATCCACCAAAGAGAAGAGATAAAATGTTCAACCACATTAAAATACTCAGACCTGAGCCCAAAAGTCCTCCCAGAAATATAAATTCCCTGCGCCGGGCGAAGATTGCTGCTGCTGAAAAGCAGGCAAATGTCAAGCTTGTTCCCACCAAGGCTGTTCCAACAATGCTGCAGAATATCCAGGAGAGTGAACATATCATTCTATAAAAAGGCTAATCAAATTTAAAAGGAAATGCTTAGTATAATGAGCTAGATGGCAACAACAATGCAATGATAATGGGTACATTGGATCACATTGCCCATAGCCAAATTGCTACATAATAGTAAGGAGAGATTTTTTAAGAGGGTTTGACCCATTGCAAGATTGCTGCTAAGTTCTAAATCATAATAAGGATAGCAATTTTAGGAGTTTGATAGAGGCTCATATTCTCTACAACAATAACAAAAAGAGGTGTATATGGGTTTGAAAATCACTAAAATAATGGGATACAATGGTCATGAAGAAAGAAATCATAAACAGAAAATGAGAGATTCAACTGAAGCAACAATAAGGCCAAAGTATGAAGGCCTAAGATATGTCACAGATGAAGAAGATAATGTTAAAAGAGTTTTAGGTTACAATACATTAATCCATGAAATATAAGACTCCCATTGTAACAAGAAAGGGGTATAATGCATTACTCTCATTGTAACAGGAAAAGACATGCATCCTCCTTACCCTATGTAAATTGACAAATCATTCATTGTGCAAAACATGTTGAAACAAAGAATTGAAGAATAAATCTATGCCAGTCTCCATGAAAATGGAGACGTTCATATATGAAAAGAGAAAGCACCATTGTCTTGCAAGATGTCTAAGAAGGTGAGGCTGGAGGAAGCAATTTCTATGATCTGTTTTGATCTAAAATGCAAAGATTGCAGGGCATTTCAAAACATTTGAACACACAAGAGAATTCCAATGTTTAATCACCAAAATACACAAATAAAACAAATTACCCTGGATCAATGTTAATCATCGAGCCCACAAGCGGTCCAAGAGTAGCCCCCTCACACAGAGCAGCTGCCATGAGCAGTTTCAACCTCTTGCCCTGTTCAAAAGTCTCAGAATTATAAGCGGCAAGAAAACTTAAATTAGACTTCAAAATTTTTCTATGCAGTGCTGAAATTTCTTGCTCTTGTGCCTTCTGAACCATATGGGTCATGTTTGAATATTACTGCTAATCATATGGGTGACACAGGCTAAGAATTAAACCCAGAGAATAAACAAGAAGAAAGAAAGAAATGGATTGCCTCATTCGATGGACAGGGAGGTATGGATAAAAGCCAGACAATGGAAGCCATTAAGCCAATGGCTGTTAGAAGTCCTCCAATATTCCAGAGTAAGTGCAAATAAACCCCCAGTGCAGAAACCAGCAGAGTGCAGGCCAGAGTGAAATAAACCCTCTTCAGATGATTCTGCACACTAGGACTTATCTTTTGCATGTTTTTTAAGGCGCCGGAGTTCAAGCCAGAATAGTAAGCACTCTGAGATGGGTATCCTTTCCCGAAATTATATGGCCCATTTGAAGCCATTTCTGAAAGATTAGAAGAGAACACTAGGAAAAATATATCGAATAGCTAAAACTATTTATTAGCAAAAGGTTTAACGGACAAGTATTCGTTTTATGACAAGGCAAATACAAGCTGGAAGATTCTCGACTTCCCTACGCCGCGTCCAGAATATGACGGACATGTCCATCAAAATCTAATGATGTGGATATCTTCTAACAGAGATATCCTAAATACATTTCTCTGAAAGATGGTTAAGAATGGTATTTATTTAGCTTGAGTAAGTGATTATAATTTTTATCTTTTTGGGGAGTATATGTTTATGTTATTTATATATAATAAATAGATTAAAAAAATTCCTGTTATTCATTATTTATAGGTTAGATTTTTTTTTGGCTTGGGTTATATATTTTAAAATATATGTTTATACTAACACTTGCGTGTAAGATGCTCAAGAGATAAGTTGATAGGACAATATAGTTAAAATTTAAATTTAAAAATAAAAAATTAGATTTTTCTATAATCTATAAAAATATAATTTTTTATATTAGTTAAAATATTAATAAAATTATATATATATATATATATATATATATATATATATATATATATATATATATATATATATATATATATATATATATATATATATATATATATATCATTTTATAAAAATACTTAGAGGCTATGTACAAAATAGAGATGTTTCAAGCATAAGCATTTGTCAAGATAGGGAATGTTTGATGGGTTACATAGATTGTGAAATCTTCAATAGACATGCATGCAAAATGTGTAGACATCAAACATGGTTGATGAATAATATGATATAATTGATTGTTATTTATGAAATACAATGATTTTTTATTGGATTCTAAAGTCATCGATCAGACTGTGTTTTCTCGGCAGTTTTCAGCGTTTGATTTTCTTCTCGGTGTTCGCGTTCCTCTGCTCTCCGGCGTCTGCACAACACCCTTCATGCCAGGTGTTTTCTATCCTTTACTCTGCATTTATTTAACATGACCCTTCCAACTGGTCTTGGCCCTTTGGCAGAGGTCGTACCCTCGGCCTCGCCTCCCACTAGGGCTCCTATGGAGCCAAACCCTAACCCTACTTTTAAGCCTAATTCTGCTCATTCGGCTCCCAAGCCGAAGTCATTCTCTGAAGCCGTCTCTGTGTTTAGCATTGGCGTTGGGGCTAGGTTTCAAATCAACAATGGAGTAGGTAGATCCAGTAAGGCTTCTGGGGCTGCCTTGCAATCTTTCTCCATCTCTCCTAACTCTGATATGGCCAATGAAATTGTTAAGGAAAAAAATAGGTTAAAAGACTCTACTATATTCTTTGTTGTTGTTGATATTGAAAAATGTCATCCTCGCAAATTTCTGGACGACTGGTTTCATAATTATTGGAATTTAAAGTTAGGTTACCATATTGCTTTCTACAAACAGATTCAAACTGGTCTTTTTGTTCTTTTCTTTAATACCGTGGAAGCTCAACAAGCCGTTCTAAAGAAACAATTCTGGACGGTTGGTACTTCTTCCTTTCGTGCCCTAGCATGACTTCGAAAGCCATACATGAGGAAATCCTTGCTCTTTTGGCTCCTCACTGGATCATTATAAAAAATATCCCTCCCTTCCTTTGGCATTTCCTTCCTCATCTCCTAGAACCGCTAGGGAAACTCATCAGAATGGATGATACTACCAGATTGGTGCCTCACATGAATGCCAGAGCCTTGATGGCGTTACAGCTGGGCATGGAAATCCCTGCTACCTTAGAAATAAATATTGGTGAAGAGTTGTTTTCTTGCCTGATTGAGATGTTGGGTGGGCTCAATGCTTGCTTCTTGTGCAAAAATGAGGGTCATCTTAGGAAGGATTGTCTTATTCTCTCCCAAAAATTTCCCCCTAAAGCCCAACCCTCTGCTCCCTCCATTGGCTCGACCCCCATTCCTCAGGCTCCTCCTCCTCCTTCCCCTGTGACGGAGAGTGTTTCAACTCCTGTTATTTCTCAGACCATTTTTGTGTCCTCCCAACCGGTGTTTTCTTCTCCGGCTAACCCTCCCCTTATGCTTCTGGACAACTTTGATGGATTTCAAATTGTGATTAATAAAATGAGAAGAAGGAAAAATTTCCCTCCTCCCTGTAATTCGAAACCTAGGGCTTCACCCTTGACCGCCCCCCTTGCCATTATGCTTGCCCTTGATTAATCCTCCTCCTGTCGGCCGAAAATCAAGCCTGCTGGTAATAAGATGGATAAAAATTTAACCCTCAATTTCCCCCCTAAAGCCTTCAAAGAAATCGATGATGATTTCACTCTTGAAATTATTCCTGCTTCTTCATCCAAACAACAGACACCCACCCCCATGTCCCTCATCTCCTCGCCACCTTTCGCTACCATCCCACCAACTATAACTGATGACATGGAAGTTTTGATGCATTCTGACTCTGATAATGAGGGACTTGACGACAAATCTAGCTTTCCTCAGTCAAAAAAAAGAGGGCAACTGTTAGGGTCCAAAAATAAAAACATTAATGGGAAAAATAGTAGTTCTCTATCTGCTAATTTGGATAATGATGGATCCATAGATCCGAAGCGTTCCTCCCCCTCATTCGGTTCCTCATGAATTGTGTTTCCTGGAATGTTAGGGGTCTTGAATCCCTAGATAGGAAGTATGTTATCAAGCGTTTTTTAAATTCTATTAATCATATGGACTGTCTTATGCTGCAAGAGCTAAAAGCCACTGATTTTGTGCTTGAGAGCAATTTGAACTTTATCTGGAAGGACACGATTAAGGTGCATTCCAATCATAGTAGAGGCAAAGGAGGTGTTGGCCTTCTTATTAATCCTAAATGGGCTTCCTACATTACGGATAAAGGTATTTCTCCCTACAATAGAGTTGCTTGGGTTACCCTGACTAGCAACTCGCATCCCTTTGGTATCTACTCCATCTACGCCTCCAATGATTACAAAGAACGGGCAGACTTATGGGACTAGCTTTCTTCTCTTCCCGATATCCCCTAGATCTTAGGGGGTGATTTTAACATGATTGAAGATCGGGATGAAAAATCTGGGGGTCTCCCCTTCGTTTGGAAGGATCAAGAAAAGCTTCATTGGAACAATATGAAATGCTCCAAACTCTTTTTTGACCCCCTTACTAGTAACTATAATGATTATAAGGGCCTATGGCACACCTGGTGTAACTTTCAACAAGGCTCCTCCATAATTTATGCCAGATTAGATAGATTTTATGCTAATAATTTTTTTTTCTCCTTCCTCCCCGATGACCTTGGGAATATGGTCATTGTTATGCCCACTTCTCTCTCGAACCATCACCCCATTTCGGTTCGTATTAGGCTCAATGATTCCCCTACCATTCAAAAGGTTGTCAACCCAAGATTCATCCTTAACAACTCCCTCCTGCTTGATGAAGATGTTCTTGCTGCCATTCAACTTATTAAAATTATTAACCATAATAGTCTCCCCTCTCTGTCTCCTATTGATCCGTGGAATCAAAATATCTTAGCCTAGCATAGTTTACTTAAAACCATTGGCCAAACGAAAGCTAAGGACCTCAGGTACTCTGAAAAAATTCTCTCTGCTAAGCTTCACCTTGCTAAAACTAACGTTCAAACCGATCCCCAAAACTTCACTCTTTGTTCTCAAGTCGCTCAGGCTAGGAACAATCTCAGACAGAATCAACAAGTTAAAATCAAAGGAGCCAAAATCAGATCTCGGGCTCATTGGATCCAAAATGGTGACAAGGGATCTAAGTTCTTTTTCAACCTCCTTAAACATAAACAAGCTAATGAGACTATAAATAGAATTTTAGTTGACAATAGAGAAATCATTGAGAATGATGGCATAAAAGATGCTTTTGTTAACTTTTATAGCAAGCTTTTTACTTCTGAGGACTCTGTGGAAGCTAAGTCTCTCAGGCATGATTATAAAAATCTTATCCCCAATATAATCTCCAGGCAGGATGGTGATCTGCTTAATAAGGATATCTCGATAGAAGAAATTGAAAAGACTATTAAATCTCTTAAGAATGACAAGGCCCCTGGCCTTGATGGTATGCCGAGTGAATTTTATAAATCTAATTTGGATTGGATCTGCAAGGATTTGTATGATATCTATTATGATGCCTATGATAAAGGTACTCTGGGATGCCTTATTAATAGAGGTATTATTAAACTCATCCCCAAGGATGGAGACAAAGCCCTCCTGAAGAACTGGAGGCCTATTACCCTTCTTAATGTTTCCTAGAAGATCCTTGCCAAGATCTTGGCCTTAAGACTTGAATAGATTCTTCCCAAATTTGTGAACTCCACCCAAACTGGTTTCATCAAAGGCATGTATATTCTTGAAAATCTGATTACTAGCTGGGAAGCCATGAATTGGTCCAAACACTCCAATCAGAATTCTGCTACGCTGCTTCTTGACTTTGAGAAGGCTTATGACCCTATTGAATGTGACTTTATCATTATTATGTTAGAAGCTTTTGGATTCCCCCCCCCTGTTCTGTAAATTTTTCAAAATCCTTCTTAGAGATGCCTCTGCTCAGGTGGAAGTTAACAGATCCCTCTCTAAACCTTTTTCTCTTGGAAGGTCCTTTAGGCAAGGCTGCCCTCTGGCCCCTGCCTTGTTTGTCATTGCCTCAGATGCCTTATCTTACATCCTTAAGGATAACTCCCTCCCCCCTGCCATTAAGGGCATCACCCTCCCTAACAATGATGAGCTCACAACTGCCAATTTGCTGATGATACCTCGTTATTTTTTGAAGCCAATGAGTCCAAATTTGATGCCCTTCAAACCAAGCTCAACGCCTTCTGCACCATCTCTAGTTCCTGTATCTCTCAAGCCAAATCTATTTGCCTCAGCTGGTCTGATCAACCCCCTCCCTGGTTTAACAAGGCTAGTTTCCTCTGGGGTGGGCCTCATAAAATTGTGCATTACCTGGGTATCCCCTTTTCCATAGACCCCTCCCTAAAGGAAATGTGGCTTTGGATTAAGGGTAAGATTTTGAGCAAGCTTAATAAGTGGCATCATAGATCCCTCTCCCTTGCAGGAAGAGTTCAGGTTTGTCAAAAAATTCTCTCCTCTTACAATGTTTACTATTCCTCTGCTTGGATGTTTAACAATTATCAAATTCTTGAGATTCAGAAAGCCATCATAAATTTGTTAGGAATAAGGTGTCTCAACCTTGGATAATTCATATTCTTATTATTTGTTTTGTAAATGTATTTTTTGCAAATAATGTAATTAAGTGTGAGTGTACATGTCTAGTTGGCATGTTGATGTGTCACTCCACTTGATGTGTCAGCATCTTGTGCGTAAGGAGATCATGACTGAAACGGTCATGATGGATTCCTATGACGCGTAAGAACTATTTAAGGAATGTGCTATGACAGGTGTAAGAGCATCTTATGACTAGGGCCTATTTGGGCGCCCAAGAAGAAGTGGTTGGTGTGTGTAAGAGAATATGACAAAAATAGGTTGGTATGACAGATTCTCTTACACTTCTCTTGTGATCGTTATTTTTGGCGGATTCTATGACAAGCTCTCGTAGTCTATTCTAGGGATGGACGCCTATTCTTGGGATTTCATGTAACAACTGTGTACATGTGGCTTTGTGCATGGGTCTTGGTGGTTGTGCCTATTTTTGGGTCTAGAGGAGTCTATATATATGATGCTGCTCCTATGGGAGAGATATAACAGAAATTTAAGTCTTGTTGGCTTTGTCTCTCATTTCCTGAAAGAACTTGCATTGCAAGTGTATTGTAATCTTTGTGTTGAAGATAATACATTGTGCAGGTTTTGGAGTGCTGGGGTTTTTTACCGAAAGGTTTTCCCCAGGGTATATCATTGTGTCATTCTCTATTTTTCTGTATGCATGGTATGTGGTTGCAATATCTTTGTTAAAGTAGTTAACGAATCTGAAATTGTAAGGATTTATAAGAATTTGCACAATACTCTCCTATAGAGATTAGTGTAGGAAGCTGTTTCCGCACCTGAGTTTCCTTACAAAATTTTCTTTGGTCTAATGGCAAAGGTAATAAAAAGCACCATGCTGTCAAGTGGGATTGGTGCCACACTGACAAGCTCCTTGGTGGATTGGGCCTAAAAGATCTTAAAATTCAGGGGACTACCTTAGCCACCAAACAAATCTTTCACTCTCTGGAAGGTGATGAGCCATGGAAGGTCCTTATTAGAAGTAATATTGAAAGAGGTATCCCTAGGAAGGCTAAAACTTGGAAATACATCCCCTTTTGTGACATCATAGAGGGTGACTTTCCTGTTTGTGTTCAAGGGTCCTCGGTCTTTAAAACCATCTAGAAATCCTGGGAATATGTTAAGAAGTTCATCCCTAATAGAACCTTCTTTATGGTGAAAGATCCATTTGATGGAATTTGCAGCTTGCTGGAAAACCTCTTGCCCTCTCTCAAGGTTTCTTTGCCAAGTATTGGAATAGTTTGGGGATCTCGCAATTCATCTATCTCTTTGAGGATGATAAACTCATTAGCTGGGAAGATATTAGCTCCAAGTTCAATATCCCTCCTTCACAAAAGAAAACTTACAACATGATCGTTAAAGCTAGCAAAGATCTGCCTAAGATTTGTCATGTGGATTCTCACAGATTTCTCAAAATTAAGTGTTTGAACGGTACTATTGTGGAAAAGATTAAAGCTAAAACCATCTACAAAATCATTGCTCCCAATAATGATAGTACTGGGCATATAAACAGGCTCTGGTATTCTAATTTTGATGATACTATGTGGAAAAAGCATCTTGACAGATTTTGGAAGGCTCCTATTGAGCCTAAAATTAAATGTTTCAAATGGCTTCTACTGCTTGACAGGTTGCCTGTCAGGAATGATATTAATAATGATGTTGTTTGCAAATTTTGTGGTCTTATGGAAACTAGCAGGCATATTTTCTTTGATTGCTCTTTTACCAAAAATATTTGGCGTATGTTTGGTATCAATTATCCTTTTTTTGTTAATATCTTTGAAATGGTTACTGGTTATATTGTTGGTATTAAAAATGATATGAATATATTCTGGAACATGTTATCCTCTAACATTCTTTGGCAGATTTGGAAGTGTAGGAATGAAGAAAGGTATCAAGACTCCCCCAAGTCCCTCACCGAGTTTTCTCGAAAACTCACATTTTTTAAAATCTCCTCACAGGTGAACATGAACATGACTCTGGATAGAAAGAAAATTAGGAGATTTCTTCAAGCTGGTCACTCCACCATGTTCGTGTTTGAGCTTAAAGACGGATATGACTAGAGAAGCCACATGGACAACTTTGCCAACTTTGAAGAAACGCTAAAGAAGCTCACCAAGGAAGTCAACCATAACAAGAATGTCACCGATCAACAAATCTCCATGCTGTCTCAAATTCAGGATAGGAAAAATATTGTTTGGATGGAAGGCCCCGAGGGTTGGACCGCCTGGATTGAGGATCACAATAATATTCTATCTTAGTCTGTTCCTTCATGTTTTTTAACTATTTCTCTTACTCTTTGTGAACTCGCGTGGTTGAGGTTGGGCCTCTCCCGATATACTTTTGATGTATTTTGTTTATTTTGATCTCCTTATAGTTTTAAAAAATAAAAATACAATGATTTAGTGGTAGAACATTTATAATTCATTAGAAAGGATTTTACAAAACCTCAACTCAAATTAGAAACATTCAACCAAATGCAATGTGTATAAACTTGAATACCTGTCTCTATTTATGGTCCAACAAAGAAATGCAAGTCATCTAAAACAACTACTATTCATCCAATATTTCAGTAATCAAAATGAATGGTCTTCAAAATTGTGGTATGCATGTTTAATCAAAAAATTATCTGTTTGATCCACTTCTAAAAGTGATATTGAATATTCAAACTCTTGTTTTTCCTAGTGCATTTCAATAAAAACTTATATTTGCGAAAATAAGAAGATTTGTTTTTAAAAAACCAATAAGATAAAATGATACAAAATAAGAAGAAATAATAAAATATAGAATTTTTAGGCTAATGAGTCTTCTCAATAGTCAGGTCTAGTTAGCCATTGAGAATTTCATAAATGTAACTTCTATAAATATTTTGATGAATTTAATATTTTTCTCATAACAATTTAATCACAAATAACTTCAAAATTTAAATGTTGATTTATCTTGTAATAATATAATATATAAAATCAAAATCCTAAACATTAATTATAAATTTTGCTTGGTTTTAATCCTAACCATAATATACATTCAAACCATAATTATCTAATACAAACAAATTAAATTAAATTAATATTATTTTTATATAAATCTAGAATGATTATTAATAATTTTAAAATAAATTAAAAACTAAAATCTAGATATATGAACAACATCTAGACATATCAACAACATTTCTTATTTTCAAATTAAATTATTAGAATCAATGAAAAACTAAAATTTAGATATAAATGATTCCTTTTATATTTTTTCATGAACATTATACAAATTAATAATAATATTAATAAAAAAGTTATATTACACTATTTAAACCTCATTTTTAAACTATCTCAAAATATTTATAAAAATTATTATTACTAAAATATGAATTGAATCTTTCCAAATATACACAAAACCTTCCACTAGAGAGTGCGAAAATGAGAAAGAAAAAAAGAAACCCTCAGGATTATCAAGTGGGAAAGTGTATAGAGGCTGATCCTGCTAGCAAATCATAAGACACCCCTTGTCCTCTTGAGGCCGGTAAGACCCTAACTTTCTGCTTTTCAAAATTCTACATGGCAATTTTAAATCACCCCTAATTTTTACAGTAGCTTGGAAAATCCCCTATTTATACCTAAGGTTTCAAGGTCACATTATCAAATATGATATCCCATCAACATAATTTTTACCAAAATATTTAAAAAGCCTCAAAAAAACTAGTACTTGTATTTTTAATAAATGGAAGTTTCAGAAACCAGCTAATAGCTTGGTTGGTTTAGAATATTGATTAACTAAATATGTAATTACCCTTAAATTTAACTCAAACATAAATGATGTAGTGCTACGGAAGAACAGACTCCAAGCAATCGAACATGGCGGCATATTAGTTCAGGGCTTCATTCAGCATCTCATCACGCTGCCTAATGTTGTGATTCAATTCCTGCTCGACAATAGCCATTAATTTGGGCGAAAGCCATCTCATTATTTGCAGAAATCGATCAAAACTCGATCCCCTAGATCCTCCCATGTTTCTGTCCACATTCATGGGAATGGAGCTTTCGGTCTGTTGGGGAGGAGGGCTACGGTACCGTGTGAACGTGGATCGTAGCAGATCTTCATTGCGGGTGACTCCTATGGGGCATTTTCCATTCATCTAAGGTGACCACCAGTTCATATAAGAAGGGCTAGGGCTAGGGCTAGGGCCATGGCTTGGGCTTGAACTGAGTGTTAACATTTTTAGGCCATTTTCTTCTGCTAATAGTTGATTTAAATATCACACATTAACAATGATTCTTAGGCTAAAAGTATTAAATAGCCAAAATTGACTAAGGTGACCACCAGGTCATATAAGACGGGGTAAGGCTAGGGCTAGGGCTTGGGCTTGAACTATGTGTTAACATTTTTTGGTCATCTTCTTCTGCCAATGGTTGATTTAAACATCACAAATTAACAATGATTCTTAGGTTAAAAGTATTAAATAGTCAAAATTGACTAATTTTATCCATACTTAATTTGATCCTTAGTGTGTGATGTTTAAGGGATTGAAGCTATAAAACAACGCTAATGGCGATGACATCCCCTATTTTGTCACTCAACATGTCGTCTATGAGGCTTTCAAGCCTGGTCAAAATCTATATGAACTGGAAAGGAATGTACAATCCCTCTGCTTCATCTGTTAATCTCGCGGTTGTTTTCTAAAATGCCTGCCTTTTATCATGAATCCTTGTGATATTTAGATGCCAAGGGCCTCTTGTCGATGATGGTGCGCACAACTATTGGAGCTCAGAAACAACGAATTGTCTTGTCAAAGAAATATATCAATAGACACCTCTGCGTGAATACGAAACAGTCACATTTGTCTCATCCTCCATTTTTATGTGAATGTAACTATCACAACATTATTTTTATCTTCTATTTTTTGTATGCCTCTTTGTATCTGAGTGTAACTGCCAATTTTTTTTTGTATAAATTTAAACAGCAAAGATAATTCAAACTAACAGTTGCTCATCTTTTTTTTCAAAAAACCTAAATGTTTATATTGAAATTTGCTTCCATTGTAAGAAGCCTCTTGGCTTAATTAAACTAAGAATACAATATTATTATATTCTATGTTTTCAATTTGATGTATTAACTAACACTGAGGTAAAGAAGCAAATAATTGTGTTTTCTTTGAATTATGGCACAATTCATGTATTATATTTATGATTTGGTGTAGTGTTTTAAAAGTTGACGTAGTGGTTTAAATGAGAGTCACCAGTAGTGTGTTTTATTTATGCGTTGTGAAGATTGATGAATGCATTGTTTTTCAAAATGTATGTCAATTTCAGGATATTGTTGTTATAATTTATTGTATGATATTACATCCTCTATTTTTTGCTCATAAACAACTTATAATTATCTTGTGTCTAATCTTTTCTTGCTTAGGAATATTTTGTTACTTAGGGTTTAAACTTAAATTTTTATTTTACAATTTTATGTTTTGATTTTTCATGAAATAATATCTATGGTTTGGAGGAATTTGAAAAATAGCAATAAAATGTTTTGGGTTGAATTAGAATGGTAATTTTTAATTAAATGTCTTTTAGAAGGAATCATGGTGTGAAATCAGTCCTAAGGTTCTAACCTAGGTCACTCTAAAATACATTAGCTTTGCATTTTATATTACTAATACAAAACCATTGTGGTAGGGAAAAGCCTTTTTACATATGAAAATGATGTCTTTTACTTTAGTATGTGTAATTTTTTTAACTACATGTCTTGATCCCTAGATTTGAATGACAAGGGTGGCGGAACAAACAAGTTCAATAATAGGAGCTTACAATAAAATGTCCAAATCATCTTAAATACCTTTCAGTAACAATTAGTATTTATATTGTTGGGTTTTAGCAACCTTATCAATGTTTATAATACAAAAATTTTCACATTTATGAGAGATATTACATGTTAGTAATTTGTTATCTAGGGTTTGTTGAACACACCTCTAGATGCTAAGAGGAGGGGGGGAATCAACATGCACAAAAATTGAACCTTTAACTTCCACAAATGCTTATTAATTATTTTATCCAACTAACTTCCAATGAAAGATATTGCACTGACAATATAGACACATGAACACTAGATTTGTACATGGAAAATGGAAGGAAGGAAAAAACATAGTGAGAATCAAACTCACACTATAATAATAATTGATTGCAAGAGTTTATACCAAAGGCAAAGAATCAAACTACCACTAAAAGGATCTTACAGGATAAGCCACCAACCTTAAAACAAGATACAATGAGATTTTCAAACTAAGACACAAAACTTAGATCGAGATACAATAATTACAAGGAATGAACTGACTAGAAGTGCATTCTTTGAAATGTTCATTACAGTTCATTGTTTATATATCTATAAATGATTTCATCTTAGCTTGCTTGTCTATTCACTCATTCATACTTCACAATGCCTCATATTTTTTTCCATCACCCACACTTCATCTCTAAAGGATAACCTCCTTTATATAAGGACATCGCTACACAAAAAATCATCTATTAGGTTGGTCTAATAAGGTGTAGTGTGTAACACATAGACAATCGATACTATCTACAATATCCAAAGTAGGTGAAGGGAAAATAAAACATGTGAAGCATCGTGCCATGTTGGTACACCTTTTCCTAGATCCAAAATCTTTTCCATGATCACTGCACACCACTACAGGGACCAAAACATCTTCAGTCGGCCATAAAGGATGAAGCAGTAAATACATGTTGGCCAAAAAATACAAAATGTGGTGTGGACCTCCAAGAATATTATGGAAGCACAACATATGATCACCTAACACTTAATGTACATCTATATAGATGAGCCACAACATTAAATCATCTAATGGAAGAGGATTTTAAAGCACTGTTGCAAACAATCTCATTGTCTCTATCAAGCCAGAACACATCTCTCGCTGTGAGCTAGATCAGATCATGAGATCTGAGAAGTGGAAACCTTTGATATTAACCAACACTTTTCATCAATTGTAGGCTGGATGAACTCAACACACCAAGAAAAGAACCAAAAGGTATAATTCTATGAAATAATCAATCATAACAATTCTCTAATGTAGACACTATAAGCCTTCAACAAATCATATTACTCAATGTAGGTCTCAATATGCCAAGAAAAGATCCATATCAACCTCTTAACTATATTTCTCCAAATCATATCTAGACAATAAGAACACAAATAAAATAATCATAATTCACTGATTTGGTCAAAGACCAATACATACTATAATATCACAATCAAAATGACATAATTATACTTGTGAAGCAAACCAACATTAGATATCTGATCCAGAATACTCCATAAATGTCAAGAGTTCATCTCCACAAAAATAAACACTTAAGAAGATCAATGTGGAGAAATGTAAAGCATTCTCTAGACCAATCATTACTCTTCTTGATAGCCAACCTTTCTATTAGCAAACAACAAAATAAAACTCTAAGCACTAAACTTCTATGGACCTAAAATTAGGATAGTGCAACATTCACAAACCATACATGACAACACCAAAACCATAAGTCAACAACTTCCTATTCATATCAATGCAGAGCATTCTCCCATAAGGACTTCAAATACTCTTTCCTACACATATCAACCTCCCATAGTTGTCGCCATATAAAAATACAATATAATGACTTCTAATCATCACTAAACATCATAACATCATCTAATCATCCAATACCATAGCATAGGATAGGATGTGATATTATTTATTATGCTCCAATAATTTTCTTTTGTGATTTTCATGATTTGATACTAGAGGTCTTTGTGGTTTTGGTTTTACCTTCTCTTTGTTTTTAGTTGGAGCATTAAGATAGGTTATCTAGGAGCATAGAGGGGAAGTGGATTACAATGGAGACTGGGGCTCACAAGTGGTTGATCAAGGCTACTCATTGTAAGTAGCTTAATAAGTGATAACTTAATAAATTAATGGGGTTAACACATTAATAAGATAATAAGTGTTCCTCATTCGTACCTTGAGTGCTAGTATAGGCTAGGATGGGAGTGGGAGAAGATGCTTGCCTGTCCAGGGGATGTTGAGGTCTGACACGATTAGTTTCCTTGTCTTTGTGAAAGGATAATTGTTTTACATGGATCTTTCTTAAGGGTCAGAGGTCTAGAGTGACCAGTCCAGGGTAACTCAAGTAGATGACGATGCTATGACACTTCCCTATATGAGTCCTAGGTTTCCTAAAAGTATTTTTTTACATATGGTAGTGTGTCTCGATCATACCTATCTATTAACTGTGTAGCATTTGCACCCAATGTACCTTTGTATTATCCTTTCTTATTTGATTTTATGTTTGATTGGGGCTTGGTGTTTATCTCCTTAGCATAGTGGGTTGGGCCTCTAGGTTCCACGTGGTCGGGTAGTAGTGATTATTATTACCATTGAGATCCAATGTTAGTGTTCTTGTGCTTGGATGATCCTAGATGTTGTTGCTACCATGTTCATTATTTGGAGACTTCCTTACTGTCATCATGAGATGTCTATCATGTATTCTATTGTATATTGATTTGAGACATCCAATAAAGAGATGTTATGTATTGTATTTATGTCTTGATTCATTATTTTGATCCATGTGACATGTGTAGTGGAAGATGTAATATATGTATTCCATGATGTATCAATTGTGCTTTATTGGTTGTACCTTTTCTTACATAGATATGATGAATGTATCTAGTTCCTTTGATGCAATGTGTATGTTAGTTTACTTTATGATTCATGTTCATTTCATTATGGTTAATTAAAGAGCTATATAATACTTCAATTTGGGTTTTTAAATGAATGTAGGATATATCATGTGATTGTGTTATGTTTGCATTTTGTAGTTTAATTAATATTGGTAAAAGTAACTACTTCTTGGAACCCTTGTGATTGTTAACTAGAATTATGTGCATTAATATAAAGTCTTATCATATGTTAATGATGTTATCTTAACTTATGTTTGTTGGAAGTCTTATTTGGGAAAGTGAGATACTGAGGGGGGGGGGGGGGGGGACCAATTAAACACATGTTTTATAAATATAAACTTCAATTCTGAAATGAATCTAACATGCTAATCACATCCATGAAAATAAAACTCATAACACAAAGATTTGGTAACCCAGAAACCCTTGAAAGGTAAAACTTGGGTGGGGATGATACCCACAAATCTTCACTACTACAACAATAAAGTCTGTTAGGGCTACAAAGTTTTGATCACTTCTGGTTATCTACTCTATGAGGGGTCTACCCTGCTAAGAGCTTACAAACTTATACAATCTACCTTGATTAAAGGATTTAAAAATTACAACTAAGTAAGCACTATGTTAAGAGATTTACAAAGGCCTGTTAGGACCACTCTGTTAAGATATTTACTTTGATTTACTTGATAGAATGTATCACTACCCGATCCTTCAATTTTCACTTCAAATGTTGATAATAGATCTACTCTTTCCAATACTTATCTGATCTCAAAATTAAATATTGCTCTGTTCTATCCTTCACTTCTCTGCTCGGTCACTTTTCCTGATCTCTGCATTTGACAATCAAAAAACTGCTTCCATCCGCATACATGAGATCTCCCGACTCTCCCATTATTAGGGTTTTTATGTCACCTTAAATAAATAACTGATCAAGATCAACGATCTAGATTCATTACTTATACCACTTAACCATTCCCTTTTTCTGATTGGTTACATTTCTTGCATAGGGATTAATGATTGAAATCACAACGCATAATCAACTCCTTAATTCTCTCAACAATCATTAAATCACGCATAAAAGTTGGCCAAAATGGTTCACCTAGGTGTTTGTACCAGTACAAACACATATATCAAAACTGGTTTACTCAGCATATGAAGTCTCAGATGGTTGGTCAAAATTGTTCACCATATACTGGCGCTTGACACTGACTCTTCTATACAAATCAACATATATACTACTCTATAACTAATGAAGTACTCAGAAACCTCTGACTTTCTCAGCAGTAACTATTGATCGGTACATATACAAAATACAAGTCTATACATAACTCGACCTTAATAGGATGGCTCGGTCGCAGTGATGACCGACCAATATTGCCTTGATAATGACTAAGTGTTGGACACTAATAGACAACATGACTTGGAGATCAACAATATCACCCTTTGATATTAGTGGCAAAAACACTTTGTCATGACTTTACATTACATAACCAAAATAATACTTAATACTTGAGTACTCCCCTTAAGACTGTGACTCAGTCTTGATTACATTTACATGATATATACATGACTCTGGCATACAATGAGTATATATTACATTTCAAAACAATATGTCATACATTTATCTTCATCTTCTATTTCCCGCTTGTTCTTTGTATATACATGACACTATTTCCCCCTTGTTTTTGTCACTTTGAGCTGCTAGGGTGTTGGGGTTAGATAATACTTATCCAAAAATGGTGTGGATTTGAAGAATCATTGCTAAAGCATTGTCCCATCTAGATCTTATAGACTCCAAAACCCATATATTGATTTCTAGCTGAGTAGCTAGATCAACCAAACTCTCGACAATAGAGAGACGAGGATATCTTTGTACTAACTCCTTTGTCGATGCTAATTCTCTCTACATAACCTCCAAATGAGGTGTCAACATTATTTGTATAGAGATTAACTTGGATCTTATCTTTCCATCATTAGCCATCATCTCAGCTAATCTCCCTTGTGCATGAAGCAACTTGGTGAAATGAATAGAGCTGGAACTTGCATCCATGCTCAGTGAATGTCCCGTTGACTTTAAGTCCAATTGCAGCTTCTCAATAAGATCTTGATTATCCTCAGTGAATGTATCTACATTGCATAGTTGTGTGTACAAAGAATAAACATTTTATACAACCTCTTCTAAGTTACTCACTAGGTCAGAAATTTCTACCCGTTTCACTGCAATCTCTGTTGAGACCTTCTCAAGTACCTTGGTCTCAAACTTTCTTTCAGACCACTGCATTAACTTCTCATTTTCTTCACTCTCATCACTCTTCACCTTTTTGACAATATGTACTAATTTCTCAAGTATAGGTTTTACATCATCTAACTCAAAAGCCTCTACAAATATGTCCTTAATTTCATGTAGTACATGCTTTTGTTGGTGTTCTCTTTTGAGTTCTTCTTGCTTGCTCTTCTTATTCAATAGATCTTCCAATATTTGCATCTGTTCATATGTTAAGTTATCAGTGTCCCACTTTGAAATCACTATAAGTTTATCTAATGTTACTTGTGTGCTAGGAGACTTTTCCTTTTTCTTATGTACCTTCTTCTTCTTTGGCTCTAGTGTGCTGCTACTCGGTAGTTGTACTAAGGCTTGAATAGCCTCTTGCTCTTTAGGCTCCTGACTCTCCTCAGTTATTTTATGCTCAGTCTCCTTTTCTTCAACATGAGTCCCTAAAAATTTTGTTGCAGACTTATCTTCTTGTTATTTTATGCTCTCCTCTCCTTTTGTATTACTTTCAATATTTGCCTCAGCAGGTGCATTCTCTATTGTTGTTGTCAGCTTACCCTGTTCCTCAACACTTGTTCCTTGTGTGAATTTCTCTTCAACTGTGAACTATGTTTGAGCTTGTAGGTACTGAGTCCACAGTTGGTGCACCATCAATCCTTGGATAATCATGCACTTTTATTAGAACTGGATTGGTGCTTGGTAGAAATGTATCTGAAGCTACCTCGGTAAGAATTTTAATTTTAATTTCTTCCTCGATCAAGGCATTGATATTCATTAGTGTGTCTTCAGGTACATCCTCAATGGTGATAACATCCTATTTTTCACTATCTTCTACCTTTTGCCTCATCTCTTCCTCAAGGTTCTGTGGCTCATCTATATCCTCAGTATTGTCCAGTTTAACTTTTCTGGATGTGCCTTCATCTTTATGTGCACTCTTATCAACTATCAATCCAAAGATTATCTTCCATATCCATGTGCTCTATGTAACAACTTCCTCAACATTCTTTTTCAATATAGAGTAAGCCCTTATAGGAACAAACTTGTTTCTATGTTGGTCCATAAATTTTTCTATCTTCTTTGGTGTCAACTCAGGCATAATCTGTACTAGAGTGCCTTCTCTTATTTCTCTCTCTGTCATGATAGCCTACTGCCATCTCTCATCAATTTTTATAAACAACTCATCATGGATCAGATTCCCTATCTCCAAAGGTGTCATCTTAAATGTACACAATATTTATATCATAGCATCTTCAATCTTTTCCTTATCAGTTTTACTTAATTTTTTTAATAAACTTAAATCCTTCTAAACCTGTTGTGCTCTTGATGTTGCGACAGATTTCATCCACATTGGTTGGATGCCTATTTGTTTCCACCTTGAATTTGTTGTTGTAATCTGTATCAGTCATTTCATCATCATCATCATCATCATCATCATCATCCTTTTGGATTACTAATTTTCTTCTTGGCTTCTTCTTGGGGTTGCTCGACACAACTTTTGTTTGAACTTGTTTCCTTTTCCCTGAGCTTTCCCCTTCAATTATCTTTTTTGGTGTTCTTTTTTGGGGCTCGATAGTTGTAGGAGTTGAAGCTACCCTAGTTCTAGGTCTTGTTGCTTCAAGGGGAGTAGGCTTCTATTTTTTGTTTTTTTTCCTTACTAGGCTCGGCAACCATTATCTCTTTTCCCTTCTTTTGTGTATCTACTTCCTCCTCTTCACTTTCTTCAGAATCACTAGATTTGTCCTCACCCAGACCTTGTGTGATTTCCAGAGGTGCATTCTCCTCTTCTCCTTGGCCTAACATTTTCTCAAGGTTTGTAACTAGCTTCTTTCTCTTCCTTTCTAGGTTTGTAGACTTTAGGTCCATTGTAATCTTAGACTTAGCTTCCTCATAGTTTCCAAAAGGCTTATCTTTACTATCAATCTCTTATGCAAGTAGATCAGTTATGGATGCTGATGTTTCATCAATGTTTACTTCATAGGGAAATGGTCTCAACCATGCTACCCTAGGCATAACAACTTGTACATAGGTGTTATCGGTATCCACAAGAAAACATACATCATCATAGAATTTCTATACTAGGGATACTGGAATTTTTCTTCTCTTTCTCATTTTTTTCTTAAATTCAACAAAATAATTCTCTATCACATTGTCAAAGTTATATCCTAATTGTTGAATGAACTCACTAATCTGTTTGTGTCATAGGTCGGTCCTAACTCCATACTACATCTCCTATTGTAGGAAAAGTATTTTGCACATAGAAAAATATACAAACTATCAAGGATCCGAACTTACACATTGAGTTATTTTCTTTTTTGATTGATGTTAGGTTCTCAGTAAGTTGTGTTAGCTGCAGCTTGACAAGATCATATGTATGATCTTTCTTCACAATCTTCCATGCTTGGTCCACTAAAATACAAGGGACACTATCCATTCGGCTTGAATGGTAGAATTTGTGAGCAATTGCCCTCACTACAAAATCAATCTCAGGATCTATGATCGTAGAGATAATCATTCCACATTTATTCCATACTGCCATGGTGTTCACCTAGATCTTTTTGGCTTCTCATTGTCATCTTCCCGGTAAGAGTAGGGTAACTGGTGACTCAGTGAATTATTTCCTTAGTGATCTTCACCGGCCCATTTTATAGCCATAATTGCATGTTGCGAACTCAACTCAAGAAAATCTTAATCCATTCTATCTTGAAATTGCGAGGGAAGTCTAGGGAACACACTAACCCTTTCTCGACAATGTGTTGATTCTCAGCCTTCAACACTTTGTTTATACATAATCTATTGTAAGCCTCCCTCAGGTTGTAGTCTTCGATCTCACTGATCTTACACTTGTAGCATGCATGCACATCGTGTATCACCAAAAATTTGGATAGAATCGATGACAAGGCTCCTAAGAGATCTTCCTTCACCGCACTATCAGGTACAACATGAAAAATTGGTAGTTTTCATGCATCACTCCTTACTAACTAAACATTCGGTACCTCCTTTCCTTGCTTCCTTACTGTAGTAGATGAGCTTGATGCCATTTTCAATTTAGGGTTCGTAAAATAAATTTTGAGTAGCTTGGTAATACCTAGTTTTAATAGTACTTCACAATGTTTGCCGATATCACACTGTAGGAATCTTCACAAAATGACTTCGCACAAATTGCTATTCTTAATCACCTTTGAATCGCTCTACACATTCTTAAATCACTGGGTGAAATGAGAATGAACAGTAAATTTTCATTATATAGATTCAAATGGTCACATTAGGTCTTCATTAAATGCCCTGTACACTAGTAGGTGAAATACAACTGTCTTAGCCTTTGCATGATAGCTCGGTTAACACATACCCATACTCAGTCACAACCATGAATAAGTCAATACTGACATTTCCACTTCAGCTTGGTTGATATAACATCTCAGTCATTATAGGAGCTTGACACATACTAAGTTTCTCGGTCACTATAGACATAAATATTGATGCTTGGCATCAATTATGCATAATAACTCTTTTCTCAAATCTATCCTAGAATGCATCTTTAATCATGCAGATATGGACTCTAATACATCTAATATTAGCAACTGGTATAAAATATAACATTTGAAAATTCAGTTCCTCACATACCTTCTTTGAGTAGTTAGAAGTAGTGTGATCACCTGATCCATTGGATTGGGTGATCTTAGGTTCACTAGCTCCACTACTGCTTGCTTCCTCTTTCTTTCTCCATGTCTGATTCATCTGGTTCTTTATCTATTCAATAATCTCTTCACCTTTTCTTTGTTCATTACTTGGTGCTTGTGCTTTGCAGTCTCTTTTTATGTGACCAATCTTGTGACACTTATAACAGACCAAACTTCTATTCATCCAACTCTTGGATTTACCTCTAAAATGTGTCCTTATGCAATTTTATCCAATATGAGCATATTCTCTACAATAATGACAACTATACCATGTATTGTAATCCCAATTGAATGTGTTACCTTTCCTAGCTGCATTACCTTGCTTCTTGGATTTTCACTTTGGTTTTGTGTTGGTGGCAATTGGATCTGTATTCTTGTGCTCTATGACCATATTTCTGACACTTGTCACAATGTCCTTGAAATCTAAGTGCAGTACATGTATTACTAGCCTTTGACTTGCATTCATGTGCCTGATGTCCATGCTTCTTATAGTTAAAACAATATCCATTGAATTTAGGCTTAGGATTGGACATACCATTCTTGCTTCTACAGATGTTTGTTGTGTGTCCTAGTTTCCCACAATGATGACATGTAGATTTTTTGTTATTTGGCTTTGCACTCCTCTGTTCTCCACTCTTTGATGATTCTCCTTCTTCAGTGGATGATAGGTGCTCATAATGTCCTGGTCCAGAGGTGTCACTAGATCTTCTTGGTGATCTCATCAGTTCCTCAAAGTATTTCACAAATTCATTATGTTTGTTCATCCTCTCATTGAGTTCCTTTTCATATCTTAACTCATTCTTTAGTTGATTGTTCTCTGATCTTATATTTGTAATTTCCATGTCTATCCTGTTTGAATCTTGATTTGCAAGTAAAAGTTGATTTACCATGTCCACTTGATTTTTTATCATCTTTTTCATATCACATGTCCTTTCATCAAGTCTAATAGCCATTTGTCTCTTATCTTCTTTTGCCATTGTCTTGTCTTCCTCATCTTTCTTTTTTTGTTCAATCACTTCACATAGTCTTACTGATTGGATTTCCTATTCTCTCTCTAGACTTCAGACTTCTTCATTCAGTGTGTTGTTTCTCTCCAATAGATCTACTATTGCTGCATCACTTTCAATGGAGTTTCCATGATCAAATAGACCTTTGGTATCATCTTCTTGATATTGAGTGTCATTCAGTTAGATTTCCAATTCTTTCCTTCTCTTTAAGGATTTCTTCAATTCTTCTCTTGTTGCTTCAAGCTGGTGCAATGCAAGTTGGATATCAATCTTCTGATTCTCTATGATTTTTCCCAACTTACAAGCCTCCATCTCCAAGATCTTAATTCTCAAGTGGTTAGAATCCTTCTAAGAGAACAAAGCTCTAATACCAATTGTTGGAAATCTTATTTGGGAAAATGAGATACTAAGAGTGGGGGGGGGGGGGGGGGGGGGTGAATTAGAATCTCTAAAATTTTACACTTTGAAACCAATTCAAGACATGTATGATTAATATAAATTTCAATGTTGAAATGAATCTAACATGTTAATCACATCCATGAAAATAAAAATCATAACACAAAGATTTGGTAACCCAGAAACCCTTGAAAGATAAAACTGGGGTAGGGATGACACCCACAAATATTCACTACTGCATCAATAAAGTGTGCTTGTTAGGGGTACAATTTTTTTATCACTTCTGGTGATCTACCCTCTGAGGGGTTTGCCCTGCTAAGAGCTTACATGCTTATACAATCTACCTTGATTAAAGGATTTAAAACTTACAACTAAGTAAGTACTCTGCTAAGAGATTTTCAAAGGCCTGTTAGGACCACTCTATTAATAGATTTACCTTGATTCACTTGCTATAATGTATCAGTACTTGATCCTTTGGGTTTCACTTCAAATGATGATAAAAAATCTCCTCTTTCCAATACTTATCTAATCTCAAAATCAAAGATTACTCTGTTCTTTCCTTCACTTCTCTTCTCAATCACTCTGCCTGATCTTTGCATATATGACAATCAAAATACTGCTTCCATCTGCATGGTGCAGGAGCACCTAGGCTATCCTTAAAAGCCTTAATTTATTTTGGCTTGTAACTAACTCTAGCCAAGTCATTAAACTTTTGGTTTGGACCTTAGAAGGTCTTGTTTGATGTGTGCCTAGATGGATTAGTAGTTAGTACTATCCAATCTAGTCTAGCTTAGTTTGCTTTCAAAGTTAGTCCTTAGGGGTAGTCCTAAAAGTTGGGAAATGAAATCTAAATGTGTCTTAATCTTGAGAAAAGTGTGGGAGATGCCTAAAAAGGCCTTAAAGAGGTTAGTTCATTGAGCTAAGTGGGATAGAGGTCCTAAAAATCAATTGGCATCATAAATGAAAAAGATGCTAAAAAGTTGTCATGGCAACATGAGCAATTTTTGCAAATGTTACATGCAACTCGACAACTTTGGATTCCCCTCATTATAGGAGTCATAAATCAATGTAAAGGCCTAAAATTGTGGGAAGGGAATCTTATGATACCTTGTGGCTCATTTCCCAAGGTAGAAGTTAATGTGTGTAAGATTTTAGTTGGTGAATAGAGAAGATCTCTAGTTTTCCTGAGTATAGTCATATTTCTTCAATGGTTATAGTATGCTAATGAGTTAGAATGTGAAATGTAATGTTGGATTCATGATATAGAGGTAGTTTTAAGACTTTTATTTTCAATCATCATATAGTTTTGAGTAGGTCTATTAGCCATTAGAAAATCTTTTATCAAGTAGGTAGCTCACTGGTTTAATCTAGGAAGTTTTTAGTTTCATGGCTCCCCAAAAAATTCTAACTAAGGGAAACCTAAGGGTTTTAATGGAAATGGTTAGGAAGCCATTGTACATTGTAAATATGGATTTTGGCCTAGGCGAGATTGGTGTACCCGACTAGGAGTGTGACGGAGAAGAAATGGGTGTATACATGCAGGGGAAAGAAGGCGAGTATGGAACAAGCATGGTTCCAGATATCTTATGAACATTTTGGCATATGTTAAAGAGATTGGGCACTAGCCAACCCATTTTCTTAGACTTTGAGCAAGAACTCAGTGAAGACCTTGAAAGTGGGCCTATTTCCCCTATTTTCCCTACATTATAGGAAGCCATTGTATGGAGGCCCTAGAACCCTAAAACCTCCATAATCTCTAGTGTCTTCCAAGAGGGTATTCGAATATCAAATTGGTTTTACAGGTCATTTGAGAGATTTTGACAAGAAATAGGAAAAGGACCTTGCCAAGGCTATAAGAAACCATTACGCCTAATAGGTCTTAAAGAAGCCATTTTGTGGACTCAAGGGAGAAGACCTTTGAGACCTGTCAAAATGAGGTAAAAAAGATTACAAATGGTGTTTTCAAGAGGAATGGACCCCCTGCAATCGTGATGCCAAGTTGTAGTGAAAGAAGCACTTAGACTCTTCTAAGTGATTGAGAAGCATTGAGACAAAACTATTGATTTTTGTCCTTCAAGGTTAAACACAAGGAGGCTAACTCTTGGAGTAGAGTTAGAAGTCTTAGGCTTGAAAACTTGAGGCTAAAAAGATCCTAGTAGAGAGAATAGGATCCAAAGAAGATAGGACAAGTGAGGTCCTGAAAAGCTTGTGTGAGCACACCTTGGACCACATCTATCAGATTGGTATCAGAGCCTAGTTGATTAGGCTTGTGGTGAATATTTCAACCAGTTGAGTTAGTAGGAGATTCCACAATGGTGACCAATTCTGAATTGGCTAAGAAAGTGGAAGAGTAGGAAGAGGAAAATATGTTACTTAAGGAAAGATTGGAGTAATTGGAACTAAAGGTAGATGAAGTTGATGAGAAGGCTGAGGAAGCCAAAGAAAAAATAGATGGGAAACAAAAAGAGATCCTTTTAGCAGATGAGGTTCTTGAACCAGACCCAATATTAGCTAAAGAACCATTCTTGAAGGCATTGAAGGCCTTGAGTGGGAAAGCACTATAAGGTATTCCAATCTTCAATGGGAAGATGGAACCAGAGGTAGTCCTAGATTGGATTGAAGGACTAGAAAATCATTTTGAGTGTGATGGCATCACAGAGGCTCAAAAGGTAAAAGTGGCTAAAGGTAGATTAAGAGGCCCTACACTCACTTGGTAGAAATTTCTCCAAGATGAGAGAGAGAAAGAAGGCAAGAAGCCAATTTCCACATGGAATGCAATGGTGGTTAAAATCATAGATGCTTATGTGCCAGAGGATTATGAAATTTAATTGCACAAGAAAAGACAAAGTCTTAGGCAAAAAGACTTAGATGTGAACTCCTATACTAAAGAGTTCCAAAGGCTTTTCATGAGGTCTCGAGTTGCAGAGGATGAGAAAGTAAAGGTAGCAAGATACCTTAATGGAATCAAGTGGAATATACAAGATGAGATGAGTCTCTTGACTCCATACACCATTCAGAAATGTCACCAACTTGCTATCAAAGTGGAAGAGAAGTTAAGGAAGAAACAAGACTCGTACTTCTAAAGGCAGAGGTAGAGGAAGAGATAATAAAGGATAGAGAGGTGGATATGGTGGAAGGAGTTATGAACCAAAGACTCAAGGAGAGGTCAAGTACACTAAGAAATAAGAAGGAGGCTCAAATCAAAGTAGTAGAGGAATGAACTCTAAAAATAGAGGAAGAAGTGGTGGTCAGAGTAGAGGCAATTACTTTGCCAAAATGAAATGCTACCACTGTAATCAAATGGGACACCCTACCTATAGGTGTCTAGAGAAAGGTAATACTTCTCAAGGAAATGATAAAAGAGTGAACTTTGTTCATGAAGAAACAAGTGGAGGAGTGAAACCCCCTAAAGTACCTTTGGAATCAGAGGAAGGAGAAAACCTTATGATGAGAAGAACCTTGATTAAGGAGCCATTCAAAGAAGAACCCAGCCAGAGGAGGTCACTGTTTAGAGTGAAATGTAAAATGATGGGTAAGGTGTGTAGAGTCATCATAGACTCAGGGTCTACTGACAACATAGTGTCAGAGGAGGTAGTCAACAAGTTGAAGATGAAGAGAATACCCCACACAAGTCCCTATAAAGTTACTTGGTTGAATAAAGGCCAACATGTTCTTGTTAATGAACAAGCTTGGGTGGAGTTTTCAATTGGGAGATATAAGGATAAAGTTTTATGTGATGTATTACCTATGGATGCTTGTCACTTTCTCCTAGGTAGACCATGGAAATTTGACCGGCAGGCCATGCATGATGGAGTGAAAAACTCATACTCTTTTAAGAAAGACAATGTGACATTTAAGATTTAGTCACTATTAGAAGATGCAGAGGTGAAGTCAAGTGGTCCCAATGTCCTCATGGTGAGTGAAAAGGAGTTCTTAGAAGTCCTACAAGAAGGAGAAGGATTTGGCTTTACACTAGTGTTAAAGTTTAAGGAGGTAAGTGATGACAAGGCAGTCAAGAAACCAGAGTTACCAAAGGAGATACAAAATATGTTGCAGACATATGAAGGTATTGTCAGTGATAGACAACCATCAACACTACCCCCTATGAGAGTTGTAAGTCATAGGATAGACTTCATACTAGGAGCTACCCTTCCCAATAAGGCAGCCTATAAGATGACTCCTCAACAAAATGAGGAAATAGCCAGACAAATCCAAGAACTCTTAAACCAAGGTCTTATCAAGAAGAGCATTATTCCTTGTGTCATACCCACTATCTTAGCACCTAAAAAGGGAGGAACTTGGAGGCTATGTACTGATTCAAGAGCCATAAATAGGATAACCATTAGGTATAGGTTCCCTATCCTAGGGATAGAAGACCTAATGGACTGTCTAGGAGAAGCTAAGTACTTTACTAAAATTGACCTAAAGAGTAGTTACCACCAAATTAGGATTCATGAGGGAGATGAGTAGAAGACAACCTTCAAAACCACTGAGGGTTTGTATGAGTGGCTTGTCATGCCCTTTGGGCTTTCTAATGTCCCCTCCACATTCATGAGGCTCATGAATGAAGTCCTCAAAGACTACATTGGTAAATTTGTGGTAGTATATCTAGATGATATACTAATTTAGAGCAAGACCAAGGAGGAACATCTTTAGCATTTAGAGGTTGTTATCAAGAAGCTACATGAGGAGAAATTGATGATCAATTTGGAGAAATGTGAGTTCATGAAGCAAGAACTATTGTACCTTGGGTTTGTTCTATCTCATGGAAATCTGAAAATGGACCCTAGAAAAGTGGAAGCCATCCTCAATTGGCCTACTCCAAGGACAACAACAAAGGTAAGAAGTTTTCATAGTTTGGCTTAGTACTATAGAAATTTTATCAAACAATTCAATGAAATTTGTGCTCCAATGTTAGATACCATTAAAGGTGGCATGAAGACTAAGTTCATATGGAATGAGAAAGCTAACCATGGTTTTGAATTGCTAAAGAAGAAGATTGCTACTCAACCAATCTTAACCTTGCCTAGTTTTGAGAAATTGTTCACAGTTGAGTGTGTGCTAGTGTGTGATGATATTATTCACCTTCATGAAATTAAGATCAAGTAGCAACAATTTAAGCTAAATACAAAGGAAATTTACTCTAAAATGCAACTACAATCTATAACATCTCATGGATCTCTAGAAAGAAGTGGTAAGTGAGCTCTCAGCTGCAAATCCTCACTAGTGACACCTCTAAAATGAGAATAATGCTGCTATGATGCTTCTAAATGCTTATTCTATGATGAATTTATGCTTAATCTAGCTCCATTGATAACAATGCAATGCTAAAATGCTAAAATGATAACTCTAAATGCTCAAATGCTTCAATTGCTCTTAGAAAATGATCTCAATTGACTATAGTAACAATGCTTTTCAATTGAAATTCTAAGATGGAAATGCTCTCTAAAATGCCTCATACTTATAGTAATTTCCCAAGGGTAGGGGGTAGAGTGAGTTGATCATGGTTATGCTTGGGTAAGGTCAATTGGCTTTGCTTTGTCCATAAATGGGGGGACAATCATTTAAATGGTTTCAAAAGGCTGGACCATTTCAACAAAAGTGAGTGATTTGTGTCCATTTTGTCTCCAATTTGCTTTGTTGAGGGAAATTATGATTTATTAATTACTTAAAGTAATTAAATTTAGCCATGAAGGGTAAGAGGTTCATTTTGATTTTTGCTTTCAACAACTATGTCATTAATTGAATTTAATCAATTTCGTAGTGTTTTTCCCCTTTTCAAGCTTTATTTAATCATTTAATCATTTAATTGAATTTTCCTTTGATTTGAATTGCCTTTGTTCCATTTATTGATTTTTCATGCTATTTTGATGATTTGATGCACCTTTGGCCAATTTTCCGTGTCTACAGCTAGTAATGTGGCCATAGGTGTTGTCTTGAGCCAAGAGGGAAGACTAATAGCTTTCCATTTTGAGAAATTAAGTGATGCTAAGAAGAAGTACTCTTCTTATGACTTAGAGATGTATGCTCTAGTTCAAGCACCAAGAAAGTGGAGACACTACTTGCTCCCAAAAGAGTTTGTGGTCTTTTCTAACAACCAAGCACTAAGTTTCTTGAATTCACAAGACAAACTCAGTCACAAGCATATGAAGTGGGTAGAATACTTGCAGGCCTACACCTTCAACATCAAACACAAGAAGGGATTGAAAAACAAGGTGGTTGATGCCTTGAGTAGAAGAGTTCTTACAGTCTAAGAGGTACAATTGCAAAGCATGGGCATAGACAACTTCAAAGACCTATATGAAGATGATGAAGATTTTACAGAGATTTATAAGGTATGCCAAGAGTATAAGAATCACTTTCATAGTAAATTCTCTAAGTATATTTTGCAGAGTGGTCTTTTATTTAAAGGAGGTCAATTGTGTATCCCTAGAGGGTCTATAAGGGAGAATCTAATCCAATAAAAGCACAATGGTGCACTTAGTGACCATTTTGGTGTCAACAAGACCCAAGAATTAGTTCAGAGGTTCTATTTTTGGCCTTGAATGAACCTAGAAGTCAGAAAGTATGTAGAGGGATGTGTTTTGTGTCAAAAAGCCAAGGGAACATCCACTAATGCAGGACTTTATCAACCACTTCCCATTCTAAATAGACCATGGGAGTGTTTGAGTATGGATTTTGTGGTAGGTTTGCCCAAGACAAAACAGGGAATGGATAGTATTTATGTTATAGTGGATAGGTTCAGTAAGATGGCACACTTTGTACCATGAAAAACAACACATGATGCCAGCCACATAGCTTCATTGTTCTTCAAAGAAGTAGTCAGGATACATGGTTTACCATTGAGTATAGTGTCAAACAAAGGCACAAAGTTCATGAGTCATTTTTGGAAGACTCTATAGCAAAAACTTGGTACCAACTTGTCCTTTGGATCAGCATACTACCCTTAGATTGATGGTCAAATTGAGGTGGTAAATAGGAGTCTTGGCAATCTCATAAGATGTTTAACTAAGGAGTATGGTCAGACTTGGGACCAACTCATTGGGTAGGAAGAGTATGCTTATAATGACACAGTGAATAGGATAATCAGAAAGAGTCCCTTTGAAATTGTTTATGGCCTTCATCCTAGAGGCATATATGAGCTTAGAGATCTTAAATATGGAGCCAAAGGAAGTGCATATTCTAAAGACTTTGCCATTGTTATGCAAGAAATACATGATACAGTGAAGAAGACACTCATTGAGAATACATGAAAGATCAAACATAAGATGGATGAAAGAAAGAAAGATGTCCAATTTAAGGTGGGAGATCTGGTAATGGTTCACCTTAGTAAGGCTAGGTTGCAAAAGGGAGTGCCTCATAAGCTTTAGATGAGGAGAATAGGCCCATGTACCATCTTAGCAAAGTATGGTACCAATGTATACATAGTGGAACTACTGGAGGACAATGGATTATCTCCTATCTTCAATGTGGAAGACTTAGTCTTACACAAAGGACCAGTACCTGACCTTGATTAGAGTTTAAATGAAATCATTCAAGAGGTGGAAGATCTTCATTTTCCATCCACACCACCAAAGGTATCCGAGGCAATCCTAGATTCCAGAGCCTACAAAAAGACTAGACAAAGGACTTATTATGAACACTTGGTGAAGTGACATGGACAAGAGAATGCAGATGCAACTTGGATAAAGGAATCAGAGTTCAAGAAGGTAGGCATTGATCCCAACTTACTCAATCCAAGGATGGATAGAATCTTTCTATTTTGGGGAGAATGGTGTAGGAGCACCTAGGCTATCCTTAAAAGCCTTACTTTATTTTGGCTTGTAACTGACTCTAGCCAAGTCAATAAACTTTTGGTTTGGACCTTAGAAGGTCTTGTTTGATGTGTGCCTATATGGATTAGTAGTTAGTACTATCCAATCTAGTCTAGCTTAGTTTGCTTTCAAAGTTAGTCCTTAGGGGTAGTCCTAAAAGTTGGGAAATGAAATCTAAATGTGTCTTAATCTTGAGAAAAGTGTGGGAGATGCCTAAAAAGGCCTTAAAGAGGTTAGTTCATCAATATAAGTGGGATAGAGGTCCTAAAAATTAGTTGGCATCATAAATGAAAAATATGCTAAAAAGTTGTCATGGCAACATGAGCAATTTTTGCAAATGTTGCATGCAACTCGACAACTTTGGATTCCCCTCATTCTAGGAGTGGGAAATAAATGTAAAGGCATAAAATTGTGGGATGGGAATCTTATGATACCCTGTGGCTCATTTCTCAAGGTATAAGTTAGTGTGTGTAATATTTTAGTTGGTGAATAGAGAAGATCTCTAGTTTTCCTGAGTACAGTTGTATTTCTTCAATGGTTATAGTATGCTAATGAGTTAGAATGTGAAATGTAATGTTGGATTCATGATATAGAGATAGTTTTAAGACTTTTATTTTCAGTCATCATATAGTTTGAGTAGTTCTATTAGCCATTAGAAAATCTTTTATCAAGTAGTTAGTTCACTAGTTTAATCTAGGAAGTTTTTAGTTTCATGGCTCCCCCATAAATTCTAACAGAGGGAAACCTAAGGGTTTGAATGGAAATGGTTAGGGAGACATTTTAAAGTGTAAATATGGAGTTTGGTAGTTTGAAGAATCAGGATGCTATTTTTAAAGTCATGCCCTAGGCGAGACTGGAGTACCCGACTACGAGTGTGACAGAGAAGAAATGGGTGTATACATGCAGGGGAAAGAAGGTGAGTACAGAAAAAGAAAGGTTCAAGATAGCTTATGAAAATTTTGGAATATTTTAAAGAGATTGGGCACTGGCCAATCCATTTGCTTAGACTTTGAGCAAGAAATCAGTGAAGACCTTGAAAGTAGGCCTATTAGCCCTATTTACCCTATATTATAGGAAGCTATTGTACGAAGGCCCTAGAACCCTAAAAAATCCAAAATCTCTAGTGTCTTCCAAAAGGGTATTCGAATATCAAAGTGGTTTTATAGGTCATTTGAGAGTTTTTGACAAGAAATAGGAAAAGGACCCTGCCAAGGGCTACAAGAAACCATTAGGCCTAATAGGTCTCAAACAAGCTAGTTTGTGGACCCGATGGAGAAGACCTTTGAGACCTGTCAAAATGAGGTAAAAAATCTTACAAATGGATGTTTTCAAGAGGAATGGACCCCCTGCAACCGTGATGCCAAGTTGTAGTGAAAGAAGCACTTAGAGTCTTCTAAGTGATTGAGAAGCATTGAGACAAAACTATTGATTGTTGTCATTCAAGGTTAAATAGAAGGAGACTAACTCTTGGAGTAGAGTTAGAGTAGTCTTAGGCTTTCAAACTTGATGCTAAAAAGATCCTAGTAGAGATAATAGGATCCAAAGAAGATAGGACAAGTGAGGTCCTGAAAAGCTTGTGTGAGCACACCTTGGAGCACATCTATCACCACATACATGATATCTCATGAATCTCTCATTATTAGGGTTTTGATGTCACCTTAAATAAATAAATGATTAAGATCATAGATCAAGATCAACGATCTAGATTCATTACTTATGGCGCTTAAGAATTCCCTTTTTCTGATTGGTTACATTTCTTGCATAGGGATTAATGATTAAAATCACAAGGTGTAATCAACGCCTTAATTCTCTCAAAAATCATTAAATCACACATAGAAGTTGACCAAAATAGTTTACCTAGGTGTCTGTGCCATTATAAACACATATATCAAAACCAGTTTACTTGGCATATGAAGTCTTTGATGCTCGGTCAAAACTATTCTCCATATACTAGTGCTCATCACTGACTCTTCTATACAACTTGACATATATACTACTCAGTAACTACTGAAGTACTCAGTAACCTCTGACTTGCTCAAAGTAACTACTACTCAATACATATACAAAATACAATTCTATACATAACTCAACCCTAATAGGATGACTCAGTCACTATGATGACCAACCAATATTGCCTTGATAATGACTAAGTGTTGGACACTAATAAACAACATGACTTGGAGATCAACAATGTTTATAATTTCTTCCACAGATCTGCATTATTAATGTATGTTTGATGTTTAAAATTTTTTTATTACATCAACTTAGTGTCAAGTTAGGTTAATCTCTCATGGATTCCAGGGTGAGGCATTATAGAACTCATGAAAACACACAAGACACTTATCTTCATTAGGTTGACATGGATGCATACAATAGGTTGACACCAATGAGAACACTAAATACATTATGCTAACAATCTCCCCCCTTTTCATTGATGAAACACTAATGATAAAACATAAACCTAATGACCAACTATACATCTCTCCCCCTTTTAAATCAAGTACAAAGGGTGCAAAGATGAAATATTTTATAACTATATCCCAAAACATTTATCCCCCTTTCAGGAATATCTTTGTACTGCACTTCTCGACCCATATTGACAAACTCTTCCTAATTTAGGGACAACTCTACATTGTACAAATAATTTTCTTCACATAATAGATTTTCCCCTTTCAGGCATACTCTATTAACAACACCACTTACCATGTTAAGACAACTAATATCTGCAATGATTTCCTACAACTAGGAAACCACATGATTTACTACTCACCTTAAGAGTAGTAACCAGACCATCCAAGGAGATAAATTTCCCATTCAAGTACATCTCTATCATATGTAGAACATCCACCATATAATTTCTATGGAAATGAAGAGCCACTATCTCTATAGCATCATTCATTGAACATGTCTACAAACACTTCCTATGATTTTATTAACCTTCCTTCGAGGAATCCAACAAATTCAAATGAAAGAAGAACACAATTGTACCACTATAATTTCTAATGCATATTTAGGACCATAATTATTTTCTTAGCAAATATTTAGGTAGCACATATGAAAGGAGTCTTTTAGCTCTAAACTAGAAATCCTTCAAGAATATTCACTACAAACACACCAAATCCCCAAGAATATCCTCTACAATATTTATTTCCTTTGGTGCCATGAACTCGTGACACAATCTTCACCATTCACTAGTTGTAGTCCTCTAGAGCCAATTTTATCAAATAAATTGCAATACAAAATGCTAATCCCTTTTATATCCAATATTCATTCTATCTCATGATAGAAATTTTTATTTTTATCATTCCTAATAATATAACATTGTTCAAATTTCCTTGTACTGAATTTCTATGAGCATGTTACTCTTATCCTTCTTTACAAAGATATCATCTTCAAAATTCTAATCTAGTGGTTTGCCACAAAAAAACTTTTATGCATTATCATCATTAAAAATGCATGTCTGACATACAAAACCTTACACTAGTCATGAGATATGTATTTTCCTTCTCCTTTTTATTTTATTTTTCTTCATTTGGTATCTCATAATATTATATAGCAAAGTCAACATCCTCTTTCAAATCATACCATACTTCAAATGCCTCTTTTTCTCTTATTTTTCTTTATTTTATTTGCCTCATTTATAATTTATCTCATCCTAAAAAAGGAAATATTCAATGTCATTTTAGTTGTTGTTCCACCCATAGATTGTGCAAAAAATATCCAACTAATTTTCTTGAACAATACATTTTCAAACTCTTTCTTTTCATCTTCAAAGAATCAATTTTATGTAATACAGTTCAGACAATGACCTTACCAAACTAGAGCTGGAAAAATACTTTTATGTAATAGAGTTTAGACAATTTTATGAATTTTTTTTCTTCTTGAAAAGAAGAAAACTCCTTTGACCTTTTCCATCCTCGCATTTGTCCTCGATCTTTTAGTTTCCTTTTTCATCTTTATTAAAAGAAGTACAACTCTCTCCTTTTCCAAAGTCAAGTCCACCTTTATCCTTTGAGGCCTTTTGAAAGCCAAGCGCTTCATCTAGTAGATTAATGCCACTTTGAGCTGCAGGTTCTTCTCAATCTATACTTTTGCAACTACAAACTCTTTTATTAATATTACAAGCTCTTCCTCAAACATAAAGTGATCTTTACTTTATTCTTTGGTTATTTCCAATTCCTTTGTTAATATGGAGACTTCTTCAACTTTATTGTACTCATTAGATTCGATCTTTAGATTTTTTTCAAAAAATCTAGTAGACATCTTTCCTTTTGTATCATACCAAAAAGTAAGCACCCTTATTAGGTGCTCATTTTAGCCCCATTTTAGTATGTACAAGTTCTCACATTGATTTCACGCTCTCCTAATGCTTATTGGACCCTCAAATTAACATTATAGGTCTTATATTGATTTAATTTCTTCAAGACTTAAGGTAGGACCTTATTTCTAAGTGCACTCCTCTATTTTTCCTTCAATCACAAAATTCATTTAATGTCCTAGGCCCTATTTGGCTTTTTATAGCCTCGGGATACTTTCCCAAAATCATAATGAATTGTATGTACTTATCTTGCATTTATTGACTGAACGGGACCCCCAGACCAAATTTTGGCCTACTTAGGGTGGAACACATTTCCATTGGTGATGTGTTCATGGGAACACATCCCCAATGGCAATATGTTCCTAGGGTTTTGAGCCCAAATTTGGGGGTAGGGTCCTGTCTCGAGGTTTTTGCGGGAGAAAAGTTTATGTGGTCATCCTGGCTGAATTTTAACCCTTGAAATAATGCATTTAGTATATAAACCCCCTATATCTCCTCAATTCCTCTATCCATTTCATGCGATCCATTATCAAGTGTAAGCATTACATATCAAGTTTTCAAGCATTCATGATCAAGAAAGAAAATTAGAATTCAAGATCTCTTCGTCAATCAAGCCATCCAAGTCTTCAATCCTTCATCATCAAGCATTGTGGAAAACCAAAAAATCCATCATTTAGGCTTTAGTTTCATTATTTCTTATTAGGTTTTTTTGGAGTCCAAGCTATTAAATCAACACGTGTGATCACATCTAAAGAAGCATTGCACCATTAAGGTATAAGGTGATCTTTATATTTCAGATCTAGCTTCCATTTCATCTTTCCTTATGCAATTTAAATTAATTTTCAAGTTTGATTCCTAAACAAGGGTTTGACTAGGGCAAACCCCTTTTCCCAACATTTTTCTCTATTTTTCTATGTGTAGGAACAAGTTATGAAGTCTTCAGAACATTTCTAGGTAGCATAGGAAACATTGCAGATCCCATGAAAAACCCATTTTGAAAGTGCGAAGTACAAGTTGACTGCTCGTTGTGTTCCTAGGAATAGTTCGACTATCCACTATGTTCTTACCATTTTTTACTAAAATTTTTTAGGGAGTTAGTTCACAACCTTCAGGTCTTAGATCTATGATTACAATTCATTTTGGAACTCCAATGGTTTGAAATTTAGATATGAAATTTCACTTTTTCTATTCCATTTCTAGGTGCATTCAAATTCATTCTCCATTCTCATTTTTATCATTTTTCTCAATTATTTTAGATGTTTATTATATCAATATCTCTCCTCTCTTTCTCAATCATAAGCAACAAAAGGAATCAAAACCCTTCAAGCGTAGGTTGAATTGGCATATCTCAATTGGTGTTGATCATACTTATCTTGGGCTGACTTTGCATTCCAATTTATCTTATGAATTGGTTATTTTATCCTTTTACACAATCCCCATTTTATATTATACATTTTGGTGAACTTGACTTATAACATTTCCTCTTTTAATTTTGGTGTTAGATTCCCTTTATGTTCTTATAGGTTCACCTATTATACATTTTGGTGAACCTGTCTCTTTCATGCATTTTACCTTTTGTGTGGTTAGTTAGTGTGTGTGTGTGTGAGATGTTGTGAACCTGCAAACTTGAACACAACACTTCAATGAGACATTAGTTTCAAGGTTAGTATTCAAAATCAATCAAATAAAGAAAATAACCTATGAAGATCATCTCATTGCTTCTTAATTGTGAAGATTCAATGATTAGGAAATCGCTCTCATAATTCATATTTGATCTAATTGAATAGACAATCACAAAATGGAAGATTCAAACTAGAATGCATCTACACGAATGCAATTAAGATGAATTGATACAAATGATCTAGATAATGAAAATGAAGCTAAGAATTATGTAAATCTCTATGATATTAATGCTAAATTCAATTGAATAGCATGTAATTACTTAAAAGCTAGATATCCTTAAAATGCCTTGATTAGGTATTTATTTATGGATTTCCAATTATGAGAATTGGAGGGAAATTGATTTGAACTTGAATTTGATAGTTGAGATTGATCCAAGATGAAGGGTTGTTGTTTACTCTTACTTGATCCATGTGAGTGATCTATGTGATTAAATCCCATTGGTTCAATTAGAAATGACTTGTCTTCTATTGATGAGTTGGAATTAGGAGCTTTTATCTAATTCTTTTAATTAATTACCTTAGCCATGCATTTAAGGGGATTGATTTAATTGATTATTGCTAAGGGTAATTAATGGGGTATTAGATTAATTAATAATGTTTGATGCTTGATTTAAGGATTGTGATGATTTTGATGAATTATGTCAATAATCAAGTAATCAGACTAGCATAATTAGGGGGATGGTCCTGAATTAGGGAAAAGAGGGCCTTTGGTTAGACTAGCCCAATTTAGGGTGATTACATTTTCCCATCTTTGAATTGATGTGCAAGTAACATGTTAATTCAAAGAAGTAATTATGTTAAATCAGAGAACAATTTGATATGAAGCGATGGAATTGATCAATATAAAAAAGATATCAGAAGCACTAATGCTTGATATGACAGAATAACCTGTTTGATTTGATGCGATGAAACTGATTAGCATACGCAAGATAATTTGATTAGACACTGATAATTAACTTGCTATGAGTCTCAATGAAGTCAATTATTCAATAGTCACAACTTGATGGAAGGAAACTGACATGCCCTTGATCGATTGATAATGCCGAGTAATTTAATATAATTTTTTTTGAAATCACTCATTCCCATATTGATGATGTTGTTTGATTGAAAATTCCCAACTTGATATGGTTCTTGATGAAGTTGATGCCCTTGGTGTTGAAATTTGATTAGATTCAGTGATTGACTTGATTAGATAATAGATTTTTGATATGATTATACCCCCTCGGGAGCAAAATCGAACTAAAAACTTGTTAGAGTAAAGTATTAATTATATTAATTAACTTTACTCCCTTCTTAAGATGTCAACACTTTTATTTTTAGTTGTTTATATTTAAACACACATGCACTAGTTGATTCAAACTTATGCACTAGTTGTTTTAAAAATAAACTTGCATGCATTAGTCTTGTAATAATTTAACTAATTATTACATGCACTTCTACTTTTTAGGTTTGCCTTTCAAGGCTTTCGATCTCCTTTATAAGGATGATCCATTGTACATTTAATTCATTCATTATTTGAGGATATTTTCTTCTTCATATTTTTGAATCAAACCCTTGCCCTCTTCTTGTCTCTACTTCCTTGTAATAGGTTTTTGTATGTAGGTGATCTTCAGGTATTGTGGATTTGTCTTGCTCAAATCCTACATGGTATCAGAGTCTAATCTACTACAGCTTGTTCGTGTTTGAAGGATTCAAATTAGAGATTTTTCAGTAGATTTGAGAAGTTTTGGTTATAGTTTTCAAATCTCGTATTCTCTGTAGGACGTTATTTTTTGTTTCTTTTTTACCTGCAAAAAATAATTTATTTTTTTTTAGCACTTTTTAGGGCTTTTTTATGTTTTTTTTATTGAAATTAGGGGGTCCCTAAATTTTGGTTGACTTTGAGCTCAAACGGACCTCACTGTTGAGCTCGTAGTACCCAAAAACCCCTATTTTGATATAAAACACGTCCAATTTGGACAACGTTGCAGGGAGAGGTAAAAAAATGTTTGCCCCAGGGATGTACAACTGTGCACGCACCCTGAGGCAATTAATTGCACATAGTATGAGGCATACAATTTTAAAAAAATTTAAAAAATTAAGCGCAAACCACGCACCACCAGCGCGCTACCACCATGCCACCTGCGCTCGGCCTCCACTGCCTGCTCTCCACCCACCACCGGCGCCCAACCGCTAGTGGCTGTAGTCATCGCCAGCACACAACAGCAGAGCTGCATGTGACCAGGGGCTAGTGCTGGTCCCTATCAAAATTTTTTTGGAGGATTTTTTTTCTCTTCTGAAGGGTTTTCACTGAAATTGGCGTTCTGAGAGCTCCAAGCATCATTTTTCGACAAACGAGATATCGTCAAAAAGCTGGTTCTGAGCCCGATGCTAACATCTGATATTTTTTTCCATCTAGCTTTTTTTTTTTGCTGTCAACGCCAAATTATCTTTTTTTGCATTTCGGGGGGGCTAATTTGCTCAAATTAGCTCCGCTTTTCGATCCGAAAGAAGTGTCGGAAAGCTCTTCTTGAGCACCATCTAGATTTCTACCTATTTTCATCATAATTTTTTCAAGGTACACAAGATTTAGATCTAAAGCTTTTTTTTCTCTTCTCTTGATAAAGCATATCATTCTAGGCTTAGGGGTTTGATATTTGGCTTGTGGGGGGTGTTATTTTCTTGTTTCTATCAGTTAAACTAGATATTTATCAAAACAAAACCCCTTCTAAAAAAATATGGCTGAGACCTCTTCTTGTCTAGAACTTCTAACCCCACATAATTATTACACATGGAAAACAATGATGACACGACTTTTCATTCAAAAGGGCTCTGGTCTTGTCTAGATCATGCAACATCAGAACAAGATGGATGAGGCTATGGGGTTGATTGCTTTACAGGTATCAGATAGCTTGCAGTTTCATCTTGATGGGTGCAATACCCCTCTAGCTATGTGGATCAAGCTAAACACCTTATTTGGTATAGTGAATGAGTTCAGAGCACTTCAGATTGAGGCAGAGCTTACCTCTCTTGTACCTGATTCTTTTCCCTCTATTAAGGACTTTCTGATGAAGTTCAAACAGTAGAGATCTTTGTTACACATATGTGGAAAGCAAAAGATTGATAAAGAGTGCATTTATCTGATTCTATCTAAGCTTAGGGGAAACTTTCAAATCTTCTCTTCTACCTTTCATTCTACCATGGATGCTTTGGGACCTACATTCACCATGCCCACTTTTGAGGTGTTCTGTGATCATTTGACTAGAGAGCAGGCCAAGCTTACTCAGTTGGACTCTCTAACAGGATCAAAGAACCAAGCATTGGTTGCCCAACCATCCAAAGAAAAGCAAAAGCAGAAGCCAAAGCCAAAGCAGATATCAGATTCCTCTTCTCAGCACTCTACTGGCCCACCATCTTCTTCTAAGAAGGAGAAATAGAAGACTGAGAGCCTACATGTTCCTATTGTCAGAAGGGACCTCATGATGAGTCACATTGTTTTCAGAATAGATTTGATGGCTATGAGAAATAGATTGCAGATTTGCAAGCTCTTCTTCAAAAGAGCACTGTTTCCTCCCATCCTCTTCTACCTCACAGGGGTTTGCTTTTCAGTCTTCCTCCACATCTTCGACATTTGGACATGATTTTGGATAGGGTCATGCATTACGGGCATCCATTGCATCCCCTTCACAGGTCCCTTGGATACTGGATTCAGGTGCTTCTCACCATATGGCATCTTCTCAATGGGTTTTCTCTACTGTTGAGGCTTCTCCCATTCCTCATATTCTCAATTGGAATAACACTATCCTAACAGTCTACGGGAAAGGTTCAGTAGGCATTCAGGATGGCACATTCAATGATGTATTGTATGTTCCATCTCTATCTGTAAACCTTCTCTCAATTTATCAGATTACACACAGTGGATCAAGGAAGATAGTTGAGTTCACTGCAGATTTAGTCTTCATTCAGGATAGTGTGATAGGAGGCATTATTGCTACAGGGACAGTTGATCATTCCACCTGTCTCTACACCTTCTCACACTTTGGTCCATCATCTCCATTGTCAGAGCACAACTCTCCTCTTTTGCAAGAGCATCATGTGGTGCAGTCAGGTCGCTTGAACCTTTGTATTGTTCCTGAGATCACTGCTAGGACTACCACACCACATCCTATTGAGGTCTTTTCTCTTCAGTAGGATTCTTCTTCAGCACTGCCTGACCCTCCAACTCCATTCATCAAGCCACCGGATGCACTTGTTGAGGATTCTACAGAGGACATTCATCTCCTCTTTCATGACAGTGTCAACACACTTGTCACACCACCTATATTGGGGATTCCCTTTCAGGATCCTCGTGTTTACTCCTTTGAGCATCAGCTCGGCCTTTCAGTAACACCTCATCTTTTGAGGTTACCTCTTCAGTGTCCACTGACTTTCACTCCTTTGCATTGGAGTCACAGTGGTTTGTTCATTGATCCAGGGGTTCTTTCATTCTGGGGGGGCTTTGGTGTCTCATCCCTCTCTCATGGGGGGGTTGGCTATACTTATGGTTTTGAGAGAGTCTCTTGAGCCATTTCTTTTTTTGCATTTTTTCAATCTATTTTTGGAGTAGGGTTTTTTTCCACTGGGTTTTCTCTATTTCTCCATTTTACAGAGATTTGGTTGTGCTGGGTACCTCATTAGGTCATGTTGCCAGGACCCATTTTTATGCTTTCAGCACTGTAGTTTCCCTTGCTTTCTTCTTGCACTGTTTGTAGCTGCATTGTTGCTCATCTTAAGGGGGGGTGTTAGAGTAAAGTATTAATTATATTAATTAACTTTACTCCCTTCTTAAGATGTCAACACTTTTATTTTTAGTTGTTTATATTTAAACACACATGCACTAGTTGATTCAAACTTATGCGCTAGTTGTTTTAAAAATAAACTTGCATGCATTAGTCTTGTAATAATTTAAATAATTATTACATCCACTTCTGCTTTTTAGGTTTGCCTTTCAAGGCTTTCGATCTCCTTTATAAGGATGATCCATTGTACATTCAATTCATTCATTATTTGAGGATATTTTCTTCTTCATATTTTTGAGTCAAACCCTTGCCCTCTTCTTGTCTCTACTTCCTTGTAACAGGTTTTTGTATGCAGGTGATCTTTGGGTTTTGTGGATTTATGTTGCTCAAATCCTACAAAACTGTTAAAGGACGCAGATCTAAATATAGAGAAATTAATAGTCTTTAATTTTATATTTACAAAATTTATCTTAGATTGATGTTTACTATAACATTTGTAGAGATCGTTAATTATTATAATTGCAAAGATTATTGAAATCATTTGCTTGATGTGGTAATTACATATATATTGTTATTGATGATTTCCCACATAAAGAATACAATGATTATATATATGTGAATAATGCATTGAACGGTTATGTCTATGTAGAGACATGACTGTACATGGATTATGCCACGTAGGGTCATGTCCCTACGTAGACATACCTCTAATTATTATTCAAACTTAACTATCGGTGATGCTGATAACTAACAATATCATTAATCATTGTTTATCCCAACTATCAGTGATACCGATCATTATCAGTATCAATGTTATTTGATCACATCGTGGATAAGTGTCGATCACCTGATAGTAAATACAACTCTTGCAACATAGATATGAATTGGGTCACCCGATAGTAAATTAGATCATTCAATATAATTAAGTATTGATATATATGTTATCAAATGTGGAATTATATATATATATATATATATATATATATATATATATATATATATATATATATATATATATATATATATATATATATATATATATATATATATATATATATATATATATATATATATATATATATATATATATATATATATATATATATATATATATATATATATATAATTTTCACATTAACATGTATGTATATTTACTTGTATGTTTTAATCCAAATGAAACTATTTCTCAACACTCCCTCTTAGCAAAAGAGGATTTGAACATCACTTCAGTTTCTTACTCATGAGATACATTTCAGAAATGTAACTTATTTGATCATAGACAAAAATTAAATGAAGTCTATTAGATAACAACCTTGATCCTAGGATGATAGTGAAGTCTCCAATATCACAGGTATTGCATGTTTACATACAGATTGTTATGACTTTCGACACATTTCAGGACAACAATTCAAAGAAGTTTGTCATAACAAGGAGTTAAGAAATATCTCAATATCATGATATCCAACACAGTTCGGGACAACAAATTAATGGAGTCAATCATGATATGATTGTTATCACAGTCTCTGAAACAACTTGAGACAACACTTAGTGATAAGATAAATTCAGTATCAAGATATTCGACACATTCTGGGACAACAACTTAATGTAGTCAATCTTGATAATAGGTCAAACTCTTGTTGAGATCGTCACCTAACAATAGTAACCTCACACATATATTATATGAAAGATCGTCACCTTTCATAACACACAAATATAAATATTGCAATATTAAAATATTCATGAATATATTCATGAATAGAAAAACTTTCATGTTGTTCTATATATACTTCTTTTTCAATTACACCATTCAAGAATGTTATTTTTACGTCCATTTGGTGTATCTTCCTTTAGATGCTACAATGGCAATAACAATTCTTATAGAAGTATATCATGCATCTGGGGCAAATGTCTCTTCATAATCAATTCCAGCCTTTTGGGAGAACCCTCTGGGAACAAATCTGGCTTTGTGTTTTTCAATAGTACCATCTGATGCATATTTGATTTTTAATAACCACTTTCAAGATACAACTATTTTGTCTTTAGGTCTAGGTACAACATCTCATACATCATTTTTTAATATAGATTTGTATTCTTCAATCATTGCTTCTTTCCAAGCTTGACATGATAAGGCCTCTTCAACATTTGAAGGTTCAGTTTTTGTGAGTTCAGTTAGGAGTGCAACATAGCATTTTTTATTTCTTGTTTTCTTATTCTCTCTGAAAATTTCATTAGGTTCTATGTTGTTTTCTTCAATCATCTTTCTTGCCCATAGTGGCCTTTTATTGTTATTAGGAACTTCAATATTTTCAGAATTAGTTGTTGGAGGTTCATTATCTTCTATTATATTCACCCTCTGATTCTCAATCGTATGATTTTCATCTAATTCTGTGATTGAATCATCTTCTGTATTTAGGGATAGTTTTTATGTACTATTTTCTTCAAATTTTACATCTCTATTGATTTCAATAGATTGTTGTCTTGGAATATAGACTATGTATCCTTTAGTGGTTTCACTATAGCCAACAAATATGTCTTTCTTCTTGGAGGGCTCTAGCTTGGTCCTTTTTTCTTTAGGAACATGAATGTATATGGGACAACCAAATATTATTAGAGGACTTAAGTCTGGTTTATTCCCTATAAAATCTTCTTTAGGTGTTATATTCTCTAAGATTGAATGAGGGCATCTATTTTGAATGTATAAAACTGTGTTTGAGGCTTCAACCTAAAATGAGATGTGTATATTCTGGTCATGCATCATGGCTTTGGCGGTGTCAATGATGGTCCTATTTTTCCTTTCTACAACTCCATTTTGTTGAGGATTATAAGGTATAGTACACTCTCTCTTAATCCCAATGGAAATGCAGAATTCTTTAAAGTTTTCAGAGATATATTCACCCCCATTATTTAATCTTAGAGTCTTTATTTTCTTCCTGGTTTGATTTTCTACTAGGGCTTTAAATTCTTTGAATTTCAATAAAAATTCATTTGATTCTTTAAGTTTTAGGAAATATATCTAGGTTTTCCTAGAGTAGTCATCAACAAAGATCACGTAATACAAGAATCCCCCTAATGAGGGTGTTGACATAGGACCACACAAATCAATGTGGACAAGTTCTAGTACAAATTTAGATTTATTCTCGCTTGAAGGAAATGACCCTTTTGAGTTCTTTCCTAGAGCACAATCTTTATAAATTCCAATATGTTCATATTTTAGGTGAGGTAGGCTTGTGGTGATCTTCCCTATGGTAGGTGTAAGGAAACTCAAGTGCGAAAATAGCTTCCTACGCTAATCTCTATAGGAGAGTATTGTGAAAATTCTTATAAATCCTTACAATTTCAGATTCGTTAACTACTTTAACAAAGATATTGCAACCACATACCATGCATACAGAAAAAATAGAGAATGACAAAATGATATACCCTGGGGAAACCTTTCGGTAAAAACCCCAGCACTCCAAAACCTGAACAATGTATTGATCAAAACTATTACAGCTTACAATACACACTAATAGATTTGACCCCAAATTTTGACCAAAATTTTTGACCAACTAGCAAAATGGTTTTAGTTGGTCGCATTATAAAGGATAAATTTTCTTTTTTTAAACTTTTATGCCCGTGTTGGTTGAAATTTCGACCAACACGGGCATAAAAGAAAAAAAAAAAGAAAATGCATCTTCATTTGATCACGACTTCGAGTATCCTTTTTAGCGCGGGCGGGAGTGGGTATGTTATTCATTCTTTTTCATGTTTTATTTTGATCAAATGAAATCGACTGCCATCCTTAAAATGATGAAATCGATTGCCATCCCTTGTGATAATTTCCCATTTGATAATATTTGAAATAAACCTGGTAGCAGTGTGACAATCATTGCATACTCAGAGGTTTTTGAAAATCCTTAGAGTTGTTATATGAATATACATACACACATATATTTGAAAAATATCTATATATATACTCGCAGTATTGAAACCTACCCAAAATTTTTTTTAACCGAATCTTAGAACCTAAATCCGAACCCTATATAGGTTTCAAATTATCTCAAATGGACAAGGACGACCAGAAATCGACGAGCCACACTTTTACATCGTAGATTAGGGGGGCAATTTAACCGAAGGAGGTCCAAAGAACCTGCTATATCTGGGGGCACTGCACAAGGCCAACATGAATGGCCTTTTCCTTTACTGCAGACGAGCTGACGTGATTGAAATAGTGCCCATTCAAACCCTCTTTCTATGCGCGCACAAAGCCAAAATGTGAATGCCACTAATTTTCAAACCGCACACATGAAACCTCAGCCCTTTTTGTTTGCACAGATGCCATGGAAAGACTGCGGTTGGAGTGCTACTGTCCTGAGGAAAACTTATTTGCACACGATGCATCTGTATTAGAACCGGGATTGGAAACTTAGATGTATGTATATAAAATCTTCAATGTGCTCCACACAAATTTATTATTTGTTTACACATCTCAATAAATTTTTCCACACAAATTTGGGAATATATCTCTTCTTCAATAGAAACCTTCAACTTCAAAGAATCCTGCACAATTTTTTAATCATATATGAATCCACTTCTCTTTTGGCTAGGGAAGATCTTTCACTCTTGAAATCAATATTAACTTTTTATCCTAGGGCTATTGTTGAACAAACCTACTTAACTTCCTTAGTTAGGGTTTCAAGAAAGTATCAAATATCTAAAATATCAAGAATGAGTTAATGAATTCTCTCAATCTCCTTTTATAACTCCTTTTTGGGATCTTTGTAGAAGTTATATTTTAGAACCATTTGATAAATTTCTAGAAAAATCATATTCACCCTCTTTATTTTTGAACAATATGGGTCACTTTATAATCAAAACAGTTACATTTCAGCACAACCACCAAGTTGTGGAAAATACTAAAATGTTGAAATATGAATTCAGAGCATGCCGAAATAACTTTAAATTTTTAGGACATCAAACTTTATGAGAATTGGTGCTTTTAAAAAATGGTAGGCTTCTCCAAGAAGTGTGGAGTGCTCTAAAAGAAGTGAACATACCAAGGTACCCAGTGGTAATCATATTACTAAAATATTTTATATCGTTAACAAAGCATATGCAAATTTGTTAGTGAAGTCAATTTTTTTTATGTGTTCATATTGCTGTATATGGAAGAATAGAATAGTTTCACATCTGTCGGGTTTATATGGTGGAAGTTTTGTTATTATGAAAGAACAGTTTATATATGCATCAGGGGCATTGGAATAAAATATATAAGGTTGGAAGCGAGTCTAAATGTTAATTGTCCCTGAATTTATATTATCTATGTTGCTAAGCATCGGGTTTGCAGTCTGAACATATGGTATTAGTTTTTGAAGGATGAATTATTATTGAGTCGGTGATTCACAAACAATTTTAAAGATCTGAATTTGTAACAGTCCTATGGGCGATGAATATTGTGTTCTTGTTAAAGACTGTCTGTCGCGCATTGAAATTAGAGATAGAGCATCTCCATATCTTAAAGGGGTTTAAGATTATTTTAATCCATTTTGAATATATTCATGTTCAACCTAATTCCAAAGTGTATGATTGTTGAGTAATGTTCAAGTTCTGATGCTTATATTCAACATGTCATCACAGATGGTCATTTCCTTTTGAAATTAATCAGTTTGTTGCATTGAGCAGGGGTAGTGTTGAACAGGGGGATTGGATTGAAAACAATTAGCAAATAGTGAGTTGCACTTTGACAGACTCGAAAAAAAGGTACCAGTCAAAGATTTTAAATTATCAAATATTTTGTGAAGAGATAAAGTTATTTGTTTCAATCAATCTCAGTTTGCTACAAAATTACCTCATAACCGTTTCTAGGGTTTGGAAGTCTATCAACATGAAATTATTTGATCATTTTATTTACTAACCTTCTTAACATATTTGGTGAAGTCAGGTAAATTGAACACTGTAGAAATTTACTATGGAAATTTCGATGGGTTAAAAAACAAACGTTTAATATTGGCTTCCCAGCTTCTTGACTACTTTTTATCATCATTGTTTGTGGTGAGGTCATCTTCAGAGTTATAGTGGCTAGTCACGTTCTTTGTTTTCATGACAATAATTCTCTAGAGCATGGAAGTTGTCTTCCACGATCTCTAGCATGCTCATTACAACAACATTTTATGCAGAGAAAAATGGACTAACCTTCTAAGTCTAACCATCAAAATCATAAATCCAGAGTTGTTACCATCTGCACAAACAAAATTTTGTATTTCAAGTTTTCACTAGCATAACATTTGGCTTGTGCAGAGAAAGAAACCATTAAACATCCTTACATTGATACAAATAACAAATATGATCTCTTCCATCCATACGCCAATCATGAAATGATCGAATGCCATCAATTGACAAGGGTGGCATTCAGTTTTCCACTTGCTTCTTTAAGGAAAACTGATTCAAGAAAAAGTTCTCATATGGTTGTTCAGTATCCACCTTATTTAACTTTCTTTGACATGTAGAATTGAATCTCTGTTCAGTTTCCCAAAGTCAGAGACTTTCAATTGAACTTTGAGTTGAGCCTAACTTCTTGAGTTGATTCCAAGGCATTGTAGAATCCTCAAGTTGAGTTGGGTTGAAATCCTAAGTGATTATAGATGGATCAAAGTAGATTCAAGTTGAGTCAGATACACTCAGCTCTGTAAGTTCATTAATCCACCTGTAATCACTAAGGACTTGCTTTGAAATCAGCTCAACTCAACTTGAGGATTCTACAATGCCTTGGAATCACTGATGCAGAGAGAACCCAGGGATGATTCAACACTGCATATCTTCTTATAATCTTTCACTAGTACATTTGACATCATTTTTTGACCATTATTTTTGACCATTAATGAAAATGGTTTAGGTTGGTCGGGGTATAGAAGGAAAAAAATTGTTTTTTTAAAAATCTATCCCCATGTTCATCGAACTTTCGATGAATATATGCCTGTCGAAAGTTCGACAAACACGGGCATATTAGTTAAAAAGAACATTTCAATCATTTTCATTTTTACGGTAGTGAGTGAGCGCATGAATTGGGATTTTCACTGAGCTAAGGAGCTGAGCGGACTAGCGGAGCTTATTCCGCAACAACGCTCAATTCTCCCAAGGTTAATAGCACATTTCTTATCTTCCAGAGTTTGAGGTATGTTAATCCGTGATCGTGTCTGCTATATTTCGCATTACCACGTACTGCATTGTCATTTTTGATTCTTGTACTCATCTCTAGTATTGAATCAATGTGATATATGAATCAATGTGTATGTTTACTGGTGTTTGAGTATGGTTTGTAAATTCTATGACTGAGAATTATGAAAGCTGCAACTAGGGTTTAGGATGCAATGCCATATAACCAATGCATAATCAATGGTTTTGGAATGTAGTTTTGAAAAAAAACAATCACTGAGATTTTAATGGCACAGTTTTACCTTTGTATTTGTCCTGCATAGAAATGCCACTGCAAACATGGTACTCACGATTTATTTGAAATACTCGGCAAGGTCTGAATGTCTTTTATAATTGCAAGGCCGAGTTCAACCTACAATAACCTTTGCTTCAAATCCTCCTGCTTACTCTTTGCTGTAGACACAGGGCTCACGGTCTTATGATTGTTAGAAACTGGCATATGAGAATGGGCAAATTTGATTCGCTTGAATTTTGAAATCTTCATGTAGTTTGATCTGAAAATAGATTTAATTTACTAAACTATTCAAAACTTTCATCAAATTCAAAATTTTCTATGTTGTGAAATGTGCTAACTTTTTAGTTTGAGTTTTTTTCCCTTCATTTTAATTAATCAATTTAACTTAATTATTCTTTAAGCAATGATAGAGGTAAAAATGGTGCGATTTCTAATAAAAGTTAGTCATAATTTAGATAATGTGTGGTTCTATTTATACACATTTATACATTGGGTTTGTAATTTTTTTAATAAACTGTAAACCCTTGTTTGCATAGTCATGGCCAATATAGAAAATTCAGTTTTGACCAAAACCCAAAAACTGATAGGATCTTCCTTCTCAAATGAGGAAAGCCTCAATTCATTGATTCCCTCAACTAATATAACTATCTCTTTATCCGCTCCCTATAGTCCTAAAGAAATGAAAGCTATGAATTAAGCTTCTCAATTTAAGCTCTAGTTTTTGCATCCTTATCCTTTGAAATATTATATATATTATTGCCAATTGTGTGATCTATGACTCAATGGAGTCAATCTCATCCTTTATGATTTTTTGAAAAACTAGGTCATTTCAAGAAAAATTGATAGAACACATACTTAACTTCATTAGCACATTCCTTAAATAATTTCAAGTGATGCTAAAATATATCAATTGTGTGCATTTTCATACTGATTAAAGGCTTCTACCTTTCTCTTATCTTTTATCTTACTTAAGGCATCCCACTCTTCTTTATTCTGAATGAGAGAGGAATGATCCTTGAAGGAACCTATTGAAAGCTTCAATTTTTGTTTTAGAAGCAATGAGGAATCAATGTTTACCACTTAAATTCATCACTTGTCTTAGTAGTGTCTTGAACCTTCTTAGTATTTTCCTCTTCCTCTTTCTCATTAAGCACTATAGTTTTCTCTAAAGGAACAATGTCCTATTCTTTGTTTCTAGTTGTGTTCCTTGAAGGAGGGACACCTATTTCACTTTGATCTTCTGTACCACTACTCTTTGGATGAGTAGTTTTCTTATCCTTCTTATCACTCTTCTTTGTTGTATCCCTCTCAATCATAGGAGCATCAAAGGAAAAAATATATATGTCTTGTGTGGATGCATAAGCTATATCCTAAAAATTAATATCATCTATAAGTGCTTATTACATAGGAACAACTTCAACCTTCTTCATCTCCTCTACTATTTTAGTAGTCATCTTTTTAGTTTTTTTCTTTTTCCTCTCTCTCTCTTCTTTGTCCATTCCCATGATGGTATTCACCCATTTTTTGGGGCTGGAACTCTTATGCCTACATTTGAGACAATTGGACTCTTTCCTCATTTGAGTAAGGCGTCCCAAAACACATAATCTGCATGGTGGAAACACAACCTCGAAATGGGAGTACAAGGAAACTCTGCTCTCAGACGCCCTATCCCGCAGCAACTCTCATTTGCATATTTGAATCCTGTACCCATCAAAGTTTCCTAAATTAGAAATATTAGATTACATTAAAATAGGGCTCTTTGAGAATATAATAACAACAACTTACCAAATGCAACTAGATTGTCGATGACTTGAGAAAGAATGGCATAATTGTCGCTCAGCACAAAGTGCGCATCAGATAATTCCATCTGCAGTTCATTTTGAAGCATGTTTTCCAGACCCAAGTTGAATTTTGTGATAATACTATTGATGTAATGTACACAGCTTCCATTATTTGGGTTTCTTGAACTTATAAGCAATGGCGTACAACCTAGGGGTACTAGATTGGACACAAGAAATTTTCTAGCTCCCATCTCATATAAACTCTGCACCACAAAATAGATAATAGAATCTGTGATGTGACTTCCCAAACATCAAACCTTGAATAATATGTGATTGTCATATTAGTGGGTAATTAAGTTGTGTTAAGATTATGTGATGGTTTTTTGTGTTCAATTGCATTAAACTATTCCCTCATAGCATTTCAAGCCCGAGTCCTGCCTAGTGAGCTCATAAGTGAATCTTAATTAGTATGTCTTCAAATCTATTAATAAGAGTAGGATAGGGTCATCTTGAGCTGTTCTGAAAACTTGCTAAGAAGCAGTTCCTGGTATTGGCTCACATTGTAGAGTTGAGAAACTTTTGACTGCGAGATAAAGTAATTGGAAATATAATCATAGCTTCCAATGTTAATGTAGAAAAGAGTTGTGGAGATGAGATGAGTAGCATTTTCAGCTTGTTCCAACATAGAAACCAAGTCTGCCTTTGTGTTGGAGAAGAACTCAATCTGCCTCTCAAAGGGTATTCTGCCAATCTGCAAACAGGTATGTAAGATAAAATGCTTTTAAGTTAGTTGGTATTTTATGAAATGTGTTGTTTAAAAGCCAATGAGGATTGATTACTCTTACTATACCAAACACCGCATCATATTTAGTTGTGTTGGAATAGGAAAAACTATATCTTTTAAGGCTATTTGGAACTTACATATTTGTAGCCAGTGGAAGGCAGAATTCTAGAGCCTCCAGAGGCAAAGTTGACTCCTAGTAGTATGTTTCTCCCATTTGCTTCTGGATCTAAATATGGGACCAAAAAAGGCACCCCCATGATTTGGCCTACCATAAAAAAAGAAACACTAATTAACTTTGCAAACTTACAACACAAGCTCTGGACTTGGGAGAAGTGGAAAAAATGTAGTTAGGAACTTTTCCCATACAGATGTAATCTGGAATGGTTCTTCCATTGCAAAACCTTCCAGTTGGTAAGCCATTTCCAAAGTCAATGCCATTGAACCAAATATCTCCCTTGGAAAGAGTAGTAATGTAATTATTGTTTCCTATGTCCACCAATGAATCTCCAAAGATAAAAATGGTAGGAGTAGTAGAGGCAGTGGCAAATGTGAATAATCCCATCACTGTAAAAATTGCAGGCCAAACCTTCGGCATTTATAACCTATCAGTGAACTAAACACACCAAGGTCTCAGAAGATAAAACTCAGATGCTTTACCCTGATGTCAAGTTACAAGGGTGCCTTTATATTATTCCAGAAGTTGTACATTTGATTGAATGTGTAATCTAAAAATTGACAGATCCATGTTAGAAAAGTTTGTGATCTCTGTTGTTTTTTTTCGAAAGACAATTAAATGATTTGACAAGAAAGAGTCACATGTGACATATTCTACAACTTAAATTTGTTGCTTAGCGAGTTATTTTTGCTAGTCCATCTGAGTCTTGGGGCCCTCTAGTAACCCAAACAGATGCAGATTCTTTCTGTGATATAAAGTGGTTGCCAGCGCCTGCAACTAAAGACTGCAAATAATATAACTTAAGATAAATGAACCAAAAAGATCATAACGTGAACTAAAATGAAAGCCAAATTCCCAACACAACAAAAAGAAATTTCATCATGTTATCACGTGTTCTTTCTCATCCACAAGAACAACAGAAAACCATTCCCCTAAAAAAGACCCTTTCCAAGCATCCCAAAACACATCTCCAAACCACTAAAATAGGAACCCAACCAGATGCATATTCTCCTAACAGGAACTAATATATTCTTTAGTAGGGGCCATTTAATAATGTACTCTAAAAGGGCAATAGCTAGGCAGTAACGTTGTAAGGAAAATAACAAGCATAAATTGAACCATCTTGAGAAGAACTCAAGAACTTGACTGCCAATTGTCTACTCTTCCATTTGTCCTTATTTTTTCCTCTACCTACTTTAGCATTTATCCCAGCTAATTGATTTAATAGGGAGTGAAGCTTACTAATATGTTGAACAATGATATAACTAATTGATATCCCAGCTAAATGATTTAATAGGGAGTGATACTGTCAACACTTGGGTTAACAACTCAACATATTCATACCAAACAAATGAAGCTTACTCCCAAATTTAAATGATTTAAATGAAGCTTACTCCCAAATTTATCAAGTTGTGTTAACTTACCGATGACTTGATGCTTGACTCTCAGTAAAATGGTGATATAGGGGTCCTTATATTACACAAAATTTTGATTAAAAGTTAAAATATAGCATTAAAATCTAAATGATAAAGATATTTCATATGATGTTTTCGATATTAAAATGGTTGAGAAAATGGTTGTTTAGTAATGATTTTTATCAGTAGGTTGCAAAGAAATCATCCTTCTTCCACCAATGAGTCATTCCATTTAAGAAAGACCATGTCTGACGATATCAACACACAAAAAAATAGCGAGACAATTGCTAGACTATGGTCTAACTTAAAAAGAAAGGGTGATGGAAAATGTTATTGTCCTTGCAAACTTTGTAAGGGCTTAAAGACTCGAAGATATCTAATCAAAATAGCTGAGGAACATTGTAGGCAACATGGTCACATTGAAGGGGGAAATGAATTTCATCCATTGGTATGTATTTTAATATTTTATAAAATACATAAGACATGATTTGATGATGACAACATGGTCATGGTTAATATAAGGTCATCATTTTCATATAGGTCAACGTCCCTCAATTTCATGTTATGGACCATGACAATCTGGAGAATGTGGATTTCCAAATGAGGGAACATGGAGGTGTGAATATAGAAGTAGAAGGTAATGATAACATGGAAGAAGACCATGATGATGAAGAAGATCAAGATGATCACGATGATCAAGATGATGATGATGTTGATGCAGAGCTTGATGTACCTATACTTGAGAAGGCACACGAGCCCCTATATGAAGGCTCCGAAACAACTCTTCTTGCCGCTGTATTGTTGTTGGTGAACTTGAAGGTTATGAATGGTTTATCCAACGTAGCAATGACACGTATGTTAAGGTATGTCATCTTTTTTCGTTATTTTAGTCGTAATTCCCTTACAATTAATATTGGGTGAATTGTGTAGCAATTAATATTCTTTAAATTAACAAATTATATTTTTGGTCATAGGTTGGTAGGTGAGTGTTTGTTACCACCATCAAACATTCTACCTTGCTCGTACCAAGAATTATCTGCCATTATGAAAGATATTGGAATGGAATATCAAACAATACATGCATGTCCGAACGATCATATTATATATTATAAATAACATGAATTTGCAACAGAATGCCCTATTTGTCATATTAGTAGATATCAATCAGATTGAATAACAAAAAAGGTGCCTCGCAAGGTTCTTCGACATATTCCCATTATTCCATGTCTGCAACGATTATTCAAGTGCAATAGCTTGGCACAATTTATGGATTACCATGCACGCAATAGAAGTCAAGATGGCATTATGTGAATGTCTGCAGATGGCTCGGCATTTAAGGAAATAGAAGAAAAATGGCCACACTTTAAAGAAGAACCTCGCAATCTCAAGCTTTCATTGGCAGCGGACGGTGTCAATCCGTTTGGAGAGATGAGATCTACTTACTCGGTGTGGCCTATTTTTGTTATCAACAATAACATTCCTCCTTGGTTGTCCATAAAGAGGGAGCACATAATGTTGTCACTGATTGTTCCAGGTATTTTTTGATTTAATGGTCATCTAAATTAATTTATTATTAATAATCCATCAAAATGGTCATAATAATTATGTAATGTTTTTGTTCATTCAACTAGGTAAGTACCAAGTTAAAGATATCAATGTATATATTGAGCCCCTTATCGACGAGTTGATGGTGTTATGGAATGGGGTCACTATGTATGACATCTCTAGACCAATAGGACAAAGAAAATTTCAATTCCATGCAATGCTTGTATGGACAATACATGATGCCCCTGGGCTAACACATTTTTGTGGTATGTTCTCTTCTTAACGCCTCTTTTTTGGTATGTTCTAGTGCTAACACAAAGTTAACACATTTAATCCAATTATACATGATCTTGTAGGTCTTCAGACAAAGGGAAAATTTGCATGTCCAGTTTGTGGTCCAAAGACAAAATCTCATCATTCAAAAAGTTTGAGAAAGCAAGTGTTTGACGAGAATAGACACTTTCTCCACAGAAATCATAAGTACCGAATTATTGAAAAATATCTTTTCAATGGGAAAGAAGAGACTACATCAAAGCCACAGAGAATGACACCTCACCTATGGAAGTTGGCATACAATAAAATAAATCATCGAGGTAATGTCATTCCTCTGATGGGTTTTGTTTCAAATTTATATTTTGATATTGTGTTTTGTTTACTGATGATGTAATTGATGCTTGTGAAGGTTGTCAAGGCATCAATGACCAACTTCCAAAAGGACTAAAAAGTTATCCTACACAATTTACTAGGTTGCCGTACTACGAGCAACTCCCAATCATGCATTTGTTTGATCCTATGCATATTGGAAAGAATGTAACAGAGACATTATGGAAAATATTGGATGGAAGGCGTGACAAAGACCAAATTATCAAAATTTGTAGTGACATTGAAGAATCCAACCATACAATGAAAAATTTTATTCGATCAAATAACAATGGAGACCAGATTGATACAAGTGCCCTTCCATGGTTATTGTCGGAGCAACAGAGCAATGCTACAAAAGAAATTATAAAGAAAATATAATTTCCCACAGGATTTGCTGCGAACATAAATGATCTCATATCAAAGAAAAGTGAATTTGGGCCAGGGATGAAAACACACGATTGGCATATATTTATTAAGGTAATTCATATTATTTTGTATTCACTATATATTTGTATACTGCATGTGGTTTTCATTGCATTCTTTTATAAAATATTGACAAGATCATTTTACAAATATTGCAGTATGTTCTACCTCTATCTCTCCCACACCACTTTGCCAATGGTGTCAAACAAGTTATATATGATCTTGGAAAATACATGAGGTGGTTGTCATCTAAAGAAATCAATAAAGAAGATATAAAATACTGGAAGAGAAAAATTTCTCTTCTTATTTGTGAAATGCAAAAGTGTCTACCTTCAACTTTTTTCAATGCACAAGAACATTACCTCATACATCAAGTTGAGGAGATTGAATTGTGTGGACCTGTACCAACTAGGTCAATGTGGATGGTTGAGAGGCACTTGAAATTTTTGAAAGGCTTGGTTCGACAGAGAGCACATCCTGAGGGTTCTATGGTGGAGGGATATATGGTATACCAGACCATGGTGTACATTAGTGAATATCTTCCTAAGTTTGCAGCAAAGATCCATGTAGATCGTATTTGGGATCTCAACTCCATTAACAAATTTGAAGGGGAGTACTTGATGGGAAAAGGTAGATTGAGGAAAGTGAGAGGTAAATCTAAGATGTTATTGTAGTTAATTAATTCTTATAAATTTGGTAGAGAGTGGGATGCAATAAATCTAAGATGTTTTTGATACAGCTGGTCGAGAGTGAGATGCAATACATTTGTATATTGCAAACAATCTTGATTGGATGATGGTATGGATTGAACGATGTCAACAAAATGGTTTCTCATTAACATGGGAAGATGTTGCTTCATTGGTTAGAGAAGCTTATCATAATGGAGATTCCAATGTTACTCCAATGGTAATTGATCTAGCACATGGTTTAAGAGGTGGATAGGTACGTAGAAATTTATTAATGATCATGACTCGTATGTTTCATATCAACTCATGATGCAAATAATTTACACACTTGAAAAATTGTAGGTCAAGCACCACAAAGCTATGTACTATCATGGCCACAAATTTCGCATAAAAAAGTTGGATGACACAAAGAAAACTTATGATTCTAGGATAAGTGCAGTTTTCGAGGTCACCAATATATCATCTAGAAATAACATACATCCTCAACAATCTCAAAATCAATACTATGGCATCTTAGATGATATAATTGAGTGCGACTTTAACTCCTTCAAAGTAGTTCTATTTGTCGTCAAATGGTACAGGCTACGACTAAATCAAAATGATCCAGATAGAACTGTTATTCAACATGATAATGAATTTACAATGATTAATACAAAGTCGTTTGAGCCAGTTGGAGATGAGCCCTATGTTCTTCCAAGCCAGTGTGAGCAAGTGTTTTACTCAGAGGTTCCACATAAACAGGGTTGGTCATTTGTTGTTAGACATGATCCAAGAGGAAGGCCGATAAAGTATAATGTTATGGAAGAAGAAGATACTGAAGATGATGAAGAAGCAGATGATGATGATGATGATGATGATGATGATGATGATGATGATGATGATGGTGATGACGATGGTGATGGTGATCATGGCGATGATGATGATGGTGATGCTGTTGATGGAGATGATGATGGTGATGATGGAGATGATGGCGATGATGATGATGATGATGATGATGATGATGATGATGATGATCAATGACATAATTGAAATGGTTACATATTTATTATGTTTAATTCTAATGATTACATATTTATGTTTTGCTTTAAATTGTAATGGTTACATATTTATTGTGTTCAATTCTAATGATTATGACATATGTGATTTATAATTACCAATTTTTTGTTTACGATGCTCAATTAATTGTTGTTGATACATGTATATTTGTGTTTGATTATCACCCTTTTTGCAAACAGGCAATTGACTACAGACATTGTCACCCCGGCCTTCTGTTGACGATCTTGCATTCCATATATAAGGTAAATTTGTTCATGTTTACGATGTTACATATTGTTCATGTTATCTTCTAAGTTATTTGTAGCATACGTATCATGTAATATTTAGCTAACTTAAGATAAATGATTAACATATGCAGGAAATTTGACCCCTTTGGCGTGGATCATGCACAGTGACATGGATCAGCAGGTATAAGTCAATAAATAGACATAATTTTCTTATATTCTTCTTGTTTATCACTGAGCACGTATGTTATAAATAGACATATTATATAATCATATAATTTATATATAGACAAAGAAGAACCATATAGAAATATAATATATAATCACTTTCAACCTAGTACATTTTATATGTCTCATGTATAGACAAAGAAGAACCGTACGTATGGGTCACAACTTGATTATTCTATATATATTGACGTGGCAATATCTCATTTGATAGATTGCAGCACCCACCAAATAGGTACTTGTCAGATCTATCTACATCGAATGAGGGAAATGAGGGAATGCTAGATGAAAGTTCTACATGTAGTACGACTAAAATAGGGAGATCAACTAGAGGTCAAAAGATTAGAAAAAAATTTGATAAACGCATGCAATATTTCCTTGCTAATGGGGGGTCATGTTCTTATGATGATGAGACCAAAGGTGACATCAAGGTGCCCTTTCGGTATAGACACATTGAGAAACAATGGGTACCCAATGAGCTACCTCCAATTAATACTAATTTTTGTGTTAATGAGAGGATATATCGCATTGCTCCATCCTCATTACATGGTTTGGGCCTATTTTCCATGGATGGAATAAAGGTATATTATAACAGAGTTGTTGAATTGTTCAAGTATGTCGGTCTGTGTTACAATTACAATGATTGGATGCGGATTGTTCAATATAAAAAAAGTATGCGTAGGTATGCACTATCAGCTAATTATATACAAAGGAAAGAAAATGATCAAAGTAAAAGATTTGCAATGTACATTGATGGGAGACCAAAAGTGACAGGTAATATTGCGGGTTTTATAAATAGTACGCGACCTTCGTCAACTAATAAGCAACCCAATTGCATATTTGAGGCGCGTGAGGGGAATCAAGTTTTTGTATGTGCAATAAAATCAATAAGTGCAGGGGAAGAACTGCTAATAGATTATCATTTAAATCGCATAGATACAAACAAAGTTACTATTATGAGGGTGGTAAGTACTATATACCATTTTATTAATAAGTTTTTTTTTGCTAAGTCTATTGCTTTTAGTTCACTAAAGTTTTTATATTTAATCTTTGTCACAGGACGATATGGATCCCGCAGATGATAGAGGCCACGAGGATGCTCCTCCCACCCGTTCTTCAGGGGTAAACCTTATTAAAATTGTACAAATTAGATAGTTGAAAAATGTTATATTATTATGTTATTTTATTTATGGTTTTGCAATTTTTATGATATTTTTACTGATATTCCTGTCACAATTTGATGTTCAGGATAAGGGAAAAGCACCCTCGACAGTAAAGGCAATAGCTACCCCCGAGGATGATGATCTTTTTGCAGATTCGCCTAATGTTATAATCATGTTGAAGAAAAAAATGAAACAAATCAATAAAGAAATAATTAATATTTTGTATGTAACAAATCCAACTGAGGAGATGCTGATGAGGCTAACTGAATTGAAAGCGCTCGCACGTTGGTATCAAGTAAGCAGTAATGAATCTTTAGTTATAACAAAATTTCAATAAAGGTTAACATTTTATACTCTTTTATGTTGTGAAATAAAATATATGTAATATGTGTTCTTGTTGCAGGATTTTATGGAATCTCTAGCACCTGGTCAAGGACAATGTGCGGATGAGGCCGGTACTAGTAGGCCTCCGGCCGCCTCAGGTAAAATAATCCTTTAGTTGACAAGTTACAAGGAATTTTTTCTTTGGAACATTCAAAAATTTCTCAAATTAACTCTTACTTTTATTATTTCAAAATGTCTTTGCTAACAATGTATTGTTTAGGTCATCAATTACAGGAGACTCCTCCTAGCCAGGTTGTCCATAGAAGATTGCCGAGTGCAATGTCGGCCACAAGGGCCATGCAAACATCAATGCCTTCAAGGGCTATGGCAGCTAGTAAATCATTGTTTTACTATATTTGGTTTTGTTCTAATTATGATTTCATAATTTGTACTTTAATCTTGGGTGCATCACATAGTGGATTATTTTTTTGGAGCAGGAGATACCCCGGTGGCACCGCTTGGTACACCAGATACTGATCAATCTGCATGTATTGGTGATAATTCACCACCATTTCCTAGATCTACCCGTGTTACTAGCACGGGAGCTACGCAGACGTCATTATTGATTGACAATAATGAATCAATGCCTATAAGATGTCCTCAGATTCCAGGTACTTTAAATAATTATTTTTATATTGTAATATGCATTTACCTATTCATAACAAGTTTTGTATTGATTATCCCATGACATTTTTTGCAGGAAATGATATGTTTTATAAGAAGCTTTATGACCTCACATTGCATATATTCGGGCCCACCATACGTACAAGGTGGAACATCATAAGTGAACTAAGTTTATCCCACTATTTTTTTTTCATATCATTAATTGGTACAGTATTTTTCCTTTCATTCCGGTCTTTTCTTTTAGTGGCTATATCTAACAATTTTGTGTTTTTCCTTAAAAGGTGGAATTTGCAAGAAAAAAGTTTAAAAGATCAGCTCATCAAAGATTTACATCATGAGTTTGGTAATAATATTTTTGATGAGAAGAAAATTTTAGAAAGAGCTTGCAAACATCTTAAGACTGTGAGGGACGCATATAGAAAGAGTCTTGTCCAGAACCCAAAGTACGAGCATCCTCCCTTTATTCCAGTGAGAGATTGGAATGAATTTATTTTAGATGCAAAGGAGAAAGCGAATGCTCAAAAAGGAGTTTCACCAACAAATGCGAGAAGGTATGCAATAGTATTAACTACTAGTGATAAGGTGTTTGGCATGGACTTTTGAGATGATAATTAAATTTTGAATGCAATCATCATTTTTCAATATAATATCTTGGTATGATGTTTTAGACATTTTCACCATTGAATGCAATGTGTTCAGCATTTCAAATTTTCATTTGTTATTCCATATACATGTTTTTATAACCTTTTTTTCAAACTTTTCATAGGTTGCAGGACACTTCAAAGGCAACAAAGGCCAGGCTGCAAAAGATTGGGCAACACAGACTTGGCGCTGGAGGATATTCAAAAATTAAAGCTCGCATTGTAAGTAGCAGTAAATGAATTGCAGAGAAAAAATATTTATAAAATGCAAATAATTTTGTTTAATCAAAAAATGCAGGGCTCTGATTTTAATTTAGAGGCCGCAGAAGAACACAGAAAAATTGCCTTCAAGGAAGGCTATCAAGCTGTGGCTGAACGCCTACGGCAAGCTTCCACTGGCCCAACCGAAGAGTCTCTTGCATCATGTGCACAGGTAAATATGCCAAAAAAATATATTAGAAATTGAATACTTGAGCAACAATCAATTTGATAATAATGTCTATTACATTGCAATGCAGCCTCTTAATTGTGACACAGATCATACGGCGCCGCATCATGAAGCCCCCGATGTGCATCATATTGTCCAAGGAGGTGCTCATTTGCTATTTAAAACTAATTATGTAATTATTAATACAATTTAACATCTTAAATTGAACTTGGTGTAACATTTTTGTGTATATTTTAGAGGATATAGAATCAGGTCATGCTGAACGAGTGCCGGAGGATGTTCAGACTGATCGCCATGTAGATCATGTGGCACATTCAAGTAAAGAAAATCTATGTTTTGTTCTTTTAAATTAATTTTTTGATTTATAGTTCTTTTACTTACATAAATACTTGTAATTCAATAATATAAAATAGTGTGAATTTAACTCATGAAGTACTTATTGCAGCAGACCCCCCTTCAGTGCAGCGGCCTCCTATTCCTGAACAGATGAGGAGGAGAAACACGTTGGGATTAGAATCAATAGAGGAGGGGAATGATGAGGACATTGATCTTCCTCTTATAAATTATATGATTTAAAAAAATAGCAAGAAACCCAAAAAGAAATGATTGTAATTAACATTTATTGCTAATGAAAGAACATTGTCTTAATGGATGTAATTTTGTACTAGTAATGTTGATGAATGATGTCTGTTAATATGTGTTAATGAATTATTTATGAATGTTGTGTGTTAATGAATTATGTGTTAATGAATTATTTATGAATGTTGTGTGTTAATGAATTTTATGTGTTAATGAATGTTATCATGTGATTATAATGATTGAATGTTATATTTCAAAAATGGATGAATGAATGAATGAATGTTATTAAATGTTAATGAGGAATTTAGAGTGATGTTCGGGGGGGGGGGAGGGGCCAAATGAGCTTCCACCTTCACGTGGTTGGCCTTGTTTAGTAGAGAATATTAAACTATTCTCAAAACCAAGTGAAGCTCAAACTTTAAAGACAAGCTTAGATTTTTTGATGCAGAGCCTTCTAATATCCCCTTAAGGAACCCTGTTCAACTCGAGGATTCAACAACGTCTTGGAATCCACTCAAGGAACTAGAGTTCAACTAGAGGATCAATAAGAAGTCCCTGACTTAAGGATATCAACCAAACACTCCTCTGCAATAGGTTCACTACCTTGATTCATTTTAGACAACTTATCAATTCACTTTGTCCATGTTCCAATTTCCCTCTCCTTGGGAACACTCCTAATTCACCTTTCATGCAATCACCTCTTGATTTATGTCTTCAAGGATTCCCTTGATACTTCTAAGGCTTAAAAAATCCTCAAATAGCCTAACTAAGGAGTTCCAACCCCTACCAAGCATTAACTCTATCCCAATCTTCAAAACTGCCTTTTCTAGGACTATCCAATTAGCCCTGTCCTACCAGTAAATTGCACTTTTCTCTAAAATTCCTCAAACACCATGGTGACTTCTTCACCTTTCTAGATACCCTTTATTGAGTTCTTCAAACCCTACTAATACCAATCCTTCAACTTGTGACTGTTGCACACTTCTATGACTGTCCCTATCAGCAATTAGGCCTAATTAGCCCTCCTCTTCCAAAGAAACTCCTATTTACACTTACTCTCAACCTTCCAACCTTTATACAGTCTCAAGGCATCTAATAAAAATTAGAATTCCTCAATTAGTTTGACCCTCCAAGCTTTCCTAGATACTTTTTCATCAAACCCTCCCTTTAAGGGTTTCTAGCCTAGGGCTTCCTAGAAAAGACCCTAAATCAACTCACAAAACCTTTCTAATGGCTCAAACACCTTCAAAAAAACTCTCTCAATCATTTCCAACACTCATTTACCAATTCCACCCTCAACTTGTTCATATTCACCACGTGGTGCTTCCCAAATGCACCCTTCACTGCCTGTTCAACAGTCACCTACTGTTCCTTTCTCCTTTCACTGACACCTGCATCTAGATCATGATAAAAACATAATATTTATAGGCCTTAGTACCTCTCCCATAGGCAATTATTAGAACACAAACAATTATAGGTACTTTCCCCTTTTTAATCACAACAAAAGTTGACAGTTCCGATTTACATGGAGATCCAATTAGAATCAACTCTAACATACTTCACAGATTAAAAGCCTGCTATTTAAGCTTTACACAGCTTGTTGCCTATATATTGTAATTTGTAGTATGTACTTCATTCTATATATGAATAAGCCAGCTAGTTTGTTAATTAATGGCCCAATTTCTTTGAGAATTTGCCAGCCTTTTCAGAAGTATTTTTGTTTAGGATGTCAAAGAGATATGAAGAAGAAGAAGAGAACTTATGTGAATTGAAGTGTCAAGAGGGTGGTATTTATCTTTTGACATTTGGAGGGTGTGACAAGCATGTGTAAGCTGCCTCACTTGCATTTTGAATTTTATAATTCTATCAAATTTATCTTGCTCATTTGGTTTCGCTTGTGCAGGTTTGGGCCTGGGGCAATCCAAAATATCAATGAAGCTTTGAATAAGGTATGAAAAGATACTCATAAATTCACAAGGTATGTGATATTTTTTGGGTCATTGTATTTCATTATATCAATGGTTCTAAGGATAATTTGGTAGGTCGAGGGGGACAGAGATGCAACAGCTCTTGTCATAACGAATGAGGTGATTTCCACCATTTTTACAGGTTGGGTTGGATCATGAGAATAGTTATATAATTTGATAAGTAGGAATAGTTATATAATTTGAGACAGTCAAGATTATTGGCACACTTTCCAAAAAAGTTGATATTGGATTTTGGATATGTTATAGTTCTCCCAAAAGGGTATCTGGAATGCTAATTTTTTTGTAGGTTCATTTGGAAAAAAATTGAGTTATTTGGGTTTGAATGCTGCTGGAGGGCTACTAGCCTATTAACTAGGCCTAATTAGCAGTTTTGGTGAATTTGTGTGTTTGGAGTTGTTTGAATGATAGAATCTGATTGAAACCTATTGAATCACCTTGTTTGACACATTTAACATCAACTTTGAAGATTTGGAGTCAGGTAACTATGTTTGTGGGTTGAAGTGCTTTGAAGCCAATTGGAATCCTTGTGGGTTATTTATGAATTTGCCTAAGTCATTGTGAATCCATCACCTTTTGCATGCCACTCTGCATCATCTAAGGTGCATGTAGTATACCCTAAGATAGATAAATGTAAACCTTCTAAGGAAATACCTAAATGATGTTGGGAACTATCTTGAATTCAATTTTGAGGAAAACAAAATTATAATTATGACAAGGTGTTTATGAATAAGACAAATTTAGACAAGAATGACAAGCATCCAAGAAAAGGTGGACATGAAAAGAAGATAACTATATTTAAAGGAAGTCAAGATAATGTGCAAAGCCACAATAGGAATGTCCTCAAAATATGTACCCTCTAATTTGGAAAATGACTCTAGAAAGTGTAATTCTTGACCCCAGGATGTGCAAGCTATGTTTTTAGATTTTTAGATTTTTTGAATCTAAGATGAGGACTATTCACTATGAAAATGACTAAGAAAGGTTATAAACTCTCAATATAAGAATGCCACTAAAATGCAAGGTATGAATTTATAATTTGCAAGGGTTTCCAATCAAAATATTCTAGATAAAGGAAAAATGATATATTTATGACCCATGCTATTTTGTTTCTCTATGTGGGACATTTTTTAGGACAAGTTTTGATGATTCATAAACATAAAAATCACACAATCACTTATGGCTGTAGGTATGACTGAAATGAAATGTTTTGTGTATATTCAGTAACTTTTTCAAGTTACAAGTTTTCACACTATCTTTCACAACAAACACATAAACAAGTAGTCTAATATAAGGTCAAAATGGCTTCAATGAAGTATTTTACAACCATTACTTGGTAGTTAATTATCTCACATAGATGTATCAAACTACTAGAACTTAAAAGTCCTCTTGTAGGCACCTATGTTTTTTCCATTTTCTAGGTAATGTTGTCGTGTTAATGTAGATATATTTCAATAACACAACACCCTAGGACACATATTGGTGCAGGGGCACTTAACAAAACAACTAAGGACAATATGGTACTAGGTGAAGACAAGAGGGAAAAGGCATCTAGTCATGCCAATTGGGATATTCTACGGCCAATAATGGCATACTGTAATGAACAAAGTACTTTGGAAGTCAAGAATTGTAAGGGTCCTGATAAAGCCCTATGGGCAACATAATGTAAAAATGGCCTAATGAGCCATAAGGGTAGCCTAGAGAGTAGTTTTATGTTTTTTCATATTTAATAAGGTCATTGAACCAATTTCAAGTCATTATTATGGGTCTAGGTGTTAAGAAAGTCATACAAAGCAAAGTTCATAATTTGAATTTTAAATTCCAACGTTCATGGTGATTTTAGAGGGAAAACCAAAACTAAGCAATTGTTTGATTAATTAGTCATCTCAACCAACTTTGGTCTGTTGGACAGTTGTATAAGGGTCTATATATGATGTCATGTCGAGATGAAACATGTTAAGCATTGTATGAACGACAGAGTACAGAGATTGTATGGATAGTGACAGTTTCAATAAGATTTTTGTGTTTCTTGCATATTTTTGAAGTCTCTTTGATGCAATAACTATTCATTCATGTCGGTATGAGTCCTTTGTATAGTCTTTGATCAGTTTTAAGGTGCTTATTAATTCATTTGAAAAGATATATCTGTTGTCTCACAGAAAGTTCTATTTGTTTACATTGATAATATGAATAAATGAAGGTTCCATTCCACTTTGTACATTTACCTGCTTCAAGGAATGGAACCTATGAATCTAACATGCCCTACTAACACCAAATAAGAAAGAATGATGTAGATCTGCAGGTTGAAGAGAAAAAAATGCAAAGTTGATTAGTGTTTGGACAAGTTTGGGTACCCAAATACATGCCATGTGTAACACAGCCGTACATCTGGCTGAACAAGGTATATATATTATTTGATATTCTTCAATAACATGTTGAACTTATGGTGAATCATGAATTTTATGACCTGGAAATAAGTGGAAGTGCTAGATTGGTGATACCCTAGGGTGTAGAGGGTTTGAAGGGTGAATTTGGGGTTTTATAGCAAATGAGAACATAAGGTGAAATTGGTTGTTGATTCATCTAATTAGACATAAAATATGAGTGTCTTGTGAATTTGGTGACTTTTGGACACATATTTGGCATAGTTGCTTTGTAAACTCACATGAAATACACTCAAAAAAATTGAGACAGTCATTTTAAGGGCACAGTTTCCAAAGCAATGCATATTGATTGTTAAGTATGTTTTAGATCGCCAAAAAGGGTACTTGGAACAGTTATTTGTTTGCAGGATTGTTTTGAAAAGTTGTGAGAAAAATTGCAAAAACAGCTACTGGAGGGCTAATTGGGGGCTTAAGGCCTGATTGGCAGTTTCATGAAAGTTGATTACTTGGAGGCATTCAGAAGTTGAAAAGGGTTTGTAACCTATCAAATCAACCTTATTAATATATTTCCAATCAATCTTGAAGATATAGAGCGAGGGTTTGATGTTTTGTGGGTTAAGTGCTTTATAGCCTATTGGAATCCTTGTAGGTTTATTGTGCATTTAAACTAGTTTAAGTGGATCCATCACCTTTAGTTATTTCACTCTGCATCACATATGATGGGGATTTTGGGGGCATATTTTTCCATCCACCTTTACTAAAATAAGTTAATGATTTAGAGGTGAACTATGTCAAGATCCTTCTATTATTCTATATCTTATTTTTTTATTTTTCATAGGTGACAAGAGAAACACCATAATTAACACCTAGATCACCGTACTTACTACCCTAAAATGATGCAGTCACATATCTAATTCATTGTACTTAACCTCACAAATCAACGCAAGTACCTTATTGAAGTGATACACTTATTTTCTTAAAATGATGCAACTGTAATTGTAAAAAACATGTTTGTCTTTAAAAAATTATATTTAGTATTGTAAAATAATGCATTTGCAAACTAACCAACATTTCTATTCGATATATGAGAATTATCTCATCATTTGAATATGGATTGTGATTATAGGCATATATATCATTTATCGTAATTATTTTGTAGAAGTAATTAGCTATTGTTTATAGATTATTTAGGACTTCAATCTAAGATCTTTTATTTGCTGTTGAAGGCTTTTAATAACACAGTTACTGACTTCTTAATTTGTGGGCCGTTCATCATTGGTTTGGTCATATTGCAGGTGCTTGGGTAACTAGCTTGGTCTTAGGTTTGATACCATGTTCAGTTGCTACATATAGACCAGCTAAGATTTGAACGCAAAACCTTTCATTTGTTGTTGGAGTGTTCTATTATTGAACTATAAAAATTGAAGAATGATATATTATTTAACATAGATCAACACCCTTGTAAATGTTCAAAAAATATTTACTTTTACATATTGACTGTTTTACTTGTATGCATATATAGATATATTTTACTTCACGTGCACATCAAAGTGTAGGTAAAATGTAGTGGTAAAAATTATATGCTCCTGCATTTTTCATGATGTTTTTGGTTCACTTTGTTTAGATACCTGCTAAATGCAATAATTAGCATAAAATGACATTTTCTTGTGTAAATTCAGCTTATATTTCAATCTATTTTTATGACTTATACCTAGAGATTCATTCCTAATCCCCAAACAAATCAGATACCGTTTGGGATCAGATATGTAGATGAGAACCTGACCTAAGTAAATTTTATGGTTATAGATTCCAACCATGACATATAAAATTCAAAACTTATATTTAATAGTTAGTTGATCATTATTCTAGTCATTGCAAGTTGATCAAACACATGTTGTGGTTGATTTATAGAGAACTAATGGTAAGGAAGGCTTGCTGCTCTGATTTGGGTCTGAATAGAGGTCCTTGGACTCCTTAGGAGGATCTTCTCTTGAAAAACTATGTTCAAACTCACGGAGAGGGACAATGGAGCCTTCTTCCTCACAGAGCAGGTATGTATGTTCAAGTAGGATAACTATTTATGTTTTGCTTAAAGTTGGTATCAATTGGTTGATCATTACATAGCTAAACATTTATGTAAAGCAAGAAATACGTAGAGAAATTTCTTACACTATTACCCACTACTCTATTGGAAAATTTTGTCATTTATGGGAAACGATGTCATCTATGAAAAAAGTTGTCATCAATGGAAAAAGTTGTCATCTCTGGGAAAAGTTGTCATCTATGAACAAACTGTCATATATATGTGTGAAAAGTCCTCATCTATGAAAAAAGTTGTCATCAATGGAAAAAGTTGTGATCTGTTGAAAAAATTATCATCTATAGAAAAAGTGTCATCTGTGTGAAAAGTTGTCGTCAATGGAAAAGTTATCATCTGTGGAAAAAGTTGTCATCTATGTTTATGTTGCCCATTGAGTAGGTTTGGTGATAAAAGTTGTTATTTGTGAAAAAAAGTTGTCATCTGTGGGAAAAGTTGTCATCTATGTTTATGTTGCCGATTGAGCAGGTCTGGTGAGATGTGGAAGGAGTTGCAGGTTACGTTGGATGAATTATCTTCACCCTGATGTCAAACATGGAAACATTTCACTAGAGGAAGAAGAGCTCATCATCAAACTTCATAAGGTGCTTGGTCATGTGCTCAACTAATCAAGAGTTAGAGCAAGAAGTCACTTGTGGAAAGGCTACAAGGGAAAAGTGTGGCAGGTCTAGTACTCTATAGTACAAACTTGAGGAGACCAAACTAGTTGTTGAATCAGTGTTCTTGAACCATATTAGGACCATCCCCATCATTAAATTGAACTAATAAGTCCACTAGTGAAGAGTTTTGGTAAAGGGCTAGGATTAGGCCTATAAGAGAATTCTTGCAGAGGTTGTTTGGGATAGAAATTTGTTTGTTTCAAATAAAGTTTGGTTTTCTTCTTTGTTTCTTGATGCACACATGGATCCATTGAATACAAAGGTGAAAGATCTCTATAAATACACAGTCTTCATTAAGGTTTGGGGAGAGAATCATTTTCTTTCTAGACTTCACAAACGGATCCATTGTAAGAGGTTTGGAACTATGTACTGTCAGGTAATGTCTTCCTCTATTCTTGTGGTTATTTTTTTAATTCATTTGAATATAGATAATATATATGTAGAGTGGTTAGCAGAAGTGGTGGAAATTTCAAACTTCTTCTTCTATGACTCGGGAACCCCACTAGCCCTTCAGGCTCACCAAAGGCTACATACCCACAATTGACTCAACTATGCCTCCAAACACCTAAGATGGACCAAAATGGTGTAAAAAAGGTGGTTTCAACAAGAATCAATCATTTTTGATAGCATTTACAACACCTATTGACCACAAACTTCAAATCTGCCTTCTAGCCCTATGAGCCCCAATTAGCCCTGTTGGACCAGTTTTCTCCCTTTTTCTCTGAATTTTTCCAAACAACTTGAGAAAAAAATTACAATTTCAGACACCCTTTTCAGGGTTATTTAACATATGTAAACTTCAATGGTGACTCCTTTAGACCAGTCTTAACTTGCTTCACAAGGTACCCTCCTAATGGCATCAAAATCAAGCAAATAACAAAGAAACTATATCATTCTCTTATCCTCATCACTCCAGACTTTCATCACACTTATAATATGGCAAAATATGACTAAATCCAAGATATTTTACACCTATTCCACAAGGAACGCCCAAAACACTCATTCAATGCCTTCAAACCCTTGTTGCATAGGGTTTCACCAAACACCTACCTCCACTAACCTTGGAGACCAAATAATGGTTCATACACCTTCTCTTTGATGCCCTAGGACATCTCAAATCATTAGATAACCTTCTTGTACAGCCCAATATGCTGCTGTCATACTATTCCCACCAATCCACTATGGGACATTTCCATTGTTTTCTCAAAACTTGTTGTCTTCGCACTAGTGCTACATCAAAAATTGTTAGATTTCTATTGTACATGTTAGTAACATGCCTCCCATGAATTTTGGGCCCTTGGATTCATGGGAGGTTCATCTATTTAAAGAAAACTTTTGTTTGTCACAGGAAAAACTCAAGAAAATAGCCTGAAATGAACCAACAGTCGTATATGCTGCTTCAAAACAAAGTGTTATTCATTCAATAATGAGTGAAATGTGTTTAAATACCCTTCTAATTCATGTATTTGACAATCCCAAACAAAAAGAAGTTCAATACACTGAATGGAACAACACCAAAATGAAATTTTATTGCTTGCTTTCACAACAGTCCGTACAACAGGCTTTTTTTCTCCCTGTCCCCCTCTGTACAATGGATCCTTTAGACGTTTAATGACCCCTATCTACCTACCTCAACCAACTTTAGACAGTTGGGAGGTTTAATTAATCCTAAAACCTGTTAAAACTAATTTCCCTCCTAAAAGGTAATATGACCGTTTACATTCAAATTTAAATTAATAAACTTTATTTTATGCATTGAATTATGACTATTCCGACTTCCCAACTTACTCCATTGACCTACACATGGTCCAATGTATTTATTGAATGCTTCTAAACATGAAAACTACTCAAATCTAATCCTATTGGACTCTTTCACCTATTACATTGCTTTGATCACTTATTACATTATGTTGAGTCTATTACATTGTATTGGTCCTTAGACCTCTATCATGACTTTTACATAGTTTATTGAATCCAACATTGTCATAAGCCATTCTAGGCTTCAAAAATTTCCAGTCAACTTGTCTTGATACCATCTTCTCCTTCTTAGTTACTGGAGTCCTCCTTTGCTCAGATGCTCTTCTAGATGCCCCTACATCAAATATGCTTTAAAAAAGTCTTTCTTCTTGGTTGGGATGAGTCTATTATTGGCCTATCCATGGAAGCCTCATTTTTAACTTGTTCAGGGCATTTTGTCCCTGCAACATATCTAGTTTATACTTCCTGAGTCACCACTAGAGTCTTCAAATCTAGATATTTTGCACAAGGTTAGGGCACCATTGCCAGTCATTTAAAACATGGTTTTTTCTTTAACAGATGATTTTTATCATTAATATTTGTGTGCTTACAGACCCTAATGTTGTTGCTCCAAGAACCCTAAATTGGAAATTTGTAGATGGGTTTTAGTGTCAAGAAATAATACAAGATTCATGTGATAAGTAAGAGATATTTTCCATAGCAAGCCAAATTGTGATATTGCTATCAGGATTCAACTGTGTAGTTTTTTGAGTCAAACTCTGCTTGCATCCTCATTTGCAAAACCTTCACCAAGTGTTGTGCCTTATGAACCATTCATTAGAAAGCCCCTTAAGCTCATCAATTAATAAGTAGGAGATATTTTCCACAGCAAGTCAAATTGTGATATTGCTATCAAGATTCAACTATGTAGTTTTTCGAGTCAAACTCATTGACCCGTGATTCATGAGTAGTGGTTCACACGAACCCATCTCTCATGAGAATGAATGAAACACTTATCACTCATTGGCTCTAGGTGATGCTCACAGAGGTGAAGCACTGCAACTTCCAGAGAGGTCACCCATCCCAGTACTACTCCAACTCGAGCGCAATTAACTACAGAGTTTCCTCCATGGTTAAACCCACTCTGCTTGCATCCTCATAGGCACAACACTTGGTGAAGGTTTTGTAAACGAGGATGCAAGCAGAGTGGGTTTAACCATGGAGGAAACTCCATAGTTAAGCATGCTCGAGCTGGAGTGGTACTGGGATGGATGACCTCCTGGGAAGTCCTGGTGCTTCACCTCCGTAAGCATCACCTAGAGCCAATGTGTGCTAAGTGTTCCATTCATTCTCATGAGAGACAGGTTCATGTAAACCACTACTCATGAATCACAAGTCAATGAAAAGAAGTTTGAATGCACCTTCGGTATGTAACATTTTTTTTTAAAATTTTTTTTGCATTGGTCTAAATTTTGACCAACTCTAAACCAAGCCATCCACCAATGCTTGGTCTAAATTTTGAACAATGCACTAAAAAATTGACGACGGTGCCATACATTCGACCAACAGTATGGTCAAAATTTTGACCACACTGTTGGTCGAATGTATGGCACCGTCATCGATTTTCTAGTGCATTGGTCAAAATTTAGACCAAGCATTGGTGGATGGCTTGGTCAAAATTTAGGCTACCTCATTTTCCTTTATTGGTCGAAATTTTGACCGTTGCAAAAAAATGACGGCGATTTTTGAACCTGGACCGCAGTCGAAATTTTGACCTATGTTTTGGTCAAAATTTTGATGAATACTAAATACGTCAAAAATTCAACAAAAAAAGAACGATGAGAGTTTTGGTCTTAAATTCAACCAATTACTGTCTAAATTTTGACCAACGTTCGTCGAAATTTGAGGTCAAATTTACTAGTGACACTTGCAATGCAAGTTCTTTCAGAAGATTTCCAAAACCTTGAAGACAAATCATGGTAGCATAAAAACATTCCAACCATACACTCACATCACTTCTCTTCGCAACCCTAAAAAAGCTTATATCATGCACTTCACTTTTTAGGGCTACTCCCAAAGATAACCGTATTAGGGTTTTACCATTCTCTGAGAAAATAGGAACCCCGAACCCCACGATTGGGGAAGAGTGTACAGTACTCAAATTTATCAGTTGCCACATGTCTTCACTTGTCATTGAATCTTCCTGACATAGCTCTTACGTGTCATAAGAATTCATCATAACCGTTTTAGCCATGATCTCCTTACACACAATTCAAGATGCTGACACATCAACATTATTTGCAAGAAATACATTTTACAAAACAAATAATAAGAATAGGAATTATCCAAGGTTGAGACACCTTATTCCTAACATTCTCCCACTTGTCGAACACCTTGTAAGAGCAATAGGAACATAACAGGAGCTAACCACTATAGGCCAAAAGGCCCATAGACTTCGGACACCATTTGAACTTCTCAGTGCCCACTGGTTTCATTAATGCATCTGCAACATTCTTCACAGTATCTACCTTCTCCAAATTTACCTTTCCATCTTCCACCATATCTCTCACAAAGTGAAACTGCACATCAATGTGCTTCATTCTGGCATGGAAAGTTGGATTCTTTGCAAGGCAAATAGCACTCTGACTGTCACACCAAATAGTAATATATTCTGCATCAACACCAACATCAGAACACAATATTCTAAGCCAAATGGCTTCTTTACAAGCATGAGTAGCAGCCATGTACTCAGCTTCTGTAGTGGACAAAGCAACCACAGGTTGTCGCTTACTCATCCAAGGGGAAAAGCACAATCGGGTGTCACCCTTTTGGCTAACCTGACTAACTCGGCCGAGTCCTACTCGGCCGAAGAAGGGGAGGTGCCACGGGGCACCGAGTGGCACCTACGTGGCCGTGGAGACTCGGCCGAGTAGGACTCGGCTGAGTCTACGAGGCACTACTAATAGCCCGCTCAATGGTTTTAGCCCCTCATTTGAACAGTGAGGGGCTAAGGAAAGTGGCTAAAGAGTGATAGTGCAACTCGGCCGAGTCAGAGGTAGATTTTTTATTTATTTTTTAAAATTTTTTTGTTTGTGTTTTTTAGTTATTTTTTATGTATATATGTTGTTTAAATATTTTTTAATTATTTTTTTAATATTCATATGTAAAAAAAAGTCTTTTCTTAATATGTATTGTATTTACTTTTAAAAATGTACAAAATTAACAAATAAAACTTAAACATAGAAAACATATATAATTTAAGTAAAATGTAAACTGGAATGTTTAAAAACATGAAATAGTCCACCTACCCTTGAGACATTTAATAAGACCATTAAAACCTAATAGGATGGATGTAATTATAAGATCCAATATTTAACTTAATAATATCAAAATTAAAACATAATGGACTATCTACTCTTACTGACCTAATAGGAACACTTTCAAGACTTAACATCCACTAAATATGACCTATTAGGACCCTTAAGACCTAATAGGACCACTTAAGACCTAATAGAACTTAATAGGTCAAAATAGTTCACCCTTACTTGGCTCAATAAGACCTAATTAAAACCTTTAAGACCTAATGTGACCCTTAAGACCCAATAGGACCCAAGTGACAAGGACAAGTGCAACCGCTACCTAGGTTAAATGACTAAACAGTGTAGTAAGCAACTTACCTTATGCATTCAATAATCATCATTGTTCGAGTTATATTGTTTTCATGCCATTAGATCAAGTTATATATTAAAACAACTTTTCTTTATAGTATGCACTTTTATTTTATTTCATTGTTGACTCCTGATAAATTAATCCTTAAGTTTTAAGTTGTCATGTTTTTTAATATTGAACAAAGTAGTTTAATAATGACTAGATGCTATATCAATAAATGGAAAGAAACAAAATAGACTAGCATAACCAAAACACATAATAGTCACAAAAATGTTGAAATAAAGTATCATTATCCATTGTAACACTCTTTGATTTAGCCCAAATATTTAGTATATATCTTTGAAATTGCATTACTTTCTTTTTGATATTTTAGAGTTGGACCATGATATTGGCATTCATCTTTATAAGACCTATAGTTGTGAGACAGGAAAGGCAATATGAAGAAAGATGTCATAGTAAATCCTAAGAATTATATAGTTATCTGATAACAATTATTAGATAACATTTGCATACTAATGTGTTTTAACTTATCACACTTTGTAATACAAAATTAATCATTTAATTATTATCAAGCCACAAGAAAACTATACCATCAATATCATATAACTTTCTATAAAGCCAAGGTAGCCAACTAAATTGATTTGAAATAGTATTGTTTGTTTGAACACTTTGCTATCATTGAACTCTTAACACTTTTCTTTTGTATTGATTTATTATTGTTAGTAGATTGAGTAATTAAACATTTTTGTCTAGTGCCAATATTATTTAATCAATTCAATTAGTTCTCTTTAATCTTAGTCATGGTCTAGATTGTCATATTTCCTTATTCTATTTGTCATGGCCCGTGGATGATCAAACTCCCCTATGCATTTTTTTTAGTCTAAATAAGTATAGTGCTGGATATTATCAAAACTATTATTTTCATCCTTTGCTAAGAAAATTCCTATTTATCAAAATGAATAAAGCCCTAACTCTTATTATATCTAGGATACCTTAATTATAAGGTCATCTTTATTTTTAGTTGCCTAAAGTTACCAAACTAAGGTTTTGATACTATCTAAAACTTAGGATAAAGTATTTTCCTATGAAAGTTCCATAACATATTGTGGTAATCATCACACAGTCAAACATTACAAAGTCCCTCTAAGAGAAGGTTAATACCCAATAGGACCCTTAAGACAAGCTCATAAGACCCTTAAGATGAGCTTATTTAAGACCAGGTTAAGAACCATAAGACGATCTCATAAGACCCTTAAGACGAGCTCATAAGACCCATAAGACCAGGTTACTTTCAACCTAATTAAGACTCTTAAGACTCTTAAGACCCATGAACCCCTTTCCAAATTATTATACATTTTCACCATTTCTTTTAGTATTTAATTTCAATATAATGTTTTTCCCTCTCTAGTTATGGAAATTTGTACAAATTAATTTTTGTCATGTGTGTAAAGTAAATATGTACATGTAAATATGCATTCAAATTAGTAAATATGCGTGCACATGAATTAGTTCTACTACCATGATTGAATACATGTGTAAATGCCTTCAAGTTTAAATTATGTTTTTAAATATTTAAAAATATTACACATGTGCATATGTAAATGCATGAATTTAAATGTTTAATTTAATATAATTTAATTTATATTATGTAAAAATGCATTTGAAAATTAGTTCGTGTGTGTTTGTTTGAAGTTTTTAAAATGTTTTCATGTTTACTTGAAGTATTGTACTTGACACATGTACAAATTGAAAGTTAGATATTTTTAATTTATTTAAATTAATTTGTAGATATATATATATATATATATATATATATATATATATATATATATATATATATATATATATATATGTATATATTTATCAATTGATTTTCTAACATTTGGATGTATGTATATGTGCACATGTGCCTACTTGCAGTGAGCATTTTTTATCTATATCTAGATCTAGATATATATTACCTTTGTGTGCATATCACTCATGGCTTCTAGTGGTTCAGATCAGAGTGTCCATGATAGTCATGGATCACAAGCTCCCTCAGACCGTAATAGTACCCAGGCCCCAAATGCTAGAGATAGTCATAGAGATGAGACTATCTCTAGGATGCAGGCTGCTCTGACTGCATTAGAGCGAACACTGCAGAATAGTACTACTCTCCCTAATAGGGAGAAATTGACAGCTATACGCATTGAGCTCATGAGTATGATTCAAAAGGCTGAATCATACAATCCATATGATGATGTATTGATTGATGTTTTTTATCATAGCCTATCTAGCACTGTCATAGGGACAGTAGGTTGGAGGACAGTTGATTCAGATGTCTCAGTCACTCAGGTGAAGAACATGTTTGGCACCCATTACATCAATAAGAGGGTGGTTCGAGCATATAGGGTCACTTTTTGTACAGATGACATAGTGGCCCCTTTTATATATCCTAGATGGTTAGCAGCACATCATATGTGGCCCCAAAAGGATGAGGTGCCACTATATTTCTGCAAACAATTGTTTGCAGAGTTTCATTTGGGCTATGATGTTGACTACACAGATCTACCTCCACATGTTGGTCAGGGTCGGGGGAGATATCAGGATAAGTGTAGACGACCCGATATACCATAGCCCCCTAGTAAGAGGGCATTGGTGGGTCAAAACCTTTTGGTTCTTCCAAAAGGTTTGGAGGCCTACACTGGAGCTGGGCAGGTTGCAGCTGAGGACACACGTTTAGATATGTATTCTAGCATTGCCACCATTGCGACTCAGGTTGAGCAATTTTCATCTGATCGTGTGGGTAGGTACATGCTTCGATCATGGACGAGTGCAGGTGTATCACCATCTAGTCCATTTTATGACCCATACATCAGATTTGATCTTCCTACTCCAAATGAGATAGGATGACTACCTGAGGATCGCGTGCGTGAGATTAGTGGTATGTTAGTGAGTGATCTCCTGGCTGCTTACCAGAGGATTTCTACATTGCATGGGATTGAGCCACGTGATTTACCTACTTTCATTGCAGGAGGACAGTGTCGTAGATCCTCCACAGGCAGCAGTCGAGGTCAGAGCTCAGATGTAGAGGCAGGTTCCTCTAGACAGAGTGTGGATGATCTTACACCGCCTCCACAGCATACACAGGCTCCCACATAGCATACACAGGCTCCCACACAGTAGACACAGGCTACGACCTCACGAGTTCATAGTAGATTCTCAGATTTGCTTATGGACGACGCCATTGATCCTGATGCAATGTCCTTGCACTCTTTTGAGTTATTCGACCTTGGACGTGCATTACAGCAGGTACAAGAATCTGGATTTAATTTCAATTTATATAGATATACATGTGTACATATAGTTCTATATTTAAATTTAAATGTATTTAAATGTGGTATAGGACATTGCGACAGGTGCTGCATATGGAGATTTAGAGGAGCCTGCTGATCCGATTCATCATGATACAGAGGTACACTTGAAATAAATTAAAAATTAAAATTTTATAAAATTTATTCACATTTCAAGTTCTTATATATATATATATGTAACATTATATTTACATTTACAGACTCAGGTCCAGCAGGACGAGGATCCACACAGGCCCGCACATCTAGCACGTGATGGTGATCATCAACGTAGTTGATGTGTTCATTGATACATGTTTGGATTTTGTGATATATATGTATAGACACTTAAACATTGATGTACATGTTTGATTTTTGAGATATATATATATATATATATATATATATATATATATATATATATATATATATATATATATATATATATATATATATATATATATATATATATATATATATATATATATATATATATATATATATATATATATATATATATATATATGTGTGTGTGTGTGTGTGTGTGTGTGTGTACATTTACATTGATATGTAGGTGCATGTTTTGTATATTGATCTATTTCTACATTGACACATGTTTGGATTTTGCACTATATAGACATTTAAACATTGATGTACATGTTTGATTTTTGAGATATATATATATATATATATATATATATATATATATATATATATATATATATATATATATATATATATATATATATATATATATATATATATATATATATATATATATATATATATATATATATATTTATATTTATATTGATCTATTTGTACATTGATACATGTTTCCAGATTTTGTAATTGAAGCCAAAAATTAATTGATCTTTAAAATTAATATTTAATTTATGTTCAATCTTTCATCAATCTAATTAATCAATCTTACTAAAAAATCTTTTTATATCAATTGTAAGTTTAAATCAATCTTTAAAATCTAACTTTATAATTAATCTTTAATTTCAATGTTCAATCTTTTTAATCAATCTTAGAAATTCAATCTATAGGTAAACCCCTTAAGCCCTATTATGCACCCTTAAGCCTTATCTAGATCAATTAATTGAAAATTAATTAATCAATCTTACTAAAAAATCTTTAATGAGTTGAAAGTTTAAATCAATCTTTAAAATCTTTAATGAATTGAGAGTTTTTAAATCAATCTTTAAAATCTAACTTTAAAATTAATCTTTAATTTCAATGTTCAATCTTTAATCAACATTAATCTTCTATGCCCTTAAGTACCTCTCATGACCCCTTAAGACCGAAAATGATCTAACATGACCCCTTAACCCCTAGCATGACCCCTTCAGCCCTTAAGTACCTAACATGACCCCTTAAGACCTAAAATGACCTAACATGACCTTAAGACCTAATTTGACCTCACATGACCTAATAAGACCCCTTAAGACCTAACATGACCTAAAATACCCCTTAAGCCCTTAAGCCCTAACCCCTTAAGCCATGACCCCTTAAGCCCTTAAGCCCTAAAATGATCTAACATGACCCCTTAAGACCCTAATCCCTTAAGCCCTTAAGACCTAAAATGATCCCTTAAGACCTAATAAGACCTAACATGACCTAAAAGACCCCTTAAGCCCTTAAGCCCTTGAGCCCTAACCCCTTAAGCCATGACCCCTTAAGCCCTTAAGCCCTTAAGCCCTTAAGACCTAACATGACCTAATATGACCTAATAAGACCTAATATGAACTAACATGAACTAACATGACCTAAAAGATCCCTTAAGACCTAATATAACCTAACATGACATAAAAGACCCCTTAAGACCTAATATGACCTCACATGACCTAAAAGACCCCTTAAGACCTAACATGACCTCACATGACCTAATGAGACCCCTTAAGACCTAACATGACCTAATATGACCTAATAAGACCTAACATGACCCCTTAAGACCTAAAATGATCCCTTAAGACCTGATTTGACCTCACATGACCCCTTAAGGACCAAACATGACCTAACATGACCTAATATGACCTAATAAGACCTAATATGACCTAACATGACCTAACATGACCTAATAAGACCTAACATGAACTAACATGACCTAAAAGAACCCTTAAGACCTAATATGACCTAACATGACCTAAAAGACCCCTTAAGACCTAGTATGACCTCACATGACCTAAAAGACCCCTTAAGACCTAACATGACCTCACATGACCTAATAAGACCCCTTAAGACTTAACATGACCTAAAAGACCCCTTAAGACCTAAAATGATCACTTAAGACCTAATTTTACCTCACATGAGCCCTTAAGGACCAAACATGACCTAATATGACCTAACATGACCTAATAAGACCTAATATGACCTAATATGAGCTAACATGACCTAATAAGTCCTAATATGAACTAATAAGACCTAACATGACCCCTTAAGACCTAAAATGAGACCTAAAATGATCTAACATGACCCCTTAAGACCTAAAATAAGACCTAACATGACCTAACATGACCCCTTAAGACCTAAAATGATCCTGTTTAAGACCTAATTTGACCTCACATGACCCCTTAAAGACCAAACATGACCTAATATGACCTAATAAGACCTAGCATGACCTAACATGACCTCACATGACCCCTTAAGCCCTTAAGGACCGAACATGACCCTTAAGCCATGACCCCTTAAGCCCTTAAGCCCTAACCCCTTAAGCCATGACCCCTTAAGCCCTTAACCCCTTAAGCCATGACCCCTCAAGACCTTATAAGACCTAAAAGACCTAATATGACCTAACATGTCCTAACATGACCTAAAAGACCCCTTAAGACCTAATATGACCTCACATGACCTAAAAGACCTCTTAAAACCTAACATGACCTCACATGACCTAATAAGACCCCTTAAGACCTAACATGACCTAAAAGACCCCTTAAGACCTAAAATGATCACTTAAGACCTAATTTTACCTCACATGAGCCCTTAAGGACCAAACATGACCTAATATGACCAAACATGACCTAATAAGACCTAATATGACCTAATATGAGCTAACATGACCTAATAAGTCCTACTATGAACTAATAAGACCTAACATGACCCCTTAAGACCTAAAATGATCTAAGATGACCCCTTAAGACCTAAAATGAGACCTAAAATGATCTAACATGACCCCTTAAGACCTAAAATAAGACCTAACATGACCTAACATGACCCCTTAAGACCTAAAATGATCCCTTAAGACCTAATTTGACCTCACATGACCCCTTAAAGACCAAACATGACCTAATATGACCTAATAAGACCTAGCATGACCTCACATGACCCCTTAAGCCCTTAAGGACTGAACATGACCCTTAAGCCATGACCCCTTAAGCCCTTAAGCCCTTAAGCCATGACCCCTCAAGACCTTATAAGACCTAAAAGACCTAATATGACCTAACATGTCCTAACATGACCTAAAAGACCCCTTAAGACCTAATATGACCTCACATGACCTAAAAGACCCCTTAAGACCTAACATGACCTCACATGACCTAATAAGACCCCTTAAGACCTAACATGACCTAAAAGACCCCTTAAGACCTAAAATGATCACTTAAGACCTAATTTTACCTCACATGAGCCCTTAAGGACCAAACATGACCTAATATGACCTAACATGACCTAATAAGACCTAATATGACCTAATATGAGCTAACATGACCTAATAAGTCCTACTATGAACTAATAAGACCTAACATGACCCCTTAAGACCTAAAATGATCTCACATAACCTCACATGACCTCACTATGAACTAATAAGACCTACTATGAACTAATAAGACCTAACATGACCCCTTAAGACCTAAAATGATCTCACATAACCTCACATGACCTTAAATGAACTAATAAGACCTAATATGACCTCACATGACCTCACATGTCCTAACATGACCTCACATGACCCCTTAGGCCCTTAAGAACCCAACATGACCCCTTAAGCCCTTAAAAGCCCTAACCCCTTAAGCCGTGACCCCTTAAGCTCTTAAGCCCTAACCCCTTAAGCCATGACCCCTTAATCCATGAGCCCTTAAGCCCTTAACCCATTTGGCCCTTAAGCCATGACCCCTTAAGCCCTTAAGCCATGACCTATCTAATCAATCTAAACAAAAAATAGAAATATAGACCTATCTAATATTTATCTAATCAATCTAATCTGATAAATTGAAATTAAAATTCAAGTAGAAAGTAAATTGAAAGTTCTATCCAATCAATTAAAATTCAATTTACCTATCTAATCAATCTAATCAATAAATAGAAATTTATCTAGACTAGAAAGGTATGCAATTCAAGAAATCAATCTATTCTAATCAATTGAAAAAAGAATCAATCTAATTTCAATTCAAATATAGACCTACATTTAATCAATCTAAACAAAAAATAGAAATATAGACCTATCTAATATTTATCTAATCAATCTAATGAATAAATTGAAATTAAAATTCAAGTAGAAAGTAAATTGAAAGTTCTAGTTCTAAGAGAGAGAGAGAGAGGGGGGAAGGGGAAGGGGAAGGGGAAGGGGAAGGGGAGAGAGAGAGAGAGAGAGAGAGAGATAACTTTCATCAATTAAAATTCAATTAAAATTCAATTCAGGTTTAATCTTGATCCATAAATTCAATCTAATCATAAATTTCAAATCAAATTTAAAGTCTACATAGAAGTTTCAAATAGGATTTAAATTAAGTATGTAAAAATTAAAATCCTTAAACCTAAAGCTCTTGATACATGTAGTCTGGATCCTCTCTATCCTTTATTATCTCCAAAAGTTTTTCATGCTCTTCAATAGGCAACTTCCACTTTTGGTTTTTACTTGACCCTTTTTTTGACACAGTTTCAAACTGCAATTTCGTCGCTATAACCAAGTGACTATAATGTAGAACTCTCTCTCCACGCATGTATTCAACAAATTTAATTCCATTTTTTTAAATCTTATCTTGTTGATAATAGGTGCCTTCAATAACAACTGAACCAGTCGGATATTTTTGTCCATCACCATCAACAACTTCTTCAAGCAACTTATGTTTTTCCTTGGTGCATCTTAGTAGATAATAATCTACACCTTCTATATTCTCAGGATCCACAACCACAGCAAAAATATCACCTACACAATTTATATTTATGTGTACAAGTAAATGTTAAATTTAAACCTCAAGTTCATGTTTAATATATATATATATATATATATCATGTAAATATACCTAGAAATAAAAAATACGCACCTATAACAACTAAATCAGAAACACGTTCATAGTCAGCTGAATATATAAGATCATGGATGTCTATGACATTGTCATCATCTTCATAAGGAGGCATTCTAATTAAGACTTTATGATCCCATATTGAAACATATCCATTTGCAATATTAACACATTGACTCATTGTGTTGTTGTTAAGACAATCTTCACAAAAGCATGATTTATCTCTTAGTTGAATCAGTGGAGGCTTGTGTTGTCCCATAGTCATCACTTGATGCAAACTTCTAATTCCAACAATTGATTGACAATTGTAGGGATTCGATCGATCGATATCTGGATTGGATGGATTGATATATAGATCTCAGTTTGAAATCATGAAATATATATATACACAACAAGTTAAAACACACATACATGACATACCTATATATGTAGTTTCATGAATTTGAGTTTGAAAAATAAAAGTAAATTAAATAAATACCTATCACTTCCCAAAAGTAATGTTTGTTGTATTTTGTGTCTCGAGTAGCGAAATGATTTTGACACCATTCAACAATCTTCTTTGAATTCTCTATCATGTTACCTAGAGAGATATATTTTTAACAATTTAGTTATATATATACATGTGTACATGTAATGTAAAGTTTTAAATAGTCTAGTCAAGTAAACAAGTTGAATATCAAATGTATGTACACATACCTTGAAGTTCATGTTGTCGGAGTGCACGCTTCACACATGCTCCTGCTCCATCATGTTCTCCTTTTCCATGTCCACTTTCAAAGAAGTTCCAAACAAACTTAACGTTGTGTCTAGCATGTTGCATGGCTAACCAATTAAAAGCTTTTGCAGACTTAAATTGACATACAATTCAAATAAATACAAAAATGTATTTAAATTTGACACATAAATATATCTAGAAATGCTCAAAAAAAAATTAAAAAAAAAATTTATAATGCATGTACGTACTTACCTGCACACCCATCAGACCAGATCCAATGTTGTGAAGCATTTATCCCACGACTTGCAAGATTGTTGAAAAACATGTTGAAACAATGAGCCACATAGCTCCTATCATGAACCTTGTCATCACTAATATAGAAATGAACCTCCTTGATGATAATGCATTCATTTTGATCTATACCAGATTCTATCCCATCCAAATCGTATTGTGCATGTCTATAGGTCACATGCACAAATATTGCAACTTGATCAGAATGATAATATTGACTTTGGAGCTCCTTTTGAGGGGAAAATGTATAGTTCTCCGCAAAATCTACAACTGAAAGAATACAACCAAGTGGGAAACAATTTTTGGAATCACGAAACTGTTTAGCTTGCCATCGTGCACCATGACAATGTTGGATATGTGGATAAATCATAGATTGAAATCTGTCCATGAACTGAAGGTATGGTAATTCACTCTCTTTTAATGTAATTTTTTTTGATTCACCTCCTGTCTTCGTTTGGTATATCTCATATTCAAATCTCTTCCACTGGACTGGTGTTGTAACATCAATATTATCAAATTGTAAAGGAAATTGCTGCAAATTTTCACAATTATTGCATTCATTTTTTATACACTGGACATTAAATTCATCTGAATCTTCTGATTTATCACATAAAATGGACTTTACAAATTCTGTTGTACTTCCAGTAACCATACCTAGATTAAGTATTGTCGTAACCTTTTTATATGATTGCAAGTATAAGTGAAACTCAACATGATTTCGACAACAACATGTTTCACGAACCTTATTTATGTGTACGAAGCAAGGGCGCAACATCTCAAACATTCTCTGACATATTTTCACAACTAAAAATTCATGTTTGAATGCTTCAAACAATTCACTTTGTGTAGTATTGACAAAATGTTTTGGATGTGAAATCTTCATACCAGTCTCTTCATCATCCATTTGTATAGTGTCCCTTCTATTGGAAGAAACGCGAGAGTGGTTGGTCCAAAAATCAATGACCCGTCTTCTTACATCTTCAGAAATTCTGTCTTTACAGGGAAGTCTACAAATCTGTACCCAATTCTTTTCAATATTCATATCCAACATATTTCTCTTCCTAATATATCTCTGTATAGTTCTTCGAGATACGTTGAGTAAATCAAAAATTGCTCGAACTTGATTTCTATGTGTCAATTTCTTACTAGTTATCATAGTCATCAAGGCTCTTCTAGCTGCATTTGAATCTGGTCCTTTATGATCTGCCTTGTTAACAACATTCAGTGCATCTTGTGAATTTTGAATTATTGTCTCTTTTACTTTACCTCCTCCAACTTTCCTATTATCAATACCCAACAATTCCAAAATCGGAGTCATTTCTTTTTTCTTGAATAACTTTGCAAATAATTGTGCTTTTCCCACCAAAGATTTACTCTCAAAATATTCCATCCACATATTTTTGAGATGCAATTTAATAGTGCTTTCAGGTACCAAGTGTTCCGGTTCAATTTGACTAATAAGTGATTCCTCATTCATGTCCATCAAATTCTGCATTGTAGGAAAAAAATGTATACTTCGACTACTACCAATATCCTCCCCTAGTTGAGTTGCACCTTCTACAGCGATAGGTTCTTTTCAACATCCATTGGTTGCTCTTGGACACGTTTCGTATGACCTTTCATTTGGTCATCCCTTTTACGATCATACTTCCTTGTTCTAGTCCTTTTATTTCCCATTGCTCAAATATTTAAGCAAATTTTTTTTTATTGTTTTACTACTTCGTCACTGAAAAACTTGTCTTCAAACTCTTTCGAAATCAAAATTTCTTTGAAACTTCTCCAAAAGAATGACTCCTTGCTTCAAAATATCCTTATATCCTAAAATAAGAATGTAAATTCGCAATTGATATATATATTTTTAAAAATATTATGCACATATATACCCTTCGGTTTGAAAGGACCGGTCGCTCATGCGACCGGTTGCGAGGGGCCGACGACTTGAGGGGACTCGGCCGAGTCCCACTTGGCCGAGTCATCCTAAGTGGCATGCCAACTTGGCAGCCAAAACTTAAAAAACACAAATAATACATAATTTGCACTTGTGGTGTTTTTTTCTCTTCTGCAAATTAAAAATTTGAAAAAACTAAAACTACCCTTTTGTAGATCTCGGAATTACAATTCTAAAAATATAAATTTTATATAATTTCAATTGGAAAATGTTAAACAAATTTGTAAAAAACCACATGTAGGTATATAAAGCTTTGAGAAGTTGCCGATTCGATAAATTAAAAAAAATAGTAAATCAATTAAAAAAAAATTAAAATTATATGAGGCACTAGAGAAGAGAATCTTCTTCAATAATATATAATTTATTTGAATTTTAGAAAAATTTTGATAGCTAAAAAGTGGCGGGAGATAAAAACTACTGATTTCGTGTAAGTTGTACTTTGAATACTTATAACAGGCAAATTATAGTTCGAAAACACTTCTTTCCTTTTTGTTGCATTAGGTATACATGTCATCTAAAACATATTTTGAAATTGGAAGAAAAAACAATGTCTTACTTATAATTATTTGACGGGAGGTAAACCCCCTGATTTGCTGTATTTTCAGGACATGAAAAATAGACTTTAAAAATTAAAAAAATATATTAATTTATGTCCAAAATAATTTTAAAAAATTATAGGCATAAAATTCATCTTATTTCACACATTTCATCAGTTTACATCATCTTCAAATTCTAAATAGAAATGTGACTTTTATGCCCTTGAAGTTTTTTCATTTTGGTGTTGTTAGCCTCTTCTTTTGTAAAAGGGTGACAACTTATTGTGCTTTTACCCCCAACTAATGGCACCACCAAACATAGTGAACACATAAGCACTGGTGGATCTCCTACTGTCAATATCACCTACCCAATCTGAATCCACAAACCCATGAATACAAACTGAATGCGGAGATCCAAAAGAGTTACCATGATAACATATGGAGTAATCTGATGTACCCCTCAAATATCTAAATACTCGCTTAATTGCATCCCAATGTACCCGTCCAGGGTCAGCCATAAACCGACTCAAGACTCCCACTACTTGGGCAATGTCTGGTCTAGTATAGACCATAGCATACATAAGACTGCCAACTGCACTAGCATAAGGTACTCTACTCATGTCCTCCACCTCACTAGGAGATTTTGGACAATCATCTACAGATAACTTTGTTCCCACATAAATAGGAACACATAGTGGTCTACAATCTACCATGCTGAACCTGTCCAACACAGACTTCACATACTTACTCTGACTCAACCAAAGTTTTTTGTTAGACCTGTCTCTACTGATTTCCATACCCAAGATGTACCTAGCTGCCCCAAGATCTTTCATCTCAAACTGTGCTAACAACTGAGATTTAAAATCAGAAATCATACCCTTACCCTTCCCAAATAGCAACATATCATCAACATATAATGCAACAATAAGAAGGCGATCATTTTCAACTCTGAAATAAACACAATGATCTGATTTTGATCTTACAAATCCAATTGACAACACAAAGACATCAAACTTAAGGTACCACATCCTAGGAGATTGCTTCAAACCATATAGAGATTTCTTTAATCTGCAAACTAAGGATTCTTTACCTTTAACAATGTAGTGCTTAGGCTGTGACATATAAATCTCTTCCTCCAAATCACCATGAAGGAAAGCTGTCTTCACATCCATCTGTTCTATCTCTAAATCATATGATGTAGCAAGAGAAAACATAAATCTAATGGATGTCAACTTTGCAACAGGAGAGAATATTTCACCATAATCTATTCCCTCTACCTATGAATACCCCTTTGCAACCAATCTAGCTTTGTACCTTTCAACACTGCCATCTGCACAAAATTTCTTCTTGAACACCCATTAACAGCCAACAGATTTTCTCCCTTTAGGCAAAGGTACAAGGTCCCAAGTTTTGTTTTTCTCCAATGAAGCCATCTCATCATCCATAGCCTCAATCCAGGAACCTGCATCTTCCATGCCCAAAGCCTCTTTCACAGATCTAGGCTCATCAGTGTTAGTAATCAAAGCAAAGGCACAACTGGAATCTAACATAGAATAACCAAACCTTTCTGGTTGCTTTCTTTCTCTCGTGGATCTCCTCAAGGGCTGCGGTTGAGGTTGTTCTTCCTCTTCTTCTGAACTATCAGAGCTGCTAGATCTCTCCTCATCATTAGGCCCAACATGGTCTCTCTGTTCAGTCTTCTCAGGGGTAGGAGGCAACTGAACAACATCTTTTTCCTTTTCTTTTTCATTTGGTTGTAGTACAATAGGAGAAGATGTTAGCTCTCTGAAAATAACATTTCTACTATACAACACCTTACTAGTCACAGGATCCCAAAGCTTGTATCCTTTCACACTAGCACTGTATCCGATGAAAATACATTTAACAGCTTTGTTTTCCAACTTAGATATTTTCTCCTTTGGAACATGTGCATAAGCTTCACAACCAAAAACACGAAGATGTCTAATTGAAGGCTTCTTACCAGACCACACCTCCATGGGTGTCTTACCAACAAGGGCTGATGTAGGAGATCTGTTAACCAGATAGCAAGCAGTGGCCACAGCTTTGGCCCAAAACCTTTGTTCTAAACCAGCTCCACTAAGCATACTCCTAGCCTTCTCCATCAGTGTCCTGTTCATTCTCTTTGCAACTCCATTTTGCTGTGGGGTATAAGGAGTTGTCTTATGCCTCTCGATACCTTGTTCTTTACAGAACTGTTCAAACTCTACTCAGCAAAACTCACCACCATTGTCAGTTCTCACACACTTAATCTTCTTACTAGTCTAATTCTCTACAAGAGCTTTAAATTCCTTGAACCGACTAAACACTTGTGTCTTACTTTTAAGGAAATAAATCCACGTCCTTCTACTATAATCATCTATGAAAGATACAAAAAATACAGACTTGGAGATTGAAGGAACTTTTACAGGACCAAATACATCAGAATGAATAAGATCCAAAACATCAGAAGATTTGTGAGAACTAGAGTAAAATTGAACATGATTTTGTTTACCATAGACACAGTGTTCGTAGAAGTCGAACTCGAGATTGCAATCATTTAACCCCTCAAAGAGATTTTTATTTTTCAGGGTTCTGAGACCCTTTTCATCAATGTGGCCAAATCTCATATGCCACAACATTATCTTTTCTGCAGGAAGCTTACCTTCCAAAGTGTTTGCACTACCATCAGAACCAATAGCCACAGACTTCTTCACTGCTTGTTGAGATGGTGAGGATGAAGAACTATTACATAGAGGAATACATGCATCTAGCTAAAATAAGGTACCTCTCTTAGTACCCCTTGCAAGCACTATCGATCCTCTCATCATCTTGCATCCTTCTTTCAAAAAAACAACTTGCACACCTACATCATTCAGCATACTTACAGATAATAGGTTTCGTGCCAAACCCAGAATGTGCATAACTTCGTTGATTCCCTTTACTCGTCCATCAAGAAATTTGATAGTGACCCTTCCGCATCCAACTATCTTTAGGTGAGAATCATCACCCAAGTACACCTTTCCACCATCGAACTCTTCATATTTTGAGAACCAGTTTCGATGAGAGGTCATGTGAAAAGATGCACCCGAGTCAACCAACCACACATCATCAAATGCATGGGCTACCAAAGCTGCGATGAATGCATCACCATCTTCTTGAGATCTTTTTGAAGTTGAATCTGAACCTTTCTTCTTCTTCTTCTTCAGCTCTTTGCAATCTTTACGGAAGTGCCCAGATTTATCACAGTTCCAACATTTTGCCTTGGACTTATTGGAAGTCTTTGACTTCCCACAGGATTTGGATTGACCCTTATTATCAGACTTATTGTCATTTTTCTTCCCTCTTTTAGTGGATCTCCCACGAACAACAAGGGCTTCTTTTTTCAAAACGGAAGCCTTTCTCTGCATCTCCTCTGATAGCAGCGAAGACACCACATCATCCATTTTGAAGGTGACTAAAGTGCTTCCGAGAGCCATCACAAGATGGTCCCATGAATCCGGTAAAGAACACAAAAGTGTGTAGCAATGATCCTCCTCCTCTAACTTGACACCAGCTGATGTCAATTGTGCAGCCAGCAGATTAAATGCATTTAAATGATCCGTTAAGGATCCACCTTCCTCCATTCACAGAGAGTACAACTTCTTTCTCAGCAACAACTTGTTCACCAGAGATTTGGCTTAATACACGGCCGCAAGTCTTTCCCACAAACTATTTGTGGTTTTCTCATCTAGAACCTTCAGAAGAACTGCATCGGTTAAATAGAGTCTTATGAGACCCTTAGCTTTACGGTCTTTGATATCCCAATCTGCTTGAGCTATAGTTGCTAGTCTTGTAGCACTTGAAGTCACTTCCCATAGGTCATGATCTTCCAACATGTCTTCCATCTTGAGTTTCCACAACTCGAAATTAGTGCCATTAAATTTCTCCACCTCCATTCTTCCATATGATGAACTTGCCATCTCAATCTGCAAATAAGATTCAGAATGCTCTGCAAAAAACTCCCACTCAAACTTGAGATCAGCTCAAAAAACCCTACCCAACAACTAGGATCAAAAGTTGATCAAGCTCTGATACCACTTGTAAGGAAACTCAGGTGCGGAAATAGCTTCCTATGCTAATCTCTATAGGAGAGTATTGTGCAAATTCTTATAAATCCTTACAATTTCAGATTCGTTAACTACTTTAACAAAGATATTGCAACCACATACCATGCATACAAGAAAAATAGAGAATGACAAAATGATATACCTTGGGGAAACCTTTCGGTAAAAACCCCAGCACTCCAAAACCTGCACAATGTATTGATCAAAACTATTATAGCTTACAATACACTTGCAATGCAAGTTCTTTCAGAAGATTTCCAAAACCTTGAAGACAAATCACGACAGCATAAAAACATTCCAACCATACACTCGCATCACTTCTCTTCGCAACCCTAAAAAAGCTTATATCATGCGCGTCACTTTTTAGGGCTACTCCCAAAGATAACTGTATCAAGGTTTTACCATTCTCCGAGAAAATAGGAACCCCGAACCCCATGATTGGGGAAGATGTACAGTACTCAAATTTATCAGTTGCCACATGTCTTCACTTGTCATTGAATCTTCCTGACATAGCTCTTACGTGTCATAGGAATCCGTCATAACCGTTTTAGCCATGATCTCCTTACACACAATTCAAGATGCCGACACATCAACATTATTTGCAAGAAATACATTTTACAAAACAAATAATAAGAATAGGAATTATCCAAGGTTGAGACACCTTATTCCTAACAGTAGGTAGGGCACTATACCAAAGATGACCTAATCCTCTATTCCAAATGTCATTACAATTCGATACTTCATGATTTAGAGCATGTTTTTGATCGTTACAAAGTTTGTATAAGCTAACATCTCTTGTTCCTATGGAAATTGCATTCTTAATGTTGAAATTTTTAGGCCAAAGTAGAACTTTATCTTAATGAAGGTGACACGGTATCCTTGATCAACTAGACCTGAAACAGAGACCAAATTTCTTTTGATTCCTGGTACAAATAGAACATCTTTTAATTGTAATGTAACTCCATTTCTCAATTTAATTGAATAGGTCCTGATTCCTTTCACAAGGTAGGTGGAGTTGTCACCAATTGTGACCTCTTCAATTGAGTGTTCTTCAAAAGTTTCAAATTGATCTCTAAATCCAGTTATGTGTCTTGATGCCCCGCTATCAATTATCCAAGTGCTTTTGTTTGAGTTTAGTTCACTTGATAAGGCTGAGAAAAATAGAGGATTTTTGACTTCTTTTACTTCAGCTATGGTTGCTTGAGTTTTCTTTCTTTCCGGACAGAATCTGTGAGTGTGTCCAAACTTATCACACTTGTAGCATTGGACCTTTGAGAGATCTCTAGTTTTGTGATGTCGATTATTATTTCCTCTCTTTCGTTTAAAATTCTTTTTCCTTTTGTTGTGTGTTTTAGTATGAAGTGCTTGAATATCTCCCTCTTTATTCAGACCTATCCCTCTTGAGATTAGTCAAGATTCTTCTTGAGTGCAATCGTTCATGAGCTGATCGAATTTAGGTAGTGATGATCAACCGCTAATGCATTGGATAAAATATTCCCAAGAGATTGGTAACCCTCTTAGGGAAATTAGGGATAGTTCTAGATCATCTACATTATTTCCAACGGTAGACAGTTGATCTCTCAATTCAGAAATTCTCAAAAAATATGATGTAATTGTTTCTCCTTTATTCATTTTGATGTTCATGAGTTGTTTTAAGGTCAACAGTCTTCTTGCATTGTTGATTTTATATGTAGTTTGAATGGTTTTGAATACTTCATATGTTGTTGATAATCTAGCTATGGTTGGAAGAATGTGATCTTTAACAACGTCAATGATTATTTTCTTAGCCTTTTTATTGCATCTTTTCCATGTTGTATTCTCTGGTTCATCTTCAGGCATACTTTTGTCTTCTTCTATGTATGAGTCCAATTTGAGTTCTTGAAGGATTGCAATTATACGTATTTTCCATGAGACGAAGTTGGAGGCGCCTTCGAGCCTATCTTCCACTCTAACACCGTTCACCATGATTGTCCTTTCTTCAATATATGTCTAATATTCTGAATAAAATTCTACTATCTTTATTAATCTCTATTGGTTAGGCTCTGATACCGTGTTAAGGAATGCAGATCTAAATATAGAGAAATTAATAGTCTTTAATTTTTTGTTTACATAATTTATCTCAAACTAATGTTTACTATAACATTTGCAGAGATCATTAATTATTATAATTGCAGAGATTATTGAAATCGTATGCTTGTTGTGGTAAACACATATATACTGTTATTGATGATTTCCCATTGCAAGCATACGACGATTATATATATGTGAATAATGCATTGAACGGTTATGTCTATGTAGAGACATGACTGTACGTGGCTTATGCCACGTAGGGTCATGTCCCTACGTAGACATACCTCTAATTTTTATTCAAACTTAACTATCGGTGATGCCGACAACTAACAATATCATTAATCATTGTTTATGCCAACTATCAGTGATACAGATCATTATCGATATCAATGTTATTTGATATGCATCGTGGATAAGTGTCGATCACCTGATAGTAAATACAACTCTTGCAGCATAGATATGAATTGGGTCACCCGGTAGTAAATTGGATCATTTGATATAATTAAGTATTGATATATATGTTATCAAATGTGGATATATATATATATATATATATATATATATATATATATATATATATATATAATTTTCACATTAACAATATTTGTATATTTACTTGTATGTTTTAATATGAATGAAGCTATTTCTCAACAAAAACTGATAGATCCTTATTGTCAAATGATTAGGATGTTGATAAATTGATGAAAATTGATTACAAAGTGACTTGGATTGATATAATACTGTTCTAAATTGATTGAATGGTTATAGGAGCTTGTTTGACCATTTTTTACCATCTTGGAGCCTATGTTGACCAAGTTTGACTTTCTTTGACTTATCCTTGACTACCTTGAACCAACCTTTGATAGAGTTGATAGAATAAACAATGATGCAAAATGCTTTTCGATTACTATTGATGCAGTTGTGTGCATCTGTTAGCTTCTTTTTGCTATGTTTGACCAAAGCTGACCTTGATTTAACCAAGAGTTGACCAATATTTGACTGACATGTTTGGTCTAGTTGACTTTCATTATTGTTCTCCTTTGTTTGATTTCAATTTCGATTTCTTATCCTAGTAGAGTAGAGTTGAGCCATATCCCTTGCCATTTAATTGCTTTCCCAAAATCAGGGTAAAAAGGGTTAAAAAGGTAATTTCATTTTTATTTACCATTTCACTTTTTTACTTATTGCGACTATTTTGAGCTTTGATTGTGCTGATGGCCATTCCCTTGGAGAAACATAGATTCAAGCTTGTCTAGTGACACCAGTGTCCAACACACTATGGACCTCCGGTATGTTGATCATCATTTTGGATTTTTCTATCCAAATTTGATAAAATTTCATGCATTTTTGTACTTTGTAGTTCATTTCAATTTTGAGTCATATTCTGTCAACATGGGGTCATTTTCTATCATTTGCAATATTTTTCAGTCATTTTCTGGTAGCCTTGAGTCATTTTCTGTCTATTTTGGGTCACTTTCTGTCCTCCCTGACTTGTTTCCTGTAATGCAATGTTTGTTTATGGTTCGTTTCTTGTGGAAACATGGCCGTATTCAGATTTTGGATCGCACTCTGTTCATTCTGAGTCATTTTTGGGAAACTGAGTCATTCTTGGTTAATTCTAAGTCGCTTTTGGGGATAATTGGTAGTTTTTTGATTTTAGTGTCTGTTTGCGATCGTTTTGTACTTCAATTTGATTCGGTACTTTTTTTACTTAATCCCTGTAATATGATTCCTTGATAGTTTTCTCATTTGATTCCTTGCAGACTCAATTTAGAGTTGTGTGATTCAAAGGTTGGTGTCTGCGAGTGCTGGGTCAGATCTAGGCCTTGACAGATGAGGAGCTTTGTGTCATTCGTCGATGTGGCTTGTTTTGACTTTTGGATTTGCCTGATATTCAGGTGAATTAAGGGTTACTCATTGCTTTGGCATAACGGTGGCATTCAGAGCATAATACTTTTCACATGCCCACCAAAGAGATCATAGTCACACCAAAGGATGTGTGGCATATATTATGGATTCCTATTGTTGGAGAGTTAGTATACTTCGATCAAGATCTCTGGGTCAGTGTAACTGTTGCTTAGCACATCTTTGGTGATTGTTCCATTAGCCAGAGACATATTTCTTGGGACCATATGGATGCCACATATGTGAGATTTCCCTCAGTATTAGTTGGTTTGATTGGAGGGATATTGATGCCAAACAGAGGTATGCATGGGTTTCAGTGTGGTTGAGCCAGATTGCTAGAGGATAGGTTGAGACAACCTCATCGATTTGCTTGGGGCACATGCATCTTAGCCCACTTATACCAGGAGCTATGTGATGTTGCATACAGGGGTCCGAGCCATAGTGTTACTACTGGTATCTTGATTTTCCAAATATAGGTATGGGAGCACATTCTTGTCACACATCCACTTGTAGACAGACGCCGAGAGGAGGGTGAGCCGTATGCATATTTATATTCTGGATTATTGATACCTGGGCAAGTTAGAGTTTTGGTGACGTGTACTTGATGACTATGTTGTTCCTATTTGGAGACCTTATTTGGATTGTGAGACTTGACAACAAAGCGAAGATTCTATTCCTTTTTATGACCTGATATCTAATTGGATAGACCCACTATATAGTGGAGAAGTTCATTATGACCTGGGTGCATCGTCAGTTTTACAGGGTATTCCTATGGATATGGCTTCTTATGCTCAGAATCGTAAGGAGGAGCCTCGGTGGGGTGCACGTTTACATTATGAGACAACTATCCATGAGCACCAAACTCTTGCACATGTACCTTGGGATTACCTCCATGATGTTGCAAATGCCAATATGACTGATGCATATCGTGATTATTTATTACAACATCCATTTTTGAGATTTTCTGCTCTTGATGAGATTTCTCTATAGATGAGCCATTGGATGATGATATTGATGAGGATGATGTGGATGGTGGGAAATGAGGTTGGGTTGGTAGAGGTGGTAGGAGAGAGTAGGGAGGTGGGAGGGATCAGAGAGGAGTTGGTTGGAGAGGAGAGGGCAAAGGACTAGGAGCTGTTGGAGCTGCCATTGGGGGAGATAGAGGTGGCAATGACGACGATGATGGTGGTGAAGGTGGTGATGAGGGAGATAGGAGAGTGAGGCTACAAGTGGTCCCACCTAGACCCAGTGGTTTGCAGATGCCACGAAATAGAGTCGGTCAGTTTGCACAAGATCTTCCTAGTACTTCTCAAAGAGCTACAACAACACAGGGAGAGGAGAAGAAAGATACCGGTGATCATACTTTAAACTTTCCCAACTTAGATAGGAGTGTGCCTAGCTACGAATAGAGGTTGTTGTTTTGCGATCACAGGTGGAACAATAGGATCAAAGACTACGGGATGTGACAACAGAGCGTGATAGTGCCTTGAGAGATTCTACCTTCCATGCTCAGAGAGCTGCTTATTATCAGGCTGCATACCTTGCTGCTATTCCAGAGGGTCAAAGAGTTCCTTCATATTCTCAGTTAGCTGCCTAATCGCATGGGGCTTCCCCAGTTGCTCTTGGTAAATCTAATGCTCCACCACCAACACATGGTCCAGATGCTGGTAGTCAGACGTGATTGTATCATTTCATGTTTTTGTTGAGATACATCATTTTGATGACATTGTACCATGATGACTTTTATGATGTTCTTGATGTCTTGATACATGATGACATTCTTATCTCGATTATTTTGTTATGATCTCATTGTACTTGATATTGACATATTTTCTTGATATATATGAGATGCATGATTCCTATATGATGAATGCATGTTTTATGTTTTATGTTTTATGTTTTATGTGATGCTTATATGATTTTTCAATGATGTACATGTGTGATATGGACTTACGTATACCTGATGTAGAATGTGTTTCTTTTTATTTCTTTTCATGCTATATGGATGTAAGTGAATATATGAAAAGATTCCTTTCTCAAGCACTTCCTTCCACATATCCTTATTCAACACTATTTGTCGGAACAACTCAAATGTTGAAGCAAAATGGCGGAGAGTGGATTGATTTATTTCACTTCAGAGGCGTTTGGTATTCACCCGCCCCAATTTATGCTTGCCATTATTTTTAGAAATTTGGCATTACGATAGTCACAGGCTTGTTTGGTTGCGGGAATTAGCTTGGAATTGGCATTTGCGATTTGCGATTTCGTCGAATCTTGAGTTTGGGAGTGCAATATGAAAATAGAATAAGAAGATGTAAATGCTCATTTTGCCCAAAATGAGCATTTACATCTTCCACTTGAAAATGTGGAATTGGAATTGGGGGTAAAGCAAATTTTTAAATTTTTTATTTGTGTGCAGCGGGATTTAATTTATTTTTTATTTGTTTGGGTGGTTTGTAACTTTGTTATTTATTCAAAAAAAATTTAAATTTTTTCTTGAATTTTTTTTCAAAAAAATTTTCAATTTTTTTTTTTTTAAATTGATTTTTTATTTTTTTGAATTTTTTCTCGAATTTTTTTTATAGATTTTTTGTCGAATTTTGGTTGTGATTAGTGATTGTAACTTGGTTGCTTGCCTCCAACTTTGGCTGCCTAAAATGGTCTACGATTCCATTTTTCGATTTTCATTCACGTAGATTGCAATTACACGAAGCGCATTCAGGGTAGGTTTGTTGACGTACATGAATAAAGCGAAAATTCATTTAAACTTCGCTTTTCTACCGATGACCTTACCTTGCTATTTGACGTGAATTAAATTCCTTTAAACTTCGCTTCGATTTTCTATATAAAATTAAATTTAAAAAAAATTAATAATTTTTTTTATTAAATTCAAAAACATTAAAACAATTCAAAAAAATTAAAAAAAAAAAAATTAATAGAAATGAATTATTAAACTCAAAAACATTAAAACAATTCAAATTTTTTTTAAAAAAAAATCATACTCAAATTCCAATTCCAGTTTAAAAAAGTGGAACCAAATAAAAGAAATACATGTTCTCACTCATATTCGGAGTCAACCAAACAGTCCAAATATAATCCGAAAATGAAAAACCAATTATCAAATCCATGATTCCAACATTTAATCAAATGCAACATTTGCTAATTCCCACAACCAAACAGAACCTAAATAGATGTCCATACGCTCTTTCAATGCACCCACTCTGGCACGTGCAGGCAGGATGCTCTTGCTTCAGAGATGCAATCCCACAATGCAATTAAAACATCAGATCTAAGCTGAAATAATAAGTTCGAATCAACATTGATTGCTGCTTCAAATCTGATTACATTAATTGACTGGAAATAAGTCTAGGGCTCATATATGTGCAGATCCTGGAAATAAATAAATTTGAATACAGCTGTCCCAAAAGCATGAAATCAACAAGCACAGATGAACCTGTGAACACCATGCGACTTGTGTAGTCTGCTAAGATTGAATGATTAGATCAGAAACCCTCACAAAATCTCTCCAACAGGTGGTAGGAGATGCTAAAATGTTTTAAGACAGTCTAGGACTGCCAAGGCTGTCCTAGACTGTACAGGTTGCATAAAGAGTGGTGTATGGCCTAATCAAAGCCGGAAATGACTGATAAAAATCACAGACCCCGTGTTATGATCTGATCTGGTTCTCCACATAAGTGGTCACTCCCAGAAGGGTATGCGACACCAGATGTTTTGACTTTATGCTTGAGATGGCACAGTTGTCCCTGCATATTGTAGTACATCTGGAAAGTGATAGAAGCAACATCAAATCAATCAAATAGAGTCCCAAAACCCTACATTATAAGTCTGATCTGTCTTCCAAATGAAAATTGTCTCCACAAATCATATTAAGTGAGCCCAAAATTGCTGATTTATTGATAAAACACCACAGCGACACTATAGAAATAATATGCAATCCTCAAAATGTTGAGATCTCCATCAAATCACTATTGCCATGCTGTAGTGAACTCTAAATTATCCCAAAATTCTCTGCAAATCAGCACACTTGTGATTCCCAAATGGAATCACCTAAGATTGGAAGCAAGGGTTTCCATCCTTGGCCCCAAATGTGGATTCCAAGAGGATTTTTGGCCTCTCAACTCCAAACAAACCAAGGTTTTTGTCATTGAATGCTCTAGACTGAACAAGCTGCCTGCTGAACAATAAAAATTGGCGAGAAACTTTCAAAATTTTCATTCTTTTTCTAAGTATTAAAGATTTTGAAGTATTTTTCATTCTCATTCAAAAAGGAGAGAATTTAACATTATGGATTCTCTTGGTACTACTTTGCCCACAGTAAAATTGAATGGGAAGAATTATTATGATTGGGTATCTTATATAGAAATCACTCTTAACTCTTCAAAATTGTTTTGAGATTGTTACTCGCAGTGAACAAAGACCAACAAATCTTGGAAAAGATCAAGAAAATTGAGATAAAAGAGATAAAACGGCAGTAGCACTAATCAAGCTCACTCTTTCAGAGGAAGTTTTTCAGAAGTACGTAATGAGAGAAGTAGAGTCAAAGTATCAGATATTTTGAATAATTTATATCAAAATTCAGGTGAGAGATAGGATCCATACATCACCTGCATTTTAATATAAATTCTTCAAAATATCCCATATTTTGACTTCACTTCTCTCATTACATACTTCTCCGAAAGAGTGAGCTTGATTAGTGCTGCTATCTCTTTTATTCCAATTTTCTTGATCTTTTCCTAGATTTGCTGGTCTTTGTTCACTCCCATTAACAATCTCAAAACAATTTTAAAGAGTTATAGTGATTTCTATGTGAGATACCCAATCATAATAATTCTTCCCATTCAATTTTACTGTGGGCAAAGTTGTACCAAAAGAATCCATAATGTTAAATTTCCTCATTTTTTTAAATGATAATAAAAACTACTTCAAAATCTTTAATACCCTTAAAAAAAAAATGAAAATCTCTCACCAATTTTCTGTTTTTCTACTTTTCCCTTTATTGCAATATTATTCACTTCTTCCAGGAATTGCCACTACTGCTCACAGTTAAGTTGTAATCTGCAGAATTAGAAATTCATACTAGAAGATCTATACATCACTGCCCAAGATTTAAGTAAGCTCTGATACCATGTTGAACAATAAAAAATGACAGTAAAAAGGAGGAGAGTATAATTGTAAAACAGAGCAGAATATAACATTGAAAACAGAGCAGAATATCAACACTAGAAAATTATAATTTGCATTATAAAAAGCACTATTATTTTCTCTTACAATCATGATGCCAGGAGTCTTCTTGCAGAATTCTAGAGTCTTCTACAAAAAGCAACCGTAAGAGTAGAAAAAAGAATTCTGGAGTTTTCCTCATAGTACTGCTAAGAAAAATCTGGAATTGTATACAAATGCTCACCTACTGGGCATCACTATAGAATAAAATAAACATTACGTCAACACTGCCCAAATCCGAAAATTGGATACAAAAGAATAGCTTTATTGATACCCAAATGCAGATAGGTGCCTCTTTGATATACATTTTCAAATTGAGCCCTTGCATCTTAAATTTCCCTAACAAGTATTTAATTTTTTTATATATTTAATACCAGTATTTAAAAATATCTTTTATTTTAATTATACTAATGTTTTTAAGTTTCCCTTTAAATTAACAATATTATTAATTTAACCCAGAAAAGGGGTCATGACAAAAATACACACCTTGTCTGTTTCTTTAAACTGTTGAAACCTTAATCGTACATGAATCAAACATGGTCAGCATGGAGAGCTCTTAATAGATGGAGATGAACTTTATTCTAACAGCCTAACAATCCTGTACATATTTACCTTTTTTCGCATTTGCCCACGCTTCATTTTGATCTGTAATATCAAACAGAATGTCCTGTTAGCTGCATAAACCTGAATTTGACTCCAACAAATCTGCAAATGTGGAATAGAAAGAAAACAAGGCTGAGCACAGTAATTTCTTAAGACTCAAGCAACAGTCTGTACAAAAGCTTCAAGCTAAGTGTGTAAATGAAAGATATGTGCTACACAAAGGAGAATTTCTCTTCCTGAATTTTGTACAAGGAAAAATAAAGTAAAAGCATGTTTATATTATTAGAAAATAAATAGGGTTTGACCCCTAACCCTTTCAATAAAACTGAGCTTGAAGTACCTAAGTTCATGCATTTGAGTAAGACAATAGAAACTAGCAAAGAAAATTGTCAAATAACATTAATTTTATCTGCAGGCTTTAGATTCAAATTTTTTTCAATATGTTCTTCTACATTCAATGAGTAGGGCAACATTGGTATATAGTAACCTATTATTAGTTTTCCAACTGAAGGTTAATTTACTTAGTAATGTGTTCAAAATGAAATTTATGGCATGCATATTTAACATCTCAACTATCCTGCTGGAACTCCGATTTTTGTTTTGTTTTGTTTTGAGACTCATTGTATATGATATATAGCATCTCTGTTCTCCATTACAAAGGCATTATGTATGGAAATTCAGATTAGACAATGCTTGACAAGTAACAGACACCTCTGGCTGTACGTTGTCCTTTGTATAGGACTCCAGTATTTTCTTAAACAAGTGTCCCCTTTAAAACCTTTCTTTTTCTACTATTGCCATGCATTTCAGGAACTCTTTTGGTAAACCATAACATGAAGTGCCACGGAATGCATGGAAGTCTAGTCTTGTTAGTCACATGCAATATTCTGTCTGCTTATATACATAAATAATATTAAACAAAGTACTAGGACTTCTAAAATAAGGAAAAATACAAACAACAACCAATCTATTTTTGACACCATCCATGAGAGTAAGAAGTTGGGCAACTATACAGGATTCTTGTTCTCTTTTGCAATAGCCGGTAACTGTTGCACAAAAAAGCCACCGATTTTAGTTCAAAATCAAACTCGTAATTCTGACAATTCAAAGTAGCTTTTTCTCTAGTTTCTATTGTGGATGTTGCTTGAACTATTAAAATGCTATTTTTAGATAATTTGGGGTTTTGAATATTTAAGATAATAGAAGTCAAAATGACAAGTAATGTCTAAATTATGAAAGATCCTTTTAATGTTAGTTTTCCAATACTTTTAAATCATGATGAATTTTAAAAGAACAACCAAAAAAATCTAGCAACAAAGTTGTTCAAAATAGAGACCAAGATAAGTAGTGGTAAAATTAAGAAAAGATTTATAAGATTATCTAATACCCATGACTTTTGGTGTTCCAAAGTTATCTTGGGTTAGACCTATTTATTGGATTGGATTCAAAATTGTATGATAATATTGAATAAAATAGTCATTTATGTGACTTTTATGGATGACTTTGATGTTCAAAATATAGTTTGAATATTACTTCTTTTTTATATATCTAGGATTTTAAAATTTATTTGTTTGTGAGTGAATTAATATTGAATATCTTTAAATTCAAAAGCATAAAAATAAAACAAAACATAGATCAAATTAATTTATGATAACTATGAAATGAATAGAAACTGATTTTTTTCATATATTTCAAATCAATTTATGGATGCTTCGAAGGAGACATATTGACAAGAGGATAAAATAATTCTAATATATTACCAAGAAATATAGTATTTTATATATCGAAACAAATGAATTTTGGATAGTTGAATATATGAACAAGACACAAAGTGTTGAGTTCTTGCCTCTATTGTTATTTGGTAGAAGTACTTCACTAGAGGGAATAGTGTGAGAGGCTTGGTAGAACACTGGAAAATTGCTTGAAACTATATTTAATACGATGTACTTGCATTTTATCATCAGCGTTGTCAAACATTCTTCTTATTGTAGCGGTATCATGTGATTTTTCTAGCATTTTATTCTATGACGTTTAGTGGTAGAAGGTATATAATAATTTGATCAACTATCTTTTAATTTTGTAGAGATGTCTTTATTAGTACAATTCCATTTATTGAAAATAACAAGAGTGACATTTAAATTTGAAATGTATTATTTAGTTGAGATTTGCGAATGCGGATTTATCAAGTGTAGAATTGCAAAGTTGAGGTTGTGAATTCATGTTTGAAGACTTGGGAAAGTACTATTGAGGTTGAATATAAAGGGGTATAGCATAGAATTATAGAGGAAAGGTGTGGTATATGATTTATGACACGAGTCTATGGAATGCTAAATCATGTTGTATGAGAAGGTTACATATTTTGAATTTTGCGAGTTTGTGTGTTTAATAAAAATTGTAGTATTTGAATTATGACATAAAAGTGTAAAAAATTAGTAGAATGGTACACACTATCTAATGAATATAATTAATTTTGGAAAAATTTTATTTTTTGGTTAATTGTGCTTTGAGGACTGTAGCTACATGGATATAAATGCTTGATTTGGAGAGAAACAATTTAAGTAGAAGGTTGCGTTATATATCATTTTTTTCCTGTGTGGAAGATATACGATTGAAGACATCTAGATTACAAGCAAGAATTTTTGGTGTGATTGAGATTCTAAATCAATAGAATATCTACTAGATTATAAATATAATGGAAGTGGTAAGATAGTCATTAGAGTTGTGAAGGAATTTTTGAATTTAATTTGAGTGTTTAAGATCTTAAATTTAGTGTGATATCTCATCAAATATGACCTTTATTTTTTATATGAATATTGAGTCAAATATTTATCAAGCATTTAAAATAAATAATTTTTTTCTTCCTTCAAATATATTTAAATATGATAAGAATTATTGAAATTGACAAATATTTGAAGCAAGTAACATTCGTTGGTGCTTGGGCCCCTCTGGGTTCCTAGATAAACCATTTTGCCAAGGCTTATGTGGCTTACAATGGTCTCACGATGGCAATGTCCAAGGGATTTACAAAGGTATGGTTGGAGAGTGATTCTGTAAATATAATTAATTGTCTTAAAGGAAAGCATTCCTCTAGTTGGATGATCAATACATTAATCCTTGATAATATTAATATGCTTAATTCGTTTAATGAATATAAGGTTACTCATGTCTTTAGAGAGGGAAACTATGTTGCCGATAGATTGAGGGAAGCTATGTTGCCGATAGATTGAAAAATCTAGGGGTTCATTACCAAAACATGGTAAGTTGGGAGATTAATGATCAAATCCCATAAGATATCAAAATGCTTATTTATAATTTGATTATAAGGACTACTAAATTGAATGTCCTCTAGGGAATGATGATATCGAGCGTACAAAATGGTTTTTTTGATATGTCCCTCTTTTACTATGGTGTGTCCTACTATCCCCATTTTCATGAACTTGGTTTTCTATAATTGGTGTCTTGGCTATCTGGCTCTTACTTCATTTGGTGGTTTTGACATCATGGGAGGTGACATGAACAAAATTGAGCCCATGCAGAGCCAATAATGCTCAGCCAATTTTCAACCCATGTCAACATGTGAGCATGCTCAACTCTTCAACCTTCAAATTGTCAATATATATAGAAACAAATGAGAATCCTAATTGACTAAAAAAATATATTTTTAATCTCTATTTAACGGGCAAGCCCTTTGCTTTAGTTCTAGGCAGGAGCTAATAAATAAATAAATCATCCCCACCATAGACTACATCAACAACAATGAGGATGAGTGTGAACACACTAAAACAAACTTGATGATAAAATGGCGAGTGTAAATCCTATATAATAGGCTTCAGTAGGTGCAAACATATAAAATTAATGAAAAGTAGTGTAGAAGCTTGACTACCACCCTTTCACATTAAGTTGAGGTTGAAATGACAAAACCATAAACTAATCTACATACAACTCCTTCCCTTTAATTGAAATGCTTTGGGGAATCCATTACCAAAACCTTCCCTTTAAATGAAATGCAACTCCTCGGAAAAGTTCATCATCATACTCCAATAAACACAAGTAATCCCCCACAACAACACAGTTGTTGTAACCTCCATGCAAGCAGCGAGGTAGGGAGATTTGCGGAAGCCTTGCAAACTCCATCCAACTCCAAAGCAGTTCATTTATGTTGTACCCATATGCAGCTGCTTCAAGAAAGTTAAAACCATCTTCAAGAATGTTGCTAGCTTCAAGAATTTTAAAACCATCTTGAAGAATGTTACAACCATATTCAAGAATGTTACAGACCTAATGAAACCCTCTCGAATGTTATTGTACCTCGAAGAAAAGAATGCCATTGCACACAGTCACTTTATAAAAGAACACCATTGCTCTCTTTCAATTGTAATCTCAAATTTAATCCTGCAAGAATCCTGAGACTTGTTGTGAGGTTTTCACATCATCGCCCCAAAGAATTTGGGGACCCCCCAATTTTTGAGTGGGCCTTGGCAATTTTCCTAGATTCGGGTATTTGGATGCCTTAGCAAGTTTTGGAGTAACCCTGGGGATTTGAAATGATAAATTTGCAATATTTTTTAGACTTGGATGAATTTTAAAAAATTGATATAATTGCATAACTTGAACGTTTTCAAAATTTAATTATGAAAATGGATTTTTTTTGGGAAAATCTTGTGGATTTCTGGTGGTGAAAATGAAAATTTAAATTGCCAAATGGAAATTAAATTGCTAAATAATTTTTGGATTGCAAAATAATAAAAATTTAAAATGCCAAGTGGGATTTTCAAAATTTTAAATGGGGAAAAAGAGTAAATGAAAGTTGGAAATGGAATTGAAATTTATTTGAATTTTAATTGGCTGACAGATTTTGATTTTGGGATGGTGTTGTTATGATTTAAATGGGCTAAAATCAATTTTTCTTGGGAAAAATTCTAAATTTATAAAATGAAAAAAAGATACAGCTGGCGGCCCCTTCCCATTTTTTATTTTTGCTTGGTATTGGGCACAACAAACATAAAATTTTCATCTCCCAAGGCAGCCATCAATTCTAGCCCCACTTGCGTTTTTTATGCATTAATTTGGCAATTTTAAAATAAATAAAATCATATTTTTAGGCTGAGTGTTTGTAATTTAGAAATTTAATTTGGGCCCCTTTGTGTGTTAAATTCAATGTATTTTAAGGCCTAAGAGGTGTGAAATTCAAGGTAAGTTATTGGGTCCACAATGGGGAAGGTTTAAAGCTATATTAGAGGCCTAAATGACCTTTCTTTCAAAATTTCAATTTTGGGGCTTATGATAATTTCGGATTTGGCTAATTTAAACCCATAATTTTGCACTAGGCTGGCCCAAATTTTAAATTAAAATTAAATACCCAAGGCTATGTGATTTAATGCATTTAATTTGGGTTATATGTTTGGCAATTTAATTAATTTTATTTTCCCTCCAATGCAGGTTAGCCCTAATTGAGGAGGCAAAAAAATTAGTATAAAGGGAGGGCTTGTCTCCTCATTTTCTCATTCATTTCTCACTTGTCTCTTGGCAGCCAAGGAGGGTCTCTTGGCAGCCAAGGAGGAGCTCTTGGAGTAGCAAAAGAGCAAAATTTTGCAAGGAGGAGTGCATTTAGCAAGGGGTGATTTTCTTCTTTTGGTGGAGGAGTGCATTTTGGCTTTGTCTTCTTCTTCTTTGGAGGAGAATTTTTTCATGTAGAGGAGGATCTTCATGCTTGAAGGTGAAGGCTGGTCTAAAAGGCAGATTTTCTCCTTGTTCTTGCTTGGTACATTTTCCCTTTTTTCTTGCTTGCATCATCCATCTATCACCTCATCATCTCATCTAGGGCTTGAAGTTGGGAGATATAAGTGTAGTTTTCATCTAGGATTTGGAGAAAAGAGATATAAGTGGTAGTCCCACCCCTAGGAACGAAGTTGGGAGATATAAGTGTAGTCCATCTCATAAGTTTTCAAAGAGGTAGAAATAAGTGGTAGTCCCATCCCTAGGCAGAGAGGTAGAGATAAGTGTAGTGTGATAGGCATTGGAGAGGCAGAAATATGCTAGTCCATCCCTAGGATTGGAGGGGTAGAGATAAGTGTAGTCCCACCTCACTGTAGAAAGAAGGGGCAGAAATAAGAGCTAGAATGGTGGATGCTAGTGCAAGCAAGAACCCAAAGGGAAATGCATACCAAGTAAGACAAGGAAGACATGATGCCAATACCACCTTCTTCTCAAAATTGAAGCAAGTCGGTGACACCAACATTGGCACAGTGGACGTGGTACGGTTGAGAGTTGGTTGCAGGAGGATAAGAAAGGAGTTACCAAGTCATCAAGGCTCACCAGTTCAGATTTTAAATCAGAGTATGGCAATCTTATTGTGCTTCTCAACCAAGTCATGGGCTCTGCTCAAGGTACACAATTTGATCCTTGGATGCACTATTTTATTGAAGGAATTGAGAATGGAAAAAGAAAGTTTGATCGGGCTAGGATCATTAGCGAGAATTTAGAGTTGCAACTTAGGATAGTGCAAAATTGAAAGCCATTCTACATGGGGTCCTACCTTTTCTATTTAATTGCAAGACTGTATGAACATCTTGGACTTAAGGCTAGAGGGGTGATTGGCAATGGGCCTGGACAATGCTTGGTGCATGAGTGCTATCCACAAATTCATTTGCACAACACCAAGGACTACAAGATATTTTATGGTGCCTTTGCCATGAGGATAGTAAGGGTATTGCAAGGGACACCCGCAAGGAGGCTCTCATCGGAAGCAGAGACAAAAGTCAAGAAGTTTGGGAGTTGGTTCATCCAATTTCCACAATTCACTTATATCAAAGTGGCTGGATGCACGGCTTGTCCCAAGAGGCTTCTAAGGTACCTGCTTGATAGGATAGTTTTGATGGAGTTGGCTAGGCAACTTGAGCAATATGACAAAATGATGAAGCTCAAAGGTGAGACAGGGGTTACCTTCTCACTCATGATAGGCAATGATAGTTGTCCCAATCCTGTCGCCTTTGCAACTGCAGAGAAAGAGTTAGAACAATATCATCTAGGATGGTATAGGGAAAGGCAAGGATTCAATCCTAATGGTCTAACCAAGGCATCTCATGGGGATCCATTTAAGCATATTTCTACTATAGAGGATTTTTGGGCCAATGCGCAGGATGACTTTCATGTGAGGAAGTTGGCTTTCTCAAGGTTATCGGTGAGCATGATGAGGGCCATCAGATGGGGAGGTCTTGATATTCTGGACCAACTGGAAGATGATGAGGATGTGCTAAGGGAAGATTACAGTATAGTAGAGGGAACAAAATTGAGTCCAGTGGATTGGGATGATCATCAGGATCCTTCCTTAGATGCAGTAACAAGAACAGTTGATCTACACACTGAGTGGTGGTACAATAGGAAGTTTAGGTAATTACAAAGTTGAAGGGTACACCTTACCTATGAGAAGATGAAGCAAGAAGAGGAGATTCGAGCAGAGTTAGTCAGACAACAAGGTGGGGGCAGTTGCCAACAACAAGCAGTTAAGAGCAAGAAAAGGAGTTTGGAGATTGAGAAAGACAAAGAACATCAGGAGCCTCTAGCAAAGAACATGATGAACATAGCTGAGCTCAGGATGAGGCATACACCTTGCCCTCCCATGGAGGAAGTCAACACCATGTTAGCCAAATTCATTTCTTATGCTAAGAAAATGAAAGAAAAGGGTAGAATTGTATTAGAAGATCATTTGATGTAAGCCCAAGTGGCAAATTCTCCTTTCTTCTTGGGTAGGGTAGGTGTCTGATTCTGATTGGCTACCATTTTGGTGCCTTCTCATTGGTTGCCACTTTTCTTTTTTTTCATTGGTCCATTGATGAGGTGGCATCTTCTCATTGGCCGATGGGGTGGCAACCCTAATTAGGGTTTTTGGGATTTAATCTGGATCATTGATTTTGCCTCTTAATCTCTGCCGTTGGTTGTAATTTTGGGCCTCTATATAAGGCCAAGTACTCTCATTTGTAAAGGGTTGAAGAAAATTGTTGCTAATATAATACCAAAATTACTTCTCTTGTCATTGTTGTGTCTTGCATGGTGATTAAGAACACTTGGTGTTATTGCATGGTTTCTACTTCCAATAGTTAAAATTAGATTTCATTGAGTTGTTAAAGTAGATTTCATTTCAAGAAAATTGTTAAAGTAAGGATGGAAGTAGATGGCTAGTTGTATGGTGATATTGGTAAATGTTTGATAGGGATCTATATACTAGGCCACTAGCATCTTAGCGGCTTGCTAAGGAGCCTTGTGTGGTAATCTAGTCTCATTCCCCTTGAATCATTGCATTTATGGAGGTAGCGCCGCTAGCAAGCTTTCATTAGGTTTGATCCCCGTCCATTTGCCAATCTTCCCATTCTATAGGAGTAGTAGTAAAGCAGTGAGTAGTTTAGTAGTTAGAGTTTTGAAGAGAAAAGTTGGAAGTGATATAAATTTGAGTATACATTGCAAAGCTAGATCCCATCATCATCATAACAATAATTTGACATCCTTGAATGAACAACGTAAGCCCGCCTACGTGATTAACCAACAAATCACATTAATATAATTAAGTTAGTATCCACAGGTGTAAGGAACCTTGGAGTTTTCTCATGTACTTCATGAGTATTTACTTTTCAAGAAAGGGTTGAGTGTTTGGTATTCTATATCAAGTATTCAATTGCTATATGTTATGTAGTGGTACAAAAAAGACATCAACAAGAATAATGACAGACTTCAATGGTAAAATCTTGAGCATCGAATGAAGAATCATCGGATGAATCAGAGCCTCCCAAAATGGTAACCAAATAGGGCTCATCAACTTGTGTGAGTCCTATACAAGGAAAATTAAAGAACTAACAACAATAGAAAACAAGAGCTCTGATAGAGCTAGAGTCCTTGCCTACTGTAAAAAATGAAAGATAGTTTTGTGCTATTAAAACATTCAAAAAATGAAAGATAGTTTAATTAAAATATTTTGACTGAAATGGATGAAGCAACAGATTGTGATTATTGAGCTTCAACACTATTGGGTCCATTGTTGCCTTTAGACCCCAAGGATATTTGGCCGGTCAAACTGGAGTTGGGTGCCAACATTGAGGACAAGTTTGGCATCATTTCTAGTTGCCTAACTCTGGATCCAATTAAAAAAAACACTCATACTAGCAGTACCAATTTTATCAAAGTAGTATAAGTCTGAAACAAGATTCTAAATGGTTGTACAAGTTGGACGATCAATCTAAGGGTCAAAATGTAATACACTATCAATAGGGGGATAAAACAATTAATTGGCTTGGTAGAGATCTGCAATAACTATACAGTAGCTGTGATAGTCATTTACCAACCATTCCAATCAAGTCCATGACCAAATAATTTGGATTTTTACAAATAAATTCAGATCTGCATGTTAGTGAATGTATTTAGTTATAAAAAAAACACTACTTTTGCATCAGTTAATGAGATTTGATTCCAATTTGGCATGTGTGATTGTTTCATTGCATTTAAGGTTTTAATAATTAATTCCAAATAGTTAACCTTCTATTATTATTCTAGTTGATTTCAGTTTTAAAATTTAGAAGTAAAAAATTAAATTAGGATAGTGTAACAACCCTAATTACTTCAATGCTATGTGATCCCCCAAATCTGCAATGTATGTGCATAGGTAATCAATGAGTTCTTTTCTCCAAAGCCTCCCAAGCTCCTAGAAAGCCTCTAGGAACCATGGCAAGGAACATACTTGAAGATTGTGCACAAATGTTTTCAAGCAATCCACACTGCTGCTAAATAAAAAAGAACAAAGTTTGCAAGGAAACAAAATGAACTGAGTTTGCAAGGAAACAAAATCAGCCTCTCCACAGTAGCTACTTCAACCTATTCACAATTGATGAACAAGAGATCTCAAAGAATAGACAAAAAATAAATTTAAAAAATATAGATAAAAATTAGATTTTTGAGCCCCTATTGTGCATGTATACAAAATGTGAATAGTAAAAGACCTTCCTTTAATGTATAAGCATTGTTTGTTTTACATTATGGATTGAAGTATCTTGTGTTTTTCTACTATTTGACAATTTTGCGAACACAAGTATGTTGACAAAAAAATCCATGGCAATAGAAAAAGATGTTACAGGTCAACAAAGAAAAGTTTACATCTATGGTAAACTTCATTTACCTGAACACTAACATGTTGCACTCCTGATAGATATTATAAGAGGATAAATATCTTTGTTACACCATTTGATATCTTGGTGACATCATTTTAACCTTATGATTGTACCTTCTACTACATTATCCAATGAAATGAATGGATGAAATATAGTTCATATTAACTTCATATAGGCTTTAATGTTTTTGCCATATCATTCAACTGAAATTGGATAGACCCAAGTTCAAGTAGTTTTACTCAAGACTCCAATAAAAAAATATGCATGATAGATCATGTCATCTGACTCTGGAATGTAGGTTGGAGTGGGGAGGAGTAAGCAGATTGGAGGGGTGTGGGGAAATATCCATGGCATAGATCTAGGCACATAGATACACACAAAAAATACTAATGATAAAACCTATCATGTGGAAAATCTAATAGTGAATGCATGCAAAACCTCAAATAAGATTTCCCTGGTATTTTCATCTGATAGAACTTCAAAACAAGTAAATGGCATGTGACTTGGTTGTGGTTAAAATTCACCTTTTTTCTTTTTGTTTTTATTAAATCTCTAGCATCATCTTTCAACAATGACCTAAAAAGCCACATGAATTATTTTAAGTGCCTCTGCCTCACTCTATCATTTTCTTAGTTCTTCTAAGTGTATTTGATGGAATATACAATAATTAGAGAATGGCATAGTCACATTTCGCTCACATTTTGCAGGCACAAACCTAATATGCATCCTTGTAGTTTGAACTTTGCTTAGACAGACCCAAAGCATTACTCTTTTCTATAACTTGACCTTACTTGAGAAATCAAATATTCCTCTATACAAAAGACTGACATAAGGCCTTTCTTAGCACTACTTAACAAAATCATAATGATAGGTATGATCAGATTGTGGCAAATTCTTTCTTTTCCATCCCATTGCTTCTACCTGTAGGTATAACATTTAGAATATTGAATCTAATAGTCTTGGACAAAGGTCTGAAAATAGAGAAAATTTATTTACAAGACCTCACAATACAAAATCATCACTTCAAGATAAATAAAATAATAATTTTTAATAGTTTCAATAACAATGAACGATGCTACAAGAGAGGAGCAATCAAAATTTTGAAAATATTTTATAGCTAAACTCACGAATAAGCCTCATAAATGTTGTCAAATTTTAACAGAAATTCCGTAGCACGCTTACATTTTTCCAAAACCTATTCCTGCATTTCCCAGGCTTCCCAGGCTACTTTCCCTTGCCAAATTTCTTCAAACTAAAATTAAATAATTTGAGACAAAAAAAATTAGTTTATAAGTGTTGATATGCAGCTCCAAAAAGAAATAATAAAAACACCTTACACGCTATTACCATTAAAAAACCTTTGGCTGCTTCAGAAAAGCTCTATTATATACAACATGTAAATAATTGTTAGTCATCATCTAATATAACCACCAAACACTATCAAATCTACAAAAAAATACTGTAAAAACAATTCTTTTATAGCAGCAACAAAATGAAAGAAACCCAAAACCTAGCCCTACTTCAACCTTTCCCCCTAAAACTTAACTTGCCGAACCCTGTCTTCGTGCTGCAAGATAGAGAGACAATGAAAATTTTGAGAGTATTTGATACCCACAATCACAAATAAGTGCGCAGCTGTCATCAAATTTTAATGAAAATTCTCATAGCACACTTAGCAGCCACCAGTATACAAGGTAAAGGCGTAAAAATGTATCTCAACTTGCTTCAATACTCTGTGTTCCCCCAAATCTGCAATAATTGTGCACAGGTAATCGATGAGTTCTCCCGTCCACAGCCTATTGAGCTCCTGCAGTACCTCTAGAAACCATGGTAAACAACTTACCTGAAGATTTTGCACAAATTATGTGGTGCACTTCATTATGCTGCGCTGCTAAAGAAAAATGAACTGAGTTTACAGGGAAACAAAATGAGCCTCTCCATAGAAGCTGCTTCAACCTATTCACAATTGGTAAAAGGGAGATCTAAAAAACAAATGGTAAAATGGAGATCTCAAAGAACAGACAAAAATGAGATTTGAAAAATACTGACGAAAAATAGATTTTTGAGCCCCTATTAAGCATGTATGCAAAATGTGATAGAAGAGACTGCCCTGTAAAGTGCATCAGAATTTTGGATCAGATAAAAGTTGGTAGGTAAACTTGGAAACTGGTTAATAACACAGGCAGCGAAAAAAACAATGGTGGGTGTGTAGCCAGAGAACTAAATCTAATGTCTCTATTTGTGGGCAGAGAAATTGAATAAAAAGATGAACGACTGAATCTTTTTCTATTCACACAACATTTCTTCAAAATAGAAACCTTGCAATTCAAAACCAAGCTAAAGTTTCTTCATACCCAACTAAATTAGTGAAACACAAAATCACAACCATGGCGGATTGACAAGACAGGGCAGCCACTAATACCCAATGTCTCCATTTTTCATCTAAACAAACAAAAGATTTTAAAATTTTATCTGAACAAATAAAAGATTTCAAGCTTGCTTTTTATGATTGAAATTGCCCAATGAAAAACCCCCCAAATCTTCAATGCTTGACTGCTAAACTTTTTGGTCTCAGCTCAAGGCCACAACTACTCAGAATGGTGAAGATAACCAAAAATTTGTTGAGAATGATGAAAATAACCCCACAAATTACAGAGGACACGACGACGTACTTTTTGACACAAATTAGTAAATGTAATTAATTGATGTTTATCATGATTTTTATTATTGCTATTTTTTGAATTGGAAAAATAATAAAATCCCCCAAAAAATTAAGAACAACCAATCATAAAATAGAAATTAATGATTAAAAATTAATTTAAAAATAAAACTGTAACATTCTCCTCAAAAACCTTAAGATTCAAGATATTAAATCATAGGAACTAATTGAAAAAAGGAGATATTAATTGAACAAAGGTGTATATTCCTGCCAGAACACATCAACAACAATGAGACTGAGTGTGAATGCACTATAAACTGGCAAATCCACTATAAAATACATCAGGGAAAAAACTGACTGCCATTGACAATACTAAATTCATACCATGAACCTACTAAAATGTACTTCACTTGCTGCATGGACGGTGAGTGTATAACCCTATATAATAGACTTCAGTAGCTGCAAAAAAAAAAAAAGAAATTAATGAAAAGTAGGAGAGAAGCTTGATTCCCATTCTTTAGCATTAATTTCAGGTTGAAATGACAAAATCAATGACCAGTACTTTATATTCGGGCATTGGGGAATGCATTGCCAAGACCTTTCCTTTAAATGAAACACAATTCCTTGTAAACAATGCTTAACAAAGCAGGTAAAACACAAATAATCTCCCACAACAACACAGTCTTCGTCCCTCCTCAAACAACTCCATGACAGATGCCAATTCAAGAACACCTATATCACTGTTATAAACATAACAAGGCCGTGTTGATAAAGGAGCCTGATTATCTCCTAGATTGAGAGGTTATATTTTAATTGCATTTCTACTCTTATAAATAGAGTACAGTTGATTTGATTAGCTATAGCATCTGCATTGAAACTCTTTTTTTTACATATACAATCATTTTCTAAATGTTCTACCAATTTTTAAAAAATTTTGATCGATAAAAGGCCGAAGCCCTGAAGAGTTTTTTATTAATATAAATAAATATTTTACAGTGTGACTCCACTCGCTGCAGGCGCTGGTAGGAAAGAGCGGGGTTGAGAAAACCTCTAGCCTAGCTCAGGACCATAGGTCCTGTCCTTATACAAAATTAACATGGGCATACCCACGACTCATATCATGATGAGATTTATTAAATACAAAATTTTCGTAGGCATACCCACGGCTCGATATTCATCAAGATATGTGCTTTCATACATGGGCATACCCCTGTCCTGTATATTCTCGATAAATGTTATCTTTAAGAAACATGACCTAATAGTTATACATCGAATAATGAATATACATGGGTTGAATCAATAATGTTGATAAAATGAAATCGCTGACCCTCTTGCTTTGTCCAGAAAGGTTCTTGAGTATCCTAATGATGAGTCCTTCTTAGATATCAGACAACAAGTCTCCTCCTCCAAAAATTAGCCAATATCACATTAACAAAGTGATGCATATTAATTTAAAGAGACTATTAGCCCATATAAGGAAAATGAGTTAAAAATGTATGTTCTACCAATTTACCCCATATATCACACAAATATTTTCCAATTTTAAACCAAAACATTCCCTAATAAAACAAAGTATAAACTATTAATTGAAAACTACTTTTTTAACCTATTAATTGAACACGACCTTTTTTAGCTTGTAGATTCTATCGATGCGCCCATTACCCTTGCGGGTGTGACTGCCGCAACCTTTTATTTCAGACATAATCATATAAATAACCAAGCTTGGAGGAACATATTTGATCATAGTTCTCTAAGTTTATAATCTTATTTTGGGGAGCCAAATTCGAAATCACTGTGTTTACAAATCCGGCTAAAGTTTCTCTATCGCTTAAAGACTATAATGGAGGCTCATAAATCAGGAATGGTTTCGCAGAATAATGATGATGATGGACTGACCTACAAAATTAGAAATAGAAATTGTTATGGTTGTGGCGGGCTGGGTCATTTTGTAATTGATTGCCCAATGAAGAGGAGGAACAATAGTGCACATGAGTTCAAGCCTAAGAACCAACAAAAATGCTATTTGAACCAGAAACCAAATGCAGAGGCAGAAACCAAGCTAATTGAAGATCAATTCAGAGATTTACAAGAACCTAGGAGCTATTTTGATTCTCATATAGAATATATTAGTGATTATACTGAATGTCCCTCTAAGATTGAATCTTCAATTTATGTCCGTGAACTAGAAAATGTTCATGTCTTCCATACAGTGGAAGGAAAACCATGCTTTGAATTAGATTCTAGTTGGGAACAGATTTTCTTGGAAGATGGTGCAATGACTGAAAGTCCCACTAAGATTGGATATATAATTGATGTTCATCACTTAGAAAATGTTGATATTGGACGCACTTTGGAGGAAAATACAAGTTTGGAATTAGATTCAAGTTGGGAACATATCAACTTTAGTGAGGAAGATTGTATTTAATTTTATGATTAAATTGATTTGTGACTTTTTTATATTAAATTTACAGGTTCTCCTTTGTACTCTTTCTATTTCTTAAAAAGTCTAATTTTTAAATATTTTTGTCTTTCAAATCCCTATTATATTATTTTAATAAAATATTTTGAAAACATATTATATTATTAATGTGTTATTATTTTAAATTAAAATTTATGAAATTAAATTATAGTTAAGATTTAAGAAAAATACTAGGGCAATCATGGTTAGAGTTAGGGTTCAATTAGGGTTAAGGTTAATTATGAATTAAAATTTTTAAAAGTATTTGGTATTCGACCAGATAGCCAGTGCCAATTACTTTTACAGCTATCTGGCTAAAAATTTGCAAGCCTTATACACAAACTTTTCGGCCAGATAGCCAATGTCAAATACTTTTAAAATTTTTAATTCATAAAAATTATTTTTTTATAATGTGATTGGCTAATCTGATTGAAGCCTTATACATGAATTGGGTACAGTTAGTAATTTTTCCATATTCCTTTGTTGCCATCAATGACAAAGGGGGAGATTATTCGCAAGTTGACTATACTATTGTATATGACCAGATATAGTGTTGTCATTATGGAAACAAAGTCATATAGTGTTTTGGAGTCAGCGCACATTATCAAAAGATCAGAATTTGGCTAAGTATAGAAGATTGGATAGTTAGCAGAGTACCAGAAGGTCAGAGCATCAACGCACATGCATATGACCTAGTTAAGGTATGCACCCTTGAATTTAAGCTTGTATGTATGTATTCATGCTAAGTCTAAGAGTGCATGACCAAATGAGACCATATGACAAAGATACAGACATTTGAAGAGGTACAGCCAGTGAATGCCAAAACAGAACAGTGTATGCAGCCAACTGTTGGTAATTTGATTAGAGATGATAATATTGTTTTGTAAAGGCTATGCGCCTATTGTATTTAGGTTGTAGACATGTAATTATGTTTGTATGTAAACATGTTTGAGCCAATTCAATTGGAAGCATTGTATGTAATCGATTATAGGCTGACCTAGTTAATTATTTTGATAAGTGCATATAAATATGAGATGCACCCTTTGTAATAAGTATGGAAGTTGATATAGAGTTGAGACAAGTAGAGCACAAGTATGCGAATAGTAGTTAAGATGTATTAGAGCTTTGCAAGAGGTCAAAGCATCAGTGCATCAAAGGAACTGATCAGACAAGCAGTGTCACAGTGCTAGTTCATCCAGTAGATATAGTGTGTATCTGAGATTAGAAGGTTGTAGCCTTCACCACTTGAGCAGTGAGCTCTAGGACAGTGTGTCCCCACCCCTAATAGGGTTATTGTAAAAGAATCCTAATAGGGTCTGACCCTTAGCAAGGTCACTGTACTAAAAATAATGTAAAGATAACTCCTAACATGGTTAAAGATCTTCTAACAAGGATCACAAGACAATAGTGCAGTTCTTAGTGGGTGTCAATTCCCACCAGGGTTTTTACCTATTTGGGTTTCCCCATAACCATATTGGTGTTATGTGTTGTGTTTATGCATCTTGATTATGTTAATGTTCATTTCAGTACTTGAGCATTCAAGTTAAGTTTCAAGAGTAAAAGAAAAGATTAATTATATTGAACACTGAGTCACCCCCCCCCCCCCCCCCTCTCAGTGTTCCCATTCCTAACACAAAGAAGGAAAAAAAGGTCTAACTGTATATGAAAAATAATATTGCAAAAGAAAAAGAGTAAAATTTTATTCTCTTCTTTTAAAAAAGAAAATTAATTCAAATTTCCTATACTTTTAGTCACCTCCATGGATGAAGAAATAGTCAACTCATTATTTTTGGAAATGTTCATTTGTCTAGCCACCAACTTAATCTTCGTGTGAGCTTGATTACTGGAAATTTCCTGCTCACAATTATAACCCTAAACTCGTAACTCAAGCCCTTAGGAAAATCCTATAAATACCCTCACTTCCAAGAGAAAATTATTAGCTTAGTTTTTTTCATTCCATGCATTGTTATCATGTCAATTCGCATCTAGGATATCATAGCATAAGCAAAATTGTTAGATTTCTTTTATCTTTCAAGCTTTTTAAATCATCTTAGCATAGCTTAATGGATTAACCTAGTTCATTATCAAGATTTTCACATCATTTATGCATCATATCACACTTATCTTTTGGTTAAAATCAACTTTGTATAAGTATTCATAGCCTAGAAACTACATCTAGCTTTATTTGGATCCTTGGGACTCCAGGGGCAAAACAGGTTCACCATACTTGGTTTTGTGCCATTATGGGGTATCCATGGTTCCTAAATGATCCTAATCCTTCCTAAACAGCATTGGGGACATGCTCCTTTTGTTTTGAGAGTACACCCACATCCCTATTCTAAGAGCAAATCAAACAGTGACAGGGTGCTCCCATTTTAGTTCTATCTGAGGTGGCTTGTGGATATTTTTCTATATGTTTGGTATATTCTACTTTTAACTAATGTTTGATTGTCTACGCTTATTCCGAACAAGTTAGGTTCACATCTATCACAAATGCGAGAGATCCAACCAACATGATTAATATGGCGAGCAACAACAACAGTGGATCATTTTAAAATTTATGGTTCTGTGAGTTGCAATGGTCGTCCATGTCCTTAGATAAATAAGGGCCATTGATTTCAAAATTAAGCTCATCCTTTTCATATAGGAAATGTCTTTGGCATAAAAATATAGAATTTAAGATTCAGAGTTTATTATGATTTAAGGGAAATATAAAGAAATGTTGAATAATATAATTGTACTTTGAAATTTTTTGGATTGTTTTTATAATATATTATAGAATATCATTCTAAATATTGATAAAAAATTTATTAAACAATCAAATTCAAAATTATTCAAATTAATATTTTATGGAAAAAATATATCTTTACACTTAAATCACAAATCTTTATAAAGATAAAATATATGATAAATAAAATTATTAATTAGTAAAAGGGAAAATATTGTAAATCTATGATAACTTTTAATTTCATCAATCAACAATATTGTTTTCAATTGTCTCTTTAAGTTTGCAATACTTAAAAAGGTTTGATTGGAAAAAATTTATAAATACCTCATGCCAATCAAAAGGTCAAAGAATATTATACCTTCTACTATTTCCTTCATTGAATATCTTATTGGAATAAATGGTGTTTTACCAGTTTACTCTTTACTTAAATTTACTTAGTTCAATGCATTTATGAGGTAGATGGATAATGTAGATTCATACATGAACTTTACTACCTCCAAGAGGATATTTTTGAGTCTCATTTGGACTCTAACTCCTCTAGATTGAGACACTTGTTTCAACATTTTCCATTCATCCTTGTAGCTCTTGCCTATTTAAGAAAAGCCTGTATACATTTGTACTCACATCATTTTAATACAATTCTTGTGTTGATTACCTCTCTATTCTGGAGGATTTCTGCAAACTAGCTCTTGGATTAAGTATGACCTATCTTAACATGGTATCAAAGCACACTTCTTGGAGGTTGGTTTTGTGTGCTCATTAGTGAGGTCCTTGTTGGAGATTGAGCCTTTAGAGCTCTTTATCTACATTGGTGTACACTTTTTTTATGTTGTGGATTGTAGTTTGTGTGCATGGAAGGATTTTTTGATAATTAATGGTTACATGTATAGGGGATATCATGTGGATCCGCTACTAGACCCTGTATTTCAATAAAATCCATCTTTCTTAGTCTCCCTAACTTTCTTCGCTTTCTTAGTTATGTATAGGGGGGAAAGTGAGATGAGGATAAGAAGCATAACACACCCCACTTTTGGGTGGCTAACTATACCTTGGAAGGGCCACAAAGGAATAGATTCTCTAATCCAAGCCCCGAAGGTTTTGGATCCAAGAAGATTAGCACAACCAAAGTGATGTAGGAGCACCAATACAAACAAAGATTCAAAGATCAAAGAGCTAGGAAAGAAGATACAAGTTCCTTTAAGAAAAGGGTTTGGAAATTAACTAGGAACGAAGGAAAAATGCTAAATCTTATTAAATATGATATATTTGAAAGGTAAATACACAAAGTGAATAATGTAAATTGAAAACTCACATTTAGAAGAAAATTCTAATTCAGATTTGTATTTATGCACTCAAAACTTCTCAGAACAACAAACAAGATTGGATCCAAACCTAAAACTACAAGATGAACAAAACCTAGAAATCCTTCTACTCTAGGACTAGACCGATTTTTCAGGTCTATGTCAATTTGGGGTCATCCTAGACATAGGACTAGGCTGAACTTTAGCGTAGACCTTCTTTGTTGAACTTTTTGTCTTTAGATATGTGACTGTGTCATGTTATGGAATTCTCGAAAAGTGGATCTGAAACTCCTAAAAACCTGATCTTGCAAGAAAAATGGCATTGTTTGGTTTTTGAGGGGCTTTCCTCCATCAACCTCGGTTGAGGATGAAACCTTAAATATAAATATGAAAGTATGTATGTAAAAAGTAAAGAAAATGTATGAATTCACCTTACTTTTGTAGAAACCCTTGAGGAGGATTCAAATCTGTATTCCACAAGGATGAAGAAGTGCTCCAATGTAATTGAATCTTGTAGAAGAGTAGGATGTCTCAATCAAATGCAATAGATCCACCTCACTAATTCAATAGATCAATGGATGTAGATGTTCTCTTGTACTCAAATTGGCTATGCAAGAATGAAGAAGCCCTTCCTTGATTGCCAAATCCACTATCATAAAGGAAAGAAGCTATATCTTGAAAGGTGGATGAAAGAACATGAAAGAAGGATGAAATAGCCTCCAATGAACTCCTTCAAAGCTCCTTTAAATATCCTAGAATGCAAGAGATCTCCTATTCTTGAATTCCTGAAGTGTTGCAAAAGGATCTCCTTGAATGCTCCAAAAATACTTATGAGTACTTGTAGAATGCTCTTGAATGCAATATGAAGGCTTGTATGCATGTATGATTGAATGTAAGCACTTGTGTATGTCTCAAATGAAGAGGTAAGGCCTCTATTTATACTCATTTAGTCCCTGAGATTGAAAAGGGCCGACCAAAAGGCAGGAAGAAAATTAAAATTCAGAAAGGGCCCGGGATCCCGAAGAGGGTGACCTAGAAGGTCAAGGCCAAAATTAGGCCTAGACTTGAGGGTCAGGGCTGAAATTTTATCTAGACCTAAAGGGCAAGGCCTTCTAGAATTGCCTCGAGGTCTCAAAAAGTGGGAAAAAGAAGCGGGGAAAGGGACAAAACAAGGCCCAAACTGGCACGGAAGCATATGCACATCCATGGATTTATACAAGGAATTTTAATTGAGTCCAAATAATCCACTAAGGAGGGATAAACATGTCCTATCATGGGTTCTTCCATTTTTGGTGAGATCAAATCCTTGTCTATGTTTGGTGAGATCAAATTCTTTGTTGGACTATTGATATCTCAGCTTAGTGATAGAATCTACATCAAGTAGACAAAGTATGTCAAGGAAGTATTGAAGACTTTTGGGTTGGACGATTCTAAACCGGTAGGAACACCAATGGTGACCGGTTGCGGTTGTAAGCTATCCAAGGAAGATGTTTCAAAAGAGGTGAGTGAAATTTTGTACGGATCCATGATTGGTAAGTTGCATTATGTTGTTTACAGTAGACCTGATATAGCACATGCAATTAGAATTGTTGCAAGATTTTAGTCTAGTCTAAAGGAACCCTATATGGGGTTGTGAAGAGAAGTTTTAGATAATTGAAAGGGACTGAAGATTATGGTCTTTGGTATGATCATAAAGGAGATTTTTCTTTGAGTGTGTTCATTGATGTAGACTGGATAGATAATGTGGATGATAGGAAGATCACAAGTGGAGGAGCTTTATTTCTAGGAAAGAGACTTGTGTCATGGACAAGAAAGAAGCATAATTGTATTTCTCAGTCTACTACAGAGGTAGAATATGTTGTTTCTTCTATTAATTGCACTCAAGTTTCTTGGATGAAGTAGTTGTTGGAAGTAATTAAGGAAAAGGTAACTAAACTAGTGATTATCTATTGTGATAACACTAGTGTTATCAACATATTCAAGAACCCTATAATGCACTCTAAGACCAAACATATACAATTAAGTACCATTTTCTTAGAGATCAAGTTTAGGAAAAAGAAGTACAACTAGAGTATGTGCCAACTAAGGAGCAAGTTGCGTACATTTTTACTAAGCCACCACCAAAGGATACATTTGAGTATCTAAGAGGAAACTTGGGGGTCATTCCCCTACCTAAGCATAATTAAAGTGATGCTACTGCATCAGTCCAATGTTTTTTATTGAAAATCATTTTCAAATTGATGTAATAAGGAGCTACTCCTTAGGGGGAGCATTCAGTGATGCATATACCGAAGGAGATGAAGTATTCTATGGTATTGTGTCTTTGGCATTTTTGTCAAAGGGGGAGAGAAGTACTAATTAAGATGATTTGGTGATAGATGACAGTCGATTTAGAGATGAAGAGTGTAAGAACACAAGCATAGCAGGTTATTTGATTGAGAAGAGTTTATGATTGTTTGGGTTTCCATCAATGCCAAAGGGGGAGATTGTTGGCATAACTGATGATGTGATGGTATAGTGGTACAAAGATGATATATATTTGGTGATTGAGATGATCATTTATTGTGTTGTCATTGATATCAAGTATTGACCCAGTGTTCTTAGTGAGTTGCCAGTTATGTGAGAAGAATGAACAATATATTTCAAGTGGTTCCCATTGTTGCGATTCTTAAGGGAGATATGGAGATGTCTCTATATGATAACTGTATAACTACAACTATTGAATGTGTTATTTGTGTAAGTTATGAATGATTGAAGTGTGATAGGGAAATTGCTAGAATAGTCTGTGACTAACAATTAGTGATTTGATTCATTTATCAAATCTATGGTGAGTTAGGTGATGCAATAATAGAATTATGTTTCTGATTCTATGTTGAGTTCATGGTTATGATCGCAACTAATTTGGTTGATCAATGAGCATGTTTTGAGGATACAAAAAAAAATTCAGTGATCGGTGATAATGTTTTTGAGTTGCCGATGGTAGATCTTCTATCGGTGACTGGTGATCGTGTTGTGATGAATGATTTGTATTTGAGCTTTCATGTTGACATGTATAATTTCATTTATGGTGATGAGTTGTCATTACATTGATTGAGGTATCTATCATTTTATCAAGATGAAGGTTGAGTTGGTCAAAGCATGTTTGACTATTCTTGATAAAATTAATATTTTGGATCTATTCTATGGTCATCATGTTAGGTAAAGATGGTTGTTATATTGGGATATGTGTTTTGGCGTGATATTTTATGTGAAGATTGGAAAAGTGATTTCAATGTGTTGGATGAGGTTTTAAGTCAGTGGAACATTTTAGGACTTGAGCAGTGACATTTATATCATGAAATCAAAGATTTGTGCATGCAGATTGTGATTGTGGAGGTGTGATCAAGCCAGGGTATTCCGGAGTCATATAAAGATAGATTGTATGCATTACAAAGGATTTGATCAATAAAAGATGTTTCTATTTACTAGATCAATCTACTTATTGTATCCCAATAGTTATAGAAGGCTAAATCCCTTAATCAGGTGGATCCTAACAGATCTTTTACGTAAGTCCTTTAACAAGGTGACACTTTAGCTAGTGTTTGAAGTCCTCTAACAAGGCTACTCCTAACAGGGTTAGAGGTAAATCCCATAACTGGATGGCACCTAACAATGTCTTTGTAAAACTCCTAACAAGGTTAAGATCCTAATAGGGCGTACTTCAGAAGAGTACAAAATTGTGAGTCTCATCTCACATGTGGTTTTCACACTTTTGGGTTTCCATGGAAAAAAAATTGTGTTATGTGTTTCTTGCATTGTGATGTTTGATGTTTATTTGGTTTAAGTTTTATTTTCTTATCAATCGGTAAATTTGTGAATGTTATCTTTGAGATTAAAGAAGTTGAAATTATTAGATATCTAGATTACTGATTCACCCCCCCTCTCAGTAATCTTGGACCGCATGAAATGAAGTATTTTTGTATTTTTTTTGTCATGTAAAAATGGAATGTAAGAATGCAATGAATCTATGAATGTATCTATATGAGATCTAACTGGCTAATAATGCAACATTATAATGAAAATGTCTAAATGAATACAAAGTAAATGTAGACAAGGAGGATCTAACCACCAAAAATCAAAAGGAGGAAATGTCATAAGTCGGGTCCACAAAATGTACAATATAAAATGGTAAGAAATGCTAAGATGTAGATCACTCACCAAATCATATTGTGCATTAGAATACAAACCCACCCTTAAACAAATCTGATCACCACAACCCAAAAAGGATGAAGGGGCGTTAATGCAAGATCTAGATAAAATGGGGATTTGGGTATTCCTTATTGAATAAAGTGTGATCTATGATATGTAAATGTATGAGAGAGACTTATGCTATGATAAAGGAAATGATTGCTAGCAATATATGATATCATATTTGATGCATAAAGTAAGTGCAAGAGGAAAATAAGAAGAATGAACTCACCTTGAAGCTAGGAGGGAGCAAGTGAACTTCAAATCTGGATTTTACTATTGCAAAGCTATTAGAAACATAAATAGTTCTGGATCTAAAACTTTGGTACCTATATCTTTCATCTGTGAAAATTTTAGATTCCCAAGACTATGCCAACTCAAGTTGGCCTTGTCCAAAAAATTCAGTCCAATCCTGGAGGCCCAAAAACTGGTGAAATCTATAGAGGACCTATCATTGGTTCTATAACTTTGAAAACCTAGATTAGAGACTACGCCACCTGTTCCAGCACACAAGAAATAAGGGGAAATTATTGTGGAAAGGGGCTTGCCTTGGTCAAGCCCCTGTATAGGAATTAACCTTGAAATAAAATTGAAGTTTCATAAGGAAATGTAATCTAGATTTAAAACACGAATCACCTTATACCTCAATGATGCAATGCCTCTTTGGAGATGATCACATGTGTTGATGCAATAGCTTGGACTCCACAAAAATCCAATAGGAAATCATGAAACCAAAACCTTGAATGATGAATGTTTTAGTTTGACACAATATTAGATTAAGGAAGAAAGAGAAGAAGAAGACTTGAAATGCTCGATGGCTTCCTTGCACTTGAATCTCTTGAATGCATAATAACTTGTTTGCATGAAGATAACTTGCAAAATAATGGATTTCTAATGGATCTTGATCATGAATTGTATGTGTGTAATGGATGTGTAAATGAGAGGAAGATGTCTCATTTTATACACATTTTGGGGCCCAAATTTCGCATGGCCAACCCTGATTAACGGTCTAAAAGGAACACCCCCACATCAGGCCCGAAGCCCACTAAAAGAAATGCCCTAGGACAATTTTTGTCGAGACCCAAGGGTTAATGCCAAGAAAGGGTGTTGAAATCCATAGCCCACCCAAAAATCAGGGTGAATCCTGAGATTCTAAAAAATACATGTAAAGGACCTAGATAGAAGATGAATTATGTAATTGGATGAAAAATGAGAAATCGTGCATAGAAGTTAGAGCCATTCTTGAGTTTTGAACAAATAATGTTGATCTGAAGGATGCATAAGAGCTAGAAGGACGTGAAATCAATGTGGGAACCCATACATACTAAAATGAGGCTAAAAATGAGCACCTAACAAGGGTGCTTACTTTTTAGGATGGTACAATATGAATCTGATCTAATTTCATATCTATGTTGTTTTATTGTTGATCTAGGTTTTCCCTCTATACATCTAAGTTTCATTACCCACATTTTTTGTTGCTACCACTTTTCCCCATTCCTTTCTTCTCACTTCTAATTGTAATAGGGTTAAATCTTCATCTTAGTAAAACTATGTATCTTTGAGAAACCTTTTTTCCTCATAATTATGTTCTTGTCCTCTATATTTTTCAATGTTAATCTTACATTCATATTTCTTCCATTTTACAACAGTCTACTGATTCTTCTTGCTTGATGAATATGACTCATCCACTCTTACCTATTTGCTAAAATTTCTTTTGTTAAACTGTTAGTGTGCTCACCTTCTTTACAATCCTTTAATCTCTTTATTATTATATTTGTTTCCCTATCATTACAATTCCTTTCTTCTCTTATTTTCAATTTTTTCAATTTCTCTATTAGTTATCTTTGACTCTATGGTGACCTTTCTGTTACTTGTACCCATTATTTTACCTCTTCCATTTGTTTCTTTAGCTTAGGTTCCTTGATCTCTATGTTTTTTTATTGATGATTGAAACTTGTAAACGTGAAATGTCTCTTTCCTCCACTACCTTAAGAAGATTTCCATTTTTTATTTTCTTTATTTCCTACTTTATGGATGAGATTTCTTGCTAATATATTTTCAAGTTGGTTTTTAGTTTGACTATTGTCTCTCTAGATAAATTATTTTCTTGGATAAGTTAATGATTGGAGTCCACGATCTATTGTTATTTGGTATAGTTCATTCATTTCGATGCCTCTAAACCTTCAAGTCTCCCCTTTAAACCTATTAGTTCATTAACATTAAGTTTTGAAGACCAAATTAATGGGGCTGAGTTAGGGTTGTACTAGTTAGGCTTGCCTTCACCTTCAATATCCTACTTTTTCATTCCCTCAATGCATTAAGTTGGTGATTTTGTACATACCCTTTTAGCATATTTTTCAAGGTTTTCATTATTTTATTCCATTTCTATCAAGCTATCATGTTCTAACTTTATCTCATAAATGATTGTAGAGTCAATTAATACTTATTAACTTTAGTAAGATTATGATAAACTTATTGTGCCCTAGCCACCTTAAACCTTCTCACTATTTTGGCATGCATTCGACCTCTTGTGTTAGATAGCATGTATAAATAAATGTAAGCCTTTTTCTTGTTTCTAAAGCTTTGACTTGTGTAGAGGTGTGAGGTTCTTGATTCTTTGTGGAATAAGGTTGGAGTCCCATGAACAGGGGCTTCCTAAACAATAGAGCTAGAGTTGCTTGATATTTTTATGAATATTTTAAAACTGTTGATCCCATGACTTTGTAGTCTATCTCAGCTTAAAAAATTAAGCTTCGAAATTTAAAGAAGCTAATAGTCTCATGAATACACTATCTTTGCTTCTATATTTTGTGCATGATAAAATTAAGCAAAAAGAAAATTCCCATCTAAATTTTTTTATAACTAAAATCAAAACTTAGATGTCTGACAAATGGGAGATAACATTCTTAAGCCGGTGGGACAATTCCCACCCTATTTTCACCCACTTCCTAAAATAGGAACCTTCTATTTTAAAAAAAAAATTCCAAACAATCCTTAGAACCTCTCTTCCGAAAATAGAAACTTAAACCCCATAAGATCCATAATTAGATGGTGTAAACATAGCAACATGCCCATATGAGATAAAATCTCATGTCATTTTTGTGTGGCCTCCATACTATGACTAAGCTCCCTACAAAACTCACTAAAAATAAAACAAAAAATTTCAAACTTTCTTTTTCCTTTTTTGAAATTTGATAAGCTTAGCCGCGTCTAGTGTCTCCAAGTAGTTTCATTATTAGGGTTTGGTGTTGCCATCGGAGATAAAACCCCAAAAACTAGGGTTGTCCGACGGTGCTTTACTATTGTTAGAGTGGGGTGTAGCAGAAACGAAATCGGTCCACTGGATCTTTGCTACGCCCCTTTTGGAGCCCACCCTCGCCTGACCCACAAGTAACATCCCTGTCTCTGTAGACAAAATCCGGTCTTCGAAGCCCTCCTCAGAGACGCCATGCCGCCTCGGAAACAGCGCCGTCAGGTAGAAAATCAAAGACGAAAAAAAAACAGTTTGAAAGTACGGGAGGTGAAAATAGTGGAGGGAGAATCTATTTGTGGAATTGAAGGAGAGAAGGCAGAGCAGCGGAGTCTATCTGATTTACCTCGGCAAGTAAAAGAATATATCTTTGCGAAGCTTCCATTGCAATCAATCTCCCGATCTCGTCTTGTTTGCAAAGAATGGAACTCTATTTTATCCTCGTGCAGTTTTATGTCCTCGTTACCGGAATACAACCCATGGCTGCTTCTCTGGGCTGAAGAGTATTGTATGGCCTACTGTTTTTCCACTCAAAAATGGATGAAGATCTCTCTCTCTTTCCTACCAGCTCCGGTCAAAGAGAATAGCTGTGTTTACAAGTATTCAAGTGCAGAGCTAGGGCTGATTTTACTAGAAACCCCAGATTTATTTATTTGCAATCCGCTCACAAAAGATTATGCACAGATAGAAAGAGATGCGATTGGGACGGTAATTGGAATTGTACAGGGACAAAGAGCTGGTGAGCCCTATTTGGTAGTCAATTTGGGATCCTGTTATGACTTACAAAAATTTTCCATTCGGGTTTATCATTATTTTCAAGATTCGTGGAGGATTAAATTTGAGTTTGCAGAGAAAAAGAACTTTGATATATACCCTTATATAATGCATGCATGCAATGGCTTTCTTTTCTTTGCGGCAAAGCGGCCTATATTTATTGCGGGTTACAGCATTGGAGATGCTTCCATTAAGCCTTTGAGAGTAGCTGCATTACCCCGCCACATTCTTGAAGATGATAATGTTTATCAATTTTTGATGGTTGCATATGGGTTGTCCATTCTAGTGATAGTAATGACGGAGGATTCGATAAATGCCATGATTATCTTGGAGTTGTTCCAGGATGACAAAGATGAGTTGCTATGGAAGTGGAGAGAGTTTGCAACGATGCCATCAGTGTTTCTCCCTAGCTACTTTAAGAAACGTTATGGGCACTTTGTTGTTGTAGGAGATTATTTGTGTTTTAGCAGGCGAAATGGTAAATTTGCAGAAGGAGTAGCATATCATTTGAAGGAAGGATTTTGGCAATGTCTTCCCCACCTTCCTGATTTTAAATATTCTATGGTTTCCTCATTTCAACCTAAACTTAAGATGAAAGGAGGGCAGTCAAGCTTCTGCACCATTTTTCGTTAATTCTCCCATCTCTCTCTCTCTTACACAAATGCATATGACAAATGGATCAGACTGCCCTCGAAAAGGTAGTAAGTTCTAAACATGAGATCATCACAAGGCATTGTTTCTGCTGCATTTGGTTGTTGTCTAAATTGCCTACTCTCAGCAATTGATTTTGTGAATAAGTTCATCGTCAATGTCACTACAATGAGAGGAGAAAACATTTAGTCTTCTGGTAAGCTGGCATATGGACTTCTCAAGCTGAATCTTCTATCAATAGTAGTTTTTGAAGCATCGTCAACCCGCCTATCGTTTGGAATTTTTATTAGTTATTATGCATTATTCAGTAGTAGTAGTGTAAAGAAAGCAAGGAAGATCGTTTCAACTTGCGGGAATATTCTTATTACTGGTTTTGCCGTGTTCAACAGAAGCCTGTGCTGTGCTCTGTAATTTGTTTCTTGATGTAACTTCATTAGTCTAGATAATAGGCTTGGCTTCAAATCCAGGATCAACTCTACACTAGTGAATTATTTTGGATTAATGATGTTCAAAGTTTTGGAAGTGATCAGATTTTTACCTGGGACCTGTGGTTGGATTGGTGAGCAGCTTAATTACTAAGCTATATTCTATGTTGTTATGGATTTGAACCTAGGTTATGCTATTACAATTGCTTGCTGTTATTCTTTGGATGCTCAAGTAGTCAGTTTATCTATCTGTCTTATGCCATATTATTCAGCAGTATTAAGAAAAGCAAGGAATGTTGTTAGGATTCTGCAATATTTTTGTTACTGACTTTACTCTTTTTCATTACTACGACTGTTTATAAAAGTCCCTGCTTTGCTCTGTAAGCTATTTCTTGATTTAATTTCAATTAGATTAGATAAGTGTTTGTTTGGAAAATCAGGGACAGGCTTGATTTCAAATCCAGAACCTAATGTAGACTATTGAGTTGTTCTAGAAATAAGCTACATCTTGTCATTAATGGAAAATCTGATCTACTCTAGTGAGTTGTTCTAGCACTAAGCTACATGTCACCATTAATCAAAATATGTTTTATTTTCATGCTCCATCATGTTATCATGCTCATTAGCAACATCTTTGAACGTGCTGGTAGGTTGAAGCCTTCAGGCGTTTAGATTCTTGCTAGTTGGTGAATAGACAAAATGTGGATAATTTCTTATCAATTACTTTTGAGGAAGAATAATCTTTCATTCTGTATATTGTGTGGAGACTTCTAGATCCAATACTGAATGATGAAAAGTTGAATTTGAGAGGAAATAAAAAAGCCTTCCTGATCTGATTTTTGAAGATTTGAGATAGAAAATGGATCCAGTCAAGTAAACTTCTTATGTTCCTGGAAATGTCCTATGCTATTTGGTCTCTCCTATTTATTTATAAAATGTGAACTAAAGTATTATAATATTGGATTAATACACTAATGTCCTTGGCTTCTAAATTCTAGATCTTTACAAGGATGTTGTGTGCTACTTATGTATTATTCTAAATTTTGGCTCTTTGGTTGGTGTTTCAACAACGTTTCCACAGAGTTTTGTTGAGTGGCCTAGAATATCTATTAGGCCTCTAAAGATAAAGGTAGGTTGGATTATTAGAATTGATGCATAATGATTGTACTTTGTTAGTAAACAGATTTGTCATTGCGATATTGTCTTCAAAACTGACCTTGTTTGCCCTAGAAACAGTGACAATTGTACCAAAAGTTGGAGAGATTGTGATCAAATAACGATTTGTCACAATCTTCCTGTGTGTTTGAGAGGGTCAGCTCCCTTGTATGATGGGGGTATTTGTATTTTCAGTATACGTTTTATCTGAAAGTACAAAAATGGCAGAACACTAAATTAAAGAAAATAGACCAATGAAACCCCAACGGTAGACATACAAATACCATTTGAGATTCCAGCCAGATGATGATTACAAAGGGGTATTTAGCACATAATGTAATGACTACAAAAGAATAGATAACAGACCCTGCCATACGAAAAGATACATTATTATAGTACATTCATATCAAGATACCTAGAAATGAACACATTTCATCATATCAATTATATAGATAGAAGAACAATTGGATTTCACCATTACATGAAGAGTTTACTAACTTGACATACGAAAAATTAGTAATAAGTTATAGCAACTCTTGAATCCATTCAAGATATATGACTAAATGTATTCTTCATTATCTTTTTGAAAATATACAAAGATCAAAAACCCTTTCGTGTATGGTGTAAACCCAAAAGTCTGTTTGGAAATTTCTCCATAGTTTCCCCTTTGCAAAAAGTTTCCCTTTTACATTACAAGTTGCCTTATATTTATAAGTTCACAAAACAATCTTCTTGTAACAAACTTGACATTTCCGAATTAGAAACTACCTCACTTTCATGAAAAAAGAGTTTAATTAGAAACCTCTCAACTTTCACCCAAAAAGAGTCTATTTCCAAACTCTAGTTACAAGGAGTGACATAGTCACCTTTACAAAAGATAATTAGAAAAACTATAACTTCTATGAAAAGTCAAGTTATTAGTCTTCTTCAAGTGAGCAATTATGTTTTCCCTTGATCCACAGATTGCATATTTATCAACAACTTAATCTTCACGGAAGCATATTCCTGTTGCATCCATGAGAGATTTCATTTCCTTGATTATAGTAACTAGACTCTCGTATAGAGATACTCTTTTGGTGTTTGTGAGGCTTGTTGTAACTCTGTGGCCACACATCCAACGTATATACTAGGAGATCAATGAGATCTAATGATTTATACTGGAAATTGCTCATGCGGAGCTGCTGCAGCACTCCTTATTGTTAAATTTGAGTAGATTATGTGATCGTTTTAATTCTTTCAAATATTCTTATTTAAATATATGACCTCTCGAATTATTATGCAATGATATATTTATCATATATATAAATACCAATGAAATTACTGCACAAATTATAATATAATAAATAAAGGTGACTGCACCAAATATTTATATATTAAATATGCAAGTTGCAGTCGCTGAATATTGTCTTAGCGTTAGATGCAGCCTTTTCTGTTTTGTCGTTTTTCATATATTAATATCATCGTGGCAGTCTTGATGTATATATAATGTAAGTCCACCGAGGAGACATGTCCACAGGTGGACGTGGCTTTACTCCCGTGGAGTCACGTCACTTCATGGGCATGCCTCCACGCGGGAACCCTAACTTTTAAGCGGTGTCTCTTACATACTTTAATCACACCGTCAACAAGAAATTAGACATTTAATATATATAATAAGTTAGTTATATATATATATATATAACATAATCAATAAAATAAATTTATATTTCATAAATATAAATATTATATAAAACATTTATATTTCATAATTAACCAATAATTAATAAATAATAAATAATTAAAATTATTTACTATTCTTAATAGTAGTTATTCGACTGAAGCTATAATTCATTAACATTCCCTCTTAGCTAGGAAGGATAACCACACGAATAGGTATTACCTTAACGTAATATAGCAATTGAAGGATAGCTTAGATCAGAACATTTCCATCATTTAATATCTCATTTGATATCTAGAGTATTAGCCTATTAAATGTCAACACATGACATTTAACAAATACTCAAAGTATTGGCCTATCAGAACACCAACATTTGGTATTCACCAAGCACTCAATAAGGTACTGGCCTGTAGAATATCAACACATGATATTCACCAAATACCTATAATATATCTATACAAACAACTTATAGACCGTCAATGACATCTAACACTTAGTTGTTGATTTACAAGATATATCTATACAATCAACTTATAGACCGTCAATTTAATGACATCTAACACTTAGTTGTTGCTTTTACAAGATGTATCTATACAAACAGCTTATAGACCGTCAATTTGACATCTAACACTTAGTTGTTGCTTTACAAGATATATTTATGCAAACAACTTATAGACCGTCAACTTAATGACATCTAACACTTAGTTGTTGCATTCATCATGATCTGTTTCAACATTATAAATAATGTATATCATGATTTAAGTTATTGTAAGATCGTCACCTTTCAATAACTTCTACAAATACAAGTGATAATCACTTGGAAGTCGTCACTTCCTCATGATTTACATAGGAGGTAGGCCCATTGAAATCATATAGTCACACACATATGAACTTTCGAACTCCCTCTAAATATCAATCATCTGAGCTCGTCATTAATGATGCTTTAATTTCCCTGCAAGAGTATCCTCAGAAAAGATCAAGGTAAATATTTCATAAAAGATTTTATTTATACAATAAAATACAGTACAGTAATTTGATATTTTCTTAGAGATGTTCTACATTAGTGAAATGAAGGAACTCCCTCTTAATCTAATTAAAGTAGAAGTTCCTCAGTGCGGACTTTTGCAAAAGATGCTTGATGTTTGAGTCTATCTGGGCACTTTGCTGCTGAGTGACCATATTCATCACATCTGTAGCATTGCATTTTAGAGTAGTCCATATATTTTCTTTTCCTTTTGAATTTTGGTTTCTTCCTTTTATCAACTTGAGTTGTGAGAACCTGATTATCTTCATTTGAGGATTTTATACTGGTTCCTCTAGATATTAGATTATACTCTTCCTGAATGCAATCAGCTTTTAGTTGATCAAATTTAGGAAGTTTGGAGCGAGCACTTATTCCTTGTCTGAAATTTTCCCAAGACTTAGGAAGTCCATTCAAAGTCACCATAGTTAATTCTTTACTATCATAGATATGACCAATCGTTGATAATTGATTTCTTAATTCCGTTATCCTCATAAAATATGAGGTGATAGTCTCTCCTTGTTTCATTCTAATATTAGAGAGTTGATTTTTAAGAGTAAGGATCCTGCTAGTGTTATTGATCTCATACATGTTTTCTAGGGCTTTGAACATTTCGTATGCAGAGTCTAATTTTGTTATAATAGGTAGTAGATGATCTTTCACTCCGTCTACCAATAGCTCCATTGCTCTGGCATTTTCCTTTTCCCATTTGCTCTTCTTCTTATTTTCAATAGATTTAGGAGGATTTTGAACAATAGTATTTAACTCATTCTTCGTTAGTATAAGAATCATTCGTAGTTTCCAAGAATTAAAATTTGAAGCACCTTCAAGTCTGTCTTCGAGTCTGATTCCGTTCACCATTTTGTGAATTTAACTTTTCCAAAGAATATAAATTTATAAAGAATTATGATCTTGATCTCCCTTCAAATTAATTGGATCTTCCTTCAAGCGGTTAAACTTTTAATGAAGGAAGCTGCTCTGATACCATGTTAAATTTGAGTAGATTATGTGATCGTTTTAATTCTTTCAAATATTCTTACTTAAATATATGACCTCTCGAATTATCATGCAATGATATATTTATCATATATATAAATACCAATGAAATTACTGCACAAATTATAATATAATAAATAAAGGTGACTGCACCAAATATTTATATATTAAATATGCAAGTTGCAGTCGCTGAATATTGTCTTAGCGTTAGATGCAGCCTTTTCTGTTTTGTCGTTTTTCATATATTAATATCATCGTGGCAGTCTTGATGTATATATAATGTAAGTCCACCGAGGAGACATGTCCACAGGTGGACGTGGCTTTACTCCCGTGGAGTCACGTCACTTCATGGGCATGCCTCCACGCGGGAACCCTAACTTTTAAGCGGTGTCTCTTACATACTTTAATCACACCGTCAACAAGAAATTAGACATTTAATATATATAATAAGTTAGTTATATATATATATATATTTATAACATAATCAATAAAATAAATTTATATTTCATAAATATAAATATTATATAAAACATTTATATTTCATAATTAACCAATAATTAATAAATAATAAATAATTAAAATTATTTACTATTCTTAATAGTAGTTATCCAACTGAAGCTATAATTCATTAACACTTATAGTTGCTTTGCCTTTGGAAGCGGTTAAAGCATCTAACTCTTTTATTAAACCAAAATCCCTAGTGGCCATTGCATTTTGGTAAATGTGGCATCAATCAAGACTACTGCTGAAGCTCCCATTCTAATATACAAATTCATCATCTCTTAATAATTCTAGCACCAAAATCATGAGCATTGAGTATCTCGGTGTCATTGTGCCTGTGATGTATAGAATCTGAGTACCTTTGAAAATCTCCAAAATATCCTTGAAACAGAGATTATGAAGAGTATTGTAGGTATGTTGTTCAAGTTTGCAGGTCATCGGCACCAATGTCAACCTCCAATATCACCCTTCCATCATGCATGAAATAACTTTCAGCTAATACTATAGGCTAAATATATTCTCAGCTTCGCTAGATACTATCAAGGGGCCAAGAAATATGCAGCTAAAAATCTGCTAATCACTGTCAAGTGGTTTGAAATGGATGGGGAATGATTGGGTGCCAACCCTCTGATAAAATAACCCCCAAGCTCAAAGCATTTGTCTGCAACTATCATCCCTAGCTCCAAGAAACAAAGGCATAGGTAGGCCCTTTAGAAAATTCACTCCTGTAAATATCACCCAAATATCTCAAATGAGATAAGCCAGCTACGGAGGAACCAAAGAAATAGCTTCATCTAATGCCACGTGTGCTGTCTCTAGTGCCAATCCTGCCAACCACACTTCATTGAAAGTTTCTAAAGCCTTCTCAACATACAATCATTACAATTCATGCGATACTGTCTCTTTGGGCTTTCTGTCGGAGAATTTATGTGCATCATCTTTGATTCCACAGCTTGCTTGCATGTTCCTGAGACGTTTTAGACTATAATATTTGACAGAAATCCCCCAATCGTATGCTTTGGTGAATGTAAATACCATGTCTCATAGTTCTCATTTTGGCACAGACAGGCCGAATGATGGCAAAGATTGTGAATTCTAGCTTTTAACTTTTCACCTATTAATTACGCTTGCTTTGAAATTTCTAAAGCATTATCAACAAATCCATATTTTTTTATTTTCTTTTTTGGGGGTGTAACCTGCAATCATGGAAGACCACGAGATGGTATTTTCAACCTCCTTTGGTTGTGTGCTCAAATTTTGAGCATTTCTAACTTATTTAGGGTCTGTAAATGATTTCCAGAATATGGGCTGACCCGTTTGGTTCACCCGGAAGATGACTGAGAAGATGCATAAAGAATTTTAATTTTTTATTTTAATTTCCTTGAATATGGTGTGTATATGTCTGTATATACACACACATACATGTGTGTATATATACACATATGCACACAAGTGTATATATACACATACACACGTGTATATGTATATACACACGTGTGTATATGTGTATACATGTGTGTATATAAATACATGTATACACATATGCATACATGTGTATATATACACACATACACACGTGTGTACATGTGTGTGTATACACACACATATATACACATACGCATACACACATATACACACGTGTGTATATATACACATATACACAAATACACACATGTGTGTATATATATACATACATTTATGTATATATAATACACTCGTGTGTGTATATATATACATACATTTATGTATATATACACACACACGTGTGTGTATATACACACATATGTATATATACATATGTGTGTATATATACACACATGTGTATATACATCCTTATAGTCACAGATCCCATGAAATTTTAAATTTGGTTTTATAAAAATTGGAATTGGAATTCGAAATTCCAATTCCACCTATTTGAGTGGAAAATGCAAATGCCCATTTTGGGCCAAAATTGGAATTTCAAAATTCTAATTCCAATTTTTTGGATGGACACAAACATGGAATTGACATTATCCGGAATTAGATAATGCCAATTCGAGTCTAATTCCAGCCCCCAAACAGACCCTTAGGGTCCATTTGTTTCCTGGAATTAGACTGGAATTGGGAATGTCAAATTCTAAAATTGACATTTTCGATGTTTGTGTTCAAAACATGAAATTGGAATAGGGATTTGTTAATTACCATTTACCTCCAAAACCAACATTTGAATCTTCCATCTAAATAGGTGGAATTGGAAAATCAATTCCAATTCCACTTAAATGGGAATTGGGGGTAAAGCAAAATTTATAATATTTTGAAATTCATATGCAAGCAACATTTTTCATCTTCTCATTATGAATTCCAAGTGAATTCTAGGTGAACCAAGTTTCCAGCGATATTCCAAAAACTATTTTTTGGATTTAAAACTTCCAGAATTGTCAAATATTGAAACTTGGCAATTCCAGTGTTATTTAATTCCATCAACCAAATGTTAAGGAATACAAATAGACATCCTATTGTTAGCTTGAGGTATGAAAATGTTAATTTGATATAAGCAGAACATAATGAGAAGAATGAGTATTTTGAGCAACTGTAAGTGACATCTACACCCATTTATACACTAAAACCAAAACACTTACATCTAAGGAGAATTATTAAAGTTTATCTTAATATCCTAGATTAAAGGATGTTCATCTTTTCGGCCTTTAATCAAAGCTATAATTGAAAGGATCAAAATTTAGAGGTGCCACACTGTTAGAGCCTTAAATTCAACGTAGAAGAATTAGACAAGTGACCTTCAAGCATATATTTATTTATTTTTTTGTCTTTTTTATAAAATTATTTAGTACTGTTGACAATAAACCTATTAGAATACCAATATGCCACACAAATCACATAGTTCAGTTTTCAAATTTAAAAAATAGCTCAATGTAACTATACAATGAAAACATAAAAAAAATAGAAGTTATATTTTTTCTTAACCAATAAAAAATGACAACTTTCCTTTTGTCAAATTTTAAAATTTGATATCTCTTAACATTTTCTACATCAAATTTTCCTTTTCTTTTATTTTTTTAATTTTTTGGTAATTGCTATCTAAGGAGATAGCACCCATGATAATAAATAGAAAATAAAAGATATAGGTAAATTAGCTCCAAAGAGAAAAGACCAGGTTCGTAATGGCCTCAATGCTCTCCTAGGCTCTCTCAAGCTACTTAGTAGGTAATAGGCTCTTCTTTATAGTCATCATGTACATATGCATTTCAAGTTTGTACAAGCTCAACCCATCCCTCATGGTTGAGAAGGTATCAGACAATGTCTTTTCTTTGAATTATCTCCTCAATCTTGAAAGAGTTAGCAAGAAGCCCCTGAAGTGTGTTTGGTTGAAGCTTCTTTAATGCCTTGACTACAGGGGCCCTAAGGTTTGGAGCAAACATCCGATTCACTGCTTTCTCTATGACTTTATGCTCACTACTAGTGGTGTGGACAATGTTGTAAACAAAACGCTCGAGGACAACATTGGTTTCTTTTGGCAATGGTCCATTGAAGTTAAGTTTTTTCAAGAACTGCCAACATGCAGTGCTATATCGCACTGAACAAACAAGTAATTGAGAATTTTATCATGTTTACAATACATTGGACACTTGAAGAGACCTACAAAGCCACATTTCATTAATTGTTCCCCCTAAGGATCCTTCCTTGAAAAACCATCCACTTAAAGGTGCCACCTTTGGGAGAATGTGTATACCCCAACATAGATTAGCCTACCATGTGCATATGTCCAATTCCCTCCTTGTTACTTCAAGCCCTAGCTTGGGTGAATCTCATCATCCCCTCTTACTATAACTATATGTCTTTGTGCCAATTCTTCTCTCAATATTTTCCTACATTCTTCATCCAACATTTTCAGATTCATCCAATTGAAAGATGCAATGTTGTTGTTCCATTAGATTGTCATGTAATCCTTGACCTTGTCTCCCAAAATCAGTGATGCAATTTCCTTAGTACTGAGCATACTAAGGAGGTCAATAAGAGGTATGTACCTATTCCATGAATCCACCTAAAAATCTGCCTTTCATCCACCTTTTAATTCTGAGACAAATGTACTATAATGATATTTCTACAGTGGTTCATAAAATTCCATATTGTTGATCCGTTGGATGGGTTAGCAATGGTTAATATCATATTAGGTGAATCATCATCCAAATATTTCTTTTTGAGGACTCGACACAAAAGTGCATATGGATCTTTGTACATGCACCATATAAGCTTAGCTACCAACACTTTGCTATGAAGCATGATATCTCAAATTTCCATACCACCTACTACTTTGGATCTCTTAAATATGTCTCTAAAACTAGCAAGATTTTGTGCTTTTTGTTTGATTCGTCTCAGAGAAACCTCCTCATCTGATTAGTTATAACCTATGTGGGTTGGTTCCTCACCTCCATAGTGGATCAAATGAATATTGAAATGACAACCAACACTGATTTGATCATTTTGATTCATGTTGTCATAGTGAGCCATCTTCCTTTCCAACCTTTTTTTTCCTTCCCACATTTCTCCTCCACTTCGCTCCATAATTTATTTGTGACCCCACCACTAAAAATTGAAACACTAGGTTAAGTTGTTGGGAGATTATCTACTCCATCCCCCAAGATACTAGCTATCCCTCTCTTTATAAGAGCAATTAATGTTCTATTGTCTGTCTTATTCTAGTCTATTTAATATGCCTTCCTTTCCATTTTTGTTCCCTTTTTATATTATTTTATCATTTACACTTCATATAATTAAATATATATTAACTGATATTTAGTATAGTTTTGAGATTAAATTATGAAAATTAATTATTTATTCTTTATTAATAAGCATAGTTATTTCAAGTCCTAGAGAATATATTTTGCATTATGTAGAAAGAAGGAGAAGAATACCGACTTTATACAAACTTCTTGTCACCTTCTTTACAAAAATCTTCTTGTTGATCATTATTGCCACGTGGACTCTTGTCATATTAGTTCAGAGCATTATTTCATTCAATGACATTGACCAATGTATATTTAAGAAGCATTGAACATGCTTACATAATTGCACACATTAGTTTGGTTGATATTTTAAATGCTGATTTTCACCTTAATATTCGCCATTAATAGAAGAATGCTTCCTAACTTTATTCCATGATCTCTCAACCATTTATAATCCTATCTACAAATAACTATTGTCACATCAAATATATTGGATCTAATTCAGGAGAACTACTAGTTCATTTGCTAACTATTTGGTGGAAACAAAAATCTACTTGCTTCCTATTTTTGTTTGTTGTCAATAACTGAACCATTTTTAAATTGTGGCTAGAAACCAAGGTCTGAGATCCACTATTTTTTTAGATGTAAGAAAAATTAAACCATTCTATTTTATACCACCTTAGATAGTGGTTGTTATGGACGTGAGCTATGTATTAACAACTCTAGGGGAAATTTTCAGTATGTAGATTATTGTAAGCAAATTTTTGAGGCAAGCTTTATATAATTTTTCTCTTATACATAAAACAACATTTTTTTATGATCAAACCACTGTAGGAAGGCTCTCATTCTATCCACCACGTGAACCAGGAGCATTGGCCCACTCCTTGGAGAAGCTCAGTGATTTTTGTAGATTTGATTATTTCAGTTCATGTGTTTTTGTAGCAGTATCTTGTTATTTATTGGATTGATTTATTTTTGTTTTAATCATGCAAACTATTTGATTCTTATTTTTCATAATTCAATCATGAATTGTGGTATTATTTATTGAGCTGTTTATCAACACTTTATCTTACTGTAATTTTTAGATTGAAATGCTTTAATGTTGTTCCTATTGCTAGTAAGTGACAATATTATTTTGATTTGTTGTAGGTTTATTTCCATAGGTTTCATTTCATCCCCACTCAACTCATGACTCTCACCCCCTTAGTAGATAGCCACGACACATTTCACAAGCTTATGCTCCTTGAATTGACACTCAAGCCAAGTGAATATAGTTTATTCCTTACCCCAAATTTGGCCTATCACTTTGTAAAGATTGCCTAGTTTTGAAGAAGTAGATCCTTAATTTATCTCTATTTATAAGTTTTCTCGATATCAAACAATATTTTTCCAATACTTTCTTAACAAACATCGCTTCCTCTAGCAAGGATTCACTATGCAAAATGGTAGCATTGGTGAAGAGTTAATGTTGAATGGAGGCAAGGCAAGCACAACACAAGTTCTCATCCAGTTCCTTGCACAAGGTACTACACTTATCTTCTTGCTTAGTACATCCACCATTATCACAAATAGAAATGGAAAAGACTCTCCTTGCCACAACCCTTTGGCACCTTGAAAGATGTCACGAGGATACATAGTACCATGGGTATGATATACATCTGTATATCCATCCCACCCACCTCTCGTAGAAGCTAAATTTCTTTAAAATAGGAATAAAGAATCGCCATTGCACATGATCATAGGCTTTATTTACATCGAGTTTTAGTATCATTCCCCTTATATTGTCTTTTTTGATGCAATGAAGTATTTTGAGTGCTATTATAATTTCATCCTCAATGTTTCTATCAGGCACAAACCCACTCTAATTTGGTGATACAATCTTAAGAAGGATTTTTATTAATTTGTTCTCCTTTACATTTAGTACAATTTTGTGTATTGTATTGCATAATGAGATAGGTCATAAGTCTAAGAATTCTTACACATCTTATTTCTCAGGTGTTAAGGTGATGTTTGTGTTGTTCGTGTCTTTGAAAATGAGTACTTTCTTTCTTCATTCTTCCACCACCTCCAGGGTGTCTTTTTCCATAAATTTTCAACAATTTTGGAAGACTAGGGCCATAAATTCATTAAGGCCTAGGGATTTGTCTAATTTTTGTTTGAATATTACATCTTTAACTTCCCTGAGGGTGGCTAGGGTAACAAGTATTTGGTTTTCATCATCACCAACCAATGTAGGGACTTCATTTATTAAATCAAAATTTAGGGCATCAACAATCCCATCAACAACGATACTACTAAGAAAAGTGTACCCCTTTCTTATGTATGTCTTATTTTTTAGTTAGGAGACTGACATATTTATGTTTGATCTAGGTTATCATGTTCCAAACCCTCTTCATTTTGGCACAATTGTGAAAAAACTTGGTATTACAGTCTCCTTCCTTCAAGCAACTTTCTCTTCATTTTGATCTCAAATAGCATTCTTCTCTAGCCAATATTTCTTCATATTCTTTCGACAACTCTTTCTCCGTATAGAATTATATCTGAGACATGCCATTATGAATGAAAAATTCATTCAGATGCTCCATTTCTTCTTCTATCCTCTTCTTCTCTTCAAATATATTTTTGAAGACCATTTTGTTTCATATTTTAAAATTTTCCTTCAAAACCTATAAGCATTTATAGAAAATAAACATTCTTGTACCTTTTATGTGTCATGATTCTGACCACCATTCATTTAGTGTCTCCTTCATCCCAAGCCAATGAAACCACATTTTCTCGAATTTGAATAAGTATTTGACAGGTTTAGTTTCTTCTATTACATTCAATTCTACTAGAAAATAATTAGAAATTGACACTAGCCTAATCGTCTCACCTTCTCCCTCAAGTGCATTATGGTATTAAAATCCCCAACCAATATTGCTAAGGATCCTCCATAGTTCTTGTTTGTTGGTAGTTTTAACTGGGCCATATATGTTATATAGAGTAAAACACAAATCTAAAATGGAATTATTCACTTCACACCTCATCCATGTTGCTTAGAATATTTAATGGAGATCAAGACTTTATTTGGCTTCCACCTTATACATAGTCCTATAGAGGCTCTGTCTACACTGTGTGTAAATCCAACCCATCCAAAGCAGTATCTCATAAATGAGTCTGCATATTCTTTAGAAAATTTAGTCTCTTGTAGTAGGACAATATCAATCATTTGGTTTTCAATTTGGTGTTTGATCATATGCCAGGTCTGTTAGGAACACTGGTGCCTCTATCATTCCATTCAAGGATCTTCATTGGCCTTGAAGGGAGGGTTTTCCTCTCCTAGATCTTAGTAGATAAATTTGATGGAGGATTGGTCAAGTAGCAATCTTTACTTCATTATCTTCTTGTTTTCAGTCTTCCTTCTAGTTCTTGGTCCAGAGGAACTTGACATCTAAAATTTTTCCAAAGCTTGGCTTATTGCTCTAGTATCTGTGATATCTAATTCATCAGTACTTCCCTTGTTTAGAGTCCTTGAGATTGAGTACTCTTGGATATGTTCTTTTGGATTCTTTAATTCTATTGTGGCAGTTGTATTTTTTTGTATCAAGATCAATAGTTTTGTCTACTTCATTCACTATATTTTCCAAATTAGGGTTTTGTGTTTGGATGTCACGAACCGCCTCTTTAGTTGTCCTTCCTTCTGAATTAGGGTTTTCAAGATCTCACGCCTATGTTTCCATTGAAGCCCCTCCATCCACCCTACTTTATGTGTTTTGTTGTATTTGAATCTTTTTCAATTTTCATTACCATGGGTCAAAGTGGAACGTGCATATTTGTATGTAGAAAAAAGAATCATTGCATCGCCATAGGGCATTCTCCAAGACCTTGTTACTTTCTCTTTCATTTTCAAAGTCTACCAAAAAGAACGATCTTTGCAAGAAATATATTTCTTTTAATGTTGGCCAATTATCTTTTGTCTATTTCCTTATTTTTTCCTTTGTATATTTTTGCAGTATGGAGGAAGGAAATTATATCTTGATTAACAATATTAGATAGATCAATATGAATGTTGCATTGTGATGGTGGATCACAGAGTGTGATTCTAAACATTATTGTTAAAAAATGAACACACAATCATTCCTAGAAACAACAATATATAATATCAATGCTTTTTGCCCTACTTTTGTCATTACTGGTGTTTGTTGCCGATTCTACTCTGCTATCCACAGGTCTACTTTTTTGCCATTTTTTTTATATATAGACATAACTTAAATTTATTTAAGACACACACACACACATCATTAAAAATAATTATCAATTTATAATTGTTAAATTGTTTGTATTTTTCAACTATATTTCAAATAGTTTTGTCAACTTCACTTTAGAGGCTTTTCCCTTTAGAATTTTCAGTTTATCTTCCACCTAAAATATTGACTTTCTTTTAGTATTTTAAAAATAATTTCAATCAAGAATAAGCTAATGCCATATAGTTAAGATTGATTTTTTTGTTAATTTTTCAATGAATTTGTATTTTTTACTAATTTTTAAAATAGACAAATCTTGAATCCCTAATTTTTTGAAAAATAATAAAAATAAATAAATTGTTTATTGTGTATAATGTTAAGTCTATTTTTTTAAATGTAGCTTATTTCAATTGTTGACAAACAAGTTTAAAAAATAGGCAGGTAAGAAATTAAAGATCAAACGCTTAACATGTATGAGATGTTAAAAAGTGCATGGCTAAAAATCTAAGAGAGAGCTTAAGATTATTGTGGTATTTTTTTGAACTCAACATTGAAAGACATATACGTTACAAATTTATTTTTTTGAAATGCCTCTGCCCACATCTAAGGTCGCATTTGTTGTAACGACCATTTTTCGTTGGTGATGTCTGCTTGATTTTGCAGGTCCTGGAAATATTAAATGGTGGGGGCTTGTTGACGACCTATGATGCTTGTTTGGTGGTACCAAATATAATAATGGCTTTTTTCGGCTCTCATTCTAGTTTAAACCTATCCCTTCTTGGGTTGGGGTTTTCTTCTAAGGGTGTATTAGGTGTCGTATTAGTTGCGTATTGTTTAGGGACTCCTGATGTTATTCTCAGTACTTGAGGTAGAGGGGTTTCTACTAGAAAAGTGCTACTTGAACACTATTTTGAGAGACCTGGTTATGTAGCCAATGTCATGAAGGATGGGGTTCTTTCACCAATATCTATTGTTGGTGGCTGAAGCTATACTCATGCTGCCAAATATCATACTACTATTCCTCCTATCATGAAAGCTTGATCCCTTACCTATGCCAAGACCTCCCATGTGGTGGTGTGTGACACGAATGTGGATTTATACCAATGTTGTGGGTTTGTTTTTGGATTCATTGGTCTTTGGCATAATCTTTTCAATCTACATCATTGGGTATCAAATTATTGGCAATCCTTAGTATATGGTAACATTGACCATTTATTTTGTGCAAAACGGTTTTTAGTTGCTATTTTTTCTTCTTCTAAAGATAGTGATTTGGTGTTGACAAAGTTGTGGGTTTGGGGAAATCATTCTATCTCTCTAAGCCAAACCATGGACAATATCCTTTAGCCCTCATACTGAACCACTCAATATGTGTCTAGTGTGGGTTTGCCTCCCCAATATTCTCCTTTATTTTGGGAGAGTTCTTTCTTAGAGGCAATTGGAAATTCTATTAGTCATTTCTTAAAAATAGACAAGGCTACAACTACGGTTGGCCTCTTTACTTTCGCTCATATTTTGGTTCACATTGATATCTCCACACCACTTCTTAGATATGTGGTTCTTATGGTTGGGGACAAGCCTTGGACTCAATCATTGGATTATGAGAGCCTCCCCTTTTGATATTGGTGATGCTTCTCTACTGGTCATCTCGCTATAGACTATTCTCTCTCATGGTGTAAAGGTGTTTCCTCTTTGTGGAAGGATGCAAATGATGATCACTTGACCATTTGGACCTCTGATTCTTCCTCTCATAATGCCTCAGAAGATGATGATCCCCCTAGGGTAATGATCCTTCTAACTTGGCATTCTCTAATCTAGTAGACATGACCCCACCTCTTATTGCAAATATGGTCCCCTTTAGGCACATGGACCCTCTTCCAATCATTTCTCCTAATCTTCCCCAACCTCTGGCTATTGATGTACAACTTTTCTAGCACTCTATTCCTAGTGCTAACTGTCCCACAAAGAGGGTTCCACCACTCTTTCCTTGTGGTGGCAACCCTAGTGAAAGTATTGCCTGGACAATTGTCCACCAGTGAAGGAAAAATCACTTATCAATTTCTCATTCTCCTCCCACCATTGTGGGGGATCTATCTACTCACTCTTGAAGTGGGTTACTAGTTGTTCTTTGAGTGTATAGTTAAAAATCTATTTTGAACCTTTGTTGTAAATTGTTGTTTTGGTTTTCTTTTATACACCCTCGAGTTGTTGTAAGGGACAACACCCTTATTTTTCTTTTCTTCTTAATATTAAAAACATTGAAAGATAGTGTGTGAATGTTAAACACCTTCATGAAATTAGGATAATCAACTACAATTCTAGAAAAATACAATGCAAAGTTAAGCTAAGAATTGAAAGTAACATCCATGACATCCCATGGTTCTCTAACTAATTTGGTAAGTAGAGCTCTCAGCCTATTCTCTACTGACAAATCTAGAATGAGAAATATGATAGTACAAATGCTTAATCTAGCTCTCAAACTCTCAAATGTGATACAAAGATAATTCAAATGCTCTCAATTGCTATGAAATTGCCTATAATGGTGATGCTTTGCAAATGAATTTCTAAGATGATTATTGCTCTCAAAATGCTTCTCATTTATAGTAAATTCCCAAGGGTAGGGGGTAGAGTGAAGTAATCATGATTTAGCCTTGGTTGAGTCAAAAACTTTGCAATATTTTTAAATGGGGGGACAATTTAAATGTTTGCCTCAAAGCTTTGGACAAAAGGACAAAATTGAGTGGGTGAGATTCAAAGTTGAAATGTGTGATTGAGATTCAACTATTTTGAGTGATCCATGTGCTTTTGTTCCTCAATTTTCATTGGTTGCTCAATTCTTGTTGAAAGATATTAGGATTAATTAAATTCCATTATTTAATTAAATTAGCCATGTAAGGGAATGGGGTCAATTTGATTTTTGATTTAACAACTATACAATTAATTGATTAAAATCAATTATATAGTGTTTTTCACCCCTTTAAGCTTGTATTCAATTATTTAATGTCATTATTTTATTTTTCCTTTGATTTTATTGATTTTGTCCAATTTTGATTAATAAATGTCCATTTGAAATTTGATTTGATCCTTTTTTATAAGAATTGTAGCATTTTGATTAACAATTTGCAATTTTAATGATTTTAAACACTTGTCCATTTTTTAGTGTCTACAAATGCCCCTCTTTGAATTGATGTGCAAAGAACATTAATTCAAAGAAAAAATTTATGTCCTGATCACCTTTAGGTCCTAATTCTGATCTAATACCTGATATGATTCTGCCTGATATGAAAAATTTGATATGCCCCACTAATAATAGTTCAAAATTTTAATGCCCCAGATTTCATGATATTTGATGCCACTTTTGATACTCCTATGATGCCCCCTCAGAAATGAAACATATTGATTGTTTGATTAGAAAAATTTGATGATATCGATTCATATTGATCCAATATGTTTTCATTTCTGAAAAACATTGAAGATATGCATGGTTCAAAAAATTGTCCCTGTTTGATTGATATGCTAATATAGGTCAAAGTCAAAATTTCACCTCAAAATTAGGTCAAAATTAGCATAAATAGGTTGAAAAACCTAGATTTACTATTCATTTTCACTTTTTACTATTGAGATTTTGCTCCGATCCTGAGTTGATTATTCACGATGGTTCTCCCTATTCGCGAGCATCAGTTTGAGAGGTGTTGTCGTTATTAGAGACCTTTGGATTATGAACCTCTTGTGAGTGATTTCAAACCTTCCTTTGTGCATTTATTGCTCTTTAATAGCATTTATTGCATTTATTCATTGATGTTGTAGATTAATTTTTGTAAAATGTCATGTAGTATAGGTTAAATGTTGTGTCCTAATAGGAAAATGACGCCTACAGGATTTTTGAAATTTTTGAAACTCAAACTTGATTTTTTGATTAAAATTTGATGTCTCTGACTGCTTGATTGATTTTCCAAGATAGATAGGTCTATTGTAGTTAAGAAAAAACAAGTGATTAGGATATCAGGATAATAGTACCAATGAATGTTTGATTTGTCAATCTGATAGGATAGAAACAACTGATAGGTAGGATACTAATTGATCAGTGCGAAAACTGATAGGTAGATAACTGATAATTCTCTCTCAAAACTGAATAGGGTTAAAATGGATTCAACACTATTCAGATGTAAAAGGAAAAGGGGGAAATATGAGATCTATTCCCAAACCAAAATTCCCAAAGAAGAGATCCAATTTGATCAACCAAGAGGTTAATACACAATCGAATCAATTTATGGAGAATATGGAAGAGAGAGAGAGAGAGAGAGAGAGAGAGAGAGAGAGTAAATCCAATAATTCCCTATGATGGCTAGATCTAGGGTTTGAATGATGAATCTTGAATGCTTGAACCAAATCCCTTCAATGACTTGAATGCTTGAATCCTTGATCTTCAATGGAGAACTTGGATGGAGAAGAGGACTTGAATTCTTGAATGGATGCTTGTTTGATCACCTTGAGATCTTGCACATGAAATTGCTTCAGATGAGATGTGAATTACTTGATTGTGGATGAGAAAATGAGAGAGGAAGGCCTCCTTTTATAGTGAACTAGGGCACAATCCTCTAGAGGGGCCACCTTGGAGAATTAAATCCCAATTAGGTCCTAACCTTTAGAAAATATACCTAGATTAAATGCAATTAAAGGATTTACCATCCTGAAACTAGAAATGATTAACCCAGAGGTGGGAAAATAAATATCCCAAAAGCTCGAATCCCAAAAATTCTAGATTTTGGAAATTTGAATGAGGGGGGCAAAATCAAGGTTGGACCTGACCTAGTCAGGTTCGACCTTGATCCTGACCTAGTCAGGTTCAAGCTCGATCCTGACCTAGTCAAGATCTACGTCGAATTTGACCCTGGGACCAGATTCAGTCAGAGCCAAGTCAGGAGGTCCCAGGGATGCCTAGAAACCTAGAAATGAAATCAGATCAAGACAGAATGTCAGGGATAGACATAAAATCCTATGATGATTGTGATGAAAGCCAGGAGGACTTATTTTTGAATCCTACCTAGAAAATAGAGACATGGAAGAGGGAAATTAAGGAGAATCCTTAAGATCCTAACCCTAATTTCACCTAGAATGAAGAAATCAAGTGCAAGGAAGGAGTGGAAAGTGGGGAGAAAGCCAAATACATGAAAAGACCTGATCAAGGTGCCTAACATGACCCCAAACCACTTACTCGGAGGGCTAAACACTCTTATCATGGAAGTGATTCCATTTTAAGATGATACATTAAGCCCCCACTTTAGCAAGAGTATGGACTCGATGCAAACGCTTGGTAAAGGAGAAGAAAGAGAAGATCCTAGTGGATTCACAACGAGATAAAATAACACTTAGTTAAGGACACAAGCCCCCAGACTAAGGATTCTAACTCAATATATATGCATGAGGATGTCAAAAGAACAAGGGTTAGTACTAAGCAACCCAAATCAATTAGCATAAGAAACCTCGCTAAGAAATATCTCTCATACTAATATCATATTTGGAAAGCTATCATAAAAGCATAAATGTTTATATAAGAAAGACAAGAACAACACTATAAATAACATAGCTTCATGATCCCGTCCTATTAGCAAGAAAGCAAAAAGAGAGAAAAGAAAAAGTGATTACCTCACCCAGTAAGATGTCCACCTTACCGTGAATCACCTTGGAGGGAGAGCTCAATAGGTTCACCCATAAATTGTGCTTGCAATTGTAATGTGTCTTCTGACGACTTTTGGAATACCCATAGATCCACCTTCTTGTATCACTATGAATATAAAATGCATGTCTCCTCAGGATTTAGCAACTTATGTGCGTTACCTTCAGAAGATTTAGCATATAGGTGCGTGTCTTTTCAGGATTTAGCAACTTATGTGTGTTACCTTCCAAGATTTAGCATATTTGAAATTGGAAATGTGTGTCCCTTCAGGATTTAGCAACTTATGTGTGTTACCTTCAGAGGATTTAGCATATTGAAAATTTTGAAAAATGTGTGTCTCCTCAGAATTTAGCAACTTATGTGCGTTACCCTCGGAAGATTTAGCACATAAATGCATGTCTTTTCTGGATTTAGCAACTTATGTGTGTTACCTTCCAAGATTTATCATGTAAAAATAAAAAACTATAGTACAAGAGAGACCCTATATATGCCCCCCTCCTTAATATGGAAAAAACATACTATTTTGACATGTTAAGGAAAGAAAAGAACAAGGATAATGCCTTCCTCAACATCAAGAAAATATCCACAAACAAAACCCAGTCCAAGCCAAGAAGGTCACAGCTCCTATGAGGCCATGGAAGGGACAAATGTAAAGAGATATTATGCAAGAAGTGAAAAGAAAGTAACCCTTATGAGGGATAGCACATTGTTTAGTTTCCAGGGTGAGAGATATATCCACCATGGAAACCCAATGTCAAACATTAAAATAGGTTATGATCAAGGACAAAGATCCTCAATCCAAACCAAAATTTTCATGTATGATTGGATATCACATAATAGATAAATACTGCTTAACCAAGGAAAGAGGTGCATCCCAGAAAGACAAAAAAGAAGGAGATGACATCATTTCCCCCTAAGTGTAGGAACAAAGATGGAAGAGGATACCTGCTTCACAATGCAATGAGATATTCTGTTTAGCAACAATGTATACCATATCCTGAGCGAGGGATATTGACCCCTACATTCAAGAATATAGATAATCGTGAAAATGATATATCACTCATGGAAAAATGATCCTCAAAGAAAGAGATCTTATCAAAAAGACTCCTACCAAAGAGGAGTGATTTTAGATAAAATATATCTTTCAATAGCAGGAACAAAGATTCAATCATCAAGCCCCCTGCAAACAAGAGGAAGAGGAATCTTTGGAATGGGGAAAACAACTCCAACACAAAGCAAGGGTAAGAGTTTATAAACAACATAATTTGCAACATAGAGAAGAAGTGACGAATGAGGACAACAACTTATCATGTAAGAATGTTATCTGTAGTCAACACATCTGTCAATATGCTGAAATAATATTACAATATAAACAAATACCACTGAGCTAAGGAAAGCTACTCCCTAGACAAAGAGAAAGAAAGAGGTACCTTGCCCCCCAAAGATAGAGACAAGGGATACCTTTGCAAAACAAATGTCCTAGGAAAGATATCTTGAAATATTCTATGGATGATTAAAAACATAATGCAAAACCATAGAAAAGAGGAGAGAAAGAATACCAATTAAGCCCCAATAAAAGACCTAATGAATTCTAGGAGACTGGATGAAGATACACCTCTTGCCCCCCAGACATGAGACAAGAGGGAAAGAACATATACATTATATCTAAAGGAGGGGAATCCCCTATATCAAAATTATGAAGGAATTGTAAAACTACACGAGAATGAGACATAATTCCTAAAGCAGCTCTTTCTCTAACATATGACTTGAAATATTTACAATCAACAAGTTAGTGTTTGTTACTATAATGAAAAGGGCATTTATATTTGTATAGAGCATCTATCGGCATAGGTCTAAAGATTGCTTTCTTGGAATTCATTAGCTCAACATATACCTTTTTAGTAATTTCTTGTCGAGTATTAGGGTTATCTAGGTTAGGTATGGGGAGAGGAGGACGATGTTTAGCATCACCTACCTTAACTTGAGATTTTGAACACCCAACACCATACATATTTGGTTTAGGGGGTATATGAACGGGAAATCTAATACCATGTTCATTAATGCCTAGCCCTAAACATTTATAACCTTGTTTAGTCACCATATTATACCCAGTAGTATACAAATTATGTAAAGCTTCTACAGGAGGTGATTGTTTATCATGCTCATGAGTAAAGGTTGCATAAGGTGGGATAATAGGTTTTGAAGAAGTTTCCTTACCCTTTACTTTAATATCATCATGAATCGGAGGAGAAGGTAAATTGAAGAAATCTTGCACATCTACATCCTGAACGATAGCTTGAATCCCATCATAAGTATGGGAAGAGCGAGGATGAACAGATGGAGAATTAGGTATCGAAATAGGAAGATTAGGATTAAGATTAGAATTGATAGGATTAGGATTAGGATTGATAAGATTAGGAATATTAGGAGATGATGTGTCATCTACCCAATTCTTCACATTATCCAAAAGATGAATAAGGCTACCACATAAATCTCTAACAAAAGTTTTAAATGTAGGCAGACTAGTGTCAATCAACTTCACAAAAGCATAAGCAAGAGCAAAGTGAAGGGTCATCAACATAATGAAGTTAATGATACTATCATAAACATCATAGGTGTGATAAAGAGATGCTAAAAGAAGAGTAATGAAGAACATAACTATACACCAAAGCATCTTAATAGTCGCCATAGAAAATGAAATGCAAGAAATATTTTTGGATTTTATTGAATATATAATTTTTTTTGGATTTTTTAATGCAAAATGCAAGAGCATAAACTAGATCTAATCTAAATGCAAGAAAGGATCTAAAATCTAACACAATAGGGCATCAAATTCCATAAAAGAAAAGGAGAGTAAGTATGTCGGGTTCACCAAAATGAATAGGGTTAAAATGGATTCAACTCTATTCATATGTAAAGGAGAAAGGGGAAGATATAAGATCTATTCCCAAACCCAAATTCCCAAAGAAGAGAGCCAATTTGATCAACCAAGAGGTTAATACACAATCGAATCAATTTATGGAGAATATGGAAGAGAGAGAGAGAGAGAGAGAGAGAGAGTAAATCCAATAATTCCCTATGATTGAAATTTTATGCTTGGAGTATGAAATAATTGAAATACAAATACTAACCTCAAATTAGGTTAGATCTGGAAAATGTTAAATTCTGATGTCTATGTGTACTTTCGAGCAATTCTAAAACCTCATCTAGACTGGAAATGCCAAGACAGAGAAAACCCAGAAATATTTTGCCAAGATGAGCTCAGGTCGGGTTTGACCCTCATAAAAGGTCAAATACTACATTCTTTATTTGAAGTCTGATTTGAATTATGTTCACAAAGCTCAAAAGTTTGCCTAAAAGGGTATCCAAATTCGCTCTCAGATCTGAAATTCCACACCTGTACCCGCAAGAAAAAGGGGGTTTTTTTTGTTCGTTTGAGGGGTTTGCCTTTGTCAAACCCCAGTTTGGAATCAACCTTAATATTGAAATTGAAATAGGAATGCTAGCAAGTAGTAGAAAAGGATCTAACAATGAAGCTATGACATTCAATAGATATGCAATTGTATTTGAAGTGTAATCAAGTATGTTAATATGAAAGCTTGAACATCAACAAATGTATATCAAACCTCCATGATTGTATGCTTGGAATCCACCTTGAGGAAAGAATGAAATGGATCTTGAAGATGCACAAAGGATCTTGAAGTAAGATCACACCATCATGATGGCTAGATCTAGGGTTTGAATGATGAATCTTGAATGCTTGAACCAAATCCCTTCAATGGCTTGAATACTTGAATCCTTGATCTTCAATGGAGAACTTGGATGGAGAAGAGGACTTGAATGCTTGAATGGATGCTTTCGTGATCACCTTGAGAGCTTGCACATGAAATTGATTGAGATGAGATGTGAATTACTTGATTGTGGATGAAAAAATGAGAGAGGAAGGCCTCCTTTTATAGTGAACTAGGGCACAATCCTCTAGAGGGGCCACCTTGGACAATTAAATCCCAATTAGGTCCTAACATTTAGAAAATATACCTAGATTAAATGCAATTAAAGGATTTACCATTTCGAAACCCGAAATGATTAACCCGGAGGTGGAAAAATAAATATCCCAAAAGCCCGAATCCCAGAAATTCTGGATTCTGGAAATTTGAATGAGGGAGGCAAAATCGAGGTTGGACCTGACCTAGTCAGGTTCAACCTTGATCTTGACCTAGTCAGGTTCAAGCTCGATCCTGACCTAGTCAGGATCAACCTCAAATTTGACCCTGGGCCCAAATTCAGTTAGAGCCATGTCAGGAGGTCTCGAGGATGCCCAGAAACCTAGAAATGAAATCAGATCAGGACATAATGTCAAGGATAGACATAGAATCCTATGATGACTGTGATGAAAGCCAGGAGGACTTATTTCTGAATCCTACCTAGAAAATAGAGCCATGAAAGAGGAAAATTAAGGAGAATCCTTGAGATCCTAACCCTAATTTCACTTAGAATGAAGAAATCAAGTGCAAGGAAGGAGTGGAAAGCGAGGAGAAAGCCAAATACATGCAAAGTCCCAATCAAGGTGCCTAACATGACCCCAAAATAGTTACTCAAAGGGCTAAACACTCTTATCATGGAAGTGCTTCCATTTTAAGATGATACAAGGACATAGAGACACGAACAAATGGGACTAGGTATGATTGCTTGATACTTTGATTCTGATAGGATTGATTGACTTAAAATGATTCACTGATATAGAAAACTGATATGATTCCCTTGATTTTCCAAATAGGCACATTTTCGTAAGCTTCACATAGGAACCGTTGTGTGTTGGGTTATAGATCTAGGTCAGGCTTTGACCCCAGTAGAGTACTGCATTGTCAAGAAGTGCAGTCTGAGTTTCCTTCTTGATATCCTGCTATTCCAACTGAACTGTGGTCTCTTTATAGTTGTGGTAGAGAGATGGAACTCTAACCATAATACTTTCCATTTACCTTTCAAGGAGATGACCATCACGCCAGAGGACGTGTATAGATTGTTGTGCATTCCTACTTGTGGAGAGATGGTGTACTATGATTCAATTTATGATAGCACAGTATGCAGATGGGTGTTCAGAGATAACACCATTGATGATGATACTATCACATGGGCACAATTTTCTTCCTTTCCCACTTTGCTAGCAGTTCTAGGTGCTCTGATAGGTGGATTACTGCTTCCCAATCGGCGAGGTCATGGTTTTTCTGTTGGATGGGGCTGGATTCTAGAGGATTTGCTTGCGTAGCCTCAATAGTTTGATTGGGGTTCTTGCATCCTTACGCAGTTATATCATGATTTACATGAGGTGGTGTACAGATCTAGCGCTTCTTTATCAGCAGGTGTGGTGATTCTTCAGTTGTGTGTGTGCGAGCATCTTCCCATCACTAGGCCCTTGTTAGGTTGGATTCGTCGGTGAGGTTTCCCTTATGCATTTCTATATAGCGACATGGTTGTCCAGCATCATCTGGGTAAACTTGAGTACTAGCATTGTAGGATTGATGATATGGATCAGGTTGTCTGGAGACCATATCTATTTTGTGAGGGTTGGAGGGAGGATGATGAAGAGCTCCAGTATATGTTTTCTCCTCGGTGGATGATTGGTAGGTCTATGACTATGATTGAGTGATTTTGCTTCGGTCGGGTTTCTAGACAGTATAGCAGAGTTTAGGATATGTCACAGGGTATGGCACTATATGCTCATATTCAGGCAGAGTGATCAATGTGGGGTGCTCGGATTGATTTCCAATTTTCTTGTGATCAGATTGCCCAGATGATGTTCTGTAGATGGGATATTTCAGTGCATGTAGCAGATGCTGGTATGTCTGCTGGGTTCAAAGATTGGTAGTCTTAGAATAGGTTTCTGAGATTCACAGATCCAGTGAAGTGATGAAGGGTGCTCCCCTTAATACCACAAACACATAACAGAAATGAAGAAATAACAACAATATGCAAGAAAAGAAAAATTGGCTTCTTATTATCTCCACAAATGTGGAATTACAAACTTTCAGAATTACAATATGCAAAACCACATGGGCATTCCCTTACAATATTCTGTAGGACAAAGCCTTGAATCAATACCCAGATCTACTACCCAGAAGTGTCCCAAACTACCTAAGACAACACAACAGACATTTCTTATATAGGCAATTTCCACCGCCCGAGAAGGTTCCATAAATTTATCCCTTTAGGCCGACTAGACATAGAATTATTTATTTTTCACAATTATTACAATAGGGTCGTCTCAAAAGTAATACAAAATATGATTTTAGGTAACCCAACTTCTAGAGGCCATAACTTTTTAATCATAACTCCGCTTTTCTATTGTAACCACTTTTCAAAAATGCCATGATGAGATCTACAATGCTTGATAGGCACTAGCGCTAATTATCTAGGGATCGATCATGATCCGGAGCCTCTAAGGCCTTCAAAATTGACCTAAAAGATTTTGTACCCAAAAATCTCAATAACTTCACCAATACTGATGATGTGGCAATGAAACTCAATTAGTAGGCTGAAATGACTAGGATGAACCTCCAACTGTGAAATCAAAACATTCTGAGATCATATGACCAACTTACTAAAAATAGTAAGTTTCCATAAATAGCAGCTCTGCACAAGATAGCCCTTATTGAAAAGCAAACATAAATATTTTTGGGTGATGCAAGATTGCTCTTACACCCAGGATGCTCCTGCATCAGACACCCGAGGTAATTTGAGAAGTGACCCTGTCACGACTCAGGTGTGCAGAGGAAAACCAAGATGGTTAACCTCCTCCTTTGCTAGCCATGATGAATCTTCAACAGGTCATCATTTCCATTTGACCAAATACTCTTCATATGTCTTGTTCCTTGTCCTTCTGCCAACGCGACTATCCAGTATGTCTTCAATCTCCTTGATATCTGAACTGGTTGCTGGAATACTCCACTGTGTTGTTGTAACCTCATCTTCAACACCTCCTTCATGATACTCTGTCAAATCTAAAATGTTAAACACTGGCAAAATATTTAGCTCAGTAGGCAATTCTACCTCATATGCATTTCCTAAATCATGCTTCTTCAGTATCTTACATGGCCCAAACTTTTTCATTTTCAGCTTGTTGTATGTCCAACTATAAATCGCTCCTTCCACAAATGAACCATGACTTCATCTCCAACCTAAAATTACTTATGCCTCCTTTTCTCATCTACCTTAGCCTTATACTGTGCATTCATCTTGATAATGTGCTTCCTCACCTCCTCATGGATGTTCTTCAAATGTTCTACAAAATCCTTAGCTTCAGCACTACTTATTTCTCCTTTATCTATCTTCCTCAACTCAGATGCATTTTTGGGACTACTTCCACATACAATCTAGAATGGTGATTTACCAGTGCTCCTGTTGACAGAATTATTATATGCAAATTCCACCTGTGGTAAAATCAAATCCCATTTTGTTGGCTTATCTCCAACCAAACATCTCAACAAATTCCCCAAACTCTTATTCACCACCTATGTCTGTCCATCAGTTTGTGGATGATGTGATGAACTGAACTTCAAATCTGTCTTCAACTTCTTCCAAAATGTACACCAGAAATATCGAACAAACTTAGTGTCTCAATCTGAAACTATGGTCTTTGGCAAACCATGTAGTCTCACTACTTCTCTGAAAAACAATTATGCTACATGAACAGCATCATTAGTCTTCTTGGAGGGAATAAAATGTGTAATCTTCAAAAATATGTCAACCACCACAAAAATTGAATCATGTCCCCGCTAAGTCCTCGGTAAACCAAGAACAAAGTCCATACTGATATCCTCCCAAGGCTTCTCTAGTATAGGTAATGGCTGATACAACCCTGTATTTTGCTTCACTCCTTTCACCATTTGACATACTTTACAACTCTGTACAAACTTCTTCACATCTTGTTGCAACTACGGCCAATAATAATTCTCACTAACCAAAGCAAGGGTTTTATCACGACCAAAATGTCCATCCAATCCTCCGCTATGCTTCTCTTTGATGAGATTCTCCCTCATAGAACTTCTTGGAATGCACAACTGACTCCCTCTTAATAGCATATCATCCTGAATGATGAAATCCAGCCACTTCGTTCTATCTAGAGTAACAGGTTCTTTACAAGCTTTCCAAGCTTCACCAAAATCAGGATCCTCTGGATACAAATTCTTGAGTTCCTTGAACCCAACCACCTCAATCTACATCTCTGTTAGCAATAGTTGTCTTCTGCTAAGTGCATATGTAACCCTGTTAAACTTTCCACTTCTGTGTTTCAAAACAAATGTATAACTCTGCAAGAACTCAACCCATTTCAAATGCCTCTGATTCAACTTTCTTTGACTATTCAAATATTGCAAAGCTTGATGATCAGTATACAAAACAAACTCCTTAGGAAGCAGATAGTGTCTCCACTTCTTTGATGCTTGAACTATAGCATAAAATTCCTGATCATAAATAGAATATTTTCTCTTGGCATCATTCAACTTCTCACTGAAATAAGCAATAGGTTTACCTTCTTGGCTCATAACAGCTCCTATTGTAGTACCACTAGCATCACAATCTATTTGGAACACCTTATTAAAATCAGGAAGTGCTAAAATAGGTTGTTCTGTAACCTTTTGTTTCAACAGTTTAAAACTCTTATCTGCCCCATTACTCCACTTGAACTCTTTTCTATCCCCTCTCATTGTTTCAGTCAAGGGTCCACAAATACTGCTAAAATTTTTGATAATTTTTTTGTAAAAGCTAGCCAAACTATGAAAAGATCTTACCTCAGTAGCACTCCTTGAAGTAGGCCATTCAAGGATAGCTTGTACCTTCTCTGGGTCTATTTTTAGACCTTCTGCTGAAACTACATAGCCCAAATACACTAACTCTTTCTTCACAAAATTGCACTTCTTCAAATTAATCAACAATTTCTCTTCTCTTAGCTTCTCAAACACCATACGAATATACATCATATGCTCTTCCAATGTCTTACTAAAGATCAAAATATCATCTAGGTAAACAATGACAAACTTACCCAAAAACTCTTTCAGAACCTCGTTCATGAGCTGCATGAAAGTGCTCGGTGCATTGGCCCAAAAGGCATGACTAACCACTCATATAGTCCTTCTTTTTCTTTGAAGGTAGTCTTCTATTCATCTCCTTCTCTGATCTGAATCTAGTGATATCCACTCTTCAGATCTATCTTTGAGAAATACACAGCCCCACTCAAACAGTCCATAATATCATCCATTCGTGGCAATGGAAACTGGTACTTGATTGTGATCTTGTTTATTACTCTAGAATCTGTACACATCCTCCATTCTCCATTCTTCTTTGGTGCTAATACCACCGGTACAACATAGGGACTCAAACTCTCTCGAATCAACCCCTTCTATAATAACTCATGTACTTGTCTATTCAACTCTTCACTTTCTGCTAGTGTCATTCTGTGTGCTGCCTTGTTTAGAAAACTGGCTCCTGGAATCAAATCCCTCTAATGACTGATCTTCCTTACCAGTGGTAATCCATCAGGTACATTATCAGATACAATATCCTGAAAATCATTCAACAAATCTACAACCTCTATAGGTACATCCTCCATTTCCTCTTTACCATCTTTTGGAATTAAAGTAAAACACACATGATCATGCCTCATACCATCTAAGAATTTTCTTGCATCAACAAAAGTTATTTTTGCATTACCACATACCTTTTCTTCAATCTCCTTCAATGGCTTTAGCTTATGTCGCACTCCATCCTTTGTCAAAGAATAGGTATTCATACGACCATCGTGTATAGCACATCTGTCAAACTACCATGGTCTACCCAACAACATATGACATGCATCCATAGATATGATATCACATAGTACCTCATCTTGGTACCCACCGATCTTGAACTTTACTAGGCACTGTTCACTGACCATGACCTTGTGGTCATCCTGCACCCAGGCAATCTGATATGGATGTGGGTGTTTCTATCTCTTGAGCTTCAACTTTGTCACCATCTCTTCTGACACAAAATTGTCAGTGCTTCCACTATCAATAATCACATCACAGCATTTACCCTCACACTTGCATCTAGTGTGAATAGGCTCCTCCTTTGTTCAGGTTCATTCTCACCACTCAGTAGGACTCTTCTGTTAATCAATGTTTCTCCTCTTTCAGCATCTTCATAATTTGAGGATCTAGCATCTTCATCTACATGTGCCACTCTAGCCTGGCTTTCATTCCTCCTATCTATCCTTCCTTGGTGTTGAGGACATTCAAATTCCCTATGACCTTCTTCTCCACAGTGAAAACATGTTCCACAGAAGCCTCCTCTTCCTGAACCTTGTCCTCTTCCTCTTCCTCTCTGATCTCTATTATTCTGATCTTAGAAATGATTGGAATTATTTCCTCTCTAATTTTGACTACTACTGGCCTCATCCTTCCTTTTCAGATCTTCATTTCGGCCTCCATATGACCGTCCACCAAATCATCCACCACGACCTCTTCTATTTTGTATGCTTTCAAACTTCTTGTTCAGCTTTTCCTCTACTTTTAGGGCAAATTGGTATGCCTCTTTAATACTGTTCATTCGAACCAAATTCAACTCCTCTTGAATGCTCGGCCTCAACCCATTAAGGTAATGGGCAACTTTCTCCTTATCAGCTTTCGCATGGCCTGTTCTGATGAGGTTCGATAGAACTCCTCTGTATACTCCTGAACAGATCTTCCTGCTTGCTTCAAACTTTGTATCTTCTTCAGAAGGTCAAGCAAATAATCAACAGGAATGAGCTGTCACTGCAATTTATCCACCATCTAATCCCATCTTGTGATTTTATCTTTCCCTCTTCTATTTTGCTCCAATTGAATCTCTTGCCACCAGATCTTCGCATGACCTTTTAGTCTGGTCTTTGCAAACTTGACCCGATCAGGATCCTCAATATCTTCATACTCAAAATATTCTTCACATTCATTGATCCAGTCGATCAATTCCTCTGGGTTAAGATTCCCTGAAAATGTAGGAAACTCGATCTTAGGTCTTTTCCCGATCTTGGAAATGGCCCAAAAAATCTTTTCTTCCTCTTGATTCAAAACTTTGACTTCTCCTTCTTGATCTTCTTCTTCGGCTTCATCCTCGCTTTCATCTCTGACATTAAGATTCATTCCTATACAAATCTCCTCTTGCAATGCTCGCACTTGTCTCTGCAGTTCCCTAACCTCAGGTGTTACAACACCAGCTCTTCCACCACGTTCCCTTCGTGGAGGCATTTTCACACTTCTCGATGAAACCCTAACCACGGTCCTGGTGCAAACTGCCTCACAATCGATGATCTGTTTACACACTTAGGAACTCCTACTCCAATACCACTTGATGAAGGGTGCTCCCCTTAATACCACAAACACATAACAGAAATGAAGAAATAACAACAATATGCAAGAAAAGAAAAATTGGCTTCTTATTATCTCCACAAATGTGGAATTACAAACTTTCAGAATTACAATATGCAAAGCCACGTGGACATTCCCTTACAATATTCTGTAGGACAAAGCCTCGAATCAATACCCAGATCTACTACCCAGAACTATCCTGAACTGCCTAAGACAACACTACAAACCTTTCTTATATAGGCAATTTCCACTGCCCAAGAAGGTTCCAGAAATTTAGCCCTTGAGGCCGACTAGACATAGAATTATTTATTTTTCACAATTATTACAATAGGGTCGGCTCAAAAGAAATACAAAATATGATTTTAGGTAACCCAACTTCCGGAGGCCATAAATTTTTAACCGTAACTCTATTTTTCTATTGTAACCACTTTTCAAAAATGCCATGACAAGATCTACAGTGCCTGACAGGCGCTAGCGCCAATTAGCCAGGGGTCGATCGCGATCCAGAGCCTCTAAGGCCTTCAAAATTGACCTGAAAGATTTCGTACCCAAAAATCTCAATAACTTCACCAATACTGATGATGTGGCAATGAAACTCAATTGGTAGGCTGAAATGACTAGGATGAACCTCCAACTGTGAAATCAAAACATTCTGAGATCATATGACCAACTTACTAAAAATAGTAAGTTTCCATAAATAGCAGCTCTGCACAAGATAGCCCTTATTGAAAAGCAAACAAAAATATTTTTGGGTGATGCAAGATTGCTCTTACACCCAGGATGCTCCTACATCATGGAGCCTATTCCGGATAGGGATGAGAGATCAGAGGATGATGGGGGAGATGATGATGGGGATGATGGTGATGATGGTGGCAAACCTAGGCAACAACGATCTCATAGAGGACAGAGAGCTCCTAGAGCTATGGGTAGAGGATGATATGGGCCATGGGTATGAGGTGGACATGTCAGGGATAGAGCTAGAGATGTCAGGAAGGTACATAAGGGACTTGAGTTTGTTCGTCCTAGAGCTGCATTGGTACAGGGACAATAGAGAGTCCGAAGATAGGTACACATTGATGCTGCTAGACAGGTTCCTGAAGGATAGGATCCTTTGTTTCAGTTATAGCAGGTTGCATTGGCATAGTAGGATCAGATTCTAGCACAGCAAGTGCCTCCACAAGTTCCTCACTCTCAGGATATGGGTCAGACATCTCAGGCTTCTCCTAGTATTGACACTTTATCACAGGATGTTTGGTCATTGCAAATATATTTATCGACTGTTGTTGGAAAATTAGACCAGGTGGCTATGATGATGATGCAATTTATGACCATTGTGACTTAGAGGCCCAGTATGGCTAGCACTAGTTAGATGCCTCCTACTCAGGATAGACCAGGTGATGGGGATCCAAATGGATCAGGTGTTGGTGATGGATTAGGTGGTGCCACAGGATCATGATTATTGATTTATGGATCTCCTCATGTTTTATGACTTGTATCATGTTGATGTTGTTATTGATCAAAACTTGATGTACCACTTTGTTGATGACATATGTATCTTGCTATACTGATTTGATAGATCATTTGATATTATGAACATTTATATGATGATATACTTTCCTTGATTCTCTTGATGTGTTATGTGAGATCATCTTTATATGTAGCTATATGATGTTTTATGATGCCTTTACTTTTGATTATGCTATGGATGCAATGTATCTTATGTATGATATAGATAAATGGATGCAATGATCTATGCTATTTTGTGATATGCTAAATTCTGATTTTCAATGTATGGATGCAAAGCTTTAATGGAAATATGGATGCACCTATGTTTTTTATTATTATTATTTTTTGAATGTATGCAAATTCTATACTTAACTACATGTAGGCAAATGATGTATGATGAATGAATATGTTTTCTTTTGCTTTTCTGAGATAGAGATAATGAATAATGATTAATGCTATGGATGAATGCAAAAGATAATCTCACATTATTGATTTGAATCAAGGTTGAAACATTTAATTGAACCCCCCTTTTAATGTTTTTCTCAAGTTGATTAACTAAACCCCTTTGTCCTTGGAACAAAAATAACTACAAACATGCATTTAATCTAACATGTAAATGCAATGCAATGCAACTAATTTGTCACTAGATTTTAGCAAAGAAATTCCATAGAGAAATATTTTCATCATTGAGCATTGTGGGACCAGAAAGCAAGTACAACCATCACTGACCACATCATGATGATATGAATACCACTTTTACATCTCTTTTGGTAGCCTCTTAGGTAACTAGTACAACCCTCACTATTTGAATGACCAACTATGGGAGTATGAATACCGGTTTCAATGGATTCAATGTTGCAAGTGGATTTTGGTATTAAGATATGGAAGATCTAAATAGCCAAGGTATCCGTTTGCATAAACAAGCAAAGGTCAATCCTCCACCTTATATGATAGTCCTCGATGGTTCTTTGATGATCATGTCGTTAGATGAATTCACATAAGTTGATGGATCTCCCTCAAAATAGTCACTCAAAGGCAATAAAAGAGCATGTCTCCATCATGGCCAATCTAGTCGAAACATCATTGATTAGCTAAAGAAACACAATAAAATTCAATTCAATAAAGATCATCAAAAGAAAGCTTGAAGTGTTTTTCAATGTATAAAGATTTTCAAAAAAAATTTCCAAACATTCTGATCTTTTAAGTGTTGTCAATTTTTAATCCCGAATAATAAAGTCAATGAAGGCTCAAGGATCAAGTTGTAGGATCAAAATACTTGGGTATGAACAATGATATTCATCAAAGGTTCAAAAAAATCTTTCTCTCTCTGATGTTGTGACCGAATGTATCACTAATTGAATATGTTCGTACCAAAAATCCAATCCTTTCCTTCCCCCAAGTGATAAATGTGATCGTGTGACAAACTTAGGACAATAGGAAATGCAACGATGCAACTAAAAGGTTTTATTATGACTATGCACAAATGACAGATGCAATGAAGGTTTACAAGTGAGATGATGGAAATGCAATATGTACACATGCAACTAGGAAATGACTTAAGGAAACAAAAGGTGCTTGATTGCCAAGTTTTCACCTTTTGGGTCTGTTTTCTCTTTTTCACTTTTTTTGCTACCAAGGCGCCTATTGCTAGGTTTTCACCAAGGCACTTTTTTTTTTCAATTTTTCAATTTTTTTCTTTTTTTCTGGTATTTTCAAGGTCTCTTTTGACTATGTACAATAAATATGATGTTTCTCCTCTGATACTCTTTCATCTATCTCATGTATAGAACCTCTTTAGATGGATGCTATTGATAGGTTCTTGTAGCTCTTCTCCATCACAATCTGCTAATTTATAAGTTCCCGTTTCAAATGAAGAAACAATGATGAACAGACTAGGCCAATTATCCTCCCATTTACCCTTCTTTTCTCTTTCGGCTTGATTTTTAGGGTTTTCTCTTAGCACTAAGTCACCTACTTGAAAGACTCTCGGTTTGATATGCTTATTGTAGTTCCTTGAGATCCTATTTTGATAGACTTTCAAGTGTTCATAGGCTTGCATTTGATGTTCTTCTAACAATTCTAATTGTTGAAGTCGGGAAACTCTATAATCCTCATATGTTATTAACCCTTGCAATGATACTTGTAAAGATGGGATTTCAACCTCCAAAGGTAGAACATATTCAGCTCCATAAACCAATGAATATGGCGTAGCTCCTGTAGGTGTTCGAATGCTAGTTCTATAGGCCCATAATGTCAGGTTGATTTGCACATGCCAATCTCTTCCTGACTTATTCACCGATCTTTTCAAGATTTTCAAAATGTTCTTATTTGCAGCTTGGGCTTGTCCATTTCCTTGATGATAATAAATGGATGAAGAATGATGAGTAATATGGAATGTGTCACAAAGTTCATCCACATCTTTGTTTTTCAATTTTTTTCCATTGTCTGTGACTATGGCATGAGGGATACCTTATCTGAAAATGATGTGATTGAGTATGAACATGGAAATCTATTTGTCTGTGGTCGTGATCAAAGGAATGGCTTCTACCCACTTAGTGAAATACTCCATAGCGGTGATGATGTACTTGTGCCCATTGGAAGAAGGTGGATATATTACGCCAATCAAGTCAAATCCCCATTGATAGAATGGCCATGGTGTTACAAAAGGATGTAATTCTTTTTAGCCAGTACATGTATCATGTCGCCATGGTATTGACATTTGCTGCATATTTTGACAAAGTGGCAAGCATCTTTCTCTAAGGTTTTCTAAAAATACCCCATGCAAAGGATCTTCTTAGCTAGGTTTAAACTGCTTGAGTGCGACCCGCAAATACCCTCGTGAACCTCATGTAAAGCAACTTAGACTCTTCTTCCTCTAAACATCTAAGTAACATCCCATCAAGACCCTTAAGATACAATGTGTCAGAAAAGATTATGTAACGGGCTGATTGTCAAATGAAATTTCATTTTTGGGCTCGGGATTGGTCTGAAGGTAACACTTGGTCTTTGAGATAGGTATAGATAGCATCGTACCAAGGTGAGTCATGTCCATTGAGTAGGGAAACAATTTGGGTGTCGGGAAGGTCAAATGTCAGTTTTTCCAACTCTTCCACCAAGAATTCATACTTCTCATTCTAATCAGGTTTTTGAAGTAAGGAAGCCAACCCAGCCATTGCATCAGCTACTCTGTTCTTCTCTCTTGGAATTTTCTCAAAAGTTATCAAAGAAAAGTAATTTTTCCAAGCATCAATTATAGTCTTGTATAGCATTAGTTTTTTATCTTTGGTATTGTACTCATCATTAACTTGATTGATTACTAACTGAGAGTCTCCATATACTTGCAACTCAGTGATGTTCCATTCTAAAGCCATCTTAATCCCAATGACTAAAGCTTCATATTTTGCTATGTTGTTTGTACATGGGAACACAAGCTTGTATGACCTGGGAATAGTATACCCTTGAGGGGTAATCAATAATATGCTGGCCCCAGAACCTCCTTGTGTATATGATCTGTCGAAGTACAACTTCCATGTCTTGGCCTCTATGTTGACAATTATTGAATCTAGAAACTCCACTTGAATGGTTTACGTAGAAATCAATGGGTTTTCAGCTAAGTGATCTACTATCACTTGCCCTTTTATGGCCTTCCTATCCACATACTCAATGTCAAACTCACTTAATATCATAACCCATTTTGCTATTCTACCCATTAAGGCAGTTTTGCTTAGCAAGTATTTTAGAGGATCAATTTTTGCAATAAGCTTCACCTTGTGCATCAACATGTAATGTCTCAATTTTTGGGATGCAAAGACAACCGCTAGACATGCTCTTTCCATGAATGTGTAGTTGAGTTCATACTTGATCAATGTTCTACTCAAATAGTAGATTGCTCTTTCTTTCCCTTGCTCATCTTCTTGCGCCAAAAGAACTCCTAAAGACCTTTCAGTGGAAGATAAGTACATCAGCAATGGTTTTCCTTTGATTGGTGGCATTAGAATTGGTGGATTTATTAGATAAGTCTTCAAAAAAGTGAAGGCTTTGTCACATTCTTCATCCCACATGAAAATGGTGTCTTTGTGTAGCAACCTTGTGAATGAATGACATTTTCTGCCAATTGAGAAATGAACCTTCTTATTGATTGTAGCTTCCCTTGAAGAGACCTCATTTGGCTTATGTTCTTTGGAATTTCCATATCCATTATTTCTTGGACCTTTTTAGGATCCACCTCAATCCCTTTAGCGGAAACTATGTAGCCTAATAATTTGTCGGATTGACCACCAAAGGCACATTTTTTTCGGATTAAGCCTCACTTTAAATTGTTCTAATCGGGTAAATATCTTTTCCAAAATTTGTAAGTGATCTTCTCTTTTATGTGACTTTGCCAATATTTCATCCACATAATCTTCTAGAAAGGTGTGCATCATATCATGGAAAATAGTGGTCATTTCCCTTTTGTATGTAGCTCTGACATTTTTGAGGCAGAAGGGCATTACGTTCCAACAAAAGTTACCCCAAGGGCATGTAAAGGTTGTCTTCTCTTGGTCTTCGAGTGCAATTTTTTATCTGATTGTATCCGCTAAAAACCATCCATTAATGAATACATGGAGTGACCAGCTGTCAAGTCGACTATTGCATCTATGCTTGGGAGTGGGAAGTCATCTTTGGGACATGCAAGATTCAAGTCTCTAAAATCCATGCATACACAAATAGATTTGTCATGCTTGGTGACTGGTACAATATTGGATATCCATTTAGCATATGCAATTGCTCTTATAAACCCCACTTTCAACAATTTCTCCAATTCTGCTTTGACTATGAGAGCTATATGTGGGTGCATCTTTCTCAACTTCTGCTTGGCAGGCTTAACCCCTAGTTTAAAATTCAAATGGTGCATGATGAAGTTAGGATCCAATCCTGGCATGTCGGCATAGGACCATGCAAAGTTCACCTATTTTTCTTGGAGAAACTTGATGAAATCCTTTCTTTCTAAAGGTGTAAGTGAAGCTACTAGGTGTATGAATTTCGGATCCAATTTTGTTCCAATGTTGACCTTCTCCATTGGCTCTATGAGAATTGGGGACCTTTCTTCTTCATGTTTGGGTAGGGTATCCAACCTCTCTTCCTTTGGTGCCACAATTGGTTTTTCACCATAGGAAACATCCTTTATCTTTACTTTTTTTGGTTCTAGTGCTGCCACATAGTTGTTTTCATCACTAGAACTTTTTATTTTTTCATTTTTTTCTTTGAATTAAGAGGTTGAACCCCCGTTGTTCTCATCATGTTTGGATCAAACTCATTGGTGAAAGAGGGCTCAACCACGTTTAAGTATTGGATCATTGCTTGGTCATTTGGGAAATAGAGTAAGTCACTTGGCTCAGTTAGGTCCCAATCAATAAGTTTGGGATGCATCAAGGGTAAGGATTCATTTGGTAAAGTGTCATCGGCTAGATTTATGGACATGACCTCATTGGATGGTTCATACATTGTATCATTAAGTTCAATGACATGAGCTTCCTCGAGATGGTCCATGGAAGAAGGATCAAAGTCATCTTCACTTGAGTCCTCAAAGACTTCTCCGGGAGAGAAAACATGAGGGGTAAAACTACCATATGAATCATCCCACCACAAAGGTATATAAGGTTCACCTATCCCCTGATAATTATGTGCTTTCCCTATGAGAGATTCTTGTGGATCCGGATCTGCACTAGCTTGAGTATTGTCCTCTAAGACTTCTATGGGAAAGAATGCATGTGGGTTAAAATTAACATTCAAATCACTTGCCCATGAAGGTATCAGAGGTTCCCTTACTCTTGAATGAGTAATAGGTATTTGTCCTATGTTGAGTTCTTGTATATCGGGATCTTCATTACCTTGAGTTGGCTGCCTAGGAACATTAGCATAAGTATGTATTGTGACGATCTCTTTATCATGGCATGAGTCATCAAATAAAGTATCCCACTCATAGTCTCAGGAATCATCACTATCAACCTCAGATTCCACCATGTGCAATTGTGGATAGGAATCATGCATGGGGCTGGAGATTTCTCCTTTGTGTTGGTAGCCTACCCGTAATCTTTCTTCTTTTGACCTCCAAGAAGGTTCAATAGGCTCTAGCAAACCTCTATTTCTTTTACCTAAGGGTCCTCTTCCCTGATATCCCATTTTTTGCATTATTTCAAACCCTTTTCCATATTCATCAGTTTGAATGTTAATGTGCTAAATTCTCTCCATGGGGGCATTATTTTAATCTTGATAAAGCCATTGGAGAACTTCCTCTTCTTCTTTGTCAAATGCTGCCATGTCACTTTCTCTTCCAAAATAAGAGTTGTATTTATGAGGAAGATGTTCCTTGGACGGTTTCCCGTGTGTTCTTGGAGATGTAGGTAAGTTGAATAGGGAAACAGAATATTCCCCTACTCCCTTGGAATTAATTCTACATTGTTTTTTCAAATGTATGCATCATCTCACTCATTTTTTTGTAATGGTCCTCTTTAGCTTTGTCTTTCTCCTCTTTGGTGGGTTTAAAAAGTTCTTCTGGTGTAGATGCTTTTCTGAATTTTCATTTGAAGTTGGACCCTCATAACTCACTTTCTCCTTTCCTTTAGCATCACCAATATCCCCTTTTGATATTGGTGATGCTTCTCTACTGGTCATCTCGCTATAGACTATTCTCTCTCGTGGTGTAAAATTGTTTCCTCTTTGTGGAAGGATGCAAATGATGATCACTTGACCATTTGGGCCTCTGATTCTTCCTCTCATAATGCCTCAGAAGATGATGATCCCCCTATGGTAATGATCCTTCTAACTTGGCATTCTCTGATCTGGTAGACATGACCCCACCTCTTATTGCAAATATGGTCCCCTTTAGGCGCATGGACCCTCTTCTAATTGTTTCTCCTAATCTTCCCCAACCTCTGGCTATTGATGTACAAATTTTCTAGCAATCTATTCCTAGTGCCAACTATCCCACAAAGAGGTTCCACCACTCTTTCCTTGTGGTGGCGACCCTAGTGAAAGTATTTCCTAGAAAATTATCCACCGGTGAAGGAAAAATCACTTATCAATTTCTCAGTCTCCTCCCACCATTGTGGGGGGTCTATCTACTCACTCTTGAAGTGGGTTACTAGTTGTTCTTCGAGTGTATAGTTAATAATCTATTTTGGACCTTGTTGTAAATTGTTGTTTTGGTTTTCTTTTATACACCCTCGAGTTGTTGTAAGGGACAACACCCTTATTTATTTATTTTTTTAATATTAAAAATATTGAAAGATAGTGTGTGTGAATGTTAAACACCTTCATGAAATTAGGATAATCAACTACAATTCTAGAAAAATACAATGCAAATTTAAGCTAAGAATTGAAATTAACATCCATGACATCCCATGGTTCTCTAACTAATTTGGTAAGTAGAGATCTCAACCTATTCTCTACTAGTGACAAATCTAGAATGAGAAATATGATAATATAAATGCTTAATCTAGCTCTCAAACTCTCAAATGTGATACAAAGATAATTCAAATGCTCTCAATTGCTATGAAATTGCCTATAATGGTGATGCTTTGCAAATGAATTTCTAAGATGATTATTGCTTTCAAAATGCCTCTCATTTATACTAAATTCCCAAGGGTAGGGGGTAGAGTGAAGTAATCATGATTTAGCCTTGGTTGAGTCAAAAAAATTGCAATATTTTTAAATGGGGGGACAATTTAAATGTTTATCTCAAAGCTTTGGACAAAAGGACAAAATTGAGTGGATGAGATTCAAAGTTGAAATGTGTGATTGAGATTCAACTATTTTGAGTGATCCATGTGCTTTTGTTCCTCAATTCTCATTAGTTGCTCAATTCTTGTTGAAAGATATTAGCATTAATTAAATTTCATTATTTAATTAAATTAGCCATGTAAGGGAATGTGTTCAATTTGATTTTTGATTTAACAACTATACAATTAATTGATTAAAATCAATTATATAGTGTTTTTCACCCCTTTAAGCTTGTATTCAATTATTTAATGTCATTATTTGATTTTTATTTTGATTTTATTGATTTTGTCCAATTTTGATTAATAAATATCCATTTGAAATTTGATTTGATCCTTTTTTATAAGAATTGTAGCATTTTGATTAAGAATTTGCAATTTTAATGATTTTAAACACTTGTCCATTTTTTAGTGTCTACAGATAGATTAAATAATTTTAGATAAATTATAAAAAAAATTATTCTACTTCTCTATCATTGAACACAGATTCATCCTTCTTCTTGTAGTCCCCAATCACTCTATGTTGATCTAACCCTGAACTTCTGGAAAACTACTCATTTGGGTCTTTTGCATCTTTCTCCATTGGGGTCTCAATAGCTTTATTGAAAGGATCTTCATTGAATATGGTGATCCCTTAAATTGGCTCACACCTCTTTGAGAGCCAGTTCTAAAAGTGTTGCAAGAGTGGGATGAGGTCATGCACCCTGCAACACAATCTCTAGAGTTTTATAGAAGTTGGCTCTTCTTTTGGTGTTTGGGGAAAATGAAGAAGAAAACCTTCATCAAACAACCTAATCTAAGGGGAGGCAAAATGTTGAATCAAAGCTTTGTTGGATAGGCTAAGAAATTTTTCAGTGGTATTTGTAGGGGTTTGGCATTCCTGGTCATAATTTTATGACGTCACTTACTCATAACATAGTGCACCCACGTTCCCTTCATTGTTAGCAGGAGAAAAAGAATCCAAAGTCACTGGACATAGAGCTCACACATTCATATCATATTGTGGGAGGCATCTACAAGGGTCTAGATTAAGGCACATCACTCCTAAAGTAAGTGCAAGTCTCCTCAACAAGGGACTTAGTATTCAAAACTATGTTGAGGCAAACATAAATAGTTCAAACAAGGGTCAAAAGAGAAGACCTCGCTTCCTAAAAACCTCCTTCTTTAGGAGCGAGCTGTAGAAAACATAACATAAGTGGACCACACCTATGAGAGTTCAACACATGACACAATGATTAATAAAAAGGAAAAGACATCAAGTACATAGTCCTCATGATTTATTAAGAGAAAACATGACAAGGTGAGAGAGAAAGCCCTAGAAAATAAATGTTACAGTATGCACCCCTGGTCAAAAGGCCATAGGGTCTTGTTCTCAAAAAGAAAAAATTCTACAAATAATATAGTTGTTTCCTCACCTATTGAACTAGAGTCTAATATTTCCAACCTCTTTCAAAATGCAAGCCTGTAGGGTTTTATAGAAAAAGCCTCGGTTGATGTGATCAAGTATGATTACAATTTTATTACAATTGATCAACATATTGAAAAATCCGGCATGTATTTCTCAATTCCTTGTGTTGCAGATGAATATATCCTTCTGATTGGTTAATCACGACACGCCTACCAATTGGGCTCGAACAAAAAAAATTGTGGCATCTTCATCAGAGACACCATGATTGCATAGGCCAATCCAAATGGTATGGAGGGAACAACTATCTAGAAAGTTTTATTTGTGGAATTCCTCACAGGAAGGAATATTCCTTGAGTATGTATCAACGGGCCCCGTTTGAACGTGGGTGTCTGGGAGGACATGTGGCAAGATTGTAGAACTTTGAGAGAGTGCATTCTCTATGGAGTGGCTAGAAACTATGATGAGATAACACATGTTATTCATCGTTAGATCCTTTGAAAATGCAAAGAACTCCTCACGATCAAAAGGTTGAAGGGTGAACACAGGAGGTGTTCGAGGCACAATGATGTAGAAAGAGTCCCCAATTTATTAAGAGAAGCTTAGTGGATGATTGAGGTTGCAAACCAAGACCTACAACTGGAATTGGTATCTTGGACAAGTTATAAAAAATTTAAGAAAAAGAGGAGATGCATTAGAAAATTTGATCGAACCCCTCAGTACAGATGTTCAATTTGATATTCACCTACTAAATTTTCTAGGTCAACTCTACCCCAGACCATCATTCCCATGTCATTCCTTATTCTAAAACCTTCTCTTGAGAGGCCCATATTACCCTTCATAATACCGTCAATGTTTAACTTTAGATGACCACATAGAGAGAGACACCACTTGGCTTCCTTTAATAATTTTGGTTCACAACAGTCTCCCCATGCGGGAATTAAGTGTGGTCATTCCTTTGATATACAATCATCCCAGGATGTAAATGTGTGGGTATTCCTATCCATCATCTTAGCATTAATATGTTCACAAACAACAATCTATATTTTATTCAAAATTGAGGAGATTCTTGATACTTTGTCATTGAATATGTGTCGGTTCCTTTTCTTCCATATATGTCAGATAAGTGTGGAAAGGAATACATACCACAATCCACCTCACACAACACCTTTGTACATCATTGGCCAGCTTGTGACTCAATGTCTATGGCAACGGTCCACTGAAGTTAAGTTTCCTTAGGAAGAACTGTCAACATGCATGTGCTATATCAGACTAAACAAACAAGTGATTGAGAGTTTCCTCATATTTACAACATATTAGACACCTGAATGGACCTACAAATCCAAGTTTCATTGGCCATTCCTTTGTGAGGACCCTTCCTTGAATCACCATACAGGAAAAGGTGTCAGCCTTTGGGAGAATGTGTGTATCCCAACAAAGATCATCCTATCATACACATTTATCATATTTCCCCCTTATTAGTCCATGCCCCAACTTGGGTGAATATTTATCAATCTTTTCCACACACTAGAAAATATCATTATTCCCTCTTACTATGATTGAATGTCTTTGTGCCAATTCTTCACTCAATATTTTCCTGCATTTTTTATCCAACATAATAAGATTTATGCATTTTTTTAAATGTCTCTTGCTCGTTATGCTAGCCAAACGACCCTGCCTCTTGCTCATTCTGCTAGCCCAATGAATGGTTGTTGCTCATTTTAGTCCAACAACTCCTCCTTTGTCGTCTCTTGTTTTTGATACCATATTATTGAGTTGATACATTTTAACATGTATCATTTTCACTTATATCATTTGGATATGTATCATCTTGACTTGTATCATTTTCAATTACATAATTTATCATTTATAATTATATCATACATGTATCATTTTGACATACTTTTGATCTACTAGCATGTTGGACTTTCACTTGTTTTCATTTTATATGATGATCTTATCAGTATTGACTTGTCAATATATATATATATATATATATATTATATATATATATATATATATATATATATATATATATATATATATATATATATATATATATATATATATATATATATATATATATATATATATGTATGTATATATATATATATGTATATATATATATATGTATAGATATATACATATATATATATATACATATATATATATACATATATATATATATACATATATATATATATACATATATATATATATACATATATATATATATATACATATATATATATATATACATATATATATATATATATATATACATATATATATATATATATATACATATATATATATATAATATATATATATATATATATATATATATATATATATATATATATATATATATATATATATATATACATATATATATATATATATACATATATATACATATATATATATATATATACATATATATATATATATATACATATATATATATATATATATATATATATATATATATTGAAAGTGGTCGATGGTTTTTGGATGAATATTTATTAAGTATGATGATTTTAATTTTCTTCTCAGGATGGATTTTGTCAATTTCAATTAAATTATAGATATTTTATGTGCACCTTCTTGGTGTTGTTATGGGTTTCATAATTGGAATAAAAAATATTAAATTAATAAGAAATGGAAGTAAAATAAGAATCATTTTAAGAAGTAAAAAAGGAAGCAATAATGGAAGCCAAACCAAAAGAAAAACCTAGAATTATCTAGGAAGCAAAAATAGAAGAAATTCATGTAGCAACCAAAAAAGTGATAATGGAAGCAATTTTAGAAGCAACAAAAGATGCAATAATAGAAGCATTAAAAGACAACAAAATGGACACAAGACTAGAAGCACACCTAGAAGCAAACCTAGAATAAAAATTGGAAGCAACACAAGAAGCAAAATTGAAATCCAAATCAAAAGTAAAAAGATTCCAGAAGTAAAATTGGGAGCACAAAATGGAAGCAAACAAGGGAGCAAAACTGAAAGAAAATTTGGAAGCAAAACCTGAATCAAAACTGGGAGCAAACCTGGAAGCAACACTAGAAACAAAATCAAAAGCAACAAGCGGCATAATAATAAGCATCAAACTAGAAGCAACACAAGAAGAAAAATAGGAAGCAAAACCAAAAGCAAAAAATGGTGTTAGAATGGAAGTAAAACCAAAAGCAACTCAAGAAACAAAAATAGAAGCAAAACTAGAAGTAAAATTGGAAGCAAACAAGAAAGAAAACCTTGAAGAAAAACCATAAACAACAAAGGGCATTATCATGGAAGCAACAATAGAAGAAAATTTGGAAGCAAAATGGGAAGCAAACCTTGAAGTAAAAGTAGAAGCAACAAAAGGTTTTATAATGGAAGAAAAGCTAGAAGCAACACAAAAAGCAAACTAGAAGAAAAATAGGAAGAAAATGGGAAGCAAAACCATAATCAAATGGGAAGCAAAATAGGAAGCAAAATGCGTTGCCAAACTAGAAGAAATGAAGAATGTTATAATAGAAGAAAAATTGGAATCATAACAAGAAGAGAAACCGGAAGCACGATTGGAAGCAAAACTAGAAGCAAATCCAAAAGCAATACAAGGAGAAAAAATGGAAGCCAAATTTGGTGCAATATTTGATGCCATACTTGACAATAAGGGGTGCAATTGCCCGTTTCTTTTTTCAGTGCAAAAAATGGTGTGGTCACAATTGTGACACCACATTCAACACTAAATACAACTTAAAATATGGTGGAAACTACAATGAAGGATGTTGGGGGCACTTGGGCACCAAATTTTTCATCGACACAGGCTCATTTAAGGTCCAAAATTACACTAAAATCTTATACTAGTTTAGGCACTAATTGTTTTTTCTATTGTAGTGGTGTGTACACTTGAAATTGGCTTGATAAATTAATTAAATATTTATTATTTAATTAATGTCTATTTCATCTATTGCTAAGTAAATTATTTAATTTATTTAGTATATGCATCTACATTATTCTTCTTATCCTTAGTCTTCTAATTAGTCTTATTAAGTGATTTAATTAATTATTTATTTAATTATACAATCACTATATGACTAAGTCTTCTAGTTCATCTCATAGTCCTAGTCACTTGACACATCATCCTTGCTAAGATAATTAATTAATTTTAATTATTTATTATCCAAATTTATCCTCACCCATATGTCTTATTCTTAAGGACTATGTGGCCTCATGAGACTTGGTCTTATGACCACATGTCCTCATGGAACTTGGTATATGTCACATATCCTATTCCTTAGGAGCTTATTTAGCCACCTCAAGGAGTCAAAGGTGGCTCATGGGACACTTGTACCAAGAGTCCTCATGAGGAAAATGCCTTCCCACCTTATTCTCAAGGATCTTTGTGAGACACTTGACATGTGTAGATTTCCCTTCCACCTTAAACTCTCTCTTGTCAATGTAGGAGGAACATTCCCCCTATTCTTTCTCTCACATTCCAACTAAACCCCCATTTCTCTCAACCCATCTAACCAAGTCAATTTTAGCCCTAGGACCTTCCATCTTTCAATCTCCACCCTTGGATCTTGCCACCTAAGCATGAGGTCTTCAAAAACCTATAAAATGAGTCTTCCTCCTTCTTTGTGAGGCTAATTAGCATCTTGAGATTTGTGAACTAGCATCCTTTAGAAATAATTTAACAATCAAGCAATCTAGCAATCTAGTTTTATTGTGATCATCTCATAGCATCCATATCCATCAAATCTTGCATCATCCACCATTTCATACTAAGCATTCTAAGATTTACTCTAGTTTTGCATTTCATGTCCACTATCTCCACACTTTGAAGATATCTTGAAGAAGGAGATGATTTACAAGTCTGGGAGCTCACCAAACTAAAAATTCAAGGCAAGAAGAACAATGGAGATAAGCTGCATTGGTAGGTGAAGGTAAACATTGTACTTTTTATTTCTCCTACTATTTGTAATCTTCATTGTGTGTGCATCTTAATTAGGATTTGTAGCTAATTGGTAGATTAGTATTTAAATTAGGATATTAAATTTAATCTGCATACATTTTTTGCGCCCACCGTGGGGCAACCCACAAACTTTAACCATAAAAATTTAAGTTTTAGGTGTGTAGGCATCTTCACGTTATTTATGTGCATTCATACCCGATTGTTGAGCATCTGTACACTATTTCTATGCATTCATCTTAGACATCACAACACTCTTTTCATTTTTTGGCATTTTCTACTAAATTTTATAATTTTGCACTTTCATCTCATCCTGCAATGCTTCTATTCTTTTTGCACATACATTCATCATAACGGTGCATTCATCTTGAATTCCTGTGCATCAATTCTTTCTGCACATTTATTTATTTGTTCTATGCATTCATTCACATTCTTTGATTTAAATAGTCTTTAATGGCATTTTGCATTTAGCTAACCATTTAACAATTCTCTATCTTCTGTCATTTAGAAGTAGGTTATTTTGTAGGTCATTTTTTCGAAGACCCCTCTATAAATTACTCATGATTTTCTTGCAAGTTTCCCGAAAGAAAAGGGGTTTCTTATGAAATCCATAACCTCATTTGGGCTTTAAAATATGACATGCTATTTATTTTTATGTGTCTTCTTTAGAGTAGAGTAACTATTTTCCGTTTCTTTCTTTTTAAGCACTTGTGTTAATCCCAAAGCTATAACAATGTATCCTCTCCCCTCACCTTCGTGGATCTTGGGTGAAGAGAAATTGTTATATCTTTTAGAGGGTAGATGTTAGTGGGAAAAGAGGTACTCGCCCCAAGGAATGACCCAACCGGTAATAGGATAAAGGTAAACCCTTCTGAACTGGTATATAAGAAAATTCATTGTGACTAGTCTCACAGTGAATAGGCTTAAATTTATTATGACAACCAAATTCTCCTCTAGTACCCATGTGGTGCGTTAAATTCCCTCATTGTTACAGTATAATAATCTTACTTTGAAAGGATTGGGAGAGCCCCCTTAATTGGGAAAATGGATTGATCATAGCCACTTGAACGAATGCCTTTACTATAAAAAATTGTGTTAGGGGCCAAAACCCCTCTATTTGCTGGCTCAAGGGGTCACCCAAGCCCGTGAAGACAACTCACATACTCACAATTCTTAGTAGAGATAGTGGTTCTTTGAGAAGTGATGACCCATTGAATTCAAAACTTGGTGTGCTAGAAAAGTGAGTGCATTGTAAGGAGGATCCCATGCCTCCAAGTTCCTAGGCTATCCACTTTGAATAAGTGTGGCTAGATTTTATCCAAGTGAGGATTCAACAAATATTGTCCTTTCCAACCTTAGGATTGTAAGCATGTTTCTGAATTCATTTTAATTAAAATTAGGATCAATAATTATATCTTGTGTGTGCGTGTGTGTATGCATGTTCTTGCCAAAAAAAAAAAAAACCTAGGTCAAAAAATTCCAATTTTTTTGTCAACAACAAAGAAAACTATAGAGCTACACATTTGTCCATATCTACTGTGCATTTTTTTTTATTGTATTGCGCATCCATTTAAACAGAACTGTGCATTGGTTAATATGTTTGTGCATTCATAACTTGTTCCTGCACATTTATATCATTGTCATGTGCATTTATAACATAGTTTACTTGCAAATACTTTGACTAGATTATAAAATCATTTTTAGATATCCATTTTAGTCTTATTGTCGATTCTGGAAACATCTAAAACCTCCAGGACAATATAACACAATTTTGAATATCCTTTTCATAATTTCACCATCTCTTTCATCTATCCACATCATTCAAAATCAATTTCTTAGTGTTGACAATCATCACACATATCAGAATCTTTTGTGAGTTTCACCTATCAGGATCTATCATCCTTATCTAGAGACTTACCTAGGTTTTATCTTTGATAATTTTTATCATATCATAGTGAGCTTCATATCTCCTATAGACCTAAATTGTCATTATCAATTGCACTCAACACTTTAGAAATTTATCATATCTTCTTATCTATTCAAAGTTTACAACCAACATTCATCCAATCTATCTCAATTTCATCTTTCACCTTTTATGGTTCAAACTAGATCCCAAAAATTGAAAGGACAAACGAATCAAGAATCCCAAGACAAAATGGAAAGAAATAGAGATGATGAGAATCCATGGTCAATATTTTCTTTCTCTAGAGAGTCATTTTTCACAAGTGATGAACCATCAGATGAGGAACTAAAGGAAGCCATGCAAGTTATGAGATTTCACAGAGTATTAGAAAGAATCTTAGACATGGACAAAGAAAAATACTTCCTCTTTCTTTCTCAACAAGGAGTGAAATTACTAGCTGATTTTGAGGTATCCTTACTCAAACACTCATCTAAAAAAAAAGATCAAGAATAACCTAGTAGTTCCCAAGAAAAGCATACTCAAGAAAATGGTACTCAATATACACAAGGAGCTAATACATCTTTGGACCCTGTCTTACAACAAATTTAGATTCTTCAACAACAAATCCATGACATTCAAACTGGATATTCTACAAAAAGATATTCATTACATGATATGTGTCCCTATCCTTTTGACTAAAATCTACCAATAGTTCCATTTTATCCTCATTTTGAGGTACCAAAATTTGACAAATATAAATGGAATACAGACCCCCAAGATCATGTGAGGGAGTTTTGTGCCACTTGTATTGAAGTAGCTCATAATGAAACTTATCTTATGAGATTATTTCCATGAAGCTTGGGAGGCCAAGCTATGGAATGGTTCTCTAAATTAGCCCCTGGTATAAAATCATTCAATGAGATAATTGATAAGTTTGTGACACATTATTCTTACAATATTAGACATGAGATCGCTACGCTCAATCTTTGTAACACATCAAAAATATGGGGAGCCTTTCCTCACCTTCTTGCAAAGATGGCATAAATTATTTTCCAAGTATCCACAACCAATTCCTAAACAAGAAAAAATGGATATCTTTGTGCATAACCTTTCTCTAGAAATGAGCTATAAATTGTGACTCCAATGTCCTCCTAATTTCAACAAGATCATATAAAATGGAGTCAAGATTGAGGAAGCTATGGTTAGAAAAGGAGACATCAAACTCTACACTAAGGTAATGTTGGATCTTCAAGTTCCAATAGCAATAATCCCAACAACACCAAAAATGACAAATCAAAATTTTAGAACAAAAATAAGAACATGGTCAATGATGGGGTTGTTGATAATTGACATTTTAAGCCAAGACAACCTGTCTTAAATATTGCAAGAAAAACCAATGTTCCTCATTCTACCCAAAATAATCAAAACACCTCAAACATGCAAAATAATCAAGGAAATAATCAGAAATCTTACAAACTACCTTTTATGCCAAGAAGAAGAACATTCACTCCTTTAGGTGATTCTTTTGAATCTTCTTTCATTAAGTTAATCAGAAAGAAGCTCATTTTACTTCCTGAAATTAGAGACTATGAATTAAGAGTGCAACCATCTTGGTGGAATGATGATGATTAATGTGAATTTCATAGAGGCAAAGGACATAAAAAAATGAATTCCAAGACTCAAAAATGTGGATCAATACTTGATAGAGAGTGGTGAGATAAGTGTTGATGGACATACCTCAAATGAGTCACATACTAATTTTAAAGATCCACTTCTCAAATATGAGAAGGTAAGTTCCTCCAATACTAAGAGTGGTAACCAAGCTAACTACAACACGATATTGTATCAATATTTTAATCATATATCAGAGTGTGATTCATCTCAATATTATGCCAATTTGATTACTATCAAAGAGAAGCAAGAGATTAAACCAGTTAATGTTACCACTTGAGCTCAATCAAAGGTCACTCTCCAAGGTGTCTCATCCAAGTCCTCTACTTCACAAAACAAGTCTTCTTCCTATGTACCTAAGTCCACTTCCAATATATCAAATCAATACAATATTTTGGATCAATTAAATAAAACATATGCCCATATATCTATATTAGAGCTTTTATGATTGTTACCATCTCATAAAGATATCCTAGAGAAAGCTCTACTAGAGACTCATGTCCCTACTAATTTAGATCAAGCCCAATTTCAAGATATGGTAAGACATTTGACTACTCCACGTTTCCTATCTTTCACAGAGCATGATGATCTATCCATTAACCAACCACATAACATGCACTCTGCTTCATATTGAGGTCATTGTCCAAAACCATAAAATTAAAAGAGTTCTCATAGATGGAGGAGCTGGCTTGAATATTTGCACTTTAAAACTAGTCCTTGCATTGGGATTTTCTGAAAATGTTGTAGATCCAAAGAAGAAAATTACAATTAAGGCTTATGATGAAGAAGAAAGATCATCCAAGGGTTCCATGGTTCTACCTATCAGAGTGGGTCCTTTAATTAAATATATTATTTTCCAAGTGCTTGATATGGAATTCTCATATAATATTCTTTTGGGATGACCTTGGGTTCATTATATGCAAGTAGTACCTTTGACTTATCATCAATAACGATCAAAGGAGATCCCAATCCTTTTCAATATTGTAACAATGTGAAGGCTGCTCCAGAATCTTTAGTACCATACAATCATGTTGCATCCTCTACAACAAATGTTGATCCTAATAATGTAGCATCAACATCCAAATCTTTTGATATTAAGGTTGACATCAAAGAACAAAGCATGGGGAAATACACTTTGGGAAAAATATTTTGTATAATAAAATTACCATTGTCCCCTAAATCATATGGAAGATCTTTGATTACAAAACAAAAGTTACATGCTCCTCCCACATCTATTTTTAACACTTTTATAAGTGGGGGAACCATATCAAATGAAGCAGCTGAGAGAAATGCAAATTAATCACTTTATAAAGAAAATAATGATGAAGATGTACAACATGTGCATATATCACATGAGATAGAGGGAAAATGATACACTTTATTACAAAATATGGGATATGAAGGTAGTAGACCTGTGAGATTGCAACGAGAAGGTGTGATACAACCAATTTTGAAAAATCCAAACTATTAGAGAGATACCACAGGATTGGGATATAAAGCAGAAGGAACATATGAAGATAGAGGCAAACAAAATGTTACATCTGAGTTTACCAGCAAGATTAAAGATACCTCTGGATTGGATTCTGAAAAAGATGGAATGTATGCGGATAAATAAAAGAAGAGAATTGCATCAGAACTCATCAATAGGATTCAATATAATCAAGCACATAATGATGATAGTGAGTCAAATAATTATGAATGGGATTCCCTTTATGATTGTACCGAGGAAATAGGAATTGATGTAATTCACACATATTTTAATACTTACCATGAGGGGGAGAGTTCATAGATGGAATCATTAGAGTTACTCCTATATATCCCTACAATTTTGTTTTCTATTAGTGTCTTACACTTAGTCATTATCTAGGCAATGTTGGTCGGTCATCACTACGACCGAGTCATCATGTATAGCCTAAGTCATGTAAGGTACATTTACCGAGCAGTAGTCACTGTTGAGTAAACCAATGGTCACCGAGTACTTTTGTATTAGTCGAGTGAGTTTTTGCCGAGTTATGTAAAGAAAACAATGTTGAGCGCCAAAGTATAAAGAACAGTGAATGTCGAGTGCCAAAGACATCAAATGTCAAGAAAGCCAAAATTAACATATGTGTTTGTTATGGCACAAACACCTAGGTAAAATGTTTTTTCTGACATTCATATTTTGTTTACTATTTGTTGAGGAAATCACAGAGGTGATTACACTTCTATTTTGTAATCATTGCTCCCTATGCAACACTTGGATCCAATCAGAATTAGGGAAAGGTTAAGTGGAAAAATGAGTTAATCTGGATCGTAGATCTCAAAACTTGGAGGAATTTAGTTGTCTATATAAGATAAGATCTAAACCCTAATGAGGTGTGAATGTGAAAGGAATGAGAGGAATGAAAAGATAAAAGAGAATATCTGCAGATTAGTGAAGTATTCTGATAGAGCTTAGTGACCGAGTGAAACAGAGTAAAGCAATGAAGGACAGAACAGAGATAAACTTGATAGATAAGATCAAATCAATACTAGAAGGATAAGATCTGTAATCAACATACAGTGTAGACCGAAGGATCGGGTACTGAAAACAAGAGTATTAGGGTAAATCTCTTAACATAGTGGTTTTAATAGACCTTATTTAATCTCTTAACTGAGTGCTTACTTAGTTGTAAGTCTTAAAATCCTTTTGCAAGGTAGATTGTATAAGTCTTTAAGCTCTTAACAGAGCAGACCCCTCACAGGGTAGATCATATTTTGTGATCAAATTTGTAGCCCTAACAGGAAAACTTTACACTACAATAGTGAAGATTTGTGGGCATCATCCCCACCCCAGTTTTACCTTTCAAGGGTTTATGGGTAACCAAGTTACTGAGTTATGAGTACTTTCATGAATGATGTTTAGTTTATTAGTTTCATTACATTGATGAAGTCTTTGATAATACTATGCAAGTTTTTAGTAATGTTAAAATGGATCAATAGGTGATATCTGATTCGCCCCCCCTCTCAACATCACATTTTCCAATAGATTTCCAACAATTGGTATCAGACCTCTAGGGTTTCTTATAGAAAGTCTAACCACTTGAAGACAAAGATCTTGAGATGGAGGTTTATAAGTTGGGGAAAATTATAGAGAATTAGAAGATTGATGTTCATCTTGCATTACAACAACTTGAAGTGGCCAGAGGAGAACTAAAGAAATTCTTAAGCAGAAGAAGAGAAATTGTTATTCAACAAAATGAATCACAATATCAAGAAGAAGATACTACTAAACTATTTGATAATGGGAACTTTGCAAACAGTGACAAAACCATAAAAGAGCTACTAGAGAAAAATAACATACTAAATGAGGACATCAAAAATATGAAGAGAGAACAAGAAATTCAATCTGTCAGACTATGTGAAGTAGTTGAACAGAAAAATAAAGTTGAAGAAGACAAGACAATGGCCGAAGAAGAAAAAATACAAAAATCAATGAGACTTGATGAAAGGACAAGTGACATGCAAAGATTGACTAACAGTCAACTAGACATGGTAAATCAATTGCTACTGGTTAATCAAGAATTGGGCAAGAAAGATGTGGAAATCACCAATCTGAGATCAAAAAATAATCAACTAAGGAATGAACTAAGATCTGAAAAGGAAATAAATGAAAGGATGAAAAAACCTAATGAATCTACAAGATACTTTGAAGAACTATTAAGGTCACCTAGAAGATAAAGTGATAGATATGGACTTGGACTAAATGAGCAATCACCATCCACTGAGGAAGGAGAATCATCAAAAAGTGGAGAGCAAAGGAATGCTAAACCAAAGAACAACAAGCCTACATGCCATCACTGTGGAAAGCCAGGACATACATCTAACATCTGCAGAAGAAAACATGGTAAGTCTGATCCTAAACCTAAATTTAATGGACATTGTTTTAACTGTAAGAAACTTGGACATTAGGCACAAGAATGTAGGTCTAAGGTCATTAATCCACCTATCTCACCAAAATTTCAAGGACACTATTTCAACTGTCAAAAGTATGGACATAGAGAATTTGAATGCAGATCTAAACCTAAATAGTCATCAAATGAACAGACTAAGTCAACTAACAAGGGTAACACATACAACAGGGATTATAACACTTGGTACAGTTGTCATTACTGTGGAAAATATGGGCACATTGGAGCAAATTGTCTGAAGACTCATTTCAGAGGGAAATCTAAAAGTTGGATGAATAGAAGTATAGTATGCTACTGAATAGACATAAAATGGAATCTCCTCTATTGAATGTAATGTATGGGGGAAATATGAGATCCACTTCTAAATCCAAATTCCCAAAGGAGAGATCCAAATTGATCAACCAAAAGGTTAATGCACAATCTAATCAATCTATGGAGAATATGAAAGAGGAAGAAAATCTTATATTTCCCTATAATGGAATTGTGCTTGAAATTTGAAATAATTGAAAAGGGAACACTAACCTCAAAATAGGGAAAATCTGGAAAAAGACAATTTCTGGTGTCTGTGTGTACTTTCAGGCAATTCTACAACCTATTTCAGACTGGAAATGCCGAGACGAAGAAAACCCAAAAAAAATTTCTCTTTCTAATAGCGAGTAGTCTTTGACCCTCATAAAAGGTTAAAGGCTACATTCTTTATTTGAAGGTTGATTCTAACTTTGTTCGCAAATCTCAAAAGTTCGGCGAAAAGGGTATCCAAATCTACTCTCAGATCCAAAATTTCACACCTATACCTGAAAGAAAAATGGTTTTGTTGTTTGTTTGGGGGTTTTGCCTTGGTCAAACCCCAGTTTGGAATCAACCTTAATATTGAAATTGAAATGGAGAATGCTAGCAAGTAGTAGAAGTAGATCTAACAATGAAGCTATGACATTCAATAGATATGCAATTGTATTTGAAATGTAATCAAGTATGTTGATATGAAAGCTTGAACATAACATCAATAAATGTAAATCAAACCTCCATGATTGTAAGCTTGGAATCCACCTTGAGGGAAGAATGAAATGGATCTTGAAGATGAACAAAAGGATCTTGAAGGAAGATCACACCATCATGATGGCTAGATCTAGGGTTTGAATGATGAATCTTGCATGCTTGAACCAAATCCCTTCAATGGCTTGAATGCTTGAATCCTTGATCTTCAATGGAGATCTTGGATGGAGAAGAGGACTAGAATTCTTCCTTTAAAATGCTTGATGAAGTGCTTGCTTGATCACCTTGAGAGCTTGAGAGAGGAGATTGCAAAACTTGATTGCTTGATGGCAAAAGAAGATGAGAGATGAGATGTGAAAATGAGAGAGGAAGGCCTCCTTTTATAGTGAACTAGGGCACAATCCTCTAGAGGGGCCACCTTGGAGAATTAAATCCCAATTAGGTCCTAACCTTTAGAAAATATACCTAGATTAAATGCAATTTAAGGATTTACCATTCTGAAACCTGAAATGGCCGACCCGGAGGCGGGAAAACAAATATCCCTGAAACCCAACACCCAGAAATCAAGGAAATTTGAAATCTTGGATAGGGGGTTAGGGTCGAGGTCAATCCTAACCAAGTCAAGGTCAAGGTCAAATTTGACCCATAAATGTCGACTTTGACCTTATGGTCAAAAACCTCAGGATCCTGACCCAGAATGCTAGGAAATGCAGATTGGAGTGAAAATCAGGGACAGATAGAAGCAGAATGAGGAGAACAAGTATAATCTGAGAAAAGAGCTGATTCGAGGTTCTTGACATGACTTAGATGGAGGGCTAAATGCTCTTAAAATGGAATTGCTTCCATTTTAAGATGATACATTAAGCCCCCACTTTAGCAAGAGTATGGATTTGATGAAAACTCTTCGTAAAGGAGAAGAAAGAGGAGATCAAAGTGGATTCACAAAGAGATAAAATAACACTTAGCTAAGGGCACAAGCCCCCAGACTAAGGATTCTAACTTAACATACATGTACGAGGGTGCCAAAAGAACAAGGGTTAGTACTAAACAACCCAAATCAATTAGCATAAGAAACCTCGCTAAGAAATATTTCTCATACTAATATCATATTTGGAAAGCTATCATAAAAGCATAAATGACTACATAAGAAAGTCAAGAGAAACACTATAAATAACATAGCCTCATGATCATGTCCTACTAGCATGAAAGTGAAAAGAGAGAAAGGGAAAAGAGTGATTACCTCACCTAGTAAGATGCCCACCATACCATGAATCACCCTGGAGGGAGAGCCCAACAGGTTCACCCATAAACTTTTCTTGCAATTGTAATGCATCTTCTGACGGCTTCTGGAATACTCATAGATCCACCTTCTTGTATCACTATGAATATGAAATGTGTGTCTCCTCAGGATTTAGTAACTTATGTGTGTTACCTTTAGAAGATTTAGCATATGAATGCGTGTCTTTTCAGGATTTAGCAACTTATGTACGTTACCTTCCAAGATTTAGCATATTTGAAATTGGAAATGTGTCCCTTCAGGATTTAGCAACTTATGTGTGTTACCATCAGAGGATTTAGCATATGGAAAAAATTTGAAAAATGCGTGTCTCCTCAGGATTTAGCAAATTAGGTGCGTTAACATCGGAAGATTTAGCATATAGATGCATGTCTTTTCAGGATTTAGCAACTTATGTGCCATTACCTTCGAAGATTTAGCATATAAAAATAAAAAACTATAGTACAAGGGAGACCCTATATATGCCCCCCTCCTTAATATGGCAAAAACATACTATTTTGACATGTTAAGGAAAAGAAAGAACAAGGATAAAGCCTTCTTCAACATCAAGACAATATCCACAAACAACACCCAGTCCAAGCCAAGAAGGTCACAGCTCCTATGAGGCCATGAAAGGGATGAATGAAAAGAGATATCATGCAAGAAGTGAAAAGAAAGTAGCCCTTATGAGGGATAGCACACTGTTCAGTTTCTAGGGTGAGAAATGTATCAATCATGGAAACCCAATGTCAAACAAAAAAAGAGGTTGTTATCAAGGACATATATCCTCAATGCAAACCAAAATTTTCATGTATGATTGAATATCACATAATAGATAAATATTGTTTACCCAAGGAAAGAGGTGAATCCCGAAAAGATAGAAGGAGATGGCATCCTTGCCCCCCAAGTGTAGGAACAAAGATGGAAGAGGATACCTACTTCACAATTCAAGGAGATATCCTATTTAGCAACAATGTATACCATATTCTTAGCAAGGGATATTGACCCCTACATCCAAGAGTATAGGTAATCATGAAAAGGATATGTCACTCGTGGAAAAGGATCCTCAAATGAAAGAGATCTTATCAACAAGACCCCCATCATAGAGGAGTGCTTTAAATAAAATATCAACTTTCAACAGCGGGAACAAAGATTCGATCATGAAGCCCCCTATAAACAAGAGGAAGAGGAATCTTTGAAATGAGGGAAATGACTCTAACACCAAAGCAAGGGTGAGAGTTTATAAAGAACATAATTTGCAACATAGAGAAGAAGTGACGACTCAAGACAACAACTTCTCATATAAAAAGGTTATCCATAGTCAAAACATTTGTCAATATGATGAAATAATATTGCAATATAAACAAATACCACTAAGCTAAGGAAATCAATTCCCTAGACAAAGAGAGAGAAGGGAGAACCTTGCCCCCGAGGGATGAAAGGCAAGGGATACCTTTGCAAAACACATGTCCTAGAGAAGATATCTTCAATAATAGAAGAAAGCAATAGATGAAAAACTATCATAATACAAACCATGAAAGAATAACCAATTATGCTCAAAGCAGGAACATAATGGATTCTAGAAGACAGGAAGAAATATACCTCTTGCTCCCTAGTCTAAAGAAGAAAAGATCTATGTTATATACGAATGAGGGGTAAAATTATGAAGAAATTTCAAAGGAGAAATTTTTTTTCTCTTATATTTATAGACCGGATAATAAGGAGAAAGTAATTTGAAGAATATTTGCACATCTACATCAAGAACCATAGTTTGAACCTCATCGTAAGCATGGGAACAACTAGGAATAGAAGATGGAGACTTAGGAATCGGTTTAGGAAAGATAGGATTAGGATTAGGAAGATTAGGAACACTAGTAAAAGTGTAGGAATTGATATGAATGGAAGACACAACTGGAGGAACACTTGGAACTAGAGTTGGAAAAGGATTTGAATAGATATAAGTAATATTATGGTAATAAGGTTGTGAGATAAGGTCTTTATTTCTCATAAGATCACCCCTAAGAGAAAGAGCATTAAGAGAATTCATATCTTTTTTTGCTAATGCCTCATCACTGGAAGGAATCCCAAATGGAGGTGAAGGATTTATAATGTCATCTTATTTCTCATAAGGGAGGTGTGTTTTAGAGAATATGGCATCCTTTTGTATCAAAAATTCTTCACAAGGAGGAGATAAATCAATGTATTTATCCCAAAAAGTAGAATGATGCACAATGGTTTTATGAGGAAAAGAGTAATCAACATTGAAATTCAAAGGCTCATCCCAAATAGGAGGATTATCATCCCTATCCATTAAGCGCATTATAGGAGTGTCATAAGTCATTAAAGCTTGATCCCTAGAGGGGGAAGAAGGACATCTATTAGGAGAAGAATTAACAGCAATCCTCAACTCATCTCCACAAAGAGAAATATGATGGAGATATAGATTAAGGTCATCTTCGTTCTCTAATATATCCTTATAAGGTAATTCAAAAGAGGATAAAGCAAAATCACATGCCCTAGATGAAGTCTTGCTAGGTGTAACGCCATGCAATGGTAAGGTAAGAGGAGGATGTTGTGTAATCCCAAAAGTTTTGGAAAATGTTTGAAACAACTTGTGCAACATGATAACAAATAAATCTAGATATATCCAAATGTATTCAAATGAAATTTATAAACATGAAAAGGAAATCAAACACAATAGAGCATCTAATTCCACAAAGCAATGTAAATGTTTTTGTATTTTTGAAGAAATTTTGCATTTTTTTTGGATTTTTGAAATATAAATGCAAGGGCATAAATAAACCTAATCTTAATGCAAGAAAATATTAACCACAAATCTAACACAATAGGGCATCTAAATCCACAAAAGAAAGGAGAGTAAGTGTGTCGGGTTCACCAAAATGAATAGAGGTAAAATGGAATCACCTCTATTGAATGTAATGTTTGGGGGAAATATGAGATCCACTTCTAAATCCAAATTCCCAAAGGAGAGATCCAAATTGATCAACCAAAAGGTTAATGCACAATCAAATCAATATAAGGAGAATATGAAAGAGGAAGAAAATCTTATATTTCCCTATAATGGAATTGTGCTTGAAATTTGAAATAATTGAAAAGGGAATACTAACCTCAAAATAGGGCAAATCTAGAAAAAGACAATTTTTGGTTTTTGTGTGTACTTTCAGGAAATTCTGAAACCTATTTTGGACTGGAAATGCTGAGATAAAGAAAACCCATAAATATTTTCTCTTTCTGATAGTAGGTAGTCTTTGACCCTCATAAAAGGTCAAAGGCTACATTCTTTATTTGAAGGTCGATTCTAACTTTGTTCATAGATCTCAGAAGTTCAGTGACAGGGTATCCAAATCTACTCTCAGATCTGAAATTCCACACCTGTACCTGAAAGAAAAATGGTTTTGTTGTTTGTTTAGGGGGTTTGCCTTGGTCAAACCTGGGTTTGGAATCAACCTTAATATTGAAATTGAAATGGAGAATGCTAGCAAGTAGTAGAAGTAGATCTAACAATGAAGCTATGACATTCAATAGATATGCAATTGTATTTGAAATGTAATCAAGTATGTTGATATGAAAGCTTGAACATAACATCAATAAATGTAAATCAAACCTCCATGATTGTAAGCTTGGAATCCACCTTGAGGGAAGAATGAAATGGATCTTGAAGATGAACAAAAGGATCTTGAATGAAGATCACACCATCATGATGGCTAGATCTAGGGTTTGAATGATGAATCTTGCATGCTTGAACCAAATCCCTTCAATGGCTTGAATGCTTGAATCCTTGATCTTCAATGGAGAGCTTGGATGGAGAAGAGGACTTGAATGCTTCCTTGAAAATTCTTGATGAAGTGCTTGCTTGATCACCTTGAGAGCTTGAGAGAGGAGATTGCAAAACTTGATTGCTTGATGGCAAAAGAAGATGAGAGATGAGATGTGAAAATGAGAAAGGAAGGCCTCCTTTTATAGTGAACTAGGGCACAATCCTCTAGAGGGGCCACCTTGGAGAATTAAATCTCAATTAGGTCCTAACCTTTAGAAAATATACCTAGATTAAATGCAATTTAAGGATTTACCATTTTGAAACCCGAAATGGCCGACCTGGAGGCGGGTAAACAAATATCCCTGAAACCCAACACCCAGAAATCAAGGAAATTTGAATCTTGGACAGGGGGTCAGGGTCAAGGTCAATCTTGACCAGGTAAGGTTCAAGGTTGACTTTGACCCATAAATGTCGACTTTGACCTTATGGTCAAAAAACTCAAGATCTTGACCCAGAATGCTAGGAAACACAGATTGGAGTGAAAATCAGGGACAAATAGAAGCAGAATGAGAAGAACGAGTATAATCTAAGCAAAGAGCTAATTCAAGGTACTTGACATGACCTAGACCACTCACTCAGAGGGCTAAATTCTCTTAACATGGAAGTGCTTCCATTTTAAGATGATACAGCTACAAATGTAACAAGACAGGTCATCTAAAGAAAGACTATAGATCACCCATACCGAGCAATGATCAAAGCAAGAATGAAGATATCATTGAGAAATTGAGAAATCAGATGAACAAAACATGGAAGAAGAAAGAAGAAGGAAACACTAGTGAAGCCAGTACACCTGAGGTCACCCAATCTGATGGATCAGGTGATCACACTACTTCAAACTAAGAAAAGTAGGTATGTATGGAAATGAGTCTTACAATGTTTTATCTTATATCAGTTCCTAACATATGTTGAGAAAAAATCCATATCTGCATAGATAGAGATGCATTAGAACATATTTGAGCAAAGTGGAACAATTCATTCTTGATGCCAAGCACGAGTGTTTTAGTATGAAATGATCGAGTTATCAATGTATGTTGAGAACCTGTGATAGCCAAGATGTGATGTACACCAAGCTTGTGTCAGTCGAGCTTAACATAAGATTGTTGAGACAATTGTATCTCACCTAGAATGTGTACGGAACATTTATGAAGCCCTAATCTGACCGTTTGAAGTCTATAAAGTGGGATGTTACTGTTCATTTCATTTCACCAGTGAATTGAAAATTTCTTTGAGCGATTCAAAGAGCGTGTAACCTATTTGTTTTAGAGCTTAAGGGCGATCTCAAAATCTTCACAGTGCGTCGTCGGTAAATCATCTGTTGAACACTTGCACAAAGGTACCTTAGCAAGTAAAATCTTTTTTTTGAGAATTTTTAGTTGAGATTAATGGCATCATCTTCATCAGTTGCAATGAAGAAACAAGGAAAGGAGGTTTTCAATGTTCAATTAGTAAGGAACGAGGTGTCTAAGCCACAAAAGTTTCAAGTCGTCCCAGAGAGCACAATCATGGGAGATCTTAATAGAGCTATGTCATCAGTTCCAAAAAAAATTTAATGGTAAATGACATGAGGTCATGCTACATGTACAAAATTGGAGAGATTGGTGACTATGAAATCGGTGAAGCATACGAAAAATTTTGCAACAATAGGGTGTTGAAGCCAGAACACCAGAAGTTTGCCGAGCAAGAGTTAGTTCATGCCCTTGATTTTCTACAAAATTTCAAAGTGGATTGGATTAAAATTGTACTGAGTAGAGTACACAACATGCAAATTTGGCTAGAGGATGGACCAATTCAGATCACAAAAGACACGATTCACCGGGTAATTGGATACCCTAAACTCCCTGGTAAGAAAACAATGAGATGCCTAAGCAAGGGGGAGATTTAGGAAAACACTCAGGCAGTATGGAATAAGCATGGAATGAAAATCTCCACTATCACTGATCCAGAGATTGAGTTTGTAGTGAGAGTAATTGCTCACAAATTCTATCAATCTAGTCAGTTGGATAGTGTCCCATGCATGGCAGTGGACTAGGCTTGGAAAATCATCAAGAAAGGCCATATCTATGACCTCGCCGAGCTCCAACTGACTCAACTTGCTGAGAACCTTACTTCTATCCATAAAGTGAAGAATTCTATGTGTAAGTTCAGTTCCCTACTCATTTGTCTATTATTTTACATTCAAAAGTGCTTTCCTACTGTTGGTGGACTAGTCTAGGATACGAATAGGCCAATCATAGCTCAAATTAATGAGTTTATTAGTCAGATAGGAGAGAATTTTGAGGGTGTAATGGAAAACTACTTTATAGAATTCAAGAAGAAAATGAGGAAGATAAGTAGGATTCCACTATCTCTAGTTGACAAGTACAACCAAGACATTTGTTTCTTAGTAGATACTGACTTCACATATGCACAAGTTGCTTTACCAAGGATATCATGGCTAATGCCATTACCTTATGAGGTTAATATCGATGAGACCACAACAGAAATCACAACCCTATTAGCCAAGGAAGTTGATAAGAAGGCTCCCTACTTTGGAACATATGGGGAGGCTAAGACCAAGATAACCATGGGATTGAAGTCTGCTACCATGGAGAGAAAGAGGAAAAAGATAGTAAAGAACCTAGTGAAAATGATAGGAGAGAGAGCGGTGGATGCACCTCTTGAAATGACACAAGGATTGGGAGAAGACAAATCAAGTGAATCCAGTGAAAGTGAAGAAGAGGAGAAAGTAGTGGAGAAGAAAGGCAAGAAGACAGTAATTGTCGAGCCTATGAGCAAGAAAATGCAAAAGCCTAAGGCTATTTCATCACCTGTTCTTAGGCCAAGAACAAGGGCAGTCTCTACAGCCGTAGCTTCCGAGCCACAGAAGAAAACCCCTGCATCAAGAAAAAGGAGAATTGTTCAGCCTAGGGCAATGCCAAGCCAAACAAGGAAGAAGCCTAGGAGGAAACTTATTTTGGAGAAAGATGATGAGGAAACAGAGAGTGATGAGGAGGTTAAGAAGAAGTTACCAATACAAAGAAAAACATCGAATGTGGATGAAATATGCCACACCATCAAGAGCTTTGTTGGACTCGCAGGTTTGAAACAAATAAGATATGAGAGCATGAGCATAGGAGATAAGGAGAAAATTGAAGAAGTTATACTTAGATGCTCTGCACTTTCAAGATGCTACCAATACAAATGGGGAAATTGATCCCTAATGTGTTATACGAGAGAGTTGCACAGAAATGGGAATTTTCCCTAATGATAGAGAAGCAGATAAGGGAAAGCACATTAGCTCAAGTTGCACCAGATCTATCCCCTACTAGTATTTAGGAAGTTGTGGAACAATACAAGAACAAATTCATTCCTAAGCTCATAGCTTACTCTATACTTCAACACAAGATTGAGGATGTTGTTCAGGAAAGTATTAGGACTTGGAAGATTATTTTTGGTCTGTCAATTGACAAAAGTGCACAACAGGACGCTAGCACATCTAAGGGTGCTGAGATAAATGATAAAGAAGATGTAAATGATCCACATATTCAGGAGAAAGAAGCTCCCAAGGAAGAGAAATGTCAGAAGTTGCCTGAAATAAATATTGTTGACATCACTAAGGATACCCCTGTGAAGAATCAAGTATTGATTGAGGAAGACATACAAGTCGAGGAAGCACATGCTACATCTTCGTCGGGCAATAACACTATGCTATTACAAGTCATGGATTATCCAAAAATTGATGAAACATCAACTGTCAACACAACCCATGTCAATCCTCAAGTTGTTTCAATTGACATGATAGCCGGTATTAGCACTACCGAGGAACAGGATCAGTCAGCAACTACACTTTAGTCTACATCTGCGAGGAGTCATAGAAAGAAAAAGCAAATCAGTCTGCACTAGTGATTATAAACCCTCATGTGGAGGATAAGGGAAAAGAAGAGAAGGTAACAGATATTGACATCCAAGAGCCTAAGGAGCAAGAGGCAATAAAAGCTCTTGTACAGATGTCGAGTGGGAATACACCGAAGAAGAAGGCACAAAAAAAGGAGGTGAAAATTTCTACACCTGAGGTAACACTCGAAGAAGTTATTGTGATTCTGAAATGGGACACAAATAACTTATCATATGAATAGATACAAATATTGCAAGACTTACTGAAGAAGAAAAGTAGCCAGGAAGAATTGAGAAGGGAACATCAACAAAAGCAAGTTCTGCATGAGATAAAAGGTATATTCATTGATGCTTTTGACATGACTAATGTTAATGACTCTGACCCCATACTGGAACAACTTGTCCACATAGTCAAGAAAGTGACAGATGATGAAAGAAAAGAAAATTATAAGTTGTTGCAGTGGTCAGAAAGGAAATTTGAGACAAAGGTACTGAATAAGGTCTCTACCGAGATAGCAGTAAAGCAGGTAGAACTTTCTACCCAAATATCAGATTCAGAAGGAGTTGTACTGAATGCACAATATTTATACAAGAAATTGTGCAATGTAGAAGAATTTGCCAAGGATAACTAGGTGTTGGTAGATAGACTATAGCTAGATATAAAGTCTACTGGTCACTCATTGAGTTTGTATGCAAGTTCCAACTCCAAACACTACGCCAAGCTTCTACATTCTCAAGGAAGGATAGCCGAGTTGATGACTAATGATGGTAAGATAAGGGCTTGCCTACTCTCTATTCAAACAATGTTGACACCTCACCAGGAGGTCATCCAAAGAGAGTTAGTGAAGGCTAAGGAACTAATACAGAAATATCCTCATCTTTCTATTTCTGAGAGCCTAGTCAACCTAGTTGTCGAGCTAGAAGTGCAATCAGAGGTTCTGAAAGTTGCAACATCCAATTGGGACTCTACATTGCACATGGTTATGATGCTTCACAAACCATTTCTTGAGAAACATTGCAAGCTTCCTACTATCGAAGAAATCAAAAGTGCCAAAAACAAGGGGGAAATAATAAAATGACATATCAAGTCACATAGGGAGGTAACAAAATCAAAGAGCAGAAGCATAACAAAATGGTATGATATACTCAGTTTTGTATATGTATATACTTTAGGGGGAGTATTCTATTAGTACTAAGTACTCTTGTAAATGTATTGTAAATGTCATGACAAAGTGTTTTTTCCACTAATGTCAAAGGGGGAGATTATAGATCCCTACAATTTTGTTGTCTATTAGTGTCTTACACTTAGTCATTATCTAGACAATGTTGGTCGATCATCACTACGATCGAGTCATCATGTATAGGCTAAGTCATGTAATGTACATTTACTGAGCAGTAGTCACTGTCGAGTAAACTAATGGTCACCGAGTAATTTTGTATTAGTCAAGTGAATTTTTTTTGAGTTATGTAAATAAGAAAATGTCGAGCACCAGAGTATAAAGAACAGTGAATGTCGAGTGCCAAAGATATCAAATTCTGAGCAAGCCAGAATTAACATATGTGTTTTTTATGGCACAAACACCTAGGTAAAATGTTTTGGTTGACATTCACTATTTATTGTTTGTTGAGGAAATCACGAAGGTGATTACGCTTCTATTTTGTAATCATTGATCCCTATGAAACACTTGGAGCCAATCAGATTTAGGGAAAGGTTAAGTGGAAAAATGAGTTAATCTGGATCGTAGATCTCAAAACTTGGAGGAATTCAGTTGTCTATATAAGATAAGATTTGAACCCTAATGAGGTATGAATGCGAAAGGAATGAGAGGAATGAAAAGATAAAAGAGAATATCTTTAGATCAGTGAAGTATTTTGATAGAGTTCAGTGACCGAGTGAAACAGAGTAAAATGGTGAAGGACATAGCAAAAATAAACTTGATAGATAAGATCAAATCAATACTCGAAGGAGAAGATCTATAATTAGCATATAGTGCAGATCGAAGGATCAGGTACTGAAACATTCTAACAAGTGTATCAGGGTAAATCTCTTAACAGGGTGGTTTTAACAGACCTTATTTAATCTCTTAACCGAGTGCTTACTTAGTTGTAAGTCTTAAAATCCTTTTGCAAGGTAGATTGTATAATTCTTTAAGCTCTTAATAGGGCAAACCCCTCACAAGGTAGATCATATTTTGTGATCAAATTTGTAGCCCTAACAAGCAAAATTTATACTACAGTAGTGAATATTTGTGGGTGTCATCCCCACCCCAGTTTTACCTTTCAAGGGTTTCTGGGTAACCAAGTTACTGTGTTATGAGTACTTTCATGAATTATGTTTAGTTTATTAGTTTCATTACATTGATGAAGTTTGTGATAATGCTATGCAAGTTTTCAGTAATGTTAAAATGGATCAATAGGTGATATTTGATTCACCCCCCCTCTCAGCATCACATTTCCCAATATATTTCCAACAACTCCCACATAATACTAATCATGATGATCGTGAGGAAAGAGAGAATCATCCTGCAAGAGACATTTTGGAAGAGAGTATAGAAATAAACCTTGCTGATAAAATAATAAACCTTGATAATTTTTCTATCAATACCATTACCACCTTTGAGATTGACTCTAACAATTCATTACCTCTTGTCCATCATGAAATTATAGATTGATATTCTCCTAATATTCCTAAACTTGACACTTTTCATAATGATGATGCAATCATTAATTATCTTGGAATCAGGGATCATCTACCACCTAGGGATCATAAGGCAAGGTTCCCTATTAAGCTTAATGACATGGATTATTTTGGAGAGGGTGCCAATCCTTTCAATTGTAAAAATGTTAAAATAATAAATAAATCTAATGGTGAAAACCACTCTGTGGCGATATTAGAGCCTAAAAAGGTAAAAAGAAAAGACGCATTTGAAGGTGAAAACCTCTCTGAGGCACCTAAGGATGAAAGGATTGACACTCTACCCAACTATTTTTATCAAGAGAAATTAACAATACTCATTGAACCAACAGTGCCTCTCAAAATTGAAACTAGGGAATCCAAGCACCTTCTCCAAGTAGCTGCATCCTTAACAGAATAAAAAATGGAAGATTTTCCACAAATTTTCAAAGAAATTTTTTTTTTCTTGGTCTTATGTTGACATCTCGGATTTAGATCCTAATCTTATCATGCATAATTTATCTATAGCACCAGGGATAAAACCAGTAAAACAAAAACTTGAAAATATGCATTCGCATATTGCACTCTTGATTAAGGCAGAGTTGAAGAAACTTCTGGATGTTGCATTCATTAGATCCATTGATTATGCTGAGTGGATTTCAAATATTGTACTAGTATCAAAACATGACAAATCTATCAGATTATGCACAAATTTATATAATCTCAATAAGGCTTGTCTTAAGGATAATTTTCCTTTTCCTAATATTGATATCATAGTTGATTTGACAACTGGTCATGAAATTTTATCCTTAATGGATAAATTTTTTTGGCTATAACCAGATCAAGATTTCACCCAAAGACCAAGAAAAAATTACTTTTACATGTCCTTGGGGAACATACTATTGGAATATCATGCCTTTTGGGATCAAAAATGTAGGAGCATCTTATCAGAGAGAAATGGCCACTATCTTCCATGATATGATGCATACTATAATGGAGGATTATGAAGATGATATCCTTTCAAAATCCAAAACAAGAGAAGGTCATTTGAGAGTGTTAGACAAGATGTTCACCGAGATGGAAAAGTATAAAATTAGGCTTAATCCTAAGAAATGTGCATTTGGAGTTACACCTAGAAAATTGTTGGGATATATAGTTTCAACTAAAGGAATAGAGGTTGATCCTGAGAAAGTAAAAGAAAGCATGAAAATGTCACCTCCTAAGAACATCAGTTAGTTAAGATCACTACAAGGATGACTCTAATCGATTAGACAATTTGTCTCTCAACTGGCAGACATAAGTCATCCATTCACCCATCTACTACATAAAAATGTATCATTTCAATGGGATGATAAATGTGAAGATGCCTTTGAAAAAATAAAGCAATATTTAACCAATCCACCTTCTCTTATGTCACCAATACCTGGAAAAATGCTTTTTTTCTACATTTCAACAACTAAAGTTTCTTTGGGTGCTCTTCTAGCACAACAAGATCATGATGGGAAAGAAAAAGCCATACATTATATCAGTCGCACTCTTGTAAGATATGAGATCAAATACTCACCAATTGAGTGTGCATGCTTGGCAGTAGTCTTTTCCTCACATAAATGACAACATTACATGTTATCTCATTCTATTAAGCTCATTTAAAAAATAGATCCTTTGAAATATATTTTGAGCAAATCAGCATTAACAGGTAGATTGGAAAAGTGGCTTGTGATTTTGAGTGAATTTGACACTGAATATATGGATAGGAAAGCTATGAAAGGTCAAGTGATTGTAGATCAACTAGTTGAAGCACCCTTTTCAGATGACCGTCCTATACAAACTAAGTTTCCATACGCAAAAATTTTGACATTATCTACACTAGCATGGAGATTACATTTTGATGGGCCATACAATCAACATGGTTCAAGAGTTGGAGTGTTATTTGTTACACCACAAGGATGCACAATACCAAAGTCTTATAAGTTACTATTTCCCTACACAAATAATGTGGCTGAGTATGAGGCATTGTTGATAGGACTTAAGATGGCTTTATAATGGAAGATTGCAACATTAAACATCTATGGAGACTCTCAATTGATTATCAACCTAGTGAATAATGATTATGAGACCAAAGATGATAAGTTGTGATCATATAAATGTATGGTGGATGACTTTAAACAATATTTTGTTGTGATCACTTTTGAGAAAATACCAAGACAAGATAACAAAGCTGCAGATTCCATGGTTATAATTGCTTCACTCATTGATATCGAAGACACAAAATCCCATTTTGAGTTCTTGGTGGAACCTTTGACTTATCCTATGTATGATGATCCTGATATAAGCATAATATGTCATATCATTGGTCAAGACTCTCCAACATGGAAATATATACACTTATCTCAAGGAAAATTCCCTTCCTCCTGATTTATCCAGAAACCAAAAGTGCACCGTCCTTCACCATGCCTCATGTTATATCCTAATTTTTGACACCTTGTATCGAAAAGGTCTTGATGGTACTCTTTTACGATGTATCAAACACGATGAAGCTCAAACTACCTTGTGAGACATACATGAGAGTATTTGTGGAACACATTTGAGTGGTCCTTCCTTGGATAAGAAGCTCATGAATATGGGTTACTATTGGCCTATGATGGAGACGGATTCCTTTCAATATGATAGAAATTATAAAAAAGTGTCATATCCATGGGAATCTTATTCATGCACTAGCATAGGAGCTCCATCCTTTTACCACTACATTTCCCTTTAGTTAGTGGATACTTGACCTTGTGGGTACAATTCACCCTCCATCTTCCAATGGCCATAAGTACATTATCACTGCAACTGAGTATTTTACTAAATGGATTGAGTCTATTACATTGATCACTACCACCGGTAAACAAATATTCATGTTCATCCTTAATTATATCATTTGCAGATATGGTATCCCTATGCATCTTATCATTGATCATGGGAAACGGTCCCAAAATTGAGATATGGATGAATTATGTAAAAATTTCCACATAACCCATCATTATTCCACCATCTATTACCCCTAGGGAAATGGTCAAGTTGAGGCATCTAATAAAACTATTGTTAAAGTCCTCAAGAAGATTGTCAATGACATTGGTCGTGACTAGCATAACCAATTAAAACCTGCCTTATGCGCATACTGAACATCCATTCCTACTCCCACTGGATTCATTCCATATTTCCTTTTTTATGGTTCTGAAGTCATCCTTCCCCTTCAGGTCGAGTTTCCCTCTCTCTAAGTATCATTACACAATCTCATTCTAGATGAAGAATATAGGGTATCAAGGTTGCAAGAGCTAGAATTGCTAGATGAGAGAAGACAACAAGCGTTTGATCATTTAAAAGTTTATTAGCAAAGAATGTCTCATTAGTATAATAGTAAGGTGAAACCTAAAGAGTTTAAAGTGGGAAACCTTGTTCTCAAAGAAAGTCCTAAAAATCAACAGGACCGTGAGAAGAAAAGCAAGTTTGTACCAAATTTGTTGGGTCCTTTTGTGATTACTCTTGCATATGGATCTGGGGCTTATCATTTATCTACATCAGAAGGTGAACTGTTCAATGAACCCATCAACAGTATGCATCGTAAGAATTTTTATGCTTAAAATCCCAATGCAAGGGTCAAAAATATTTTTAAAAATAAAAAATTTGAGAAAAGTACAAATAAATCAAATAAAAAAAGCAATAAAAGGAAGTGGTGAAAACCTAGAAACAGATGGTATTTGTGATAGGTTATCTCTTCTCTCTATTAGGATTCTTCTTGTGTCTCACCATTGTATATATCCATAATAAAACTTCCTAAGATATCCATTCCCAAACATCCAAGCCCATAATAAACATCCCATCATAGCTTGGTCTTGTGCATGATCTTTGACTTTTTGTGTGTCTTTCTCCATCCATAATAAGTCAGTCTGTTACCTAACTGGGGGCATGTCCTTGACCTAGTTTTGGAGGTGGATCTTTGACATTCATGACTCAAAGAGGATAACAATGGATCATGCTTCACAATTTTTAGACAACAAACATAATCAAATTGTGCTTCACAGTGAAATCAAGATAATGACTCCTAACTTGTGACACATCAAATGAAAACAATTGCCTATATCAACATTCAACTTATCCAGCACAATCACATCACATCAAAACAATATCAAGGATCTTTTCGCAAGAAATGTATATTCATGGCAAGCAGTTTGCATTATTGTTATAGATTATGCATTCATCTCTTGATTTCATTGTTATCATTTTTCCTATGCTATTTCAAGATATTTTTGGCATGAGTTAAACACTCCTATATGTCATTGACTAGAATAGTCGGGATGGGGCATGATATTTTTCTTTGATTGTTGTTTGTGGGGTGTTTTTCGATGAAGTTGAAAGAACAAGTAAATGGGGTGGTTGTGCATAAGTGCCTTCATATATGTGATAAGCATCAAATCATGCAATTAAGATTGCCACGATAATTCTTTGATTATGATGTGCCACACATACCTCAACTCAAAATATTTGTTCCTAGATGGAGGGGAGAATATTCCTTGTATGTTGATCATGCAAGCGAAACTCGGGTCATTTCGGTTCAATTATACCTAGATGTTTGTCAAGCTTTCTATATTAAAATCTATGTAAGAAATACTCAAGTCATTCTAGTTTAATTATACCATGATGCTTGTATTTTCTTGAAACAATAAAGAGCTCAATGATGATAAAATATCATGTAAACATTATTCAAGATGTTTTCGGAAGTTGTGGAGTTTTGCATTTATCATTATACTTTGCATTTATAGTTGCATATTGCATATTTTTACAATATCACATTTCCTAGATTGTTTTCCTAAAGTGCTTCTGTTATACAATTTTGTGAGGTTTTTCAATGTCTAGGTTATCATTTTCATTATGTCCATTCTTCTAGTGTCGAACATTTTGTTATTATTTTGAGGACATTTGATGCAGGAGCATCCTGGGTGTAAGAGCAATCTTGCATCACCCAAAAATATTTCTATTTTTGTATTCAATAAGGGCTATCTTGTGTAGAGCTGCTATTTATGGAAACTCGCTATTTTTAGTAAGTTGTTCATATGATCTCGGAATGTTCTGACTTTACATGTGGAGGTTCATCTCAGTCATATCAGCCTGCCAGTAAAGTTTCATGGCTAGATCAGGTCTAGTTTTGAAGATATTGAAGATATTTTTAGTTTTGAAGGTATTGGCAGCAGGGTACAGAAACTTTGGACTCAGTTTTGAAGACTTTAGAGGCCCAGGATGAGGTTGAAAATCTGGGTGATAGCTGCTTGTGCCAATCAAGCCTGTAGAACACTTCGTGGTCTTTCCGAAATGGGGTTATAATAGTCAATCGGGTCAACTGGTGATGACTTATGGTCTCCAAAAGTCGGGTCACTTGAAATGGCGGAAAATAATTTTCCTTTAAAATTTATGTTCAGGTTTCAAAAGTTATTTTGAGCTGACTTTGATGTAATAAATTGAAAAATAAAATAATTCTAAGTTTGGTCGGCCCTAAGGGCTAAATTTCTCGAACCTTCTCGGGCGGTGGAAAATGTCTATATAAAGAAGGCCCATAGTGTTGTCTAGGGCAGTTCAGGGAGAGATCTGGGTACTGATTCAAGGCTTTGTCCTACAAAACATTGTAAGGGAATGCCCATGTGGCTTTACATATTGTAATTCTGAAAGTTTGTAATTCCACATTTGTGGAGATAATAAGAAGCCAATTTTCTATTCTTGCATATTGTTGTTGTTTCTCTATTTATGTTATGTGTTTGTGGTATAAGGGGAGCACCCTTCATCAAGTGGTATCAGAGCAGGAGTTCCTAAGTGTGTAAACAGATCGCCGACTGTGAGGCAGTTTGCACCAAGACCGTGGTTAGGGTTTCAATGTGCATCATGAAAATGCCTCCACAAAGGGAATGTGGTGGAAGAGCTGGTGTTGTAACACCTGAGGTTAGAGCGCTCTAGAGACAAGTGCAAGCATTGCAAGAGGAGATTCACAGAGGAATGGATCTTAATGTCAGAGATGAAAGCGAGGATGAAGCCGAAGAAGAAGATCAAGAAGGAGAAGTTGAAGTTGTGAACCAGGAGGAAGAAAGACTTTTTCGGGCCATTTCCAAGATTGGAAAAAGACCTAAGATTGAGGTTCCTACATTTTTAGGAAATCTTAACCCCGAGGAGTTGATCAATTGGATCAATGAATGTGAAGAATATTTTGAGTATGAAGATATTGAGGATCCTGATAGGGTCAAATTCACGAAGGCCAGAATGAAAGGTCATGCGAAGATCTGGTGGAAAGAGATTCAATTGGAGCAAAATAGAAGAGGGAAAGATAAAATCACAAGATGGGATCGAATGGTGGATAAATTGAAGCGGCAGTTCAATCCTGTTGATTATGAACTTGACCTACTGAAGAAGATGCAAAGTTTGAAGCAGGTAGGAAGATCTATTCAGGAGTATACAAAGGATTTCTATCGAATCCTCATCAGAATAGGCCATGCAGAAGCTGACAAGGAGAAAGTTTCCCGTTACCTTAATGGGTTAAGGTCGAGCATTCAGGAGGAGCTGAATCTGGTTTGAATGAACAGTATTGAGGAGGCATATCAATTTTCCTTAAAAGTAGAGGAAAAGCTGAACAAGAAGTTCAAGAGCGGACAAAATGGAAGGGGTCACGGTGGATGGTCATATGGAGGCCAAAATGAAGATCCGAAAAAGAAGGATGAGGCCAATAACAGTCAAAATCAGAGAGGAAACAATTCCAATCATTTCCAAGATCTAAACAATAGAGATCAGATAGGAAGAGGAAGAGGACAAGGTTCAGGAAGAGGAGGCTTCTGTGGAACATCCTTTCACTATGGAGAAGAAGGTCATAGGGCATTTGAATGTCCTCGACACCAAGGAAGGATAGATAGGAGGAATGAAGGCCAGGCTAGAGTGGTACATGTAGATGAATATGTTAGATCCTCAAATTCTAAAGATGTTGAAAGAGGAGAAACGTTGATTAATAGAACAGTCCTGCTGAGTGGTGAGAATGAACCTGAACAAAAGAGGAGTCTGTTTCGCACTAGATGCAAGTGTGAGGGTAAATGTTGTGATGTGATTATTGATAGTGGAAGCACTGAAAATTTGGTGTCTGAAGAGATGGTGACAAAGTTGAAGCTTAAGAGATAGAAACACCCACATCCATATCGGATTGCCTGAGTGCAGGATGACCACAAGGTCATGGTCAGTGAATAGTGCCTAGTAAAGTTCAAGATTGGCAGGTACCATGATGAGGGATTATGTGATATTATACCTATGGATGCATGTCACATGTTGTTGGGTAGGTCGTGGCAGTTTGACAAATGTGTTGTAAATGATGGTCGTGCGAATACCTATTCCCTGACAAATGATGGAGTACGGCATAAGCTAAAGTCATTGAAGGAGACCGAAGAAAAGGTATGTGGTAATGCAAGAATAACTTTTGTTGATGGAAGGAAATTCCTAGATGGTATGAGGCATGAGCATGTGTGTTTTGCTTTAATTCCAAAATTTGGTAAAGAGGAAGTAGAGGATGTACCTGTAGAGGTTGTAGATTTGTTGAATGAGTTTCAGGATATTGTATCTGATAATGTACCTGATGGATTACCACTGGTAAGGAAGATCAGTCATCAGATGGATTTGATTCCAGGAGCCAGTTTTCCAAACAAGGCAGCACACAGAATGACACCAGCAAAAAGTGAAGAGTTGAACAGACAAGTACATGATTTATTGGAGAAGGGGTTGATTCGAGAAAGCCTGAGTTCATGTGATGTACCAGTAGTATTAGCACCAAAGAATAATGGAGAATGGAGGATGTGTATAGACTCCAAGACAATAAACAAGATCATAATCAAGTACAGGTTTCCATTGCCACGAATGGATGATATTATGGATTGTTTGAGTGGAGCTATGTATTTCTCAAAGATAGATTTGAAGAGTGGATATCACCAAATTCGAATCAGAGAAGGAGATGAATGGAAGACTGCATTCAAGACAAAGGAAGGAATGTATGAGTGGTTAGTCATGCCTTTTGGGCTAACCAATGCACCAAGCACTTTCATGCGGCTCATGAACGAGGTTCTGAAATAATTTCTAGGTAAGTTTGTCATTGTTTACCTAGATGATATTTTGATCTTTAGCAAGACATTGGAGGAAAATATGATGCATATTTGTATGGTGTTTGAGAGGTTGAGAGATGAGAAATTATTGATTAATTTGAAGAAGTGTAGTTTTGTGAAGAAGGAATTAGTGTATTTGGGATTTCTAGTTTCAGCAGAAGGTCTGAAAATGGATCCAGAGAAAGTACAGGCTATCCTTGAATGGCCTACTCCAAGGAGTGCTACTGAGGTAAGATCTTTTCATGGTTTGGCTAGTTTTTACAGAAATTTTAGCAGTATTTGTGGACCCTTGACTGAAACAATGAGGGGGGATAGAAAAGAGTTCAAGTGGACTAATGGGGCAGATAAGAGTTTTAAACTATTGAAACAAAAGGTTACAAAACAACCTGTTTTAGCACTTCCTGATTTTAATAAGGTGTTTCAAGTAGACTGTGATGCTAGTGGTACTGTAATAGGAGCTGTTATGAGTCAAGAAGGTAAACCTATTGCTTATTTCAGTGAGAAGTTGAATGATCTCAAGAGGAAATATTTTGTTTATGATCAGGAATTTTATGCTATAGTTCAGGCATTGAAGAAGTGGAAACACTATCTACTTCCTAAGGAGTTTGTTTTGTATACTGATCATCAATCTTTGCAATATTTGAATAGTCAAGGAAAGTTGAATCAAAGGCATTTGAAATGGGTTGAGTTTTTGCAGAGTTATACATTTGTTTTGAAACACAGGAGTGGAAAGTCTAACAGGGTTGCAGATGCTCTTAGCAGAAGGCAACTATTGTTGACAGAGATGCAGATTGAGGTGATTGGGTTCAAGGAACTCGAGAATTTGTATCCAAAAGATCTTGATTTTGGTGAAGCTTGGAAAGCTTGTAAAGAACCTGTTACTCTAGATAGGACGAAGTGGTTGGATTTCATCATTCAAGATGATATACTATTCAGAGGGAGTCAGTTGTGCATTCCAAGAAGTTCTGAGGGAGAATATCCTCAAGGAGAAGCATAGCGGAGGATTGGCTGGACATTTTGGTCGAGATAAAACCCTTGCTTTGGTTAGTGAGAATTATTATTGGCCACAGTTGCAGCAAGATGTCAAGAAGTTTGTACAGAGTTGCAGAGTATGTCAGATGGTGAAAGGAGTGAAGCAAAATATAGGGTTGTATCAGCCATTACTTGTACTAGAGAAGCCTTGGGAGGATATTAGTATGGACTTTGTTCTTGGTTTACCAAGGACACAGTGGGGACATGATTCAATTTTTGTGGCAGTTGACAGATTTTCAAAGATGGCACATTTTATTCCCTGCAAGAAGACTAATGATGTTGTTCATGTAGAGAAATTATTTTTCAGAGAAGTGGTGAGACTGCATGGTTTTCCAAAGAGTATAGTTTCAGATAGGGACACTAAGTTCGTTGGATATTTTTAGCGTACATTATGGAAGAAGTTGAAGACAGATTTGAAGTTCAGTTCATCACATCATCCACAGATTGATGGACAGACAGAGGTGGTGAATAGGATTTTGGAAAATTTGTTGAGATGTTTGGTTGGAGATAAGTCAACGGGATGGGATTTGATTTTACCATAGGCAGAATTTGCATATAATAATTCTGTCAACAAGAGCACTGGCAAATCACCATTCCAGATTGTATATGGGAGTAGTCCTAGAAATGCATCTGAGTTGAGAAAGATAGATAAAGGAGAAATAAGTAGTGCTGAAGTTGAAGATTTTGTAGAACACTTGAAGAACATCCATGAGGAGGTGAGGAAGCATATTACCAAGATGAATGCGCAGTATAAGGCTAAGGCAGATGTGAAAAGGAGGCATAAGGAATTTCAGGTTGGAGATGAAGTCATGGTTCATTTATAGAAGGAGTAATTTCCAGTTGGTACATATAACAAATTGAACATGAAGAAGTTTGGGCCATGTAAAATACTAAAGAAGCATGATTCAGGAAATGCATATGAAGTAGAATTGCCTACTGAGCTGAATATTTCACCAGTGTTTAACATTTCAGATCTGACAGAGTATCATGAGGGAGGTGTTGAAGATGAGATCACAACAACACAATGGAGTATTCCAGCAACTAGTTCAGATACCAAAGAAATTGAGGATATACTGGATAGTCATGTTGGCAGAAGCACAAGGAACAGGACATATGAAGAATATCTGGTCAAGTGAAAAGGACGACCTGTTGAAGATTCATCATGGCTGACAAAGGAGGAGGTTAACCGTCTTGGTCTTCCTCTACACACCTGAGATGTGACAAGGTCACTTCTCAAATTACCCCGGGTGTCTGATGCAGGAGCATCCTGGGTGTAAGAGCAATCTTGCATCACCCAAAAATATTTCTGTTTTTGTATTCAATAAGGGCTATCTTGTGTAGAGCTGCTATTTATGGAAACTTGGTATTTTTAGTAAGTTGGTCATACGATCTCAAAATATTCTGACTTTACATGTGGAGGTTCATCTCAGTCATATCAGCCTGCCAGTAAAGTTTCATGGCTAGATCAGGTCTAGTTTTGAAGATAGTGAAGATATTTTTAGTTTTGAAGGTATTGGCAGCAAGGTACAAAAACTTTGGACTCAGTTTTGAAGGCTTTAGAGGCCCCAGATGAGGTCAAAAATTTGGGTGACAGGTGCTTGCGCCAATTAAGCTTGTAGAGCGCTTCATGGCCTTTCTGAAATGGGGTTATAATAGTCAATCGGGTCAACTGGTGATGACTTATGGTCTCCGGAAGTCGGGTCACCTGAAATGGCGAAAAATAATTTTCCTTCAAAATTTTTGTTCGGGTTTCAAAATTTATTTTGAGCCGACTTTGATGTAATAAATTGAAAAATAAAATAATTATAAGTTTGGTCGGCCCTAAGGGCTAAATTTCTCGAACCTTCTCGAGTGGTGGAAAATGCCTATATAAAGAAGGCCCGTAGTGTTGTCTAGGGCAGTTCTGGGAGAGATCTGGGTACTGATTCGAGGCTTTGTCCTACAGAATATTGTAAGGGAATGCCCATGTGGCTTTACATATTGTAATTCTGAAAGTTTGTAATTCCACATTTGTGGAGATAATAAGAAGCCAATTTTCTATTCTTGCATATTGTTGTTGTTTCTCTGTTTCTGTTATGTGTTTTTGGTATAAGGGGAGCACCCTTCATCAACATTAGACATCATAAAACAAATAATAATAATAATAATGCATTTCATATCCACTATCTCCACATTTTGAATACATCTTGAAGGAGGTGCAAATTTACAAATCTAAGAGCTTACCAAATTAAGAATTCAAGGCAAGGAGAACAATGATAAGTTGCATTGGTAAGTGAAGGTAAAAATTGTATTTTTTAATTTCTTCTACTATTTGTAATCTTCATTGTGTGCATCTTAATTAGGATTTCTACCTAATTAGTGGATTAATATTTAAACTCTAGGATAGTACATTTAATTTACATACAAGTGGCTACATGACTTAGTGGCTAAGTGGTGGAGAGAGGGAGACACTTCTTATGACATAGCTATGTATTTCTTTGTTAAGAAAATTCAATATGTCAAATATAACCTTAAGAGATCGAATATGTTCTTTTTGGTAACCTTCAATCCAGAAAGAGGGATGTTCTTGAACACCTTGTTGTGATTACTCGCCAAATCGGGGATAATGGTTTCTCAAATGCTCTTGGAAAATTTGAATCCCAAGCTGTGCAAAACATGGAGGAATGTGAGCTTTGGGAGGAGATTTATTGGAAATAGAAGGCTCTAATTGATTGGCTTTAAGAAGGGGATAGGAATACTACTTTCTTTTATCATTTTGTTCAACCTCGTTGTAATAAGAGTACATTTCCTCTCTTGTTATCTCTGAAGGGCTTCAGATATCCTCTTTGTCAGCTATGTCTCAAGAGGCTCGTCAGTTTTATTCTACTCTTTTTGCTGAAGACTCCCCTCCTACTTCCGTGGAGGAGGATTTGATCCTCTCCTGCAAACTGTCTCTGGTCACCAATGTAATGAATGATTCTCTCATTCATCTGATTTCACTACCTGAGTTAGAAGAGGTTGTTTTTGGGATGATCATAGGTAAAGATCCAGGCCTAGATGATTTCCCTATGGAATTTTTTTAAGAATTTTGGGATATTATTAATCTGAATTTGTTGGAGGTTATTAGGGAATCTATTTATAATAAGAAGATGCTTCGAGCCTTGAATTCTACCCTCTTGGTTCTCATTCCCAAAAAGGAAGGTGTTGATAAGATTGATTTTTTTTTACCTATTGCTCTTTGTAATGTGGTTTATAAGATTATCACCAAATTGATTGTTGAGAGGCTCAAAACTTGTCTTCCTATCGTGATCTCTGAGGAGAAACGGATTTTTTTGGTTGGTAAACAAATTCTGTATGGGGTGGTGGTAGCATTTGAGGTTATTCTGTCTATGGCTAGTTCAAGGGAGAGATCTATGCTCATTAAATTGGACATGGCCAAGGCTTATGACAGAGTCAAATGAAATTTTCTTCAAAAAAATCTCTCAACCTTTGGTTTTAGTCCTAAGTGAGTGATTTGGACTATGAGCTATGTTACTTCTTTTTTGGTTATTGTGAATGGAGAACCTTCAGAGCATTTTGTCACTTCCAAAGGCCTTCATCAAGGGGATACTCTTTCCCCTTACCTATTCATTATTATGGATGAGAGTTTGGGCTATTTTCTAAATTTTCATGTTACTCGAGGCTTGATTCATGGGTGGCAATGGGGCAATGGTTTGCCACAAATCTCACATCTTCTGTTTGTGGATGACACTTAACTTATAGAATTGGCTCATTTTTTAGAAGCTAAATATTTTCGGCAAGCCTTGGATATCTATCTTCCAACTTCAGGTCATAAATTCAATGAGCATAAATCCTCTATTTTTTTCTTTAATACTTCACGGGCCATTCAAAGGCGTATTGCTAACCTTCTGTGATTTCAAATTTGGTCTCTCCCCTTTGTTTATTTGGGCATTCCTCTTACTATTGGTAGACATCCCAGGGCCTCTTGGCAGATTTTTCTTGACAAGCTGCATCAAAAGGTTAATCATTGGACTCGCCATTAGTTATCTACTACTTCTCATTTGATTCTTTTAAAGTTAGTTATTCAAGCTCTTCATATAGAGTGGTGTTTTATTGAGGTTTCTTCCATATATTTTGTTCGATAATTTGATGCCCTCTCTCATCAATTTCTTTGGAGTGGTAACTTGTTAACTATTAAATGGAGCCTTGTTAAGTGGGAAACTGTGTGTAGACCTAAGAATGAGGGTGGACTTGGCTTATGTTCTACTATTTTAAATGGGAAATTTCTTGTTGCTAAGTTGTATTGTCGCTGGTGTACTAGCTAGAATCAGCTTTGGGCACGTATTCTCACTCATAAGTGTGTTTGATGTTCCCCTCTTTCCTTGGTAGGAAGAGGTTATATGATTTGGAATACTTTGAAACTTGGGACTTAATTGGTAAAGAATGGTCTCTTTTGAATCTATGATCTGATATCTCAAGCTCTTTTTTGGCTAGATTCTTGGGATGGATATCCTTCTATCCTTTCTACTCATCACCACCTTCAGCCCTTTGTGGCTCCTTTTCCACTTATGGCTGAGACATTGTTGATCATTATAAGATTGCCCATAATTATGGGTTAGTAGTTCATTTTAATTGGAAACATCCTTCTGAATGGCCTCCAGGAGGATCTGAGGAAGATAGGCAAGAGATAGCTCAGATTCTAGAGTCCAGGGAGTGCACTACCTTGGCTGGTTATAATGTTTTGGCTTGGGAAAGCAATGATTTGTCTAGGAAGTTTACTATTTATGCAGGTTATGTTGAGTTGGTGCAACATACTTTTGGGGACATGTAGGTTCCTTGGTGGAAACACATTTGGTACAAGTTCTCATGGCCCAAGTGCAGTTTTTCTTGTGGTTGGTGGTCCACAATCGGTGTCTTAATTGGGAAAATTTATGTAAGCATGATTTTTAGGGGCCCTCGATGTGTGTGTTGTGTCGTAATAGTGAAGAAAGTGTCTCTCATCTCTTTTTCTAGTGCTCCTTCACTAGAAAAATTTGGCACTTTTGGTGGGATGCGTGGAATCAAGTTTGTTGACATGTCTTGTAATACCCACCCCTTTACAACCATTCATGTTTATGATGCCAACCCTTTTAGACCACTTTTTATGTATATTAGACCTTTAGTTATATTTAATGATTTAGTGTTATGATACTTTAATCATTTGATTTATATCATGTTAGTAAGATGATGATGGTTATTTGCATATGATGATGTTATTTATGTAATGGTTTTTACTGACCTCATACTTGCATGTGTATGGTTGGTGTGTATGTTTTATATTTCTGTCTAATGTGCCTAATGTGGTTGAGGGATGGAATCGTAGTTACTTTCTTGTGAGATCCACACAATTAGTTGATCCCCGCCATTGTCTGTTATATATATACAAGTTTGTACATGCTCGACTTTTATGTAGGATTTTGGGTACCGGGCATCAACTTCCCTAAATTGCCAAGATGAGTGTGCCCTGTCGCAATATCTCAATGGTAAGAGAGGGGAGATAGCATCCAGGTCTAAATCCTATCCTAAACTAACTATTGTCCTGAAATAATGGACAAGTTTCTGATTGGTTAACCCTCATAATTCGTCAGGCTGACGTTATTCATGAACCCATCCTTTTATCTTGATTGTTGCATGTTGATTTAGTTAGTTTCCGTCTTGGTTACATGTCAAGTGGTTTGATGTGATTTTGTGTTAAAAATGCTTTAAAAAATTAATTAAGACTAATTAAATGATTGAATAATTAAATCTTATTATATGGTAAAATATTAAATATAAGGTATTTAATTAATAAAAATTAATTAAATACTTATGTTTATTTAAAAGGACTTAATTTAAAAGTTTAGCTATAGAAATATAGGATTTAATTAATTATTAAATCCAAAAAATTAATTTAAAGGCATAATTAATGAATTGGTATTTAAGTATTAATATGCTAAAAATATTAAATGTCAATTAAATATTAATATGCAATTAAAGTTGCACATTCAATATTAGTAAAACTGAAATATAAATTTAAATTAAAAGATATTATTTGAAAAAGTTCATGTAATTATTATTAAATTAAAGTTAAATCATGCAAAAAGGTGTTGATGAAAGTTAGGAGTTGAATTCTAATTCCAGATTGTGAGTTGCATGTTTGAGTTTGGTTTACTAAGTTTTCTATATTATAATCATTTTTGGTCATTTTTAGGGAGACAGGTTTTGGCTCTGGTTTTGGATTTGAAGGAAATTTATTGAAAGTTGGAATTTTGGATTGTGAATTGTGTTCTTCATTTCTTCTCAAATTGCTCTTGGATTTGAAGTAGGATTTTGAATCCTTTTGTAAATTTTCATTTTGAAAAGCTTGTCTTCTTCATGACTGGTATTCACGTGATTGTTTTCATTTTTGAGATTTGGCAAACCAGATTCTTCTTGTGTAAATTTTGTGGAAACATTTGAATTGGGGCTTCATCCTTGAGGATTTTTGCATGTGTAATTTTTGGTAAATTCTTAATGAAGAAAATCAGCCTTAGGGTTTCGAGAAAATTTATTTACCATTAGAATTGTCTCTTTATGTTGGTTTTTTCGTTTTATAAAATTCTTCCCGGTAGTAAACCTAGATTTATTTGGAGAAATTATTTTATATAAAATTTGATATGCATATTAGTGTGTGTGTGCGTGTAAGCATAATTTGTTTATAGAATTAAAAAGAAAAAATTTCCTTTTAGAAGAAATCGATTATATGTATATACCTTGTTATGGAAAATCTGATTATATATATATATAGGTTTTCTAAAAATAAAATAATAATTAATAAATATGTATATACCATGCCTTGAGCGCTAGTACAAACTAGGATGTGTGAGATGATGCTTGTCACCCATTGTGATGTGTGTTCTGGCATAGTTAGTAGTCTTGTGTGTATGAGAGGTTTACTAATACAGCATATGGTCACTTGGGCGTCAGGGTCCAGAGAAGCTGCCAAGACGAAGTCCAAGGGTTAGACGTATGTAATGACACTTCCATATATGTGTCCTAGGTTCCTACGTTGCATTTGGTACACCTGATTTGTGTCATGATCATTTATACTTGATAACCTTATATTGTTTACTACCATTTTATCCAGTGTACTTTGGCATTAGTGTTGCTTGTTATTGGATGTTTCCTTGAGTGAGGTTTGGCGCTATCTCCTTAGCACGGTGGGAGTGGACTTCTTGGCTCCACGTGGTCGGGTGGTAGTGATTCTATTACCATTAAGATCTGACGTTTGTGACTTTGTGCTTGGATGATCCTTGATGTTGCTTCTATCTTCTTGTTCATTGCTTGGAGACTTTCTTATTATCATCATGAGATGTATATCTTGTATTCAATTTTATGTATTGGTTAGTGACATTGATTCTAGAGATGTATATGTATTTGTATTGTATTATTGTTATCCCTGCAACATGTGCAATGGAAGATGTATTATCTTAAACACTATGATGTATCAGTTTGTATCTTGTTGTATGTACCTTTGATTACATTGATGTAATGAATGTATCTTATTATTCAATTGTAATGTTTATGTTAGTTTACTTTGTGATTCTTGTTCTTTCCATCATGGTTAAGTAATAACTTAATTCATATTTCAATTTGGGTTTAAAATGAATGCAAGATATATCATGTGATTATGTTATGGATAGGTTTTAGTAGATTAATTTATATTTAAGTAATTCTACGTCATGGGACCCTTGAGACTTGTAATTTGTAAATGAGTTACATTTATGAATATGTATTGTCTTATGATAGATTGTTTCCGCATTGTTATTCATTATTGATTGTAAACTCTTAAGAAAAAATTATTCGATAAACTTAGTAACATGTTTTAGGTTAATTTCTCCTGGGTTCCTGGCGAGGCATTGCATGTCTCTTCCTTAGATGATTTTTTTGTTCGATAGGGCATGGCCCCTGTCAAAACTTCTTTTATTCAAGTTGCATGGTCTTTTGGCCCTTCTTTTATTATCTAGCATATCTAGTTGGACACGAACCGTTGGATCTTTCAAGATGTGTTGTTGAGAGCCTACCACTTGTGGTGGAAAACTCTTCATTCTTTGTGAGAGACTATTTCAACAAAATGTGACTTGACAGAGGCTATGGATCCTAGCGATGTTATCTACTATAACCGTCTCCATCTTCTTCCTCCACGAGGCCAACTTATGAGAAATAGATGCAGACACCCCCTTCAGAAAATAAATAGGGTAGGGAGGTGGAGTCCTCTGCAAGGCATTTTAAACATTAACATGGACAAGTCTCCTCAAGGAAACTTGGTCCTGCTGGCATTAGTGGAGTTGGTAGAGATAGCTTCGGGATGGATGCTCATGCTATTTGATATGTTGTGGAACGTGCTTGTGCTCTTGGATGGAGTAGACTTATTTGTGAATCAAACTCCAAGGTGGCGGTGCATCTATTGACTCAACAACATTCTAAGGATGTTAGTTGGTAGTTACTTTTGGTTGTTAACCAGATTTTTAATTTGTGTGCTTATTTGGATTATGTTATTTTCACTTATATCCCTAGGGAGTGGAATGAAGTAGCAGATTATCTGGCCAAATGGACCTCTGATCAAAAACAAAATTGAAATATTATGGATAAGGGTCAATTACCTCTAGGTTTGTCTCAATAGATAGATCACTTAGTGGATCTTGATAGGGTTATTTGATGCCCGTGTTTTGTATTTCCTTTTGTTTGAATAAATTTTAACTCTTCTTTTATTTCAGAAATATATTGCCTGTTTTTTGCCTATTTTAAGCCCCCTAATATGAATGCACATGATAGGGTGTTGCCCCATCAATGAAGTCCCCATGTTACTAAATAGATAAATTAAAGAAATTACTCAAATTTGTTAGATTTGATCAACTTTATTGAATAAATACCAATGTAGTAAATATTTACATTTGTTCAAGTTGGAACTCGTAGTATAGTACTACATAATGGTTCATAGATTATGTGTCCATAAATACTCACATTGATTACGAAAAAGGGGCTTTACAAACTCATTGCCATCACAAGAAAGTTTACAGAAGTGACTGTTTGACCACTCAATAACAAGCTTGCAGGCAGCTCAAACAACTTGGAATATAAAATATTGATTTATCAATGTTATTATTACAGTGCTCATATTCTGAACATATCAATTTGTGTCAATTCTGTGAATTGATGGAATATTACTATTATATCTAAGATTTTGTTGTGTCAAACTAAGACTACATGCAGACAAAATGCTTGTATCTATGCTTGTATCTCACACCTGCTGAAAGTGTATAAAAAACTGGTTTAAATTTTTAAGGTGGTCATTACTAAATACTTATTCTATTGTGAACCATTGTATTATCGTATAAACATCATTTTTATAATGTTTTGTTTCTCTCAATGGTTTCTAAGATGAATAATCATATAATAATGTCTGTCATTATTTTATTTCTACTACATCAAGATTTTATATATGTTAAATATATCTGTTTTTAATCTATTAAGAATTAAAGGAATTTCAATGCGATCTATTTTCTTCTTTTATGAAAATACAAATTGATTATTGTACAGCATCCATTGCTTCTAATATAATTTTAAATGTTACATCAATATTAAAAGATAAAATGAGTTATGAGTTTTGACTTTAAATCTAGAATAATAAGCAAAAGATAAGATTTTCATGTCACACTACAAACGACCTAAAAACCTTTGTTAAGAATGTAATTTGCTCAACAACTTCACCCCCAAAATATGAAGCATCTCTAATAACTTTTAAATAAAATGTATGACATCTCAAACAATCTCGTTAACAATGTTCTGCAAAGAAGAATATGCGATTACACATTCCTACACAACACAATGCTTCCAACAATACTCCTCTCAAACTGTCAAATACAATCACCTCAATGCTCCAATCTCCAGAATTTGACCATATTCCTAGATTTCCTGTGAATTGCTATGAAGTCAAAGACATATTTTACATTAACACTAAGTATGTCAAGAGAAATATACATAAACTCACCTCACATAATAAACTGAAGTGTATCTATGGAAATCATCAATAAAGGTTGATATACACCTCAATCCAGCAATAGATTAGTGATTCACTGTGCACATAGCAAAATGAATTATCTCCAAACATCCTCAGTGCACCAGGCCTTTATTTTTGCAAACTATTCATAGCACTAGTTGTCAAGAATCATTCACTCGCATATGCTTCTAGATGTAGAATATGCCTCTAGATGTAGAAACTAAAGACCATTCATGGACCATTTCCGCTTGGCCCATTAATTATGGGTTTTGGCTATGCAGGGGCCAAAATGCACCTGTTAAGTTAATTTATTTGTATTTATTAAATAAATTAAAATTCACAAAAACATTTTACTATAATATTTAAAATAATTAATAAATGCAAATAAATCATCTAAACAGGTGCATTTTGGCCCCTGCATAGACAGGGCCTTAATTATGTGCCTTTGAAATTCAGGTGTCCTAGCTTCTCATTCCACAATTGGCTCTCATCATATGTCTTGGCCAACGGTGTATAAACGCCAAAATAAAATTAACTCCACCTTAGCTCCTAAAGCAAACCATTCGTAGTCGTAGAAAATTTGTTGCAAAATGAATCTATTTGGCCAGAACTCCCATTGAATTGTTCACCCATCTCATAACTAATAGTGTAATCTCTCTCAAAGCCGTAACATGGTAAACATCCTTGATTGCATCCTCTAGCACAACGTCAGAACTACCAATAGGAAGAATCATCCACTGTAGATACCTTATCATGTATTCTATTAAGTGATAAAAGCGCATCAACATAATGAAAAAAATCATAATAAAAAAAAACTCGGTTGGATGTCTAAGCATGAAAACATGACAAGTATGAGTACAACATTAATCTTACTCTTTTCCATATCCTTTCCATGGTGATTCTAGAGTTTTTTGACCTATTCCATAAAATCCCTCATCTTTTCATAGAAGGTATGATGTATTCTATTAAGTGATTAAAGCGAGTCAACGTAATGAATACAACCATAATAAAAAAACTCGGTTGGATGTCTAAGCATGAAAACATGATAGCTACGAGTACAACATTAATCTTACTCTTTTCCATATCCTTTACATGCTGATTCTAGAGTTTTTTGACCTGTTCCATAAAATCCCTCATCTTTTCATGGTAGACGTCTTCAGAATTACCAAGGTTGCCACAATAGATGCATTTTTTAGCTTTTTCTTCCTAACCTTATGACCGTCATAAGAACTTGTACCCATTATCACTACTTAATATTCCGTCATTAGATTCTTCTGTCTTGTTTTGCCTTGAAAACATACTTTTCCTTCCCCCTACTCAAATGAACTTCATACTTCGAACCAAGTGCATTTCCCGGTGGGCTTCTCTTGTTCTCTAACCGTAAGGAGTAGAATCAAGCAAAATATTGTCTTCCTTTCCTCCTGCACGTTGGTCCTCTCATAGAGTAATGTGGAGAGAGATCATAAGGCAGCATGAAGCTTCAAGGACAATCACCATTATCACGTTGTCCTCGCAGCTTGTGGATCTCAAAAGAAGTTTCAATACATCACGAGGGAAGGGTGAAATAGATTACATAAATATGTCCACTCAAGACTTTGCTTCAGATTATCCTAAAAATAGATTTTAAAGTGGCAAGATTCTTCAATAACATGATTTTATTCAAGAACATATTGGAACATTATCCCACCTTTGGTAGTGTCATGCAGACACATCCCATATAGATTTAAGTGGGTAAACTGGGAATAAACTTTACTTCGCTACAGCCAAATCAATAACAGTCCCTTTTCTTTGCCTTTAGTCTGGCAACAAAGGAAACCTCATGTTATGGTCCCCGTCCGTTGTACGAATGTGGAAGCTAAATTTCCCTTCTTGAGTTCAAAAATAAAATTCATTATAATATACTGAATTTATAATAGGATACTGAACTGTAACACACATTTCTGCTAAACACACTTAACTCATTTTTTCATAAACATGTTGAATTTACAACATTGTTTGTCAACATGCAACTTCTGCACAATGTACAGTGTCCTGATTGATGAACAAATCAGATTTGATTTTTTTTCTTTTTAACTTGAATAATTTACAGATCTCGTATACTTGATCATTCTATATTATGAACATCTTCTGAATGTATGACTTTATGTGCTACCATCTATCCAGACGGATATCAAAAATAATGACAGTTGACCTCAAGCCAATAAAGCAAAGAATCAAAACAATCTCAGCAGCATGAAAGTCGTAATAGCTACAAAGCAATTTTAGATGCGATCAATACTTCTTTTTCCTCCATTCCTTCTTTCCATGGTTTGACAAGATGGCGTCAAGATTGAACAAATCCATCTGTCATATCAGGTTTCCCAATATCATTAATTGGATTTCTCTCCGTCCAGACATTTGCATCCCTGTATCCCAAATCAAAAAGCTCATCTAGAATATCATCATCAGCTGGCTCTAATGCCCAATTAAGAAGCTGCAATAGAGAAAGATTGTCAGAGCTCTATAGAGAGGCTAAAACTTAATATAAAAGTTGCTTGTTGATTTTTTGAATGACTTCTAAAACATAGATATTTTCAGATAATTATTATTTCACTATACCTGTCTCGCCGATGCCCTATTCTCTGGATTGCAATCTGGGCTGATTCCAATGCCTTGCAACCCCAATTGGCTAACAGGAAAAGCACAAACTCTGACCTGCATTAAAATACCGACTAATTAAATATCATATAAAAATGCCACCTCCCTGACCCAAGGGCAGCATTCACGGTAGCAAGAGCTATTTTAAAATCAATGATCATCAAGAGAATCACGAGCACACTCATGCAGGTCTTTGGCAACCCAGCAACCTCTTACAATACACGTAAGAAAATCACGACACACACTATCCTTAATTTTTAATGCCATGCCATCTGGATTATGCAACTGCCATCAAAGAACCCCTATCTAAGAGGAAGAGTCTTTTGATCACTGGTTTTGTGCAACTGTTGACCTCAAAGATAGTCCAACTCTGAGCTTTAGCATGTTTTTGCTGGGTGAGGCTGGCGTTGGGGTAAATGATCCTCTCTGCTCAAAGGCAGCCATCTGAGACAAATCATTCATTAAGCTAGAGATAGTGGTGCTTCTAGCAGGGCAATGACAATGACGACTTCACCTGTTATTGCCTTCTCTTTTCTTTGGTATGGAATTGACTGCCAAAGAGCCAGGTTTAGATTCTCCACTAGCTGAGGACTTGAATTGGACCACTTCAATGCATGATCTGAACCTGGCTAGGATGGATATTTTTAATTTTTTACTATATACAAGAAAGTGACGTAGTTAAATGACAACTTCCTGAACCTTGATTTAGTTTTGGAAAATCGTATGGTGACCCATTCTCAAAGGTGCATGGAGATATCTAGGTGACCAGGAAGGAAATTGTTACTATTGACAGGGAACTGAAGTTGTTTAAGAATTACTACATGGATCACAGTTGGGTTTTTGAAAATGTTATGGTGACCCTTTCCATGGACGTGTCTGGTATGTTCACCATCACTATTCTGGGTTTGGTGGGGGTGGTTTGGTGGAAATCTTTCAAGGTGTTAATTTCCCTGCTCTAGCAGCTTCATTTTCTCATCCTGCTCATAATAGATTTACAGGTAGCTGGCTAAAAGGAGGTAGCTATGGAAGATAAGGCAGGCTGGGAGTTTAAATTGTCAGGTTAGTCGGTGGTTGGGAAGGTATATTTGAGTTTTGGATGCCTTTAGAGGATAACACTGTGAGTTGTTTTTTTTTCGCTAGCACAGCCCCTCTGCTTTTGTTGTTATTGCTGGTCAGGAAATTTTGCTCGACTCTTTCCAGTTTAACAGTATCGGTAGTCTGCTTCTTTTGGCAGGCTTTTGCTTATAACAATTAAGGTCATTTGTTTTGTAAAATCTTATTTCCTAGGCAGATCTCCCATGGATCCTCTACTATTTAATCAAAAAATGATTGAAACTATCAAATGATTCTCAAACAATACTATAATTATACTGAAAAATCTCATTAAAAATCCTGAGTAATTACTACCAACCACGTAAGCCATGTTGTTTTCAGCTTTTTTCAAAAAATAGTTCTGAATTTGTTTTAATTAATTACACCTATCATTTTTTGTCTCATGTTTTGAATTTCCTTTTGAGTTGTATTTGAAAAGATTTGTTTTACAATTATATTTAAAACAGTAATGAGGTTTTTCTTAATAACCTAATGAGAATTTAGGCAGAATATTTGAGCTGCCCCAACATATTAGACCGTGCCCCATGAAGGAAAGGCCAACTATGTTAGGGCCAGCACTTTGCTCTTTTACATAAAGTGAAAGCCATTGTTTGCTTGCAAAAACCCAACCCTTCTTTTCTACAATCAGGATTTCCTCTGTGTACCAGTTTATTTTCAATTTCTAAGAACAAAAGTTGAAATGAAATGAACAAAATCAGAATTTTTCTCTTTTCTTAGAAATATTATATTAAATGCTTTTAGTTTCCTGAGTTTTTCCCAATTTAAACGTGGGTAATTGAATTCTATTTGCACTTTCATCATGCCACAACAATGCTGTGTCCATAAAGTAACACGTGTTGAGCTTGATGTAAAACTAGTTTTGGGAAATATGTATGGCTTGGCCAGAAAATTGGCATGGAAAGTATCATAAAGAGAAGAAACCGCACATATGTGAGTACAGATCCATGCAGGTTGAATAAATAACTTGAAGTTTAGAAACCCACCCTGTTTGAAAATTAAAATAGAACTATATAAACAGGCTCTCATGAAAACAACATAATTCTAACAAAGGTGCATCCACCTTTGACAAATCAAAGTCATTAAGTTCTAAGAAAAGCCATTAAGATATTAAAAAACTCTTTGCACAAGCCATGCTTGTATTGGGATGACCTGAATAAGCCATTTAATCTTTGTAACAGAAATAAAAAAGAAATACTGAATGGGCGAAAAAAATACTTGCTGCAATCCTGTACACATCACACATCACTTGCTGCAACAACGCAGACATAACTATTCTCGGAATTTAATCATATGAAGATAAAGAATTTTAAGGGGAAATTTGACAAATCAACATCATGAGGTTCTAAGAAAAACCATTAAGATGTCAAAAATACTTCTTTGAACAAAGCATGCTTGTATTGGGATGACCTGAATAAGCCATTTAATCTTTGTAACAAAAAAACACCAAATATTGAATAGGCAGAAAAAATACCTGCTGCAATCCTGTACACATCACGCATCACTTGCCACAACAATGCAGACATAGCTATTCTCAGCATTATAAAGAATTTTAAGGGGAAACAGAGCAAAGTTCAACAAACGTAAGCTAGGTAAAATGTGAAAAGCCTAAAGCGTGTTATGTAAGAGAGGCACACAAACCACCTTGTAAATGGCAAGTCAATTTTCCTATTGTGGGTATCATATCTAATCAACTTGGCAACTGAAATATTTTCTTATATTTAAATTTTAAATAGTTGTCCTACACAAAATTCCAGACCTTGTTATTATGAACATGTTTAGGTTAACACAACGATTTTGTCCTTTAATCAAGTAAATTCCTGAGTATTGTGTACACATGCATGATGATCTACATGCATGCACATCCACGTTAACATATGCTAAAGAAACTTTTAGAGCATATAAGGTTTGTATATAGAAAATTTCCTTCTTGTCTGCTGTATTCTGATATATTAAATTTGATATACTAAATTTTCACTACACTATTTTATAAAGGGAACTTATTTTAAAATTCATAAAAATTAGATGATAACATGTTTGAACTAAACATAAAATTAATTAATTGTGAAGAGTGCATGGATGGGAAATGTGTTCATGTGCATCTGTGCATGTGAGCATACATTTTGTGTTGAAACAAACATTTAGAATGATAAAAGGACTGAGAAATGCTACAAAAATTGCAACAGTTTCAAGAAATACAAAACAAGGACACTTGAGAGGAACATGAAAGTGATACCAAGTTTAATGCACCCTTCGATGGTGAATGTAGGCTATTTCTCTAATAGACCACATATTTTAAGTCATATTACAAACTACAGAAAAGATTACAGATACCCAATTCTCACTTGAAATAGAATGTGTCAATATTTCAAACAGCATACCGTTTTGTCAGCAGCTGTTGGTGGCATGAATAGTGTCAGCCCTCCATCTACACAGATCCGTTTTCTAAACACTGTCACAGGTCTAGGTGCAAGGTATCTGTAACAAAAAATGGCATTCTTCTACATGTCACTATCCATTAAAAAGAACTATATAGTAAAATATGATATGATGAGCTCAACTAGTAATAGCTTGGAAAATTTTAAAAGCATAATTAAAATCAGAGAGACTATATTTCCACAGTCCATCATCAATTGTATCTTTTTGTTTCTGGATTCAACCGTGTGTGAAGAATCAGGGAGTGTGATCTGAAATGTTGATGCTAAAAATTGCACGCGGTTGAATCCAGAAACAAAAAGATATCATTGATAATTAAAATCAACAAACATGTATCATATACCCTGGTATGAAGGAAGATGTAAACACAGCATCAATCAGATCTTCTTTAGAATCAAACTGGTCTACAAGCAAGGCCCTTGGTGACCTGAACACCTGTGTTATAGCAACTGTGCCATCATAACAACAGTAAGTTGCACAATACTATTAAGGAAGTAAAATTAACACAGTAAGTACAATTAATATAATCTACTATAAAAAAATTGAGCAAGCTTCAAGAAGAATGTTGAGGTTGTAGGCCTCATTCCAGGACTTAAAGCTACATATAGTTAAGCATATGAATAGATATAAATATTGAGAGTGATTACAATGTTGGTTAACACAACCCAAACCAATGAAACAGATGCCAGAATTCACCTGTTATATAATGTCGCATCAGTTAAGTCCATAATTGAAATAGCAAACCAGTCTACAAGTAACCTAAAAATCTACTTGAAATAATGGTAAATTGCCTAAAACTTTGTGGGCATTTCAAATGCACAATTTGGAGCATCTTATATAATATATACCAAAAAAATGTTAACTGAACTTAATTTCATTCTGTGAAGCACTGTCACAGTCCAGTATAACAAGTTCAAGTTGGTTATTAATAGCAAGTTTTTCATGAATAAAGTTTGCCCTTAGAGGACTTGCATTATATACTTGTCTTATTCTTATTGTACATTATAGTCATTCCATTTCTTCTTGGAATGGGATAATATATTAGTTAAATGCCAATTTTTGGGTACTCCAAATTGACATTCCATAGCACAGAGGCTGGAAAACAATGAGCCTTTCATTTCTCAGAGGATAGTATTAACAGAGTGGTGTAAAAGTGAAACTAAATAGAATTCGTATAAAAATTACAAATTCAGACAGAGCAATTATCGTAAGAGCTCAAAAATGAAAAGTAGGAGCAAAGTTTTCAATAAAAAATACAACAATGGCACAGCTAATTGGAAAGTTAAAAACCTGTCAGAATCCACAACAAAAAGACTTTGTAACCACACGCTAATCGGGAGCTGTACAGAAAACAACAGGGGATGATAACAACCAGACAATCAATGCTGTTGATGCAAAATTTCATGTTAATGGTCGGCCCTTCACTCCATAACAGATTAGAGACAGTTCACACTCAATGTGTAAGGATTATATTTCCAGAATGATGAACAAAACTTTCCTATTTAAATTAAATGGAATACAGATCCTCTAACTTAACGACAGTGATGTATAGGAAAATTACATCCCTTCCCAAGATTTCCATGTTATTAACTACCATTCCTGATTAAAAATTTACACCTCTTTAAACAGTCAAGCAGAACCCTCATCTATTCAGAATTTACAGTAAAATCAATGCTGGCAGTCTCTCGATGATTCACATGCACCACCAATGCCATGAAATTAGCTACTTCGTCAAACCTGCTGTTGAAATATATCCAGACAATCCACATAGATATTGAACTGTGACCTGTTTTGTGCAGATTTGATGCGTGAGGGGACTGGTGGTGGGATATGCATATAGCATCACGGATGATTTAATTACCCTGGTTAATTTATGGAGCTTTCCAGAATGCCCTCGGCCCATTTTCCCAGAATACCCTCGTAAAAACCATCATTCAATTAATCTATGGGAGTACTTGTTGCCACCATGGCAGTCAAAACTATGGTAATCCTCCTTTCCAATAGGAGCCTTCATGGCAGCACGACAGTACGTTTGCCATGCGTTGAGTTAGGCAGCTTCAGTCATAATGGAAGCATAAAAATGTACTCTTATACAACGTATGAATGGATTTCTTCCATAGATATGGAAATGTAAATTCCTTCCCATACACATACACAAAAATGTCATGCCCCCACCATGACGAACTTAAGAAGACATCATTGATCAGAAAATTGTCTTTTTTACAAGACTTCACACACTGAGATTTCTGAACCAAGAAAACTAATTTCTAAAGCTACTAATTCTGCATCGACGCATATGCATAAGTTCTTATCCAGCGATAATATACAGGAGTGTGTTTTATTAAAGTATGCATTATTAATGAAGGTGCAATTACATCCAAGCAAGCTGCGGGTAATTAGTAAAGAGGCAGAGGCGTAGGAAATGAATTTCATTAAGTTAACAATCGGTGGTTAAGTCAACCAAAGGCAACGGTCACCATAAAGGAGACACCACTTTTTAGGAGGGAACATGACTATAGGAAGAACATTCTGTTGCTATAGATATAATTCTAACTGTTACGTTTCCTGATTTGATTGAGCTCGTGTTTTTAGGGCAAGATTTAGCATCATCCCAAAAAGGGGACTTACAATTGGAACCAGAGAACTGTTCCTACCAGCCTCAGGGACAAAAGATAGTTGATGCAACTTAGCCAAAGAGCTCAAAGGGCCTTGAGGAGAGAAAGAAGAAACCTGCACCCACCCATAACTCCATTCAAAACAATACAATGGGCAAACAAATGGGAAATGAATTGAGGACTTTCATGGAGCGCAACGAACAAACAACCCAAGCTCTCATGGAGCACAATGAGAAAATAGCAAAACCAATCCTTCAAAGTTCAAACCCTCCAAAATATGAACAACGCTTTCAGTAATCTTCAACCCAGCCAAACTAATGGGAGGGATGCCAAATCTAATCATTCTGAAAATGATAGAACTCCACTAAGGTCAACACTGAGAATAACTAGACCCTCCTTCATATCTAGAGCAGGGCCAACCAGAGAAGTAGAAGAAACTAATGCACCAAATCATAACTTAGAGAAGCTTGCCAAATCATATTCAAGACTTGACCCCAAAACTAGGAGAAACGTTCCATTTAGAGAATTTTGCGAGGCCAGATCAAGAATTAACCCTATAAGGGAAATAGATCAATCCGATAAAATCTTACTTCATAAAGCGGGCAAAATAACTCTTCCTAATACAAACCAAGCTCTCATGGAGCACAATGAGAAAACAGCAAAACTAATTCCTCAAACCCTACATAAAATAATGAATAGTCATTATTTTCAGCTCAACATCTGCTTCTTTTGCATTGCCCAAGGATGGACAAGTGTATTCACCAACTAAAATAGAGAGATGTATTCCTAGCTTATGCTTACTTGAAAATAATTTTGTGGATCTTAGACAATTGTTAGCGAACCTATATCTCATTTCTCACTTGCATAATCAGGTAGCCTGTATGAGACTCTACTAATCCACACACTCAAATGTATGTGATGACCAGCGATTGGATAAACCAATAGCCACATGGCGCAACTACTGTGATTGCTCCATTGAGAGGCATTTGTTGAGATCATTTTCAAACATTTTGTTACTTTAGAAAAGAAAGGCATCATTAACACCCCTTAAGTGTTCCATACCTGCTTTCCACTCACGTGTGGAAAGAACTCAAAGATTTCTTGTTGGTAAGAGGCCATGGCACAAATTCTCCACGATAGGGAAGATTTTGCTTTTAGCAAGGGAGTGGACAAGATATTAAGTTATGTAGAAGTGTTTAGATTGCCTCAATTCACAAACTGACGATGGATGTGATTGCAAATCAATGCCCCCAATCGATATGTTGTTTGTTGCCAATGATGATTAGGATGAACTACTAAATCCATGTTTGAAATTCTCATGTGGCAGGTTGCCTAATGCGATATTCAGCACAATGATCATGTAACTAACCACTTCCACAAAATCAATCCTTACCAAGGTGTAAGGCAATCCTTCTACACTATCCCTCTGAAACTTCATCCAATGTATGTTGACTAACATCAGCCATTTATCTACAAGATCTTTCCAATGTTGCCTTGCATCTCCATTATTATTTCTTCATATTATCATGACATAGGATCTCCAACATGTCATCTATGTACTCTGGCATTAATTGTAGTAGTAACTCATTTGTGAAATTCATATTTGTCTTTTATCAAGGTCATGGTGTTGAGCACATTGCATGACTGATTCTAGGAATTAAATTGAGGTAGGGAATGTAGCAACTTGAATAAGCCCACTTGCATGAATACACCTAGCTGTGTGGTTTTTATCTTGTTCATTCTTACATAAATATCTTTCATATCCACATGTTTTATGTCATTTCTATTTACAAATGGGAGGTAGACATCAAATGTATTGAGAGGGACATATGAGTTGTTACCCCGTTTGCATTATGAAAGTAATTAAATGTAAGAGATGTTGGACTTTAGGAAAGTGTCTGTAGTGTTTTTCTCAATCACAAAATTTAGAGATGTGTGAGCAATTGAAAATGCACTCCCTTATGGCTAAGCAGGAATGTAGAGTCCAATAGTAATTCTATCAAAATTGCGAAGTTGCACAGGAGTTCCAATTCCCCCTATAGTAGTCTCTTTAGAGATCCAGAGATTGCAGACTTCACAAAAATGCCAAGGTTGAAAGGTGTCTCTATCTCTCCATTTTCCTAATTCTCCATTTAGAATTTTGAAAATTCCAAGGCTGCAAAGTGTCTCTATCTCTCCATTTTCCTAATTCTCCAATTAGAATTTTGAGATTGTGAGTGAGGCAAAACTTTTTGCCTCGAGAAAATAACCAGACTTCTGAAGGTGCAGAAGTTGTTAGAAACCCTGAAGCTGCAAATGGAGCTGAAATTTTTGTCAAGCAAAGGAATAAGCTTGACCTTATCCATTGAACAACCAAGGTTTTTCAAAGCACCAGGCCAAGGTTTTGAAAGCAAACTCAGTGGAGAAAAAAGACATAACAAGAAGAAAAACTTTGCCAAATGGAAGGAATGAGACATGTGTAAGCAAAACAATGATTTTTGCACTTTTAGAGGGAGTGTTTGTATGCAAGAGAAAGGCAACAAGGGAAGAACTAGATCTACAAGCATAAAAGACTTTAAATGAAATGGAGCATGAAGTAGGCTAACAAAGCATAAAATCAGAGTTTGAGGATGCACTTTAGGGTTTACGTGCTTGGCCATTAATAGAGAACAAAAAGTGAGCTTTTGGCCAAAGTGTAGCTAGTAATTTACATTTAGTGCAAAACCTCAAGGGACAATTCGCAAACTTTAGTGGCTTTTGTCAGTTTTAGGTTTAGTTAGGTCTCATGTAGCTTTTCCCTTCTAATTTGAAAGGTGACAACACAAAACATAACATTGAATACAGTAAAACACCAGCATAATATTTAAATTTTATTAATTAAAATATTATCTTTTCCTCTTCTCAAACTTGACATCTATTCAATGTCTATTATTTATATAATTCAAAATTTCTTATTTTTAGCCAATTTCATACAAATATCTCCTAGTACCCAACTTCTATTTTTTGAAATGTTGTACCAATACCTTTACCTTTTTGAGCTTTTTCTCATACCAATCTCCTGGCAACATTGGAGTAGTAACATTATCAAATATGGGAAACGAATTCACAATTATTTCAAAGAGTCTTATAAAGGCACATCTTCTAACTTAAACTATCCTACCACCTTATTGGATGTAAGTTGTAACCAAAGAAATGAGACTCGGAAACGGCGTGGACTCAGCAAGGCAAACCTGACTCAGGAATCAGCAACACTCTGGAGGACTCAGCAAAAAACCAGTTTCTAGTGAGTCTCACCTAGAAACTCGGCTAGGGACACTCAGCTCAGGACTCGCCAGAACTCGGACAGTCCTGCAGAGTCTTGAAACTATGGATGTAACTACCAGTAAAACTAACATAACATTAATATGACTTGACATAAAACAACTAAAGGACAAATAAAAGATTATTCATTATAACCTTTTAGGCTAATTAATATGACTAAACATAAAACAACAGAAGGAGAAATAAAAAGATTGTAACTTATTAGGCTAAGCGGGGTATCTCACAAGTGGAATGCATGCCCTAGAAGATACAGAGGTCAATAGTTTCACTCACAAATTCCTGGACGTTGAACTTTATTTGAAGTGAATATTTTTCACCAGTAGTCAAAGATAATAAATGCTAACTTTTTTAAGTCAACTCAATTAGTTTAATTCTATAACATTAACATACATGCAGACATTGCCCCATTTCTTATTTAAAATGTTATATATGAAGTGTCACAATGAGTAATGGTGAAGATGAAACCATTTTGAGATGAATAAAAGTAGAGCTATTATGGCTAACTTAACAGTGCTTGATAAATACAAACTACTGTGGAAGATTGTAAGACAAAAGTATCAAAATAAAATTATAAAATTGAAATTCTGATAAAATTAAAAAATTCACTTGACTTGGGTTCCGATGATGCCTCCTTTAGTTCTTTTATGTTGACTTAGCCTAACATGCATGGCATAACATTATGGGAAAATGGAAAAAAGAGGATGTATTAACCTCGTATTCTCCCACTTGCTCTCACATGTACATCATCTGGGAAAACCTTATCCAGAACACCCCTAAGAACTGCCTGCAAACAAAGAGAGACCCAACAAGAAGATGAGCTGTGAAACACTGAAATCTTGGTCAAAATTTCTTGCCAGACAAAACTGAAAAGAAAAGACTTTTTTCCCTAAGTACTGGCATTAAGAGGTTGCTATATGGTTGCAAAAGGAGCATTCTTGAAGAGTGTAATGGATACCACGAAAACTTATCAGCTTTCAAGGCAGAATACAATCTGAAACTCCTCATGCTAATATATACAATCTGTTACTAAAAGAGATTGGGCCTTTCAATTAAATATAAATTCTAAGATGAACTATATCTCGTGTTCTCAAATCATGCCAATGGCAGCAAACATTGAGAATAAAAAAACAAGACTCTTACTCCCAGCCGGAAAGCAGTCCCATTGAGGCGGCAATCCTCTGCTAGCTCCTTGGTTGCCTTCAGGGCATCTTGCATGCTAGCTCCAGATGCAATCACGGCACAAACAATTGCACCAGCTGATGAACCCGCCAATGGTGTGTTCTCCTAAAAACACAAAAGAAGATGATATATACATGAATGATATCATGGATCACCGTAAGCCCAACTCAAACAAAACGTAATCTGAACAGAAGCAATTTCCTGGCAGGTAGCTCATGAAGGAAGAAAATCAATATTCCAACAAATTAAGCTCGACTCTGTAATCAACCCCAAAATCAAGATTGCAGAAGACACAAATAAACAGAGACCACTTCATGGCTGGCAAGCTCTGAAAAGAAGAAATCAAATCTCCTGTAAATTCATTGAAAATAGACACGTTCACGAACTCCAAAACCCAAATAATAAATAAAAGAATAATTAAACAGTAGTTAGTATCTAAAATAAAGAAAATTCTATTCCAACAATTTCATCATATCTCTAAACATTTCCATTGAGTCCAGACTCCCAATCCAAAAGCAAAAAGTACAAAGGAGAGGCAAGATATCAGTTGATCATCTCTCAACAAACAATATATCAGTTGATAATCTCTCACCAAAAGAAGATAATACTCCCACAAAAGCAAAAAGCTAGTCATTTCCATTAACTTCAGAACCTAAATGGGGAAGAAAAACAAGCCTAAACAGAAGAACAACCAGTTATATGATCCTAGAAAGGAAAAAATAAAGCACTCCACTGGTTTCATAATAATCAAAACAGAACCAGGTTATCCAATGGTAACCTTTAAAAAGGGAGGAAAATAAATTAACCAATAAATTCATATCTAAAAAATTTCATCAACTCAAAAACTAATACCTAAGAAAAACTAGACAGAAGTTCTCACAATTTTACTTCTGAAAAGAAGAAATATAACTCCAACAAGATTCATGACCTCTCAATGTAACACCAATTCCAAAACAAACCTTCAAAGAAAAACTAAAGAAAGAAAATTTACCAGAAAAATAACTAAACCCATGTTCCACAGTGTTTTGGGGAGGGGGACGGGAAACGCATTATGGGGACTTTTCCTAGAGGGCAAAAAATAGGGAACGGCAAGGGATGGCAGTATACAAATTTTTAAATATGTATATATATTTATGAATTTTTTAAAATATATTAATTATTATATGTTTTTTTTTATGTTTATATAACTTTTAATGACAACATTTATGGTGAAGTTTATTGCATGCTAAGTCACAAGGTTTGAATTCTAATTCGTTCTCAGCAACAACAAAATTTAGGTGAAGTTCAGCAAGGGAAAAAATTCCGCATTAAAATTGCCTTATACAAATTTAACATTTTTAAAATATAAGTAATATATCCACAAAATTATCAAAAAAATATAACATTGCTACATGTATTTGAAATCATTCTAAAAGATGACACATTTATAAAATAAAAACCATAAGAATCATGTGAAATCACGATTGCGAAGATGTTTTCTGTCAAACAGGTACAATCAAGAGAAGAGACTTTAGAACTCCAAAAATGCTCCAAATCATCAACAGCACTTGGCTCATATTATGTAGCATTATCATCACTACTCAATTGATCATCAAGAATCGGGCTAATCTGCAACAAGAGCTGGTATGTCTTATGGAATTTGTTGTTCTGAAGAAAATGTGGAGTCATTTGGTGTTTTATTCATGAACAAATTTTAAATTGCTTCAAATGTAGACAAGATCTCCCAGATTCTGAACAATAACTTGTTCCTCTTTTTGGAATGGATGTGATCAAAGAAACTCTGGTTCCTCTCACAAGCTAATGAACTTGCTTTGTGCTCCATAGGTCATCCACCATCGATACCCAACTAAATCAATTTGTGACATGTCAAATTTGGTTGCTAACATTCCAAACATTCTTCTACTCTCTTGTATTTCCAACATTGATCTCTAATTAGACAAGATCTCCCACAACAACTTGTTCCTCTTTTTAGAATAGATGTGATCAAAGCAACTCTAGTTCATCTCACAAGTTAATGAACTTGCTCCTTGAATCAATATTCGAATGGAAAAGGAATTGTAGCTCAGGTGTTTGTGTTTCCAGTTTGAACATTGTGAGGCTTAGTGAAAGTCTCAGATGAAATTAACGGGCAGCTGGGAGGAGGGGCGCCAGACCCAATTTGAACAGTAGAGGTCGATTAACCGTTAAAATGCCGGGTGAATTTGAGGGCAGTAATATCTCAGCCGAAGATGGTTTCAAAAGGGGAAATTAATGGTAAATGGATTGTAGCGAGACAGCTATTGAATTTGAGAGAAGGTACAGCTTGGTAATCATATCTCGGCCGAAGGTGGCTCCGCAAGGGGAACATAATGGTAAAACAAATACTTGTATTGAAAGGCGGGTAGGAAATCCAGCCGTCATAACATTTCTTATTCACCCAAACGGTGTGCAAATTCAAACATAAACTGAATGGCTTGGAGAAAGTGAAGAAACTAAAAAGAAGATTATGTTACCGTGATATATCCTTTCTCTATGAGACACTGTGCGACGCCCAGATGATAAGGAAACAATAAACCCGCGGCAGAGAAGCTGAAACCGGGGCTGGTAATCACGCGTCTTTCTCTCTCCGCCTTCACGTCCTTCTTCCTCTGCTCCCACAACACTGACGGATCAATTTCATCCTTGGTGACCGACGCTATTTCATCATCCTTCTCATTTTCATCCCCTTTAACAAAGCTAAAAAGCCCCGATTTCTTAACCACATCTTCCAGTCCTCTCACAGACAAAATCACATTCTTCTGCTCAGATTTTCTGTTTTTCAACAGCAGGGAAGCGATGTTTATGAAAAATTCGCCCGTGGCAACGGCGAGCGACCTTTTCTCGCCGGCAATCTGTTCCTTCTCTTTTTCACGAGTCCCTGTTGAGAATCGAACGCGGAACCTCTTCCCGCGCATGGGAAGCAACCCATTGGAGCTGGGAACCCTAAACCCCAGGGAATTCACTCTACTCTTGCCCACCAATTTCAAGTTGTGGAAAACTGAAGCAGCAGCCGGCGGTGCCATTGACACAACGGCCGTCACCATTATTATTACTGGCCCTTACCTCCTGCGCTTCATGTTGTGCCACAAACAATCCAATTGGGCTTGGGCTTGGGCTTGGTTGAGCTTGGCAAATTCGTATGCAGTGATGGTCCCAGGAATTGAACCTTTGACATCTCGGTTCCACGTGGCAGAGAACGAAGCACACAAAGCCCACGGTTTCCTCTAGGTTAACTTGTGTGTCGTTTGCGTGTCAGTGTTTCTCCTACTATGTTGGCGACATTAACAAGGGGAGTAATAAAAGCATGTGATGGCGGTGCAAGATTCACAAATTCGCTATCAAAAAGGGAGAATCAAAAAAGATTCAATTTTCGCTTTCAATAAGGCACCGGTCCCATGCGGAGAGGCTTCACATCTCTAACTAACGAAATGAAATAGAAGATTTTTATTTTTATTTTTATTTTTGGGTCATCTACAAGGGAGTGTTTATGCAGCCATCACAAACTTAAAACTTATTGAGGAGAGTTAGAACTAGCAATCTCACCTTATTGTGCAATAGGTACGTCGTAGATGTATGGAAGGTCAGCTAAGTATTTGTTTCTTTGTCAGTCTCTCCCTCTCATCCACTCTATATCTCCTTATCTCTTTACCAACCTATCTCACCATCTATATATTGTTCTATCTCTTCCTCTCTATCTCTCCCTCTCTATGTCTCCCTATGTATCTCTCGAGATCTATTTCTATCGTTACCTCTCAATCTCTCTTTATCTATCTATCAATTTTCTCCCATACTCGCACTCTATGCAGCCATAAGAAAAATAAACTAAGCAAGTGTCTATGCAGCCATCAAAAATTTAAAACTTATCGAGGAGAGTTAGAAAAATAAACTAAGTCCCTCCTTGGTAAGTTTTAAGTTTCTAATGGCTGCATAGACGTCTCCCATCCACAAAATCATTTTAGCTATCTAATGGGAGCATGAGCCTTAGGCTGAACCACTTCAACTAAGAGTTAAGGGTTATCCATTTCGTCAAATTCACTCCTCAAGGCATGATCCTAGCCTCATCCCTTATTTCGATGTTAGGGGCTTACACTCAGCAAGACTTGATCCTTGGTGGGCTCATTAAGAACCTTTCAACTTCACCAGTAGACCAAAGGCCCATTGACAAAATAAAAGGTTTTAAATAACTTCTACAGTGACAAACTAGTCTATGGAATTCAAGAATAGAAAGATTTAAAATAACTTTTATAAATTTAAAGTAGTCTTTGACATTTAAGAGGAGAAAGATCTTTTTTAATAAGACAAGTTAAATTTTCATTTTAGTTCTTGCCAAAGAACTATATTGGAGGGCATTGTGTTAAGCAGTGATTTAACTTTATTTCCTGCAACCAATTAAAATTCAAATTTATGTAACTAGTTGTAGCATGTTATGCTTAATATGAGAAAAATGTAAGTTTCTTAAGCTTAAAATCTACAACAAAAAAATTGCCTTAATTTGATTTGTTGAGATTATCAGCAATAGATAATTAGGGAAGATATGTGAAATACAAGGCAAGAGAACACACATCATGTGAGGTCCTTGACAATGCATTTACAAAGGACGAGGATCCTAGGCAAGCAAAACAAGGTTTTAGGGTGTGAATTTCTAAGACTTCATAGGCTTGACTCATAGGCAGAGCAAAATTATCATTGGCGGTGTTTTGTACTATTCAACCACCACGATGTGTCGTTTCTTACTGGTGAATACAATAAATTACAATAATTTATTCTAAATGGAAAGCTGAAATTCGCATCACAGTAGTGTTCTTTGAACTTTCTCATTACTTGAATTGGGTAAATACTGAAATAGAAAGGAATTGAGGGAACTTCGTTTTAGGACATTTCCCAATGTTATTTTTAGTCTCATTTAAATTGCATAAAAATAGCAGGGTACTTTGTTGCTTCATTCTTTAATCTTCTTAGAAACTAGTTGTGGTTTTAATTCCATCTTTACCAAAAAGCATGTGTTGTACCTACACTCCATGAAACCTTGTACACTAGTGATTTATATAAATTTGAAGAACCATTTCCTATGGAGAAGCCAAGGAGAATGTCACAAGAGAGCTCTTTGCGGGATCCAACGATAACTTTAAGACCCCCTTGGAAGAGTAGCAAAATATTAGCGAATTTTCAATACTTGTAGAAATAAAATGTAATTATATAGGCGAATTTTTTATTTCCTGTGTGAACATAAAATTATTGATGTTGGTGAGTCATTTGCAATCGCCCATAATTAGTGGAAAATGTTAGCGAATAGTTTTTTCCATGTGCTAGAGAAATGTAATAGTGTTGACAATTTTGCATTGTATTCAAATAAATGTAATAAATAATTTGGCAATTCAGACACGTTTTAATGTGAATGGTTGTTTTTATTGGCAATATACACTACCGTACAAATCAATGAAGTCGTTTTACTGGTGATATTTACTTAGTGTAAAAAATAAAATAAAAATTCTTGTTGAATTACGCTTTTATATTAAAACTAATAAAATCATTATATTGGTGAATTACATAAATATACAAGCGAATTATATAAATATAAAAAAGTGTAACAGATTTGTTGGTCGATAAAGTTTACATAACATTACAAAAAATAAAGTTCTTTTGTAGTAACTAGTTTCCCCGCTTTGAGTCCACACGCAACCCATACATCAAAACATAGACGAGAATCATGTGGAGACACCATTATTATTCTTTCTTTGACGACCCTGCCACACCAAAGTCTATCCTTTTCACTTTCACCTTTGTACTTCTCTTTGGAAGACCTCATCGACGTTTAGGATATTTTTTGTAGAGGTAATCCTCAATGGCACTGAGACCTTTACTCACAACCACCCTACGCACTTCGAGATTCTCATACACATTCCAAACAAGACAATGATGAATAAAGGGGTCCCCTTCACTAATTTGGAATGAGTCCTTGTCACGGGCCAGAAAACCCATCCCTATTTGCGCCTTGACCAGGATATCATCCAAACCACCTCTCCATTCTTCACAAACACAAGAAGTGATGAGCCACCTCACCTATGCCATTGTGCCCAATTCTAGACACCATGCTAAGAAGAGTGATGAAATTTCCACATTTAACGTGTAAGGACCCTTCCTCGTAATATAGTCATGACCTAGGACAATTGAAACATTGTGGATGAAGTCATTGTCCTCAAAGAAGAAAATATTTCTTAGTCTATCAGGACTGGCTTCCCCCCGAAAAACTTTTATTTGTTCCATACTGCGAAGGGACAAGTTGGCGAACATTTTTCTTACAACAACAATCACCATTGTAACCATCTATTTTTACTTGATTTGGCAAGTGAAATCCAAAAGGCTTTATAGCCAAAAACCATTAAGTTTACATGTGAGTAATCTAAAGCCAAATATTTTCTATTTATTAAAGTCTAACATCTAAGTAAATGGTATTAAATTCAAATTGTTTAAAGCTTGAGCCAATGATGTTACACAGATCAAATGTTAATCAAATTAGTTGATAAGATGACAATGTTATTTGATATGATTACTTTAATCATTGTTATGCAAACACGTGTTCCTAGTTTGCAGTTTCACAATATTACAGTTATGACAAGAAGTTATTTGATTTGACTGATGCGGACATGTATTCCTAGTTCGCAGTCTCACAATATAAGCCTACAACAAAAGTGTGTGAAGCACGTAACATTCAATTTGATCAACAGTTCGCATTGATTTTATTGTTTTGCATAATACATTCGGTTAGATCAAGGGCTCACATTGATTTTGGCTTTTAAGTTCCAAGGAAAATGTTTGCAGGATCCTATTTCCTTTTCAAAGTCACCTGAATCAAGACATGTGTTACCTTTTTTATTTCCTAAAGCGTTAATATTGTTATGTTTTATACCCCTAGTAATGTCCCCTTCACAATTTTCGCATGTAACTTAACCCTTGAATTTTGCATGTGCATGAAGTGGCTTTTAAGTTCTATGTACGTCAACTCGCTAGTGCGTTGAGACAAAAAATTTGTCTCATTGCGTTGGTGTGTTGATGCATTGTGCTTGTGTGGTGTGTTGAGTCAATGTTTTGATGATAGGCTAGCCACTCATTGGCATGTTGGAAGGTTTCCTTTGTTGACTAACGAGTGTGATGTGTCGTGTGCAAATGTCTACAAGATTCAATTTCCTTCTCAAAGTCACCGGACAAGTATAAGTGTTATTTTTTATTGTTGAATGCATTAATATTGTTATGTTTTATACCCCTAGCGAATCAGTGATGTCCCCTTTGCATGTAACTTAACCCTTGAATTTTACATGTATGCAAAGTGCCTTTTAAGTTTTGGGGGAAATGTCTAACGAAACCAATTTCCTTCTCAAAGTCACCGTAATGGAGACATGTGCTACCTTTTTTATGGCCTAATGTATTAATATTGTTATGTTTTATACTCGTAGCGATGTCTCCTTCGCATGTAACTTAACCCTTGAATTTTGCATGTGCACGAAGTGGCTTTTAAGTGCTATGTACATCGGCTTGTTGGCACGTTGGGGCAAAAAACAAATCTCAACATGCTAGCGTGGTGATGTGTTGTGCTAGTGTGGCATTGGCATCCTCCGTAAGCATATACCATGAGCTCACTGGCGTGTGCATTGTGCAAATAACTTTAAGATGGGGTGGTCGCTCGCTAGCACGTTGGAAGGTTTATTTTGTTCCAACGCGTTGGTGCATCTGATGTGAAGCTTCCACCGTGGATACATTAACCATGGAAAATGCAACTCGCTAGCACATTACAAGGTTTTTTTTTCAACACACTGACGATTCTGATGTGGAAATTATTGTACGAGCTCGTTAGAGTGCTATAAAGCCAATTTTGAATCTCAACACACATCATTGATCTTTTCACATCAATAATTAGCATTTAAACATGAGTAGAACGAGCCATTTGTGCCATTTAATGCTAGAAAAGATAAAGGAATAAAAGAGATTGTGGATTAATTGCTCGTCATTTCAAAGATTTGAAGACTAAAGTGAATTATAGATCCAAAGCGACGGATTGCCAATGAACTTGTAACCAGTTACAAAGAATTCCCAATTAATTAGCTGAACTATATTGCAATTAATAAGTAAAAGAAAAACTCTCCTAAAGTTTTAATTTTCTAAACAAGTGTCAATTTGAAAGGATTGAAAGGGGAGGGTCAAATTTGATAATTGGACAATTAGGGTTTTTGTTTGTTTATAGCAATGACTAGTTCGTCAAAGAGACAAAAGCCTGTAGAGGATGAACCTACTCGTAAGAGACAAACAAGGTGGCATTTGTGTAACAACATAATTACACTACTCCCTAAATCTACAGGGAGGGAAAAGACTGGCAAATTTCCCTAATTGTGTTGACATAAGAAAAGATGCTAGTGAAACCCACATGAAGGTTAGGGGTCATAATATTTTTAGGTATTTTTAGGCTAAACTAGAGAACCTCTAGCCTAAGTCAAATCCATAGAGGTTGGAAATGGACAGATTGATTGTCCCTAATATTTTTATCAACATAGATTTGATTAAGGTTTTAGCCACCTATTACAATGAGTTCACTAAGTGCATTAAGGAAAAAGAAAGAGTTTTGTTACAAATAAATAAAGCAACGGTTTGTGAAGTGTTTGACATGAAGGATTGTGTCAATTTTGACATGAAAATGAACTTGTAGATGTTGTATTCAAATGTGTTCATAAAACTTTAGCATTGTTGATGTTGTATTCAAATTGTTAATTGCTTGTATTTTAAATTCCATAAGATAAAGGCCATCAAAATAAATGTGTGAATTCTTTACCAGATCATCTACATCATCAATGGCCTTATCCACAATATGGTTCAAAATATATTGTGGTAATTCCGATTTCCTTTGATACCCTATCTTGCCTTCTCTGGTGTCCTTATAGACTAGGGCAGGTGATGTACCATGTAAGCTATTGAATTTTCTATATATCTTGTACAACTTCTTGTGATAAACAAAAAGCTTATCCAACAAAGTATCAACCACTGCCAAATTAGTGTTTTTCTCTTCCAACACTTCATTCGACTGGTTTCCATCCCCAATGTATTTTGTTAAACTTTACGTACCAATGTTTGCTTCCCTATCAAATATTTCTTTGTCAGTTTCAGATCAAACTCTGTATTCCTTTGTTTATTTGCCACTTTGACCACATCTTAGTATATATCCCAAAAAGTATGCAAATGGGGTATAATTTGTTGGTATTTAGATTCAATTATTTCCCCGACCATTTTGCATTTTGAAAAATTTCAATTTCTTCTTCGTGGCTAGATTTTCTTGTTGGGCAATCAGGATTTGCTTCTCTACCTCAATCCTCCTCTTCCTCAATCCTCCTCTTACTTTCCAAAGAAATATTAGTTTTCAATTTTGAAATATCAACCTCCAATAATATTCCTTGTCTAGGAGATGTTTCCATATGCCTTTTCAATTCATTTATTTGCTCATTTAATCCCTTTACCAACTGGGATTTATCATCAACTTTTGATTTATTTAACATTGCACTATGTAGTGTTAAATCTGCTACTTGTTCTAAAGTGATATCCTTTAACCTATACATCATAAATTGACCAATAATTTCCGTAGGGTTCTCTATTGTAATTGGCCTCTTATTTGGTGGATATAAGAACCATAATGCCAATGTGTTATCATTTGGGTTAAACTTAGACCCATAAGATAACTTTTCCATTCCTTCATCATTAATTTTGCAATCAAAATCTTGATATCTCCTTAAATTATCAAATGCAATACATGTGGATATATCCACACTTGGCAACAATAAACAACCAACACCACTCAAGATTTTCCTACCCTTTTATGGGGTCATTATCCACATCTCTTTTATAACCTCTTTCCAGAAAGCTTTTGTGGCTTCAACCCATTTATCCTTATCTGTTATGGAAATACTCTTCATTGACTCTTTTTCTTTCATATTGTACAAAAACATCTTGAATTCAAAAGTTTTAATAAATTCATCATCACCAATAAACTCCTCAACATTAACCCTCCTTCTTACATCTTCATTAAGATACTCAACAATTTCTATTATATCATCATTATCCCCCATCATTGGTTGGTAGGGCTCAAGTTGAACATTTTGAGCTATTTCTTCCACATCTTCTTATTGATCTATAGTACTACCAACGTCTTTAGGAATATCGATGGAAGCTAATGGTACCAGTGAATGTTTCTCAAGGCGAACAACTTAAATTGGTGCACCAATGACATTTACTAAAGCAACAAGGCCGGTTGGGGTGGCCAAGTGAAACTCATGAAGAATAATTGGGTAAAGCACAATATTTTGTTGCCTTTTAGGCTAACCAGATAGACTCGATCGACTTAGACTTGGCCAAGTCCTACTCAGCTGAGCAAGACATGACCGAGTACACATAGGAGCCACGCGGCGCCGAATGGCACCTATGTGGCCTATTAGACTCGGCCGAGTAGTACTCGGTCGAGTCTATAAGGTATTTTAAATACCCAAAAAAAACCCCAAAGCCCCTCATTTGCACATTGAGGGGCTAAATAATAGTGGGCATCAAGCAACAATGTCTACTTGGCCAAGTTCCAAGTAGGGGGCATTTTTTTATTTTTTTATTTTGTTTAGTGTTTTTTAATTATTTCTTGTATTTATATGATAATTTTTTTTTTAAATTTACTTAGCACTATAATTTGTATTATTTTTTTCATTTTTGAGAAATAAACATTTGTAGACTATGCCTTATTGATGTTAAATGTAAACGTAAACGTAAAACCTAAAACACAAATCTAATTTAACCTAAAAATGTAAACCTAAAACCTAAAAACGTAAACCCAAAAGTTTGAAACTTAAACGTAAACCTAAAACCTAAAAACATATATAATTTACCTAAAACGTAAACTTAAACCTAAAAACATGTATATAACACACAATACATGGTTAATTTAAACATTTTTTCAATAAAATTTATTTAAAATGATTAAGAGATATAACTTATATATCATACTAAGTTATTTTCCAAAATAAATATATATCAAGAACATATAGATCTTAAAATCCTTTACATATTTTTTCAGACACTCTTAAGACCTAATAGGACCACTTAAGACCTAATAGGACCCAATAAGACCCTTAAGACCTATTAGGACCCTTAAGACCCAATAGGACCCAATAAGCCCCTTAAGACCCAATACCTGACCTAATAGAACCAATTAAGACATAATAGGACCCTTAAGACCTAATAGGACCACTTAAGATATAATAGGACCTATTAGGACCCTTAAGACCTAATAGGACCTAATAGAACCCTTAAGACCCAATAGGACCCAATAAGACCTAATAGGACCCTTAAGACCCAATAGGACCCTTAAGACCCAATATGACCCTAAAGACCCAATAGGACCCAATAAGACCCTTAAGACCCATACGACCCTTCAGACCTAATTAAGACCCTTAGATATCCCCTGTAGCTAAAAAATGAAACCTTGGAGGTGATCCTAACTCAACTAATAATATATATCTTTTCCCCAAAATGGGTTAAGTATTTAAACTAGATCATTTTCCCCCTCCTAAACTTCATAAGGAGAAATCTATGTTCCACCTTATGCTTTGCATGAAAGTGTTTTGTCCATGGAAAAAGTGCAAAAAACTAAAGGAAATCCATTGTTTCATGGAAGAATGATTTCATCTAGTACATGATTTTTTTCAAATGAACCCCTTTCCATATTATTATATTTCCACCATTTCTTTTAGTATTTGTAATGTTTTCCCCTCCCTGGTTATGGATTTACATGTTAGTAAACTGATTTAAAATTTATCTCAAAATTATTGTCACTTGAATCTAGGTATATTTTGGATTTGTGTTAAATTCATTTTTATCATGTGCTTTAATTATGTATTATGCATGAATTAGTAAATTATGTGTGTATGAATTAGCTATAGTAACATGCTTATACATGTAAATGCATGAATTTAAATTATGTTTTAATAAATATTCTAATGAATGTATGTATATGTGTATGTGCCCACTTGCAGTGACCATTTTTTATCTATATATATTACTTTTGTGTGCACATCATGGCTTCTAGTGGTTCATGACATAGTGTCCATAATAGTCAGGGATCACGAGCTCCCTTAGACCAGCATGGTACCCATGCCCCACATAGTAGAGATAGTTGTAGAGATGAGACTATCTCTAGGATGCAGGCCTCTCTAACTGCGTTAGAGCAGACATTGCAGAATAGTACTACTCTCCCTAATAGGGAGAATTGACATCTATACACACTGAGCTCATGAGTATGATTTAGAAGGCTAAATCATATAATCCATATGATGATGTATCGATTGATGCTTTTTATTATAACCTCTCTAGCACTATCACATGGATAGTGGGTTAGAGGATAGTTGACTCAAAGGTTTCAGTTACTCAGGTTAAGAACATGTTTGGGACCCAATACATAGATAAGAGGGTGGTTAGAGCATACAGGATCACAAAATGTATAGATGACTTAGTGGCCCCTTTTATATATCCTAGATGGTTGGCAACCCATCATATGTGGCCCCAAAAGGATGAGGTGCCCCTATATTTTTGCAAACAATTGTTTGCAAAGTTTCATTTGGGCTACGATGTCAATTACACATATTTACCTCCACATGTTGGTCAGGGTCGGGGGAGATATCAAGATAAGTGTAGACTACTTTATTTACCACAACCCCCTAATAAGAGGGCATTGGTGGGTCAAAACCTTTTGGTTCTTCCAAAAGATTTGGAGACCTGCACTGGAGCTGGACAGGTTGTCGTTGAGGATGCACACGTAGATATGTATTCTAGCATTTCCAACATCGCGACTCAGGTTGATGAGTTGTCATCTGATCATGTGGGTAGGTACATGCTTAGATCACAGACGAGCGCAAGCATATCACCTTCTAGTCCATTTTATGATCCTTACATCAAATTTGAGCTTCCTACTCCAGATGAAATAACATGACTACTAGAGGATCATCTACGTGACATGAGCTCTATTTTAGTGAGTGATCTTCTGGCAGCTTACTAGAGGATTTCTACGTTGCATGGGATTGAGATGCATGATATGCCTATTTTCATTGGAGGAGGACACATTAGATCCTCCACAGGCAGCAATCAGGGACAAGAAGATGTAGAGGCAGGTACCTCCAGATAGGATGATGTCCATATACATCCTACCGCTCCATGATAGAGTGTGGATGATCTTACACCACCTCCAGAATATACACAGGCTCCCCTATAGTAGATAACTACGACCTCAAGATTTCACGCCACATTCTCAAATTTGTTTATGGATGAGGCCATTGATCTTGATGTGGTGTCCTTACGATCTTCTGAGTTATCTGACCTTGGGCGTGCATTACAACAAGTAAGAAACCATTTAGTTTCAAGATTCAAGAACAATCAATTAATTACATTATATATAGTTCTATTTATTTAAATTTAAATTTATTTGAACCTGGTACAGGACACTGCAATGGGTGTTGCATATGGAGATTTAGAGGAACCTATTGATCCAATTCATCAGGATATAGAGGTAAAATAATTTAAATTAAATTCTAATTTATTTGTTGAGTTTTTAAATCTACAATTTTTATTTAAGCTCAAGACATTATATATTAATTTTATTTGTAAATTGTTACATTTACATGTACAGACTTAGGTCCAACAGGACGAGGATCCAGACAGGCTCATACATCTAGCACGCGATGGCAGTCATTGATGTTGTTGATGTGTTCATAGATTTAGATTTGCATGTGACATTGATTTTGATCTAGTACACATGTACATTTGTATTTATTTCTAGACATTTATGTTGATCTATATAGACATTTACATTGATATATATTTTACATTGATCTAGATATATGTTTTACTTTGATATCTAGACATTTACATTTATATATAGACATTTACATTGATACATGTTTTATGTTGATCTATATAGACATTTACATTGATCTACATGTTTGATTTTTGTGATATAGACATTTACATTGATCTACATGTTTGATTTTTTTGATATAGACATTTACATTGATACATGTTTTACGTTGATCTATAGACATTTACATTGATCTACATGTTTGATTTTTGTGATATAGACATTTACATTGATACATGTTTGATTTTTGTGATATAGACATTTACATTGATCTACATGTTTGATTTTTTTGATATAGACATTTACATTGATACATGTTTTACGTTGATCTGTAGACATTTACATTGATACATGTTTGATTTTTGTGATCTATACATTTGTTTAGATAGATCTATATATATAGAGACATTTTCAAACTAAAAACAATTCAGTGCACATGTGTAGACATATGTTTATAAATAGATACATTAAAATCAAATTTCAATTTAATTGTTCATCTAACTAATCAATCTTTAACTAATTAATCAATCTAAATGAAGCCTAATTAATCAATCTAACTGATGTTCAATCTAATCAATCTAAATTAAGCTTGAGCTAAATTAAAATATGACCCCTTAAGCCTTATCTAGATCAATTAATTGAAAACTAATTAATCAATCTAACTGAACAATCTAATCAATCAAGTTAAAATTAATCAAGCTAATATATGCACCCTTAAGCCCTACCTAGATCAATTAAACTTGAACAATATAATCAATCTTTAAAATTTTAACTAATCAATCTTTAAAACCTAACTTTAATCAATCTTTAATTGATGTTCAATCTAATCAATCTAAATTCAATTTACACAAAATCAATCTAATCAATTTATAATATAGATCAATTATTTGAAACCTAACTAATCAATCTTTAACTGATGTTCAATCTAATATAGATCTAAATTCAATTTACCTAGAAGATCAATCTAATCAATTTATATTAATATAGATCAATTAAACGTGAACAATCTAATCAATACCTAATAATACCTAATAAGACATTTAATAGGACCCTTAAGACCTAATAAGACCTAATTAAGACCCAATTTACCTAATAGGACATAATAATACCTAAGTATACCTAATTATACCTAATAATACCCTTAAGACCCTTCAGACCTAATAAGAGCAACTAAGACCTAATAATACCCTTAAGACTCTTAAGACCCATAAGACCCTTAAGACCTAATAAGACCTAATAAGACCTAATTAAAACCTAATTAAGACCCTTAAGACCTAATTATACCTAACAGGACATAATAATACCTAATTATACCTAATATATAGGACCTAATAGGACCAATTAAGACCTAATAATACCGCTTAAGATTGTAATAGAACCAATTGTGACCTAATAGGACCAATTAAGACCTAATAAGACCTAATAGGACCACTTAAGACCTAATATGATCCTTAAGACCTAATAGGACATAATAATAAGTCTAATAAGACATAATAGGACCCTTAAGACCTAATACGATCTAATAGGACCCTTAAGACCTAATAGGACCAATTAAGACATAATAGGACCCTTGAGACCCTTAAGACCTAATAGGACCAATTAAGACATAATAGGACCCTTAAGAGCTAATAGGACCTAATAATACCTAATTATATCTAATATGACATAATAATACCTAATTATACCTAATAATACCTAATTATACCTAAAAAGACATAATAAGACCCATAAGACCTAATAGGACATAATAACACCTAATAAGACATAATAGGACCCTTAAGACCTAATAAGACCACTTAAGATATAATAAGACCTTTAATATGACCACTTAAGACCTAATAAGACCTAATTAAGATCCTTAAGACCTAATTAAGACCCTTAAGACCTAATAGGACCTAATAGGACCTAATAATACATAATAGGACCCTTAAGACCTAATATGACCTAATACGACCTCATACTATTAGACCTAATAGGACCACTTAAGACCCTTAAGACCTAATAGGACCTAATAATACCTAATTAATACCTAATAGGACCAATTAAGACCTAATAGGACCCTTAAGAACCTTAAGACCCAATAAGACCCTTAAGACCTAATAGGAACTAATAATACCTAATTAAGACCTAATAGGACCAATTAAGACATAATAGGACCCTTAAGACCTAATAGGACCCTTAAGATGGGCAATAAGACTTGTAAGACCCATAAGACCCTTAAGACCTAATAAGACCTAACTAAGACCTAATTAAAACCACATTAAGACCTAATCAATCTATTCTAATCAATTTTTAAAAAGTATTGAAAGGTCTAATCAATTAAAATTCAATTTACCTATCTAATCAATTTAATCAATTTCTAAATAATATAGAGTGAAATTATTCAATCTAGAATCAATCTATTATAATCAATTGAAAAAAATATTGAAAGGTCTAATTTCAATTAAAATTCAATTTACCTAGAATCAATCTAATCAATTTCTAATATAGAGTGGAATTATTCAATCTAGAATCAATCTATTCTAATCAATTGAAAAAAGTATTGAAAGGTCTAATCAATTAAAATTCAATTTACCTATCTAATCAATCTAATCAATTTAGAAATATAGACTGGAAAAAGTATTTATTGAACTTGGTCTAATCAATTAAAATTCAATTTAGGTTTAATCAATATAGATTTAATCTAATCATGAATTTCAAATCATTTATAGTCTGCAAGTTTCAAATAGGATTTTTAAGTACGCACAAATTAAAAGCCTTCAAGTTAAAGCTCCTGATACATGTAGTATGGATCATCTCTATCCTTTATTATCTCCAAAAAAATTTCACGCTCTTCAATAGGCAACTTCCACTTTTGGTTTCCACGCAACCCTTTTTTGGCACAATTTCAAACTGCAATTTTGTCGCTATAACCAAGTGACTATAATGTAGAACTCTCTGTCTAGGCATGTATTCAATAAATTAAACTCCATTTTTGTTGATCTGAGTTTGTTGATAATAGGTTCCTTCAATAACAACCGAACCAGTTGGATATTGTTGTCCATCGCCATCGACAATTTCTTGAGGCAACTTGTATTTTTCATTGGTGCATCTTAGTAGATAATAATCTACACCTTCTGCATTCTCTGGATCCACAACCACAACAAAAATATCACCTTTACATTTTATATGTATGTAAGTTTACATATATTTATATAAACCTAATAAATTATATATATAAAAACATACAACTATAATGTAACTAGAAATAAAAAAACACGCACCTGTAACAACTAAATCATAAACATGTTCATTGTCAGCTGAATATATAGGATCATGGATGTTTATGTCATTGTCATCATCTTCATAAGGAGGCATTCTTATTAACTCTTTCTGATCCCATTGTGAAACATATCCATTTGCAATATTAACACATTGACTTGTTGTGTTGTTGTTAAGACAATCTTCACAAAAGCATGATTTATCTCTTAGTTGAATTAGTGGGGGCTTGTGTTGTCTCGTAGTCATCACTTGATGCAAACTTCTAATTCCAACAATTGATTGACAATTGTAAGGATTCAATCGATGAATATCTAGATTGGATGGATTGATACCTCAGTTCAATTATATATATATATATATATATATATATATATATATATATATATATATATATATATATATATATATATATATATATATATATATATATATATATATATACACACACACACACACACACACAACAAGTTAAAACACATGTGATAGGTATAATACATAGTTTTCAGAATTTGGGTTTGAAAAATGAAAGTTTTAAATTTACCCATCACTTCCCAAAAGTAACGTTTGTTGTATTTTGTGTCTCGAGTAGCGAAATGATTTCAACACAATTCAACAATTTTCTTTGAATTCTCTATCATGTTACCTAGATATATTTTTAACAATTTTGTGTGTGTGTGTGTATATAGTTTATTTCTAGCAATTGAACATTAAAGAACATGGACATAATGCAAAGTTATACTCAAGTAAACAAGTTGAATATCAAATGTATATACCTTGAAGTTCATGTTGTCAGAGTGCTCGCTTCACACATGCTCCTGCTCCATCGTGCTCTCCTTTTCCATGTCCACTTTCAAAGAAGTTCCAAAGAAACTTAACATTGTGTCTAGCATGTTGCATGACTAACAAATTAAAGGCTTTTGTAGACTTAAATTGACCTACAATTTAAATTTACAAAAATGTACACACACGTGAAAATTTAACTTCTAAATAAATAAATAAATATAGAATTGATAGACTTTAAAAGAAAATATAATGCACGCACTTACCCACACATCCATCATACTAGATCCAATGTTGTAAATCATTTATCCCACGACTCACAAGATTATTAGAAAACATGCCGAAACAATGAGCCACATAGCTCCTATCATGAACCCTATCATCACTGATATAGAAATGAACCTCCTTGATGATAATGTGTTCATTTTGATCTATACTTTCCCTCATACAAATCAAATTGTGCATGCCTATAGGTCACATGCACAAATATCAAAACTTGATCAAAATGATAATATTGACTTTGGAGCTTTGTTTGAGGGGAAAATGTATAGTTCTCCACAAAATCTACAACTAAAAGAATACAACCAGGTTGGAAATTTTTTTGGGAATCACGAAACTGTTTAGCTTGCCATCGTGCACCATGACAATGTTGGATATGTGGATAAACCATAGATTGAAATTTGTCCAAGAACTGAAGGTATGGTAATTCACTCTCCTTTAATGCAAATTTTTTTTTATTCACCTCCTGTCTTCATTTGGTATGTCTCATATTCAAATCTCTTCCACTGGATTGGTGTTGTAACATCAATATTATCAAATTGTAAATGAATTTTTTTGTAAATTTTCATAATCATTGCATTCATTTTTTATACATTGGACATTGAATTCATCTGAGTCTTATGATTTATCACATAAAATGCACTTTACAAATTTTGTTGTACTTCTAGTAACCATATCTAGATTAAGTACTGCCATAACCTTTTTATATGATTGCAAGTATAAGTGAAACTCAACATGATTTCGACAACATGTTTCATGAACCTTATTTATGCGTAAGAAGTAAGGGCACAACAACTCAAACATTTTCTGACCTATTTTCATATCTGAAAATTCTTGTTTGAATGCTTCAAACAATTCACTTTATGTAGTATCAACAAAATGTTTTGGATGTGAAATCTTCATATTGGTCTCTTCATCTTTCATTTGTATAGAGTCCCTTCTATTGGAAGAAACACGAGAGTGGTTGGTCCAAAAATCAATGACCCATCTTCTTACATCTTCAGAAATTATGTCTTTATGAGGAACTCTACAAATCTGTACCCAAATATTTTCAATGTCCATATCCAACATATATCTCTTCCTAATATATCTCTGAACAGTTCTTTGAGATACCTTGAGTAAATTAGAAATTGCTCAAATTTGATTTCTATGTGTCAATCTCTTACTGGAAATCATAATCATCAACACTATTCTAGCAGCATTTGAATATGATCCTCCATGATCTGCCTTATTAACAACATTCAATGCATCTTGTAAATTTTGAATTATTGTCTCTTTTACTTGACCTCCTACCATTTTCTTATTATCAATACCCAACAATTCCAAAACCAGTCATTTTTTTTCCTAAATAACTTTTCAAACAATTGTGCTTTTCCCACCAAAGATTGATCCTCAAAATATTCCTTCCACATGTTTTTGAGATGCAATTCAATAGTGCTTTCAAGTACCAGGTGCTTTGGTGCAATTTGACTAATAGGTGATTCCTCATTCATGTCTATCAAATTTCGCATTGTAGGATAACTATGTATACTTTGACTACTACCAATATCCTCCCCTAGTCGAGTTGCACCTTCTTCAACATCGATAGGTTCTTCTTCAACATCAATTGGTTGCTCTTCGACAAGTTTTGTATGACCTTTCATTTGGTCATCCCTTTTACGATCATGTTTCCTTGTTCTAGTCCTTTTATTTCCCATTACTCAAATATCTAAGCAAGAAAATTTTTATTGCTTTACTCCTTCGTCATTGAAAAACTTGCCTTCACACTCCTCCAGAAACAAAATGTCTTTGTAACTTCGTTGAAAAAATGCCTCCTAGCTTCAAAAATGCCTTATATTCTAAAATAAGAATTAAAATTCACAATTGATATATATATATATATATATATATATATATATATATATATATATATATATATATATATATATATATATATTTTAAAAGTAACTTATATATACATTTTTATTTGAAAGGGTGGGTCACCCATGCAACGCTCGTGGGGGGGCGACCCCTAAGGGTACTCGGCCCAGTAGGATTGACCGAGTCATCCTAGGTGGCATGCCATGTTGGCAGCCAAACCTTCAAAAACACAAAAAATGTAGAATTTTGCACTTCTGGTGTTCCTTTCTTTGCTGAAAATAGCAAATGTCAAAAAACTAAAAGTACCATTTTCTAGATTTCGGAACTATGATTCTGGACATATAAATTTTATATTGTTTCAATTACAAAATGTTAAACAAATTTGCAAAAAACTACATGTAGGTATATTAAGCTTTGAGAAGTCGTTGATTTAGAAAATATAGAAATCAATTCAAAAAAAATTAAAATCATATACGACACTAGATAAGAGAGTCCTCTTTAAGAATATATAATTTATTTATTTTTTGGTATAGTTTTGATAGGGGAAAAGTGGCGGGAGACAAAAACTATTGATTTCAGGTAAGTTCGACTTTGAATACTTATAATGGGCAAACTATAGATCAAAAACACTTCTTTCTTTTTTTCTGCACTAGATATACATGTCATCTAAAACATATTCTGAAATTGGAGAAAAACAATGTTTTACTTATAATGATTTGATAGGAAGTAAACCCCCTGATTTGGAGCATTTTTCAGGAAAAGAAAAATAGACCTAAGATAATTTAAAAATATATATTAATTTTTGTTCAAATTAATTTTTAAAAATTATAGGCATAAAATTCATCCTATTTCACACATTTCAAATATATATTCATTTTTTTAACTTTTAATGTATTTCAAAATTTATATACATAAAATTTACAAATTTGTAAGTGGACGGGGATTGGAAATGGGTTTATATAGAGATTATTTTATAATTATTTAGGAACATTTAATAATTAAAGAGTTGTTTTCGTATGCTAATCTAAAAATAGATCTTTTGTTAATTGTATTATGCAATATTTGAATCTAAAGGACCGAGTATTAAACAAATGACTCATAATGCTAGAGATCTCATATAGATGTGCAAAATATCCATATGTATTGTGGCATGCCTAAACTGTGTTATAATAGGAATTCATTTTCTAGATATATTTGAGTCCTTCATTTCCTATTTGGATGCAATAAGAATATTTGCCTCTATGTTGATGATGAACTATCTCATTTGCTTTGCAATTGGAATCTTAATATTTATTTCAACTCTCTATTCACTTTTTATTGTTTGATTTAAAAAAAAACCTATGTAGTTATGATATACTTAGCTTAGAGTTTATTGGATTTATTTGGTTCACTTGAGCGTACTACAACAAGTACTATAAAAACACTTTTTAAAGTATCTTAGAGCTGAAGAATGACACACTTAGGAAAAGGAAAGGGTTAACCTATTGAAGTAGAAAATGCCCTAGAAATTTAAGCAACACAGAGATATTATAAGCCACTAGAGACTTATGTACTTGAAAGGGAGCTACTGAATTGCACAATGAAAAGGAACTTGTAGGAAAAATGAGTGATTTAGAAGACAATGAAGAACGAGAGGAAATGGAAGAATTTAAAGAAAAGGATGATCAAGGATATTGCTAAAATAGACCCTAGGCAAGTAGGATGGATATATCCAATAAAACTAGTTGTCTCATTAAAGACATTAGATTTCCACAATCCATAAGATTTGGAAGAGTTGTTTTTGGATCAAATTGTGTAAAAGTTTTTTGCATCAATGTTTTAGGTCACACTTCGTGATCTATCATTAGGATGAAAGAGTGCTAGCAAAGAGTGAAGTGGTCTCTATTTGGAAAAAAACTTGTGAGTTAGATACCCAATATGACAAAGTATTTCATTTTGGAGCAAATTTGAAAGGTCATGCATCATTATGGTAGGACCAAGTACAACAAGAAATAGTTTGTGGAGGAAGAAAAAGAATCAAAGTATGAGTTTGAATGTAGAAGAAGTTGAAGAATAAATATCTTCCTTTTAGTTTCTTAATAATTATTTAATAAGTTATTGGAATCCTTGTTAGGAGTTAAGTGTGAAATAAAGAACAATATATTCTACAAATTAATAAGAGAAATAATTTCAAGATATATTAATGGGATGAGACTAACAATCTAAGATGAGATTGGTATGCTAATCTTAGATTGGTGAAGGAGGCATATTTGCATTAAAGAATGAAAATACACTTTGGCTAGAAAGTAACAACAAAGTCATGGTAGAGGTAAAATTCATGGCAAGTAATTAATTGGATGTGTACAAAGCTTCAACAAAAAGATGTGGTCAAGGTAGAGGTACAAGTTCGAGGATGTGCTTAGGGGTTCAATGACACTTTTTACAATCATGGATCACATGGACATCATGCATACAAATGTCCACAAGCTAATAAGGAAATATGAGTGACAATAGAGCAAATGTTACTCAAAACAAATTAATAAAAGATTATACAAATATATTCATAGAACTAGAAAATGGAGAAAATGTAACATTGAAGAGTACTTTGAGACCAAAAAAATTAACAAGCTAAAAGCTAACAAATAAGTAGCTTATTCAAATCTAAAATTATGTCTTAGAGTAATGTTGCAAGTTGAATATAGACAATGGTTACACCAAGAAGTTTAAGAGCTTTTACAAAGGATCGTCATTTTCTTTTCGAGTAGGTTGATGTCCTTACTTTCTTTGACATTTGTATCATCTCTCAAATAGCAAGTAAGATCTCAAAGCCAAACTATGGGAAGACAGGAAAATAAAGGGAAGAAAATCCAAAGCAAAAAAACCTAAGGATGGAGGCTTTGAATGCTATAGATGATGGAATCCAATGGACTACAGATGCACTCCTCACGAAGAGTAGACACAAATAAAAGAAAGGTTGACTTCAAAAGTTTTTGTTGAGCTCTTTGCCTATGCACTTTTGTCAATTCTTGTCGAATATGTGCTTCTCTCTATTTTTTCTGCTCCCCAATTTAAAGTCCAAAGCTTTCCTTTTTTATTCACTATGCTACATAGGAGTGGGCCCTCAACCCACATTTTGCTGATAAAAAAAATTAGATAAATATCATAAAAATAAAAAAGTACATTTAAAAATACAATTAGAAAAAATAATTCATATCTCGTGACTTAAGAAGGAAAATCCGACTTTACATTAATGAACAATATCAACCATACCTACACAAAGACCTTCAAAACCTTCAAACTTTAAGGTACAAACAAAATTAAAATAAAAACAAATAATTTTTTTAATATCCTCAACTCAACAAGGAACCCAATTTTGAATGGCACCGGCTAAGACAAAATGCACCAAAGACAAAAATTTGCAAAAACACAATGATTTTTTTGTAGCTTTCAACCACAAAATGTACAGATCATGAAGAACACATGCTGGAAATTTCGCAAAAATCTGTTGTGTTTTCCATTTTTTGAAATTTAGCCAATGATACATTTTGTCTAGAGTTTAGCCCCATCCATTTTGAATTAATAAACATCATCTCCATCTGTAAATATGGACCTTGGAACGATCTCAAGCCAAAATTAAACCCTAATCAAAATTTTGAAAAAAAAACAGAGAATTTTCTTTTCACAGATTATGAAACTCAAGGTGCTTTCAGAGACAAAGGCCTGATAAATCCCTCATTGAACAAATAAAAAAAATAGAGGTACCAACGCTGGAGGAGAAAGCGACTGCAATAGGATTCCAAAATTCTAATGGGAATTCAATCTTCATGGAGAGGGAGACTGTGATGGGATTCAAAAACCCTAATGTGAGTTCAATCTTCATGTAGAAAGAGAAGTCGAGTTAGGGAATCCATCTGGTGGGGAGGTAGGCGGGTGGAGACATGAATGCTTCTCCCATCCTTCCCACCATCCACAAACATGCCTCCGATTTCAGTCATGGCGGCAGCCTGCACATTAAACGCCCTCCCCCATCCGAAATCAATCTCATAAACTGGAAACTTGTGAGAACCAATCACATTTGCACCATTCTGCCACTGTGTTTCACCAAGCAAACTCAAAAGATCCCTCTCTCCACACTCCACCCACTCTATCATATTACTGATCTCATCTTCTGCAGTGCAACTTTTGATAACTTCCTCCATCACACTTGCAGCGAAGCAGGCATTCTCATTTAACAGTTTTCCAGCTGTAGTTTTGGCCACACCCAGACACAAGCAGTTTCCAAAATATGTCGGCGGCAGGGGCGGCTTCACGCGAGCTCTGCAATCGGCCAGCACTCCAAAATAAACGGGATTTTCGTCTTCGATCTTCTGAGCTTTTACTAAGCATCTCCAGAACTGTGCAGCCACTGCAACAAGCGAAGTAGAAGCCCTCGTTCGCTCTTTCAACGCTGTGATAATCTCTTCTGTGAAGAAGAAAGTTTTGTAAATTGTCTCCGTTTTCTGATCAGACAATTTCCAGATACTGTTTTCATCTCTCTGACTGGTACTAATTGTTTTTCCGCCCTCTGCCTGCTGTTCATCTCGAGTAAACTTAAAAATTTGTGCTCCAGTGATCCCTTGATAAGCTTTGTAAGATAGTGCCACCGGTGCCCGGTTTTCCCTTTTAAAAATTGTCCTCCTATGGTGCGGAATTTGGGATATTGGGAGATTTCTGTTGCACTCCGCCCACGATTTCATGAAATGCCAAAACGAATTCCCGTCCGCCGCAACATGATGAAATGCTGTTCCGATGCAAATCCCCCCTCCCTCAAACCCTGTGACCTGTAATAAATTTGTTTCTCAAAATGAAAAAACCTAAATGATATGAAACAATCAGATCATGCTTCACATTTCAATTAAAATTGAAGTTATTTACGCCGTAAATGAAAATGAAAAACCCTAAAAGATATGAAACAATCAGATCATGATTCACATTTCAATCAAAATTGAAATCATGTGATCTGAAATCCACCGAAAAAGTGTATGAAACATTAAGATCGCGACTCGCGTTTCGACTAAAATTGAAGCGATTTACCTGAATTGAGAGAAGAGGCGTATTGAAATTTTCGTGCTGGTGGAAAGGACGCGCGATTTGGACAAGGCTTTTGAAAAAGGGCTTGCGTTGAAAACCCTCTTTGTCCAGATCCTTGAAACCTGTATTGATCGAAGCTTCCACAAATTCCACTCCGCCATCGTTGCAATCAATCTCTGGTCTGCCCGAGACTTCTCCAATGACCAGCTGTCCTGCAAATGGATAGAAATGAACCAGAACAGAGGAGAGACTTTTCTTCAGGCTGTCTACCAGTGAAGAATAATCATTTGTGGGCGACAATCTGTAGAAAAGAAGCCTCTGTGGTTTGCTAACGGGCATCCAAAAGAGGTCGAGGTTGGAGAGGAAAATGGACTGCCTGCGCGATGGAACCGTTGGAATCACAGTGGAAATCCTGAGCATTTCAACCTTTGTTTCCTCCATTGCTGCAACTCACAAATTTGATCGTAAGCTCGGAGCCTTTAAATCTCCTCGATTCTCTACTGATGAGAATCATAAAATAAATGAGCTCCTCTGGCTGAGATTGGGAAACTGCAGAAGTAAAGTAAAGATGAGGTCTTTCGTCAGGCAAGAGTATATACAGAGAAGCCATAGTGAGCAAATTGAAAAAATAATGGTATTCCGTCAGCAATGGCGTCTGCACGGAACTGAGCTGCATTAAAAAATGTTGACAGAAACGGCCTCAAGATACAATCAATCAAATAAGTCCCATCTCAAACAAATTCTTATCTAATGATATAATTTTATTTTTTTTATTTTTTTTTTATTTTTTTTGGGAATATATATAGTTTGAAGAGGTCTGTTAGGTAGAAGATATTGGGCTGGCTTAAATATCACACACTAAGCTTTGATCATTTGGTGTTGCATGTCGATCGATTTGTCAAGCCATAGTTCGATTTGCCAAGCCATAGTTTTTCAGATTACAATGTTCTACTGTTATGTGCTTGTTTTCATATTTTCAATTTTTTATTGATATTTTAAAGGATATCCCATTAAACATTCACTTGGACCTCAAAATCAATAGACTTTTTGATGACTCTGATTTACATTTTGTCACACTCTCTTTCAATGCCACTTCTTATATGTGTCAAATAAATATTTAGGGATTGCTTAATTGTAGAAATTTATAATAAAAATATAGAGTTTGTTTTTCATTTTCTTAATAAGGTTCTTTTTGCAAGAATCTCAAATGAGAATTCAAGTTATCCATTAACAAATAGTGGTCATCTTGGTTGTCAATAGACCATCATTTCCTTATAAGAAAATCTTTATTTATTATGCATACTATAAATCTAAACATTCACCGTTATGAGGAATTTCAAGGAAATATTAAATTAGTGGTTTTGATAAGAGAACATTCAAAGAAATTTCAAAGCAATTTTAAAATTCTCTTTATATGTTAAAGATTAAGGTATCATAAATCATAAGAAACTTGATGGAAAGATTAAATTATTGGTTTTGATAAGGGAACATTCACACAAATTCTAATAAAATTCTATTTATAAGTAAAGATTAAGGTATCATAAATTGCTATAATTTCAAGTAAAGGGTAAAATTTTTTAATTCAAGTTATCATAAATTGCCATAATTTCAAGTCAAGGTTAAATTCTCTAAATTCAATTACTCATTTAGATGTTACATCGCTCTTGCGTTGATACAATCTAGTATCATCTCAAACTATATGTACTTGTAGTTTCCACATGCAAGTTTAAATTATGTGCACCCTTGAATTATGATTGCTTATTCACATAATCTTAACTTGTGTGCCATGTTTTTTGTTTTGTTGGTAGCTATAGTCTTATGTATTCTATGCATGATGGAATGATTGACTGCTTCCATGAACCCCCACTTTAGTAAGATATCATTGTCCAATCGCATGCTAACTTAACTCAAGGGGAATGTTTATGCTAACCAATTATATTCTTGAATTATGCAAGAAGCTTCAAAGCTTGTGCTAGAGGGAAACGTTCATGAAAGAGTTCTTTGGACTTATGAATTCATGTTGATCACATGGTAGGAGAAAGTGTCTAAGTATGTGAATAATTTTTTATCTTAATCAATTAAAATAATAGATTGATATGGGCAAGAATGGTAAGAGAAACCAAAGAACTGGAAAGCAATTCCATACATGTAATGAGAGTTTAGAATTCAATAATTTACCTCATTGAACGTTAAGCATTAGTATTTATCCTACCGAGTTGGAGATAAATAAATATGAGATCATGGTAAAGGCATCTTGGTTCATCTATTTTGTATAGGAAAATAACTGTCAAAATATGTTGGATCTTGTTTTAAAAAAATAAAAAAATCTTTTATAGAAGTGAACATACAATTAATTTTTGTATGAAAAAATCTATGATTAGTATATCACTCTCAAATTTGTTGAAGTCACATCAAACACAAGTTCAATAAGATTATTTTTAAAATAAGTATGATGATTTTGGCAATGACATGTAGAGGATTATTTAGATTTGATTATAAACTACAATAGAAGTTCTAATCTACGGAAAATAGTTTGCATTGGAAACTGTAATTAGGTAATTTGAACCCTATTTAAAAATAGAGTGGAATTTGAGTTATGTAATGGTGAGCCATTTATGACAATTTGTATAAGAGAAAAGAATAAATTTTGTTAAAGTGGACCATTGTTTATTGTATTCTTTTGAATTTTGAGAAAAGATCAAATAAGAGCCAAGACAAGTTAAAATAAATAAACAATAATCAACACAAGAAATCAGTTGGATTTAATGCATAAATACCTGCTTGAGACACTATGTAGGGCTCGCGAGCAAAGACATGTCTCAAATATTATAGCAAGCATCTAGAAAATAGTTTCAAGTCATTTATTAAAAAGAAAGAAAAAGATAAATATTCAAGAGGTTCCCATAGTTGATGTATATGTCATTCTTGAACCCCATATTCTAGAATTGATATATCTAGAGGTAGCATAGATGTAGCACATACACACATATGTAAATATATCTTCTCTTATCAGTAACATAATAACTCATATAATACCCCATCCACAACAACATATGTAAGATTCACTACAACAAATCCTTGTCATTAGCTCCATGTTTTGCTTCCACACAGTGTTTTAATGTATTTCTTGTCCATTTTTTGAAATATCGATGCTGTTCATCGGGTTGGCACTACTCTTGGCATATTTTACACCAAGTTGAAGGGATCGACGTCAATTTGGGCGCAATGCAATGTCTCCAGTTGTGCCAATATTAGCACTTGTGTTGACACCCAAATTAACACCTCTTGAATGAGTAGGCACTATGTTAAAGCATTCATTTGTCAACCCGTGATATTTAATTTTCCTAGTGTGTTCCTGATTAGGATATTCTGTTGATTTAATGTTGACATATTTTGGTCATTTTTTCATGCTCTTATTTGGCCATATATATTGATGAGGTTAAAATGTTTATTTATGATTTAAGTTGTGCTTATTTATTTTTCATGTGTTTTAAGTTGTGCTTAAAGTATTTATCGCACCCTTGTAGAGGTTAATAAAGATGAAAACTAGGGGTTGCGAGGTTGTGTAGCGGTTTGTAGGTGATGATAAAAGTGTTATTGTGTCCTCACGACTTGTTGAGACAATTAATACCTTTACCCCATTGGGAAGCAATTGTGGGCCACGTGTCAATAATTGAAGGTCCTTGTAGAAATTTTTTAAGACTAACAGTTGGACCTGTGACCTCACGAGTAGATGTTTGTGATGATTGTAATGGTTTGTTTCATCCTTGTGGTGATTAGTGGGGGAAATGTTTAAAGGTCGCAAGCTTGCGTGGAAGAATAAGATGTTATGGTGGTCCCTTGTTGTTGCCTCATGGCTTATTATGTAGGACCCAGATTTGGATCATGAGGAAGTGAGGATGTTACACATTGCACTTGACAGGTTTTCTGCACCGCATTACTGTGGGGTTCACAAATTGGTATGGTTGCATGTTGTGGTTGAGCAGGGTACTAACTCCCATTAAAGACCTCTGGCCTCATGTCCTCGTAGGCCTAAATTATAGTTAAGGAAAATGGTTGCGAGCTTACAATGAAATGAATTGATAACCCAAGTCAAGGGTAAGTCCAACCTAACAACACTTTATGTAAAAACTTATGAAAACCAAGTCATTTTCTACCTGTGATTGTAAAAACACAGTTAGTCCCCACCTCTTGACTGAATTCATTAGCGTGTTCGGAATAGAGCCAATTCTGATATGAGCTAGCTTCTATTTTTTGTTCACTTGTTTACCCAGTTAAAGCTCTTGAAGTGTTATGGTTCACGGGTTAACGTATGTTGGTTGAATGGCCCCATTTGTTAAAGTTTACATCATTCACTGGTTGCCCCTATTATGGTCAATTATTTCATTTGTTATATCTTGCGGCCATGTATTTCCTAATTCCATGCACCTAAGTATTTATGCTCCACATGACAACTTAACTCATTTATAAATGCACATGCATAATTTGTTGGTTAAGCGGTTGTGGGTCCTGTAAGGTGACGCGTTGTAATGTTTCTCCTATCTCCCTGTGTTACCGAGTTTTTTCGTGTCATCCGAGTTGGCATATGGTGGCGTGTTGAGATCCTCCTTTAGTCTCAACGCATTACCGAGAGATTTCTTTGTGATTAGGAGTTTGTTGTGACATGGAAAATGGTGGCGCGGTGGGAGTTCATATCTCCTTCATCACATCATCGATCGATGACATGGACAATGAGTCAAATGAAAGGTGGATGACTAGTTATATGAGATGAAAGGTATTGTTTTCATTTAATCGATGGTGATGTGTCAATAAATGCATGAAATGATAGAAATTTATTGAGCTCGGTGGAAGGATTTTGAATCCTGTCGACTACTATTGATTTTTTTGTATCAATGCCTATGATTTAAACTCAAGTTGTAGCCCGTTCCAACTTTAATTAATTATGCATGTCAATTTAATGGCACAAAAATCATGCTTGAGAGCCTACTTGGGAGGTGTTTTATCTTCATTCAATAAAGCCGAGAAGAATTACAGAACAAAGAAATAATTGTGCGAGTTCAAGTAGTCATTTTTAGCATCTAGCACACAGGTCTAACCCAACAAAGTGGCAAACAGTGAGTTAACCCTTGGTTTAGCACCTTTCCTTCTCTGCAAACTTCTTAAAGAAGTGTGAATTCTTAGAATAAATTATAGTGTAACTAAATTTTTATAACTAGGTTTCTCTTATAAAAAAATATTTATATGGCTTCATCTTCTTCTAGAAACCCTACCCCACAAGATCCTTCAACTAAAGAGCAAAAATAGATGCACCTCTCTGATGACTTAATTTCACAATTCCCTGCAACCAAAAACAAAAATAGGTGCACCTCTCTGCTGACTTTGACATTAAATAAGATCCTAACCACAAATATACCAAGGTAAATAAAATATGATAGGCTAACCAATGGACACAACGCGGGAACATATGTAACAACTGACAATTTTAAAATTTAAAATTTATATAAATTGAAATGACTTAAAGAGAAGCGTAATATTCAATAGTCTTATTTTTCCTTTATAAACAGTCTGAAAGCCAAGCAACCAGAACAAGTCCACATCAGAACCAATACCTCAGAAGCTGAACTAATGAGAAACAAATAGAAAGGTACAAGTAACCATGTGAATGGAAGAATCAAAACAAGCATATAAAATAATGAGTGTTGTATGAATGTAGATACAAAATTCTTCCCCTTCCCAATGGCCTCTTGTATATGATATTGATTCATGATTTACATGAAGATCAGAAGAGGAATTGGAGAGCTGTTATTCGTAGCATAAAAATTGCAAGGCAATCACTTTTAGGAGAACCCTTAACTTGAACACCCAAGGCAAGAGAATTAATACATTTTTAAACGTATTATTTTGTTGTATTGGGTGTATATTATTTGATCCTTATAGAGGTCAGGTCATTTTAATTTTTATTTCTTCATCCCTTTACCTGCTATTTCTATTATTTTGGTTTTTTTTCAATAATTTTGGTTTAAAGGGAAAGTCTTTGATATAGACTAATAATATCGTGACACTTAAGAAATAAATAAAGGACCATGGCCATGGGAAAAAACAATTTGACATAAGATGTGATGGGAGATAACAACAAAAATGACCTGCATTTTTGTGGTTTAATTTTGTTCTACGACTGTTCATGTAGCCATTGGAACTATGTTTTGTGATTGTCCTCACATCCATTAGACTAAATACCTTGCTTCCAAGCTCTTGGGAGATACCTAATGCAAGAGAATTTTTTCCAATACCAGGGGCACCCGCAAGAAGAAGGGCACGACCAACCATCTTCTTTTGATGAATTATGTACACCACCAGTCCAACTGCTTCTCTCAATTGCTCATGCCTGACAAAACCCGTAGCTAGAGGCAAAGGACTGCCATGCCATCCTACTAAATCCAAAAAAGAGAACAAAACTAACTAAGCACAGTAAGTTTGAATAATTAAGTATTATAAACCCTAAAATCCTAGCAATGCTCAAAGAATTATACACTTTAATTATTTTCTATGCTACTCCTAATATCACCAAGAATTGCACACAAATTTGAAATGGTGAAATAATATAAACTAATAAAAACTATAAAACTCATGTTTTCGAGCAACTCTACACAATATTGATATAATATTTTACTTTTGAACATGCTTCACATAATATATGTACCCAGTATCAATAAAACAAAAACAAATTGCCTTTGAAGCCCTCTTCCCAATCGACATTCAACAATAATCATAAAATTAAAAAAAATTGACTCTTTTGAAATCAATCGGCAAAGAATGCAAGTCTTTCTTTTAATACCCATTGTGTAGGCAACCATCAACAGTATTTCATAAAATTATGAAAAACCACAAAGTCATAAATAGTTTTAGATTAAAATGTACGTAGAGAGAGAGAAGGTTACAAACCCTGATACCTAAGCCTTTTGTGTGTGCATGCGTTGCAATCTGCAACTTCTTCAAAGTGGACTGCACTTCTTCAATCTTCATTTCTTTCAATTGTGACTAATCTCAAAACCCTAAAACACTATTAAGCCACTATAAATTAACAACCAAATTCAACAATGGAAATGTTTTTTAGCATTTGCAAATTTTAAAGATTTCTTTTGCTTTTATTTTCCTTGTGGTGTTTCAAATAGCATGGATTTTTTCCTCTTTGAATATGTTTTTGAGCGTTTTGACTAATACAAGGCTCGAACAAATTTATTTTGTTTTATTTAAGTAATTGTATGAGTTTCAACTAAAAAGACACTCTTAAGAGGATTTACTACTAAGTGGAATGGTAATTGGTATTATTTTTTTGTTGTCTAATCTTGAGAGACAAGTCGACATAAGACATGACACGAAATAACAGCAAAAATGACCTGCATTTTTTGTGGTTTAACTAAAACTTTGTTCTATGACTAGTGTTCCTACAGTCATTGGAACTCTATTATGTGACTGTTCATGCAACTAAGGCAACACAAAGCAACTTCCTATTTGTTTGCTAAGAACTATATTTCTATTATCTATTTTAGTCAAGTTTAGTTATTCATTCATGTAATATGATTATAGTTTTGTTTCACATGTTGTAATATTAGATATATAACAGAAAAAGTATTTTATTGCATTAAATAAATAATAACTTTTCATTAATTTTTTATTTTTTTTATAGAACTCAGGTCTCCTAGAAGATAAAGATGATCCTCAAGATACAAATCCAGAATATGTTGGTTCTAGTCCAGATCACACGATAGAGGATAATGATGACACAGATATAGAAGACACCAAAGTCGGTGATGATGATGAGAACAATAATGATCATGTCAATGATGATTGTGGTGGTGGTGGTGGTGATGATGAGGTTGTTGCTTGTAGTAACCAATGACATTCATGATCATATAGACTGCATTATGGATGATTCTTGATATATCGTTCTGATGCCTCTTTTGATCATTACTATCATATGTATCATTTTCACGACTTGCACTACCATATCATGGAGTTGATACATATTGACACGTACCTTTTTCACTTATATAATTTGGACATGTATCATTTTGACTTATGTTGATTATTCGACATGTGTCATTTTAACGATAATAGATTTCCACAATCCATGATCTTATATTTATGCTTTTGGATAAGATTGTGAGTGTGTTTTTATCATCAACATTTCAGATCATACTCAATGATCCAACATCAAGATGAGAGAGCTTAAGAATGTTAGAATAAATGAGAGGGGGGGTGAATCAGTTAGATTAGTTATCCTACAGTCCCAAATACAAAGATGTAACACTTAAAATAATTCCAATAAATTCTGCAGCTCGGTATCATAAACTATTAAACTATCTGTGCCTTTTATCAATTGCCAGTTAATTAACTCACTATGATTACCGACCAAATCAAATATGTAGTATGTAAAGTATGACAATAAAACAATCATCACAAAAATACATAGCACAATGATTTAACGTGGAAACCCTGCTAAGGGAAAAACCACTTCGGACCGGTAACCCAAAATAATTTTCACTCCTCTGAAGTGAGCTCGGTGAAGAGCCAACCCTGTTAAAGGTTACAAACACACTGTTAGGTGTGACCTTGTTAGAGGATTTAAGACTAACAGATAACTTTCGACCAACATTCACTATGGGATCAATAAGATAACAATGTGCATTCCTTGAATGACATAGGGGCATAACATAAGACGGTTAAGTCCACTCAGTTAGGAGATTTTCTGTATCAATGGTTAAACTAAAACAGTAGTTGATTTGATTACAATACAACTTAATTTATAGATGTTCAGATCTATTCTAAGCCCATACAAATCCTCTAATCAATATTTCAATTCACTTCCTCAACTTACTTTCACTCGGTAATAGCTCTCTGATGCTCGGTACTGTTCTGCAGTTCAGTTCTCCTTCAACCAGTCTGATCAGGCATGCATGAAACTGCATTCACACGAAATCTCTGCAGTCTTCCTTCTTCCGGCATGTTTCAATAAAGGAACTCATATCTCTTATATAGACAGATAAATTGTTTTCATATCAACCATTAGATTTTGTTGCTTATCCTTCTTTGTTGATTTTGCCTCTTAAACCTTCCTCGGCAGTTGTGTCAATAACATGTTTCAATTCCATCCTTTAGATCTTCTTCTTTGTCAGTCGTGGATCTCATAACAAACTTTATCCTCAATCTTGAAATCATAACAATTTCCAGCTCATCATATTCAATCACCTAAACTAAGCATTTAATACTTTCATCCATACTCGGTTAACACATAAATGCATCGGTGAACACAAGCTCGGTTAATACTATCACTCAGTATACACTACATTGGCTAGGTGTATACTGAAGTGCTTCATTTACCGACCACATTGCCTTGTACAATTTTGCTTATGTCTTCATAAAAGATAAATGCAACATAATCAAGTCAACAATATGAGATCATAGACTCATAAATAAGTTACCCAAAGTATTCCTTATCCTCATCTATCATATCCATCTCTCTCCATGTAGATATCTTAGTTCTTCATCTTTTCTCTCTTTTACAGATGTTTAGATATTTGTAACTAACATGATAAGTACTGTCAAAACTAGTTGACATCAATGACAACATAATGACTAATTTAATTATCTTACATATCATTTCAGTAACTCGGTGATCTCTAATCACTGATCTTCAAGTCATTCGGGTATTCAATCAGTTGTAGTTCATCAATCTCTCCCTTTGGCATTGATGGCAACACAAGCAATATGAAAATATGGCATGCACATACCAAACATGTATTCTACAACTATGTAAGTAAATTTTGTAGTTCGGTAAGCTCTCCCTAGCTTGATATTTTAATATGTTTAATCATTACATTACATAACAACATTACAAGTGTAGACTCTCCTATGTGGATTTGATCTTTTCAGCTCTCAAATTCCTCCTGTTCTCAACAACAAATCTCTCCCTTAGATATTAGATATTTCATATTTGAGCCTTCTCTCCTCACTGTTTATCTCTCCCTTTGATAACAATGCCAAAGAAAAACATAAAACATACAGCTCTGCAATAGCCAAGTAACTCTCTATTGTTCGGTGCAGACAATGTATCTCTGTATACTGATATGAAAATATATGTTCTAGCTCCTCAAATCTTTCACAACCTTAAACATGATCCAAGTGTGAGCTATGTTGCATCAACATGAATGATCTTCTGATAAGATTAGGATGATGCAACCTTCATATCACATTAGTGACCGGTAGATAGGGGACGGACCCCAAGTCTAGTCCTCAAGTATTCAAAAGTGTCCTTCAGTAGAGGCTTGGTAAAAATATCAGCAAGTTGCTCCTTTGATGTAACATATTCCAATTTGACTTGCTTCTCCTGTACTTGTTCTCTTAAGTAGTGATACTTAATTGATATATGCTTTGTCTTCATATGCATTATAGGATTCTTAGAATTATTTATTGCACTAGTGTTGTCACAATATATAATCATTGGCTCAGTGATTACCTCATTCATCCCTTCCAACACTTGTTTGACATAAACAATGTTTGAACAATTTGTAGCAGCAGCAACATACTCTGCTTCAGCAGTAGACTGAGAATACAAGGTTGTTTCTTACTTGTCCAAGTTACAAGTCTTTCACCAAAGAAAAATGCTCCTTTGGTTGTGCTCTTTCTGTCATCTATATTTCCAGCCCAATTTGCGTCGATGTAAAATCTTAGTTCAAATTTGCTTTCCTTAGGATACCATAAACCATAATCCTCTATTTTCTTTAGGTATCTTAAGATTCTTTTTACTGTAACCATATGTGAATCCTTTGGATTAGCAGAGAATCTAGCCACAATCCCCACTGCATGTGCTATATCAGGCCTACTATGTACTACATACATCAATTTACCAATCATAGATCACTACAATGTCTAATTTACCTCTGTAGATTCATCATCTTTTGTTAATTTGCAACTTGTGACCATTAGTGTTCCTACTGGTTCAGCATCTTCCATGCCAAATATTCTCAATACTTCCTTTATGTACTTTGATTGTGTGATGAAAATTCCATCATTCTGTTGAATAACCTGCAAGCCTAGAAATAATTTAATCTCTCCAAAAATTGACATTTCAAATTCCTTTTTCATCTCATCAGCAAATGATATACAAATATGATATTGTCCAAAAATTATATCATCCACAAATATTTCAGCAATCAAAATAGTATCATCAGATCCTCCTTTCATGTACAAATTATTGTTTTCACTAGTTCTTACAAAACTAATACTTAAAAGATAAGTATGTAACCTTTCATACCATGTTCTTGGTGCTTGCTTTAATCCATATAAAGCTTTGTGTAGTCTACATACCATGTCTTTCTGATTTGGATCAACAAACCCTTCTGGTTGTTCTATGTAGACCTCCTCTTCTAGTATTCCATTCAAAAAAGTTGACTTAACATCCATTTGATAAACTTTGAATTTCTTATGTGCAGCATATGCAAGTAACATGCAGACTCCTTCTAGTCTAGCAATAGGTGTGAAAGTTTCACCATAATCAATACCTTCTTCTTATGCATATCCCTTGCAAACAAGTCTAGCTTTGTTCCTAGTAACTTCTCCATTCTCATTCAACTTATTTCTGAAAATCCATTTAGTACCAATAACATTTTTATCTTTCAGTCTAGATACTAAAGTCCATGTCATTTTTTTCTCAATTTGTTCTATCTCTTCATTCATAGCATTGATCCATTCATCATTCTCAAGTGCAACCTTAACATTCTTTGATTTAAACTCACAAACTAAGCATACATTTTGTCTTAACTTACTTCTTGTTAGTATCCTAGTTTGCTTATCTCCAATGATTTGGTTCTCAGGATGATGTCTTCTGACAAATCTTGCTAGCACTTGATCTCTTTTTTGTTCTTCATTCTATTCAAGTTCATTTCCTTGCTTGGAAGCTTCTTCCTGATCCTTGGTTTCCCTTTGTTGTTCCTTGGTGTTGTTTTCCTGATGCTCAGTCAACTCAGCCTGTGGCTTCGGTAGGTACTCTGGATGTTCAACATAAGAAAATCTACCATAGTCTTCCATCTCCTTATTGCTTTCATCATCATTTTTATCAACAAATTCATTAACTCTGACATTAGCACTTTCAATCATCTTATTAGTAATTTTATTCAAACACTTGTAAGCTTTACTTTTAGTAGAATATCCAAGAAATATTCCCTCATCCCCTTTAGAGTCAAATTTCCCATTCCTATCGTCTTTCAGAATAAAACATTTGCTACCAAAAATTTTGAAGTAGCTTACACTCGGTGTGTATCCAAACCATAACTCATAGGGTCTCTTGTTTGTGTCTTTCTTTAACTATACTCGATTCAAGACATATACAGTTGTGCTAATTGCTTCTCTCCAATACATTTGTGCAACATTTTTCTCTATCATCAGTGTTCTTGCACAATCTACTATAGATCTATTTCTCCTTTTAGCAATCTCATTCTGATGCGGTGTTCTAGGTGCAAAAAGTTGTCTTTTGATGCCATGCTCATTTAAATAGTTAGTGAATTCATTAGAAATAAACTCACCACCTCTATCAGACCTCAAGCATTTCAGTTCTTTTTCGGTTTCTTTTTCTACTTTAGCCTTGTACCATTTAAACATTTTAAATGCCTTAGATTTCTCTTTTAAAAACATGAAAGTCATCAATCTAGTATAATCATCAACAAATAGAATAAAGTATCTATCTCCATAGTAGCTTTGGGTTCTCATGGGACCACATAGGTCGATGTGAACTAATTCCAAGATTCTTTTTGTTGAATAGTCTTTACTTTTGAAACTAGATTTTATCATCTTCCCTTTCTGACATTGATGACACATAACATGAGCTGGTTTAGTTAGGATAGGTAGTCCTCTAAATTTTCTCTTTCTATTGATCTTAATCATGTTATCAAAATTTACATTACATAACCTTTTATGTCATAACCATGCATCTTCATTTTTCACCAGTAAACAAGAAGTCTCAACATTATCACGATAGAATAAGTTACCTTTTGATTGTCCTCCTATTCTGATAAGCTTTCCACTCTCATCATATATCCTCACCTTCTTGCTTTCAAATGCCACTCGGTGACCTAAGTTGTTAAGTTGTGCTACACTTAGCAAATTGTAATTCAGTCCTTTTACCCAATAAGCATTATCACATCTGATTTTATCATTTATCAATAAAGATCCTTTTCCTTTAACCATGCAAGGTGTATCATTACCCATTTTTATTGATCCTCCATTATAATTCTCAAGATGATCAAACTTATCTGTTAGGAATGGGAACACTGAGAGGGGGGGGGGGGGGGGTGAATCAATGTTCACTATATTTTAACTTTTGACTTTAATCATTATTCAAAACATAAATGCTTAAGAACTGAATTAAACATTCACATAAACATGAAACATGAAATCAACACATGACACCAATATGGTTACGGGGAAACCCAAATAAAATAAAAACTCTGGTGGGACTTGATACCCACTAATAATCTGCACTAGTGTTTTGTGATCCTTGTTAGAAGATCCTTTACCCTGTTAGGAGTAGCTTTGCAATGCTTTAAGTATAGTAGACCTTGTTAAGGGTCGAACCCTATTAGGAGTCTTTTACAATGATCCCTATTAGGGGAGTGGACTCACTTTCCTAGAGCTCACTACTCAAATGGTGAAGGCTACAACCTTCTGATTCAGATACACACTATATCTGCAGGTGAACTGTTCACTGTGACACTGCTTGTCAGATCAGTTCCTTTGGTGCACTGATGCTTTAACCTCTAGCAAAGCTCTAATACATCTTATGCTCACTTTGCATACCTCTTCTCTACTTATCACAACTTTCTTACAACTTCCATACCGAATACAATGGGCGCACCTTATATTTATGCGCTTATACAAACAAAACAATTAGGTCGGCCCTAAAACTAATTACAAACAATGCTTCCAAATGAATTGGCTTAATCATGCTTGTAATTATACATGTACATATGTCAGAAACCTAAATACAATGGGTACATGGCCTTTACATCATTAAATTATAATTGCAAACCAAAAAAGCTAACTATCGGCTCCATGCTCTGTTCGTTGCTGGCACACACTGGTTGTGCAACTTCAACTGACTGTAACTTTCACATCTTTGCATATCTACTTATGTTCTCTTAGACTAAGCATAAGTATAGTCTAACAACCTTAACTTCTAGGGTGCATAGCTTAATTCATCTGTACACATGTGCGCTGATGCTCTGAGTCTCTAGTGCTCTGTATGATGTCCAGTCTTCAACACTTAACTGAATTCTGATCTTTACACTTAGTGCACTGACTCTAAACTGCTATATGACTTTGTTGCCACAATGAAAACACTATATCTAGTCATATATCTTAGTATAGACAACTTGCCAACAATCTCCCCCTTTGTCATTGATGGCAACAAAGGAATATGGCCAAGTCTCTAACTGTTCCTTTACACAAATTTTTTTGTCTTTTATACATTTTATACATAGTCCATATATCTCCCTATACATATATGTACTCCATATTCTATACAACTCCCCCTTTGACATTAATGACAAAGGTGCATCAAAAACTTTATCTACATACACTTACTGAGGGAAAACATCCAGATATGCAATCTTGAGGTTTTGGATCTCCTTCTTCCAAAAGGTTGTCAGAGAATTGACTATCTGTAGATGGGTGCATAATTCATATTGAAGCTTCTCCATCTTCTCCAATTATGTGCTTGGACCTTGATCATAGGTTATCATAGTCACATCAATCTCCTTTATGTTCTGACTGAGAATGTCTAGTGAGGGCGCAAGAGCGTTCCTCAATTGAGTCTGTCTAGACCTTATCTTCTCCATTTCTTTCTCTGCCTTCTCAATTATGTCCAACTAACCTTGATAGACATTGTTGCACATGTTTACATCAGTGGATGTGTCTAGTACAAAATTCTTCACCTTCTCAATCATTGCCTCTGCATCTTTGATCTTCTTAAGATGGGCATCAATGAACTTATCCTAATCCATGGATTCTGTAATGACTTTCCTTCCTTGATCTGCAAATTCCTTCAATGATGCCTGACCAGACTTAAGAGAGTTCAAGTCTAGTACATAATTACTCATTAGTTCATTGAGTCTCTTCTTTAAGTACTTCTCCTCTACCACTATGGCCGCAGATTCTTCTAGGCTTGAAAATTTGACTTTGAACTGAGAGATGACTGTGCTCACATCATCAATTGAATGTACATTTACCATCTTCTTATCCTCTGGCAGCAAACTGTTCAAAATATTTACTGATTCCACCAGGAGAGGATTTCTCATTACTTGCTCCTCCTTAGCCTTCTCCATAGCCAGGACACTGAACTTAATCAGGTCTTCTTCCTTCCAGGAGTCCAAACTGCTAGTGTCAGGTGTGAAACTTGACAACAATACTGAGGAGGGAGTGATGGGAGTGTTGTTCATCACCACTTCTTGCTTCACCTTGACCAAATCAATAGAAGATTCATCTTTCTTTTCTACCTCTATTCCTTCTTTCTTTTCTTCTTCTTTCTCATCAGATATATCTTCTATGATTACTTCTTCTTACTGAGTGGAAGGGATATTGCTGCATAGGATTTTTGCTTCCTCGGTGCTGAAAAATGCTTCCTCAAACTTGTCCAAGTCCTTATCAGTAGCCGCCATGGCTATTTCCACATTATCTATGATAATTGTGTTGTCTTTGGGTGATTATGTCATGGGTGCAGATTGATCTGCTTCTGTTGGAGTTTCTTTTATGGGCGTTGAGTCCTGAGGACCTATCATTGGTACATTAGTGGGCTCTGCCACTTTATCTTCCTTGATGGGTGCTTGAGTGATGGGCACAGTAGGTGGTTTGATCTGTTGTTCTAACAACACCTTCTCAAATGCTTTTTTTGTTTCCTTCATTATCAACTCATAGTCCTTGTTCATGATATGAAGAGTTCTCATCTTTGTTCTTAGGTGCAACTTTACCAAATTCAATATTAGTGCCACTTATTCTTTAGAACATACAGGCAGAGTATCTTCTAGTACTTTTTCTCTGATCCTTAGGTCTTCTTCATTTTCTTGTCTCTTTAGGTTTTCTAATATATCCCATACTTTATCTGGAATTTATGTTTTCAATTGAAGGGCTATCTTCTTGAACTTGATCATGTGTTTGACAATCATACTATGTATTTCTGATTTGTCAATCTCACTATAAGATTCATAGAACTTCCCTACTTGATCAATTATGCCCTCATCAACAATTCTTGCATTCAAAACTTTAAGACTAGGTCTGAAGCCTACCTGAGGAGGTGCTTGAGTGTTTTTCTTGCTCCTTAATGCTTGTGAGGATGGATGACTGGTGCTAGCTTCTTTCTTCCTCTTGAATAAAGGCTTACTCCGGAGGAGTATCTTTGGGCGCAAATGGAGTACTATCTTCTTTATCCTTCTGACTGTCATTTTTTTCAATTTTTATCTTTTTCATCTTGGGATCTTCTTGTTCTTCTGTTGTGCTCTTCAATTCTAGGGCAATCTTCTCATCCCTTGCTTTATCAAGGTCTGCTTGTGATATACCATTTATTCTTAGGATCTTTGATGTGACCTTTGCAACCTTTCTTTTTGTTGCAACACTGTTTAGCTTAGCATCAAATTCTCTAGTCTTCTCTTCATAGGTTCCCCACCTAGGTTCATTGTCATCCTTAGGGGCTGATAGAAGTACCTGTGCATAAACTTCAAGAACTTGTTCTTCAACTTCATACCCAAGTGGATGAATCCTCCTAGTTCTAGGTTCCACAGCTTCCATACATGTAGTATCAATCACCACCATGAAGCATATTGTATCCATATACTTCTCTACAATACTCTCAGGAATCATGTACCTCATTTGCATCCTTTCTCTTAAGGTCTTCAATTCCAAAGTGATGTAATCTCTTAGTGTGCTTTATGTGGATGCCTTGTTTGATATCTGTGGCATGGTAGGAATGTACTTGTCTAGATACAAGTCTGATAATTTACCAACTATATGAAGGTACATATAGATGATTAGGGACCCAAACCTGAATACCTTAGTCTTATCATTTTTGATAGCTTTGATGTTTTCTATCAACTGTGTGCGCAAGATCTCACACAAGTTGAACTCTCCATCTTCTTGCACAAGATGGATGGTTGCTAGAATAGTGCCCGCAGACACACTATTCACCCTACTAGTATGATGAAATCTATAACCTAATATCATTGATATCAACTTGATGTTTGGTTTCTCTATAGGCTCAATGGTCATGTCGCGCTTATCACTTTTGGATTAACACACTTGCTCCATGATTTTCCTAACATGCTTACCCATAGGAAGGATGGCGCCTGTCTTAGAAAGGCCTGTCATCTCATGAATTAAGTCTCCTATGATTCTTACTGGTACATCTCCAATCCAAAACAAATCATCATGGATTCTGCTCAATAATATCTTTATCCATTTAGTTTCATAGAATTCATATGTCATGGCATATTCAACAATAGGGTGATCATTCCATTTGGTGTATTCATCCATGAACATTTTGTTTGGTTTCAACATTGTGTCCATGTGCACCCTTAACCTATCTAGTCCAACAGGTTCCTTCTTGCAATAGATGTAAGCCCTTATGTCTTCTACATGCATGACGCCCATCGACGTGCGGGAAAATGCTCCCTCTAAATCATCTAGGGTTGATTTAAATGGGTGTCTCTTGAAAACATACCTCTTATTCTCAACAACATCAAAAACAATAGGAGTGGCCATGACTTACTTGATATTCACTTTCCAAATGATCTCTGAGATGTTCTAACAGCTTCCGAATCGATGCAACGAGCTAGGGTTTCTTGCAACCTATCAAATGCACTGCAAACACTTATAATTTAATCTCCAAATCTTCATAGCAACTTCCAAGGCTCAATCTACTCTCCAATCGCTATGAATATGAATGCAATGAGTGAACAAACAACTTTATGTGTACTTAAAGTAAGAAATTCACCATTAATGCAACTCGCGTAAACCAGGATGTCACTTTAAATTTTCAAATTCAAGTTCTGCTAACAATCAGCATGTGCGCTCTTGCACAAAGGTTCCTATATACTCCAAAAGCTTAAGTCCAAAGGTGCATACTCTAAGGATGAGTATACCAACCACGTAGGGGTCTAGAGCTAAATTAGCTCCCCCTATGACCTTGAGGGCCATTTATGTAGATGTAGAGTGTGCATCCACTTGGGATGCATCCAATACATTCTCAATAGTGTTTTCCTTCTTTCCATCTAACCAAATCAAGGTTGCATCTTCTAATGCTTTCACAAACTTTACTTCTACTTCAGGATCCAAAACTGGTTCTTCGGCCTTTTTAGGGCTATCTTAATCTTGCATCCTTGATCTACAGAACCTTGAGATATGTCCAGCCTTGTTACAAGTGTGACAAATCACTGGAGGTCTATTATTCCTCGGCACATTGACATGAGTTACCATTCTACATTGTTTCATTGTATGACCATCATAGTTACATATCTGACATGTAACATTCTGAGAATTTCTTGCATTGGTTTGATTCTAATTTCTTTGATCATGCTGAATCCTGTTCTTCTTACTAGTCTTTCAATTCATAGCTCTATGACCAAATCTATTACATGTATAACAGTAACCATTGAAAGGTTTTACCTCTGTACAGTTTCTTGCAATGTGTCCATGCTTGTTACATGCAAAATAGGTGTGTTCTATAGGCTTGCGCTCATTCTTAGGAGGATCACTATTGTCTTTGGTTTGATATTTAGTATTCTTAGTATCAGTAGAGTTCTTTTGTAAATCCTTTCTTGCTCGCATACTGTCAATCTGATTTTGTGCTTCATTGTATCCAATGTAGCTAGTGTCTCCTTTGATTCTTCTTGCATACAACTGTGATTCTACCAATTCAACACTGGTGTGTAATTTGTCAATATGATCCTTTGACTTCTTCAATTCAGATTCTAAGCTTTCTTTGACATTCTTTAGCTCCAAGATTTATAAGTTAGCTTCCCTTAGTTCTTCATTCAGTTGAAGGTTCTCCTTGACTTGTTCATTGTAAACATCTTGATTGTTCATCAGTTTGTCATTAAATTCAACAAGCTGACTCAATAGGGATGCATTTTCTTCATTCAACTTCTTGACTTTTTCTTCAAGATCACTGTTAGAGAATCCTTTCAAATCTTTTCTTAGTCTTTTGATAACTAATTGAGCATCACTAACTTTTTCTTTTAGTTCTTCAATTTCTCTTTCTGAATTGTCCAGGTCTTCAAGAGTTGCTTCAAGATTCTTCTTTAAATGCTTCATTTCTTCTTTGTCCATGATCTCCTCAAGTGGTTAAACTTCTTTGCTAAGGACCAGAGCTCTGATACCAATTGTTAGGAATGGGAACATTGAGAGGGGGGGTGAATCAGTGTTCACTGTATTTTAACTTTTTACTTTAATCTTTATGCAGAACATAAATGCTTAAGAACTGAATTAAACATTCACATAAACATGAAACATGAAATCAACACAACACCAATATGGTTATGGGGAAACCCAAATAGGTAAAAACCCCGGTGGGACTTGATACCCACTAATAATCTGCACTAGTGTTTTGTGATCCTTGTTAGAATATCCTTTACCCTGTTGGGAGTAGCTTTACAATGCTTTAAGTACAGTAGATCTTGTTAAGGGTTGAACCCTGTTAGGATTCTTTTACAATGATCCCTATTAGGGGAGTGAACTCACTATCCTAGAGCTCACTACTCAAATGGTGAAGGCTACAACCTTCTGATTCATATACACACTATATCTGCAGGTGAACTGTTCACTGTGATACTGCTTGTCAGATCAGTTCCTTTGGTGTGCTGATACTTTGACCTCTAGAAAAGCTCTAATACATCTTATGCTCACTTCACATACCTCTGCTCTACTTATCACAACTCTCTTACAACTTCCATACCAAATATAATGGGCATACCTTATATTTATGCGCTTATACAAACAAAATAATTAGGTCGGCCCTAAAACTAATTACAAACAACGCTTCCAAATGAATTGGCTTAAGCGTGCTTACAATTATACATGTACATATGTCAGCAACCTAAATACAATGGGCACATGGCCTTTACATCATTAAATTATAATCGCAAACCAAAAAAGCTAACTGTCGGCTCCATGCTCTGTTCACTACTGGCACACACTGGCTGTGCAACTTCAACTGACTGTAATTTTCACATCTTTGCATATCTACTTATGTGCTCTTAGACTAAGCATAAGTATAGTCTAACAACCTTAAATTCCAAGGCGCATACCTTAATTCATCTGTACACATGTGTGTTGATGCTCTAAGTCTCTAGTGCTCTGTATGTTGTCCAGTCTTCAACACTTAACTGAATTCTGATCTTTACACTTAGTGCGCTGACTCCAAACTACTATATGACTTTGTTGCCATAATGAAAACACTATATCTAGTCATATATCTTAGTATAGACAACTTGCCAACATTATCTTCATCACCAGTCATGTGATGTGTACAGCCACTATCAATGATCCAAGTATCATTTTTACTAACTTTAGAAATGAGTGATGTTTCTACATACCTTTCTTCTTCCTCAGAGTCATCTTTCACCACAAAAAATACTACCTCTACATGATCATCTATGTCAGTATCTATATCATTCTCTTTAGCAAAGTAACATACCTTTTTACCTTTATCTTTGTGATCTTGGTTGTCTCTGTTGTAGTGTCGGTAACCTCTATTATTTCTTCTTCCATAGCTTCCATCACTAGATCGGTCTTGGTTTTTATCTTCCTCTTTCCTATTGGGACATCTAGCAACAATATGGCCAAATTCTTTACAGTTAAAACATGCTAAAGGTAACTTTCCTTTATATCTACCTTTACCTTTAGGCAGTCTCCGAGCTGTAAGAGCTTAAAGTTCATCAAGCTCATCATCAGTATTACTTTCACTGTCATTCCTTATATTATGTCTACTGCTAGATTTATTGATCTTTGGAGAAGACATAAAAGCAAACTCAATAGATGATACAACACTATTGTAAAAAATTATTCAGCTCAAAAGTTGTTAACTTACCAATCAGACTATCAAGAGTAAGAGTGCTACCAAGTGCAGACCTCATTTCATGTACATCAGATATTCTGATTGCATATGCAGGCAACAAGGTTCTTAGAATCTTACTTATCACTGTATCTTCATCAATGACACCACCAACTCCTTGGATAGCATTGAATACCTCTTTGATTCAGTTAGTATATTGTACTATGTTTTCTCCTTCCTTCTTTCATATCATCAAACCTGCCTCTTAAGCTTTCATCTCTGGCTCTCTTCACATTTGCATCACCACCATAGACTAGAGCAAGTTTATCCCACATTTTCTTTGTAGTAGTACAAGTCTTGACATCCTCAAATTCAACATCAAATAGAGTAGCAACAATCTCTATCATAGTAAAGTTATGTTCTTGTCGGTCTCTCAACTGATCAAGAGTTAAAGGTCCAGTCGGTGGTTGTAAGTAGCCATGTTCAAGTAGATGTAAGGCAGAATCTCTGATTCTAGATATGTGAAGTTTCATTCGACTTTGCCATATAATAAAGTTGTCCTTATTCAGCTTCGACACTTCCCTCTTATACATCTTGTAATCTTTATGTTGAAGTCCTTAAAACTTTGTTCCAAGCAACCTATGCTCTGATACCAATTGTTAGAATAAGAGGGGGGAGTGAATCATTTAGATCAGTTATCCTACAGTCCCAAATACAAAGATGTAACACTTAAAATAATTTCAATAAATTATGCAGCTCGGTAACATAAACTATTAAACTATCTGTGCCTTTTACCAATTTCCAGTTAATTAACTCACTGTGATTACTGACCAAATCAAATATGCAGTATGTAAATTATGACAATAAAATAATCATCACAAAAATACATAACACAATGATTTAATGTGGAAACCATGCTAAGGTAAAAACCACCTGGGACCGGTAACCCAAAATAATTTTCACTCTTCTAAAGTGAGCTCGGTGAAGAGCCAACCCTGTTAAAGGTTACAATTACACTGTTAGGTGTGACCTTGTTAGAGGATTTAAGACTAACAGTTAACTTTCAACCAACATTCACTATAGGATCAATTAGATAACAATGTATATTCTTTGAATGACATAGGGGCATAACATAAGATGGTTAAGTCCACTCGGTTAGGAGATTTTCTATATCAATGGTTAAATTGAAACAGTAATTGATCTGATTACAATACAACTTAATTTATAAATATTCAGATCTATTCTAAGCCCATACAAATCCTCTGATCAATATTTCAATTCACTTCCTCAACTTACTTTCACTCAGTAATAGCTATCTGACGCTCAGTACTATTTTGCAGTTCAGTTCTCCTTCAACCAGTCTGATCAGGCATGCATGAAACTATATTCACACAAAATCTCTACAGTCTTCCTTCTTCTGGCATGTTTCAATAAAGGAACTCATATCTCTTATATAGATAGATAAATCATTTTCATATCAACCATTAGATTTTGTCGCTTATCCTTCTTCGTTGATTTTGCCTCTTAAACCTTCCTCGACAGTTGTGTCAATAACACGTTTCAATTCCATCCTTTAGATCTTCTTCAAATTTTGTCAGCTATGGATCTCATAACAAACTTTATCCTCAATCTCAAAATCATAACAATTTCCAGCTCATCATATTCAGTCGGCTAAACTAAGCATTTAATACTTTCATCCATACTCGGTTAACAGTACAAAAATGCGTCGGCGAACACAAGCTCGATTAATACTATCGCTTGGTATACACTACACTGGCTCAGTGTATACTAAAGTGCTTTATTTACCGACCACATTGCCTTGTACAATTTTGCTTCTGTATTCATAAAAGATTAATGCAACATAATCAAGTCAACAATATGAAATCATAGACTCATCAATAAGTTACCCAAAGTATTCCTTATCCTCATCTGTCATATCCATCTCTCTCCATGTAGCTATCTCAGTTCTTCATCTTTTCTCTCTTTTACAGATGTTTGTAACTAACATGATAAGTACTGTCAAAATTAGTTGACATCAATGACAACATAATGACTAATTTAATTATCTTACATATCATTTCAGTAACTTGGTGATCTCTAATCACTGATCTTCAAGTCATTCAGGTATTCAATCAGTTGTAGTTCATCAAAGAATGCTAAATGATATTAGGAAGCAAACCAAGACTCGATAAAAAGAAGAAGAAGAGAGGGTAGATAGAGGAGACACACACATTGAGAGAAAAAAATAAATAAAGAAAAGAAGAAAAGGCCACAAATACAGGAAAGAAAACTACAACAAGAACACAAAGATACTTACTGAAACTAAAAAAGAGAAGGAAATTATATGTGTGTGTGGGAGGGGGGGGTTTATTGATTAAGTTTGTATTTAGTTTCTTTGTTGTGTTCTTGTTGTTTTTGTATTTTGTTTTATTTATTTTTATTTACTTTTTGTCTATTTTTGTTTTATTTTTTATTTGTTGTCATTTATGTCTATTATAGATTTCTTTTTCCATTTTTTGTCATTTCTCGCTATTTTTGCTTTTGTTTCTTATTTTTCCTTTAGTGTATTTAGACATTTATTTTCTTATTCATTCTTGATTATCTAGATATATGTTTGTTTTAATTAATTTTTTGTCTATGTTATTTTATTTTTGCTTTGTGTCATTTCTCTTTTATTTTTTATATTTATTATTTGTTTTTGCTTCCTTTTATTTTATTTCTTAATTTTTATTTTTATTTCTCTCTTTTTTATGCATTTATATGCTTATATGTGTGTATTTATTTATATACGTTTTCTTTCTTTCCTCTATTTGTGGTATTTTCTTCTTTTCTTTATTTCTTTTCATGTTCTTTTTCTTTTCTTTCTTTCTTTTTTTTTCTTGGTGTGTGTGCCTCCTCTCTCTACCCTCTCTTCTTCTTTTTATGGAGTCTTGGTCTGCTTCCTAATATCATTTTGTATTCTTAAGCTCTCTCATCCTAATGATGGATCATTGAGTATGATTTGAAATGTTGATGATAAAAAATACACACACACAATCTTATCTAGAAACATAACTATATGTATCATTTCGACATGTTTTTGATCTACCGACATATTGGACTTTCACTTATTTTAGTTATATATGATGATCTTATCAGTATTCACTTGTCAATTTATATATATTGAAAGTGCTCAATGATTTTTGGATGAACATTTATTACGTATGGTGATTTTAATTACCTTTTAAGGATGGATGTTGTCAAATTCAATTAAATCATAGATCTTTGTATGTTCACCTTCTTGGTACCAACCAAGTGTACATCCATTTTTTTTCCCATAACCCCATCATCCACCATACCATTGATTATCCTTCACCAACCTTAGTTTCTGTGTACTAGAATTTGTACCTTCATAGGGTTAGTATTGCAAATAATTGAATAAAATAACTGAATTAACCACAAAGGAAGAGCTATTTTAACAAATAAAGACACTTGAGCACTCTATGGATCTCTAACTAGGGATGTTAATGGTGAAGCTCTTAGCAAGCCTCCATTAATGACAGTCCTAGAATTAGAATATAGGATAAAGCAAGCTAAAATAGTTCAATTCCAAATTGAAATGCTTAATTAACTTCTAAATTTGCCTTCCTAGCTCAAAATCTCAAGAGGTTAGATGCAATTCTCGGATTTGTGGATTGATTATGAGTGAATTATCCCTTGCTTTTATAGGATTTGGCAAGGGTAGGGGGTGTAGTTGGATTTGATCAAGGTTGAGTTGGGGTTAAGTCCTTGGTTCCACCCTTTGGAGGCAATTTAAATAGATTGTCCTCAAAGCTTGGGACAAGAAGACGAGTGGACAAGATGCTCTTTTCAAATGAGTGATTGAGATTGAATTTTGGCTTGATCCATGTGAGCTTTTTCCTTAAATCCTATTGGTTGAGGCTTTTTCCTCCCATGTGGTGTTGAGAGAAAATATGACTTAATTAATTGAATTTAATTAATTTGTTTAGCCATGTGTACCCCTTGAATGGGTTGATTTGATTTAAATTGAACTATGTAATTAATTAGATTAATTGCACAATGATTTAAATTATCATGATTTGATCGATTTAACTTGAATTTATGGCTTTGATTTTTAATTAAATTGAATTAAAGCTTGATTTGAATTTTGATTGGCTAAATGCTTGTTTTGATTCAATTGCCTTGATTTATCCTTAGTCTTGCCTTGATTAATCACATGAATGATCATGTCCACTTTTAGGTAATTACAAATGTCCCTCTTTGAGTCGTCATGCGAAGCATGCCGATTCAAAGAATGTTCTGATCCAACTTGATAAAAGGTCCTGATTCCATCAATGGTCGATCTTGATGTTCGATATGAGATACAAATTCTAATGAATGAATTGATGTAGTTCTGATTGATTTGATATCTTGATGGTCAATTCGATGGTAGGTTATTTGATATGATGCCTGATTCGATGTTTTGATGCCCCATTTGATAAATGCAAAATTTTTATGCTCGATGATTTCTGATTAGATCGATGATGATGTGATTGCATGCCCCCTCGGAAAATGAATTGAAATGATTTTGGATGATTTGGTTGAGATTTGGAAATTTTGATTTGTTTCCCGATATAGAAATTTGGATATGCCCCGATTATGAGAGAATTTGATGAGAAAAGATTTGATTGATAAGATGTTGTTGATGCTCCAAATAAGTTGATGATGGTTTTGGTATCATTTGATGTCAGTCAGAATCACTTGGTTGATGTTGATTTCAATCAAATAGAATAAGTTGATGGGTTGATATTTCACTCTCAAGATCTAGAGAGACAAAACATTGATTTTCCTTCCTCAAGATCTAGAGTTAGGAGATTTGATGTGCTCAAGATGAGAAAATTGATGATAGGATAACTTGATTGACATTAGATGATCAATTGGATGATTTGACTGATTGATATTTGATATGACACGATTAGATAGTTTGATGATATGGAGTTGATTGGATGTTCTCATGATGCAAAATCTATAAGGATTGGTAGAAGAGAAGATGGTGAACAGAATTAGGTTGCCCCTATTTGATTAGCATGATTGATTATTGATGATTTCCTTGATGAAGCATGGATCATTTGATGGATTAGACATTTGATAATGTATCTTGACGATGTTGATGTACTTTTGATTATCAAATTGAGCATGATTCTTGATGATGGATATTTTAGACATTGATGATGTTGATTAGGACTTTGATTATACATTGATGGACATTTGATGATGTAGATTTCAAAACATTTGATGATATATTGATGATATCATTGATCATTTGATGTATCTTGATTTGGTCTTTTGATGATGATAACTCTACCCCCTTTAGCTTTCCTTACATATATTGAGAAAAATGATCAACCCATGCAAATTAACATGCAATTAATCTATATGGATGCAACTAGCTATCACTATTCAAAATTCAGATGCTTATTTTCATCATCGATCTTTTGGAACGTGAAATTGGTACAACCCTCACTGGTTTAACCATGATGATATGAATACCTCTTTTCTCAGATTTTAACAATTTCAAGTAAACATACAACTAATTGATCCCTTTAATATACAAATGTCCTCGATGATTCTTTGATGATCATGTCATTAGATGGAGTCGCATACTGCTATGAATCAACCTGACAAGCACTCAAGAAGAAATCAAGAAAATATCATGTCTTCATCATTGCTAATCTAGTCAACCATCATTGATTTTCTAAAAAGACACGATTTCACCAATCAAGTAATCACTTTGAACATTTGTGCTTTTGTTTGTAGATCCATATTTCAAAAACTTCATCCACTAAATGATCTTTAGTTATGTTTAAGCCTTTTTAGATTTTGATTTGATTTGTCATTTTGAAGATTTTTTATTTGATTAAGCTTTTTAGATTTAGATTTGATTTGTCAAATGTTGTTGTTTAAATCAAGTGTTTGGATGTTGAAATGTAATATTGATCAATAAGTTCAAGTGTAGCAAAATTTTTATTTTGATGTGATGATTTTTAGCCAACTTGTGTCTATTTTGATAAGCTCGTTGAATTTGGATTGGTGCCCCTAGTTTGATTTAGCAAAGATCGTGCTTTGTTGGGCAATGCAACTTTTGAGTGTTTACTTAAGATTTGCAATTTTTAGATTTTTAGATTTTTTTTTGGCTTTTTAAAATATTTTTGATGTTTTTGGATTTTTAGAGATTTTTCATGTTTTTGAATTTTAGAGATTTTGATGTTTTTTGGATTTTATATATTTTGTATTTTTTTTGGGATTATTTGAGGAACATTTTCACTTTTTTTATAGATTTTTAGAGATTACTAGTTCTCAAACAAGATCACATTGAATTTGTCCCCAATGTCTAGCAAGGTATAGGGCATGAAAGATGGATTTGCAAACTGTTGATTCACCAATGAATAGGCAATGATGGATGAAGCAAGTGTGTTACCCATAGGACCATCTCCTCCAGCTTATCCAACCTAGGGAAAAATAATATCCAATGATGTGGTGTTGGATAGCATATGGAATAATGACATAGTGTCATGACAATGGTCCAAAGGAGTGGACATATCAAGAGATTTTTTCTAACATTTTTTTTTTCATTTCTTTTATTTTTCAATTGGATCAAGATTAAGGGGTCAATGTGGATAGGATCACACAATCATGATAAAGGGGTGGTGAAGGCTATGAGTGAATGGTTTGGGATTATGGGAAGACTTCTTAGAAATAATGAAGGTGGCTTTAGGATAAGCAAGATCATGATAAGGTAGCATGAACACAACAAGTGAATAGGCTGATGGACAAGATAACTCATGTCAAGATACTTAATGCTCATGGAGATGTTCAACCTTGTCAAGATCAAAGGTGAAATATGTAATACGGATGCAAATGAGATCAATGGTAGAAAGATGGAGGATATGATGGATGAAACTTGCCCCCAAGTGTAGAGTGCAAGAGAGAGAAATTATGCATGACGCATGTTTGCCAGGTTTTCATCGTGATACTTGTCCAAGATGCCACAAGAAGTGGTTTTCACCATAGGACCGATTTATTTTTCTTTTATTTTTCTTCTTCTTTTTTTTGTTTTTCAATTTTCTCTTTTTTTTGGAGGGACTCAATCCTCATGCTCTTTGGATACTCCTTGATAGGGTATGATATGATGGGCCAAAAAGACTGAAAGCTATGCTCAAAGATGTTGATATGGTGATGGAAAGGTGATATGGTGGATAAGGTAAAGGGTGGCTAAAGATTTATGAAATGGATTGGATAATGGAAATGGAAGGATAATGAATGAGAGGATGATAAGTCTTTCCATGTGTGGGCATGAAAAAGGGAATGGAAGGATAATGAATAGGAGGATAAGAAGTATTATCAAGATCAACATTGATACATACCTTGAAGGGTAGTGGAATAATGGAGGAAAAATGGGTGAAATAGCTTGGGATTTTGATGTAAGAGAGGATATGGATCTTGGTACACAAGGACTCAAAATGGATGGATAAGATGGAATGTGTTTGGGAGAATGTGGAGTGGAATCCTTTGGAAGCTTGAATGTCAACTTTGATTTCTCTTTCATGTGTAAGTCCTTCAAAAGTGACTTGGGAATCCATACTTTCTTTGATTTTTCTTTCCTTTTGGACTCTTTAGAATGCATTTCTTCAATGAGGGATTTAGGAATCCACATTTTATTTGATTTTTCTTTTTTCTTGATGGACCTTTGTGGTCTCTTGAATATTTCTTTTTTTCCTTCATTCACATGTCAATTAGATGGGACATGGTGCTCTTCATACATAAGTGGATTCTTGGATTTTTTATTTTTATGTTGCGCATTCAAATTTCTTCCAAAGGACTTGGGATTGGTGGATGAATAAGGTTGATATGGCTAGTTTATATGGATGGTCTAATATGGAGGATTGACATGGATGGGTGCTTGGTTTATCAAGTATGTATGTTTTTGTTGATCTTGATACATGGTAAGGTAAGGGGATGGTGGGATAGGGATGGTAGGAAAGGTTGATGGAGGAATGTAAGGGCCCAATATGGATTTGGAGGATGTATAAGGAATATGCTTATGCACAAATGGAGGTAAATGGGATGTGGGAGAGATATCAACATCTTTATTTTGAGCATCATGGCCAAGGCTTTTATCTCTTGGATTTATATTTGTACCAATACGCTTATATGTAGCTTTGATAGGAGTAACTTTGATAGGAGTAGTTGAATCTTTGTCATGTCCCCTTTTCAAACAATTATAAATAATAACTTTTGCTAAGGTTGGCAGGCTCAAAAAGTGAAGTTTCGGGAAAAGGGGCTAATCTTTGGAAACCAATGGATTAATAAATGAAAATTATTATTAAAATATGTATTATTGACCCCTCTTGGTCGTGAGTTAGGGTTACACACTCTTTTAAAGGGGTTTGGAGGCATTTCGGGCTCATTCTAGAACTTGATTTTTGCTCATTGCTTTGTTGTTCTTCAGAGGCTGCCAAACCTGTGGAGAAGGAGACCCAAGGATAGGAGTTTGTAGGTTTTCAGGATGGCTAAGGATGAGATTTTGAGTCCATTCCATGTGCAAGCTCATGCAGAGTTTGCCCTTGTCCTGAACAGTGCAAATTTGTGAGTTTTCAGGTGTGTTTCTTGTAAGAGTTTGGTGTTTCCAATTGAGTATTTCATATCAGTTTGGTTTGCTACTGTATTGCAGAAATTTTGATGTTAAAATATATCTAAATATATTTATTGGGTCGTGGTTATAATTTTGTGATAGATTATTAGTGTTTTGTGGTGTTTCTGGGCTATTTTGTGTTGTTTTCGGGAGCCCGAAGAGCATTGTTTTTGTCCTCCGTTTGGGAGATGTTGTGTAAAATCTATACAGATCTAGAAATGTCATTTTGTAGGCCATTATGCTGGTGAAATTTCTATAAAAATTTCTACTTTCAGATTTATCAATAATATGTGAAGTTGTGAAGTTTTTGGCACTATTTCGGGCATACCCGATTTGGGTTTTATTGAGAAATTGGTTGATCTTTTGAAATATTGGTTGTTTGATTTTAAAATCTGATTAGAGGCTTTAAATATCATATAAAATTAGAAAGGGGACATTCTAGTGGTATCAGAGCTATGATCTTGCCAGCCTGAGGGTTTGTAGAAGTTTGTATGCAACTAAGTGAAAGAGAAAAGGGATATTTGCAGCGAGAAAAGAATAAAGAAATTTTGATCAAACCTCCAGTTGAAAATAAAAGTACAAAATCCAAGGAAGGAACGAGTATGGCTGACCTAGATGAGATGGCAAAGAAATTCTTCTAGGACATCCAGAATACTCAAAAGCAAACAGTGGATAGTTTGGCAGAAACTAGAGAGGCTTTGCGGATATTGACAGAAAAACTGCAAGGAGTTGTATCTACTAATGAGAAAGGGAGCACTTCAGAGGAGCCAAGAAATATGAAACCCACACCCTCTAAATCAACAAAAACTATTTTATTTCCTGCAGATGAGCCACCAGTACCAAATCCATCCCTTAGTCCTATGGAAGAGGTTACAGGTAACTTGATTGCATTAGAGCTACTTATAATGGCTTAGATGATGACTTTCGCAGTTTGGTTCCTTTTAGAGAATATGTGCATATGATGAACACTTTGATGCCCAAGAAAGAGTACAGGAGGGAGCATGACATAAGTGGAAGAGAGCTCAAAAATAAAATAAGCAAGTTACAACACCTACTTTTGATGGCACAAATAAAATTTCAGCTAGAGCATGGCTACAAAAATTACAGACCTTCTTCACACTTAACCCCATGAAGGAGAGTGATGCCATTCAATTCGCAAGTCTACACTTGGAAGATGCAGCCTATGATTGGTGGTATCATGGAATGACTACTCAAGGTCATGATCAGGTAACTACATTTGATGATTTCAGTCAAAGAGTGATAAATAGATTTGATCTCAAGGATGATGAAGAGTATTTTAAAGAATTGTCAAAGTTGAAGCAAACCAAAACAGTTAATGAGTATGTAGAAGAGTTTCAAAAAGTGGATGTTATGGTACCTGATATGAGTGAAAAGAGGATTGTTTATCTTTTTCTTGATGGTTTGGAAGATTCTGTTAAGGGTTTGGTTAAGGCTTTCTCACCCTCAACCTTATAGGAAGCTATCAAAAGAAGCTTGCAACTTGAAACTTGTGTGCCTATGAAACCAGTCACTAATCAAAAACCCCCAAATCTTTGGCAACATAAGGGGAATTTTCAAAAAAAGACTTTTCCAACACTACCACCAAAGAATGTGACAAGTGTAGCAAAAAAGAAGGTAGATGAAGAGACTAGGAGTGAATTACGAAGGAAAAAGCTTTGTTTCACTTGTAGAGAACCATGGGTTCTAGGACACAGATGTTTGGGGAAAGGTCAAGTGCACTATATTGAAGTTGCTTCAAAATCTGATTCAGATGAGCATGAGGAATTTCATGACACTAAGGAGGAGGAAGAAGAAGAGAAAGAAAAAGAAATCAGCAAGGATGGCACTTGAGCAACATTATCAGGAGTCCCAAGATACCATCCCTTTCGAATTTGAGGGGTACTAGGAGGGCAAAGGTTGACAATTCTTCTTGATAGTGGGGTAACTCACAATTTTATTGATGAGGGATTTGTCATGAAAAGAGGGCTTAAAGTAGAAGATTTTGAGGGATTTAATGTTACTGTAGCTGATGGATTCACTATGCCTTGCACACGGGTGGTGAAACAACTCAAGATGACCTTAGGAGATTATGAGTTATGTGATGACTTCTATGTTGTTGGCATTGGGGAGATAGATCTTGTATTGGGTGTTCAATGGTTGCACTCTATTGGAGGCTATTACATGAACCATCAAACTATGGAGTTTAAATTTCATTCCAATGGCAAAGAAGTCTTATTGAGAGGCTTATCGAATGGAGCACCTAAGGTGGTCACTGCAAAGGGGATGGAGAGGACTTTTCGAAGAGGACAAGTAGCATGGGCAGTAGGAGTCATAATCCATCCAACAAGCTCTCCAAAGAATCAAGGTAATTTCCATTTTGAAATTCAAAATATTCTTGATAAGCATAGTATAGTTTTCAATGATTTGCCTCCGAGATTACCACTAGATAGAGGTTTTGAGCATGTTATAGAGTTAGAATAGGGTGTCAAACCAGTTATAACAACTCCATACCACCATCCAAGAGGTTATAAGGAAGAAATAGAAAAAACTATTAAGGAACTCCTAGACATGGGATTCATAAGGCCTAGCTCTAGTCCATTTGCATCGTCTATGGTACTTGTCAAGGAAAAGGATGGTATAATGAGAATGTGTATAGACTACAGGGCTCTAAACAAGAAGACCATAAAAAATAGGTATCCCATACCATGCATAGATGAACTCATTGATGAGTTACATGGTGCTGTATACTTCTCAAAAATTGACTTAAGATTAGGGTACTGTATGCACCCTAAAATGGTCGCCTAGACTTTGGGCCCCATTTATTTGATTTATCAACCCTGAATCATTTTGATCAATAATCAATATTTTCAACATTATCAATTTCTTGATCAAATCTTAATTTCGATCATATATTGGATTTTTATCCTATGGGCTAATCATTTATCCTACGTCTTTATTTGATTAAAAGGAATATTTCCTCCCCTTTTATTACATAAAAAGCCTCACCTTTTCTTCTTATCCTAAGTTGCACAAATAAAGTATTATTCCTATTTTATAAAAAGGAAAAAAAAACACTTTTTGTCTCATATGGACATAAAGTCAACTCCTATTTTCTCATTGGAGGATACTTGTGCGCATGGATTGCTCCTCTTTCAAGCTCCACCACTGATTAAGACTTTTGCCTCTTAATCTCCATGGCCCATTCCTTTGCATTTCTTATAAAAGGAGAGCTCTCTCCTTCATTTATATATCCATCTCTTTCATGATATTGTTATGCTACAGGTTTTCTAGGTCATTTGGAGCTTTCTTTGAAGACACTTTTGCATCCAAGCTTTGAAGATCTTTGTTGCATTCCATCTAGTTCATATTTGCTTTCATAGTTGCATGATAATGGCATTCTTAGTGTAGATTTTCTTTTATGCAATAGATTAATCTCACATAGTCTAAATAGGAAAGATTTGTAACACTTGTTCTTTCCATTTCATAGCTTAGTTGCATTGCATTTTCATTTCCATAAACTAGTTTGCATTGCATTTTCATAGTGATTCTTGAGGATATTGGCACTCTTGCCCTTGTCCTCACTTGAATCTCTCATTGTGTGGTTGACTAGCAAGGTCACAAGCTTGTAGCTCTAGCTGAGAGCAAATACATCATAGTCCCTTGCAACTCCATGCATAGAGAGCTATGAGCCGCTTTGTGAGGCCTCATTCTTGAGCAACCTTGCATGTAATGGTTCATAGAAGTGCACCATTTTAGTGTGTACAGGTACCATCAAATCCACATGAGGAGTGAAGATGTGGAAAAGACCGCTTTCAGATGTCACTATGGGCACTTTGAATTTCTTGTTATGCCATTTGGCCTCACTAATGCACCAGCAACATTCCAATCTTGTATGAATAAGGTATTCAACAAGCATCTTCAAAAATTTGTTTTGGTATTTTTTGATGATATCTTGATTTATAGTAAAACATGGGAAGAGCATCTAAAGCACATAGACACTATTTTGGGAATCTTGGAGCAGCAATCCTTCTATGCTAAGCTATCTAAATGTGAGTTTGGTTTGACAGAGATCCTATATTTGGGACATATTATAAGTTCTAAAGGAGTACAGGTTGATCAACAAAAAATTCAGGCAATTTTGGATTGGCCTCCACCAACTAATCTTACACAGTTGAGAGGTTTCTTCAGGTTGTGTAGCTACTATAGGAGATTTGTCAAGGGATTTTCTTAGCTTTCTACCCCCTTGACTGATTTGACAAAGAAAGGAGCTTTTATTTGGACAGAAGAGGCACAAAAAACATTTGATAAGCTTAAGGAGGTAATGAGTTCATGCCCTGTGCTTGCAATTCCAGATTTCTCTTTACCTTTTGTTGTTGAATGTGATGCTTCTAGAGAAGGTATAGGGGCTGTCCTAACTTAAAGGGGACATCCAATAGCATTTGAGAGTAGAAAATTAAATCAATCAAAGAAAGGTTACTCCATCTATGATAAGGAAATGTTGGCAATCATGCATGCACTTCATAAGTTTAGACAATATTTGGTATGTGGGAGATTCATTGTAAAGACAGACCATAATAGCCTCAGGTTCTTCTTGAACCAAAGGGATTTGAATGATTGTCAACAAAAATGGGTAAGCAAATTGCAAGCTTATGATTTTGATATTGAATACATGAAAGGAAAGAATAATGTGGTTGCTGATGCTCTCTCAAGAAAGCCCACTTTGTGTTCCTTAACATCTATCTCTGCTGATTGGAAAGTCTCCATAATTTCAGAGTATGCTAAAGATTCCTTTGCCACCAAGATTTTGGATAAGTTAGTGGATGATAACAGGTACAAGGTTGTTGATGAATTGATTTATTATAAGAACAGGATCTTCTTAGTGCCAGGATCAAAAACTAAGGAGAGGATATTGAGGGTCTTTCATGACACACCTTTGGCTGGTCATCAAGGATACTTCAAGACATATAGGCAACTTCGAGAGTGGTTTGCATGGAAGGGTATGAAGGAGGATGTCCTTAAACACATTAAGGAATGTATGGTATGCCAACAAAACAAGAGTGAGCAAATTTTTCCTGCAAGGTTGTTGCAGCCACTTCCTATTCCTGAACAAAAATGGGAAAGTATTTCCATGGAATTCATCACTGGGTTGCCCAAGGTTCAAGGTAAGGATTGCATATATGTGGTGGTAGATAGACTAACTAATTATGCACATTTCTTTCCCATCACATCTGATTTCAAGGCATCACAAGTGGCAGAATTATTCTTCAAGGAAATTTTCAGGTTACATGGCTTGCCTAGAAACATTGTCAGTGACCGGGACAGTAGATTCCTCAACTCTTTTTGGAAGGAGCTCTTTCATTTGGTAGGAATTGAACTCACTCCCAGTACTAGCTATCACCCTCAAACAGATGGACAAATAGAGATAGTTAATAAATGGATAGAGGGATATTTGAGGAACTATGTTTCAAATCAACAACATGCTTGGGTGAAATGATTGCACCTAGCGGAGTATTGTTACAATACATCTCATCACATGTCTATTGGTATGCCTCCTTTTTGTGCTCTTTATGGTTATGATGCCCTTTCCTTTGTTGATCTAGTACTTTCAGATAGCAGAGTACCTGCAGCAAGTGATTTCGTTAAGCAAAGCCAAGACATAATAAGGTCCCTCAAGGATAATCTACAACATGCACAGAACCAACAGAAGTTGTATGCTGATAGGAATAGGACTAAAAGATCTTTTGAGGTGGGAGATTTGGTATTTTTTAGGTTGTAGCCATATAAGCAAAGCACCTTGAAGAGGAGTGGGGCAGAGAAGCTCAAGCCAAGGTTCTATGGGCCTTATAAGATCATCAGGAAGGTAGGAGAGGTAGCTTATGAATTGGAGCTCCCACCAAATAGTAAAATACATAACATTTTCCATGTCTCTTGCCTGAAGAAGGTTCTAGGCTAGAAAACCATAGTATCTATAGAATTACTACCTCTTAATGATGATGGGAAATTAGTTTTGATACCAGAAGAGGTTTTGGATACAAGAGAGAAAAGATTGAGAAATAGGAGCATCACAAAGCATTTGGTCAAATGGAAAGGATTGCCATTAGAGGATGCAACTTGGGAAGGAGAACATATTCTTGAGCATCCCAACCTTCATTTCTTGTCATGAGGACAAGCAATATTTGGGAGGGAGGACTTGTCATGTCCCCTTTTCAAATAATTAAAAATAATAACTTTTGCTAAGGCTGGCAGGCTCAAAAAGTGAAGTTTCAGGAAAAGGGGCTAATCTTTGGAAACCAATGGATTAATAAATTAAAATTATTATTAAAATATGTATTATTGACCCCTCTTGGTCATGAGTTAGGGTTATGCCCTCTTTTAAAGGGGTTTGGAGACATTTCGGGCTCATTCTAGAACTTGATTTTTGCTCATTGCTTTGTTGTTCTTCAGAGGCTGCCAAACCTGTGGAGAAGGAGAACCAAGGATGGGAGTTTTCAGGTTTCTAGGAAGGATAAGGATGGTAGTTTGAGGCCATTCCATGTGCAAAATCATGCAGAGTTTTCCCTTGTGCTGAATAGTGCAAATTTGTGAGTTTTCGGGTGTGTTTCTTGTAAGAGTTTGGTGTTTCCAGTTGAGTATTTCATATCAGTTTGGTTTGCTGATGTATTGTAGACATTTTGATGTTAAAATATATCTAAATATATTTATTGGGTCATGGTTATACTTCTGTGATAGATTATCAGTGTTTTGTGGTGTTTCTGGGCTATTTTGTGTTGTTTTCGGGAGCCCGAAGAGCATTGTTTTTGTCCTCCATTTGGGAGCTGTTGTGTAAAATCTATACAAATCTGAAAATTTCATTTTGTAGGATATTATTCTGGTGAAATTTCTATAAAAATTTCTACTTTCAGATTTATCAATAATATGTGAAGCTATGAAGTTTTTGGCACTATTTCGGGCATACCCGATTTGGGTTTTATTGAGAAATTGGTTGATCTTTTGAAATATTGGTTGTTTGATTTTAAAATCTGATTAGAGGCTTTAAATATCATATAAAATCAGAAAGGGGACATTCCAATCTTGAGATAGATATGGAGGCTAATCAAAAGTGGATGTTGGGGTACTTTGATCTTGACAAGGATCTTTTGATAGCCTAGGAAGAATACTTTTCTTTTGATTTTCAATAAGTTCATTAGAGATAGAAGGAATACCTTGATCTTGCTTAGGAGATGGGTATGATATAGGAGGTGAAGGAATATGGGGTGTTTGAGATGGAAGGATATCTTCTTGAAATAAATGGAAGGGCATGAAGGATTCATCATGGGATTCTTGGGATATGGGACTTTGGTCAAATATAGGATAAGAAGGGATATTATCTTGATCTTGATCCTTAATAAGACATGTTTCTTTGCACTTTTTATTAGTCTCTTGACATGGAGCCAATTCTAAGGATAATGTAGGATTTTGAATGTTCACATGGGATTCTTGAATGGCTAATAAAGGTTCATTTCAAATAGGAATGATAGGCATTGTAGCACATGAAGGCTTGGAGTCTATAACCTTTGAAGCATGAAAGAAGTTCGTAGCAAGATGTAGGTTAGCTTGGATCTCTTTTAGAGGTAGCCCTTGAGGGTATACATAGTCATTATGAAAACTGTTTGGATCTTTGTTTGATGGAGGAATATTGGATAGCTTTGCTTCTATATGAAATGGAGGAATGGTGGAATAGGTGAAAGCTATACGAGGACCACTACTAGACATGTGTTCATAAGTTTGATCTTGCTTGAGAGTAGTATATTCATTAGATGAGTCATTAGGATATTCAATTTCAATTAAGTCATCATCAATAAGATTTTGGATTTTATGCTTCAACTCCATGCAATTTGAAGTTTCATGTTCATTATGTCTATGATATGCACAATAGTTACTCAAAAAGATAAACCACATGAAGTGATTTGAGGCAACATGATGAGATTATTTTCAAGGAGTTTTTCCAAAGCTGATTCATATGAAATTCCCAGAGGAGTAAATGATCTATCCCAAGGATATTTGGATGTATTTGTGTTTCTCAAAGAACTGTCATATGATGAATATTGTTGAGATGGGACTAATTCCTCTTGATTTCCTTGATCAAAGATGAGATTATCTTGATATTTTGAAATAGGTTCTTTGTCAAATATTGGTTTATCATTAGGATATTTTTGATCAAATATAGGGTTTTCATGATTTTCTTTTTGATCAAATTTTGAATTATCAAAGATATGGCGTTCATGATGTTTTTCTCGATCATAGAGGTAAGGAAACATTGTTCTTAATGAGAATTGGTTGGATAATGTTTCCATTTCTTGAATTCTTGTGAATAGAATATTCTTTTGAATTTTTGTTGTTAATTGATTTTTGGATCTTAATGGATGTTTTCTTTTTGTAATCGAAGACCTTCAAGCACAACACAATGATTTTATCAATTATCACAAGAAATTCTTCCAAGCAATCTACCTAAGGTCAAATTTGGCTTTTAAATGGCACTAATGAGGTAGGCTTGCTAATTTATCAAGGTATTTGATCAAGGTTCCATTCAAAATGGATATTAAGCTTTCATCCACCAAGTATATTAAGAGGCTTCCCACCATCGGTATGTCAGAGTTTTACGCAATCCCAAAGGACTACTCGAGGAAGTTTGAAAATTTAACACCCTTTTGTCACACACCCCATTAAGGATGCATGCATTTCATTTTATAGTGGGTTGGATGATTGCGGCAAAGTCAATTGTATCCCACTTTGGGTTGTCCCTCTCACTGGCCTTGTTAAGGCAAGTCTCGGGAGGCGAGCCCAACTATTGATCTAGCATGTTCATTTGAAAGCAAGAAAGTGGAGTGAAGAAATAGGTTGTGGGAGTTTGATTCACCAAAAAGGTGAAGAGCATATCCCTATCTACTTCTCAATTCCCAAACACAATTAACAATGTTCAATTTCCAACCCACTAACTAGCGAGAATCAAGTATTGCTACTCTTTTCTACAAACAAGGGGTTTATTTGATTATGTGCTTGATTTCCTTAACCTTTCCTTTTAATCAAAGAGTTTAACACTTTTGGCATTTTGATTCACTTAGAAAGTGAAGAGCATATGCCTAATGTTAAATTTCCTCAAACAAAGATAGGCTATTTTTAATTACTATATTTTGAAAACAACAAAGCCACAATTTAAGTAAAAAAAATGACTAAGTTTAGGCTTACCTTCAAACAAAGCTAGCAAAGGCTAGGGGCATTTTTTATTGATTTTTGCATTTTATGCTTACCTAGTGGCTATAGCTCCTTTCCAATGTGCTTTTCCTCCAACAAGTTAGTTAACACAACCAACAAAAGTGAAGAAAAATAGATAAAATTGAATCTAAATCCTTATTTGTCAAATTTAAGAAAAACTTGATTAAGGTGAATAAATCCAATTCAATGAAATAAATTTTGCCTTATATGCTTCTACAACTTTGAGATAATGTTCATGTACCTTGCTTTCTTGCTGAGAATCCTCAAGAACTAGCTTAATGTGAGCAATGTTCTCCTTTTTTATCTTCCTTGCCAAAGCCTTTCCTTCATGATTAAATCTACTCTCTGGTTTTTTTATTCTTTTGTGATCAGTTGTCCTGCAGAGACATAGAAATCATTTTCTGACGGTCAGATTATGAAAATTTGCAATTTAATCAAAATCACTGCAAAAATGATTGTAAGCACTATTTAAATGCTCGAAAGCATTGTGGATCAAATTAAAAGTGCTACTTAAAATTTTAAAAGTGCTAAAACGGAGTATAAAAGCACTAAAGAATTAACAAAGGCATCCAAAAATGATCAAACGCGCTGGAGAAAGTGTCAGATGCGCTAGCTAGTCAGGGAATAAGTGTTGATAGAAATTTAGATAGAAGCCATAAAGGATCGAAAGTGTTGTTTGTCTATGCAAAGGTGCAACAATTTGTCATGGACGCGCTATTACAATGCTCAAAAGCGTTGTTAAATTGCTCAAACACGTTGTTTAAAGTCTTAGAAGCGTTGTTTCACCTGCAAAATAGAGAACATGCAAAAACTTGAACAAAATAAAAAATTTGGATTTTTAAGAAAGTGAGGCCTAATGCCCCACAGTGGGCACCATTTTGTGTACTAGAATTTGTACCTTCATAGGGTTAGTATTGCAAATAATTGAATAAAATAACTAAATTAACCACAAAGGAAGAGCTAGTTTAACAAATAAAGACACTTAAGCACTCTATGGATCTCTAACTAGGGATGTTAATGGTGAAGCTCTCAACAAGCCTCCATTAATGATAGTCCTAGAATTAGAATATATGATAAAGCAAGCTAAAATAGTTCAATTCCAAATTGAAATGCTTAATTAACTTCTAAATTTGCCTACCTAGCTCAAAATCTCAAGAGGTTAGATGCAATTCTCAAATTTGTGGATTGATTATGAGTGAATTATCCCTTGCTTTTATAGGATTTTTCAAGGGTAGGGGGTGTAGTTGGATTTGATCAAGGTTGAGTTGGGGTTAAGTCCTTGGTTCCACCCTTTGGAGACAATTTAAATGGATTGTCCTCAAAGCTTGGGACAAGAAGACAAGATGAGTGGACAAGATGCTCTTTTCAAATGAGTGATTAAGATTGAATTTTGGCTTGATCCATGTGAGCTTTTTCCTTAAATCCTATTGGTTGAGGCTTTTTCCTCCCATGTGGTGTTGAGAGAAAATAGGACTTAATTAATTGAATTTTAATTAATGTGTTTAGCCATGTGTACTCCTTGAATGGGTTGATTTGATTTAAATTGAGCTATGTAATTAATTAGATTAATTACACAATGACTTAATTTATCATGATTTGATCGATTTAACTTGAATTTATGGCTTTGATTTTTAATTAAATTGAATTAAAGCTTGATTTGAATTTTGATTGGCTAAATGCTTGTTTTGATTTAATTGCCTTGATTTATCCTTAGTTTTTCCTTGATTAATCACATGAATGATCATGTCCACTTTTAGGTGATTACAATTTCATACCATAAACACTGAACCTTCACCCAAGCTTTAGGCACTTACATCCAACATCAACACTTTAACGCCAAACCTCTCTTAGATTAAAATCAACATCAACCTTATACAACATTCACCTTCCATAATCTAACCACGACCAATCAACCCCACATCTCACCATACCTAAACTAGAATCACTAGATTGTATCGTACAAAAGGTCTCAATACAAGAAAACCATGGAAACTAACCCCCACAAAAATGAAATTCCTTATGAGATACCCATCGTGCAAGACATAACTAACCCACCACAAACATCATAAGGGGAATAAACTATAGTAAACTAACCTAACTTGTCCCCTACATTGAAAATATTCATAAAAGACCCTTGTAACCAAGATATGGTGGATAGAATCATAAAGATCGACCAAGAAAACATCCTATTAGACCTCTCAAAAAATGGGGCAAGGCTTCCACTAGGTTTTCACATGTTGCAAACTATCAACATCCCCCATACATATAGCATGGATGGTGCATCCAACCAAAATGACCAAAATTCAAAAATACATACTTCAAAATGTCCTCAACCTCTTCCCTTCCAACATAACACATACTAGTACATATACGATACCCTCCCAGCCCATGGATAACACAACCAACTTTGTATGTACTAGTCTCCCATATACAAGTTTCATCCATACATCCAATATATCTAATGTCAACACAAACACTTCATCTTACCAATACATGTACCCCAATAATCTTCCTATGGCGTTGTAAATTGTACACACTTCATAAGGTATACAATTATATGCCTACATAACCTATTTTAGCGTGTACTCATTATTGCATGCATCATACAATTTTGTTATTTATTTAATTAATAAATATTTAAATTTGAGTCCTATCTTGATTTAATTTCTACAAGGGCCCTTAATTATAAGTATGCCCCTTTAATTATTTCATCTCATTTATCTCATTTTCCATACATAGGTCATATTTTATTATGGGTGGTACAAAGAAACTAGACTATAAGATATTACTTTGATTCATTGGTCAATGAAAAATTAGTAAAGGTTAGAAAGAAGAAGGGAAAACAAATTTAACAAATGAAAAAACACATCAAGGAGGAATAAGAAGAATTGACAAAAAATGAACCCACTCGCAGAATGAGGTCTAGTAGGATACAAAATTAGACACCCCTTATCATATTGACAAAAGCTAAAGGGAGTTAGAGAGTCAAAAGATGACTACCTACTACACCAAAAAGGGAGGATCCATTAGAGAAGGAAGCACTAGAAGCTCTTATCCATATGAGCACTAAGAAGTAAAAAATGAAACAATAAGCACATAGGCTATTGGATTTAGTGACACAAGTGAGGAAGAGGAGGTCCATGTCATAGAAGGATAAGTTCTTAAACCAAAGACAAAAGAAAAAAAATTCCTCCTGTTAGATGATGCTAAACTATACATGGCCCTCTATGACTCTTAGGTCTTTACAAAAATATAGGAGAAGTATAAGGAGATGTCATTAACAAAAAAATACACATCAAAATGGGACCTAATCTTGTATATGATGGCACAAAAATACACTCTAGAATACTTCATTTGGAATTTTTTGGTCCCATAGTAGTTGCATTAAGGAACTAGGGATAAAATGCACAATAGATTGAGGATAACCTAAAGGAGATAGTTATCCAAACTATAGTCACAAGCATGATAGCTCCCAAAATATTGAGATTCAAGGATATGCAAACTAAGAAACTTTGAACAAAATAGAGGATTGATAATCTAATGCTAGACAAGTGAAATATAATTTAGAAAATACAAAAGGAGATGAAAAATCCCACTACTAAGGCCTATAATCAATTATGTGAGGAAAAGGAAATGAAGAAACTTAAATAAGTAGTAGCTCCCCCACCTTTTGAGAGAAACATTGGATTCACAACATCACCATCTAGGACCTCCGCCATGGAGTACATTAGAAACTTCTTGGCACAACAATAATTAAAATTGATGACCTCCAATAAAGTACTTTAGGTTGTGGAGATTGATAACTAGGTAGACATGAGTAACAGTTACCCCATGCATAAGTTTCAACTAGGGCATATTCTTCTTGAAACATGAGACAATGCTTTGAAGGAACATGTACAAACTACTAAGAAGATAGAACAAGACATTAATGATATTTAGGAGTTCAATACCTATACATGAAAGGGTACACCTCTCAGTGAGCTCCAACATCTAAATGTGTAACTAATTTTTTTTTTAAATGACCCTTGACTTGAAATTATGGCAATTTATGATACCTTAATCTTTACTTAAAAATAGAATTTTAAAATTGCTTTAGGATTTGTGTGAATGTTCCTTTATCAAAACCAATAATTTAATCTTTCCTTCAAATTCTTTATGATTTATGATACCTTAATCTTTAACTTATAAAGAGAATTTTAAAATTGCTTTGAAATTTCTTTGAATGTTCTCTTATCAAAACCACTAATTTAATATTTCCTTAAAATTCCTCATAATGATGAATGTTTTAGATTTATAGTATGAAAAATAAATAAAGATTTTCTTATAAGAGAATGATGGTCTATTGACAACCAGGATGACCACTATTTGTTAATTGGTAACTTGAATTCTCATTTGAGATTCTTGCGAAAAGAGCCTTATTAAGAAAAATAAAAAATAAATTTGTTATTTTTAATATAAATTTATACAATTAAGCAATCCCTAAATATTTGTTTGACACATATAAGAAGTGTCGTTGAAAGAGAGACAAAAAAGTAAATCACAGTCATCAAAAGTCTACTGATTTTGAGATGGAACTAAATGTTTAATGGGATATCCTTTGAGATATCAATAACAAATTAGAAATATGAAAACAAGCACATAACAGTAGACCATTGTAATCTGCAATGACCAACCATTATCTTCAAACATTTTGGTAGTAATCAGGAGCATAGGAGGGTAGGCTACAATTTCCTTTCGTATGACCAGTCATCATACTGATCCCTTTGCAAACCATACACAGATTTCATTGAATTTGTTGTAGTCTTTAAGTGTTTTGTTGTCATCAAAGAAGTGATTGGCATGGGACAACCATCTTCTTCACTCCATGAAACTAGCCAACACTTTTCCATAGGACTCCTGAACATCGAAACATTTAATCAACTATGAGATGGTGGTGCATAAAATTGGAAATTTTCATAATCGATCGATTTTCCAAGCCATAGTTTTTTAGAAAAATATTTAGTGGGATTACATGACATTTTTAAAAGCTTTTCTCATTGCATTGAAAATACTTCATTTGAAGTAGAAATGGGTGGGAGAAAGTGGATTGGGAGGGACACATATTCAAATTTGAAATTCAAATTAAACTGTCGCAATCACCATCACTATGGAGAGCCAGAAGCAAGTTAGATGAGTGTAACAGAAAGCTAAATAGAAGATGGAATGTTAAATGGGCCTCACACGTAAAACCTAAGAAGTCAAAGCTTAGAGTGTGATCTTTAAGGCTAGTCGAAGATATTATTAGTTCCTTGTAAATTTATGCATTTATTCAATTTTTTTCAATTAGTTTTAACAAATGAATGTGTATAATAAAAAAAGTAACAAAATTTCTTTAGTTTAAATTTATTTTTTATTTTTCATAATTTCAAAATGTTTATTTTTCCTATTTCTGTTGGTTGGAGCAAGCGAGAAATTCTATTTTAAATTTGTGCATTTAACAATAATGTACAATGACATCATAAATTTAGTTATTAATACAGGCTTGGGTAAATGTGTGTGCATTTCACCAACTTTGCACAATGACATCAAACTTCACTTAAAAAAAGTAGATAACCTATACACACTATAACAAAAAATTGTAGATTGATGTCAAATCAGTTTCATGCATGTTACAACAATGTGAGTAAAAATATATTTGTTTCCATCATAATAAATGGATGCCACTAGCTAAGCTCCATGCAAATTGTCCATGCTATATCTCCCATACTAGTATGTAAAAATGGTACAAAAGTGTTGTCAAGGACCCTAACTGACATGGAACCCACTGATAGACAATTCATACAGACATGTGCCAATCATTAGGTGGTATGACGCTGGGAATCAGGACATCGAGATTCCTCACCCATGAGGAGTAAGCATCCAACATCAGCGGTTAGCACTAATCGAGAAGTAATTGTGCATTAGTTGTTGGACCCACTAACTACATGTATTACTAACTAGATCCACTAACTGTGCATTATTAACTAGCATGGAATTTGACCACAACCACTATGTGTTAGCACATAATGTCACATGAAAAGTAGCACCCACATGAATCATTTTGAAAATTTCCCAATTGGGGTTTTATTTACCGCTAAGTTTATCAGTCTGACATTTGGAGATTTGTTTCATTTTTGTAGAGCTGGTATCTTTAAGATCCAACGAGTTTGATCAAGTGGGCGATGATGATTTTCACAACCATTTGCAAAAGACTTGGACTTGCAACAACCTAGGTATGTTGAAAATATTGATTGATTTTTTGCCCTAGAAATGGCTAGGGTTTGTATTTTGGTACTCATGTTTGGCAGTGTAGTGTGAATATACAAGGTTTTTCCTAGAAAGTGGAATACAATTTTCATAGCCATTTGTAGAAGAGTTTGACTTGTAACATCTCAAATATGTGTAAATTTTTGTTGTGTTTTATGCCCTAGAATTAGCTAGGGTTTTCAAACTGGTGCTTGTGTTTGATAACATTGTGTGAATAAATAAGGTTTTTCTCACAAAGTGGAATAATATTTGCATAGTCATCTACCGAAGATTTTGATTTGCAACATCGCAGGTATGTTGAAAATATTGTTGTGCTTTCCACCCTAGAATCAGTTAGGGTTTGTATATTGGTTGGTAAATAGCTTAGCACATCTTCTTGTCTACTGTCATTATTTTTGTATTTATCTCTTATGTCCTCTATGATTCTATGCACCATATTGTATGTAAATCACTTGTCCATATGTTCTCATTTAAATGAGGGTTTATCTATGTTCCAGCATTGTTATGTGTTATACTAAGACTTTATAAATGTTGTATTGATTATTGACTGATGATTTTGTGTGGTTCTTTTCTATATGTTGTGTATATACATATTTTGCTAACTATAAGGTGTAGGAACCTAGTATTATTTGAAAGATTAATTAGAAGTAAAACTATATTTTTTGTGATGTTATTGGTTTGTATTTGCCAATTTTGTAGAAGACTTGAATGGTTACCTTCAAATTGTAAGGAACTAGTTGTGTAGTATTATTTAAGCACATTGGTCATGAAATTATTTTGATATAAAAAAATTGGAGGTACATAGATAAATAGAGGATAAGGACCATAAATATTTGAGAAAACAAAGCTGTATATTTTCCAGACAATGTTTACAAAATTTGTGTAATTGTGCACTATACCACCTAGTGTGAAAGCATATGGAAGAAATCTATAAATACCATTATGAATTTGAAATTTTGATATTGAAAAATAATTGAGATAAGATGAATTCATCACTCCTTCAAACCATGGGAACATACTAACCTAAGTTGAGTGTTTGATCTCGGGTTCAAGTTCGAGTTTGTAGAACTAGTGCACCGGTATGGTAAAATTCTAATATGGGGTTTGGGTAGAAGTATGATTTAAGGTTAAAATGTCACATGATATCATAAAAAACATAATAAAACCATAAAATTGTAGTCATATAAACATCAAAATGTTAAAACAATAATATTAATTTAAAGTATCATTGTTCCAACTTTCAACAATTAGAACTTAGTAAAGTTTCAATCATCTAATGAATTATCTTATTATTCTTGTTCTTGTACTTATTCTTCTTCTTCATCAACAATATCGATTGATTTGAAAACAATGTCAATGCCAATGGGATGAGTTTCCAAATAACAATGTTGTTTTCTAATTCCTTGTATGGTTATTAGTTTTTCACAATACAAAGAGCTTGTTTGCTTGTAATTAATATCCTACTAGAAAAATGTTAAAATGGTATCTTGAAACTCCCTTCACCTAGTGAAGACATTGTTTGATATTTAAAATATAATTTATCACTATATAGAGCTTGCAATTAATCAAACAAGAGTCATTTTGCACAATTGGATATAAAAAATTTGTAGGATTCTATCGTGAACCCTAGGTTCAAATTGTTGTCGAATCCAACGGTGAACCAAACATGAACTTGGACCTAGTTTGAAGCTGACGAGTACCAAGGTCCCTGTTAGGTGAAGAAGACTTCCATAGATGCTAACAATAACAATGGGACAATAAAAAAATATTTGTATTACAAAATAAGAGCAATAATTGGTGATTCTTTATTTCAAAATATTCACCCCTTTAGAGAAGTTCCCATGTTGTGCTAAATAGGTCTCGTTCATTTTTTTTATGCTTATCATAGCAATATGTATTTTTTGATAAATGTACCAGTCGTACATTCATATTGAGTTAGCTCTTCTTTTAATCATTGGTGTTAATTATTGGTAGATGCATCACTCGTATGTTAATATGTGTATTCCAAACTATAGGGGCGAGTCTAGAATGTATTGGTGGTTAGAATCTCATATGGTTTTTTTTATATTGCTTGTTGATAATATAAACATGATGCATTAAGCTACAACCCACACAAACCTACCACAACAAGCACTCAAAATACAAAAACAAATCTGAAGTAAAGGAACTAATTAGATAGATTTAAATATCACATTAAATAAACTCCATCCAAGTCTTATTGAATGCTTAAATAATTTTACAAAACTGTGAGCCAAAAATTGGCTTCTCAATACAAAACCGATTTTATGGTGTTATCTCAAAGCTGAGAAATATAAAAAATTCTTTTCCCAAAACTTCTCTACTTTCCCACTTAGCCATAGACAACCCCTTCCCCCCCCCCCTCCCACCACAAAAAAAAACTATGCACCCCACTAATTTGAAAAAAATAAAGCTTCCCCCCAAAAGAAAAAGAAATTAGCAACTCCCCCTCGGAAAAGGAAACCTACAACAAACTAAGTAAATGACCCCCTGCCCTCTTCATACGGTACTAAACAACAATAATTATTTGTTACTAATATTAGAATATTCTTAGTAAGTGATCATTCAATTCCTATGAAAAAAGATGGGGAGTTTGGATTTTAATTCCCTCTTCCCATGTGGTGACTATAACATATCACCATGATGATAGAATTAAAATTGAGTTTCGTAAGCAAGGGTGGAGTGTGCTACTGCACATGTGTGGTGAATTACATACGATTTCATCTGCAATTGAATTGTTGTTGTGGCATTTGAGCCATCCCTACCCCACAGGTCTAGAATTCAATACTGCCTATCATAGGAATGAAGTTTGAGAGATGGGCAACAATTAGCATTGGTACCGATGAAATTTGGTGCTAGGTGTCATTCAAAATTGTTGACAGTATTGTAGCACAGTTAGGTGTCTCTCCCAAGAAGTATGAGGTAGTCACATATTGTTGTCACCATATGTAGCATTTGGTTGATGTCATATACTATAAAGAACCTTTCTTTTCCTTTCTTTTATACCAAAGGAATTCATTTCATGATATCATCTTTTACTGACACTTTCTTTATAACTAACTATTTGTTGCAATAGTCAATACAAAGAATGGTCAAATGGATCTACAACTGGAGGACAAGGGTTTCCAACGGTCGAATGGTACATGGCAACGAGAGCATGGATATTTTCAGAGACTAAAGAAAACAAACTTCAGGCGCTATGAAGGTTTTTCACATGGAAATGGGGGAGGTGGTCATTGGTCATTTAATAGAATATTTCAAACTCATTTTCAAACCAAACCTGTAGAAAGACAATTTTTTTGTGGAAAATAGTGGAAGAGTGCAATGTTTAGATAATAGGGAAACTAGGTATGTAAGGAGTTGGGAGAAATGAGATAATGAAAGTTAGATGAAGAGAAACTACATTCAAATTGAAAATGACTTTAACTTTCAAAAGATTGAAAAAAAGTTTTATCACCCCAAGTCTCAATAGGAAAAAGTGAGTGAGCAAGTGCATGAGAATGAAAATATCAAGTATGTAAGAGCCTCTTATGTTCTAATAGATAACAAATAGTGGGCTGAATCTATTTTAAGTATACAAGAAAAAACATTTTTCTTTAAATGGATAGGTTAGTGGCCATCAATAAGTAAAATAAGAAGTTGGTAAAATGGAAACTAGGGAAGAGATTACAGTCTAAAAACCCTGGCAAATGGTTTTTATTTAGGGGTTTGTACTTCAAAGGAGGAAAAAGGATTGGATCCTAAATGGGTGACCTTATATGATTGATGGAAAAGCAATCTATATTAGGGATTGGATGCCAAATTTTGATCCCCTTAAAGAAAAAATAAAGGAACTCCTGATTTGGATCAGGCTTCACAATTTACCTTTGGAATATTGGGGACAAAAAAGCTTAAAATTGATTGGAGATATTATTGGCTCTTTCATTTTATCATAATAAGTGATAGATGTTAATGAATCTTCTATTCATCCTCAAATATTGGTCAAGGTACAGGAATGTGACACGATTCCATATTTTGTAGTTTTAGGGTTGGAGAAAGGAGAATGGAAGCAAATAATTGTGATAGATAAGGGAGTAGAAATAGATCTAGTTGGGAAGGGTAAGGAAAATCAAGAGTGGGGGAAGGGGAAATTTTTGGAATCAAATAAACTATTAGATGAATTGGTGTTGAGAATAGAAGTTCATGATGTTAATTTGCAGGATGAGGAAACTATGTTAGTAGAGGTGAACAAGAATATTGAGAATGCACGTCTAGATTTGGGGGTGGATCGAACGAATGCAATCACAAAAAGTTTCATTATGATGGGTGTAAAGTTATGGGATTGTCTTGGTAAGTGGGTTGGGAGAGAGATATGAATAATTAGGGGTTGAATTATTATGAGGCATCTATGAGTTGGATAGGTGTGGTTGATAGTTTTGTTGGGTTAGAGGTATGGTCTGAGGATTGAGGTTAGACATGGATGCTTTAAGCGCTCTAACCATTTGGTCTAACCAATCCATATTCATGATATTTAAATGGGAGGTTTGGATTTGTATTAGATAATGATGTGGATGAAGATATGGATTGAAAATGGGTGAACTTTGGAAGATAAATGAGGGATGTTGGGAGATAAGTAAATGGATAATGTGTGATTGCATTTGCATGAAGGGGTATATGGATTTGATTAGGATTTGGTTGAAATGATATGAGGTTGACAAGTGGATTGGATTAGGATGATGATGTGATTAGATTGGATTAAGGATGAATAATGAGATTGGATTAAGAAAATTTGATGTTGATGTGGATTATGATGGATGATTAGGATGAGGAATATAACCTTGATTGGATCAGGAAAATTGAGATGGATTAGGAATGATTAGGATGATTGAGAGGATTATGAATGTCTGGGATGAAATTATTAAGATGATTAAGATAGAATGGTGAAGATGAAATATGATTATGATGATTAAGATAATAAGGATGATTGAGATAAGAGGTATGATGATTGATGGGCCTAGTTTAGGGCTATGTTTTCATGTGATTTTCTGATATGTTTTCAGACTTTGTTATGTTCTAAAAACTATGTTAACTAAGTATGGTGACTCATGATACTCACCAAGAACTCCTTTATATACCTTTAGGTTTAAAAAATGTTAGCTATGATAGTAATGTATGATGGATAGAATTTACTTGTTTTCATGATGAACTTAGTTTAATAGAACTTTAGTTGCCTCTATGAAATTATTTATGAATGGATGAAGTGTGATCAGTTCTTGTAGCCAAGTGATTCATTGTTTCCTGCAACCATATGATATGTGCATAATTAATTGGGATTGATATAAATGAGAGGATGGGTGTGAAATAAATGAAATGTATATCTTGTACTACTAACCACCTTGTGCAAGAGTTAAGTCAATGATGAAGAAAGAGAAAATTTAGCAGACTTATGGCGAGCATGTAGTAGTTATGGAAAGACCGGTTCAAGATGCCATGATGGTAAGAGTAAAAATTGGAGTATAGTTCTAACTAAGCTACCTAATTCTTTGGGCGGCTAAGTTATGATGTTTTTATTATTAGAAGATCTAGGCACTTTAGTTTTCTATATTTCCTCACGCAATTGTGCCTGCTAGACTTATTCTTTATAGTTGAGATAACATATCATGTTCTTCTTAAATGTAAATAAATTGCCACCATTAAATGAAGAGGAGTGCTTGACAATAATTTTAGGAGTTAGATGTATAAATAAGTAGTTGTCCTCTTCTCATAGATAGCTAAAGAGAGACAAAAAGCATATATTTAAAAGATAGATTATGCAGTTATATTGTTGTACTATTACACATTATTTTTAGCAATATAGTTGAGTTCAGTTTCAATGTGTAATCCATTTCTTTCTTGAGAATAAGAACCAAGGTTTATGTTGAGCTCATAAATTTTTTGTAGTTAGCTTCACTCATCCAAGGGGGTCTGCTTGGTGAGTAAGCCTTTTCCCTTTTCCTTCTTTCTACTCGGTATTCAGAGCTTAGATTGTTCTTGCATCCACTAGAAAAAAAATTAGTGACTGTTCTCATAGCCGAAAATTGGCAGAGTAGATCATGCTTATAAAACATGAATATGTTATTCAATGCATGTTGTTCTTTATGTTGTTAGGTTAGGAATTTGGTTCCATCATTTACTTTCCTGAAAATTTACTTGTGAATTTGATAGGCTTCAAAAAGGAACTTAGTGCATATATCTTGTTACATCATTTTAAGTTTGCATCCCTGGTTTGATATTTAAATGCACCTTGAAATAGGTAGATAGTTGCTTGTTAGATATTAAATCATTAAGTATGGGAGAGTTTTCCTAGTTAACAACCCTATTTTAAAGGCATACATTTTTGGTGCCATTGTTGGGGACAATGTCAAGCTAAGAGTAAGATGAAGCCTTTAGTTTCATTATTTTCAATTTTCATGTCATGTTGTTCCAAGATAAAATCCAGTATCTTCACCAACTTAGTTAAGTTAGTTGTCAATTACTTGTATGAATAGAAGAAGAAGAAGAAGATTAAGGGATGATGTAGGAAGATTCCTTCCCAATAATGCTAATAACCAATTAGGGCCAATTTTTGTAGAAGAAGAAGAGGAGGAGGAGGAGGAGGAGGAGGAGGAGGAGGAGGAAGAAGAAGAAGAAAACCCCTTTGTTGACATTGCCCAAGATTTACCAACAACTTCATCCTCATAAGAAGAAGAACCCTTTGGCTTAAATAATTTTGAAGACCCTATTGACTTAAATCATTTTTCTAATATTTTAGCCAACCTACATATTGATCCTCCTCTTCAACAACCAAATCAGGGACAAGTTGATAATAATGTAGCCCTAGTATTATATCAGTCAAGAGTTCAAGAAGGAGGACCACCAAGGATGAAAACACCTCCTCACACCTTTCCATTCCCTATCACTGATCAAAAGGATACTAACAATCTCAAGAATATTCCATCCTCAGCTCTTCCCAAATTTTATGGCCTGGTCACAGAGGATCTTGACACATTTCTCTTTGAGTTTGATATCCTCTATAGAAGTTTTGATTATACCACTAATGCACATAGACTTAAATTATTTCCTACAACTCTTAAGGAATCAGCCTTAAGATGGTTTATGGTCCTAGGGGCAGATGTTTCCCATGATAGGGGAGAAATGAAGATATCATTCTTGATTAAGTACAAGGAATATTATAGAGGGAAGGATTTGAGAGGAGATGATATCTTCAAATTGACACAAAAGGAGGATGAAAGTCTGGAAGATGATGTATCAAGGTTCCTATTTAGTCTACAAAAGAACATACACTCAATTCTAAGTCAAAAAAAATCCTATTTATTATAGGAATAAGTGATGGATGTCAAGAAGCATTGGATTTAATTTCAGGAGGAGATATCACCCAATTCACTTGGGATGATATAAAAAAATATGTATTAACTACTCAAGAGTTGTAGTAAAGAAAGGTAGAGGATATTGACCTATTTTTGGGAAATCTAATGGGTCTGGTGTTTCAATAATAGAGATCACTTACCTGTTGTCTGACTTCAAGTAGGACATCATTAACAACATAGCAACTCAACTAGACACAATGCACACTAAGAAGAAGCATGATGAAGTTGAGCCCATGCTTACTGAATATTTCCCCCACTATAGAGACAAGAAGAGGGATTTCAAGTGAAAACAAGTATCCAACTTGGATGCCAAGCCGATGCCTACTGAATTCCATCAATTTCAATGGGATGATGATCAAATCTTCTTCATTGCTCAAAGGCGACCATGGGCTTAGAGACAATGTATGCCTGAAGATCCTCTAAATTTTGTTGGTCCATTTTAAAATAATATTGGTAATCAATGAAAACAATGTAAATCTAACCCTTGTAATTACCATAACTGACCCTGGAATAATAATCAAGCGTAATGGTCAAATTACCAAAACCCTGCATGGCAGAATCCTCAATCCAATTGGTAACAACCCCAAAACTAATGACAAAACCCACAAGGTAATTGGCAATAGTCACCTTAGTGGAGAGGTGGACACTAATGGCCCAATCAATCATTTGGTTACCTGCAACCACCTCCATAACAAGATTTGATGCCACCAAGCCCACCTCATGCAGAAACTAATCCTCTTAAGCCCACTCAATTTCCAGCTCAACAAAATCCAAATCTAAATAATAGACCTCAATAGAAACCAATCTATTCCTCAGATATGAATAAACAACCTACTTATGCCATTAATATCAATGACATTCATTTGAGGTTAGGAACTACCTTGCCAACACCGTCTACACCAATAATTACTTAACTAACCTCTGACGAGGCAACTCCAGAGGAGCTAGTTGTGTAACCTGTTCAACAAATCCAACTGCCTAAATCTTCCCCATTTCCTAAATGGCTAGTCCCTAAGACATCACAAAATCAAGATGATTTTGTTGATGAATTGCTTGATCAAGTGAAGCACATATGTGTTCAAATACGTTTATTGAAAGCTATTAAGGAAGTTCATATTTATACTAACGCAATTAGAGAAGAATGTATGAAAAAGCCTAGGACAAAGAAAAAAGATCCAAAAATTATCCATATCTTAGGGCAGTTATCTGACTCAATGCTTGAAAAATCTTGTGTTCCAAAGTATGTTGATCTAGGTAGTAACTATAGTCATAAATGGACTCAAAGTAATGAATGCATTAGTTGACCTAGGAGAAGCCATCAATGTCATGACAAAGGATATCATGCAACAACTTGACATTACCACCATTAGAGATACCCCAACTATCCTACAACTTGCAGATAGTTCAACATAAAGCTTGATGGTATGGTGGAAGATTTAGTAACTTTGGATTCTTATGAATATCCAATTGATTTTGTAATACTTTCACCAAAGGTAATTTTGGGAGGATATCCAATTATCCTAGGTAGACCATGGTCGACTATTGTAGATGCCTTTATAACATGCAGATATGGGAGTATGACCATCTCAAATGGACTCTCTACTAAGAAAGTGGCACTCTACTCTCTTGCACAACCCCAGTTAGAAGATAACCAAGCCATGTGGCCAGATATAGGAGAGGAAGTATAAGTGAATTTGGTAGCCCACCTAATGATGTTGGAAAGGGAGAAATTTATTACCACCCAAGATGAGAATGATATCTTGACTGCCATATTTGGAAATAATTATGGGATGGATTCAACAATTTGTAATTAGAATCCATGCTCTCTACAGACCATATTACCCCTGTGTACTTCATCACATTATCTTGCAGCCACAAATTGTCTTCACACATTATTACCTCATGAGTTTCAATCAGTATCTTTTAATAAGGTCGCTATGGTTAAGCTAACCAATCAGATTGAAGTTGCAGTAGGAAAGCATTTGAATATCAATAAGAATTTGACCGAAGAACAACAATCTTTTGTAATAAAGTTGCTTCAAGATCATCAAATAACATTTGCATGGGATTATAGTGATATGAGAGGCCTAGATCCTAAATTATGTACCCATGGGATATATATCATCAAGGACTACAAGCCAGTAAGACAACCACAAAGAAGAGTCAACCTTGCCCTACGAGAAATTGTGAAGACAAAATTGCATAAACTATCGAATGTTGGGTTTATCTATCCCATATCTGACAGTCAATGGGTTCCCCCTCTAGTTATAGTACCAAATAAAGGAGGGAAGTGGAGCGCATGTATTGATCATAGGGAACTTAATGTTGCTACGAAGAAAGATCACTTTCCACTTCCATTCATTGATCAAATTTTGGATAACTTAGCAGGAAATAAATACTTTTGCTTTTTATATTGTTTCAATGGTTACAACCAATTAAGGATAACCTTAGAAGATCGAGATAAGAAAAATTTTACCTATCCATGGAGAATATTTTATTATTCATTCCTTCCTTTTGGGTTGTGTAATTCTCCTACAACATTTCAAAGAGTTTTTGTTAGCATTTTCTCATATATATCCTCGGAATGCATGGAAATCTACATGGATGATTTCACTGCCTATGGTTCCATATTTAAGGAAGCCCAAGACAAGCTGGAAAAGTTCCAACAAAGATGTCAAGATCAAAATATTTCCCTCAATAGTGAGAAGTGTTACATGATTATGGAAGAAGGGATTGTACTAGGCCATTACATGTCTGTCGCAGGAATCCAAGTGGATCCCTCCAAGATAGAAGTCATCTCTAGCCTTGTTGTTCCTAAAAAAAAAAAATATGTTAGGAATTTCTTAGGAAATGTAGGGTACTACATGAGGTTCATAAAGGATTTCAGGTAGATTGTATCTCCCCTATATCAGTTGCTCAAAAAGGAGGTTGAGATTGAGTGGATAGTAGATTGCGATAAGGAATTTGAAAGTCTTAAATCAAAACTTACACAAACCCCTGTCCTAAGAGGTCCTTATTGGGCCTTTCATTTTCACATCCACACAAATGCCTCAAATTATGTAGTAGGAGAAGTTTTAGGTCAAAAAGAAGGATCTGTGGAACATGTTATCTAATATGTCAGCAAGAACATGCAAGGGGTAGAATTTAATTATACCGTACCAAAGAATGAGATGTTAGTAGTTATCTATGCACTGAATAAGTTTAGATATTATATCACTGGGTATGAGATAAATTTGTTCACACTGATCATCCAACAATAAAACATCTCATGAATAATCCTTCCATCACAGGAAGGTTAGCCAGGTGGTTACTCCTTATGTAAGAGTTTGATATAACAATAATAGACAAACCTAGTAAGGCCAATATTGTAGCAGATTTCTTGTCCAAACTTCAAGTGCAAGGTGATCCTCAAGCAATTGAAGACATTTTCCCATATAAGCATCTATTCTCACTATTAGCTCACAATCCCTAGTATGTTGATATAAAAAACTACTTTATTGTAGGTAAGATACCTCCTCACTTCTCACCCAGGGAAAAGAGGTTGTTAGTTGAGAATATTTTTAACTTTACTTAGGTAAGATACCTCCTCACTTCTCACCCAGGGACTAGATCAAATTATGAGAAGATGCATTAGAGAGGATGAGACATGTGATATACTCCATGCATGTCACGATGAACCATGTGGAGGATATTTTGAGGCCAAAAGGATAGCTATGTAAATTCTCAACATTGGATGTTACTAGCCAACTCTCTACAAGGATGTAACAAAGCATACCAAAAAGTGTGATCGGTGCTAGCAGATGGGAAGATCAACCAATTCAAATGAAATGCCCCTATTTCCACAAGTAGTGGTAACACCATTTAACAAATGGGGGCTTGATTTTATAGGTCCCGACGAGCCTATAATTTGTCATGTTTATATCATTTATTATAACACTTTACATCATGTTTATAATACCTTTCCAAGTCATTTCCATACATTACCTTGATTTATGAAGCATTAACTATGATTAATGATTTATTGATTAGCATTTGTATGTCAGGTTAGTTAATGCTAAATTATGATAATTTATTATGATAAATGGTTATTATTAAATAATAAATGTTTTGAGATGATTAACATGTTGTTTGTGAGATATTTGAGTCATTCATGCAGTTGGAAAGAAGGAGAAGCAAGTTGACACTTGTCAATATTCAGCAGTTGCAGGAAATGCAGACAAAGTCAAAAAATAGTTTCAGTAAAATGAGCATATCTCACTCAATTCTTAATGAAATTTGGATTTTCTTAATGATTTGGAAAGCTGAAAAAGAGGAGGGAGTGGTATTTGTTCATTAGCTTTAGAGAGTCATCATTTTGTAGAAGGAAATTTGTAACAACACCAATAATTTTAATAGAAGTTGTAGATTGCATTTTCATGGAAGCATGTTACTTATGTATGATGTTTTAAGGACATATATCAGAGTTTAAATTATCTAAGCAAGGTCCATTTATGATAGTTTTTACCTTTGATAGTTATAGAAGTAGAACACATAGCAAATTATTGTGTATTACACAATTTCCTGTAGCCATTACTGTACAGTTAGATTCATTTCCAACATTGTTATACTTTTAGTTTTGCAATGATAGAATAACTTAGATAATCCTATAGTGCGTATAATTTGCAAATTTGTTTCAAGTATACATCCTCGGGTTGATAATTTAAATGTGCCTTCATAATGATGAGATAACTACTTAGTATGGATGTCCAATCCATAAGTTATGGTTCTAAAGCCTAGTTATTAAAACCATTATAGGAGCCCAAAATGACACATTGAGCCTTCATCCAATGGGAATTCATATATCTTGGTTTGCACAAACTATGCCACTAAATGGGTGGAGGCTAGACCTATGAAACATTCAAGAGATAATAAAGTTGCTGAATTTTTGTATGAAGAAATATTTACCAGACATAGAGTTCCTAGGGAGATAATCATTGATCAAGGAGTTTAGTTTACTTCCAATCTAATTATAGCTCTAGTAAATAAATATAATATAATGTATAAAAAATCCTCACCTTATCATCCACAGGCTAATGGTTAGGCATAAATCACTGACAGGGATATAGAAAACATATTGACAAAGACTGTCAATCTCCATAAAAGAGATTGGGAAAATAGGATACAAGAGGCAATATAGGCTTATAGGACAATGTGGAAAATAACAACTAGTTTTATGCCTTTTGATCTTGTCTATGGAAAGACTACAATAATGCCCATTGAATTTGAACATAAAACCCTGTAGACTGCTCTCAGTTTAGATATATAACTCACAATAGCACAACAAGAATGGATCCTACAACTAAATGCCTTAGATGAGTACAAAACATCTTCCCTACAACATACAAAAATAGTACAACAACATAGAAAATAGTGGCATGATAAGTTCATAAAAAGATAAGAAATTTCAACAAGGTGATTGGGCACTTCTCTTTGATTCCAAGTACTAGCATATGGCAGGTAAGTTCCAAACAAGGTGGCTAGGACCTTATGAAATCAGCTAGGTCTTTAACAATGGAGTGCATAGCTCACAAAAATCAATCTAGTTAGGTTAAAACTACTTGTAAATGGGCATTGTTTGAAGTTGTACAACAAGCCATCCATCAAAGTCAACTTCCTCTAGCAATTCAAGGACAACAATTCATCTAGGCATCCCACAACCGAAGAAAATGGGCCTAGTGTTTGTTCTTCTTCAGTCTAACCTCTGATTTTCACAATCATAATAAATACTTCCACAATCTATGGAAGTACCTTTTCTTCATAATAAATCCCCAATGTTTGTATCATCATCTTTTTTCCATGTCTTCAACTCATTTTCACCTTTTTCCCCACCACTCTGAGTTGTGCATCATATCGACGGTTCATTAATGGTTAAGAAGTAGAAGGTATGTAAATGATATGCACATCATTTCATTTTTCTTTCATTATTTAATTACTATTAATTCTCATTAATTGCAACTCTATCATATGGATCCTCATATGTGTCAAATATCTACAATAGCGAGACCTTTTTTTTTTTAAGTTAGGGGGAAGGGTCATCTCAAGATGAAACTTTTTACTACCTTGTCCATGTAATTTTTTCCCAATTTCATAGTCCAATCATCATTTGTTTTCGTTATGAAAGTACAAAGGAAGTTAAGTTCTTGTCACATCTTGCAAAACTCATTTGAAATAATATTTTAAAAATAATGATTATGTGACATTGTTATCAAATGCCAATTAAATTTTGAGAGCCCAATAGAGAAATTGGTGAGACAAGCTTAGTAAGAAAAGAAAAGCCGAGCATTTCACAAGGCATCCTATTTGAAATAATCCTGAGCTGAAAAATTAAGCATGGGTGGTCTGCGTATTAGATATGAACCTAGAGTGCGCAATGTGTTGATGCTAGACTAGAGGTGTAGACATATATTTTAGAATTGTGGATGGATAGATTATTTTCTTAAGCGTACAAGTTATGATGCCTCAATAGCACATGAATTTATGATTTCACTTCACAATAATGAGGCCACAATCAAGTTTATAAGAGTTAAGATTACAAAAGGAATTATGGCTGAAGTAACAATGTTATCTACTAAAGGAGAGAAATACCCTAAAAGTAAGGACGATGTATCTACAAGAGCACTATTGATGCAGAGCAGGAATGGAGGATCCAATGATGGATGGTCCAAAACTACACCAACACTTATTACAACAACAAAAATGGTGGAATACAACAAAATAATGCTTTAAAATAGAATTTCATTCAACATGCCCGGTTGTGAGGCCTTCCAGGTTTTGACCTTATACAATGAAATTAAAAATGTATTTCAACAATCTCCTAGCTAGTCTAGCTCTGTAACACATCAACAACTGATGGAAACACTAAGGCAGATCTAAACTTGAGCTTGCAAGCCTCCAAGCAATCTCCTTGTCTCCAAGCATGCAAACCACTAGCTCTACTATTACAATATCATATAAACCATTTGATCTTCAAGATCTTGCAGGATCCAATTATGATTCTACTCTACTCTTCTTTACTCTACTCTAATCTAATCTCCTCATCCTACTACCCCTACATCAACCAAGGCTCTCAATATATAGCCAACTAAGCCACAAGTCGACCAGTCAGGTATTAATTACATTATAGGTCCAGCCTAGGGAGAGAAACCAAAACTAAAGCAATAAATAAGAAAACACAATGCGTCATTACATTTAGGTCCACACATGATCCAAGAACAAATCCCCAACCGCACAAGATCCAATTCCCTCATAATAAATCACGCAAGGTGAAACACTCCATGTTTCATGCGAAACTGGCCAAAAATTGATACTTGAGGAAAATGAAGATAAATCCCATATCCAAATGAATTAGGACATGCGATCTTAGGATAGTGCTTAAGAATAGGTCCACAACACTGCATTAACTTTGTAAGGAAAGAAACCAACAACAAAAATGATGACAAAACAAACAATAGACAGGTACAAGAAAACATTAAATATTTTTTTGTGATGCAAGATTGCTCAAGACTCGAAATGCTCCTGCATCAGACACCCCAAGTAAATAAAAAGAATGCTCTCATGAACATCTTAAGGGAATCAGGACATGTATACCATATCTATTCTTAACCCATATCTCCTATGTCCCTTCATTCCATGTTGTCTTCACTTTATCTATTGTCACACTCAACAAATTATCTTGCCCTACACTTTTCTCATATTTTTTATCTACAACTGATAGAAACTGATTCTGACCATCTTTTCCATTGTCGATTACACCAACACTTCGATGAATCATATCTTCTCCAGACTTACTAATCAACTCAGCACCATCTGCATTCCTCTGTGTCACTAGTGCCATCATTTGTTATACTATCTCTGTTAGAAAGACCATCTACCTCTTAATCTCTATAAATTCCTCAACTATATCATTCTCTTTTCCTTTCAAACTCGAATTCCCTTCATCCACAGGAATAGGTTCATCAACTCTCTACTTCTGATGTTTGTCACTATCACAAGGACAATGCCTAATAATTCCACATCCCCTAGTCCCTACTTCCTGCAAAGGTAACAACTTATGCCTGGATCCACCATGTATTACCACATATGTATTTTCATGACCATCAAACATAACATGTCTATCAAATTGCCAAGGCCTCCTGAGCAATAGATGACAAGCATCCATATGCAATACATGACATAATATTTCATCATGATAAGATCCAATTTAAAATTAACCAAGCATTGCTCTTCAACCCTAACCTTAGACACATCTTGTATCCAACTAATCTAATAAGGGTTAGGGTGTTTCTTTCTTTCCAAGTTCAACTTACTAACCATCTCTTATGAAACAAAGTTTTCAGAACTACCACCATCAACTATAACATTACATACCTTATTCTTGCACTAACATCTGGTTCTGAACAAATTTATTCTTTGTACCAATTCCTTAGCACATGTAGCCAACCTCCTAGTGATAAGAAACTCACATTTTTTTGCAACATTCTCTATGTCCCCTTCGACAGTTAGTGCAACTCTTTTTTTAGGACATTGAAAACTTCTATGACCCTCTTCACCACACTGAAAACAAGTACCAGTGAACTCATTTCTCCATCTCCCTCTCTGTCCATTATTGTAGTTCTTAGTGACTTGACCACTTCTAGATCCTTCATCAGTTCTTAGGATTTTCTACCACATTACCTCTAGCAATTATTTCACTAGTCTTACCACCTTGGTTCCTATTATTTTGTCTTCCTTCGAACCTCTTGTTCAACTTCTCCTTAATCTTCAATGCCATCTAATAAGCATCTCCTATAGTTGTCATCCAAACAGTAACTCTTCTTGAATACTAGGTCTCGAGCCATAAACATACCTAGCAACTTTCTCTTTATCAACTTCAAAATGACCAGTCCTAATCAGGATTCTGGAAAACTCCTCAGTATACTCCTGTACTGATTTGTTGTTCTTCTTCAAGGCTTGCATCTTCTTAAACATCTCTAACTCATAATCCACTGGGATGAATTGCTTTTTCAACTTATCAACCATTCAGTTCCATCTAGTGATCTTATCTTTTCCTCTCCTACTTCTTTCCAATTGAACTTCTCTCCACCAAATATTTGCATGACCCTTTAGCTTAGTCTTTACAAACTGAACTCTATTAGGATCTTCTATTTCTTCATACTCAAAGTACTCATCTATCTCATTAATCTAATCAATCAACTCTTATGGCCTAAGGCTTCCAACAAATGTAGAAACTTCAATCTTAGGTTTTTTCCCAATTTTAGACATAGCCTTTAGGATTCTAGTCTCTTTTGGATCTCTGGCTTCTTCTATAGCTTCTTCAAAATGATCTTCTTCCTCAGACTCATCTTCACTATCTTCTTTCGATACATTCTTCTTTCTCAATTCCTCTTGTAGATCTTGTACTTGTTTTTGCAAAGCCCTAAAATCATCAAGATTGAATTCTATAGCAAGTTCTTCCTCTGAGATCTCATGAGCTCTCCTTGAAGGCATCTTCTATCCAAGGTCCTGGTGCAAATTTCCTCATCCTCGGTGATATGTCTACACACTCAGGATATTCAAGCTCTGATACCACCTGATGCAGGGCAGGGATGGAGGATCCAATGATGGATGGTCCAAAACTACACTAGCACTTATAACAACAACAATCACATTAGAATACAACAAAATAATGCTTTAAAATAGAAGAAAAGGCCTTTTTGTCTCACATGGGGCACAAAAGTCAACACTTCTTTCTCATTGGAGGAGATTTGTGCACAAGGATTGATCCCACTTTCAAACTCCACCCTTGATCAAATCTTTTGCCTCTTAATCTCCATGGTCCATTTATCTTTAAAAGGAGAGCTCTTTTCTCATTCAAAGGATCCACTTTTTATGCTAATGTTGTGCTGCAAGTTTTCTTGGTGATTTTGGAGCTTTGGAGAGCTTGTTGCATTCTAGTCTCATTATAATCTTCATGCTTGCATTATAGCTTAGTTTATTTCATTGCATTCTTAACTTAGTTTCTTTTCAAGTTCTAGCTTAGTTCACATAGCTTAATTAGTAATGGTTTGTAACACTTTCATTTCCATAGCTTAGTTGCATTTTTCATTCTAGCATAGTTGCATTGCATTTTCATCAAGATTTTTGAAGATATTGGTATTCTTGCCCTTGTCTTTTTGAATCTTCCATTGCATGGTTTACAAGCAAGGTCATATGCTTATTAGCTCTTGCTGAGAGCCCTCTAAACACCCTTGCACTCCATGCCTAGGGAGCTCTAGGTCACTTTCTCAAGGGTTCCAATTCATGGATTCTCTTGGAACTAAAGACTTAGAGAAGTGCACATTTTGAGTGTACATTTTTGGCGCCCACTGTGGGGTAGAACAACTCTGTTGTATCCTTTCTTTTAATGCATTTCTGCTAATTTTTCATCATATTTATCTTGATGTTCTCGGTTATTTTTTGCATTTTTCTGACAGAGTATCGTGCGATATTTTCCAGTGTCGTATGACAGTTTCTTGCATACCTGTGCGATACTTTTCCAGTAAAAGTATCATGCGACCATATAGGACTTTGTCGCATAGCCATACAGTACTGTGTCATTTGGATATAGTATGAACTATCATACAGAACAAAAGTATCACACTCCTATACTGCGAAGTATCGTGCGAAACTTTTTCTGACAAACTGTCGCCCAGGCCTGCCAGTGACTATTTTGGTGCTTTCTTTGCAAGATTTGGATTTATTTGCTTACTGGTTTTGACTTACTGTGTTAGGACATAGATTCATTTTCAGATTATACTTGGTTTTTGCTATACTAACCTTTGTGGGTCTAACAAGTTGTGTTTGTAGGTGTGCCCTAATTGCTTGCATTATTTGCTAGAAAGAATGCATGTCAAAGCTTCAAATGCACAAGGGCTACTAATCTTTCTTGCAGGGCTGCCCAAAGCATAAAAATAATCAAGTGCTTGTTCTTTGCTTTCATTTTTAATTGTGGCATATACTAGTTCATCTTTTGATAGGCACTTAATATCTTGTTATTAGAGTCTTTTGGTGGTAGGAGAGTATGCTCTTCACCCTTGTGGTGAACCAAAAATCTTGACCCATCTTTAGATTTCAAAAGCAAGAGGGCTAATTGAACATTGCTTGGTGTGTTTGGGAAAGATTTTTGAGATAGGAGAGTATGCTCTTCACCCTTGTGGTGAACCAGAAATCCCGACCCTCAAAAGTTAATCCACTTCTTGCTTAGTTTAGAATCCTTTAGTGGGACTGCTCTTGAGCAATCAAGAGGAACAACCCAAGTAGGGACTGTATACACCTAAAAATGGTCATCTAGACTATTAGTCCCTTTTTCTAAAATCATCAATTGCTTGTTCTTGATCAAATCCTAGTCCTATCATCTATTTGATTATTTTCTATGGGCTAACCATCTTATCCTAAGTCTTTATTTATTAAAAGGAATATTTCCTCCCCTTTTATTAAATAAAAAGCCCCACTTTTCTTCTTATCCTAAGTTGCACAAATAAAGCATTTAATTCTTATTTATAAAGAAAAATAAAAGAAAAAATAAAAGAAAAGCACTTTTTGTCTCACATGGACATAAAGTAAATGCTCAACATAAAGTAAATGCTTCTAATTTTCCTATTGGAGGATATTTGTGCATAAGGATCAAGCTTCTTTTTTTCTCCACCGTTGATTAAATCTTTTGCCTCTTAATCTCCATGGTCCATTGATTTTTCACCTCCTGTAAAAGAAGAGCTCTCTTCCTCATTTACACACAAATTTTTATGCTATTGTTATGCTACAGGTTTTCTAGGTCATCTTGGAGCTTTTGGAGATATTCTTGCATCTAGGGTTTGAAGATTTGGAGCATTGTTGGCATTCATCTTGGATCTTCATCAACACTCTATCTTCTTGTCTTCATTCTTGCATCATCATGGCTTTCTTGCTTCATAGTTAGATTTCATTTTCATGCATAGTATTTGCATTTTCATAGCTTCATTCTTAGCTTAGATTTCCTTTTATGCAATAGATTAACTTGCATTGTCATATAGATTTGCTTTGCATTGCATACATTTGGCTTCATTGGAGATATTGGCATTCTCGCCCTTGTCTTCCTTGAATCTCCTATTGCATGGTTTACTAGCAAGGTTATAGGCTTAATAGCTCTAGCTGAGAGCATTCTTAAAAACCCTTGCACTCCATGCCTAGGGAGCTATGGATCGATTTGTGAAGGCTCATTCTTGAGTTTTCTTGCATGTAAGGATTCATAGAAGTGTGACAACATTTTAGCACACAGGGACAAGCTAATACCCAGCTATTTCAACCTACTATAAACTCAAGGCTATCAAGGACACAAAACCTTGGTAAACATAGTACTTGTCTTCTTAGTGTGAGTACTTGTGGGATTGTGACCATGAGGAAAATGCTAAGCAAGAATGCTTAAGGTACTCTTGTGGCCACGAGGTTTGTTACTTGCTGCAAGGTAAGGAGTCCCTTTGGGGAGCAAGAGGGGTATTACGAATAGAAGTCCTTATTACAAACTTTAGATAGAAGCTACCCAATTTTTTCGGTCAACATCTTGGTGCAAGGATTGATCCTAGTGGACTAACCCAGATCACCCCAAGATTTTACTCACCAGCTATGTTCCTTTGGTTGTGTCATTGGCACTTCCACGATAAAGCCAACATCTATTGTGGGCAACCACTTTGTGTGAGGCAATGGGACATCAAGTGTGGGCCACGTTGTTGAGTATTGAGCCTTTATCTTTCTAGGCTAGTAAGTGCTTGAATTGTCTTCGTTGTGATCTACCCATGTAAACATTCTTGAACATCAAACATCACGGTAGTACTCATAGGATTTATTTTGCTTTGATATCCCAAGTGCATGTCTTGGCAAGGTTGCTTTTTCCCTTGTTCAAGTGTTTTATGATATGTTTGATCACTTACTATTTGCAAACCTGTCTATTTTCTGCTATTACTGCGTTTGTGAATAGTGGTAATTTGGAATCACCACTATTTGTGTAAGTGTGTGGGGAAAATGTAAGATTTACTCCTAAATCTAAATTTCCAAAAGAGAGATCCAATTTGATCAACCAAGAGGTTAATACGCAATCGAATCAATCTATGAAGAATATGAAAGAAAGAATAAATCCTATACTTCCCTATAGTTGGATTAAGCTTGAAATCTGAAATAATTGAAGTGCAAATGCTAACCTTGAATTAGGGCAGATTTGGAAAATGCTAAATTTTGGTTTCTATATGAACTTTTTGAAGATTTCGTCACCTATTTTGGATTGGAAATGTCGAGGCGGACAAAACCTAGAAATCTTTTCTCCAAATTCACACAGGTCAACTTTGACCTTTTAAAAGGTCAAAGACCACATTATTTATTTGAAGTCTGATTCTAATTCTGTTCGCAGATCCTGAAAGATTACCAAAAAGGGTATCTGAATTCACTCTCAGATTCAAGATTTCGCACCTGTACCTGCAAGAAAATGGGGGGTTTTTGGTTGTATGGGGGGTTTGCCTTAGTCAAACCCCAATTTAGGAATTAACGTTGAAATTCAATTGAAATCTATGGTGCATAAACAAAGTAATTGAAACAAATCACCTCACTTATGTTGAAGTCCTTATAGAGGATTCAAATCCTCAAATCCATAAGTAAGAATGCTTCAATGAATGTAGGATGTCTCCAATCAATGGTATTTTGATCTTCAACACCAATCTTGATTTGATCTTTGCATATGAGAAGATTTGAATGAATGGAGAAGGATGGATCTTCAAGGGGGCTCCGAGGAGATTAAATCCTTCAATAGCTAACAATGGAAATCCTTGATGGATGAATACTTGAACACTTGAATGCTTGAAGACTTTAAATGCTTGCTTGAACACCTTGAGAACTTGAGAGCTTGATTGCTTGAGATGAGATGTAAACTTGATATCCAAAAATGAGAGAGGAAGGCCTCCTTTTATAGTGAACTAGGGCACACTCCTCTAGATGGGCCACCTTGAAGAATTAAATCCCAATTAGGTCCCCACCTTTAGAAAATATACCTTAATTAAATACCATTAAAGGATTTATCATTTCGGAGCCCGAAACAGCCGACCTGGAAGCGGGAAATAACTTTCCCGAAAGCCAAATTAGTGAGAAATGAAAATTTGAAATTCTAGTAGGAAGAGGTCAAGGTTGAGGTTGACCCTGACCTAGTCAAGGTTGAGGTCAACCCTAACCTCATCAGGGTTGAGGTCGACTTTGACCTCAGACCCTAACTTTGCCAGAATCTGCAACAGGAGTTCCAGGGGTGCCAGAAATGCAGAATTTGATGTCTAAGCAGGACCCAGTGTCAGGAATAGACAAAAAATCCTTAGAATGATGTGATGAAGGACTAGGAGGTCTCATTTCTGAACCCTACCTAGAAAATAGAGCCATAGAAGAAGGAAAATTAGGAAAGTCCTTAAGACCTTAACCCTAATTTCACCTAGAATGAAGAAATCAAGTGCGGAGAAGAAGTGGAAGTGAGGAGAAAGCCAAATACATGAAAAGACCCAATCAAGGTGCTTAACATGATCCCAAACCACTTACTCAAAGGGCTAAATGCTCTTAACATGGAAGTGCTTCCATTTTAAGACGATACAGTTTGAAATCGAGAAATTGAGATTAGCAACCTGTAACTTTGGCCAAATTGCCTTCAAAACTGCATTTTACACACTCGCTGGTCAAATATCATATGATACTACATGACTATCACACCACCTACCTTGAAATATCATCTAGACAAATTGTATCATCCCAATACCTTGCAAACTATCGCACATAATCATTTTGTTGTCTCACTCTTGTCTGCAATCCAAAGCTGATTTGTGCTATTTTTAGTCTTCCTTAGTCGATCTGGATTTTAGTAGGTTACTTACCCCACTATTAGAAGCCTATTTTCACCTTGGGTTCATGTGTCTTGACTCCTTGAATTAGCAATCATTGATTTTACAAGTGACTTTTCTTGGAATCAGTAAGTTATAAATTGTCCTTGTTGAAAAGACCAACCTTTGGATTCTTTGATAACACACTTGGAGAGTCTTAGCAATCTCTTGTCCAATTAAATTCCATTCAATTTCAAATTCAATCAATTATATCTTGGGTAAATCATCCTCTTGATCCATATGTGTTAGGATACTTATCCATTGTTGGGCACGTATGTGGCAGTGTTGGTTTATACCTTTTTAACAAAATTATATCTTACCATCTCTCTTTTGGACAATTGAACGCTTTTACTATCCTAGTTTGATACCAACATTTCTTATGGTCAGCTTATCACCAAGTGCTTTTCCTTTCATGTCGGTTACAACAAGGTATCAAGTGAATCAAGGGAAATGACCTCAAGTAGTCTTTGATCAATTACCTTTAGTTCAAACTCGCCAAAAATGTAAGGGAAAAGAGCCCATCTTTGATCAATCCCCTAGGAATACTTCAGAAGTTTTGTTTGACCCTAAGAGCAATCCTAGTAAGTTGAGCACATCCTTAGCACCTTCTCATTCAAATATGGACATGAGTTACACAATGACTTGAAGAGAGAGGGAAGCAATGGATAAAAATCTTGATGACATATTTGAGAGACATAGAGACAACATTCTATTTGGTAATTCCTCTCATGACAATCAACCAGACTCACCCCTTATCAATACTAGATATTTGGATGCACATCAAAGGGGTGAAAGGTATACAAGATGAGCTCACCAAGAAGAACAGTCACAACACAAAGACCAAGACAATGAACCTTGTGATGCTCATGTGAATGTAGCGTATACCAATGACTTGTTCAAACATTCAAGACCAAGTTCACCACTCCAAACAACTTCAAGGTATACAAGTGAAAGGATCAAAAGAATTGAGTGTGAAAAGAAAGCTTTTTGAGATGAACAAGCTGCAAATGAAGAGAGGTTTAGACTCCTAGAGGTGGAGAGATGAGCCTTGTTAGAATTGGAAAGGAAAGCCTCTCAAGAAGAACAAGATAGACTTTTGGCCCAACAGCTTAATGCCCAATTCAACAACAGGGGTATCAATAGTAGAAACAACTCCCCACCATCTACTCCTTCTGGGACCCCATGAAGTAGAAGGCATTCAAGAACGCCTTCAAGATCTCCTAGTCCTAGAGGAAGAAGGACTTCACAACATGCTCATTATAGGAGGAAAACACCTCCTAGGAACTCAAGACAACCCTCACAACGTGCTCATCATGGTTCCCAACATGGAGGTAGTAGCTCAAGTTTTGATGCTCAAGACTTCATGAAGATGCAACAAGAACCACTCTTCCAACATTTTGTGGAAAGATATCTAGAGCAAAACAAAGACAAGTTCCTAGAGAGCTTAATCAACAAGGGTGCTAGGGTCCCCTATAACTTTGATGTGGATAGAAAGATCAAGAAGCAAAATCCATCTCAAGAAGAAGAGATCAGATAAATGAAGAGTATGATGGAAAAGATATTGGCACCTAAGATTTCATTCTCACTTGACTCAATTTGTCCCAACCCTTTTGACAAGAGTGTGAGCATGAAAGATTTTCCTAGGAAGGTGGAAATTCCACAATATGACAAGTATGATGGTAATGGGGATCCACATGACCATGTATGCCAATTCTACATTATGAGCTTTGAGTTTCATCAAGATGACTCCTATCTCATAAGGTTGTTCCCAAGGAGTCTCAAAGATCAAGCAATGGAGTGGTTCACCAATATAACTCCCTCCATCAAGACCTTCAAAGAGCTTGTTCATAGATTTGTCCAACACTTCGCCTACAATCTTTTGAGATCTGTCACCATGTTGGACCTATGTAACTTAAAACAAAACCAAGGGGAATCCTTTGTTACTTTCTTGCAAAGGTGGAGATGTCAGTGTTCTCACTACTCTAGGACCATTCCTGAAAAAGAGAATATCAACATCCTTATTAGCAACTTGGTTCCTGAGATGTGGTATGAAGTTAGGAAAATGGTCTTTGATTCCTTTGACACCATGGTCGAAACCGCATGTAGAATTGAGGATGTCTTGAAAGAGCAAGGAATTTTGACCAACATGAAAAATAACAACAATGGTCAAAATAAAAACTTTAATAAGGACAAGAGGAAGAATGCACATTAGAATAGGAACAAACAAGTGGTTAATGACAGAGTGGTAGACTCTTCTCAACCTAAGGATCAAGGTGTTCGTCACTTATCTAGTGATGTTCAAGAAATGAAGCTCAACACATCCAACCAACAAGAGCATAAGTCAAGATACCAAGATAAGCCTAAGAAAGAGAGGCATCAATTTTCAAAGCTTGGCGATTCATATGAGGATGTCTTCAAAACACTCATTGCCAACAATCTTGCACATCCTCAAGATCCCACGAAGTATCATATTCCTGATGTTAAACCACATTGGTGGGATGAGAAAGCTTTCTGCAAATTCCATAATGGTATTGGACATGATATTGAACACTGTTGGAAACTTAAGCATATCATCCAAGATCTCATTGAGAATGGAAAACTTCATATAGATGGGTTGCACACCAACACTAATCATAAGGTGTTCAAAGAGCCTTTGCCCAAGTATGAGAAGGGGGGAACCTCTAAACCAAAGAATGGCAAGGCTGAGATCAACTACACTTACACAGCTGCGGAGAATGTGGTCAACATACTTGAAGTTGTAGAGGAAAGTGTCAACATGATGAGAAATAAAGATCCCTATGGTTATGAATCTCCTCCTATCTTTGATGAAGGACCCGTTGTGGTGCTAAGGGGTCCCAACTCTAGGATGTCATCCCAAGCTCTTAATGCTATCATGAGAAGTCAAGGTTTTGTTGTCATTAGAGGACCCAATTCCAATCAATCCAATAAACCAAAGCAAGTGGCATCCAAGAATGTCACCACAAAATTAGTAGTTGATCCCAAAATGAGTTATAATCTTGTTGATCAGTTGTAGAGAACCCCAGCTCAGATTTATATCTTTGAGCTCTTAGAGTTGTCCCCGAGACATAAGCAAATCCTTGAGGATGCTTTGCACACAAAAAATGTCCCTAACAACTTAGATGTTGATCAATTCCAAAACATGGTAAACCATCTTGCTAGCCCTCATTACCTAACCTTTTCGAAGGAAGATGACAAAGCTTTGAGCCACCCACATAACCTTGCCCTTCACATTGAAGTCATGATCCACAAAACTTGTGTCAGGCGTGTGTTGATAGATGGGGGTGTTGGGCTCAATATTTGTTCCTTAAGTCTTTTAAAGACATTGGGTTAATCAAAAGAAGTCATAGATGCCTGAAAGAGGATCACAATCAAAGCTTATGATGAGGCAGAAAGAAGTTCCAAAGGGTTGGTCATCCTTCCTGTTAGGATTAGCCCTGTTGAGAAGGATATTTTGTTTCAAATTGTTGATGCTGGTCCTCTGGCATACAATATCTTGCTTGGTAGGCCATGGATCCATGATATGCAAGAAGTGCCATCTACCTACCATCAATGTGTTAAGTTCCTCTACAATGGAGTAGAAATTTGTATACCTGGGGATAGCACCTTATTTGTTAACTCAATTTCAGCAGGGACTCATGTTCCCCTCAACAGAGAAGCAAAAGATTTCAATGGGACTCTAGCACAGTGCAAAGATAAGTTCAAGTCAATGGACCTTGGTATGGGGGTATCAAATCAACTCCTTTACAAAGCTACCAGTTTCACCTAGGTCTTACGGTAAGCCTTCACAAGAGATGAAACCTTCCTCTTCAGCCATGACTTTATTTGGCACATTTGTAGAGTCCTCAGTACCTATCCAAGATGAGAAAGAAGAGGTGGCTGTCAGAGATTGGATTTATAAAGAAGAAAAATATATGCACAATGAGAATTTCTCTCCCTCTCCTAAGGCTTATGGGAGAGGATACACTTTTGTCCAATAGATGGGCTATCCTAGACATGGCCCTCTTAGTCAAAGATTGGATGCTAAAGTTGAACCTCTCGATCATGCTCCTTTTGGATGCAACTCTAAGAAGATGGTTGGCCTAGGATTTGAGAATCATAACAATAAAAATAATCCTATCCTTGATGAGTCAGATAGTGAAGGTGAACCAAAATACATGCCAAATTTGACAAATCAACAAGATATGTGTGAATATTGGGTCCCTTCCACTAATCTCCTTTGGGGAGATTCAGATAATCCAGTCGCTCCTGCGATAGTTTCAAGCCTAGAACAGGATGAATCAGGTGAGGAAGATCCTATCAAAGAACATCAATACAAGAATGGTGTTCAAAAAGATGTTACCCTTGGTGACATTAGAGCCTCCACATCAAGACATCGTAAACATGCATGGTATAAACATCCCAGTCGAGATTCAGATACAAATTCACACAGGTATGAATGGGAGTCTCTCTCTGATTCTTCCACAATCGACATAGACATTGATGTTGTCCATACTTATAGTTCTCATCCGGAGGTAGCTGATGATTCATGTGTAGGATTTGAGGATTGGAACCCACGTGTTGCCTTAGTGGATGATGCTTCACTTGGTAGGATGAATCCTGGTTTGGGTAACTTAGAAGAATACTTGACAGACTCTAACTCTTTCATCACCAGAGATGACATCATTCGTATTCACAACCTTGAACCTATCATTGACTTACCTCTTGCTCACCCTTACCTCATTGATTAGTCCCAATGGTATCAAGAACCTAAGCTCTTGACATTCCAAAATGACTATGAGATAACCTGTTACCTGAATGCAATTGAACCCATAGTCTCTTCCACCAGTGAATGGGCTACTAGCATGATAGAGCTAGACATCAAGTACCTTAGTCGTAAAATAAAAAGAAAAGAAAAAAAGAAGAAGAGTTCTAATGGTGAAAACCACTGTGTGGTGGTGTCAAAACCAAAAATAGTAAAAAGAAATGACGTATCCAAGGGTGAAAACCTCTCTAAGGCACCTAAGGATGAGGTACTTGATCATCTCCCAAGTTATTTTCAAGACAAATCTTCAGTGCTTGTTGAGCCAACACAAGCAGTCAACTTGGGTACAAATGAGGCTCCACAGATGATACACTTGGCTCAGTCCTTGTCAACACAAGAAAGGGAAGCATACACCAAGTTCTTATAGAGAAAGAAGATTAATTTTGCTTGGATCTATTCTGATATGCCAGGGTTGGACACTAATCTTATTATGCATCACTTGTCCATAGCTCCAGGTGTGAAACCAGTCAAACAAAAATTGAGAAAAATGCATCCTCATATAGCTCTTCTGGTCAAAGAAGAATTAGAAAAACTCCTTAGTGTGTGATTCATAAGAGCTATTGACTATGCTGAATGGATGTCAAATATTGTACCAATTTCCAAACATGACAAATCCATTTGAATCTGCACAGACTTTAGAGATCTCAATAGAGCATGCCCAAAGGATGATTTTCCACTCCCAAACATAGACATGATAGTGGACATGACTGCGAGTTATTAGATCTATTCCTTGATGGATGGTTTTTCTAGATATAATCAGATTAAGATAGCTCCTAAAGATCAAGAAAAGACTACATTCACTTGTGCATGGGGTACCTATTGTTGGAATGTTATGCCTTTTGGATTAAAAATTGTAGGAGCCACCTATCAACGAGCTATGACAACTATTTTTCATGACATGATGCATAAAAACATGGAATATTATGTGGATGACACCTTGGCTAAGTCTAAGAAAAGAGACATACACTTAGGTGATTTAGAAGTCATTCTAGATTGAATGGAACGATTCCAACTAAGATTAAATCCAAAAAAGTGTGCATTTGGTGTTACCTCTGGAAAGTTACTAGGATTCATTATTTCAGCAAAAGGAATAGAGGTAGACCCTAAAAAGGTCCAAGCAATCATAGATATTCCACCTCCTAAAAACATTAGTCAAATGAGGAGTCTTCAAGGATGTCTTCAATCCATAAGGAGGTTCATTTCACAACTGGCAGATAGAGCTCAACCTCTCAATAAGAACTTACATAAGGGAGTTAAATTTATCTGGAATGAAGATTGTCAAAAAAGCATGGACCAAATCAAGAAATACTTGGCAAATCCTCCTATCTTAATGCCTCCTATCCCAGGGAAACCACTTATTCTATATGTTTCAGCAACAAAATCTTCCTTGGGGGCATTACTAGCTCAACTTGATGAAAATGGGAAAGAAAGAGCCAAATATTATATTATCCACACACTTGTTTCATATGAGGTTAATTACACCAGTATTGAGAAAGCTTGCCTCACAGTGGTGTTTGCTTCCCAAAAGTTGCAACATTACATGCTTGTGCACACAATACACCTCATAGCAAAAATTGATCCCCTCAAGTATTTGCTCAGTAAGGTTGCCCTCATGGGTAGAATTTCTAAATGGATGATGATTCTTTCAGAATTTGACATAGAATACATTAAGCGAAAAGCAATCAAAGGACAAGCCATAACCGATCAATTGGTTGACTTCCCAATTCAAGATAATGTGCCTGTTCGAGTTGACTTCCTAGATGAGCATCTCATGTACATGACTGCAAGGACATGGAAGATGTTCTTTGATGGATCTTTCATGCAAAATGGTTCAAGAGATGGTGTGTTGTTTTTCTCTCCTCATGGGTACATGATTCCTAAGTCTTACAAGCTATTGTTCCCATGTACAAACAACATTTCTGAGTATGAAGCTTTGACAAATGGGCTCAAGATGGCCATAGAATGGAGAATCACAGAGCTACACATCTATGGGGATTCACAGTTGATAATCAACCAGGTCAATGAAGAATATCAAACAAAAGATGTGAAACTGGTACCTTATAAGAAAATGGTTGATTCATTGAGACAATATTTCACATTTGTCACATTTCAGCAAATCCCTAGAGTAGAAAACAAAGCAGTTGATGCTATGGCTACACTAGCTTCACTCCTTCAGTTAGAGCAGCATGAATCCATATTTGAATTCCTGGTGGAAGAGCTACATTACCCTATCTATGACTCCTAAGAAAGCCACATTATTTGTACCCTTGTTGGTCATGAATCATCCCGATATGGTGCCATTTACTCATACCTTTGTGATGGCATTATCCCTGATAACTTTAACCTCTTTGAATCTTACCTAAAACACCTCTTGCCATACCCTTATCTCTGGTGATTTGTAGAGGAGGGGTCTAGATGGGATGCTTCTTAGATGCTTAGAAAAGGAAGAATTCGATCAAGCATTAGTTGACATTCATGAGGGCATCTATGGGGGACATTCCAATGGTCTTTCCATGGCCTGAAGGTTGCTTAGAGTGGGGTATTATTGGCCTACCATGCAGATTGATGCAGTAGCTTTTGCAAAATCATGTAAAAAGTGTCAAAAACATGGTCACCTGATACATGCTCCAAACAAGGAGCTTATTCCTTCTATATCTTATTGGCCATTTCAGTGTTGGGCCTTTGATCTTGTTGGGCAGATTCATCCCAATTCATCAGGTGGACACAAATTTATCATCACTGCTACTGACTACTTTACTAAATGGGTAGAAGTTGTCCCACTTTCTATTGCCTCAGGCAAGACAATTTCTCTATTCATCCTGAACCATATCATCTGTCGATATGGAGTGCCTTCTAAGATTATCACTGACAATGGAGGTTAGTTCAAAAATAAAGACCTTAAATAACTCTGCAGAAATTCAAGATTAAACAACATTGGTCCTCCATTTACTTCCTGCAAGGAAATGGTCAAGCAGAGGCTTCAAACAAAACCATTCTTAAAACCCTACATAGAACAGTTCATAAGAATGGTAGAGATTGGCATTTACAGATAAATCTAGCTTTGTGGGCCTATAGAATGAGTATTTGTACTCCTACTGGGGCTACTCCTTTTGCCCTTACTTATGGTGTTGAAGCAGTGTTACCTTTAGAGGTTGAGATTCCTTCACTTAGAGTTTCCCTCAAAGGTCTAGTTACAGATGAAGACTACCACACCATGAGACTCCAAGAGTTAGAACTTCTAGATGAGAAACGACAAGCATCATTTGACCATATGAGGGTCTATCAAAAGCATATGTCCAAAGCCTTCAACAAAAAGGTTCGCCGTAGAGAATTCCAAGTGGGAGATCTTGTCCTACGTGAAAATCCTAAGAATCAACAACATAGAGATCAAAAGGGCAAATTCAAACCTAATTGGCTTGGACCTTACATCATTACTCTAGCTTTTGGGACAAGTGCTTATTTATTATCTACTGAAGAGGGAGAGCAGCTCCTTGATCCTATCAATGTCTTGCACCTAAAGAAGTTCTATCTGTGATGCATGTTCTACCTGGGGGCATCCTTTGTACATATTTATTGATCCTAAAAAAATTCCAAAAAAAAAATCATATATGATGCTGAAAAAATCCTAAAAAGCATATAAAGTCCTGAAAAAATACAAAAAATCCAAATAATTGCAAAAAATTCAAAAAAATAGAAAAGGTGCCTTGGTGAAAACTTGGAAACAGGCGCCTTGGTAGCAAAAATATAAAAAAATAAAAAAATCCTAAAAAATCTGCCAAGTGGTGAAAACTTGGAAACAAGCGCTACTTGAGGCTTTTGCACACCTATTTCTTAGCATGCATCCTCAACACTTAACCTTTCTCCATCATGCCTTTTCCTTGTTGCCTTGGTTTGGAATTGGTCTTTGTGGCATAACTGTGTCAGTCTTTAGGACACCTCACAAACGGTGTTTCTCAACACCTCCCCAACTGTGTTTTTCAACACTTCCCTAGCATCAAGTGTTTCTTAACACTTATCAGATATCCTACCCGTAATCTAGAATGATACGATATTTCTCACTGGCAAATGTGATACTCAAAGTTTGACTCTATGACCTATACACACACACTTAAACACTTGACTCACTGAGACTTGCTTGACTTTATTTCTTTGTGTGCTATCTATGATGATTTCTTTGCTTAGTGTTCTCTCCCTAATAGTTTTCAATGATGCCGAGCTAGAAGACTGGGGGCACGAGGACATGTTTTATTTATTTTTTGCCTGTGGGTATATTTTGTTGATCCTAACTTTCATGAGCATTCATGATTGTTCCACTTGATAATAGGATCTACAATGTATTCTCCTTGACTATTCTCCACAAGTGCATGCTTGTAGTCATCTAGACTTTCTTGTGTCTCGATGCGAGCATAATCTTGCTATACCAAACTTAGGGAACCTCACTACACTAGTCATCTTGACCTACATGTCTTTGATGCTTAGGTGGGATTCCCACATCCCTATCTGATACAGATCATATTCATATACCCATAGTTATACTAGTGTGTATTGTATGATCTTGCGACACTACCAATAAAGCTCGATGATGATTATTAGAGTCTAATGGCTTTGTGACCTTGCAAGTAAACCATTTTTCATAGTAGCTTGCATTCTTAGGTTCATGTTAGTTTAGTTTGCATCTTGCATGTGGAGAGAGCTCTCCTTTCATCTTTCATAGACTTGTCGATCAACTACGCTCACCTTTCATTTCTTCTCAATCATGTCTTTCGCTCCTTATCTTTTACATCATATCCTTTTCCTGTCATCACAAGGGGTTAATCTTATCGTCATATCTATTATCAAAGAGATCATTTTTAGAAACATGAGTCTATATCATAACACGAGAACTAAACATACACGAGCATATATTTGAACAATATAACAAGACAATAATACTAAAACATCCATCACAAGTGAGACAAGTACACAAGATCCATCGTAAATCCAATCATCTCATATATATAAATCATGATACAAGTACAATGAGATCCCAAAATCTGGATCAAGTCTCAAGATATGTCTGTACATCAAAACCTAGACCTAGGACTGACTCTCCCCATCACATGGAGGTGGTGGTGGTGGAGGCAATGGGCCCATCCTGTCGCCTGCCATGTCTAATCTCCCTACCCTCTCAGAGTAGAGTGGCGCTCTTTAACCCTCAGGCACAACTACTATGTATAAACCATGGTAATACGCCGCTCGTGCTGCCTCCCTCTAGATCTCTGCAACATCATCTTGTGTTGCCCTCTCTCACCACTCTATCTCAGCTTGTGCATCCAAAAGCTAATGATCACGTATGGCAATAGTAGTCCTCAGCTACTGTATCTTAGTCTCTAAGACCTGAATCCTAGCATGGAGATCCTCTCCTCCCCTATGCGTAGGCTGCTCCTGCCCTACATCCACCCGTCATCAAACTGGTCTTGCCGCATCCTCCTTATCCTCCTCATCATCTGATACCTATCTACATGACCATCTCTGGCCACCTAATCAGGATCCTTGTCCTCTCTCCCCTGCTCTCCTCCCTCCTCCCCCTCCTCTGTCTCCCCCATCATCATCATCCCTATCCCCACCTGTTGCTTACGACTGTGCATCTGGAATCATGAATCTAGGAAATGGGCATCTCTGGCGCTCAGCTCTATATGCAGCATCTGCACCTGCATCTTCCATATCAGGTAAGTAATCCCATGGCTCTCTTTGTAATCCTGTAGTCTCCTGTGCTGCCTTTTGGTAGTCCAGCATCAGCAGCCATCCCTACCCCTCATCCTCCCTAACCCGGGCATATGTGGTAGTCTCCACTGCCACCCTCTACTAACGGATGAATTGCCTCCATACCTGAGTGATAACAAAATGCTCAATGATATCTGCATGTCGACCTAGTAGTGGCCGGCTGCACAACATGTATCTGAGCTCACGATCTTTATTGCTCCACTTCTCACACTGCCTATATGGCCTCCACTCGAAGGTTGTCAACTCATCTAATAGCCTCCTATAATAAGTAAGATCACCACTATGAGGCTGGGTGATGAATCCTATATACCTGTATATATAGGGGCATCTCCACTCCCGAGGTTGTACTCATGGTCGCACAATGGCTATGTGCTCCCATGCCCATAACTATGCCAAGATGGCTTCGCATGTCCAAGATCTACCATCTCTGTATACAATCTCATGCAGCTCGTGATACATGTCTGCTAGGATGGCTGGGCCCCATGCCATCCACCTCAGGTGTGCCACCAAGTATGCTACCAATCTCCCCCAGCCTAGCAGGAACCCCCTCTGACTCCTATCAGTGATCAAAGCTTGCGCTACTATCGAGCACATGATGCATGCCACTAGATAATCCTAACCATGCTCCTCTATCAGGCGATCCCAACTGAGATGTCTGTCTATAATGGTCACATCCTGGAAAAGGTCCTAAATGGCATGTCTCCCATCTGTGGGAGTCTGATCATAGTATACCTATGCCAAACACAAAATCATGTCAGTTTTCATCATATGGAAACAGTACATTAATGAACATCTACAAACATGATTATACTCACCGCATCTCCATGGCTGGGTACACGCAAGATCTGGTAGACATTCTCTAGTGTGATCGAGGCCTCTTCAGTCTACAGATGGAAGGTGTTATGCTCATTGTGCCACCTCTCTGCTAATGTCATCAGCAACCTGTGGTTTTCCCGTATATGGAGCATGTCCAACAGGTACCCGAACCCCATACTGATCAGGTCATCTCTACCGGGATTATCTAAATCCCTGATGCAGCGTAGCCCGACCACTCTCGGTGCTCTAATAGTGAGCACTGAGAAAACCTCCTACAAGCCATAAATCTGCAAACCAGATGTCAAAACATATCATGATGGATGATTAAAATCAGTACAAGAAATCTCAAACACAAAAATTATCTGTACCCATGTTATATTGTTCAAATTAAAAGCATGCAATACTTCTCATTATACTGGTGCGATACTATTTTTTGATACTATTTCATTCGATATTTTATTCAATAGCAGTGCAATACTCTTGACGTGTATGATAGTTCGCACAAGGTCACATGACGTTTCATCTAGTATCGTGCGATACTTTCTGGAATAGCCATGTGACACTGTGGACCCATGAACAATCACACGATATAGAATATAGCACATGTGCGATACTTTTTAAGTGTCGTATGATGTTTCACATGAATGTAATTTGAAAACTTTAAAAATGTGTTTTAAATGCAATAAATGACTCAAACAACTAGTTTTTTAAAAAACTTATCAGGGCACCATACTGAGGAGGCTGGTTGTGCAACCGACCGCGCTTGAATCGATGTGTGTGGATGGGAATCACTACCTACTAAGCCATAATATCTCTTTGATCTCTCAAAGTTCTCGAAATCACAAAAGACAAATGAATTTGAAAATGACCTTTTTACACCTTATATAATTTTTTGACTTTTTGACCTAATTTTTGAAACATCTCATAATTTTGCAAAAATTGCACCCCTGGCTAATGTCGACATCCTGGATCCATTTTCGGGATCAAAATTGAAATCCAAGTTCATCTTGATAGTCAAAATCACATTTTAAAATTTCTCCTTCTTGTTATCTCTATTGAGCATTTAAGGTTGTCATTAGTATCAAAGGTTATCATACATATCGGTCAGTCACTTACATTGAGAAAATCGGTAACTAGAAGCAAGACAGACTAGTCTGTAAAGTATATACACCGAGCATCAAATAATTTACTGAGCACTAGCAGACACCGACACCGACAGACAGTAAACACTGAGCGTCACAATATACACCGAGCAATTTATATAGTGTTTACCGAGGATCACAAAAAATGACATAGTAATCTGAAATGGCACATACTTCTATGAAAATGGTTACAACAGTTCATAAAACATTTTACCAAGATCGAGGATGTGATGATATTCATTAAATGCAATGTATATCTTTTGTAATAGTTGATCTAGGTTATTTTTGTACACCGTAGATCTTAGGGTTATGACTATGTTGTGTAACCTAATTTTGTTAAAGCGACAGAAATAGAACACTATATTTGTGTGTTCACATCATTTTTGGTGTGAACTGATATATGAATCATGGAGCACTTGAAGCAATTGCCTAACTTCAAGTCTATCAGTTAATAGAGCAGAACATAGTACAGAGGAATTCAGATTGAGCGGAATCAGACAAGGCTACCGAGCAGTTCAGAGCAGAGATTCATCACAAGTGAGGTGATATTTTATCAGAGCTTATAGATTTGTATCAGACAATTGAATTTTCAATTAGTAGATAATTACCTATTGCTTTCTGACCATTGTAATAGAGTTTTGGATAAAATCTCTTAGCAAAGTAGACTTAACAATCTTATGTAAATCTCTTAACCGAGTGCACACTTCATTAGTGTTGTTAAAATCCTATAACTAGGTAGATCTAGTTGATCTAACATGTCACTCCTAACAGGGTGAGATCATCAGAAGTGATCAAAACATATAGCCCTAACAGGCAAACCTTTTCTATCTGCAGTAGTAAAGAATTTGTGGATGTCATCCCCATTGTAGTTTTTACCTTCTAACAAGGGTTTCTGCGTTACCAAAATACTTGTGTCATGTGATTGTCATATTGATTTCATGTTGTTTAATTTCATAAGTTTAATGAATGATTGATACATTCAGTTAGATTCAAGTTATTTTTGTCGATTATTACTGTTTACAGTTATATATCTAAAAGGTTTACAAATAAAGTTTTGAAGGTACTGATTCACCCCTCCCCTCTCAGTACCTATCTCTCCTAATTCCAATAATTGGTATCAGAGCGTAGTTCTCTTATTGAACAGTTTAACCACTAAAGGGTAAATATCTAAGTCATAGAGAGATACAAGCTTGATAAGACTATTGAGAATCAGAAGATACAGATGCAGATGTTTGTGGAACAGTATAAACAAGCTAAGGAAGAATTGAAGAAATTACTGGTTGAAAGGAAGAACCTTTCCATTTTGCAAAGTGAAATTACTTATCATGAAGAACTTATTGATGATATATTTGATCATGTTGGATCTAGTTCTGGAAGCATCTCTGACAGATCTGAAAGCATAATTACTGATTTATTTGAAAAGAATCAGCATTTATTTGAACAAGTGAAAGCACTTCAAATTGGTCAAGAATCTCAAATGGTGAGAATGGTGGAAATCATGAACAATGCTAGACAAGTAGAACAAGATAGGAATCTGGCTATTGAAGACTGAAGAAATATGACTGAACAACTCCAAGCAAAAGAAAGTGAAATATAGAGACTCACTGATCGTCACTTCCAAGTATCTAATCAGATGATGACTGTGAATCAAGAGGTAAACTGAGTGAATGGATAATTGTCAAGAAGACTAGAAGATGTTGCAAGACTCAAAGAAGAGAATGAGAAGCTGAGAAATGAAGTGAAAAATCAACAGTAACAAAATGAAATGAAGAAACTTGTTGAGGATAGTTCTAAGAAGATAGGTGATTTTTCTGACTAATCAAAGAAGATTTGGGAGTAGAGCTGGTATAGGCTACACTGGCGAAGGAGAATTATCATAACAAGCTGAACAAGTCAACAACAATCAAAATAAGAAACCTAAAGTGTTGGCATGTTATCACTGTGGCAAACCGGGACATACATCTAATGTGTGTAGAAGCAAAGCACAAGGTAAATCTCCTGTCACTCCTAAGTTTAATGGATATTGTTATTACTGTGGTAAGTTTGGACATCCATCTTATGAGTGTAGAGCTAAACAAAATGATATTGCTAACAATACCACTATGGAGAAAATATGCTATACTTGTAATAAACATGGACACACTGCACGAGAGTGTAAGGCTAAGATGAAGCAAGTATGGACTCCTAAGTAGCAAACACAATGAAAGCCCTATCAACTGAAGAGACAAGGTAACTCTTATGTTTGGGATTATAATACATGGGCTAACTGTACTACTTGTGGTAGATATGGACACATTGCAGCAAATTGTTATAGAAAGAGTTGGATTAGACAATCAAGAAGTTGGACAAGCACTGGAATGGCTTGTATGCACTGTCATAGGGTCAGTCATTTAAGCAAGAACTACAGAGACCAAGCACCAGATGAAAACCATATATTTGAGAGTGGATATACTATCACAGATATCACAGGAAAAAGGCATCTAATGAGAATGCTGAGTCAAGTAATGTTGTCGGTGAAACCTCATCCACTGGATTGGGTGACATCGGTACCTCCACTTAAGGTGAAATAGGTATGTATGGGACTGACATTTCAAATGATCACATTTTACATATAGTTCCTTATACATGATGTACTAATACCAAATCATCATGAATAAAGATGCACTGTGGTTTATATGTTATGAGCTAACAATGTTATATAGTCGGCAAAAGAGAGACCAAGAGTTGGTTACCCGTCGGTAATCACTATTTAAGGTTAACCGAGCACATGTATCAATCGATGAAGAAATCCTATGTTAACCAAGCGGATAAATTTTTTTTGTTGTCACCGAGCTGACATATGTTTTGTACCAAAAGTTAGGTCAAGCATTTATTACATGAAAGTTTGAGTGGGAATATCGAAAAGTCTATAAATACACAGGAAAGAGAGTTCATTGTTACATTGCGATTTCGAAGAGCGAAGATTTCATAGAGAAGAGTTCGAGCTAGAAGATTTTCAGAAGGATTCAAGGCTACTATAGATTGAACCGACATCACTCTTCGATAATTCTGAGTAAGTTCATTTTCTATCAAACACTTTTTATCCTGCTGCTTGCCGAAACCCTAGAATCGATTTATGGCATCTACATCATTTGCAAGAAAATCATAAAGTATTAAGGAGGAAGTTAATCTAATCGTTAGGGAAAATTTTGATGAACCTAAGTTTAAGCCACATCCCAAGGTCGCAGCACAAATAGATTTAATGGGCATTTTTTCGAGCATACCAGATAGGGTTTTATTGACAGAAGACATAAGATCGTATATTCATTGCAAAATTGGAGAAGTTGGAGATTTTGAAACTATTGCAGCATATCAACAACTCTGTGGCACCGATGGTAAATTGAAACTAGAACACAAGAAGATTGAGGAATTGGGGTTATCGTGTATCACACACTATCCACAATCATTTAAGACAAATTGGATCAGAATCATTTTGAGAAAGTATCACAATGGAAAATTATGGCTGGATAAACTGATAGAGGTCAACAAGAAAATGATCAGTAGGGTTACTGGGCTCCCTACAATCGACAAGGCTAAAGCCTTCCATAGTTCGTCATGACTGGATGTTGAGAAGAATACTAGAGCACAATGGGATGGCCAGGTACTGAAAATTTCAACAATCAGAGACCCAACAGTTAAATTTGCAGCACATGTGATAGGGTACAAGATATATCAATCAAGCAGACTCAACAGCGTACCTTGCAACGCAGTAGACATGGCACACAAAATTGTGAAGAAAGATCACCATGTTGATCTTACCGAGGTACTGTTTCATCAACTATAGGACAATATGAAGATAATAAGAACAAAGAAGTCTAATACCTGCAAGTATGGATCACTACTTGTTTGCATATTCTTCTATCTACAAAAGTATGTACCTGGCATCGGTAAAGTAAATTAGAAATTAGATAAACCAATAACAAAATAGATTAATGATATGATGAGTAAGTTAGGAGATAAACTGAATATAGAGTTTGATGCATACTTCAAATAATTTCAGACTAAAATGCATAAAAGAAGCAGAATTCTGAGTGAATTAGTTGAAAATTTTGAGAATGATATATGTTTTGTAGTCAACACGGATTATACTATGATAAAAGTAGTTGAACCTAGAATAAAATGGTTGGCACTGATGGGTTATGAAATGAACCATGATTTCGCACTGAAATCTATTAATGCACTGCTTGCATTACCAAAAGATCCCATTGCCACTAGGTTCAGAGTATATGAAGACGCTAAATCTAGAATCTCAACAGGTATAAAGATCGTTAGAATGTCTAGAAAGGCAAAGAAGATGAAGAAATATCTCACTGCTAGATTTGGAGATGTGTCTAAAACACCTAAGGAGACATCGATTGAACAGGCAACTGAAGGTCAGTTATAGTTGGCTGAAAAACCATATGATAGTGAGGAGACTGAGTTTGACGAAGAAGAAGATCCCACACCGGTTCCTCCAACTGAAATTCCTATGAAGAAGCAGTTACCAGTACAAGAAGGTATGAAGACAAGATCATCAACTGTAGCTTCACCACTCGAGAAGAAAGAAGTAGAGAAAGTAACAAAACTGAGGGCAGCTACACCGACAAGGAAATATATCAAGAGAAAGAACAAGGCTATAGCTGAGGCACCAAAGAAAAGGAGAAAACTGATAAGAAGTAAAGAAGATCTTGAGGAGACTGAGACTGAAGATGACGTCAATCAATTCAAGGTGGTCAGTAACAAGGTAAAAACAATAGATGAAGTCATTGAAGAAATAATTGAAAACGGAGATCTTACTGATCCTGAAATAGATAGATTTGACAAGATGTCAAATGAAGATCAAACCAAGATAGAAGAGGCTGTCATCCAAATGATGATAAAATTCAAGAAAGTTCCAATGGAATTTGCCTATGCATTACCGAAGAAGTTGGATGATAAGATTACTGAAAAATGGGCTATTGCACTAGACACCGAGAAAAGAAAGAGAGAATGATCTCTAGTTCGGGCAGCCCCACATCTAAGCTATGGAGAACTTAGTGAGTACATGACCAAATACCAAGCAAGATTTATGATCAAGAACCAAGCCATGATGATAATGGATGAAAATGTGGCAGATATGGATAACACAAGTGATTCTTTATGGACATCAACTTTTAAGGCCGAAGAAAAAGTTGAGCAAGAGCATTCTTAAACTTGCCAAAGAAGAGACAAAATTCCAAAGGTAAAGGTATTTTCATTAATGAGGGAACAAGAAAGAAATCAAAGAACACTGGTATATCAGTTACTGAGGTAATTGATATCACCGAGCAAAAGGAAGAAATAAGTGTTTCACAAGATGCACCAGATAAAGTAGAAATCCAACTAGAGAAGAAAACTGATGATGATGTACTCATTGAGGACATCATAAATGGTGATCCTAATGACAAAGATGATGAGGATGTGAATATTGCACCTAATCAAGATGAAGTACTAGACATTGAATGTCTATTTACATCACTATCGGGTGAACTCCTGTACTTGTAGAAGTAGTCAAAATTCTTTCACAAGTACAACCTGACGACTCAGACCTCGAGCAACACAAAGACCCAACCGAGGTACAAGAACCTGAAAAACATGCAGAGATAGATGAGCCTAATCAAATAAAGGCACCTTCAACTAAGACAAAGGTAACAGATGAGACAAAGGAAACCGAGGTGATCCCACTTAACACCACATTCGAGGCTCCCACTCCATCAACCAAGACTATAGCCACTGAGGAGTAGAAGAAGGAAGAACGTGTGTTAACCAGGAAGGATACTCTGAAATCTTGAGATAAAACTATTGCTGTTATTGAGAAGAAATCACCTCTAGCACCAGAGAAGAAGAAGAAAAAGAAAGGAAAAGGGCTAGTCACCCTAGATGAAGTGATAATTATTCCTGAGTGTGACCCGAGGACCCTAAGCCCCAAAGACTTGAGTAAATATGGGGAATTATGTTCAAGAAAGGCATCTCAAGAGAAGTTGAAGTAAGAACACAAATGAAAATAAATATTAACAGATGTGAGGGATATCCTACAACAAGTAGTGCCTTAGGTGAATATTGATGAGGATACTCCTATCATAGATCAACTTGCTACACTTGTCGAGAAGATCAATGCCCCGGACACTGATGTAGATATATGGATTGAAGAAAGGGAAAAATCCAGGATACAACACAAACTGGCAAAGAAAATAAGCTTAGTAGTGGCAATGAAGAAGGTCAAATTATCTGAGGTAATCACCGAGATAAAAACTATCACCCAGATAATTTGTCAATATTTACTGAAGCTTTGTACTATAGACATCTTCACTATTGAAGTCAGTGAGAAGATCAAAGGATTGGAAGAAAAAATAAAGTTAAGTACAAATGCAGCTATAATCGAACCTAATGCTTTCTCAAAGCACATGCATTGAGTTCAGGAACTCCGGCGGTTAATAGCAGATATGAAGAAATAAGAAGAGCACATAATAGATCAGGTTACTGAGTTACAAATAGAATTCCTGCCATACCTGAAATTTTTTTAGGCACACATTGTAAAAGCTGAACAACTCGTTGCAACACCCAAAATTTCGATGTTAGATAACATCTTTGACATGCATGCACAAGTTGGTCTTGAGCATATTGCTCTCACCAACTTGAAAGAGGAATGGGAAAACCTCTTGGAGTCAGTGAAGAAAACCCACCAACATATTTTTTACAAGATGTGAGTATACTACTTATTTTTTTTGTATTTGGCATTACTATCAAAGAGGGGGAAAACAATGTATAAGTCATTATGCCAAATATGTACATAGATGCTACGTATACTACATATTACTAGGAGCATGCACCGAGGAGGAGTACTTAGTACTTAGAATTTTTTTGATGTGTATATGTATATGGCGGAAGTTATATAATTTTTTTTATCTATATACATTTGAGTTTTGATACTAATGCCAAAGGGGGAGATTGTTATCTCTATTGAGCATTTAAGGTTGTCATTAGTATCAAAGGTTATCATACATATCGGTCGGTCACTTACATTGAGCAAATCGGTAACTAGAAGCAAGACAAACTAGTCGGTAAAGTATATACACCGAGCATCAGATAGTTTACCGAGCACTAGCAGACACAGACATCAATAGACAGTAAACAATGAGCGTCGCAGTATACACTGAGCAATTTATACAATGTTTACCAAGGATCATAGAAAATGGCATAGTAATTTGAAATAGCACATACTTCTATGCAAACGGTTACAATGGTTCATAAAACATTTTACCAAGATTGAGGAATATTTAATGTGATGATATTCATTAAATGTAATGTATATCTTTTGTAATAGTTGATCTAGGTTATTTTTGTACACCGTAGATCTTAGGGTTATGACTATGTTGTGTAACCTAATTTTGTTAAAGCGGCAAAAATAGAACACTATATATTTGTGTGTTCACATCATTTTTGGTGTGAATTGATATATGAATCACAGAGCACTTGAAGCAATTGCCTAACTTCAAGTCTATTAGTTAACAAAGCAAAACAGAGTGCAGAGGAATTCAGATTGAGCATAATCAAAAAAGGCTACCGAGCAGTTCAGAGCAGAGATTCATCACAAGTGAGATGATATTTTATCAGAACTTATAGATCTGTATCAAACAATTGAGTTTTCAATTAGCAAATAATTACCTACTGCTTTCTGACCATTGTAATAGAGTTTTGGATAAAATCTCTTAGCAGATTAGACTTAACAGTCTTATGTAAATCTCTTAACCGAGTGCACACTTCATTAGCATTGTTAAAATCCTATAACTAGGTAGATCTAGCTGATCTAACATGTCACTCCTAACAGGGTGAGATCACCAGAAGTGATCAAAACTTGTAGCCCTAACATGCAAACCTTTTCTATCTATAGTAGTAAAGAATTTGTGGATGTCATCCCCACCGTAGTTTTTACCTTCTAACAAGGGTTTCTATGTTATCAAAATACTTGTGTCATGTGATTGTCATATTAATTTCATGTTGTTTCCTTTCATAAGTTTAATGAATGATTGATACATTCAGTTAGATTCAAGTTGTTTTGGTCAATTATTACTGTTTACAGTTATATATCTGAAAGGTTTACAAATAAAGTTTTGAAGGCACTGATTCACCCCTCCCCTCTCAGTACCTATCTCTCCTAATTCCAACACTTCTACATAGTTGGCTAATCGTTTGAGGCCTAATCCTTCGATCTTCACTGGGGCATCTTCATCTCCATCTCTATCACTACCCTAGTCTTCCATTCATCTCCTTCACTTCGTCTCTCTGAGGTTTGACTTCATCTTTATCCTATATCTTTCCCAGTCAAACCTAGTCAAACTGGGGCATATCTTCACTGCTTGATGGTTATTCTATCATCTTTCATCTTCAATTATGATTTCTAGTGATTTGATCAATTTATCAATTTATTGTTTCTCCTCTACCTGATTTCGATTTCGATTCCAAGGGGGCAGTACCAATCAAACTTCAATCCTTGATACAGCTTTATCAAACCTATCAATCAAACCTTGCTTGATATTCTTATCTCTTATCTGAGACTTGACAATTACCTATTTACAGGGGTGTTGGCCTTGTCTTTTTCAATCAGCTTATCTTTGTCCTGATGTGTTCCCATCCGTCGAACACATGTCTGGGTTGTTTTGTGATCCCAAATTGATCTCACATTTCAACTTCATTCTTTGACTACATGTGATCCCAAATCAATCTCACATTAGTCAAAGAGGGGCAAATGTATGCACCCTAAAATGGTCATCTAGACTTTGGGCCCCGTTCTTCAATTTATCAATTTCCTGAATCAATGCTTTGCAATATTTTCAAATTAAATCAATTTCCTTGATCAAATCCTAATTCTATCATTTATTCGATTATAATCTATGAATTAACCATTTTATCCTAAGTCTTTATTTAATTAAAAGGAATTCCCTCCCCTTTTATTAAATAAAAAGCCCCCACTTACCTCTTATCCTAGGTTGCACAAATAAAACATTATTCCTATTTTATAAAAAGAAGAAAAGGCCTTTTTGTCTCACATGGGGCACAAAAGTCAACACTTCTTTCTCATTGGAGGAGATTTGTGCACAAGGATTGATCCCACTTTCAAACTCCACCCTTGATCAAATCTTTTGCCTCTTAATCTCCATGGTCCATTTATCTTTAAAAGCAGAGCTCTTTTCTCATTCAAAGGATCCACTCTTTATGCTAATGTTGTGCTACAGGTTTTCTTGGTGATTTTGGAGCTTTGGAGAGCTTGTTGCATTCTAGTCTCATTCTAATCTTCATGCTTGCATTATAGCTTAGTTTCTTTCATTGCATTCTTAACTTAGTTTCCTTTCAAGTTTAGCTTAGTTCACATAGCTTAATTTGTAATGGTTTGTAACACTTTCATTTCCATAGCTTAGTTTCATTTTTCATTCTAGCATAGTTGCATTGCATTTTCATCAAGATTCTTGAAGATATTGGCATTCTTGCCCTTGTCTCTTTGAATCTCCCATTGCATGGTTTACAAGCAAGGTCATATGCTTATTAGCTCTTGCTGAGAGCCCTCTAAACACCCTTGCACTCCATGCCTAGGGAGCTCTAGGTCGCTTTCTCAAGGCTTCTAATTCATGGATTCTCTTCGAACTAAAGACTTAGAGAAGTGCACATTTTGAGTGTACAACCATTACATTTAGGTTCACACATGATCCAAGAACAAATCCCCAATCATGCAAGATCCAATTCCCTCATAAGAAATTGCAGAAGGTGAAACACTCCATGTTTCATGCGAAACTGGCAAAAAATCGATACCCGAGGAAAATGAAGATTACTCCCAAATCCAAATGAATTAGGATGTGTGATCTTAGGATAGTGCTCAAGAATAGGTCCACAACACTGCATTAAATGTGCAAGGAAAGAAACCAACAACAACAACAACAACAACAAAACAAATAACATATAGGTACAAGAAAAATGGAAATATTTTTTTGTGATGCAAGATTGCTCAAGACTCGAGATGCTCCTGCATCAACAATTCACTCTGCACACAGACCCTCCAGTGGAGGTGGATAAGAAGTAGGGTAAAAAGAGGCTATCATTACCTTTGGAGTATATAGATATTGCCACCTATATCATGAAACACCTTACTTGTGAAGGAAAACATTCATTTTTACATTCCATTCACTTCAAATTACTTAGCCACGCCAGACACCAGAACCGGCCAATGAATGTACCTAATGTTCTTTATAACTTGCTTCTTAGAAGTGCAACAGAGGTACAAAAAGGTACACCACATTATATTTCACACCATTGTTTAATTAATCTTATTGTGGAAAGAGTCCTTATAAAAGTATCTCAAATGACAAAAAGAATTTTTAAGCATAAGGGAATATAGACAAGGGGATGTAGGGCCTAGAGGACCCACAAGGTTATATCATAGGGTTAAAATTAAAGAGAAAATCTACAAAAGTATGGAGGAATCCTCCTTGTCCTAGGCTCATCCTATGGAGGATGATTTACCTAGTCATGATGACAAGAACCCTATAGAAAATGATCTTGCAACATGGTAAAACATTCAGAAAGATACACCTAGGGAATCGTAAAAAGTTCCTAAAACTACCCCTTCTCAATCACATGATGAGATACCCATGAAAATACCTAGAAGGGCTAAGTCATATAGTAGAAAGTGTTGGGATAATAAGCAGAAAATGCAAATATTAACAAACAAGAGAGAACACAATAACACAGAATTTAACGTGGTTCACCCAATCCCTGGGCTACGTCCACCAACAGCGAGTCCAATATCTTTATTATTATCCAGCGATTACAATCTGAAACTTGCAACTCAATACCGCCACAGGAAGCTACAATAATCCCTCATACATTCAATCTCAAACCCTAAGCCCTTTTTACAAGTATTTTTGACATAACAAAATTAGGGCAAAAATACTTCGACTAATAGAAAATAGATGGCCGACACTTTACAATATTATTAAGTCATTCTTAGCGTTGAGGGGGACCCGCAAGGGGCATTGCCCCTTGACCCCATGGATAAGTCTAATTAGGCTCCACATACATAACAATCTCCCACTTGGAGACTGATCAGACTCCACAACAATATCCTCCCACTTGGAGACTGATCGACCAAAACCTGTAGCTCCCACTGGAATAATGAAACCACCCTAGACTCAGCTGTTCTTTTATTCTGTTCAGTCTAGAAGACCAACCGAAGCTGAACAGGAATTCAACTTCTCCCTTGTGACTGCCTTTGTAAACATATCTACTGGATTATCATCTGTTTGTATCTTCTCCAACCTTAACTATCCATCATCCAATGTTGACCGAATGAAATGATATTGCAACTGTATGTGCTTTGTTTTTTATTGCAAAGCATAATTCTTTGCAAGATGAATGACACTCTGACTATCTGAATACAAATAATTATCCGCCTGTGGATGTCCCAATTCTTCCATGAAGAATTGAAGCCATATCATCTCCTTGGCTGCCTCTATAGCAACAACATACTCTGCCTCTATAGTAGATAAAGCATTCACCTTTTGTAACCGAGAAATCCAACTCACTGTTGTCCCACCAATAGTAAATACATAACCTGTAGTACTCCGTCTGGTATCAACATCTCCTGCCAAATCTGAGTCAACATAGCCATGAACAGTAGTAGAAGAGCCCCCAAAGTGTAAACACTTATTGGATGTACCTCTCAAATAGCTGAGAATCCATTTGACTGCATTCCAATGCTCAATCCCAGGGTGACTCATATATCGGCTAATGACTCCCACTGCATGTGCAATATCTAGCCTAGTACATACCATAGCATACGTTAAGCTCCCTACAGCTGAAGCATAAGGTATCTTGGACATTCTTGCCTCTTCTTCTGGTGTCTTTGGACACATTTCTTTAGTCAATTTCAAATGACCAGGCAAAGGTGTAGTGACAGCTTTGGCATCCTTCATGTAGAATCTCTGCAACACCTTCTCAACATAATCAACTTGAGATAGAGTTAATTTTATGTTCTTCCTATCTCTGCAAATTTTCATGCCAAGGATTTGTTTTGCTACCCCCAAATCCTTCATAGCAAAATATTTTGCTAACTGTTGTTTCAACCCCTTAATATGATCCATGTTAGAACCAGTTACAAGCATATCATCAACATATAAACATAGAATAATGTAGCTGTCATTATTTAACCTCTTGAAATAAACACAATGGTCAGAATTACATCAAGTGTATCCATTCTCATGCATAAAAATATCAAATTTAATATACCATTGCCGAGGTGCTTGCTTTAGGCCATATAAACTTTTCTATAATTTTCACACTAAACTCTCCTTACCCTTGACCTCATATCCCTGTGGTTGTACCATATAAATTTCTTCATTCAAATCACCATGAAGAAAGGTTGTTTTAATATCAAGCTGCTCTAAATGAAAATCTTCAATAGCCACAATACTTAAAATAGTATGAATAGAAGTCATTTTAACAACTGGAGAAAAAATCTCATCAAAATCAATACCATGTTTCTGTGCAAATCCTTTTACGACTAATTTGGCTTTAAATCTTTTCTTACCTCCATCTTCTTCTTTCAACCTGTAAACCCATTTATTTTGCAAAGCCCGTTTTCCTGCAGGTAACTGACATAAATCCCATGTTTGATTTTTTAGCAAAGATTCCATTTCATCTGTCATTGCAGACTCCCACTGAAGTTTTGTATCCACCTGCATAGCTTCATTATAACATTCAGGTTCACCAGCATCAATTAATAAGATAGAATACAAAGAAGGTGAAAATCTATCTGGAGGTCTACTTAGCCTTTTTGACCATCTAACATTCACTGGGGTGTGTGGTATTTGTTGTTTATGTTGTTGCAGAGCATAAGGAATTTCTGGAACATTAACATTTGGAATGTCATCCAGCACTACATAATCATTTTCTTTCTTCTCATGCTGTTGCAATAGATCTTTGTACAACACTTTCTCATTGAATATGACATCTCGGCTTCTTACAATTTTATGATTTTCAAAATCCCAAAGCCTATAACCAAATTCATCAATGTCATATCCAAAAAATACACATTTCTTTGACTTAGCTTCCAGCTTGGTTCTATTTTTAGAATCTATAAGTGCAAAAGCTTCACAACCAAAGATTTTGAGAAAAGAATAACTCACCTTCTTACCACTCCATGCTTCCTCTAGAATACCATAGTCCAAAGGAGTGGAGGGGCCTCTATTGATTAAATAAACAGCAGTGTTCACAGCCTCTACCCACATATTTTTGGGTAGCCTAGCATGCAACCTCATACTCCTTGCACTCTCCATTATTGTCCTGTTCATGCGTTCAGCCACTCCATTTTCTTGTGGAGTCCTTGGTATAATTTTCTGTCTATGAATACTAGTAGAGGCACAATAATCTTCAAATTATTTGCTGCAATACTCACCACCATTATCAGATCTGAGACATTTTAATCTTTTTCCAGTCTCATTTTCAACCAAGCTTTTCCATTTCTTAAAAGTTTGAAATACATCAGATTTTTGTCTAATGAAATATATCCATACTTTCCTAGTTGCATCATCAATGAATGTAACATAATACTGAGAGCCACCAAGGGAAGATACCTGAGCTAGACCCCATACATTTGCATGCATAAGCTCTAATTTTTCATCTTTCTTTTCCTTCCCACTCTTTACAAAATTGACTCTCTTTTGCTTTCCATACACACAACTTTCACAGAAATCCATATTAACACATTTCAGACCTGGTAGAGCTTTCTTTGAATGAAGTAATTTCATACCTTTCTCACTCATGTGCCCGAGTCTGTTGTGCCACAACATTGTTTCAAAATCTCCAGCTACTGTCTCTTGCTCTACCTGCTCAACTGCAACAACTATTCCTGAACATTCATTTTTCTCTTAAACAATTAAAGTAGAGGGAACAGTATGACCTGTACAAAGATATAAGGTGCCTACTTTCACACCTTTTGCTACTACTAAGGAACCTTTTGAAACCTTCCAATTTTTATCATTAAAAGTAACTATGCAACCCTCATCAGCGAGTTGCCCTGCTGAAATTAAATTTCTACTCAGCCTTGGAACATGTCTTACCTCTTGTAGTAGCCAATGATTCCCATTGTGCAACTTAATCTTGATTTTCCCTTTTCCAAAAATTTGACAAGGTTCATTATCTCCCAAATAAACTAGCCCAAAATCCCCTTGGACATAATCAACAAAATAACTTCTATGGGGTGTAGCATGAAATGAAGCCCCCGAATCTAACACCCATGAATCATCAACATTTTCTAAAGACAAAAGCAAAGCATCCTCTTCAAATTTGTTACTTGCCACATTTGCCTCCTTGTTTCCATCATTTTTGTCTCCTTGATCTTTCTTCCGAGACCAACAATCTTTCTTCTTATGACCTAGTTTTCCACTGTACCAACAATCATTTGGCCCTTTGGATTCAGACCTCTTTCCCTTTGATTTTCCTCTTGATTTCTCATGATTTCCAGAGTTGTTTCCTCTATCTCTTGTTCTACCTCTGCTTTCTGCGTTCAATACACTACCCGATGTGGATGCCCCTGAGCTTTTCCTACGAATTTCCTCACTCAATATAACACCAACAACATCATCAAAATTTAGGGTATTTGAACCAGAAATAGAATTACTAACAACCATTACCAAGCCATTCCAGCTTTCTGGCAAAGAACACAAAATCAAGAGAGCCCTAACCTCATCATCGAAAGTAATTTTAACTGAGGTTAACTAACTTGTAACTGTATTAAACTCATTCAAATGATCAGCGACTGATCCACCTTCTACCATTTTCATATTAAATAAACGCTTCATAAGAAATACCTTGTTTGAAGCTAAAGGCTTTTCATACAACTTCGCTAGGGTGTCCATCAGATCTTTAGCTTTCATTGCTCTAGTAATATTGAATGCCACCAATTGTGCCAGGCATAAATGAATACTCCCTAGTGCCTTCCTATCCAAAATATCCCAATCTTCTTGAGACATTGCTGCCTCTTTCTTGGCTATTCCCTCTAATGGCTGCCATAGATCCTTCTGATAGAGATAGTCCTCCATTTGCATCTTCCATAACTGGAAGTTCTGCCCATTAAATTTATCAACTTTCAGCCTACCCTCGTCTGCCATTTCTCCCACTTAATCGAGAGACTCTCCCACTAACTCATGAGACCTGCTTTAGAGAATAGATGAAAGAACGAATGAAATAACCTCGCTCTGATACCACTTGTTAGGATAATAAGCAAAAAATGCAAATATTAACAAACAAGAGAGAACACAATAACACATAATTTAATGTGGTTCACCCAATCCCTGGGCTACATCCACCAATAGCGAGTCCAATATCTTTATTATTATCTAGCAATTACAATCTAAAACCTGCAACTCAATACTGCCGCAGGAAGCTACAATAATCCCTCATACATTCAATCTCAAACCCTAAGCCCTTTTTACAAGTATTTTTGACATAACAAAATTAGGGCAAAAATACTCCGACTAATTAAAAATAGATGGCCGACACTTTACAATATTATTAAGTCATTCTTAGTGTCGAGGGGGCCCCGCAAGGGGCACTACCCCTTGACCCTATGGATAAGTCTGATTAGGCTCCACATACATAACATAAAGAATAATGGAAAAGGGAATATTGTAGAAGAAGAGACACCATAAAGAGAATCTCTAGTTGAAATCATTCCTCCACCGTATAAAAGGAAAGAATCTCCTGTAGCGACGGGCTCCATAACTAAAAAGAAACCTAGGTGACAAAGTATTGCTAGGAATAAGGAGGAAAATCTTGTGAGAAGAATCCAAAGGCTAAAAAAGGATGACCCATGAACAACCCTTGCTCCTACAACTCCTACTCTTAACATTGAGTCTTCTGAATCAAGAGGAGGAGAGGGATCATTTGAGGAAGGAAGGGCTGAAATGAATAGGAAATAAATGAATGAAGAAGTAATGGAAGAGGATGTCCCCATTAATAAAGAATTTTATATTAATAATGATGTTGTTGCAATGGGCATTGAAGGTGGTGAAGGACCATCAGTTGTTATAGATTTTGAACCACAAACACAAGACCATGTAGAATACAATGAAGAAGTTGTTGTAGAGAAGAATGTGGGTGGATTAGATCATTTAGCTACCATAGCCCAGTAGCTAGCATAAGAGAATACAAAAAGATCCATCATAGTATGGACTAGAGTTTATAAGCCATTAGAAGTCTACCCTTCAATTTTTGACCAAGGGCTAGACACTCCACCAGATTTATCCACTACTCTTGGTATAGGTTTCAGTTTATATAGGGATATGCAAATACAAAGGGCTCTATGGGAGTTGGAGAAATAAAGAATGTAGAGGGTCATAGACTACCAACAACACGAGCTCCAACAAAAAGATGAACAAATTATAAAACTTAAAGGTAAGGTTGAGAAGATTACTGAAATTATTCCTGAACTCGTGAGTTGTAGACCTCTGACTAGGGTTTATACCCTTTATCTCAAGGAACAATTTTTAAATTTGAAACTAACAAGAATAGTTCATGGCCTCAATCCTTCCTTGAAATCTGCTCAAGAGTTTTATGATGTGTTTGAAAACTCCCTTATAACAATTACGAATTTACTATGTGAACTTTACCTCCACAAATATGTTGTCCCACATGACCTCAATTGGAATCTATTATCCTACATTGGTGATATCCAAATTAGGGAATTTATGACCTGGATTCAAAATGAAACTAGCAGGGAAGCACATGCTAGGCCTTATAGGCAAGAGGAACTAGATGCCCCTCTAGTACTCATAGCAGAGAGTACGGATGCAAAAGAACTTATTATGACTGGCTCTAGCTATTCAATAAAAACAAGAATAGGGATAAGATATAGAACCTCAGAGTGGAAGCCTTCTGAGAATATGAAGCAATGGCATGTGAAGAAGGCATAAGGGTTCTTGCATCTATGATGCATAGACATAACAATCTCCTAGATAAATTAAAGAGAGAAGAACCCCAGTCCCCATAGAATTATGTTATTTCAACATGACAAGCACTGTGGTACATCATGTTGGGACATGTTAGACAAGAGCACTAGCCACCTCTCAGATTTCAGCTACCACTTCTCCTATGGCCATTACTTAGCGTGATAGAAGATGCCAATGATTACAATATGGAAGAAGAAGTAGAGAGATGGGAGAAGACGAGGGACACTAAAGGTTACTACTCAAGTTTAGCTAAAGGAGGCACTGGATAGTCATCTACTGCAAATTTTAGAGTGAATGCAAAGATCATAAATTTCAATATTGCTTGAGGTCCAACAATAGTTTAAGTTGGGGGGGAATGATGGGCCTAGTTTAGGGTCATGTTTTCATGTGATTTTCTGATATGTTTTCAAACTTTTTTTATGTTCTAAAAACTCAGTTAACTAAGTATGGTGACTCATTATACTCACTAAGAACTCCTTTATATGCCTTTAGGTTTAAAAATTCTTAGCTATGATAGTACCGTATGATGGACAAACTTTACTTGTTTTCATGATGAACTTGGTTTAATAGAACTTTAGTTGCCTTAATGAAATTCTTTATGTATGGATGGAGTGTGATGAGTTCTTGTAGCCATATGATATGTGCATAATTAATTAGGATCAATATAAATGAGAGGATGGATGTGAAATAAATGAAATGTATATCTTGTGCTACTAACCACCTTGTGTAGGAGTTAAGTCAATGATGAAGGAGCAGATTTATCAGACTTATGGTGATCATGGAGCAACTGTGGAAAGATTGGTTCAAGATGCCATGATGAGAAGAGTAAACATTGGAGTGCATTTATAACTAAGTTTCTTGATTCTTTGGGTGACTAAGTTACGATGTCTTTATTATCAGAAGAGTCTAGGCACTTTAGTTTTCTATATTTCCTCGTGCGGCTGTGCATGTCAGACTTATTCTTTCTAGTTGAGATAACATCTCATGTGCTTCTTAAATGTAAAAAAATTGCCACTAGTAAATGAAGAAGAGTGGTCGACAATAATTTTAAGATTCAGATATATAAATAAGTAGTTGTCCTCTTCTCGTAGATAGATAAAGAGAAACATAAAGCATATAGTTAAAAGATAGATTATGCAGTTATGCTTTTGTACTGTTACACTTTATTTTTAGCAATATAGTTAAGCTCAATTTCAATGTGTAATTCATTTATTTATTGAGAATAAGAATCAAGGTTTATGTTGAGATCATAAATTGTTTGTAGTTAGATTCACTCATCCAAGGGGACCCACTTGGTGAGTAAGCCTTTTCCTTTTTCCTAATTTCTAGTCAGTATTCAGAGCTTAGACTATTCCTATAGCCACTAGAAATAGAACTAGCGACTATTCCTGCAGTCGAAGACTGGCATAGTAGATCCTACTTATAAAAAATGAATCTATTATTCAATGCAAGTTGTTCTTTATGTTGTTAGATTAGGAATTTAGTTCCAACATTTACTTTCCTATAAATTTACTTGTGAATTTGATAGGCTTCAAAAAGGAACTTAGTGCATATATCTTGTTGCATCATTTCAAGTCTACGTCCCTGGTTTGATATTTAAATGCACCTTGAAATAGGTAGATAATTGCTTATTGGGTGTCTAATCCTTAAGTATGGGAGAATTTTACTAGTTAACAACCCCATTTTAAAGGCAACCAATGATGATGATGAGGTTGATAGATGGAAGGGGTAATGTAGAGATGATGAGGAAAGCTTGATTCAGAGGACACCCAGACTTAAGAATATTTTTTCTTTTTGAAAAGTTTTTATTTTTTTGAGTTTATGATTTTTTTTTACTTTTTTGGACTTTTACCTTTTATGATGCTTTTGGGTTTTTGAATTTTACGATTTTTTTTTAAGTTTTAAAAATAAGAACACACAGTGAAATGATGCAAAAGATAAAATTCCTAAGGCTCAATTAGGATGATGTGTCCCCTTTTGGTTTCAAGTGGGGAAGGTGATTTAAACATTAAAACACATCAAACACACCAACAAACCTATTCAAGTTTCAACTAGGCTTTACAAGCTCAACTAGGGTATGTCCTTGATATACACAAGGTATGTGAGGCCCAAATCTATAGATGAAAGAGAATAATGCTGAACAGTCAGGAGGAGATGACAGCCCAAGTCTCCACCATCACTTCCAAAAGGTATAAAGTTCTTTGGGGCTTATCCAAGATTGAAAAGATTTTGCTTCCTAGAGAGGTGTCTTTGGATTCCCCTCCCACTATTTACACTCCTCTAGAACATGGAAGTTGAGGTCGTCCCTTGGGGTGATGAAATCCCTAAGAAGGCCTCCTAAAAAAGAGATAAATAAGATCACTTATTTATTGTGCACTCAAATTCACCCAAAGGCGTGAGAGGAGAGAATATGCAAGTGGCCTTGGGGTCAAAAGACACTTGTTTTTAAACCCAAATTCAAATGTGAAGGTTGATTTTAAGCCCCAAATTGAAAATATGAAGAATACACACCAAGCAGATTGTCTAAAGCAAAAAATGATTACAAAAAGAGGTTCCTTATATTTTTTTGGTAAATTAAAAAAAAAACAATGAAAAATGATTTCTTATGCAAAATATATGGGCGTTTGAAGATTACAAAGAAGGGGTGACTTTGAATACATGCATTTGATTTTTGATAAGGAATCTAGGTAAATGGATTGTAGCTTTGGATAGGAGTTTAAGCCATCTTTCTAACACTTTTAAAATCATGAATATCTGAGTTTTTTTGCAAAAGTTATGGACATTTTTGTGAGACTGCCTCTTTATGTGTTTGGAAGGAGGAGAGGGCTAAGTGAAGCCCCTGGTGGCCAACCCCTAGGCTCTACATGACCACAAGCTACAAAAAGGGCCTAGAAGTTTAGCAAAGCCCTTGGTCTCCCATATGACTAGAGGCTAAAACTTGCAATTTTTTTTTTTAAAGGCTAAAGTTAAAAACTTATCAAAAAATTAATAATAATAATAAAAAAGAGTGGGATTTAAAATAAGTTAAAAAATAACATGTCAAATTTCAAATTTGTATTTTTAGGGTACATTTTTTTTTTGTAGGGGGGGTGTATTATCTGTGGTAACCACAATCCTGTGAACTATGGTTTCCACAATTCATAGACTGTGGTAAACCATAGTCGTTTTCCATTGTTTTTTTAAATTAATTTATTTTGTTTGTATATATATATGTATTGTTTATTTTTAGAGAATTTTTTATATTTTAAAATAAACAAAACACCAAGTTTTAAAGATAAAAATTAAAATTAAAGATTGATAAAAACAAAAAGGACTTTTACTTTGTGTCTAGTTGTTGGTTTTTCATCGGTCTTTGGTTGTGTGCTGGCTCTGTCTCTTTTTGTGCTAGCTTTGTTTGTAGTTGGTTGTTAGTCAAAGTTTTGTTTTTTGCTGGACTTTAATGCTTATATTTTTGTAACTTTGATGTAGTGGGTTTCGGGTCCCTAAAACCTATTTTTACTTAATCAAAAACAAAAAGGACTTCTATATTTTTAATTCATTTTATTTTAATAAAAGGTTAGAAAAAACAATAATGGAGACTTTTATTATTATTCTTTTTCACAAATTTAGAGTTGTCAAAAACAAAGAACTTTAAGGCATATATACAATATATATACTTCCTACAACATGCAAATAACAAAGTGAGCAAAAAGATAAGAAATTATATATCAAAAGTCCTCTCTTGGCTGCTCTAAACACAATCATGAGTTTATTTTCATGATTTTTGAGCCCTTGTAAAACTTTGACCTCCAAATGCTCCTTATAAAAGTTTTCAAGCTCTAAGTTTAAAACTCGTAAAAACACATGTCAAAAGGGAATGTTCACGTTGGGTTCACCAAAATGTGTAGCATGAAAATGAAACATAAAAGAATAACACACATATGCAACTAAGCTTATTCTAACATAAACATGCACACCTCAAAATGATATAGTAAGCATGCAAATGTGATGAAGGGAAATGTGAAACAAGCTTAACCTACTCAACATAATAAACAATGCAAACCTCAAAATGACAAAGTTTGGATGATGTTGTTATGGAGGTATGTGGTTGCTCATTAAACCAACAACATAGCAATTCATATGAGGATCTTATGAGGAATGAGGAGAAGGCTCCAATTTATAGATTTTTGAGAGAAATGGATGGTCAAGATTTAATTGGAGATGGAGTGCTAAGATTGCATAGGATTGATGAGGTGGATGCCAAGTGGCAAAAGGGTTGACCATTCAAAAGATGAGTTGTTGCTCACGCATGTGTGAGCAACTTTGAGGAGCTGGGCAATAAATGTTAAGTGGGGAACAAGGGTAAGGGTTGGAAGGCTCATTAAGGTGTCTCACACATGTGTAAGAGTGGCCCAAGAAGATATGGGAGACAAATGTGTAAGAGATGAGTGGCTCAAGGTGAGTACACATGTGGAGGGTGGCTCAAGGTGGGTTAAAATTAAAAATTGTTCCCACATACGTGAAATAATTTTAAATTAGGGGAAATGGCTAATGAGTGTAGGAATCAAGAAATTAAGCTAATTAATCAAAGATTAATTAGTGGGTAGAATTTATGACAAACTAAGGGGATTTAGACTCGTGGTTAGTTTAAATAGTTTATGCTTAATTAAACTCTAAGGAAATGAGAGAGGATAAGATTAAATAAATGAAAATTTATTAATCAGGGGTAAGGGATAAAGGTGATTTTAATTAAAAAATATAAATTTATTTAATAAAGGGTAAAATAAAGGCTATATTTAATTAAATAAACATAAATTTATTTAATTAAGGATAAGGGTAAGTGTAAAACATTATTAAATAAATAATAAATATTTATTTAATTGGTTATGATAAGGATAATTGTGTTCAAGTGTAGACCAATTTTGGTTTCTATACTTCTACATGTTACATATATGTTATGGTGTACACGTTCTTCTTCTTTAAATGTGCAATTGTGTTGTCTACTTGGGGATGATGCAAATCGGCGAAATCCATCAATCTTTTTGGTCTCCATGGCATTGATCCAAAAAGATGTTTGTTTATTCATCTTACATACTCTTCTTCCATTGTGCTTGTAGTTCTACTACCTTTGGGGGATGAGGTCGATTGATTATTGATTATATACACATGAGTTATCACATATGCATACTAACCTTAGAGTTAATAGATCCCTTTGTGCTCTTTTTGTCGTTTGTTTTATTTTTGTTGATTTGTCCTTCCTTGGGGGCATATAATTGTATAGAGATGCTTGTATTTTGGATGCATGTATGCTACTTTAAAGCCATTGCTTTCGATAAGGCATATACAATTGCTTTAATACAAGGATATACAGTATGCTCTTTGTTACACATTATGCACACATTACAAATTACAAATCAAATCTCATGGTTAATTTTTTTTCAAAACAAACTCTGTCTTTTACTTTGTAATATATTTTTAACATGATTTCCTTGGATACAATGCTTTCTTTCGTTATCCTTTTCGACCTTTTTTAGTCAATTTTTCCAAGTTCCTTAGCAAACTTTGTCTTTGTAATATCCTTTTAATAGGATCTCCTTTCATACAATGATTTTCTTAGTTATCCTCTACCACAACACAACTTGCTAGAGTATTCCCATATATATATATATATATATATATATATATATATATATATATATATATATATATATATATATATATATATATATATATATATATATATATATATATATATATATATATATATATATATATATATATATATATATATATATATATATATATATATATATATATATATATATATATATATATATATATATATATATATATATATATATATATATATATATATATATATATATATATATATATATATATATATATATCTATCTATCTCGTAGTAGTAGTAGTAGTAGTAGTAGTATGGCCATATCTAACTTATGACCTTACTAGGCTAGTATGGCCATACCTTTTCTGTGCTCTTTTCTCATGTGAATGTTTCTTTTATCTTGGTCTTAGATTGACAATCCCACCTAAGTCACTTGGGGGCTTGGTATTTTCCTGTATCTTCTTTTATCTTGACAATAGTCTTTCCTGTTCTTCGATTTGCTTTACCAAGAGTATGAAGTAGATTCATAATCCACTAAAGTGGGAGCTAAATGTAGCATTTTAAATTGCATCTTATACTATTTATCACTCAGTTAGGCCATATTTTAATGTCTTTGGTCTTCCATATTTGTTATACTTGATCAACCTTGATTCCACTTACCCAAGCTCCATCTTGCTTATGATTGTGCCTTCTTCTTCTCAATTAGGACTTGGTCCCAATTTGGGACCTCGTTGGAAGGAATAGGATGATGAAGTCACCCATTCCTTGATGTTTGGCTCCAAATTGAAAGCCCACAACAATTACTTCATTTAAACATAAAATATAAGCCCGTGTCAAATTTCTTTAAATTTTGTATCCCAAAATGTGGTGAGAGGTATATAAACAAGGCATTCTCCCTCATTTTCATAAGCACATATACATGACACAAACACATGAATTAGAGATCTCCTCTGCAATTTCACATTTCAAGCAAGAGATCAAGCATTCCAAGTATTGAGGATTATGGAGTAATTTGCAAATCCAAACATCTATGAAGGCATCTATGATCTCCTTGTCACTCAAGTCAGCATGAAGGCAATTTCAAGCATCTTCATATGCATTTTGACATGAAGAAGGTTTATGAAGGTATAAGCATTTCATTTTCAGATCTAGGCTCTACTTTATATCAACAAACTTTCTTTTCAAGTACATTTCATTTTTATCTCAAGGTTAATTCCTTAATCAAGGTCTAAATAAGGCAAACCCCTTTCTACACAATATTTTCTTGCTTATTTGTGTGTAGGAACAAGTTGCATCAATTACAGGGCAAGATACAAAAAGATCAATAAATTGGCTATAGTCTGCAAGTAAAACCATCATAAAGTGTAGCGAATAGAGTGAGTGAGTTGCCCCCACTCTAGTAATAGGGAAAATAGGTTGCCCCATTCCCTCTATTCTAGCTTGAAATTTGGTCTGCAGGTGTGTTATAGTATGCCTTTGTTGTTTTTTCTTCTTGAATTGGTCTGTTTGATTTGGTCATCCAGTGCATACAAAAAACTACATTGTCTTCCCATCTATCCCTAGATCTTGCATTCATAAATCATATTTGCATAAACACAAATCCCCTCTCTAATTTATAACATTACATCCACTTAACACTTCATCTCTTTTGGGGACTAGTGGATCATATTCCTTCCACTATAATAAAAAAACAAATAGGCACATGATAGATTCATTATTTGCATGCATGAGCTTGTGATTCCTATTGTGCACCCACATTTTATTATGCTACAATATTACCAAACTACCAATTAAGGATGCTACATGCAAGAGGCCTAATATATTGAAGCATCCAATTTTATATTGTTTGAGGGAAATTAATATTGAGGAGGGAAGACTTGTCCTCTTCTTTGGCCGACCTAGTTGAAGTTTGCAATAAGGAAGATGGTATATATAGCATATCAAATTGATGTTGATAGTATGCAAGGTGTGTGGATTAGATGAAATAGTGCAAAATAAAGAGTCATAGACTTGTGGTAGAAATAGTGGGTGGTGACGACATTATAAAGTTGGTTGCTTTAGGTAGTAATTCAAGGACAACTTAATGTTTGGAGATTTGTTGGAGGCAGTGTGTTGAAGGCTTGTTCATCTTGATTTGTATGTTCATGTACCTTTCTCAAAGATAGTGCATCTTCTTGCAAGTCCCATGTCTTGCCCTGAGGTAGTGTGCCTTAACCTCTAAGTCGTCTTGTATCTTGCCCTGAGGGTGGTGTGCCTTAACATACAAGTTTAGGGAGCAGTTTTCTTCCTTGACAGTGAGTGTAAAACAAACATTGTAATAATTGATTCATATATTGCGAGTTAACTCACACTGTGGTTTTTCCTTTCTTGGGTATTGCATGTAAATTTGATGTTCTCTTGTGCACAATGTTCATTGCTCTATCTTCTCTAAGCTGCTACACACAAGAAGGATTAATTGATTGTGAATTTGGATTATAAGGTTATATGACTAATTCACCCCCCCTCCCCCCGCCCTCCCCCCCTCAGTCTGGCAGTGTGTTCAACAACCTTAATGTACTTTAACAGTTTCAATAATGTACACATTGCAAGCTTTTACATAAGACATTAATTTAACCAATATTAGACCAAGGTTTTTTTTTTCTACATTGTACGTGACATTCATATGTCGAGTTACACACCAATATAAACACAAGGTGTCAAGACATGCATAATGACACATGAGATGACATTGTCAATACATCGAGCATGGTAACACAAAGTAAAAGACTTCACTAATCGTGCAAGGGGTCAATGTTACTGTATTGCACAAACAACATCATTTTCTAAATGGCCTACCAATCGACATCATGCCGTCACAAATATATGGAACTAATAGACCAAAATTTTCCTAATTGATTTTACACACCTCTTTGACATACCCATTGCATAACAAGGTGCATTGCTATAACATTTGTATTGAAGTCTATATATGTATATACAAACCCTTAATTTTAAGTCATTTAAAATCTGTCACCTTTACCAAGTGTCGATTATTCTAATATTCGTCACAAAATGCGAACCTTTTCTCTAAGCTCTCTTTAGCTATGCTGTAAGGAGATTGGTTTTTGGTTCGTCTCATTTGAAAAAAAATCTGCTTTGATAGGGTTTCGTATTATTTTTCCTTGCAAACTCTGCGCATTTTCCCTCATCGGCATCGTTGAAAGCACAATCTTGAGGTAAGTCCCTTGCCATGGTTTCAATGTGTTTTTTTAAGGGATTTCATATGCGGCCGGATCGTTGTTGTGTTTTATTTCATTTTACAACAATCCTGTTGTTGGCGCCCTTAATTTGGATTGCGTGTCGGCCAAGTAGGTAGTCGGACGAGGCCTCAGTGAAATATTGTTAATCGCCCACTTTGTGTATACATTGATCTTGTTCCGTGTGTTGAGAAGGATCAACCGCCCGTGGGACTGAAGTGGTGGAAGCTCTTCGTATCCTTGGAGAGCTACAAATTTCTTTACAAGAGCTTCGCTGTAGGCGTAGTCGTTCCACGTCGGCCTCGTAGGGTTTGGGACGGTGGTAAGTTTCGTTTTTGAGGGATTGGTAATATAGTTCAGGACGCTCGGTCATCTGGGCGTCTTCGGCTGCCTGCCTCTCACGTTCACATCCGCCCAATAATTTTGAGAAGGGTTCTGGTTCGCTGTTATCAGAACGGAATAGGAGTCTTCAGAGCATACGTTCAGGTTGTCTACTTCCACTACCTATGTTTGTTAATTATTCATAAAGGTAGCCCTTTGATTTGGCTATGATCTTCTTCTTTTTCGTTTTTAGAAGAACTGTTTATCTTGGATAAGGTTTCCTTACCTTCTATGTGGGATCTACTGAGGACCTTCATGATACGGAGATAACCATCAGACCTCACGGGTATAGTATTGTAAAATGACCCTCCTTCAGTTTCTCAATAGCTGTGATAAGTGATAATTAAAAGAGGCTTCTAGGAGGATGCCTGCAAATTACAGAAGCTAGTGGAAGCTGACTGTGCAGGGGACTTACGAGGAGGATCCCAACGATCCCAGTCTCTACCGCTAAGTGTTGAGTGGGGTGAGGGGGAGAACGCAAGCCAACTATTATTGTTGCTATTATTCATGAAATTCCCTACCAACCAAACCTTGTTGTTAAGGCTTTATCACAGGTGTCCTAAGTTTCAACATCGACAATACACTAGAACAGCCTAAATTGCTGCATAATTTTAGTTTCACCAGATGACAGCCTTCCGTTGGAGTATAAAATTCCAAAAAACGCAACAGAAAACTTCAAAACCGTAAAGCATCTCAATAGGAGTCTCAACGAATACAATTCCACCTTACCACAAATCTTGAGTTGATACATTAAAAGATAAAATCATCATGGACAGATCATAGACAGTGAAGTAGTTACTGGATAATGGACATAAATAGTTTTTGAACCTTTTTAACGTTTTTACTACTGATTTGGATAGATATTTATTGCATCACAAAAATGGCCCAAGAAATGCTGGTTTTCCAGGAATGGGTTATAGCACGGTATCATGCAATATAGACTATAGGCATGTCTCACACGGAGATTGTGGCATCTCAATCACCCTTTTTCTTATTAATTTATCAAAGAACCTTTTTCTATTTCTTGTTTTTTTCTGGTCACTGCAATCCTTATGGGGCCAATGAACAAAGTAGAAGCTCAATACTGCTGCATTTTTGTTCGATAACTGATCTAAGCTTGCATCTTTATCTCTATCCTTATAGATGGATACTCTTATTTTTACTAGAGGAATCTTTCTAGTAATTGTACTTATCCAAGAAATCATGGTGTAATTACAATGGCAGGCAGTTGTGAGATGGTAACCTAGATTTAAATCCCTCACCGAAATATGAACATGTAGCAAGGTTTTAATGTTTACAGGATATGACCTTTGTTAACAAACATTGTTAATGGGGCTTGAGCTTGTTCCACACAGCATAGATGGAGATACAATTTATTGCATTGAATTGTAGCTTATTTGGTTTGTTCCATTTATCCTTGTGGTCTGGAATCTCGTCATTTATTGCATTCATACACTTCGTTTGTCACTTGCCCTTGCTTGCAAGTTTGTTTCAAAAATCCAAAAAAATGCACCACCAGACAGTAAACTTTAGATTAGAAATGTCAAACCTTGAAGATAAAATTAAAAATATTATACTCCAAATCTGATACCCAATATTTTGAAGACCAAACATGAAGCCCTGAGCATAAGAGTTACAAATATCACTCCAATTGAAACCAGCTATCACTTGAACCAGCAAATAGTAGTAATTAATTATAGTTGTCTCGCCACCAAAAGAAGCTTTAAATTAGGACAATGCCGTGTCTTTAAGCAGATTGTTTCTTCCGGTTTGATTTTATTTTTTTGAGATTCTTGGTTTGGTTGTTCTTGGCTTTTATGTTGAATTCAATTCAATTTTTCTTTTGAATTGTCACATCAAATGAGCCTTACTTGTTCAATTATTGAGTTGTCATTTAATTCGATATGTATTTTTAAATTTCATGTCAAACGAGCTCTAGCAGTAAATCATCAAGGTTTTATTGATGAGATCTGTGCTTACATCTCCATGACAAATGTTTAAATATACAAATATTGATTGCTGAATCAGGTAAATAACCATGCAAATATACAAATTTGAATGTTGAATAAGAAAAGCTAGTCTATCCAGTTCTTTAAATGTATATCTGATTCACTTAAATGTAGAAATATTGAAAGCAAAATCAAATAAAGTGCTTAAGGCAATTTTGTTAAATGTGCAAATGTTGAATAACGAAATAAATGAATTACAATTTCAATAGCATAGGCTATCTAATATTGTCAGGTACAGGTCCTAAGTGAATTTGACAGGAAATATTGTACTTAATAAATGTTAAATGTCGAATTAGTAAACCACCATATCCAATTCCTTTGATGGAGCATCTGAGCCAGAAGAATTCCAACAAGTAGAATTTTGGGTTATCCTCATAAATATTTAGGGTCCTTGGAGAAGCTACTATGCCCTTAGCTGTAATGAATGGCTTTGTGAAACACAAAGTGGATTGATTCTAGGCTAGGAAAACTTGTTTATATTGTGATATTGCTACTAGGATTCAACTGTATAGTTTTTTGAGTCAAACTCATTGACCCATGTTTCATGAGTAGTGGTTCACATGAACCCATCTCTCATGAGAATGAATGGAACACTTAACACTCATCGCATCTAGGTGATACTCACAAAGGTGAAGCATTGGGACTTCCCGGGAGGTCATCCATCCTAGTACTACTCCAGCTCGAGCGCGCTTAACTACGGAGTTTCCTCCATGGTTAAACCCACTTCGCTTGCAACCCCATTTGCAAAACCTGCAACAAGTGTTGTGTCGTATGAACCATTCATTAGAAAGCCCCTTAAACTCATCAATTGATAAGTAGGAGATATTTTCCACAACAAGTCTAATTGTGATATTGCTATTTGGATTCAACTGCGTAGTTTTTTGAGTCAAAGTCACTAACCCATGTTTCATGAGTTGTGGTTCACACGAACTCATCTCTCATGAGAATGACTAGAACACTTAGCACTCACTGCATCTAGGTGATGCTCATAGAGGTGAAGCACCGAGGTTTCCCAGGAGGTCACCCATCCTAGTACTACTCAAGCTCGAGCACGCTTAACTACAGAGTTTCCTCCATGGTTAAATCCACTCTGCTTGCAACCCCGTTTGCAAAACCTTCAACAAGTGTTGTGCCTTATGAACCATTCATTAGAAAGCTCCTTAAGCTCATTAATTGATAAGTAGGAGATATTTTCCACAACAAGTCAAATTGTGATATTGCTATTAGGATTCAATTGTGTAGTTTATTGAGTCAAACTCATTTACCCATGTTTAATGAGTTGTGGTTCACACCCACTGGGACTTCCCTGGAGGTCATCCATCCCAATGTTGCTCCAACTCGAGTGCGCTTAGCTACAAAGTTTCCTCCATGGTTAAATCCACTTTGCTTGCAACCCCATTTGCAAAACCTTCAGCAAGTGTTGTTTACTCCAGTCTCGTTGCTTCACCTCTGTGAGCATCACCTAGATGCAATGAGTGCTAAGTGTTCCATTCATTCTCATGAGAGATGGGTTTGTGTGAACCACTACTCATGAAACATGGGTCAATGAGTTTGACTCAAGAAACTACACACTTGAATCCTAATAGCAATATCACAATTTGACTTGCTACGGAAAATATCTCCTACTTATTAATTGATGAGCTTAAAGGAAATGGTTCATAAGGTACAACATTTGCTGAAGGTTTTGCAAATGGGGTTGCAAGCAAGTGGGTTTAATCATGGAGGAAACTCCATAGCTAAGTGCGCTCGAGCTAGAGTAGTACTGAGATGGGTGACCTCTCAAGAAGTCTTGGTGCTTCACCTCTGTGAGCATCACCTAGATGCAACGAGTGCTAAGTGTTCCATTCATTCTCATGAGACATGGGTTCGCGTGAACCACTACTCATGAAACATGGGTCAATGAGTTTGACTTAAAAAACTACACAGTTGAATCTTGATAGCAATATCACAATTTGACTTGCTGTGGAAAATATCTCCTACTTATTAATTGATAAGCTTAAGGGGCTTTCTAGAGAATAGTTCATAAGCCACAACACTTGTTGAGGTTTTACAAATGGGGTTGCAAGCAAAGTGGGTTTAACCATGGAGTAAACTCCGTAGTTGGAGTAGTACCGTGATGGGTGATCTCTCAAGAAGTCTCGACACTTCACCTTTGTAAGTATCACCTAGATGCAATGAGTGCTAAGTGTTCCATTCATTCTCATGAGAGATGGGTTCATGTGAACCACTACTTGTGAAACATGGGTCAATGAGTTTGACTTGATAGCAATATCACAATATGACTTGCCGTGGAAAATATCTCCTATTAATAAACTTGTTTATAGTTGAAAGCATGATTGTTATGCTTTTGAACATATAGGAAATTGAACCACAAGAAAATTTGACTTAATAATTTGGAACTTCTAAGTAAATTTTATGGGCAGAAATTTTTCCTATTTTTATAGTTAATATTTGTAGAAGCAATATGGTAAATCGTTTTCTCTCTTCCATTAATAATTCAGCGGTATGTGATAATCTTGAAAGGTTAGCCAATGAAACAATCACATATTGTATCTTTGTTTGTGTAGAGGGACTTATAAAATCATATAAAATTTAGATATATGATTAATTTTAGCTTCTAATGAAAAAGCTACAAAATCATCACAATGGTATGCTTGGATGTTAATATTAAAACTTGTGATATGATTTGTTTTGCTTTGTCATTAGTTATGTAAAGCAAATTTATTAGAATATTGTAAAGTTTCTTTAATGGTCATCTTAGTTAGTTTTTCGTTTATTAGTTAGTTTCCATTTTTGGTTTTAGTTACCACTTGTTTTGTTTAGAAATTTTGTAAATCTATATAAGGAGATTTCATCTCCATTGTTTGATATATCAAACTATCAAGCTTTGTAACATGGTATTAGAGCCAATGGGGTTTTTCAGAATTTGACAAATTTTTTAATAAAAAGTTCATGAGCCTCTTCTGATCTGGATTTTTTCCAAAATTTGCTTTTCAATTTTTTATCATTTGAGGTTCTTCTGAAAATCGTGGTTTTTTAATTTTTTTTTTGTTCTTGTGTTCACATTTTTTTGCTCCCACGGGTTTTGAAAATTCATAGGTCTTTGTGTGAGTCGTTTTTCTGCAAGTCGTGAGGGGTGTCTATCATTTTTCTTTTGGCGTCCAAACTCACGACATGCCTCTTACTTCGACAACTCCCTATCTACATTCGCATGTCTCTGTTGGTGTTTGCAACGGGTTTGGTAAAAAATTGCGATGGCCTTGTGACATGTTTTTTGTGTTTTTGAACCCATGTCTATTTTGTTCTTACTGATTTGCGCCGGATTCCTGGGTTTTCTTCCGCATTTTGAAGGCTCGTGTTTGTGTTTTGGACGTCATTATTCTTTGCTTGTGGATGTGTTCTTCTCCCTGGTGAAGGGTTTCTTAGTTGAGACTTGCGATTTTATGATGTGGTGTTCTCAGTATGTGAGATGTTTCTCTGTTTCACGACCTTATCTTTGTTTTTGACTGCGACTGCTGAGTCTAGGGCTCATCTTTGCTGCTCGAAAATCAGTGTGGCAAAAGTTGCAATTTGGGCGACTAGGGTTTTTGACCCATTTTGTTAGGCACTGTTTTTTACAAGCTTGATTAAGGTTTTGTAATTTTTTGCCTTCAAAAAATATTTGGTTGGGGTTTGTAATTTTTCCCATAAAAAATATTGGTGGGTTTTTTAATAATTTTTTCTCCTTAAAAATGTTATCTGGATGGGTTTTAATAATTTATTCCCCTAAATTTTTTTTGTTGAGTTTTCATAATTTTTTCCTCAAAAATTAAGGGTTGCTCTTGTATGCTCTAGTTAGGGTTTCCACAATTTGAGAGGGCTCTCTGGTTTTTAGAAAGGTTTTATTGTTTTTTCCTAAAAAATGATATTTTGTATGCTAATCATGTCTCAAATTTTGTGCCAACTATTTGTTTGGTTTTTGGATTTCAAAAATCGTTTTTGGGTTCTATAATTTGCAAAGTTGCGGGGCTCTTTTGTGGGTTTTTACTGTTTTTCTGGAAAAAAGATGATTTTTCATCTTGGGTATGGTAATTTTTTCTTTAAAAGGTGTGACTTTTTGCAATTTGTTCTGGGACGTCGTGCTCGTTTGCAAAAGTTTGGAGGGTTTGTCGATTTTTCTCCAAAATCGTGGCAACTGTTCTCGGTGTGTGTCTTTGGCTATAGGGAGGAACAACTTTGTTATCCAACATCAAGTTGGACATTTTGTGATGATTTCTGATCAATAGTTTTGCACATTCTAGGAGGGTTAGTGGCAGACTCATCTCAGTGGTAGAGTCAGTGGCAGGCTCTTGTCTCTTATTGCAGAGCATTCTAAAGAAGGGGCATCCTTCTCTGTTTTTTTTGGATGGATTTTGGCCACTCTTGGTCATTGACATTCTGCAGATCTAGGGAGGGTCGTAGCAGCAGCAAAATGTTCTGACAAATTTATGACCACATGACATGCACCGTCTTCTATAGGGTAGCTAGATGATGGCCATTAAGGGAGGGTATTAAAATATTGCGATGTTTCTTTAATGGTCATCTCAGTCTTTAGTTTATTAGTTAGTTTCTATTTTCGATTTTAGTTACTGCTGTTTCGTTTAGAAACTTCGTCTTAGTAAATTTATATAAAGAGACTTCAACTTCATCTCCATTGTTTAATATATCAAACTATCAAGTTTTGTAACAAAATTGATTTCTACAAGGGTCTGGAGAAATTGCTTTGAAGGATTAAGGATTGGTATATGGGAGAGCATTATCCCTTGTATGACACTGGCTATGAAATTTATAAGATTGACATGAGTTATATTTATTTGTTGATTTATGTATATTGTTTACTTCTGTAAATGATTTTCACTAGTAAATTGAGATATGGCCTAGAATAACATCTTTCAAATTTTTATAGTGGGAAAATGGATAATATTTTTTTGATATACATGGAGCAATATATACACACACACACACACAAAGTGTCACTGTTTTGAAAATTTCTCACAAATGGTAAAATCCCTTCCTTCAAAATTAATTTAGCATAATGAACTAAGGGTCTTTTAAAAGAGCAATAAATAATAGTCTTGTGATTAAACACAGACCATATGATATGGATTGGTGTGCATTTATTTTTCGAACTTAGCCAGCATACTTTTAAGGGTTCATTTATATTATTATGTTGAACCAAGTATCAGAGGATTTCTTACTGTAAGAATTCAATCAATTTTTTTGAAATGCTGTCAAGCAAATATATGTTATTATTACCATGCTGAAGGTGATTGCATTATTCTTTTCTGAGATTCTATGTTTGATAAACAGTGAGGGTTTTGTGCAGACAAAATGACAGATAGGCTTACAAGGATTGCTATTGTTAGCTCAGACCGCTGCAAGCCCAAGAAATGTAGGCAGGAGTGTAAAAAGAGCTGCCCTGTTGTCAAAACAGGTTCGCTTCCTTTTTTTTCTTTCTTCTTTTACAGGGTTGCTTCCTTGTTTGACCCTTGTTTTAATTCAATGAACTGTATCAGAAACCTGGTTTAGTTGTGGTACTTAAATATCTTGAATTACTGCACATAAACATTCTAGCTGCATTATCCAGAAAGATAATTCAACACCATATTGTTTTGTAATTCATAAATTAACCTTTGGCATAGATTAACGACAAAGGGGTATCTCTTCCCTCAATTCAGATGAGACGAGCACCTGAATTCTTTTAGCTTTCTTCATGTTTTAAATTTAAACAATTTAGTTGCTTTATCTAAGATATAAAATAATTTAGAGTAATGCTTCTAGTAGTAATTTACTAATTTCTAAGTTCTTGTTCCCAAGGAGCCAAGTATTGCATTGATTAGTATTTATATTGGTTGCAGATGCTTGTTTGAATTACATTTTTAGACTGTCAGGAAAACAAACTATTGGCTTAGATGTAATGACACAGGGATCAACTGTGTCTCAATTTAAAACCTCCAGTGCTTTTGTAACTCAGAGGTTGTGCCATTTGACAAGGATTTAATTCATTTGTTCTTAGATATAGTTAGATAAAGTGGTGATGTTTTGGCTTCAATCTGATATTTGTGGAGCAGTTTTCTACAAAGTTAATTAAAGCTTCTGCTCAACAATGGCTTATAGTTTACATAACTAGGAGTTGCTCCATTGGGTTCAAACTTTTTGTTGATTAGTATTATATGTCACAGTCATATTGCTACGGATGGCAGTTGTGAATGAGATTGAACATAGTCATCTTTGTGATATTGCTATCAGGATTCAACTTTTTAGTTTTTGAGACAAACTAATTGACCCCTGTTTCATGAGTAGTTAAGTGTGCTCGAGCTGGTTAGTACTGGGATGGGTGACCTCCTGGGAATTTCCAGTGCTTTGCCTCTGTGAGCATCACCTAGATCCAATGAGTACTAAGTGTTCCATTGGTCAGAAAATAGGGAAAAAAATCAATATATAGATATCGAGATTCACTGGTAGTTTTGTGAGTGGAATAGTGGTGTCATATGTGTCACTGTGGTTGTGCATGTGGCTTGGCATTTTCATTTTGCTGTCTAAGTAACCTTACCTGTTCTCTATTTCAAATATAAAAACTATGGAATAGTGGTGTCATATGTGTCACGGTGGTTGTGTATGTGGCTTGGCATTTTCATTTTGCTGTCTAAGTAACCTCACCTGTTCTCTATTTGAAATATAAAAACTTGGTAGTAGCCAATATTTAGTGTCTTTTTCAATGTTGGGCAATTGGAATTCTTTGGTCCTTGAAGGACCTTTCCACTAATGCACAAGAGAAGCTATGGGCTAAGCAATTGAAGGGGGGAGAGAGGGCTCACAAAAGTAAGTTGATGAATGTTTCAGTTTTTTAGTGTTTACGTCTTTCAAATCCATCAAGAAGATAGGAGACATAGACAGTGTAATGTGTAGTAGTCTTTAGAGATTTATTCATTGGCCTATTGATGACAGAATTAGGGGAAGCTGTAAACTATCTACTGTGAACTGGTTTTCTCCATACCAGGGTTTCTAGGTTTGGAATCTTGTGTGATTTTGTTTATTTCAGTTATTCAAGTTGCTGATCATTTGCAAGCTAAATTACTCATTCAAATTCACATTGCCATTCGAATGCTATTTAAAATTATTGCGATTTGAGGTTAATTTGAGTATCAGCAGCCTGTTTAAAATACATCTGCCTCAATTTCTCACAAATAGAATTTTAGGAGAAATTGCTTATCATTTACTCCTGTTTCTGTTGTTCAGAACTTGTTTTCACCCTTGTACCTGAATATAATGCCTAATGTGTTCAATTTACCAGATGGAGACATGTCAAAATATTAGATGGCACTAGGAATGTTTCCCAATAAGATAACCTAAGTGCATATACGCACATGCATGCATGTGCACACACATATAATCTTCTTGCCAAACATGTGTATTGCAGGAGTTTTCCAAGATAATCTTCAAAACCAGTCTATTAGTGGAAATGTTATATTGATCCTTGTGCATAATCTCTTCAAAATTAAATAAGTAAGGCATATTACTATTGTAATGAATACAATAGCTTAAGTCTTTAATATATTAATTGGTAAATTGGACCTTGTTCTGTATTGTGAAAAGGATTGCCAGAACATATGATGGTGTCATTATGGTCAAATTTCTGAACCACAAGTTTGATAATGTCATGTTTTATTAATTTTTGATTTTTAACTGGTCTTCAAATCCCATCTGCTATAAAATTTACTTTAGGAGGTAGTAAAGATTTATTTTGGCTTACATGCCTTTGTGAGTCAAAAAAGGAATATGCTTCTTTGAAATGATTTTTGTTTTGCCATATCTTATTTTTTTTGCATTCGTTTTCTATGTTGCAAACTGACAAAAGACACCATTTCAGTTAACAACAGGTTTTGTGCCATGTCACATTCTCTTATGTTTTTGCTTTTTACTTGTTGCCTTTATTTCTGATGAAATGAGATGATTTTGACGGCAACATAATATTTACATATGAGTGCATAAATTAAAATATAAGCTCTATGCAGATAAGTGAAGGGCTGATATAAAATACAAATGTTCTTTTAGGATGATATATAGGCTAATCACTTTTATATATTTATTTCATAGATATGTTATTAGTGGGAGAATTACGAGGAGCAGCAATTGCAGAAGAACATGGAAGTGAAACGTTCTTTATTGAATGACAGCAAATATATATAGGATATCTATTGTGCAGTCTTGTTTTAGAAAGATATTTGTCATGCAACTTCACTATCTTTACAAAGAGTTTCAGCTTCTTTTACAAAGGGTTTCATCTCCTCTTACAGATTTGGGAGATGCAATCAAATTATAATTCAATAACTAACTTTTATAACACATCACTGTGTCACCGGGGTTACTTTATTATAAAAAGCTAAGCCTTATATTCTTGTTTGAGAAAAATAAGTAATCTCCTAGCTAGTTAATCATTAGTTAGGCCCCCTTTTAATAGGCCCCCTTTTAACTTTAGTACAATTAAGCTAAACTTACGAGTGCTTTTTCTATTTTAGGTCATGTTGTTTTATAGTGTAGGTTGAGGGCACTTGCCGTGATCTAATCTAATCCTCACTTAGGGTTTATAGGGTTTTCTTTTTTGCTTTTATAAGTATTCATTATTGTACATTTTAATCATCCAGTTACCAAGTCAATACAAATGCAGTAGTTCAATCATGTTGCTTTTCTGGATTAAATCTATTCTCAAGGCTGCATAGCACACAATCAATGGTTATTATTTTCTTCATGCAATAGATATTTTGGTTGCAAGTAATTCCTAGTAGTTGTGGGGTTTACTATCAACTCCAACATAGTTTGAGCACAACATTGCAACTTTTTTTACAAATTTTGAGAGATCCAGGCTTGAAAGAAAAATTGGCTCATTTAGTAGCAAAACAAGTATCATGATTAAGTCCAAAATGGCCCAAAACCCTAAGATGGCTTGTTCCAACATTGAAATGAGTGTAGATGATTTTTTTAAAAGGGCCAAGGATTTAGGCATAGCAATTTGTACATTGTATGGATCCATAGAGTTGTATGACATCATATGGAACACTCAACTGCCATTGAAGTCTTGCAAACTTGTTTTTAAAAAAAAATTCTTTTTTAGGTTTTAAATAAAATTCAAAGGGTTTGGTTAGAAAATTAAAGAATTGCAAGGAACTTAAAAATATATGGCTTTGCAGGAATTTAGTGGTTGTTACATTGGATGGATTGTTGTGTTTTAAAAAAAAATGGACTGTTTTATTGTTGGTGGCGACAAAGCAACTGATTAACAGTCAACCACACAAATTGTTGACGACAAATCAAATTCTCGTGACAATTATTGACACCCACAATGGCGACATTAAATATTTTGTTCAAATCTTGAATATTCTGGCAACATGGTGGCATTTCAACATAGTCCACCAACTTGTAGAAGTAGAACATATTGACCATTTTTCAGCATTAGAGAGTAGTTTAATCATCCATCACATATTTTCGGCTTTTCTAGATGATGGGAAACTTTTTCAAGTGATTGCGATTTTTTTTGACAAAGAGGAATGTTTTGATGGGCTGCAAAATATTTTGTTTGTTGATGTCATGTTTATGTCAGCGAGTACCATGTAGGTCTCCTCCAAACCTTATTCTTGCCTATAGTAGGACTTTTTTTTTCTTTTGGCCATAACTTGGGCATACGGTGTCAGATTTTGCAAACGAGATATTGTCAAAAAGTTTGTTCTACACGCTTTCCAATGGTGCAAGTCTCATCATGAGTTTTTTCTTTTTGGTACAATTTATTGCTTGTCAAAGTTAAATAATCAATTTTTGCTTTCAAGCTCGTAACTTTTTGCTTTTATCTCCAATTTTTATGATTCTTGCAGTGTTCAAAAAGTATTTTAGTGCTTGTGACATCTATCCATGCAACTTTTCCAGAATTTGACCTAGGTGCTTTTTACTTATTTTGTCGTTATTTTACATTCTTGTCAATTATTTGGACAACTTGGCACCTCAAAATGTTTTGTTTTGCATGGGATGACATCATTTGATCTGCTTTAGATGCATTGAGGTTATTGATCTTTGATTTTATCATTTAAGGAGGTATCATGGGTTTTTCTAGCTCATCCTTCTATGGTTATCATGGAAAAGGATAATTATGTGTATTGGGGAAACGGCTTCTTAACACATCTCTGCTGGCTTAATATTTTGCCTTATCTTTATGGATTCATTCTTGAATTAGACACACGAAAGAGTAGATCAGCTTAGGGATAACAGTATTGGTCATGTTGTAGGAGTGGTTTGTTTTAGTGTTGACCAGGACACCATGTGTGCTTTATCAAACACTTATTCTCCACACGCTTTGGACTAGACTTTGGGAGGTCCACATTTCTAGGATTCTGCTGTAGATTGTCCCATTCTGCTTAATGATGTAAATTGCAAATCCTTTAATGATGATACTTTAGAGGAGCTTGAGTATATGAGAGTTCATGCATATATCAATGGTTCAAGGGCTTGTTTTTTTGTTCCAAATTTTCATATTGATAGTCACTTTACATTTTTTTGTTGTTTCTAATTAGATTAGTATCGCCACATTCATGGCCCTTATTGATTCAATGTAGTAGGTTATTCATTGTCTTCTAGACACAACTTCTTGGGATCCATATCTACTGACATATCATCCTTGTTTGTGGAGTCTTCTATTGCAGATTTGGAGGATTATTTTGTGAGCATTCATATCCTCTTTGCTGATAGCCACATCATTGCTGTTAGCTAATCATCATTGTCTTTGGAGCTTGTTTAACATTATTTTTTAGAGGATTTTGGATTGACATCATCTCATTCCGTCATGTGAATGTTTGAGCAGCTTTAGAGGCACACATCATTTGGATTTAGATTGTCTATTCATTTAGCTTATGGGAATTGCTTCTTCAATCACTAGTAAATCTATTTCTTTCTATGGAGAGAAATGTTGTTTGCAGGTAGTGGATCATGTTTTGTTTTCAAGCACTTACCATTGGCACATAAGCTACTTTTTTATGGGGGCAGATTCATATTCTCAACTTCTCTCTCCTATTTGGGGAGACATCTATTGTACTTATGTGACAAAACTAGTTTTTGGGGGGTTATATTGAGTCCTTCACATTTATATCATTCTCTCTTTTGGTGAGGAGTTTTTTTTATCATATCAATATACTTCTCAAGGTTGTATAGCATACAATCAATGGATTTTCATTCATCACGTGATAGGAATTTGGTTGCAAGCGAGTCTTGTGAGTTGTGGGGTTCACCATCAACTCCAACAATTCCAACAAAAAACATAGGTTATTATTTTTAAAACACAAATGGATATCTCACATCCTGAAGGGAGAAGAAGTTAAGCTATATTGAAGTGTGCTTTGTGTTACTTGAGTCAGTTATCTCGTTTTGTCAAGTGAATAAGAGTGGAGTGATCTATGGCGTTTGCTAGGTTTTTGATATTAAAATGAATGTAAAAGATAGATGACAAATTTGGAAATCTCTACGAGTGTTTGGATTTGAGCTATCAGGCTTTGCTATCTGCAATTCCATACATTTGAGCAATGGCTTAGTTGTCAGATGTGGTTAAGTTTTTCTGCAGTTTGTGCATTGAGGTTTGAGCTGCACCATCTACCATATATTGAAGAATTTTGCTTGGGATTAAAGCTTGTAACTTCAATTTAAATCTTGATTGCCTATTTATGGCTGGTGTACATATTACAAGGGAACTAAATGCTTAAGTTGCATTAGCTTTGGGCTTGGAATATTGGGACGAATGTTCTGTGCACAAAATCCTTGTGGTGATCATTAAGAAACAAAGTTCATGTCTACCAATATTACATCAAGAAAAAAGTCTTTTGAGCAAAATTCCCGTGCCAATTGTTAAAAACAATGGTACTGATTCACAGAGTGAGACCCTTCTACCTGGTTCTGTTTGTTTCCTATCTTGTTTGTGGTATGGTCCATTGTAGGTGTAGGCAGGGCATAGATGTTGATGTAGGGTACTCCTCTCAACACACATTCTCATAACAGCAAATTAAAATTTCCATGAAGGATACTCCCTCTCATTCACACACAAATCAAAAAATTTCCTGAAGCAAGACATTTCAAAATCAACAACTTCTCTATGTATTCTTCAACTTATAGGAGAGCAAGAGGAAGGTTTTTTTGTTTTTTTGGTAAAAAAAGCACAAGCAACATGGGAATGTTGCTTCAATAGGTGCATCTAATAAAGAAGATTTTCTATACGTTTTAAAGACTAAGGCCTTCACTTTTGAATGTCTTGTTTGGTACGTTTATTTTGGTGCAACTAGGCATGTAACAAGAGAACAAGAACAGTTCTGTAACCTCACCCCAACAATTCCTATGGGCAAATTTCACTTGGCGATGATACCTTCAATGCATTGGAGATATTCGTTTACCACTCACGTAGGTTTTGTATGCTCTAAGGCTCCCAAAAAACCTTATTAAGGAAATTACTAGAGGACAACTTGAAAGTTGAATTCAGTAGATATTATGGTGAGAAACTATCTGTCATTGGAGACAAGACTCACATTGGTGAAGTTGTTGGTTGGGCCTTAGGGGTTAATAAAATGTTTTAGTTGGTTGATATCACCCACAAAGACAATTCTATTATAGTGAAACAAATTATGCACTGCTTTATGGTAGAAAAGATTAGATCATCTTAGTTTGGTGTATCTTCTTGCATTGTGTAAATGAGAAATGGCGCAAGGATTCGCTCCCACAAAGTAAACAAAAACACTTATTTCCCAGAAATAACATCAAGCTCCTTTTCCTGTTGTAGAAACATGAGATTTTGGTCCTCTAGGTTTGGTGCATACAGATTAATGTGGATCATTTAGACCTAGTGATATTCATGCCCAATATTTTAGCTTTTTGAGGATGATATAAAAATAATATTGGTCCATTGTTTGACTAGCAAAGATCAAGCATTTGAAAAACTCAAAAGAATTTTGTACCCTTATAGAAAGGTTAGTCATTCTCAAGGTTGTGTATTTAAATCAAGGGGGAGGCTTCATTGGGAAGGAGTTTTCTAACTACTTTCAGCAACATGGAATCAAACAATAATTGTCCACAACATATACACCTCAAGAAAATAGTGTTGTGGAGAGGCATAATCGCACCGTTATGGAAATGGTGTGATGCATGTTGGAGGATGCAAATCTAGTTCAAGTATTTTGGTTTGAAGTGGTTAATGCTGTAAGAATTTGTCTATAGCAACAACCCAGGATCTAGAGGCCAATGAGTAGCACAAAAGAGAGAACAATATGGACAAGAACAAATTGCATTCTTATCAATAATGCAATAACTGAATTAACTAAATTCACTTGGATGAATACAATGTGGATGTGCTTGCTTATATAGGCACGACAATAAGTGAACATGATAACTAGGAGATAACTTATCACCCACACAAGGTGGAATCACATGTGTCCACCAAAGATGGATCATACTTCATTGTGCAATGAAGTATGTGCAACATGTGGAGTATGATAAAGTGATAAGTGCATTAGAGGTGGAGACAACACATAAAGTAGAATGTAATAACAACTGTCACCACATAAAATGGAATTTCTCCTAGACCATGTGCAACTCCCTAAGAGTCTCATAGGCAAACTACTATGTTATGCATTATCCTAAGTAAGCTTATGTTAAGTGTAATTAGACAAATAATTAATTACACCAACAAGTGCAATTGTGTACTTGTTGATTTGGGTACTTGTGAAAGTGCTTGAAAACATCATTCCTAATGAACCTTGGATTGGGGAGAAGCCTCCCATTTCACATTTGAGAGTATTTGGGCCTAAAGCTTTTATGTGCATTCCCAAGGTGCAAGGGAAAATGTTGGATGATTCTTGGACATTGTTTAGAGTTGAAGGGCTATTGGTTTTTGGTTCTTGATATTTTGGTTCTAAGGGATATTATTTTTGACAAGGAAAAAGGTCGTAGTATACCTTCCTCACTAGCATTTGTAAGCCACAAAACACTAAAATGGATTGAGATTGAACGTGAGGAACTTGAGGATTTTCATCGTGTATAAGAATCTTGAGAAGAGGTTTTGTTTCTAATGGAACAATTTCTTCCTCTATCTCTACTTCAATCCTCATCTCTTGTGTACAAAATACCTTAGTGATGTTATACCAAAGGATCTTGAGTCACAACCTTGGAAAGATGGCGTGGATGCAAAATATCAAGACCTGATGAGGTATAGCACTTAACTTGATCTTCAAGTAGCGAAGAAAGCTTTTGGATGCAAAGGAGTCTTCAAAATCAAATACAAAGATGGTGGTAGTATTGACAAGTACAAAGACTGACTTGTGGTTAAGGGCTATGCTCTTAATTTAAGGCTTTGACTACAAAGATCAAGACTATTAAAATGGTATTGGGCCCCATAGGTTGCAAACTTGGCAATTTGTTGAGCACTTCTCATTTCCTTGAGTAATTGTAGGTTTAACTTGCCAGAATCTAACAGCGAGTTTTTGGCAAGTACTAGTCAAAAACTAGGTGAGTCTGGTGATTTGACTGGTCTTGCCAGCAATGTGTCAAAATCGGGGAAAAAAAGTGGGTAAAGGCTCTAAAACCTCTCTTTTTGGCTTTAAAAAATTATGAAAATGATGTGTGCCACGAAGGTCTGTGTGGTTCTGAAGGTCTCCATTTGGGCTTGGTTGCAGGGGGCGTCACCCTTGGATCATACCCTTTATCAAAATGTGCTAGGGGTGCTGTCTCCTACATCCCTGCTACAGGCTTTGCCCTACATCCCACAGGGGGTGCTATCCCTAGACCTCTGCTACCCTACATCCCACAGGGGTTGTTATGCCTAGACGTATGCTTGGTATCCCCCTTGGGAATGTTACCCTGGACTCCAACTAAACTCATCTGATACATCTTGTAGCTGTATTTTGTATAAAAATTATAGTTTTTTCAAAAGTTTGTGTTTTTTAATTTTAAGCTGAAAAAGTTTTTGCTAAGTACTCTCTGAGTTGGAAACTTTTCTCTTGAATGAACACATTCCAGTCTGAGTTTGCAAGATGTGGTTTTGGCAAAGTCAATGCAATTGGGCTGTCAGGTTCATTTGGAGATCTCAAAGAGGAAGTCTATAACACTCAAATGGCGGGATATATTGCACTTGGGCAGTAATAGAAGTTGGGGAGACCACTCAGAAAAAGAGATCATTAACTGAATATTGAATCTGTTTCAGATTGACATTGACTGTATGACACCCAAGGAAGAGATCATTCATTGAATCCATCGACTGATGTTGACTCAAGACACCTATGTGGTTCCCTACACATTCATGTTTTTAAACTTTGTCTTCTATTAATTTTATTAGTCGTTTGAGGCATATTTAATTCTATCAATATTTAAAAAAATTAAATATTAGTTCTATATACTGGTTTGCATGCTGTCTACAAAATCCAGATTCTTTTGCTGTCCCAAAACCCTTCCATATTTAAATATCTTTGAAACACTGATTTAAAAGGAAAAAACATTTTCTGGAAGGTTGTGAAGTCTCTATTTATAATCCCTTTTTAACCATGGCTAACCCTTAATTATATCAGAAAATATATCTGAATCAATTTGTTTTACTTTTTGATATCCCTCATTTTGTGGAATTACATGGATATCAGTATATCTGTTTAATTAGAATTTTTGTTTAGTAGCTTGTGGAGCTTGGCTATACTATTGAGTTACTTTTATCTTATGAATCTTACTGAAGGATATTTAATCATGTATCTTGCAGGAAAGCTCTGCATAGAGGTTTCATCTGCCTCTAAAATAGCCTTTATATCAGAGGAATTGTGCATTGGTTGTGGTATCTGTGTTAAGGTTGGACCTTTGTTTTGCATATCGTGTTTACATGAACCTCAATTATGTAATTATATTCTTGTGAAGAAGGTTAATGATACAGAGGCTTTGAAAAATTCAGCATGAACTGATTTAAAAAAAAATTATAACATATTTACAATAGAAAATGCCCTTTTGAAGCTATTCAGATTGCATGATCTGTTTTATATGAAGCTCAACCATGTAAATTTTTTCCTGTAAAGAAGGTTATGTCCCACAGAGGTTCTGAAAAATTCAGTATGAACTGATTTTTTTAAAACAAATTTTTCATATTTTGTTACAGAAATGCCCATTTGAAGCTATCCAGATCATTAACCTGCCAAAAGATCTAGATAAGGACACCACACATCGTTATGGGCCAAATACATTCAAGCTTCACAGGTTAGCAAGAAAAGACAATAACTGTAAATCTGGCAATGTAGAATATTTGACCATTGCTACAAATTGATAATTATATGAATACTGCTAACTATTGTAATTCAGGTTGCCTGTGCCAAGACCAGGACAGGTGTTGGGACTTGTTGGAACAAATGGTATTGGGAAGTCTACTGCACTTAAAGTCCTTGCCGGAAAACTTAAGCCCAATCTTGGCAGGTTTAATGTAAGGTTTTTGATCTGGAATTGGTCACTATAAGTAGATATTGTTAGAATGTATGTGTATTCTTTCAAGATGTTTATTCTGAACCAGGTCACAACTAAGGTTGTTGTGGTTTGTCTTCTATGCCTCTGCAGAATCCTCCTGACTGGCAGGAAATTCTTACATATTTCCGAGGATCAGAGCTACAAAACTATTTCACTCGCATTTTAGAAGATAATCTGAAGGTTGCCCTATCTTTGCTTGCTCAGCATTCATTTTTATTGACTGTAGTAAGAACATGATATTGATGTTAGGTCAAAAACTCAAAACAATACCATAAGTTTTTAATTGGTATTCTGTGATATAGTACATAGCCTTACACATTAAGTAGAGTAGTGAGGATTGACAATAAATGCACTGTGTAAGCTGATAGGAATATGACTGATGAAAGATCCATATTATAATCTTGTAGTTGTGAGTAGTAAGCCACTAAGTGCAAGGATATGCATCTAAGTTATTGGTTTGGGTTCGGGGACGGGTTTGGGTACGAGAATCCTGTTTGTGTGTGTGTCTATATATATATATGTATATGGATTATATATACAAAAAAATAAGAGAAATATACATAATTGTAAAACTAAATCATTTCATAGTATGAATCTATGATGCTTGATCATAGATCTATGTTCACGATTCTAAAGAAAATCATCACATTGAATTACTGAATTACAAAATGAAAATGAAAAATATAGTTCATTAAAGTTTGAGACATGATTCAATGTTTACGAATCATGAAAGTGTTCATCAATCATTATATGGATCATCAAAAAAATCCGGATCAATATGGTCTTCAACAACTGTAAGTGGTAGATCAACATCATCATTGGAATCCAAACCGGTTCCACTAGCTCTAGAGGGTATTGTGTCATCATCATCATCATCATCAACCAAAGTGGCTCTAGCAAGATCCTGAATGGTCAAATCCAAGTTAGCAGACTCGGGTGCTACATTCCAAAGCTTCTTTGGCCCCTTCTTGTATTTTGGATCCTTAGGTGCCAGGAGGTGCAAGTTGTTGTGAATATACACCAAGTCTTTTTCTTTTTTTGCAGCCAACTGGTTACACTTTACTAACTGGATAAAAGAGTATGTACTCAAATTTCGCTCAGCGGCAAAAGAGCTTGCAACCTAGAGAGAAAACCAACAAAATAAAAAATAAAAAATACAAGATAATTTCAAGAGTGTTAAGTGTTAAATTCTACAATGCAACTGGCCAAAAAAAAAGAAAAAAAACTTGAAAACTTACTTGTGATAGAATCTTAATTGCAAGAGGTTGGAGGTATATATAATCTTGCCCATGAAGGTACCACCATCTAATAGTATCCATTCTGCTTTGGTCATTGATATCAGTAGGGTGGAGATCTTTTCCTGAGATAAACAATCCAAATTCTCTCCAAACACCTATTTTAACATTTGGATCGCGGAGGATTTTATCAAATGCCCTCTTATACCCATTAGCAACCTTAGCTTCTCTATATGGTGGCACTCTACCTGGAATAACAAATACTTCTGCGCTATAGTACCTAGGAGATAGAGCATATGCTAGGAGGTGCAAAGGTGTGGTCATCTTGTTCCAACGATGAAGAACAATTGCTTCCACCTTTGTGTAAAAGGTGTCCTTAGGATCATTCTCTCTTTTGTATGACCTGGGATATCAAATGATGTTCATGTAAGTTATCTTGATGTAAGTTATGTCAATTTAGATATCTCTCAATAAACAAGGATAGATGAATGTATTATAACTTACCAATTTTATTATATCTCTCAATTTAGATATCATATGGTGGCACTCTACTTGGAATAGCAAATACTTCTGCGCTATAGTACCTGGGAGATAGAGCATATGCTAGGAGGTGTAAAGGTGTGGTCATCTTGTTCCAACAATGAAGAACAATTGCTTCCATCTTCTTGTAAAAGTCGTCCTCAGGATTATTCTCTCTTTTGTATGACTTGGGATATCAAATGATGTTCATGTAAGTTATTTTGATGTAAGTTATGTCAATTTAGATATCTCTCAATAAACAAGGATAGATGAATGTATTATAACTTACCAATTTTATTTTCTCCATCATTGTGTCCATGCTATCATAGACATCCCCCAAGCATGGTTCATCAGTGTTGGCAAACCGAAGCATAGACATGATAGGTTTGGTGGATTCCAATACATAATCCACACGAGCCCACCAATCATTATCCAATATCAATGCCTTTACCTTTTGGGCCCTCACTGTACTAGATTGCTTCTAGGTACTCCATTGGTTGCTAATAACCATTTGTGACAATGCCTCTTTCACCTTCACAAGTCGTCTAAGCATGATTGTGTGAGATGCAAATCGGGCTTCAGCCACATAAGAACATGTTAATAGTGAGTTAATAACACATTTAAAAATATGTAAACAACACAAACAATATTTTATTCAATTATGTAAAACATGACATAAAATGATAAATGAAACTAAATAAATTAAATTTTAAAATTTACCTTCAATAATCTCAATCTCAAGAAAGTTCTGAAAATTGCTTGTGACATATGGTGATTTGTCACAAACATTTGAATCTCCTCACCTTCTATATTGTTTTTCACCCATTCTATTTGGGTGCTAGTTGCTTTCATCATTAAATTGAGGGAGTGAACGGTGTCTAAAAGATGTGATTATATCTAGCCTCTACCAAAGCACCCGCAGCCCTGCAAATTTTTGCATTGTTTGCAATTAATTGGACAACATTGTCATGACCCACCGACTCTATGGAATCAATGAGAATCTTGGCAATGAACTCTGCATCTTTTACTTCCCCTTCACAGTCAACCGCCCTCAAAAACATTGACCCCTTGGGGGATACAACAATTACATTGATTAATGGATGGTTTTTGCAATCATTCCATCCATCAGAAACAGTAGACACACTCGTTTGAACCCAAGAATCTCTAATTGGTTTTAGTTGGGCCTCTACATTTTTTCTCTCACTATGCAATAAGGTGGTGGTATTGTTTTTTTTTTCTCGGTATAAGCACCTTGTTTCCCTTTTGCAACTAATTTGTTATCATCTTCTTGTTCTTTTACGAAAGCTGCTGTTTGCACAACTGACAACCCCTTCTTATCTAGCCCTGGGCCCTCACACATATTAATCCCTTGATCCCCAAGGCCCATAAAATGCAGTTTGACTCGGGAGTTGGAGCTTCTATATTGTGAGTTGCAAAAATTACATTTCCAAATAAACTCCCCACCTCCAGAACATTGAGAAATTCTTGTAGTGTGTCTCCATAAAGGAGACCCTTTATCAACTTTAAATCTTTGAGACCCCTCCCCACCCACTGAGCTTTGACTACTTGTTGCAATCTATAACAAAAATGAAAAAAACATACTTCAAAATTTCTACAAAAACTTGGAAAAAATTTAAAACTTTTCGAAAACTTGAAATAATCTATCAAAAAACTAAAGAATATGGTTGAAATGAATACCTTAAACACTCAAATCTGCTTTTTGGAAGGTATTTGCCACTCCACAATCGATCTCCTTCGAATGCAATCACCTCACTTCAAATTTGCAAGATGGAGAGAGCAAAATGAGAGCAAATGTGAAATGAAATGTGTTTGGAGGCTCCATATTGGGGTCATTTTAGGGTTTGGAGAAAATAATTAATAAAAAAATCATTTTTAACTTGTTTTGGGCCGTGGGTCTTTGGTGGTCCATGCGGGATTCCCCCGGGCTCGTGCTGGTCCCCCTGGGTCCGTGCTTTTTGGGGAATAAAATGATCTTTTTGCTTAATTTGCTATTAACTAAAACAAATCCTTTCATTCTTTGTACCAATAATATTTGCAGATGTTTTTGAAATGCCAGTAGTACTCATACTTTTGCTACCGCTAGGTTGACTTTTATATATTGAATACATATTTGGTTGTTTTAAGCAGTATTTGCAGATACAGTTAACTGATGGGTTCATTGTTGGAGCAGGCAATAATCAAACCTCAATATGTTGATCACATACCAAAGGCAGTGCAAGGGAATGTGGGGCAAGTGCTTTCCCAAAAGGATGAAAGAGATAAGAAATCTGAGCTTTGCGCTGATCTGGATTTGAATCAAGTTATTGATCGGAACGTTGGTGATTTGTCCGGAGGGGAATTGCAGCGGTTTGCAATTGCAGTAGTTGCAATTCAAAATGCTGAAATATATATGTTTGATGAGCCTTCAAGTTATCTTGATGTAAAGCAACGGCTTAAAGCTGCTCAAGTAGTCCGGTCTCTGCTTAGGCCTAACAGGTCAAGTTTATTTCAAATCCTTGAACCAAAAATCTTTGCTAGCTTGCTTGTTTACTTACAATAGTTATTGATGCTTGGGTGTGTTGAATTTTTCAGCTATGTTATTGTTGTTGAGCATGACCTTAGTGTCCTGGATTACTTATCGGACTTTATTTGCTGCCTGTACGGAAAGCCTGGAGCTTATGGGGTGGTAACACTTCCATTTTCAGTAAGAGAAGGCATCAATATCTTTTTGGCTGGATTTATTCCCACCGAAAATCTTCGATTTCGAGATGAATCACTGACATTCAAGGTGAAATTTCTTGAATATGCATATCGTTACAATATTTTTTTTCTTCTCTTTTCTCTGCAATGACGTAATTAAAGATTTGATTCTTTTCAGGTTGCAGAGACACCACAAGAAAGTGCTGAAGAAATAAAAAGTTATGCCCGGTACAGATACCCAAGTATGTCAAAAACTCAGGGTAATTTCAAGCTTAGTGTAAAAGAGGGAGAATTTACAGATTCTCAAATTGTTGTAATGTTGGGAGAAAATGGAACAGGAAAGACTACTTTCATACGCATGCTGGTATGCATATTGCATTATAGTCTATCTTAATTTTGGTAACAGACATGAAACTGGAAACATAAATTGATCTCAAGAACAGATCAGCTGTTATTTTTTTGAGCTTACAAGTCTTTTATCTCATATATATTTTAAATTGGCAATCTGTCTCCTATGGCAGGCTGGCTTGTTGAAGCCAGATGTAGTTGAAAATTCAGAAGTGGAGATACCTGAATTTAACGTATCATATAAACCACAGAAGATCAGCCCAAAGTTTCAGTCAACTGTGAGGCATTTATTGCACCAAAAGATTCGTGACTCATACACACACCCTCAGTTTAATACTGATGTCATGAAGCCCCTTCAAATTGAGCAACTAATGGATCAAGAAGTTGTCAATCTTTCTGGTGGAGAATTACAGAGAGTGGCCCTGTGCTTATGTCTTGGAAAGGTATGTGTTGTGAGTTTTAAACTTAAATGAGATTTTTTTTTTCTTCCTTCTTCTATAAACCATGTATTGAAGCAGGAAATGTAAAGGGTTATGTTTCTTTTAGAGGCACACACTCATATAAAACTGATTTAGAATTCTATCCTAGAATTCACTCTCTCCTAATTTCAAATGAGAGTTAGTTCCATGGATATTTGATTTATATCTTGTTATTGATGGAAAACAAATTGCAGTAAGATACATGGATGCTATTTACTTTTATGGTAACTGATCATCTATAACTACTTCTAGTAGTCCCACTTTTGATTGTGAGGGGCCAGAAAAGATCTTGCCACTTTATACTTGGATCCATTCCAAAATGTTCTATCAGTTTCATTCTGCCAAATGGTATGTAGCGAGGTCACTTTCTACTTGCATTACATTTTTGTTCTGGGAAATAGCACAGACAGCTTCTGTGAATTTTTTTGTTGTGTTGAGTTTTGACTGATAAATCCTGTTTTAGAAGCAGCCATCCCAATTTGTTCTGCTCAAATGTTTCTTTAGTCTTTCAATTGCATTTTACACCTAATGCAGTTGTGGCTGCTCAGAATTTTGAGTTTGCCACTTTTTGGCAAGACAGCATTTAACATCGACTTAAATCTTTCAAAATAAGTCTATTGAGTCTTCGTATGCATTTGAAATAGGCACCCGTGGGAAATTGCCTTGTGGAGTTGCAAGTAAATGCTTAATAAGCAAGGAAAAGGTTCAGACAGGTCTTGCAGCTAGGCCTCATTTGTTGAAAGGCCTTTCATATTCCTTATATAATTGGTTAACAAAAATTTGCAATGCTTGTTGAATCTATTAATATCATCAAAGTATAAAACTAGATTCTGAATGCTTTTAACTCAAACACATTGCACGGGTTGAAGGGATTTTTTTACATCTACATTTGATGCTGTTTTGATCCTGGGGTCTCAGACCATTTATTTTCTGGCAGTGCAGCTTCTTGTATTCTGATATTATCACTATCTGAGTTTGATGCAAAGCTCCCAAAGTGGATCACATCACTATATGACCCCTTTTATTTTCTCACAAAAAGGAACTGATTCAGTAGTAATTCAAGTTTGTTAAACTCTATCATGGAATGGAAGAAGCATGCTAATAAAACATGTGGCCCATCATGAGAACCCTGAAAAATGAACTTGAATCAAACATATGTTTCGTTCTTGAACTTGAATGACAATCATTTTATTAGTCAGCTGCTGAGGCATCAGTTCCCAAGTGGATCTTTTAATGATGATTTAACTAGTTAGGTGATTTGTCCTTGGTTGGCCAGTGATGCTGAATTCTATTCCTTCCTGGTAAATCATTGCTCCCAAGAATTTTGCCAAGAAATTTTCCTTCAACTGATTCTTGAGTCAGTTCTAAGCTCAGAGCCAAACTATTGGAAACCACACATTAATAAATTGCCTGCTGTCTGGAGGAGATTGCTTCTAACATTTTGCTGCTTCTGATCGGTTATTTGAATGATCAGTTGCTCAGAGATACAAGTAAGGCTGGGGTATCCATGTTGAATGGATCTCGGTGACGTGTTTCCTTTGAGAGGCTGTGATTGATTGTTGTGAATATGTGTGAAAAAAGATCAGCTACAGGCTTCGTAAATGACTGCCTAAATGCCTAACGTTGGAGGATAAATAAAGGTAAACATTGTAAATGAAATAACTTGCACAATAGAAGATTTAATGTGAATTATGCAGCAAATGCACACTATAGGGTTAGGGACATATCAAACATGGGCCTATCATATGTGTTTGCAACTCTCTTCAATAGCAGTGGCTTCTAATATGTTTCCTAGTCACTGTTTTAAGATGTAAAAAAGTTCAAAATGAAGTTATAGAGATTGATACTCTTTGCAAGAGATTTAGAAAATGCATGTAAGATTTATCAAGAATAGTGAATTGGGTACCGTGATGTCCCCCGTCTGAAATAGGATTTAAAATTAATAATAAATAATAATAATAAATCAATATATAAAAATAAATAAATAAACAAATAAATAATAGTAAATTATAAATATAATATAATTACAAGACGACTAAGTATCTCAATTTTGTGAAGTCTATTAAGAGACCTGTTGATGTTTGTAGCATCGCTCAAATAAATAATATTGACTATATGATTATTATGAGAAATGATATATATATATATATATATATATATATATATATATAATTAATAATAATTGATATTACTATATAAATTGATATATATGTATATATAAAGTTAGATTATAATTATTCTCATAATAACTAAATAGTTAAATTGATAAAATAAATATTATTATTATAATATTAGAGAAATTAATATAATACTTAAGAGATATTATATATATATATATATATATATATATATATATATATAATCATAATTGTCATTATATTAATTACATAATAATGAATAGACATGTCCCATGAAGGGACATGTCTCTTCTTGACTCATTTTCAATATAAATACAAGAGATTGTTGCATTTGGAAAACACATAAAAACATACAATCATAAGGAGTGCTATTACATTTGCAATGATCCTAAAACCTTAACATGGTATCAGAGCCAAGTTGCAAATGTAAGAGAGTAATTTGTTGATGGTGAATGTGTGACTGTCACAGAAAATACAGTCTTAGTATGAGGACCATATCTCACAAATGCTCCGTTGGATTTTGCTAAATTTTGGATATGTTGGTGATAAACAAATTTAGAAGAATCTCACCAGAGCGATTGGAGATAAAATGTCAGATTCAAAAGTTATGACCGATTGTGTACGGGTCTATGTAAAAATCTGTAAAAGAGCGAGGTTCCTTCTCTAAAAGCCTAACCACTTGAAGGGAGATGCGATCAAATTGAAGGTTTTCATAGTGTATAGAACCTTTGGATATTCAAGACAATTCATGTGAATAATTCTAGTAATGTTCGAGAACAACGACATCATTCTTTGAATTTGCATGATATTTTCTATATGGGCTCACCTTACAAAATGAAATACTTGAAATTTATAAAAGATAAGTATTTCATGTTTTATTAATGCACATAATTTTTGAGTTTGTAATTCATGCTATACTATTGGTTAGTAAAATATTGTATGCTTCTATTACTGGTATTTACGGCCGAGATAGTTTAGTGAGATATTTGTAATCTCTCTCTAACATACCTTCAGGACAAAAGCACAAGATAATTGCATTCAAGGGAGAAATAACTTGATGCTTGCAAACAAATTGATTATTGAGACTAGATGCAAAGGGAGTCTGATATTTCAAAAGAGGTCAATAGGTTGATAAACTTGAGCTTTAGAGGGAGTAGATGGTTCAGTCAACTTGTGACAATCTTGATCATATTGATTGAGAGGGAGTTCACTATTGAAGGTGAAATATTTATGAGGTAAACTTGATATAATTGATTATTATACTAATGAATCATGAATGTTTTTAATGGGCCTGCCCCTTGTGTAATTCATGAGGAAGCGACGACTTCCAAATGATTATCACTTGTATTTGTAAAAGTTATTGTAAGGTGATGATCTTACAATAACTTGACCTTCTATTGTGATAGACATCTTGTGATGGCTGAAACCGATCATAATAGATAAAACTTGTGGATAGAATTGCTGATAGAGGCAATCCACACTAAAGCTCATGAGTTTGTGGATAGAATCGCAGATGGAGGCAAGCCACATGAGAGCTTGTAGATAGAATCGCCAATTGAGACAATCCACCCGGGAACTTGTGGATAGAATCGCCGATAGAGGCAATCCACACTAAAGCTCGTGAGTTTGTGGATAGAATCATCAATGGAGACAATCCACATGAGAGCTTGTGGATAGAATCGCCGATTGAGGCAATCCACCAGGGAACTTGTGGATAGAATCGCCGATAGAGGCAATCCACACTAAAGCTCGTGAGTTTGTGGATAGAATCGTTGATGGAGGCAATCCACACGAGAGCTTGTGGATAGAATCGCCGATGGAGGCAATCCACACAAGAGCATGTGGATAAAATCGTTGATGGAGGCAATCCACACGAGAGCTTGTGGATAGAATCGCCGATGGAGGCAATCCACATATTGAGACTATGTTTCTATTGATTACATCATGAGGATGATGCCTTTATTGCTTACATCATATGATTGATGTTTTCAAGTGTCATAAGTGTTGACATTGGATTGATTTATCCTCCCTAGCTAAGAGGGAGTGTTGATGTTTGTAGCATCACTCAAATAAATAATATTGACTATATGATTATTATGAGAAATGATTTATTATATATATATATCAATATATATAATAATTGATATTACTATATACATTGATATATATGTATATATAAAGTTAGATTATAATGATTCTCATAATAACTAAATTGATAAATTGATAAAATAAATATTATTATTATAATATTAGAGAAATTAATATAATACTCGAGATATTATATATATATATATATATATATATATATATATATATATATATATATATATATATATATAATCATAATTGTCATTATATTAATTACATAATAATGAATAGACATGTCCCATGAAGGGACATGTCTCTTCTTGACTCATTTTCAATATAAATACAAGAGATTGTTGCATTTGGAAAACACATAAAAACATACAATCATAAGGAGTGCTATTAAATTTGCAATGATCCTAAACCCTTAACAAGATGACTAAGTATCTCAATTTTGTGAAGTCTATTAAGAGACCAAATTGCAAATGAATCGATAGTCAAGCTTATTTATTATATAAGCAGATCAAACCATAAGGCTGTTAAAGAGAATAGTTAATTATAAATACAATATCAAGGAAGCCTTTCTACAGATAAAAACCATCAAATTAAAATAACACGTCTCCCATATATTTCTGAAAGATATTAGCAGAAATATATATGTAGCTAGTCACTACTAAAATGTCTCTGTCTCCAAGTAATATGCAAGAAAGATGAAGATTACAAAGCAACGATAGTGAGCTTCTTTCTTTGGCAAAGTTGCTTGTCTCAACCTGAGTTCGAGTCAATCTTTGGCATGGATGGTACCCATAATTGGCGTGGCTCTTTTTTGTTACACTCTAGCTTGAATTCTCCCAGTTGGCGTGAGACTCCCATGAGGCACTAGCAGCATATCTCCCTTGGCTCAGAGTTTTTACTCTGGGTTGCACTTTTCATTATTAATATTAAAAGGGAATATATTGTTAATATCGAAGTGTTGGGCACAGCCTTTGTTAAGTACATTGTGGACTGAATTGTAAGTAAAATCAGACAGACATCTATAAATGAAATTAAATAATTAGTCAATAATAATAATACAGGCTCTTGGACAACAGCGATTATGGTTAACACAGGAAATGGTCAGCGATTAATATTAAGTGGAAGATACGATCTATAGTTATGAAGAGAAATGATATTTAGAGAGAAACTAATCTTAAGGAAGAGACAGAATAATAATCTAGTATAGATTAAGAACTACTACAATTGGAATTGTTAGTAAATTGTGTGATCAACGAAAGGGCATGAGACATGTCTCCTTTGATTGAACTCATTCAAGGAAAAACAGTATAAGAAGACATTTGATCATCATGGATTAGGATCATCAAAGGAATCATCTCTCTCTCTCTCTCTATATGTGTGTGTGTGTGTGTGTGTGTGTGTGTGTGTATGATTCGGTGCTCCTAATGAAAGGATGAGAATTATTATTTACAATGGGTGTTCATCAAAGGAAACAAATTATATTATATCAGTGTAACACAAGCACTGGGGGACGTTGGGGCGGGTTTTTGGGACAAGCACAAAAAGGGCTTCAATTTGTGTGTGTGTGGGGGGGTTGGTTGGTTCTAATATACTATACATATAGTACTTGAAATGCTAGTTATGAAATGATGTATAATAGTATACGAACTAATAAATTATAATACCAAATACTTGAACATAGCAAAATTGCAACATGAATATCAAAAATATCATAAAGATGATTACAATGAGTAGCATGATATCAAAACAAGTACAAAATCATGTACATACATTCATAAATATGCATATGTAGTGTGTGTGTGTGTGTGTAATAGTGACCTTTACGGTAGCCAGTAAACCCCCTTTCTATCACAAGTGTTGCAATTTCAACTTTTGCTTGCAGAAAACCTTGGTGTCGTGAAGGCGGTGATGGGTTGCCAAGTCCCCGTCCTGGGTGATTGGGGGTTTAAGGGGGGACCCCGTGTTGCACTGTATTATATGGCTGGCAAGCATAGTATTACATCAAATGATTTTGTAATGGAGCTACGAGTTAAACACTTATTTAGAGGATGATATATCAGAATACTATTAGGCTAAGTTGCTGAATCATCCAGTTTAACTGCCAATTCCGGGTACGATACATACCGGAATCGGGTACTTCTTGGAATCCTTGTGGAATCTTAGTAATTTATTATTAAAGTTCTATTTAATTATTTTTTCAATCCAAATTGTTATATATTTTAATAGTAACATTATATGATATATAATTGTTTAATTTATGTTTATTATTTCTTGTTATAATATTAATTTGTTAAATTGTTTATAAAATAATTAATATTACAAGTATACTATTTCTTAATTCTTGTTTTTATGCTGCAAAATATATATATTTACGATTTTTATATATATTTTTGTACGACGTATCTAAACGTACCCAACCCCTTAAAAAAATTGTCGTATCTACGTACCCGTACCCGTGTCTGTACCCGATTCGGCAACTTAGCTATTAGGGATAAGGAACTCTTATAGGGTCTTTTATACATACATATATATATGTATGTTAATAATAGTTAAATTAGATTTATATATCAGTATGTGGGGTGTGTGTATGTGTGTACATACATACATACATTCATATATATATATATATATATTCGTAATTCATGAGATATTAATATATTTATAGCCTATTCCTTAATCTCTCGTTATAGCCCCTTTTGAGGACAAGTAAGTTGTAGGGAGTGGCTGGAGTAATTCCTCACAAGGTGGGTGAATTCCGAGATATGCTAAGGCATGTATTTCTGAAACCCTGAGGACATAGTCCCGAGATGGGTATGAATATTTGTTTTGGAAACCTTGAGGAAATCCTCTTGTTGATTTGTATCCAAGTGCCCTATGACAAATAGTCTTTGTCGTCCTTAGGGTTGAGTTTAGGAGAGAAGTAAGAAAGTGGGCTTAACTATGTTAATTGTCAAATATATTATGAATTATTCATCATTTTCTTAAATTAATTTGATTTAAATTTATAGTGGTATATGCTAATTATCGGGAAATTGGTTATCTCCTACTAAGGAACATTTCTGAGACTAAGTTAATTTCCATTTGCAAGCACAAGTCAAACCCTAGTTGGGAATTTTAGGGTAAATCATGTAAAGTCCTAGTTGAGGACATTACAGGTACAAACTTGTCCACTAAGCCATGTATTTTGTCCTTTCAAATTGTCGATAATTCCAATTAGAGGATTTGCCTCCTTTTGCATAAAGAGGGTTCTCCATCTCTTAATGGAAATTCAGTTCTTTTTGCTCATCGTGCAGGTTGTTGCCCAATAATTTACTGGTAGAGATCTCCACCTGTGCTCTTGGATTGCAAGTGCTATGCTTCTTTCATTAATCTCCTTGTCAGCTTGTGTGCACATATTGCAGCTCTTCTCGCCTTTTAATCTTTCCTTTTCAATCGATTGCTCTTATAAAATGATATTTTTTTGTCTGGGAGTTCTCGATTCCTTTTACTTCCCTCTAATTGTGCTGAAAGATTACTTGGATCCTGTTTTCCTTTAATCAGATACTGCTTGAGTCTTGGTTTCATTATCTTCTATAACAGTATTCAGTATCATGTGTTTGTATTCACTGATAGTTCAAACCCCATAGTTAAAGACTGCAGGAGTCATTGCTGTACTTGATTGGAAGAGTGGAACACCAGCAAGACTCTCTAAGGAAAATATCAGAAGAGGGATAATAAACACTTTTATCTAATTTGCAGACAAGTCTTTAAATAGCTGATTGTTTTATTCAAAGTTGACAAACTCTCACTCGCCCAAAACTCGCCAAGCCCTGAAAAAGATTACTCGGGAACTTAAAAAGAGCATAAAATTCAATGAGAAGATGCATCCAATGAGTTAATTAATGAGAAAACAAAATAAACAAGCTAAGTTTAGATATATATAAATGCAAAGTGGGTACAAAATTGCATTCTCATGTGGAATGCTGATGACTGGAAGCAAAATAGTAAACAGTTTAACTAGTATGAATCTATGATGCTTGATCATTGATCAATGCCAAATGTCAAAGTCTTCATAACTAGGTCTTAGGTAGTCTTTGTTGGTGGCTGTTTTCAAGTCCCTAGGTCCGACAAATGAGGTTTGAGTGATTTTGGCCTGTTGGGAAGTCATGTCTGTCTGGGATTTGGGCGAGAGCTAAGCTAAGTCTGTCGTAGAGATGGGGTCGAAACCAAGTGAGTTGTGATAAAACGAGTTAAAACCCTTTGGGAATCCTTTTGCCAGCTTCAGTTTGACCTTAGAAAGCCATGATGGATTGTGGGAGGTAACCTTGCTGAAGGCTTGCTGAATCCTGAAATTTGGTTAAGTCTGGAATTTTTCGAATCTAGAATCTGCATCTTAACTCCTATGAAGTTGGAACCTATCTCAAACATCCTGAAGTATATATATTTTATAATTTATACAAATATAACTTATAAGTTATATTTGTATAAATCCTCCCGCCTCTCAAGTGGAAAACTGGAAATTTTCCTCCTCTACTGAAAGACCAAAATGTTGCAGATGAAAAACTATGCCCAAAAATGCCCTATATAGCATTCAAACCTTGGCAGGAGAGTTTTTTTAAAAAACTCGCCGAGTTTTACCAAAACTTGCCGAGTTTTTGGAGAGTTTTTGGGCGATGTTTTGAAAAACTTGGCCCTTGGATTTTGGCGATTAGTTGGCCGAGTTAATCGCCGAGCTGGAAAACTCGGCGATTACTCGGTGAGTTTGTCTACTTTGGTTTTATTATTTATAGAACTGGAAACAAATGACAGAAGCTATATTAATGTCTATGAATGTGATTATAATTAGGAGCTAGGAAAAACAGGGTTGAAGCAGCCTGTTACAAAATAGAGGGTCCCTGTGATCAAATTTCCTTGCAAGTAATGCATTATACCATGAATGTGGAACACTACAGACACAATCTGTATAAATGATTTGCATGGGGCACAAAAGCTTTTTCAAAATGCAGTGCTAGACCATGCTCAGTTCACATGGGATGATCAGAATCTCTAACCTATATCATGTCACAAGGGAATCCTGGATCTGTCTGGAAACTCATTTAAAAATCTTTCTTAAATTGCTGAACTGAGATCACTTTCGAATCTTTTTGGCTTCCTGCATGTTTGTTAATGTGTAAACATAAATATTTCAAAGGTTCTAGGTAATACCCACAAAAATGAAGGAAATAAATGGCCATTTTATGTCTTTTGTTTGACGCTTGTCAATGCACAATCCATTTTATGTCTTTTGTTTGACGCTTGTCAATGCACAATCCATTTTATGTCTTTCGTTTGACTCTTATAAATGCACAATCAAGGCTACCTGAAACCATTTATTTACGTTGTTTAATTTTGTGATGTTCAATGGAGTTACCTAACATTTTTTATTAGTAGTGCTTTACTTATGGGCTCATCTGGATCTTTACAAGCTTATCTGTAATGTTGCAGCCTGCAGACATTTATCTTATTGATGAGCCAAGTGCATACTTGGATTCTGAGCAGCGTATTGTTGCAGCAAAGGTTATAAAGAGATTTATTCTTCATGCAAAGAAAACTGCTTTTGTTGTTGAGCATGATTTTATCATGGCCACATATTTGGCAGACAGGGTTATAGTTTATGAGGGACAAGCTTCTGTAGATTGTACTGCAAATGCTCCGCAGAGTTTGCAGACAGGAATGAACTTGTTTTTATCGGTAAATTCCTCACTTGAAACATTTAAAGTTAACTCTTTTAGGCCTATTTTATTTGCTTCATGTGCCTGAATCTTCATTTGGCATTCTTATTTTTCAGACTACCAATAATTTATGAATTTAACCTCCCCAAATGTAAATCATTTCATTCCCTTTAGTGCACAATTTTGACTTAAATTAGTTACAATGGTTTTGTTTTTTCTTGTCAGCAACTGGATATTACATTTAGACGAGATCCAACAAACTACAGGCCTCGTATAAATAAATTGGATTCAACAAAGGACAGGGAACAGAAGAATGCAGGATCATATTATTATCTGGACGATTAAAGGTGTCTTTAAGGTATTGGATAATTCTCTCTACTGCAGGTTGACAACACACAGAATTTACAACATGCAGTACATGGACATTAGATTCAGTGGCCTGTTCGGATATAAATTGGATGAAGTGCTTGTGGGATTGGAATTGTCTCAATGGCTTTATCTTGAATTTAATGTTCTGGATTTAATGCAAGAATTTCTGAAGACTTGCAAGTGAGAAGTTAGATATGACGGGCTGGTGTCTGGTTCTCCTGTTTGTGCCAGCTTAACTGAAAAAAGGAAGAGCTCTTTTCAAGATTTGCGGTGAATTGACACCAACGGGCCTCTCACTAGACTTTTATTTCCTGTTTGAATTGTAATCTCAGTTTCTACCATTCAATTGGTCTGGTTTATTATTTTACAAGTAAACAAGTGAATAACTTAAGCTTGCTCCTTATAACAAGGATCTCATTATAATTTATAATTATCCCTGCATACATAAAGTGCATACATAAAGTGTCTTAATTTTGCATTCAAGACACTATTTTTTTCATTTTATCAAATAAAATTATTGGCAAGTTCGGTGGCTTTTAAACAATTACACATAAAGCCAAAGCGCAATAGTCCAAGACAGCTTTGACTTCAAAGTCTCTTCCCATATTTTGTTAAATATTTTTTGTAGATGTTTGAATTAGGTAGTCTGGAAAATTGGTTGTTATTTATGATTTGAAAGAATTGAATACAGATCCTTTTTGCATTCAGTCTTTTGGGTATTCAATGCAATGTGGCTCTTAGGCAATACAGTTTAAACAACAGCTGTTGAATATATACCTTAAAGCTGATTGTTAGGATTTTCAGTTGGATCTTTATCTTGTGCTCTTTATAAAGTGAATGGTTCAAAATTTTGACTTTGTTCTAAGACAGTGTAGCGATTATTTTATTGAGAAGGCAGTAAAAACTAAAGATTTCAGATTTTTCAAGGACAATTAAAGATTTTCTTAAAGCTATCTGAATTGAATATTTACAAGAAGCAAATCACATTTTAAGGCAATGAATGTTTTGTATTAATAATAGATTAGTGTCCATGATTACCTGTTGGCAGGGATGGGAGACGAGTAGACAAAAAAGGGGATGCTTGGAATTCCTGTTTATATCCTAGGCTAAATAAAAGGGAAAATTATGAAGGGGCCAGCACCCATGAACAAACTTCAACCAAGAACTACAATTAGATATTTTTTGCCTCCCCTGATTGAAACGTACTTACGTTTCTTAGAATGAAGTCTTTAGAAATTTAGAGAAATTTGAAGTTAAAGAGATACAATTAGATACCTTCTGCACCATTTTGAATCAATGTTTTTGAGAAATAGATTCAAAATCCGGATCAATGAATAAATGCTTTTATTTCAAAGATGGATTTGTTTAACTATTTACTGTCACATTTTCTTCCCCGGTCAATTTTTTCTCTGGCATCTACTCTGTTGAAGGGAAGATGCAAGTGGTATTAATAGAAAGTTGAGACGGGAGGATCTGACGTATAGATAGTGTGGAGGACGAGCTTCAATCCCATTCCAACATGTGCTCATAAGTTATTGTGAGTTCCAAAACAATGATGAAATTTGTGGGATATTGACTTGCAAAAGATGTAACTGTTGCATTTCTTGTAACTGTAAAAATTTGTCTGTCCGTTTTCTGCCATATATTGATTTAAAATGCTTATTCTTTCATTGATTGTAACTATAAAAGATGTGCCTTTTTTAATTCCCCTGGTTGTGTACTGATGTAAAATGCTAGTCTTTTGAGTTAAGAGTGAAAGATAAGACTAGAGGTAGATATTATGATGGTAAGCAGTTGCCATCATGGATTGATGTGAAGTTGCATAGTTGTGCTCTAATGTATCAGTAATTGCTCTTACTCGATGTTCCCACATGCTTTCCCTAGTTATTCAAATTTGATTCCATGTAAGTGTTGTCTTTGGGTATCTTTGGGCGTGTGTATAGTTCTTAGGAATTAGTTGTAAGTGGGTTCTGGCATTCATATTTTAACTGATAACCAGTGGGCACTAAAAAAATGCCTCCCGTATTTAGGGGAGTTTGGTATTTACTTGGTCGTTATTGATCAACATTTTCATTGTACAGGTATTAATGAGTATGCACTGTTTTTCATCTACGATCATTTGGTATGTTATATTAGCTTCTATTTATTTTGCAATTGGTAGTGTTACGACTTAGTTGTCAAAGTCTGCATATAGCTGTCTATACGAAGTTGGGCTATTGAGGAATAAGAGATGTGAAGGTTGATGTTGTTGCACCTCAAAAAGTAAGTGACATTAAGTAAAAAAGATTAGGAGGATAATACCAACACCTAGTCAAAGCAAAGGACAAGATTTCAGAGGATTGGTAAGACTTGTGGGGTATCAATAGTACAGTAAATTGTGAGCTTATTTGAAAAAAGTCTATCAACATACCTGGAGTTGAAGTGAAAGGGCGAGACAAACTAGAACTTGGCACCAAAAACCCTGTTGGTTGAAAGTTAAGTCCGAGGTCACAAATGATTGAAGCTTTCATTGTGAGATGGGGTCAAGGACTTGTTGCTAAAAGTAACCAATCAAATAAAGTGAGCTAAAAATGGTAGAACAAAGAGAGTGGAGAAAAGGACCTTCACGATAAATACTAATATTATTTCATGATCATCAAAATCTCTTGTGAAGTTGAGGATTTTTCCGTCAAGACTATTGAGAAGTACAAACAGGTACCTAGAGGAGACTAAAACCCCGTTAGTAGCAGCAAGTGAAAGTGGATTGGGCAAATATCCATTAGCGTAGCCCTGCCCCTCCAACAATCAATAGGGTGCCATACCTTTGGTTCATAGGGAATAGATGGCCTAACATGCATGCAAGGTGGGGGCCCTCTACAATTCTATTGTAGCTATAGAATTTGAGAGTTTAACTATAGCCCCCACGACTGATAGGCAAAGGTGGAGGTGGTGGGGCGCTTCTTCTCTGTGCAATTCATGCAAAAAAGCTAACACAAATTAACCAAGAAATTGCTATCAAGCAATTCATTAACTTGTGAAGATTTATGAACTTTTACTTCTCAAAGGCACCACAAACCTTATCGACTAAGAGTTGAGTAAGAGGTGTAAAATGGTAGAAGCTAACATTGTGAGATAGGCTTTGAGGACTTAGTTGAAATAAAATAAGTATATGAACATGATATTTGTGTCATTGAAAATCACTAACTAAAGAAAGTGCTCCAAAAATATTTCGTAGAATTGGAGTGGAGAGAAGGGTGTTAGAGGACTATACTATCCATGGATCGTCAAAATCTCTTACAAGGTTGAGGGTTTTGTGTCACGAGTGTTGAGAGAGTACAGAAATGTATGAACTTTCTCCTTGCAAAGAAGGTACCACAAACCTTGTTGACCTAGAGTTAAGTTAGAGGTTTCAAATGATTAAAGCTTTCATTGTGAGATGGGGATTAAGGATTCCGTTGCAATAGAAGGAAGTATATGAACACAATATTTGTGCCATTGAAAATCACTAATCAAAGTAAATGAGCTAAAAATAGTGGGATAAAGAGTTGGGAGTAGAGAAAAGGACTTAGGGTTATATTAATTTAAGGATCATCAAAATCACTTCTAGGATTGAGGATTTTTGTGTCAAGAATATTGTGAGATACACATGTCAAAATTTAGCAGTGATAGTAAAGAAATTAGTCATTTGTAAGATGTGACACTCTCAATTGACAAATGGATAGATTGATTGAGCCCGTTGGGTTGAGCTCATTTCTAACCACACTTAGTGTAGTGGCAATTGAGGGTTACACAAATATTGAGCCAACACATTGAAATACATGGAAAAAGCTAACAACCACCTTTGGGATGACAATGAGATTGTTGTAGAAATTTACATTAGACAAATTAAGCATAGGAACACAAGAATATATAGTCGTAGGCTCAAGGAACTACTTGGAAAATCAGAGAAGTAACTTGTAAACTAGCTCAAGAAATGTTGGTTCATTAAAGAACTCATGTGTTGGTTTGTTGAAGAACTCGTGTCATTATTACAATGAAAGATGAAGGTTGTGCCACCATCTCACATGCATATAATTGAGAAATGGACATTGAAAGTGAAAGTAAAAGGTACTCCCCTTCTAGAAGAAGAAGTGAAGAGAGTGCCAAATTTAATGTAAGTGATAATTGTGAACTAGGATAGCCTAAACCCTCCAAAGAGAGATGCTACAATTACTGTAGCTTAAAACAAAGAAATAAGTATAGTACAAAACAAATAGAGTTATCGTATATGGAGTGTAAGATAGAGGAACACACAAAGGCTAACTATCGCAAAAATATGTTATAAAAAATATGCCAAATGATAGGCCATTCAACCAAGGACCAATTGTATAACTTGAAGGATGTGCACAAGTATTTTTTACTCAAAGAGAGCGGCGACTACATGTCAATCTAGTTTCCAATTAATATAGGTCCATACATATTAGGTCCTTACACGTGTGTCCCTAATTTTGTCTATTGTTCTTTTTCTTCCATCTTTGCTTTTCTCTTCTTTGTTTTAGAACTCCAAACTTTACCTTAATGTCATACTCATTGCTCAACCTCCATTGCCTTATCTTAAAGTTAAGTCTTATGATAGGGCCAACCCTAAATCCTTCATATTTTTTTTCCTATATTTTTTATTCCCCTCCTAATTTCCAACACATATTATTTCCAGTGGTATATTTTTTGGCATCAGCAAATTTAAAATATATTTTTTCCCATCATAAATTTTCAAATTTGAAGTTGTAGGTGTACGCAGTGGCTTTTGTTGATAATACATAAAAGTGAATGTTTTTATCTAGGATTATCATCTACAACTAATCAAATTCCTTTCAAATTTTATTTTGAGCAATTATGTTGAATATGTGGATCTAAGAATGAAATTTGAATAAACTATCAGAATTTAAAGGATTTTGATTTAAAGGTTTGAGGATGCCACCCATTTGTCTAAAGGATAGTCTCACTTAATGGTTACATTATAGCTTCATTGATTGCAAATTCAACTTCATTGTGTTGATATTATTTATTGTTTATTGTGGGTATGCTCACAGAAGGTTATTGATGTTACATTGGATGAAGTTATAGTGTCTTTTGCATGTATTTTCAAATTCTAGTGTAATTAGGAAATATTTGAGAGTTACATTTGTATTTGCTTGAATATAGTTTTTAAACAATGATTAAATTTGAATCAAATATTAACATCCATTATTATTTGTTTTAAATACCCAACTTTTGAAAATGTCTTGAAATCAATTAAAATCAGATTTGTTTAATTATTTTGGATTTGGACATTAAGCTAGTGACCAATCAAAGCCCATAGAAAATTCTCATTTCAATTATTAACTAATCATTTGGGTTCGAAGACACTGATTAGGAGGAACTTCTATTTATATTGTTATGGGTACACTAGATGGCATTTAAGGTGACTACTAGGCACAATTTTCAGTTCATGTATGGTTGAGAAACCATGCTACTAATGGAGTACAAAGTGTTTAACTTAATGGTAGCAACGGAAAATTGATTAGGAGATGATTAGAGTTAGAAAGAAAAGCTTCCACAATTGAATAAACTATGTGTACAAATGGTAATGTCACAAGGGACAACAAAAGTGATACACCAATGGAGAAAACATTGACATGAAAAGTACTTATGAAAAATGAATTTTAAATATGGTGAATTGGAGTTCATGCACAACAATTTGTACAAGATGAAGTCAACTAAATTTAAAATTCTTTGTTAAGGACCATTATTTTAAGAAATAATAAAATTGGTATGATTAGAAATTTTGAATGGGACGTGTAAATATGTTGTAAATAGAAGTTTATTGTTAGATTAGGGGCAACAAAAGTGACACAATAATGGAGAAAACATTGACATGAACATACTTTTGAAGAATGAATTTTAAATATGGTGAATTGGAGTTCATGCACAATAACTTACAAAAGATAAATTCAAGTAAATTTAAAATACTTTGTTAAGGATGATTATTTTAAGAAATGATAAAATTGGTATGATTAGAAATTTTGGATGGGATGTGTAACTATGTTGTGAATAGAAGTTTACCATTAGATGATTGCAACTATTAATATGATTGACTTTATGTTCAAACTAAAACACTACTTGAAACTCAAGAAATTCAAGATGGTAAACCTTAAAATGATAAAATTAGGATAATATTTGATTCAAAGCTTATAAATAGTTGTTACCCAAATAGTTGGTCTGAAAGAATCATGTTACTATGTTAATTATAGTCAAAATTAAAGTCCTCATCAATTGTCTATAATACTTGTGTTAGAATTATTAGGTACTAAGGAGGGGGGTGGGTTGGTGAATTAGTACAAACAAATTATGGACTAATCCTACCACTGATCTGAATAAATTTAATAGTAATTGTTAAAGCTCACCCTGTTAAGGGACCTGCTTGTTGTAACTGCTAGGGAACAACAAGTGAGTGATCTGGATGTAGCAATGATTGCCTGCAAGATCTAATCTATTTTTTGCACTCTACAACTAATCACAACTCTATCTCTATCAGATCTTTGATCACAACCCTTTTTGCAACCTATTCATCAACCACAACAACCACACAATAACAATAACAACCTTTTAAAATATGAGAAGTTCTACTTATATTCACTCCTACCACCTTCTCCAAGAAATCCAAAATGCTTTCCTACAAAATAGTCACACACTAAGTGATAATCTTGATGAAAAACATATTTTCCTAAGACCACGTCGGCTTAGAATAAGATTTGCATGAAATATCTCCAAGGTAGTCAAACACATTTTGACTTCTCCAATGCACTGCCTTAGATCTTCCTTATAAAATAACATGGATCCCAATAATGATAACTCATCATTTATATAAGCCTTATTACACGTCAACATAACAACAAATATCATCACAACTGCTATATTGCTTACCAATCTAAAATCTTCTAACTAATGCTCTAGAACACAAGTGTTCTTACCTATCTGAAAGACTGAGACAACAAAATCTTTCTAACTGATCAACCAAAAGAGTTGTGGTCAGAATCACACTATAGTCTGACCATGTTGATACTGTAGATGTGGCCACACCTCATTAATCTTCATCTGTCACGACCACTACCAAAGTGTTTACCTCATTGTATACCGATCTTCTGAACTCTACCGATTGTAAATCCTTCACACTGATTGTGAAACATGACTAATCTAACTTAGTTACCATCAATTCCAACCAAATCAATGACTTCCTATGACTACAACCAACATACATAAAAAAAATGAACATAATGCCAACAATCTCCCCCTTTGGCATTGATGGAAAATACATTATGCTCCCATCTTTTTCTATGTAATCACCAATCTATATCTACATAGAGACTTATTTTCATCCCATCTGCTTCACCAAATACCTCTCAATATTTTCCTAACTATCATATACCCCCCTTTGACAACAATGCCAAAGGTGCGAAAAATTAAAATATGTACAATTATATACAATTACTTACATTGTATCAAAGAATACCTTGAAGTTTATCTTTGTTGACTTTTAGGATGTCTCCCAGGATTTCTATAAATGACCCAAAGAAATAATTTTCTCTAGTAAGTTAGAAGCTAGCTATTCCATACCGTCTAGAGTGCTCATGTCTGATAAGGCAAGCATCCCTTTTGCCTTCTTCACATTCTGCTACATGACCTCCATAGTAGGGGATAAAAACCATTGTAGCTCAAGTAGATTAATCCTCTTGTTGTCTTGCTCGTATAAAATCTTCTTCACCTTGTGAGATAATTGCGTCACTTGACTGATGTAATTAGTAAATTAGCTTGAAATAGGATCAAGATGACCGGTTAAACTCTCTAGCTCCTTTTGAGCTTCAACGCTTTTCTTCTCTAAGTATTTTACAAACTATGAATAGTTAGATACTTTAGAGAATAGTTTTCCCACCTTAACCAAAATAGACTTGACTTCTTTCACCAAATCTGTCAATTTTCTCCTATCTTTAGTAATCTTCTCCATTATTTTACCTATCATCTTATTTTCTAATTTCTCTTCTGCTATTTTTACTGTTGCAGACTACAAATATGGACCTTGATCTAAAATAGCCTTAATCAAGATGTCCATTAGATCTATTACAAAATCATCTCCATCATATTCAACCTCATGCACCAACTCATCTAGGATGTCTCTAGCTTGTCTCAATACTCTAGCTTTCTTCTTCTTTGTTTTTATCTTATCTATCTCATCTTTCTTCATCAACTGTGCTGAATACTTCTGTATACACTAAAAAGTGACTTCATTAATTAATTAAATATTTATTATTTAATTAATATTGACTTGATGAATTAATTAAATATTTATTATTTAATTAATATTTATTCCTCTATTTATTAGATAAATTATTTAATATATTTAATAGATTCATTATTCTCCTATCCTAAGTCTTCTAAATAGTCTATTAAAAGTGATTAAATCAAATACACAATCACTAATTATAACTAAGTCCCCTAGTCCACCTCATCCACCTAGTCACTTGACACATCACCTTGGCTAAAATAATTAATTATTATTAATTATTAAATACTCATTTATCCTCACCCACACATGTCCTATCTTTAAGGGCTATGTGGCCTCATAAGACTTGGTCTCATGACTAGCAGAGTTTAGTTCGTACCCCCAGTTCTGCGATTGGGAACTACTATGTCGTCGATGCCTATAATATTTTTGAAAATAAGGAGCCCTATGGGGAGAATTGAACCTAAAGGAGCGTAGATCTCCCTACCAGAATCTGTTGATAGCTTTTGACAAATTGAGAACGTCCTTATCATCTATAGGGCTCCTGCTTGTTGCAAGATCATTGAAGGGGTCATAAATTCAGAGAGTTTGCCTTTGCATGGAAACCCTAGAAATAGGTGGGCCCCCCCCGACGTGTAAGGGTTGGGGCAAGTGACTATAGAAGGGTTTGACGCTATAGATAGTAGGGTGCTCCCGCTCTCCCCCACCAGCACAACACAATAGAGGCGGCTTTCCCATTATAGAGTAGGGTAGATAGGTCGGCGGGGAGTTCTAAATGTGATGCTGGATTGAATCCCTTCGCTGCTGGATCCAGATTGAGATGTAGCGACTGTTAGACGCCTTGGGCGTTAGAGTCTTGGTGGTCATTGCGCTCCGCATCTCTTCCGTTCCCAAAGTAAGGTGGTCCCTACTATTTATAGGGCGCTGCGCTCCCTGGCCTTTTGGTTTGGTTCAAGGTGGTTCACCCATTCTAGCTCCTTGGGCTTCTGTTCCTAAAGTAAGGTGGTTGGGTCGCCCCTATAGATATATGGCCATATATATGGGCCAGAGGCGGGAAGGCTTCACCTTTACCTCGGTCGAGCCATCTCTCCTTTACATACATGATACGTTACCCGACTAGATAGTACGGCTGATGACTGGTTGTATCACATATATAATATAGGGATGGTGGTAAGAGATTAGAGGAATGGTGGTAGAGTAGAGATTAGAAGGATGGTGGTAGATGGATGGCTTGACCAACCCGGCCGCTCGCCTGGGCGGGAGAGGCCGCTCGACCAACCCAACGGGACGAGAGAGGACTCTCCCGACGCCCTATCTATAGTAGTGAGGGGGAGGGGACTCCACCGATGGGTTGAGGGACTCTCCCGACGCCCTTTCCATAGTAGTGGGGGAGCCCCTACTATTCTATTATTGTCGAGGTCACCCTCATCTTCTCTTCGTTCATATGAGTAAATGAGTTGGTCCAAAACCAAACCACATCAATCAGATAATTGCTAGTCCAATGTGAAGATAGCTTGGAAAATACCCAGGGTCTTCATCGTAATATAGTTAGTCCTAGCTGGAGTTCCTCCCATCTCTAGTTCGAGGCCTCCGAGAAGATACCTGTAGTTCTAGGCTCGGTAGATAAAATACCCGATATGGATCTCCAACATTCTCCGATATGTAATTCATAATCAGGCCAGTAATGGATATATTGCAGAAGATCAGATCGATCCGCCCCTCCCCTTTATTATTGTGAAGTGATAGCTAGAATATATTGACTCGTAATTGGATAGCTAGAGGATAGATAGTTGCATGGATGAACCCCTCTTGATCTTCTACCATCTAAACGAGGTACCCCTCATCTGAACGCCCCTTTTTTTGCCCTACTATCTATAAGCGACAGGCTTGTCTGGAATGAAGAATGTAGCTCAAGAATGAATGAGGACTTCTATCTGGCATCGAGCGGCATCCCGCTTGAAGAAAGTGGCCCAGCCTAGGTAATGACCTACACATAATTGGTAAAGAAGTGGACAAGCTCGACAACAAAGTGATACAGGTACTATAGTCACTTCCTGACTGTTGTAAGATGGAAAAGAATCTCTCAATGTTAGTGAACTACTCTAATCTCTTATGGCCTTACTGCTTGCGTGTGATGTGAGTCCCTAAGAAAGAGCAGCTTCTTCACTTCACGTGCCATAGAATAGTAGGGGCCTCCCCTTGTCCATAACTTCCCTGAATAGAACTGTACTCTGACCCTCCATTTTACTGCATTCATAGAACAACAGTGTACAACATCATGACCCTACCTACCTACCTACCTTCTCTCCATACAGACCCCCTTAACCTCATCTGGAACACTCCCCCCATCACTCCTTCCTATTATAACTAGAGGATGGATAGCTATAAGACTTTTTCAAATTTTCATCCATGCGATTGCCCTATCTAAAATAATGGCCAGATTCCAACCTCAAATCGCTGCTGAGTCATATGATGTAATAGACTGATTCATGTTCCGGCCCACTTAAAATCTTATGTTGATTTCAATAAGTTATTCTCGGGGGTGACCGATGGTTCTTTTCCCTCGACCGAGAGATAGGTTCTTGTAGAGCCACTCCACTGCTAGGTTCGTTCATTTACCTCGTCCCTTGACCGATAGCAGCTCCTTGTTAACCCAGGCGGGAGAGACCTATTGATCCCTCGACCGATAGGTTCTTTGGAGAGCACAACCTATCTGAACTATGGGGCTCGACCGATACAGGGATATCCCCCCACCGATAGGAGCTCCATCGATAGGGAGATAGGTTCTTTTTCTTCGACCGATAGGGAGATTGTGTTTTTTCCCTCTCCCTAACTAATAGTACCATTGATTGAGGGCTCGACCACCATGAGAGGACCTTTAGGGAGAGCTGAACTACTATAGTTGGGTCGTATCATGTATATAATGGATGGATAGCTCGACCTACCTATCCTATCAGACCCAACACGCTGCTTGCTTGCACTAATAGATGCTGGTGCTTGCTATATGACCATTGCCCAAGAAGCGGATGAAAAAGTAGAAGAAAGCCCTACTATCTATAGGGTGCCAATATAGAGGTAGGGGCCTCAGCCCCCCCATAATTCTATGGGCGCATTCAAGTTTAGGAAGGATGGCCGCCGCCCTATTGATAGTAAGGCGTTCACTTAGGCTATGGCTGGAGCATAGCCAAGGGGCTTCTCAAGCCACCTCTAAGGGTCAAAGGTGACTCATGGGACACTTGTGCCAAGAGTCCTTATGAGGAAAATGTCTCTCCCCCTTCCTCTCATTGGTCTTTGTGAGACACTTGACATGTGTCTTTCCCTTCCACCTTCTCCTCTTCCATGTCAATATGAGAGGAACATCATCCCTATTCTTCCTCTCACATTCCAACTACATCCCCCTTTCTCTCAACTCCTTCAACCAAGTCAATCCTAGCCCTAGGATCTTCCACCTTTCAATCTCCACCGTAGGATTGTGCCACCTAGGCTTGGATCCTCCAAAACTCTATAAAAGGAGCCTCATTTTCCTTTTGTGAGCTAATAGTGAATAGGCAATCAAGCAATCAAGCATTCTAGAGATCAAGAGCATTCAAGCATCCAAGTTATCATCATATCATTTGCATTCCATCCATTAGTTGCATAATTGAGCTTTAGGCAGTTGTGCATAACAATCATACAAATCTCCATACTTTGAGAGCATTTTGAGTAAGAGCTTCATTTGGAAATCTGAGAGCTCACCATCTTCAAGAAATCAAAGCTAGGAGAGCAATGGAGACAAGCTACATGGTAGGTGAAGGTAAAATCTTATTTTAGCTTCATTTTAATTGTATTCTTAATTGTTGTTTGCTAATTAGTTTTATTTATTAATCTTAGAATAGTTAATATATCATTTAAAATAGTTTTAACCTAAGTTTGCATACATTTTTGGTGCCCATCATGGGGCTTCCCCACGTTTTTAACATTCTATTTTTAGTTTTCTGTGTGCGGATTTTCTACAGGTCATTTCTGTACATTCATACCCGACTGCTGCGCATACATCAATTTCTGCTACGCATCCATTCTTCCACTTCATTTTCTGTCTTTTTTTATTATTTCTGTACATTCATTCACTACATCTACACTTATATAAATTTTTGTTGCACATCTGTAAGAACTGTGCATCCATATAATCATTCTACACACACACACCTTTCTGCTGTGCATCCATTGTTTCCGCGCTTTCATTTCCTGTCATTGCGCATTCACCTTCTATTTTTGCACATTTATCTTTTCTGTTGTTAAAATTCAATTTTCTAATCATTCAGTTTTTAGCTAATCATTTTAACAGGTTTCTGTTCGTTCTTGTAGATTTTTAGGCTGTTTTGCAGGTTGTAAATCTGAAGACCCCATTGCTAAAATTTCTAACAGTTTATTTGCAGGTTTCTAGGGGTTTGCAAAATAAACTATAATCTCATTTGGGCTTTAAAATACGACATGTTTTTCAACTTCATGTGTCTTCTTTAGAATAGATTATCTGTTTGTTGTGTCTTGCAGTTAGAAGCTATTTGTAATCCCAAAATTATAACAACGTATCCTCTCCTCTCGCCATTCATGGATCTTGGGTGTAAGAGAAATTGTTATAATTTTTAGAGGGCGGTCTTTGGTGGGAAAAGAGGTACTCACCCCAAGGAATGACCCAATTGGTAACAGGCTAAAGCCAAGCCCTTCCAAACCGGTATATAAAAAATGCCAGTGTGATTAGTCTCACATTGGATAGGTGTGAATTCATTGTGGCAACCAAAATCTCCTCTAGTACCCCAGTGGTGCGTTAAAGTCCCTACATTGTAGAGGTGAAAGCCTTGCTTTGAAAGGATTGGGAGAGCCCCCTTAATTGGGAAAATGACTTGATCACAACCATCTGAATGTATATCCTTACTAAAATCTTTTGTATAGTGGCCAAAAACCTTCTATTTGCTAGCTCAAGGGGTCACCCAAGCCCGTGAAGACATCCCACATTACTCACGGTTCATAGTAGAGATAACAGTTCTTTGGGAAGTAATGACCCATTGAATTCGGAACTTGGTGTGCCAGAGAAGTGAGTGCATTGTAAGGAGAAGCTTGTGCCTCCAAGTTCCTAGGCTATCCATTGTGGATTTGCGTGGGTGGATTTTACTATCCTAGTGGGGATTCAACATATATTGTCCTTGCCAACCTTAGGATTGTAAGCGTGTTTGTGCATTCATACTAGTTTATTTAGACTAGATCATTACTGTCTTGCGTGAATGTGTCTATCCATTTTATTTTGCCAAAAATAATCACTTGAAAAACCAAATGTTTTTTTCAAATTTTCAGCCCAAAATCATCAAAAACCAGAAACTGCGTATTTACTATATTCTATTGCGCATCTGTTCCTTTTTTTGTGCATTTGTAACTGTCATTGCACTTTTGTCTCAATCTGCTGTGCTTCTATATAATTTCACTGTGCATATATCAAAGTGTCATGCGCATTTGTTAGTGCGCATACGTAACAGAGAGCATTTCTATAAGCCTTGGAAATTTCAAAATTGCTTTTTCAGATACCCATTTTTGTCTTTAGTCCGATTCTGATTCTGGAAACTTTTTGAATCTACAGACCTCTGATCTTTAGCTTGACCATTTTCATTATTTTTTATCATTCTTCTATCATCACAAATCCTCATAATCATTCCAAATCTTCCAATTCTCCAATTAAGTGTTGAAACATTACCTTATTAGATTTTGATCTTTTTGAGTTTATCATATCAGGATCCATCATCCTTAATCAACAAACTTACTTAGGTTATTATCTTTTGATTTTCTTTGTCATATCATAGTGAGATCCATACCTCCTATTGACTTAGATTTTTAAGTTGTCCTATCCACTTCAACACTTTTCAATCTATTTTTCACATCTTTTCTATCAAATACATTCCAAATCTTTCATCAAAATCCTCCATCCCAACATCATTTTTCACATTTTATGGTTCAAACTCGATCTCAAAAACTCAAGCAAACCACTGATCTAGAATCTGTAGACAAGATGGAAGGAAACAAAAACAATGAGGAAAACCCTTGGTCATCTGGAATTCCCAAGAAAACTTCAATTTTTACATCAGATGAGGAACCCACATATCAAGAGTTGAAAGATGCTAAATTTTACAATGTCATGGAAAGACTCCTAGACATGGATAAAGAGATGTATTTTCTCATGCTTGCTCAACAAGGAGCTAAACTACCAAGTGATTTTGATGTTTCCCATCTTAGAGAACCACCTATCACAAACAATCAAGAAATCCCTTGTGGTTCTCAAGAGACACATACTCATGGAGAAAAGGAAACAAATCAACAATCCAATGATTCTCAAAACAATCAACAAAACAATGCTTCTCAAAACAACTAGCAAACCAATGCTTCCCAAAATACTCAACAACATAGTGTTTCCCAAAACACTCAAGGACACACATTATCTTTGGATCCCGTTCTACAACAAATCCAGATGCTTCAACAACAAATCCATGACATCCAAATTGATCATCAACTAAGAAGTACTCCTTGGATGATATATGTCCTTATCCTTTTGATAAGAGTCTAGTAATGATTCCATTCCCTCCTCATTTTGAGGTACCCAAATTTGACAAAAACAAAGGGAATTCGGATCCACAAGACCACATCCGTGAGTTTTGTGCTGCTTGCATTGAAGTCGCCCACAATAACACTTATCTTATGCGACTATCTCCACATAGTTTAGGAGGACAAACCATGGAATGGTTCTCCAAACTACCCCCAGACATCAAATCTTTCAGTGAGCTTATTGACAAGTTTGTGACTCATTACTCATATAACATCAAGCATGAAGTCACTATGCTTAATATTTGCAATACATAACAAAATAATGGAGAACTCTTCCTTACTTTTTTGCAAAGATGGCGTCAATTGTTTGCCAAGTATCCACAAATGATTCCTAAACAAGAAAAGATGGATATCTTTGTGCATAACCTCACCCAAGAAATGAGCTATAGGTTGCAATTGCAATGTCCTCCAAAATTTAACAAGCTCATAGAAAATGGTATCAAAATTGAGGAAGCTATGGTCATAAAAGGTGAGATTAAACTTTATTCCAAGGACAATGTTGGATCTTCAAATTCATATCCCAACAACAACAACAACAACAACAACAACAATGACAAGTCCAAATTCTTGAACAAAAACAAGAATATTGTCAATGATGGGATTGTGGATAATCGCAATGTTAAACCAACACAACCTCTTTTGAATCTCACAAGCAAGGCCAATGCTACTCAACCTACTTATATCAATCAATCGTCAAATCAAAATACCAACAACAATTCATCAAATTTGAGATTACCTTTCATGCCATGTAGAAGAACTTTTACTCCTTTCGGTGAATCTCTTGAATCTGCATTAAGAAAGTTGATTACAAAGAAGCTCATTGCAGTTCCTAAAACTAGAGATTTTGAACCTAGGGCGAAACCTTCTTGGTGGAATGACGATGATTATTGTGAATTTCATAGAGGGAACGGTCATAAAACTAATGATTTCCAAAGACTTAAACATGCGATACAAGACTTGATTGAAAGTGGTGAAATCAGTGTTGATGGACATACCTCTAATGAGTCACATACAAATTTTAAAGATCTACTTCCTGAACATGAGAAAGGGAGTTCTTCCAATACCAAAGGTCATGATAATCAAGCCAACTATAATGCTGCATCCTATAAATATGTTGGTAACATCTCTGAATGTCATCCTTCTAAATACTATGCCAATGTGATTACCATAAAAGAAAAATCTGAGAGTCAACCAGTCAATGTTACTACTCGAGCTCAATCCAAGGTTACTCTCCAAGGTGTCTCCTCCAAACCTACCACTTCACAAAAAAAGCCTGTATATGTTCCAAAGTCCATGCCAAATATTTCCAATCAATATAATCTTTTGGATCAACTGAAGAAAACACTAGCTCAAATATCCATACTAGAGCTTTTGTGTCTCTCACCGACTCATAAGGATATCCTTGAGAAAGCTCTCTTAGAAACCCAAGTTCCTACAAATCTAGATCATGATAAATTTCAAGCTATGGTGGGACATTTGACAACCCCAGATTATCTATCCTTCACTGAACATGATGATTTAGCTATTAATCAACCTCATAATGCTCCACTCCATATAGAAGTACTTGTACAAAGTCATAAAATGAAGAGAGTACTAATAGATGGAGGAGCTGGCTTGAATATATGCACTTTGAAATTAGTCCTTGCATTGGGATTTTATGAAAATGTTGTAGATCCAAAGAAGAAAATCACAATCAAAGCTTATGATGAGGAGGAAGGGTCATCCAAGGGATCTGTTGTTCTTCCTATCATAGTAGGTCCTGTAGTCAAAGATGTATCTTGTCAAGTTCTTGACATGGATCTTGCTTATAACATTCTCTTGGGGAGACCTTGGATTCATTCTATGCAAGCTATACCCTCAACTTACCATCAATGTTTGAAATTTCCCCACAATGGACAGGAAATAACTATCAAGGGAGATCCTAATCCTTTTCAGTATTGTAACACTATGAAGACAACACTTGATTCTTTGGTACCTCATAATCGTCTTGGATCCTCAACAACCACATCCATTGATCCAAGCAATATAACATCAACTTCTAAATCAAATGGGATCAAGATAGATATAAAAGAGCAAAGTATGGGAGAATATAATTTGGGCTAAACATTTTGTATCACAGAGTTACCTTTATCTCCTAGATCATATGTGAGATCCTTGATTACTAAACAACAATCAGAACCCCCTTCTACACTTGTTTATGATACCTTTATAAGTGGGGGAACTATCTCACAAGAAGCAGTTGAGCGTAATGCTAACCATATGCTTAAACCTCACAAAAATGAAGAAGATGAGAAACATGAGTATATATCCCCTAATGTATATGGTAAAGGATATAATTTGTTGTAGAAGATGGGGTACCAAGGTAGCGGACCTATAGGGTTGCAGAGAGAGGCGTTATCAAACCAATTTTGCAAAATCCAAACTATCAAAGAGATACTACAGAATTGGGATACAAAGGGGAAGGACCAAAATAACCAAAAGGCAAAGCAAAGATCAAACCTTTTCATGAGACATTTAAAGCTCCTCCATTACAATTAAAAAAAAATGGTATGTATGTGGATCCCAAAAAATAAAGGATAGCAATAGAGATCATAAATAGACTTAGGAATCATGATGATGACTCTGACTCTAATGACTACGAATGGGATTCATTATCTGACTATACTGAAGAGATAATAATTGATGTGGTCCATCACTATAGTGCCGATTATCATGAGGGGGAGTGTTCAAGGATTGACTCGCTAGGATTAGTTCCACATGATACTACTCTTTTCAATTGTGAGGGAAGTGAGAATTATCTTGCGATAGATGATTTGGATGAGAGTATGGAGATAGACCTTGTTGATACCATCATTAAAGTTGATAAATTTTCCATAAATACCATCATAGCCTTTGACATCAACCCAAATGATCCAATGCCCCTTCTTCATCCCGAGCTTATAGATTGGGATTCCCCCAATAATCCAGAACTTGATGTCTTCCATAATGATGATGCAATTATTGACTATCTTGGGATTAGAGATCATCTCCCACCAGGGGGTCATTAGTTAGGATTTTTGATAGAACTCAATGACATGGCTTACTTTGGGGAGAGTGCCAATCATTTTAGTCATAAAAATATAAAAATAATCAATAGATCTAATGGTGAAAACCACTTAGTGGCAGTATTAGATCCAAAAATAGTAAAAAGAAATGACTCATCTAAAGGTGAAAACCTCCCTAAGGTACTTGACGATGGAAGGATTGACACTCTTCCCAATTATCTATATCAAGAGCAATTTTCCATCCTTATAGAACCAACATTACCTCTTAACATTGGAACATAGGAGTCTCTGCGCATTCTCAAAGTTGCAGCATCCTTAACAAAATTAGAGAAAAAAGCTTTTTCAAAATTTTTCAAGGAGAGACAAATCAACTTTGCCTGGGCCTATGTTGATATGCTAGGACTGGACCCTAATCTAATTATGCATCATTTATCTATTGCACCAGACATTAAACCAGTTAAGCAGAAGCTTCCAAAAATGCATCCACATATTGCACTGATGGTTAAAGCAGAATTGAAGAAGCTTTTGGATGTTGGATTCATTCGCGCTATTGATTATGCTGAATGGATTTCCAATATCATACCAATATCAAAGATAGACAAATCTATCAGGATTTGTATAGATTTTTGAGATCTCAATAAAGCTTGTCCTAAAGATGACTTCCCACTGCCTAAGATTGATATCATAGTTGATTTAACGACTGGTCATGAGATGTTCTTTAATGGATGGTTTTTATGGCTATAACTAGATCAAAATTGCACTAGAAGACCAATAGAAGACTGCTTTTACATGTCCTTCAGGCACTTATTGTTGTAATGTGATGCCTTTTGGGCTTAAGAATGTTGGTGCAACTTATTAGAGAGCTATGACCAGAATCTTTCATGACATGATGCATACAATTACGAAAGATTATGTCGATGATATTCTAGCAAAATCCAAAGACAAAGATGGTCATTTAAGAGTGATGGATATAATCTTCACCTGGATGGAAAAGTATCAGATTAGGCTCAATCCAAAGAAGTGTGCGTTCAGGGTCACATCAGGCAAGCTATTAGGATACATTATCTCAACCAAAGGAATAGAAGTTGATCCAGAAAAGGTTAAGGCAATCATGGAGATGGCTTCCCCTACCAACATCAATTAGTTAAAATCTTTACAAGGGCATCTCCAATCGATCCAAAGATTTGTTTCTCAACTAGCAGATAGAAGTCATCCCTTTCAACATTTGTTACATAAAGACATCTTATTCAAATGGGATGATAAGTGTGAGAAATCCTTCACTAAAATCAAGCAGTATTTGGAAAATCCTCCAATGCTGATGTCACCTATTCCAGGAAAGCCACTTTTTCTCTACATCTTAGCTACAAAAGTCTCACTAGGTGCTCTTCTAGCCCAACAGGACCAAGATGGAAAAGAAAAAGCTACATACTATATCAGTCACACCCTTGTTGGATATGAACTAAAATATTCTCTGATTGAAAGAGCATGTCTATCAGTTGTCTTTACCTCATAGAAATGGTGACATTATATGTTGTCTCATTCTATCAAGCTTGTTGCAAAGATTGATCCTCTAAAATATCTTTTGAGCAAGATAACATTAACTGGCAGATTGGCTAAGTGGGTTATGCTACTTAGTGAATTTGATATTGAATACATGGATAGGAAGGCTATCAAAGGATAGGTCATTGTAGACCAATTGGCTGAGGCACCACTGACAAATGATCAACCTATACATACAGAGTTTCCAGACGCACACATCTTGACATTATCTACACAACCATGGAAGCTATATTTTGATGGATCATATACTCAACATGGTTCAGGAGCTGGATTGTTATTTGTCACACCACAAGGACACACAATTCCAAAGTCTTACAAGCTACTTTTTCCTTGCACAAACAATGTAGTTGAGTATGAAGCCTTGGTGATTGGATTAAAGATGGCTCTACAATGGAAAGTCATTGAATTGAATGCCTACGGAGAATCTCAACTGATTATCAATAAATTTAATAATGAATACCAGACCAAGGATGACAAGTTGTTACCATATAAACATATGGTGGATGACTTTAAGCAATATTTATCAATCATCACCTTTGAGCAGATTCCATGGCATGATAAAAAAGTTGCAGATGCTATGGAAACAATTGCTTCTCTGTTTGATGCAGAGGATACAAAATCCCACTTTGAGTTCTTAGTGGAATCTCTGACTTATCCCGTGTACGATGATCCTGATACAAGTATTATATGTCATCTTATCAGACAAGATTCCCCGATCTATGGAAAAATCTATTCCTATCTGAAAAACAATACCATCCCACCTGACCTATCCCGAAACCAAAAATGTACCTTTCTATGCCAAGCCTACCGCTATGTACTAATATCTAACACCCTATATCGGCAAGGTCTTGACGGTACTCTCTTATGATGTCTTGAACACGATGAAGCTCAAACTACCTTACGAGACATACATGAGGGTATTTGTGGGACACATTCGAGTGGTCCTTCCTTGGCTAAGAAGCTCATGCGTATGGGTTACTATTGGCCTACTATGAAGACAAATTCCTTTCACTTTTCTAGAGCATGCAAGAAATGTCAGATACATGGGAATCTTATTCATGCACCAACACAGGAGCTCCATCCTTTCACAACCACATTGCCATTTAGTCGCTGGGGACTCGACCTTGTGGGCACAATTCATCCTCCATCTTCCAACGACCATAAGTACATTATCACTGCAACTGAGTATTTTACCAAGTGGATTGAAGCTATTCCATTGACCATTGCCACTGGCAAGCAAATCTCCATGTTCATTCTCAATTATATCATTTGTAGATATGGTATACCTATGTATCTTATTACTGATCATGGGAAGCAATTCCAAAATCAGGACATGGATGAACTATGTGATAAATTCCACATCACCCATAACTATTCCACCATTTGCTATCCCCAAGGTAATGGCCAAGCTGAGGCGTCTAATAAAACCATTGTCAAGATCCTTCAAAAGACCGTCAATGACGTTGGCTGTGACTGGCATGTCCAATTGAATCCCGCCTTATGGGCTTACCACACTTCCATCTGTACCCCAATTGGAGCCACACCGTATTCCCTTGTCTATGGTTCTGAAGCTTTCCTACCCCTCGAGGTTGAGTTGCCTTCTCTTTGTGTCTCTCTAAAAGATTTAATTCCAGATGAAGAGTATAGAGTTGCATGGCTTGCTAAATTAGAATTACTGGATGAATGCCGTTAGAGAGCCTATGATCATTTGAAAGTCTATTAGCAGAGGATGTCTTGTCAGTACAACAGTAAAGTGAAACCCGAATACTTTCAGGTGGGTGCTCTAGTCCTTCGTGAGAATCCCAAAAATCAACAGCATCATGAGAAAAAGGGCAAGTTTGAACCCGACTGGTTATGTCCTTTTGTGATTACAACAATATATACCTCCGGGGCTTATCGGTTGTCTACACTTGAAGGTGATCCCTTGGATGAGCCTCTTAACATCATGCACCTCAAGAAGTTCTATGCTTGAAATCCCAATGCAAGGGGTATGTATATAGATAAAATCTTAAAAAAAATAAAAATTGCAATAAAAGCATGTGGTGAAAACTTGGAAACAGGCACCATGTGTAACAAGTTAGCTCCTCTCTCTATTAGGATTCTTCTAGCGTATCCACTCATTGTATATACCCATAATAAAATGGCTAATCAATCACCTTTTTTTGCCATGTATATATCATAATAAAATGGCTAGTTCATAGCATTATCCACTGTATATATCCATAATAAAACCCACCATAGCTTGATCTATTGTCTTGGTCTTCATCCTAGTCTTGTTGTGTCCTTCTTCATCCATAATAAGTCAGTCCATCACCTAGCTGGGGGCACGTCCTTGACCTAGTTTGGGAAGTGGATCTATGGTAGTCACAACTCTTAGAGGACAAAATGGAGTATTTTCACCAGACAAGAAAACACGATCAAATGTTCTTACACAATGATATCCTCATGATGATTTGTAACCTATGATCTATCCTTCGAAAACATGACTGCTTATCTATACATTTGACGTGACTATACATCAATTGAACTAATCCATATACCTTACACTATCTTTTGGCAAAAGAAATGTATATTCATGGCAGGCATGTTAGAATGATTTGTTGTAGATTATGCATTCATATATGGATTTCATTGTTATCATATTTCCTATGCTATTCCGGGATATTTTTGACATGAGTTTGAAACTCCTATATGTCATTGATTAGAATGGCCGGGATGGGGCGTGATATTTTTCTTTGATTGCTGTTTGTGGGATATTTTCTGATGAAATCGAAGGAACAAGTAATTGGGGGTGTCTGTGCATAAGTGCCTTCATTAGTTTAATAAGCATCCAAACATACAATTCATGTTGTTATGTAAATGTTATTAATGGTGATACACTACACATACCTCGACTCTAAATATTTGTTCCTCGATGGAGGGGGAAAATATTCCTTGTCTGTTATGCAAACGAAACTCAGGTCATCTTGGTTTAATTATACCTAGATGCTTGTCAAGTTTTCTATATTAAACTCCATGCAAGAAGTTCTCAGGTCATCCTGGTTTAATTATACCATGATGCTTGCATTTTCTTGCAACATAACGAGCTCAATGATGAGAATCAAAATTCCAATTATTATGAAGTTCTAAGATGTTTTGTGAAGTTGTGGAGATATTCATTTTATCTTTCATTTTGCATTACACTTAGTCGATTTATGTTGCATATTAGTGCTCCTTTTATAGGGATTTGTAGCTTATCTTGCTTATTAGGTCACCTATTCTCTTTGTCCATTCTTCTTATGTTGGACACATTATTATTTAAGTTGAGGACATTTGGGTAACAAAATCTAAACCTTTCATCTCGCATTTTATATTTTGCATATTTCATCTTCATTATTATCACACTTAAGTATTTTGCATAGTTTATTAGGCATGTGTAATTTTTCTTAGGATTGTTCATTTGTCTATAATCATTTGTATATTTAACATTGCATTCTTTGATAATTTAGCGTAACATCTTATCATAACTATCATCTTTTAGGTTATTACATTTTATCCAATTAGATACACTTTTATTCATCTCATATACTATCATTTGAATCATATCATTTAATTGTTATCCATTACATTCATTCCTGTATATTCATTTATTATCCATTACTTACATTGTCATATTCATCATTGTTTGTATATCATTGCATTTGTAACACATAACATTAAATAATTAATCATTTAGGAACTGCATTTATATAAATGTCATCATTGCATGCTAGACCATACATCATTATGCATTCAAAAGAAAGTAAACCATTTGCATTATAGAACATAAATACTATGCATATCAAAGTAAATCATCACATCCTACATATGTCAGTCCGTACATGTATATATAATCATCAAAGAAAATCATAATAGAACTACATCATCATGCATAAATAATCCATCACATAGAGTCCATATAAAACAAATAAAAATATCCAAATGTCTAGTGATATCTCATAAAATGATAAAGTGTCCATGTGTGTCCATCAATTCATAAACATAATGATACAATGGTGATCCAGATACAAAAAAGTGTGTATACAATATGGCTATGAGCAACTACCTCCAGACTCAGTTTGTCACTGCCTGCGTGATGCAATAAGACCTGGTGCTACCGGATCTCCTGATCTTGTGGAAGGTCTTGGAGGACGTGATGATACCCCTCCACTCTCTGTCAGTCCATGATGAACAACTATCCTGACTACATAAGAGCTATCTCTAAAGCTCCCAATCCACTGATCACTTGGCATAGCCTGTCTATATGCATCCTTCCAGTAGGTGATCTCCCTACTGGCCCGTACCATCACTCGTAAGCTATCTCCATGAGGTCCTAACTCCTTTATCCACTGTATCTCATCCAATAGAGCCTTGGACTCCCCTAGTCGCTCTATGGAAACATCTCGCTCATTCTTGATCATGATATTCTCAATCTCCAATCTCTCCACCCGTCTCTCCAGTCCAGGGACATGGTTTGCTTGTACCTGTGTCATTGCTAGTTTGACTAGCAATGAATCAATGTCTAGGTCCTCCTCCTTAGTATCATCCCTCTGTAGGTAGGGATCTTGTCCACCAATGTCCATCTCTGCCTGCTCATCCTGGGTATCCACATCAGGCATCTGCATGTCCTATCCTGCTATATCAAGCATATGCTTATCCTGTATATCATCCTATTTGAGTCCACCTTGTACAAATGTCTCTTGGACAAGTATCACATCAGCCTCATCCTCTACCTATCATGCTAGATCCATCTATATCAGAGCAGTTACTGGTATCTATCCGGTGACACCTGCTAGTATCTGTAGTGGGGCACCTACGACACCCTATGTTGGGAACTGTCCCTGTCCCTATCTCGCAAGGGGTGGCATCAATACCTATAGTTGCACACCTCTACCTCTCATCTAAGGCCTCACTCTATCTCCCCTACCTCCAACAGGTCCGCCATCACCGCCATCATCGCCATCACCACCATCATCTCTACCATCACCTCTACCTCTCCCTCGACCTCTCCTATCTCAGCCTCATTGCTTGTCTCGACGTCTCTCTGCACCATCCCTCTCTGGTGGCCTCTCTGTCAGATCGGTCAACCTTGGGAATGGGTGCTCCCTTAGGTGCCTCTCCTAGTCTACTGTCATCCTTTGGTCTACGACCCCCTATCTCATGGACCATGCCTGAAATGACATGTCTAAGAAATCCTACCATGCCACCTCAAATGACACCATAGGAGCCCAATCTCATCTCTCCTGATGTGTTTGTGTGAACTTAGTCACTCCCCTATGGCATCCCTAGCATCCTACCAAACTATTGCAAGACTCAGGAAACCAACTGTCTCTCTATGATGTAGGGAGTCCTCCCTATCAACCACTGGGAATTGAAGCAATATTCAAGTTGACACTTGTCCTCCCATGACTCACACCCAAGATAGGGTCTCTAGATCACTGAGTCTATCGTGTCAAAAGTGTATCACCAAAACTCTAACTGACCCAGCTTATGCTAAGTCTGGATGGATGCATACAAAAAGACATATGGCTGACCTGCGCCACAGAATCTCATAGCTACTGGTCATGTAACAAAAATATGCTCCCATGCCCAAACATGGAACAATGTAACACCAGCTGATAATGATGCTCCCCTGTGGTATACCACCTGATGCAAATCATGATACATATGTGCTAGTAGGTACACCCCCCAAGAAAAATGGGTCCCCTCATCCATCATCCTTTGTAAGGTCCGGCCCCAACTAACTGCAAAATTGTGTGATCTCCGATCTGGACACACGTAGCCTCCGATTGCTCCAGCCAGAACAATAGGAAGTGGCTCGTAGAAGTTGACCATGTCCTCCCAACTAATCTCTGTCTCATCAATGTCATCATCCCTAAACACTACTTTGCACTCTGTCAGCCCACCGTGCTAATCATACTACACTAACTCTCCAGTGATAGGTAGTCGAAGGATGTGATAAACATCCTCTAATGTCACCGTCATCTCTCCTGTGGGGAGATGGAAGGTACTCATCTCTGAGTGCCATCTCTCAGTGAGCATAGTCAGCATGCTCAGATTCACCTAAATCTCAAGCGTATATATAATGTGATACAATCCAGTAGCCCCAATCAATAGCCTGTCAGTATTTGACAACACCGACCTTAGATTTTGAGTCACATGATATCTCTCCCATGACATCAGAGTATCTATAATATCCTCCTATCAAAATCATCACATAATCAAACAATCAAATTTCAATCAAAATGATCTATCTATCTATCCTATCCTATCAAATCAAACACATATTTATCACATGTCTCAACAAATGATTCTATCAATTATCTACCATCAGGAAGGTTAACTAGCGACCATTCTATGATGTTGCCTATCCTGACACAAATCAATCAAACTACAATGACAATAGATCAACTCGGCTTATTGAAATCAAGTTTGACCTAATTAACTTGCCAAATTATCCAAATTCTACCATCTAACATAAATGTGCAACACAGAAAAATGCTTGCGCAGAACCTCTTTTCACTTGCGTAGATTTCACATTTGGGCAACTTACCTAAGCAAATGTGCAGTAAACATGTATGCACACTTTTATTTGACATATGCACGGCAAAAATATTCCTATACACATATGCGCAGCTACCCAGCACATATGCGCAAAACTAGCCATTTATTGCACAAACGTGGCCAGTTGTTGCGCATACATGTGATGCAACTACGCATTTGTTTTTCAGCCAAGAACAAAAAATTTTCTATCCTAAATCTATGGTTGAATCTATCCTAAACATACTCAAAATCTATTGAAACATGCAAAAAATCATCAATTGACAAAGTAGGATGAGTCACCTACCGGTTCTCCTAAATCGAGTGGCCTCTGGAAGCATCTGACTCTCTCAAATCGATGGTCTGAAAGCGGGAATGACATCTTCGCAGCTCTACTCTTCTCTCTCTCCAAGCTCAATCTCCAAATGACAAGTGTGCACAATGACCTTAATGTGGACTCCTTAGCCCTATATATAGCTTGTGGGCCCATTTTGCTTGATATATGGACCCGACCTATCCATTTATTTCTCATTCATACCATTTTTCACTCATCTTTCTCCCATTTCTTTCATGAGATTGATTGCCAAACCATATATTAAAAAAACAAAAAAACAAAAAAAACATCAAATAAATTTTTGTCACTCAATCTCTTGAGGGGGCATGCATGCATAGATCATCTGAGACATTGTTTGGGGCAGGGGCAAAAATGCTGGAATTTTTCTTTGAAACAATGTGACCAGCACATTATTTCAAAGAGGGGCAAAATGTATACACTGAAAAGTGACTTCATTAATTAATTAAATATTTATTATTTAATTAATATTGACTTGATGAATTAATTAAATATTTATTCCTCTATTTTTTAGATAAATTATTCATAGATTCATTATAGCTTATTCTCCTATCCTAAGTCTTCTAAATAGTCTATTAAAAGTGATTAAATCAAATACACAATCACTAATTATGACTAAGTCCCCTAGTCCACCTCATCCACCTAGTCACCTGACACATCACCTTGGCTAAAATAATTAATTATTATTAATTATTAAATACTCATTTATCCTCACCCACACATGTCCTATCTTTAAGGGCTATGTGGCCTCATAAGACTTGATCTCATGACCACATATCTTCTCTTGAACCAAGTCAAGAGACAATCCCTATTCCTAAGGGGATTCTCAAGCCACCTCTAAGGGTCAAAGGTGACTCATGGGACACTTGTGCCAAGAGTCCTTATGAGGAAAATGTCTCTCCCCCTTCCTCTCATTGGTCTTTGTGAGACACTTGACATGTGTCTTTCCCTTCCACCTTCTCCTCTTCCATGTCAATATGAGAGGAACATCATCTGTATTCTTCCTCTGACATTCTAACTACATCCCCCTTTCTCTTAACTCCTTCAACCAAGTCAATCCTAGCCCTAGGATCTTCCACCTTTCAATCTCCACCGTAGGATTGTGCCACCTAGGCTTGGATCCTCCAAAACTCTATAAAAGGAGCCTCATTTTCCCTTTGTGAGCTAATAGTGAATAGGCAATCAAGCAATCAAGCATTCTAGAGATCAAGAGCATTCAAGCATCCAAGTTATCATCACATCATGCATTCCATCCATTAGTTTCATAATTGAGCTTTAGGCAATTGTGCATAACAATCATACAAATCTCCATATTTTGAGAGCATTTTGAGTAAGAGCTTCATTTGGAAATCTGAGAGCTCACCATCTTCAAGAAATCAAAGCTAGGAGAGAAATGGAGACAAGCTACATGGTAGGTGAAGGTAAAATCTTATTTTAGCTTCATTTTAATTATATTCTTAATTGTTGTTTGCTAATTAGTTTGATTTATTAATCTTAGAATTGTTAATATATCATTTAAAATAGTTTCTACCTAATTTTGCATACAACTTCATCAACTCCCATTCTTCCATACTCCATTATGTCTTCGACAACAGAATCAACACTTGGTGCTTTATTTTTACCACTTCCTTTTAACTCTTTTGCATCCTTGTCTGATTCAGTATGAGCTTCTTCATCATCTATAGTTTCCTTCTGCTCACTCTTCTCATCTGTGGATTTTCTCTTCCTTTTGTATGTCTTCTTTACTGATTCTTTCTTAGTTTTAACTTCCTTTGATGTAGGATTACTCTGCTTGCTCTTCACTTTTTCATATGTGGAAGGAATGTTGGATGATGGGTCTTTGGTTGTAACTTCAGTAGTACCAGATGTACCTAATTCATCACTACCATATTTCTAGGCTATAAATCATCCTTCTAGTTTTCCTCTCAATAATTGATTTCTTCAATTCTATATTGATTTTAGCAAATTCTTCTTCATATGTTTGAAATCTTTGAGCCTTTTTATCCGAAGGTTTTGACAATATCTTATTTGCATGTAGGATCACTAACTCACCTTCTACTTTATAACCCATAGGTGTATTGGTTCTAGGTTCAACCACCAACATAATGCATGAATCTGTATCTATTAGAAAACATTGTTAGATTACAGAGAGGGGGGGGGGGGGTGAATAAGTAATCCTTGATTCTGTATACCTTAAAAAATTTTCTCTGATTAACTCGATGATAACTCGGTCAGACACAATTCAACATTTATTGACAACAGTAAATAAACTCTATCAATCAATAATAATATTCAAAATAATCATTCAACACATATAACACCAGTAAATAACATGGAAAGTCAGCTATGGGAAAAAATACTGTGGGAATTGTCACCCACTAAAGAAATACTCTTTTGGTGTATGTTCAGTTAAAAACCAATCCTGTTAAAGATTACAATGCACATTGTCAAGTGTGACCCGATTAGGGGATTTTCCTTAGATCTGTTAGGATATTCTGTTAGCAATAGGAAATACTGAGAGGGGGGTGAATCAATATTTCACAAACTTTAACTTTTTTCCAATTATGGATATTATTAATTAACTTGTAACTTGCATAAGAAACTAAACTGAATAGTAAACACAACCATAAAATAATGGATCTCATAACACCATATTTTCTATTGTGGAAACCCTAGCTAAGGGAAAACCCAGGTGGGGATGATACCCACAAATGATCCAAATCGAAAGTATCTTGTGAGAGATATTGACCCTATGAGGAGTCTATTGCATCTGTATAGTGTTTCAGTCCTTGTTAGAGGACTTAGGCCTTGTTAGAAGCCTCAATCCTATTAGGAGTTGGTATTATAGAATACAAAAGTATGTATGCAAGATGAGATCACTGCCCAAATATGCAATGTACAATGATAATCTTCAATACAAAAGATAATCAACAAAAACTTTCACTGCTGCTGAATATCTTCAATATTCTAATTTTCCTTTGATGCTCTTTAAAAGACTTATCACAAACTCATAGTTTTCTGATCATACATCAGTATTAACATAATACATCTAAATACATCAATATAATAACTTTCTACTACTTCACATTACATTTTTTTCTTTCCTTTATACAAGTTATTACAAAATAACCTTCCAATCAACCTTCAATTCATTACACACTTCCCAAAACTTAAAGTTACTTCTTGCTAACTAAGGGTTAACATCTAGGATGTCATCCCTAATTATTTAAGTCATTATTTTGAGAAAAAAAAAATCCCTTAACCCAAAATATACATTTACTGGTTGTTACTCTATTTTGTTGGCTCAACACTATTTTTGTGAAAAAATAATAACCATGTCCGTAGAGGCCATACAGTCATGCACTTTTAGATGTAGGATCTACACACTCCGTACTATCTGTACCCAAGTGTGCACGTGTTGGAAATATCTCTGTGAACTGCGCTGACCAAAATAATCTCTGTGATGATAGATAAATCCTGTGATACTTGTAATACCCCAAAAATGGGCTATAGGTTCATTAATGTCCTATATCGACACATTGAATGAAATCGACATCAAAGTCCTAACCTAAGGCACATCTGCACATTATTGAATCTTAATTGATTATCCTAAATTCTGCATCGGGGAATATTCCTAATTATCATAATTTTCTTTAATTTAATGATTATTTGGCAATAAATCCTATTTATCCTAAAGTTTGATTAATTGAATATTCTAAATATTTAATTAATTAGATTTAATACTGCCACTTAATTATTTAATTTAATTTAATTATATTTATTCCTAAATTTTATTATTTAATTTTGACAATAAATCAATTATCGTATGACTAATTGATTAAATTCTTATTTAATTAATTAATGTCAACTGTCAAATTTAATGATATAGTTTTTGAATAAAAGTTTGATTTAATAATTGATTAACCCATAAATCAATTGTTTTATTTTTAAAAATTAGTTAAGTTGAGAATAAATCACTTTATTTATTTATTTAATTCATAATTATTATGCACATTCAAAAAGTAGTTAAACTTGAAATCAAAAAATCAATTCAAGTTGTTTTAAAAATAAACTCAACTGTGATTTGAGTTAAAAAGCTGTTTTTGCATGATTTTTCATGATTTGTGAGTTAATTTATCTTTTATTCTTTGATAATTCAAAAATCAACCTGAATTTATCTGAGTGATTTATAGCTTTTTCCATGCACCTCCAAAGTCCTGGATTTCTATAAATTAAAGCCTCAGCTCTTCATTATTGATCCATCAATCCACGAAATTGCATCCTCACGCTGTCGAATTGGAGACTTAAGAATCATCTTTGTGAATCCAAGTTGTGAGATTTCCATTATTTTGAGCATTCATATCATCATTGTTAGATTAATGGCATATCAGTTTTCATTCTAGAATAGATTGCATATCAAGTTTTCATCATAATTGCACAAAAAAACCAAAAATATAGATTAATTTGCACCCAATTCATATCTAGATTTTGCATTCAAATCCTTCATTTAGGTGTCGTCAAGGTCACTGATCTCGGTATAATCTGAGAATACATACTTGCATCTACTAGAAGGCAGTAAATCGCCTGCTTAGTTTAGTTTCCATTTCACTGCACGATTTTGATTTTAACTAACCTCTAATGTTTTACTGAAGTGTTGTGTCTATAGCTAGGTACAAAATTCACACACACATTTCTAGCGCGCACCGTGGGGCCCTGAAACGGGTTTCCATTCAATTTCTATCATCTTCTTATCATTTTCTGTTCCAAGCTGCGACTTTTAATTTTTGTCCGTACAATTTTCATACGAGTTTTGTCTGAAACTCATACCAGGATATACCCACTGTCATACGACAATTGATTTGATCGAGAATCGTACCATCAAAATCATAGTGTCATTTGGAAGCTCAATTGTTGTATGGTCTGATACCCATTGTCGTACAAGATTCTGGACTGTCGTCTGGGAGGTAACCCATTATCGTATGAGTTTTGGTGCCAGGTTTCAATTGTCGTTTCACTTTTTTGGACTATTTTCCAGATTTGATTTCCAGATTTGGACTGACAGCTAACATTAACAATTGAAATTTGCTGTTTCTGATTGATTTCTGTTGATTTTGATTGGGAAAAGCGTGAGAGTTGCCAAAAATAGGTAAAAATCTACTAAGCGTGTTGTGAGGAATTCAGGTAATCTTCTCAACTGATAACATTTTGATTTGGACTAAAATGAACATCTCACGTGTCTGGCTTGTGTGACCTTTTATTGCTTTCATATCACAGATTTCATTTTGGGCTATTAAAAATGAACATAGATTTGCTTTTCAACATCTTTGTTACACATAGTAAATAGACTCTATGAACACTATTCATGGTTCTTGAGAGAGTGGGTTTCCAGCGAAACTCTTCTCAACGAAGGAACCCTTGTAGGTAGGGAGGATACTGAGAGCATCTCATGTTCTACTAGATTTGTGTCTTCAACTTTTGATTGATACATTCTCTCTTCAGAGGGGTTGATAGATCATAAGCGATTGACGTCATAGATCTTTGTGAGACAATCTTAGTCTTAGCGTGTCAGATTTATCTATCTGCTTTGTTTTGGCTAAAAGTGAAAAGGCTAGAGGACTATGCTTTACTCCCTTTTTGGGTAGTATTAGAAACTCAGATCCTTGAATCTAGAACTAGTCTCCATGTGGTATCTTTTGTGAGTCACCTTTAGAGAGGGTTAACTGTAGTGGACATTCCCTTAATTGGGTCAACCACGTTGACAAAACCTCAAGCAGTAATAGCCATTTTTACCATGGTAGTGACAATCGCTATATAAATGTCCTTGTGGAGGAAATCTTCATAGGTGTGGTCTCTTGTTGGGCTATCATATCTCCCTAGCAAATCCTGAAGATTAAGTTCTCAGACTGTGTCAAAACCTCGGTGCACCTGGATTGGAGTTCACCCTCTTGAGATCACAAAAGTTGCAGAGTCAGACCATTACTAATAACCCTAGTGAGGCCAAATTTTCATTTTCTAGGAATATGTGCGTTATTGCAAAACTTTTTGGAACATACACTGTTAGCACTCCTAGGGATTAGCACAATTCAGTCACTTGATTGTTCATGCGTAGGGTTGCTTAGTTCCTCGTTCATTGTTTTCAAACATGCTTGAAATCACTTGCTTGCTATTTTGCGTGCTTGCTTATCTATATGGTTATTGAAAACGAATGAATCTGCTATAACCTTCAAATCTAGACAGTACAATTTGCAAACAATCCAAAATTGAAAACCCTAAATTTGCAAAATTTGAAGTGAAATTCCTTTCTGGAGTCAAAAGTCATCCTAGAGAGTCAAAAAGTCATATGAGTTTTGGCAAGTGTCATTTTATAACCCCTATATTGTCGTATGGTAGCTGGTATACTATCGTACGAGTTTTGCTACCAGTGAATTCAAAAAGTCAAAAACCTTGCTATCAATTGTCGTGTGAGTTTTGTAATAGTTGTACGAGTTTGTCAATTATCATTTCATGCTATACCCACTGTCGTATGAGCCTACATAAATTCATTTGAGAAATTTTGAAAAATTGCCAGAAAGTTGTCAGAATTGCCAGATACCCAGCCTTTTTAGCCTATTTCCAGAATCTGTCAAACAAATCACTATGTCAGGAACATAGCAGTAGCTACTGAGAATCCAATCATTTTCCTAAAGTGGCCTTTTAAATCTGATTCATCCTTCTATTTAATCGATTTGAGTCTTTTTTATCTTGTGTCAAAACCTTGTCATAACTATCATTATTCAATCAATCCTCAAAATGGCTAAGTGTTGTGAAATCGTGTCCGCTATCTTTTGGGCATCTCCCCATACATCCAACACAATAATATCCTTCACCTAAGTCCAATCTAAGCTTCAATCAATCAAACCTTGACAAGGTTGCGTCATCTGATCTTATTGATTCAATCCACTCTTCAGCTGTCTCCATCTTATTCTTTTGCTTCACCAAAGGTTAATGGTGGAAACTAGAGCTTCCTCACAAAAGAAATTAGGGGAAACATCTTAGACCTTACCTTTGACTACTATCAAGGGTCCAACTCTTGAGAAACTCTATAATTCTGGTCTTTATGAAGACGACGGTCTTGGAAACTTTCAATTAAAAATTGGGTACATTCCTCCACCATCAACTCACAAAGGTAATCAACAAACTCCACGTCGATCTATCCCAGGGAGTCCTAAAACTCCTACCATGTCTCAAGAAGGGACAAACCATGGCTCTCAAAGAGCTCAATCTCAACATGGTGTAGATCAGGAACCTACACCTTCTGAAATTGCTTAGTATCAAAATGATGATAACTTCAAAAGAATGATGAAGCATTTCTTGAAAGAAGATAGAGAAGCATACTTTTTAAAATTAGCTCATCAAGGAGCTAAACTTCCTCCCAACTTTAATGTTGAAGATATCATTATGCATGAGGAAGAAACTCCACTCACAACTATGATGAAATAGATGCATGCCATGCAAGTCAAACTTAATAAACTTGAGAAAGAAAAGGAACCCAAGGAGTTCTCTATGGAGGCCCTATGTCCTTTTCCATTTGACAAAGACTTGTACATGCCACCATTCTTGAAAAGAGTGGAGATGCCTAAATATGATAAGTATGATGGACACTTTGACCCTCAAGATCATGTCAGAGAATTATGTGCACAATCTATGGAATTCATGCACGAACCAACCTATCTGATGTGTCTCTTTCCTCAATCTCTAGGGGGAGAAACCATTCATTGGTTCTCTAGATTGCCTTCTACTATCAAAAATTTTGAGGAGTTGATCAGATTGTTCTATCAAAAATACTCCTACAATATCCAACATCTAGTCACCATGATCAACATCTGTAATCTCAAACAATATCCAGGAGAACCATTCCTGACATTTCTCAAGAGATGGAGGAAGAAATTCTCTCTATATGCTAGGCCTATTCCAGATACTGAGAAGCTAGAAATCTTCATCAATAATCTTGTCCCAGAGATCAACTACCCTTTACAAATGCAAGATCATACATCTTTTGATAAGATGGTAGACAATGCGATCAAAATTGAAAAAGTACTTGTGAAAAAAGGAGACATCACACTTCAAAAGGACAAGTATGAATCAGGATCCAGTTCTAAACACAAAAACAAAAAATGGAACAAGAATAAAGGCATCACCATAGATGGTGTTGTTGATACTATCTGTACTGCATCAAAGGCACCAACTTTCAATCTAACTATTGGTACCCAAGCCATTAAAGCTTCAGAACAAAAAGTGCCTAAATCATCTCAAAAGAAGCTAGAATACAAATCTTGGTCTGCTGATAATAAATGAAAGTTCACTCCTCTTGGGGAATCTGTGGAATCAACTATGAGAACTCTACTAGCTAATAACATCATCTCTTTGCCTGAGATCCGACAATCTGATCTGACCCTAAACTGAAGTGGTGGAGAGAGAATGAATTCTATGATTTCCATCGGGGTAAAGGTCACAAAACTAATAATTGCTTACGCTTGAAACATACCATTCAAGATCTGATTGATAAGGGGGACATCATGATTGAAAATCATAAGAGCAATAATGATCATACAACATTCCAAGTACCATTTCTAAAACATGGTCAAGAAGTTTCATCTTCTCAGTCTAATATGGGGGCAAAGGTCAATTATGCTTACCCTGGAAATAATGCTGTTATCAATATGGTTGAACCTTGTCTCTCTAAGCATTGCAATGTCATCACAATTGTGCAAAGAGATAGAGATCATTCTTCAGCTAACACAGTTACTCAATCACAAGCTCAGGCACATCTGAACGGACAAATCCCAGATTCATCCAATGTCCCTAAGATGCCCTTCAATCTTTCTTCCGCTTCCAAATAGAAGGCTACTTCTAAATCTTCCAATCCTAAAGATACGAGGCCAACATCTTATAGCATCATTCAAAAACTCCAACACACTAATACAAAAATCTCCATGTTTGAGTTGCTTCAAATATCTCCATCTCATAGAGCTATTCTAGACAAAGCTTTGCTTGGATCCAATGTTCTTGACGACCTTGATTTAGATAGGTTCCAGACTATGGTTGGACATCTTACATCTCCACAATATATCTCTTTTTTAAAATAAGATGACAACTCCTTGAGTCACCCGCATAACCAACCCTTGCATATAGAAGTCTCGATCTAGAACTGTAGAGTCAAACATGTGTTGATAGATGGAGGCGCTGGCCTAAACATTTGTTCTTACAGCTTGGTCACACAATTGGGATTTTAAAAAATGGCTATTGACCCTAGAAAGAAAATAACTATAAAAGCCTATGATGAACAAGAAAGATCCTCTAAAGGCACCATTGTCTTACCTATCAGAGCAGGTCCAGTTATTAGGGATACTATATGTCAAGTTCTTGATCTACCTTTGGCTTACAATATTCTTCTAGGGAGACCATGGATACATGAAATGAAAGCTATTCCTTCTACATTTCACCAATGTTTGAAATTTCCTTATGAAGGAGTGGAGGTCACTATTCCAGTAGACATATCCACCATGTGCAATACATTGAAGGAAGGTGTAGATAAACTTGTGCCTAATAACAGAGAATCTTCCATTAAGCCAACAAAAGAAGCATCCACATCTAAAATGGAAGACATGGAAAAGATATCAAAGAAAATGGTATGGGAGAATATACTATAGAGCCAATCTTATCTTTGAAATCTCTCCCTATCTCACCTAAGTCTTATGGACAGTCTTTAAAATAGTCTAAACCAGACTCTAAAGAACATCTTGAGGCATATAAAAGGAATTTTGTAGCAGAACAAGTCTCCAAGCAAGAATTTAAAGAAGATGAAGCTGTGCTTGCATGGATATACAAGGATGAACCTTAATCTCAAGCTGTTCCAACTAGTAACTCTATAGTATCCAAAACCCCTTCTAAGTCATATGGTCCAGGAGATAAATTGATAGCTAAGATGGGATATTCAGGTAAATGACCTCTAGGAGTCAAAGGAAAAGGTCTTATAACACCTATTTCACATACTAGTAGGGAAAACAAAGATATTGTTGGCTTAGGCTTTAAAAAGAAACCATTCCACCTCAAAGGTAATTGTTCTCATGTCATAGAGCAGATTGCACCAGGAGAACCCCTTCTTAAGTAGGAAGAAATTGAACCATCAGATAGTGATTCAGACAACTCAGAACTTATTCCTCATGAGCATTTGCCTAAAGAAATCAAAGATCTCCTTGAAGTTGAAGATGATCCAATAAAAAGAATCAATGTAGTAGAAACACAAGAACCTACTATAAAGCAAGAGATAGTTGGAACACAAGAACCAGCTCATCTCGAAGGCAGTCAAACTGACAAAGAGGAAGGTGGTAGTTATTTTGAGACAGATTCCCATGAGCATGAATTCAAATCAAAATCTGAGGGTAACCCTTCTTGGGGTATTCATCCCGACTTTACTCAGGTTCTTAGATTTCCTAGAGGCATAGATGAAGAATCTAATGACTATGAATGGGGAGCCATTCCAGAGGAAGATGAGCTTATCATAGAAAAATATGTTGATGTTATTCACCAATATGCACCTACACCCAACGTAAGTCTAGAGCGAAGTAATGAACTTATTAAGTCTAATCCACCTATGGCTGAATTGGACTCCCACAATGACATTGAGCCTATTCATGAATTGAATGTCTTAAGTTGTAATATCACCTTTGAACTCGAGTGTCAGGTTAGGACCAATGATGACAGATCCATATCTATAAACACTATATCCCAATCTTTCCCCACTTTGACTATCTAACATCCTGAACTTCTTGATTAAACCTCCACAAATTTGAGCCATGATATTTATACCTTCTTGAATGACTATGACCTTGCTTGTTACCTAAATGCAGTTGAGCCTATGAGGACTTCCATCAGTGAACCGAGCGTCAGCATGATGGAGTCAGACATCAAATATCTTAGTCAGAAAAATAAGAATAAGAATAAAAAGAAAAGGAGTTCTGAGGGTGAAAATCACTTTGTGGCAGTCTCAGAACCTACAAAAGTAAAAATAAAAGATGTATCTGAAGGTGAAAACCTCTTTGAGGTGCCTAAGGATGAGATATTTGATGTCCTTCCAAGTCATTTATAGGACAGATCTCCAGTTCTAATTGAGTCAACTCAATCCATCAACTTGGGAACAACAGAAGAATCACAGTTGATTCATGTAGCACAATCTTTATTAGAAGAAGAGAAGCAAAACTTTACAACATTCTTAACAGAAAAGAAGATAACTTTGCATGAAAATATTCTGATATGCTAGGGTTGGATCCTGATCTTATAATGCACCATTTATCTATAGCTCCAAATGTCAAACCTGTTAAGAAAAAATTGAGAAAGATTCATCCACATGCTGCACTCTTGGTAAAAGATGAATTAGAGAAGCTCTTGAAAGCCAGATTCATTTGAGTTATTGATTATGCAGAATGGATCTCTAATATTGTACCCATTTCAAAACCAGATAAATCAATCAGAGTGTGCATAGACTTTCGAGATGTGAATAGAGCATGCCCTAAGGATGATTTTCCACTACCTAACATTGATATGATAATGGACATAACTGCGGGTTTTGAGATGTATTCCTTAATGGATGGTTTTTCTGGATATAATCAAATAAAAATTGCTCCAGAGGATCAAGAGAAAATTTCTTTCACATGTGCATGGAGTACCTTCTATTGGAATGTCATGCCATTTGGGCTTAAGAATGCCGGTGCTACATATCAGAGAGCTATGACTTCTATTTTTCATGACATGATGCATAGGACCATGGAAGATTATGTTGATGATACTTTAGCAAAATCTATGATCAGAGCTAAACATTTAAATGACTTGAGCAAGATACTAGACATAATGGAAAAATTTAGTCTCAGATTAAATCCTAAGAAGTGTGCTTTTGGTGTCACTTTTGGAAAGCTCTTAGGATACATAGTTTCAAAGAAGGGCATTGAAGTTGATCCAGCTAAAGTAAAGGCTATAATGGAGATGCAACCTCCCAAGAACATCAGTCAAATGAGGACATTGCAAGGGAGAGTTCAATCTATCAGAAGATTCATATCATAGCTTGCGGACATATCACAACCTTTTACAAAAATATTACATAAAGGAGTGAGCTTTGCATGGAATGAAGAATGTGTGAAGAACTTTGACCATATCAAACAATATCTATCAAATCCTCCTATCTTGATGCCTCCTATTCAAGGGAAGCCTTTCATCTTATATGTCTCCGCAATAGATACATCACTGGGGGCATTTCTAGCACAGCATGATGAGAATAAAAAGGAAAGAGCTGTATACTATATCAATAGAACATTGGTTGCATGCGAAAATAACTATTTAATGATTGAGAAAGCTTGTCTAGTTGTGATCTTTGCATCATAGAAACTGAGACACTACATGTTAGTTCATACCACACATTTGGTAGCTAAAATTGATCCACTAAAGTACCTACTAAGCAAAGCTTCCCTCACAGGTAGATTAGCCAAATGGGTCATGCTCTTAAGTGAATTTGATATTGAATATGTGGAAAGAAAAGTTATAAAAGGATAGGTAATTATTAATCAATTGGCTGATGCACTTATGATTGATGATACACCAATGCAAATGGAATTTTTGGATTCCTCTATCATGACTCTTTCTTCTAGAGAATGGCAGTTATTCTTTGATGGATCCTATACACAGAATGGATTAGGAGCAGACATATTTTTTGTAACTCCTCAAGGATACTCAATCCCAAAAGCATTTAGACTAAAGTTCCCTTGCAGAAACAATATTGCAGAATATGAAGCCCTTCTTAATGGCATGAAACTAGCAATTGAGTGGAGAGTAACAAAGATACACATTCATGGAGACTCTCAACTTGTTATCCATCAAGTCAATGATGTGTACCAAACTAAAGATGAAAAGCTCATTCCTTACAAGAGAATGGTAGATGATCTAAAGAAGTATTTCATATCTATCACATTTGAACAAATCCCTAGAATAGAGAACAAGGTTGCCGATGCAATGGCAATGCTATCTACTCTATTACAATAGCCTGAACATGAGCTATGCTATGAGTTCCTAGTGGAAGCACTATCTTATCCTGCCTATGATTCCCCTGAAACCCGCATGATCTACACTGTTGTTGGTCATGATTCATCCAGGTATAAAAACCTATTCTCCTATCTCAAAGAGAAAATCATTCTCAATACCTTCAACCACCATGAAAAGAGATACCTTATCCGTAATGCCTCCTGATATGTCATCATTGGTCATGATCTTTACAAACAAGGTCTAGATGGTACACTACTTAGATGTTTAGAATAGGAAGAGTCTCAACATGCATTAAAGGAAGTCCATGATAGTATTTGTGGGTCACACTCAAATGGTTTAACATTAGCTCAAAAAATTATTAGGGCTGGGTGCTATTGGCCTGAAATGGAGAAAGAGGGTATCAAGTTTGCTAAGAATTGTCAAAAGTGCCAAGTGCATGGAAACTTAATTCATGCTCCAGGGATAGATCTAATTCCCTTTACTACACAATGGCCTTTTCACCAATGGGAATTTGAGCTTATAGGATCTATACATCCTCATTCTTCTAATGGACATACCCATATAATCACAGCTACAGATTATTTTACAAAATGGGTAGAGACAGTCCCTTTGACACAAGCAACTGGAAAACAAATATCTATGTTCATATTGAACTATATCATATGCAGATATGGGATACCTCATTCCATAATCATAGATAATGGGGGACAATTCAAGAACAATGACATGGATGATCTATGTGCCAAATTCAAGATTATGCAACATTGGTCATCTATCTACTATCCTCAAGGGAATGGACAAGCATAGGCTTCTAATAAGAATCTATTGAAAATCTTGCACCGTACAGTTAATAAAATAGGAAGAGACTGGCATCTCATGATCAATCCAGCTCTCTGGGCCTACAGAACAAGTATCAGAACGCCTACTGGGGCTACACCTTTCACTTTAGTTAATGGGTCTGAAGCGGTACTACCTATTGAGGTTGAAATCCCATCACTAAGAATCAGAATGCATGGTCTAGTAACTGATGATGACTACATAGTGTCTATGTTGCAAGAACTTGAACTACTAGATGAGCACAGACAAGAAGCATATGATCATCTTAGAGTGTATCAGAAAAGAATGTCTAGAGGCTACAATAAGAAAGTCAGACATAGAGAATTTTAGGTTGGCGATCTAGTCTTGAGAGAAAATCCTAAAAATCAATCACATAGAGAGCACAAGGGGAAGTTTGAACCCAACTAGCTGGGTCCCTTTGTTATCACTACTACTTTTGGCTTTGGTGCCTATCAACTCTCAACGACTGAAGGAGAAAAGCTTTGAGAACCAATCAACGTTCTCCATTTGAAGAAATTCTATGCCTAAGGCATTCAGTCTATGGTAAACTGTCTTGAAAAATTTTAAAAATTGGAAAAAGTCCTGAAAAATGAACATCTTGGTGAAAACCTAGCAATAGGCACCTTGATGATTCACAAAAAAAAATAAAAATATCAAAAGTACAAAAAAATTGAAAAATGAAAAGTACAAAAAAATTGAAAAATGAAAAATATAAAAAAATGAGAAAAAGAAAAAGTGCCTTGGTGAAAACTTGGAAACAAGCACCTTGGTAGCAAAAATAGAATCTCTACCAAGATGGTGAAAATCTAGCAAACGGGCACCACTTGTTTCAAAATGCTCCATCTATCATCACAATCTTGGTCTTTCCTAGCTTTCAGTCTTGCTTTAGTTTGTACATATCTCTTGGTTTGTTCCCGCATTCATGTTTTCAATAAGTCAGTTGGTACACCAATCGGTTCAAGTGTCTGTCTCCTATCAATGTTCAAACTTGGGGGCAATCAAAGTCATATCCTATGGCCTCCAATGTATCTTAGACGTATCATATCCAGTCAGAGTCCTTTGAAGCTTCATCCGAGTTAGTCAGTCAGTCTTGTCTCCAGAAAGGATTTTACTTCTACAACAACGCAATCAAACATCAACACAAACTGAAAGCAATTATGGTTTTTACATAATTTTATCTCCTTGTATGCTTACTGATTCACATTGAGATTTTTGCATATTTTGTTCCCATGAACTCTTCGATGATGTCCTTTACAGGATTTAGAGAGTGATGATTGGGGGCATAATCTTTTCTTTGTTTTCTTCTTGGATGTGAAAATCTAACAACTTTGGAAATTTTGGATTGAAATGGTGTCCAACTGTAAGAGCTTCTATCTTGAATTGGATGGCCATGCGTACCTTGATCATTGATACCCAGAAAATTCAAGGAAGTTTGATCTAACTATTGTCTTTTTGAGTGAGTTCTTTCTCCTACTGTGAAATGTGATCTTACCTAAAGGAGGTGAATGATAAAAGGTCACTACAAGTAATTTACACTGGATTTAGAATGATCTCTTGACTGTTTTATATGTTTGTAAATGCAAGGTGTATTCAGTTCATCATGATGTTTATGTTTTGATGCTTATACAAATTGCTATATCAAAATGGACATGATATTCAGGTCATCTTGGCGTTTGTGCCTTGGTGCTTCTATCTAATCCGACATTCTGAAAATAAAATCAATATTCATATGTCCATGGTTGCCTAATTAGTGGGTGTTGTATTGATTCCTGTGCATCCAAATTGATATTCATATGTCTATGGTTTCATCACTAGTGGGTATTGTATTGATTTATCCAGTTACCTAAAAAAAATTCAATGATGAGAATGACCGACACATGATCAGTGACTAGGTCCTAGGTCTTAGGTTGCATTTCATATTGCATGTCTCTTTGCATTTTTTCATGTTTGCATGATCTCACAATGGTTAAATGAACTTCAATGCTTAAAAAATTCTTCAATTGTCTTTTCAAATCTAACAAGAGCTGAAACCTAACTTGAAGGTCTCTTCACAGAATTGCAAGCAGTTACCCTTCTAGGTTAAACATCCTTTTTTGACATAAGACTGAGTACTTGTCTTCATCAATACTTGCAAAACATATAATATGTATCATTGCATTTACATATCATAATCATCTGTTGCATTACAATTCATCCATGTGCATAAGCAAAAAATTATACATACATCTTTCCATAATCAAATACATTTACATAACACCCATACATATGAAAGAAATCATTGCATTGCATTGATCCATACATTCATTCTACACTACTCATAGCATAAACATCACATGATATAATCATAAATCGAAACATGACAAGTAAAAATGAAGTCACACCCAAAATATCGATCTCATATATATATATATCAAAAATCTCGAACTAGTCAGGGGTGCACTACTGGCACAGTGTACAAAAGAATGAGCTCAACTGAGCTATCAGAATCATAACAGTATATCAGAATCAAAAGATCAAAAATGTCAAAACATATCACAAATAGATCAATTCTCAGCATGATCCTTTGCATCTGGTGGAGGTGGAGGTGGTGCATCTGGTACTACCTCTACTCTGGGTGCTCTGGCTCCCTCTGATGCCATCATATACTGAGAGTACAAAGGGACTCTCTATGCAGTAGGAACAATAGTGTAATATGTAGACACATAGTAAGTAGCTCAGGAGGTCTGATGAATCACATCTACTTGTAATCTCTGAACCTCTATACAAAGCTCAGTGTGCTGTCTATCAGCCTCTATGTATCTCTCCTCCTATCGAGCACTGCACACCTTCAGGTCCTGAACCTATAATCAGAGCCTCCTCACGATATTCTGTGTAGACAATGGTACACTAGGCTTAGCATCTGCCACTGGCATATTAATATCCTATGTAGGTTGCTCTGTCATCTCTGCTCTTTGCAGCTTATGACATCTACCCTCTGCACCCAAATCAAATCTTGTGTCCTCCTTTATCAGATCCATGCCACCACCCACAACCTGCTTTGCTACAAGTACCTCCTCAGTTAAACCAACTCCACCTAATGTACCTCCCTCTCCCCTAGTCCATCTATGTGAACTGGTAGATCTTCCTACTGTAGAACTAGTGAGACGAGGGGGCCTCATCTATCCTGATGGTCTCTGTGGTGAAGCCATTGCTCTAGGTCTCGGAGGTGTGGGGTGAACCATAGGAGCTTGTACAGGTCTAGGACCTTGTCCCATCAGAGCACCTGTAACATCCATCACCTCCTCCATGGAGGGTATTAGCTCTATCGAATCAAAAAATCTATGAATCGGATGATCAACAAGCCATGAGATAAACTCATTGGTAACACTAGCATCAAGTACATATGGTCTGTACTCCTAGTCCCTGCCGACAATAGCATTATACTCCTATGAACATAGTGCATAAGAAAGCCTCTATGTCCATCCAAGCGCAAGCTCACACCCTATTTGTGCATATGTAGCATAATCCTCAGGAGCATCCTGTACTTGCCCATACTACCGCCAGACCCTGGTAATAAGGAATCTCTCTATAATGGAGGATGACCTCCCAATCAGTACACGAATCTGAAAGAAGTAACTAAATTTCTCTCACGCAGTCAGCCAAGGCTCAATAGCTACATAGGGTCTCCATTGAACAAATGTCATATCATCGAGGCATCACCTCCAGTACTCCACGTGACCCATCCATCCCTGAATGACATATCCAGCATATATATAAATAATAGGCTCCTGAGGCTACCTCTGTGAAGTACATACTGGTCTTAACACTGAGATATGCTCCCAAGCCCATATCTGTAAAACTAGCACTCTGGCAACAAAAGACTTGCTCTCCTGATACACTACCTTGTGCATCTCAGAGAACATATGGGCCAAAAGACACTGACCCCAAGCCAAATCAGAGGGAGTAGCCATCAAACATGCTACCATAGGGGCCCAGCCCATCAAAAGACCATTCTACTGATGGTCAGACATGATAATATCATTGATCATCCCAATAATGATGCACTCCAGCTAGTGCATTTGTCCATATCTCTGCACTAAAGTCTCCAAGGAAATGGAGGCAGTCATCTGAGTATCATCTCTGAAGAGACGTCTAAAAGATAATAAACCTGAGTTCCCTGAACTCACATACTCTAGTCACTGGCCTGCATGGAAAGGAATGCGCAGTATTCGATACACATCCTCAGGGGTAACAGTGATCTCCCTAGTCGGTAGGTGGAAGGTCTGGGTCTCCGAATGAAATCTCTCAATCAGAGCAGTCAAAAGTTCATGATTTACCCTAATCTCAGGTAAATGTATCAGGTACTCAAATCCACAAGATGCAAGATGTACCCTCATCAGGTCAGGTAGTGACACACACAGTCTCTGAGTGGCTGGATGTGAAATCCATACATGAACATCTGGATATATGACCTACACAGCATAGAAATAGGGAATCCTATCAGTAATTTGGTCACATAATGGGTTACAAAGGTAGAAATGGGGCAGTTCCATATTTTAGAAGGTAGGTTAATAGATCAGCAATCAAGCTACAAAATTAGAAAATTAAAAAATTGGACCTAATAATGAGTTTTAAGCTCATTGTTTCCCATACGACACTTCAGACTGGCAGGAAAAGTCGTATGACTTTCTACATCATACCATACGACAAAGCATAGTGGCACGATAATGCATCCCTCATCATACGAGTTATGAGGGACCCAATGAAATGTCGTATGACTCTTGGGTCCCTCTGATACGAGTCTTGGGGGCTTATGAGATGACAATCTAGCTACAGTTAGAAAGTCGTATGAGTCTCACTGGAGAGTCGTACGAGTTCCATGCATGCGAAAATTCAAAAGTAAAAAATGTATGAAACATTGCTAAAATCCTATCAAACATGGAAAAATTGACATTTTAGCAAAGCAAAGAGGTCCACTTATCGGATGTCTGTACTGTCAAGGTCTCTGGTGTCTCCAGCTACGCTCAAATCGATGTGAACTCATAGGTACCTTTGGTTCTACCATTTTCTTCACTCAGGGGGCTCCACAAGTTTCTAAAGTCAAAAGGTTGAAATGAATTGAAAATTACCCTTTCGGCCTTTATATAGCTTTTGACCTAATTTTCAAAAGTGCTCCTGATGTGGTCCCACAACCACGCCCCCCTTTGTGGCCCTTATGGCTTAAAAGGGGCCCCCCTTCTGTTTTCTGCTTGTTTTTAGTGGTCTTTGGGAGTTAGTTTTTTTTTCCTTCCTTTTAGCTGGTTTTTGGCCTTTCAGCCCTTTTGGCCTTTTCAACCTTGTGTGTTTTTTGGACTTTCAGACCTTTCGGACATAAACATTGTTCGAAAGGTAAGTTCATGCGGGAGTCAGACCTCTTGCCGAGTCAGACTTCTTGGTGTTGTTGGCCTTTCGGAGTTCCAAAATGCTGAAACATCTGAAAGGCCAATGCGTGGGGTCGTTGATGTCAGCAACCCCATGAGCCTATAAAAGGAGGTGAGGGTTTTTTTAAACCCTCACTTTGCCTTCTCGCTCCTCTGACCTTTTTGCGCCTGTTGCTTTCCGTTTTCTCTATTTGAGTGCTTTCTACATGGTTTGCTCTTGTCTTCTTGTTGGTCATCACCATCTTTGTTGTCTCTATGGTAGGCATCTTGTCCCCCTCTTATTTTGTTTTAGTTTGTTCTCCTTTCTCTATTTTAGCTTTTTAGGTGTTATCTTAGGTTTAGGGTTTTGTTTCTAGCCCTTTTTGGCCTGGTCATCAGTTTGTTAATCTGTCTAGTTAGCCTCTTTTGGCCTTTGGGATCAGCAAGGTAGTCCCCTTGCATCCCTCTATGAGTTCATGGTCGAATCTCACCGCCGAACCTGTTTTCGGGTTCCACCCCTAAACCCTAGTTTCAGACCTTCGGGGTCTGAAAAATTGCAGAGTTCACCAAGACAAAAAAGCTAAGTCCTCGAGCTATTGGTGTTTTAGAGTTTTCACATCTCAAAACATCCTGTATCCCTGAAACATCCTGCATCCCTGAAACCACTGAAGGGGGCACCTTTTCCTCGCTCTCGCAAAGTCCTTGAGCTGTCGGCGTTTTAGAGGTTTCGCACCCCGAAACATCTTGAAACCCTGAAACTACCAAAGGCTATGCTCCTCTCATTTCATGCTTGTGGCTATTTTGGCCTTGTCAGACCTTTTGGACTTTGTGGTGTTTGAAATGTCCATCTTGTCCAAAAGAATGAAAAGGTTGAGATCTTTGCTTTTTGTTTTGAAACATGTTTTCAGTAAGTGGTGATATTTTCCAGTTTCTTTTCTCACGCGATGTTATTGATTCCAAACTTGTACTCTTTGCAGATATGGCTGAGAAGGTACTCACATCACCAGTAATGAAATACCAATTTAAAGGATACCACCCACCTTCTAAAGTGATGAACTTGCACGCTGGAATAACCGATACTGACATTGGGAATGTAAGATGGAATGAATATCTGAACAAGTGTGCTCAATTGGTGGGTCATTTAGAGGATTGCACGTCATTGGTCCACTATTCCCTGGTGAATGCAGTGGCACATCCGGTCTCTATCCAGTCAGAGGAGCTCATAAATACACTTGCTAGTCACTATGTGCCAGATGAATGCATGGTTAGGAATTGCATGGGGGAAGTGGTCCTGGACTTGAGGCCTGAAAACATCGAGGATGTTTTCCACCTGCCAAAGGGAGTAGACAAGTTCTTCAACTTCAATATAAACAAGGGGATGAAATTTTACAACAAAGATACCCAGAGGGCACACAACATTGTCAACAATGAATACCTGATGCAGCCATTGCCCAAGAACAAGTTGGATAGAATTGACATGAGGAGAGGTTATATGAAAGAAGATATCCAAGCCACTATCACAATGATAAGTAGGGTGTATGGCCTACCCAAGTCCCATCAGCTGGAACCCTGGATGATCTTCCTCATCCAAAAGATTAAATAAAGACAAGCAAGGTTCGATTGGGCCTCTATTCTGAGTGATCAATTGGATGAGCAGCTAATTCGGGTAAAGATAGATCCACACTTTTACATGACATTTTATGTTGTGTACTTACTAGCCACTAGGGTAGTATATCTAGGATTGACTAAGGTTGGTAACATTAGGGAACAAAACACTTGGCCATTCACTGTATCCTCAACAGGTGCAAAAGGACTTCCTCGCACACAATAGCCTAGAATTCAGGATAGTTAATGATGCCTTCATTTTCGCAATCATCCGCTCCATCAAGGGTGATTTTGCTAAAAGGTTATCAACAGAAGCAGTGGCCAAAGTACAAGCCATTGGGGCATTCTACATTCAATTCAGAACTTTCACATACATTCGGGTGGCAGTAAGCACTTTAGCACCCAAGAAGCTCCCAAGATACCCTCCTGATAGGGTGGTTCTACTAGAGATAGCTAGGCAATTGTCTGATGCTCACGAGCATATCAAGCATAAGAAGAAACATTGCTGGAGCTTCCCTATTTTAGTTGGTCCTCATTGTGTTTTGGACATGAAAGTTTGCAAGTCTTTGGTCAGAGAATGGGATGAGTTCCCACTGGCAACCTACAGTCTGGTAAGGCCACATTTCAACCCCATTGGTACTTACAACCACATAATGGGAAGACACTACATCCATGAGCCACATGTTGAAGATCATTGGGCCAATTGTGTGGATGATTATGAGGTGAGAATCCATGACTATTTTTGGATGAGCATAGAGTTGGCGCAAGGTGCCCTTTCCCTGAAGATTCCACAGAAGGCATTAGATGCAAATTCTGATAAAATCATGGATTCTATATATAACGCAGATAAGATGTATAATAGGGCCATCTTAAATGTAGAAATAGATCGGGATGAGAATGATAGTATGGACTTTAGGGCCCGACATGTGGTCAAGCTAACAAGATCATGGGTTGCTCATCCTTTTCCAATGCATCCACTTCCTATAAAGCAACTCCTCGAGAAGACATCTCGAGGAAAGAAGGGGGAAAAGATATTGGAACCTCAGTTTAAAGGGGCTGCCACTCTAAAGCCTGAGACTGTATATTGACATGAGCATCCCACCACATATGGTTTGGTCACGCATTCCAAAAAGGTGAAAACTAGGATGACTGGGAGCATTGCTCCACCAGAGGTGCCTTCATCAAGTGACCATGGTTCCCCTAGCTCATAAAAGAGAACAAAGTTCAAAATAGTTGGACCTAAGCCGGCCAGAGTAATTAAAGGCCACATTTACAAAAGGAAAGCAGGCTCAACCCCTACTTAGATGGATACTCTGGAAGAAGGTGATGAGGATTTATTGGATGAAAGCCCCCTCATTAGGAGAACATGGTCAGTGGGATTCCTAAAGAAAAGGAGAATAATGGAAGATGATCCTAAGGATGATGGAGGGGCTACTCAGGTAGAGCCAATAAATTTGGATGCCCTAGGTGACAATGAATTCAAGATCTTTGATTTTACAAGCTTGCATGGGTTCAAAGAAGCTGAACAATAGGCTCCTATGTAGTTCACTAGCCTTTTTAGTAGCATGGGAGAGGAGTTACCACAGGCACCTCAAGGGAAAAGTGAGGTTGAAATGGCCAAAGACCAGGAGGGAATTGCAGGACCTGAGAAGGAATCATCTGTTAACATCACCTTGAAGGAGGAAATAGGTACACAAGTACCTTTGGATGCATTTTTTCCACCTCCACCCCCATCTCACCCTTCCACACTTCCCACCATCCCACTTCAAGAGCCTCCCACTGTCCCGCTTCCCACTCCCATGCTAGATACTCCACCACCTCAGCAACCCTTTTCTTCCCATGTTCCTTTCCCAACTCCAACTCCACTAGCCCAATTTACCACTCCCCTCGCATCCTCTACACCTCCCCCACTCAACATTCCTCCCCTATTAGGAATGAATGCAAAGTGTTTTGGCAGTCATTCTGTAGCAATTGTTGTTGCATTCATGACTTGGATTGTCATTGATGTCAACACAGTGATATTCTGGATATTAGCAGGAAAGTAGGTACAGTTTTGTTTTGCACACATGTTTTATTGTAGATTGGATTTTACGTAGTTGATGGTATGTTCTTTGGTGTGTTATTAACCTATGGTTAACAACACAAAAAGAAATTCATTCATTTGTAAGAGTTATGAGCATTTTGGTGAAAGCAATGTTTAGACAGTGTTTTTGTGTAGCAATTGTGTATGATTATCTTTCTATGGTTGATCAATACATTGAGTATATTGTTTAAAGCTGTTGAATGGATAAATTATCTGATAATTGATTCACCCCCCCCCCTCTTAGTTATCTTGGGGATCTTTACTTTCTAACAATTGGTATCAGAGCGATAGGTCCTTGAAAGAAAAGTTTAACAACTTAAGGAGATCCATGGCGAATTTCAGAAAAGAAAGCCCTAAGTTTGATGGAGTAAATTTTGATAGCTGGAAAGAAAAGATGAAGACACATCTATTGTGTTTAGGACCAAGTTATTGGTTGATTACAAAGAATGAGAAGACTATAATTGAGGAAGACAATCTAGAGGCAGGAACTAAAGATGAACTAGATCTATTCATGTGTAACATACTTACAAGAGAAGCACTTTTATCAGCACTACCAGAGAATGAATATAGTCAGGTAAGATGTTTGAAAACATCTCATGCAATTTGGAAAGCTTTACATTCTACTTTTGAAGGTGATGAACATGCAAAGAAGGCTAGATTACATAATTGGATTTGTGCATTTGAAGATATCAGAATGATGGAAGATGAATCTATTAGAAGTTATATTGGTAGGATGTCTGAGATTGTGATAGGAATAAAGTCTTGTGGAGGTGATAAGATAGAGAATGAAGTGATATGGAAAATTCTGAGAACTTTGACACCAGTATTCAAGCAGACAATGCAGCTGATTGAACAAGTGATACCTTGTACATCAAACTTTTCAAGAGAGACTCTTCTTGGAAGATTAGAAACAACAGAGATGAACTTGAGATTATCAGGAGAGCTACCTAAAATGGAAATAGCATTCAGTGCTCTTAGCATTAGACCTACAAGAAGTACTAGTGTGAATGGAGATTATGCCAGCAGTAGCAGATTTGAGGAAGATAAGAAGATTGAAGAAGGTATTACATTACTTGTAAAAAGAGAACCAGATGGTAAGAAAATCTTTAAATGTTGGACTTGTCAAGAATATGGTCATTTTGCATCTAAATGTCCTAAAAGAGTTAAGAAGTATAGAAGCAACTTTAAACCTAGGAGATCTAAAGAATGTTATTATGCAAATGATGAAGATTTTGAAGCAGGAATTGAAAAACATCTAAGTGACAATGATAATGATAACTTTGAGGAAATAGGATTTGTAACAATTAAAGAAGAAAGTTTTGAATTTGATAAAAGGGAAGAAAAAGCGTTAGTTTCACAAGTTGAAAAGAAATCTGATTGGATTATAGACAGTAGTTGTTCACATCATATGACTGGAGATAAAAGAAAGTTTGTTAAGTTAGATAATTATGATGGAGGAATTGTTAGGGTTGGTAACAATGCACCTTGTTTGATTAAGGGTATAGGATCTATTACTCTTGATGGAAAGACTAACACTGATGATGTTTACTTTGTTGATGGACTAAGACATAATCTACTAAGCGTTGGACAATTGGTTGATAAGGGTTATCAAGTTTGGTTTTCTGAGAAAACTTGTGTGATAAAAGATAAAGATGGAAATCTGATTGGAAAAGGATCCAGAACTAGAGGTAATGTATTTCAGTTAAATCCTACTAAGATGACATGTTTGATAACTAGGATTGATGACAGTTGGTTATGGCATAAAAGGTTTTGTCATATAAACTTTGATAATATTGTCAAGGTGAGCACTACACATGCGGTAAGAGATTTACCTAGAATTATGAAACCTACTAACATGATTTGCAAAGAATGTATGATGGCAAAGCAGAAAAGGAGTTCATTTCCCAACAAGAAGTTCACATCGGCAGAGAAGTTGGAGATTGTTCATACAGACTTGAGTGGTCCTACTAGGACTAGAGGATTCTATGGTGAAAGGTATTTTATGATTCTTGTTGATGATTTTACAAGAATGATGTGGATTGCATTTTTGAAAGAAAAATCTAAAGCATTTGATAAATTTAAGATCATGAAAAGCAAAATTGAGAATGAATCTGGAATGAAGATTAAGTGTCTAAGATCTGATAGAGGTGGTGAATTTACATCTAGAGAGTTTAACACTTTTTGTGAAATGAATGGCATTAAGAGACAACTTTTAGCCCCTAGAACAACAGAACAAAATGGTATTGCAGAAAGAAGGAACAGGTCAATAATTGAAGCAACAAGAGCTATGTTGTTTGAAAATGATTTGGCTAAGACTTTTTGGAGAGAAGTAGTGAACACAATAGTAGACACTATGAACATAGTACAAATCAGAGCAGATACAAACAAGACACCTTATGAATTATGGTTTGGACATACACCCTCAGTTAAGTATTTTAGAATTTTTGGAAGTAAATGTTATATAAAGAGAGATGATGATATAGGAAAGTTTGATCCTAGAAGTGATGAAGGAATATTTCTTGGATATTCTTTAAAAAGCGAAGCATATAGATGTTATAACAAAAGAACTAAGACTATTGTTGAAAGTGCAAATGTAAAAGTTGATGAGAAGTTTAAAAATTAGGAAAGAATGCTTGATTATGAATCTGATGGAGAAGCACAACCTCAGCCTAACATTGAAAATGCAGAATTATTTTTTGAAACTAATAGTAATTTGCTGAATGACAGTCATACTGAAGAAGACATAGAAGAAAACAGAGAAGAAAATAGAGAAGAAAGCAGAGAAGAATCTATAGTCGGAACAAGATCAGTAACTATGACACCTAACAGGTATACTTCAAGACATCACCCTATTGAGAAAGTTATTGGAAGTTTAGATAGAGGAGTTTTGACTCAAAATAAGGTACATTTATGTTTGATTTCTCAAATTGAACCTAAGACTACTAATGAAGATTGTGAAGATGAACATTGGATCAATGCTATGAAAGAAGAACTAGAGCAGATTAAAAAAAACAAGACATGGGAATTGGTCCCTAGACCTGAAGACAAGAATGTGATTGGAACAAAGTGGGTATTTAGAAACAAGATGAATGAACAAGGAGAAGTGATAAGAAACAAAGTAAGATTGGTATGTAAAGGATATTCACAACAAGAAGGAATTGACTATGAAGAAACTTTTGCACTTGTGGTCAGACTTGAAGCAGTGAGAATGTTTCTAGCATATGCAACTTACAAGAAATTCAGAGTGTATCAGATGGATGTGAAGTCATCATTTTTGAATGGTGAATTGGAAGAAGAAGTCTACATTGAGTAGCCTGAAGGTTTTCCTTTGACACAAGAAGGAGATATGGTATGTAAGTTAAAGAAAGCTTTATATGGATTAAAACAAGCACCTAGAACCTGGTATGCAAGATTGGATAAGTATTTATTGAAATTGGGATTTATAAAAGGAACATTAGATAGTAACTTATACACAAAAGAAATTGAGAATGGTTTGTTGGTTATAGTTATATTTGTTGATGATATTATCTTTGGAGGAGAAGATGAAGCTAGTGACAAATTTGCAGATGAAATGAAGACTAAATTTGAGATGAGCATGATTAGAGAAATGAAATATTTTTTGGGATTATAGATAACACAAAGCAAGGAAGGTATATTTGTAAGTCAGACTAAGTTTTTAAATGAATTATTGAAAAGATTTGGAATGGAAGATTCTAAACCTATTGGAACACCTATGGTAACTAGACATAAATTATTTAGCAAAGATGAGACACTAGCAGTTGAGCAGAAAAAGTACAGATCTATGATTGGAGGATTGTAGTACTTGACACATACAAGACCTGATATAGCACATTCAGTGGGGATTGTAGCAAGATTTCAAGCAGAACCTAGAGAATCACATTATGCAACAGTAAAGAGGATACTGAGATATTTGAAAGGAACAATGGATTATGGATTATGGTATGAGAATTCTGATGATTTTACTTTATGTGCCTATACTGATGCAGATTGGGGAGGCAGCGTTGATGACAAGAAAAGCACCAGTGGTGGAGAATTTTTTCTTGGAGGTAAATTGGTCTCTTGGCTAAGTAAGAAGCAAAATTGTACTTCACAAAGCATAACAGAAGTAGAATATGTTGCAGTAGCAAATAATTATAATCAGATTATTTGGATGAAGCAGATGTTGAAGGATATTGGAATAAAGTTTGATGAGCCTATTGTTATACATTGTGATAACACCAATACAATGAGTATGTCAAAAAATCCTATTTTACATTCTAAGACTAAACATATTGAGATCAAGTATCATGTTGTAAGAGAGAAAGTTGCAGAAAAAGAAGTAAGATTGGAGTACATAAGTACAAAGGAGCAGATAGCAGATATATTTACAAAGCCTTTACCTAAGGATACATTTGTGTATCTGAGAGGTATGGTTGGGGTTATGCCCCAACCTATTTTTGAGAATTGATGCAGATGATTGCATCCATCCAGTGGTATATGAGCCCTATCTTTCTTCTGGATTGGATGTTGGAACTTCCTCTATGGGGGAGTTTATGAGCTGAGTCATGAGGACTCTTGTTATTGTATTCTTCTGAAAAGTGTCTTTTGACATTAAGTTTTTGCTGACTTAGTGATAGAATTTCTATCATTGATGTCAATGGGGGAGAGATATACATGAAAAACATTGTGGATTGTATGAGAGAGCTGAATAGGAAAACGAAGCAAGATTTAATTTGATATTTTGCAGTGATGTTGCAGTATTGGATTTTTGGAACATTAGATATTTTTCATCTATGTTGCCATCAATGCTAATGGGGGAGATTGTTAGGAATGAATGCAAAGTGTTTTGGCAGTCATTCTGTAGCAGTTGTTGTTGCATTCATGACTTGGATTGTCATTGATGTCAACACAGTGATATTCTGGATATTAGCAAGAAAGAAGGTACAGTTTTGTTTTGCGCACATGTTTTATTGCAGATTGGATTTTGTGTAGTTGATGGTATGTTCTTTGGTGTGTTATTAACCTATGGTTAACAACGCAAAAATAAATTCATTCATTTGTAAGAGTTATGAGCATTTTGGTGAAAGTAGTGTTTAGATAGTGTTTCTATGTAGCGATGTTCAGAAATCGGAGGATATCTCTTAGCTGGGATGGAATCTAATTTTGTGCAATTAAAGGATGTTGGAGACTCATTAATGATGAAATGGTTCATAGCACAAACTTTGAGGATATGTTTGGAGAAAGTTATAGTAACTGGAAGCCGACAGTTTTATGTGAATTCTGTGTGTAACGTGTAGAATTTATTATTTTGTAATTGAGGAGCGACTCATTTGTAATTATTTGAGTTTGGTATATAAGAAGGAATGTTTTCCTTATTGTAATGTGTACTATGAAGAGTGAGATGTGAATATATGCGTGAAGTGAAGAAAAGAGCTAATTCAGTGATGAAGGAAGACTTGTGAGTACAGAGATCTGGAATTGTGATCTTGTGTAACAAAGAGTGCAGTTTTGGCACAGTATGAAGGAGGTAATATATTTCATATTATTTTATTGAATAATTCTAAGATATTTTGGACAGTGGGTTTAGAGATCTTGCCTTGAAGCTATTTGGGTAGTGGGTCCTTCTGTCTTCCATAAACTCTTAACCGGGTTAGAATATTTTAATAGGGATTCAAAATCTCCTAACAGGGATTTATATGTACTAAATGTATTTCATAAGACTCCTAACATGGTCCATCCTCTAACAAGGAACTTTCTTATTAGTGCATCATTTTGTGGGCATCATTCCCACCGGGGTTTACTCTTTTCAAGAGGTTCCCTAGTCAACATATCTTGTGTTATTGTGCAATTGTGTATGATTATCTTTCTATGGTTGATCAATACATTGATTATATTGTTTAAAGCTGTTGAATGGATAAATTATCTGATAACTGATTCACCCCCCCCTCTCAGTTATCTTGGGGATCTTTACTTTCTAACATCCCCAAGTTCATATGGAGTCGATACCCCAAAGCTCACAGGAACTAGAGAAAGAAGTTGAAGTCATCGGTAGAGAAAGGGGAGAAGAAATTCATATTGGATATGAGGAAGAGGGTGATAAGGGAGAATCACAGATAGAAGAGGAGCTACATACAGAAGAAGATAAGCCTCAAATGGATATTGAGGAGCAAAAAATTGATGGGCAATAGACAACTGTTGAGGGAGAGCCAGAACAAGGTATTGGGAATGAGCAGGATACAGAAGAAGAAGAAGTTACAGTGGAGATAAGGATTGAACACGTGGGCACTTCTACTGCATTGGCTGCTCCCTGTGAGCCATTGAGTGCATCCTCAAAGCCCACTTGGTTTACCAAAGAAGTGCAACCAAGGGTGAGGGTATATACTAATGAAGAGGTTGATATGACTATGCTAGGACAAGCCTTCCACCAAATGGCACCAGTTCCCAAGAAAAGAGAATGTCCTATGTAACGCAAGATCAGGTGAGAAGGTGGAAGGCACAACTGGCTGTCCCCATGATGGATATTAGCATGAAGGAGATCACTCCGGAAGACTATGTGTTAGAAGAGGTGGACTTGGGAGAAACAACTAGAGAAGTTAGAAAAACCTTGGCTACCTTGGGTTTGAAGCATGCTTTGGGTTTCATGAGTAAAGATGAGGAGAGAATAAAAGCATTGGAAGAACAAAATGAACCAATGAAGAAATTCATTTTGAAGACAGCGGGTCCAATTGACCCAAATAACCCTGAAGCCTCATTACAGGCAATTTTGGAGAAGGGGGATATAGACACTGACATTCCACATTCTTTTGTACAGGCTTGTGCAGATTGGAAGCTAGATTTTGAGCAATTCACTAGCTTATCTCTTAGGTGGATTTTAAGTCCCTTTTGAGGCATTTTGGCAGGGATAGTTTCTTTGGTAGAGATCATGAGTGAGGAGAATGGGGTATAAGAAACTATCCTAAATTGGCAAAAGGTATTAGATGAGCTGACAATGGTAAGGAAACAGTGCTTCCAGGTGCTAATGAAGATTTATGAAGGAGCAGAATTAGATAACTTCAAAGAATGGATCCAAGAGATAACAACGACATTGGCCATACTTGAGAAGGTGCTTAGAAGGTTGGATAAGAAAAGGGATGAGGGAATGCTATTTGCAAATGAGTTACAAGAGTTCTTTGAGGGGTTAGATTTGGATCTATTCAAAGATGATGATGATAAGACTATGAACCTGGTGAATGATATTGTCAATCAGTACTTGAATATATTCTGATGGGTAAAGACAAAGGAGGATCTTCAGCAAATATTTTATCAAAGGGAGGAGATTCAGAAAATGCTACCTCGTGAAGAAGAAATAAAAGCCTTTTCCAGGGGATTGAAAGATTATGGAGATAGACAGAAGGAAATTGTCCAAGGCATTAAGATGCTAGACTTCAATGAGGTGTTGGAGGTGGTAGATAGATTCAAGAAGGCACACCCAGAAGTACCTTCTAGCTAGTGGGCCTCCAGCTCAAGATCTGTTAGCTCCCATGTACAGAAAGTGCAGTTTTGATACTTAGTCATTTTTTCAGTATAAGATTTTTGACCCTTTCAGCCATAGGGAGTTTTTGGCCTCCAACAACTCCAACAACTCCGCAGTAGTAGAGATAAGGTTAGCACTTAGCCAATTTTGGGTGTTGCATTTTCGGACCAAGTGTTAGGTTTTGGGCATTTTTTGGGCATGTCCAGGAGTTGACTCCAGTTCTCTTAGAGATCACTTCTCAGTCATATGGACTTCTTTCTTGGGATCATTTGGGCATGATTGTGGGATCTCTTTTAGTCAGGACTACGAAGAGAAACTAAAGCCGATGATCCAGGGGGCAAACATGAAGATTACCACACGCATGAACTAGTTCCAGCCCATTTTGAGATATCTAATGCTTGTTTTTATGCAAATTATTGTAATGCACAAGGTTTAATTCTATGCTAGGATAGTTTAACTCAGCTTTAGCAGTAGTTTCTTTAATGCAATCTCTAGTTTAGATTTCCTTTCAAGTTTTAGTTGCGGCAAAACCCTAGTTGCAAAAATAAGAGCAGAGCTCTATAAATTGTAATAAAATGATGTAATGAGGGTCGACTAAATGATTAATACAAGTTATACAATTGGTGCTTCATCACAGTGTGATTTTTTCTATTGTCTATGCAAAATCTATGAATGTGTGATTTGCTCATTCTTTATTTCAAAGAGATGATTGTTTGTTTGATGATTTCAAGTCCGCGATCTCTTAATTTGGTGTTTGCTGGTATCATATTGCTCTGTTGTGATGAATCTCTGAGAAGATCTTTCTTTGGTGCCTAAAGATTAACTTGTCTCACGTGTGCACACATCTGGAGTGGCTTCGTGATCTGATGAGTTTTGACTTATCATACATCTGCATTGTTTTAATTCTGTTGATGATTGCATCCATTCAGCTGAAGATTGTGACATGATCTGATCTCTATTGTGTGGGTTCCTCATCTTCTCGGTCATTTAATTCACATCGTGGTGTGATTACTATCATATGTCCATTAGGTTTCTTTCAAGTATTTCCTTTCAAGTTTCTTGTTACCTTACTCTTTCTAACCTTCCTTGCAAAGTTGTTTTCAATAGGATAATTTAAATCTATATTGTTTTCATTTCTTAAATCTAAAAATTGAATAAAAAAAGAGAGATATTGTGGAATCCTAAAGTTTGTTTTGCAGTTTCCCTTAAGAGAAGAACCAGCAAAGGCCTCCTTGATAACAAATTCACATTTGTCTTCCATTGAGTTACTCGAGCGGTTGAGATCTAGCCATCTGAAACCTTGAGATTGATTCCATTAATCTTCCAAGAGAGGGGTTTGTTCTTATAGATTCCTAGCTGTTGTCTTCATGCAAAAATGACCCTCAACAGCTCCGTTTTTCACAAAAATTGCACCCCTGGCTAATTTTGACGTTCTGAACCCATTTTCGAGATCAAAATAAGAATTTGAGATCATTTACTATGTCAACATCATGATTAAAATTTTTTGGACCCATGACAGTCTACTGCTTACATAATCAACCTTCCATCATCACAAAAATCCAGTATTCAACTTAACTGATTATCTTACATCAAACTATCAAAATTTCAACTTGGTCAACTATGGTCAACTCATGGTTTAACCTAGTCAAACTTGGTCTCCAAGACCTCTAAATGATGTAGAACGCATTCCCAGACATGTATAACCACTTCTCCAATCAATTAACATGCTTCTAAACTATCAACACTGACTTTTCTTGTCAGATTTCAATTTTAATCTTGAAGGGGGCATGGTATTGCATATCATTCAAAGTCTGTAATCTATTCTTTCCTCAGTAATCAAGACAACAACCACATCTAGTTGCTGATTCATCAAAAGTCCTCATCGCTCGGGGCATATCAGATTCATCGAGATCCATATCAATTTGGTATTCTCTTAATCTTGTAAACTGTATCAGTTTTTCATAACCATCAGTTTGTTAGTGTTATTTCCTTGGTTCTTCGTAATTGAAGGGTTTAGATGTGATACCAATGTGATTCTTATCGACAATCGGGTCTGGAATCAGTCACTCACTTCTTCACAATCATAAGGTTCAGAATCAGGCATTTTGACACTTTTTCGCAATCATCGGTTCATTGCTGTTATAGTTAACATTATCTTTGGTCATTCGGGACCTAATATCTTTGAATTTGTCTCATATCACAATTTCTGTCTCATATCAATTTCAAATTCAAACATCAGTTTCAACATCATACACAAACTGTCTTTGAACCACTGCGCTTTGCACATCAATTCAAAGAGGGGCAAAATGTAATACCCCAAAAATGGGCTATAGGTTCATTAATGTCCTATATCGACACATTGAACAAAATTGACATCAAAGTCCTAACCTAAGGCACATTTGCACATTATCGAATCTTAATTGATTATCCTAAATTATGCATCGGGGAATATTCCTAGAAATATTCCTAATTATCATAATTATCTTTAATTTAATGATTTTTTGGTGATAAATCCTATTTATCCTAAAGTTTGATTAATTGAATATTCTAAATATTTAATTAATTATATTTAATACTGCCACTTAATTATTTAATTGAATTTAATTATATTTATTCCTAAATTGTATTATTTAATTTTTACAATAAATCAATTATCCTATGACTAATTGATTAAATTATTATTTAATTAATTAATGTCAATTGTCAAATTTAATGATATAGTTTTTGAATAAAAGTTTGATTTAATAATTGATTAACCCATAAATCAATTGTTTTATTTTTAAAAATCAGTTAAGTTGAGAATAAATCACTTTATTTATTTATTTAATTCATAATTATTATGCACATTCAAAAAGCAATTAAACTTGAAATCAAAAAATCAATTCAATTTGTTTCAAAAATAAACTCAAGTATGATTTGAGTTAAAAAGCTATTTTTGCATGATTTTGCATGATTTGTGAGTTAATTTATCTTTTATTCTTTGATAACTCAAAAATCAACCTGAGTTTATCTGAGTGATTTATGGCTTTTTCCATGCACCTCCAAAGTCCTGGATTTCTATAAATTAAAGCCTCAGCTCTTCATTATCGATCCATTGATCCATGAAATTGCATCCTCACGCTATCGAATTGGAGACTGAAGAATCATCTTTGTGAATCCAAGCTGTTGTGAGATTTCCATTATTTTTGAGCATTCATATCATTATTGTTAGATTAATGGCATATCAGTTTTCATTCTAGAATAGATTGCATATCAAGTTTTCATCATAATTGCATAGAAAAACCAAAAATATAGATTAATTTGCATCCAATTCATATCTAGATTTTGCATTCAAATCCTTCATTTAGGTGTCGTCAAGGTCACTGATCTCGATATAATCTAAGAATACATACTCGCATCTACTAGAAGGCAGTAAATCGCCTGGTTAGTTTAGTTTCCATTTCACTGCATGAATTTGATTTTAACTAACCTCTAATGTTTTACTGAAGTGTTGTGTCTATAGCTAGGTACAAAATTCACACACACAATACTTAGACAATTTTCTAAGTCCTTATCCCAAAACTTCATCCTTAAGTCCTGCTGACTTAATACTGATAATATGTTGCCATAAATGACAACATCATGATATCCTACATAGACAAATTGCCAACAATATCCATTTTTGTCATTGATGGCAACATATGGGAAAATTGACTAAGTCCCAAAACATCAAAATTCAAGACTTCAAAAGACTTATAACATTTTGTAACATTGTGTTACATGGCCATTACAAGATTTGTAAAAGTCTATGGATCGATCATTTTCATATACCATCTTTACATATGAATACTCCCCCTTTGGCTATCTTTTATCCTTTACAATTTTCTAATTATTTACTCCTTATTACATACTTGACAATTTTCTACTATTTCTCCCCCTTTGACATCAATGACAAAGGTGATGTCAAAAACTGTATATACAAGTCAAAATTGTATTACCTCTTCTATGTTGGGTTTGATATCCTTGATATGCAATCAACAAAACTCTTTGTCAAGTTCTTGAATTCTTTTCTCCATGTAATTTGAACTGCTTTAGAGACACTGATAAGGGCGCATAGCCCATAGGATGCAACTTCAACTACATTCAAATCTGAATACACAAAATTTTCATAAGATGCCTTAACCTTAAGGCATTAATCTAGTTTCTGTTAGGATAATAAGCATAAAATTCAAATATTAACAAACAAGAGAGAACACAATAACATAGAATTTAACGTGGTTCACCCAATCCTTGAGCTACATCCACCAACAACAAGTCCAATATCTTTATTATTATCCAACGATTACAATCTGAAACCTACAACTCAATACCACCGTAGGAAGCTACAATAATCCCTCATATAATGAATCTCAAACCCTAAGCCCTTTTACAAGTATTTTTGACATAACAAAATTAGGGCAAAAATACTCTGACTAATAGAAAAATAGATGGCCGAAACTTTACAATATTATTAAGTCATTCTTGGCATCGAGGGGCGCTGCCCCTCAACCCCACCCTCGTTGCCCCTTGACCCCATCAGGGGCTCTGCCCCTTGACCCCATGGAAAAGTCTGATTAGGCTCCACATACATAACAATTTCTTTTATACTGTGGCTATCTTTATGGTTAAATTCTGTCTTAACAATGAAAATCTTTTGATGACTTTCTCTCTTTCAAACTCAATTAGACTTATGTCATTATAAGTCTTTGCAGTTCTGCTTCCCAAATATTCAATCTTCATGTCAGGCTACTGAAGTTATTTGACCAAGTTCTGTAGTTCTACCCGTTTCTTGTTTAGCTTCTCATTTATGTCATTGAAAAAGTTATGTGCTAATGTGCACTATCCATATAGTGTCTTTCCTTCAATTGCACATCTCCTTAATTCTTTTATGCTAGTGTCAAGCATAATTAAGTTATTTCTGATATTCTGACAAACAATGTCAAACAACTGTGCATTGTGTTTAGTTTGTTCTTGGGTGGCTACTACCTCAGATAACCATGTGAACTCATTACCAAATTCCTTAATTATTGCACTTTCTCTCTCTTGTGGCTGAGTCTCAAATACTTTTTCTGATATAATACTCTACAAATTCTTTGTGGTTGTCATCAATGATTTTTGTAGGCTTTTTACTTGCTTATTATTTTCAAAATTTTTGCTTAATGATGATATCATCTTAGCTTGATCATCATCATCTCTTGATAGGTTCTGTAATGTTGCTTCTAATTGCATCTTCGATTTTACTAGGGTTTGGAATAATATGTCAGCTTCATGCTGGAAAACAACCTTATCAACCTCAGTCTTGATGTGCTTCAATTGTGGTACAAGTGTTGATTCTTGTACAATTTCATTTCATTTTATTTTCATTTCCTCTACGGATGCTCTAATTTTATCCTCCTTTTCCTTTTCTTCATCTTTTTTACTCTTTTCTTCCTCCTCCTTTTGTTTCTTTTCTTTTTCTTCCTTGATCTTTTCTTCTTCTGCTCTCTTCTTATCATCCTATTTTGCTTTCAATCTTTCCTCTTCTTCCTTCTTCTTTAACTCTTCTTTATTCTTCAACTCTTCTTCTTTATTCTTCAACTCTTCTTCTTCCAAATTGTCAACAATGTTTTCTTCATAGTCCATAAATGGATCTTCTGTGGTATCTATTGTAACACTTGTGCTGTCAATTTGCATATTGTCATTACCAATGGTTACTTGTGGTACTATTGTGGATGTTGTTGCCTCGATGGTCTGCATGGTTGACATCATCAGTATTATGGCTTCCTTAGTTATCTTGTTAACTTCTTCATAATATCCTCCCATGATTATTATTGCTCTTGTTCTAGTTCTTAAGTGAGGTTCAAGTGCTTTCATGAGAATTTTAAGATGCTCATTATTGTTTACTGCACATAGTTTTCTGATTATATTTTCTCTAATTTTCATGTCTTCATCATGAACTCTCATCTTCCTTTTTACAAATCTTTCATTCAAATCAATAGGAATTTCTCCTCTAATATCCTTTAATCTCTCATTCTTTGAGATCATATGTCTTATTACTGCATTCTCCAACTGTAATTTCTCAAAATTATTATACAAACTATAAAACTTGTTCAACTGTACAATATTACCATTATAGATGATTGCACTGTTGATATTTTTAATCTTAGGCTTCCATGGTTTTTTGCATTTTCTCGCACTCTCTAATTTTGTCTTTTTCTCTTATTTCTCAGGGGTGCTTGAATTTTTCTTTTCAATAGGCGTTAATACTTTTTGCCTCTTATCGGGTCTTGCTGCCATTTGTTTCATTCTTTTGTGCTTTGGAGTCTTTGCAGGTTCTTTCTTAACTTCAACCAATCTTGTTGATCTTCTGGTGGATGGTGAGGTGTCTAACTCCACATCAAATACATTTACATCTTCTTTTCTTTCTTGGTGAATGAGAGTGACTTGTGGTTGTTCTTGTGATATAACTACATAAGGTATTGCAGGTGATTGCACAGATGACACTACAATTGTTACACCTTCAGTTCTTATAGACAGTGGTTTGACTAAAATATCTGGTTTCCCACTTTCTCTAACTACACTTACAATCTTCAAAGCTTCCTTATATTCCTCTCTTCTCATTCCAGTCTCCTTCAAAATGTTGTCAATTATTTTTATCAACGTTTCTTCTAATATCCTTAGCATATAACTCTTCGTAAACTTCTTTAATCTTTTCTTCATAGGTGCCCCATCTAGGACATTGCTTATCTTTATCTGATTCAAGGATTATCTTTTCATATCCTTCAATTACTTCCTCAGACATTTCATAACTCATAGGGTCAATAAATTTTACCTTTAGTTCTACTCCTTCCATGCATGTCATGTTAGTTTCTACCATAAAACAAATATCATTTTTATACTTTTCTACTAATGCAGGTGGAATTCTAGACCTTTATTTCATCTCTGCCTAGAAACTCTTCATCATTTTAGTTATATCTCCTTTGATTACTTCATCCATTGTGCATCTTTTGGATTTCCATTCATAGTTCAGCATACCAGGGAACTTTTCTATCACTTGAAAAAATAGGTGTGTCAACAAGGACTCAAATCTGAATGTTGTATTATTTATCTTCTTCAATCTATCTATGTTATCCAATAATTGTTGTCTCAAAATCTCACACATGTTCACTTTCTCTTTCTCAACAATCATCATGTATGTTGCATGTATGAATCTTGTTGGGATAGAGTTCAATCTAGAACTGTAATTCATCTTATAACCTATAATATTTCTTATCACTTTGATGTCAACTTGTTCTATCATGTCTAATTTCATGTTCCTTCCATCATATTTTATCTTAAGGTTTGATTCAACTAGTTTCTTAACATTCTTAGCATTAATAGGGTTGCTACCCTCATTGCTCAAATCAATGAGTTTATGAATCATTTCACTGTCAATAACAATAGGTGCATCTCCCAGCCAAAACATATCTTCATGCATGCAGCTCAAAATGATTTTTGTCCATTCATGATTATCAAACTCAGTGAAGAAAATATTCTTGGTAATGTTCAAATCATCTAAATGCTCAAATCCTTCCTTGAATGACAAGTTGTTTTTATACACAAGGCTTAAATTTTTGTGGATATCACTATCACCTAATGACTCAAACTTGCAGTGGATATATGCACATACATCTTCAACATGTAAAACCCTATGCGACACTTGTGAAAATGCTCCCGCTGGATCATCCTCAGTAAAGATATATGGGTGTTTCTTAAATTTATACTTAGGTCTCTCAATCACATCACTAACCATAGATGATTCCATTTCTTCAAATTAAACCTTTCAACATACGACTGCGCAAATGATACATACCTTAGAATTGCAAAATTAGGGCTTGTTGAGAAATGCTTTCAAATCTACTTCAAACACTTTGATTCTTCTCTTCAATTCTCTCTAAATGATTCTTTATCTCTTGCTTGATCAAATAGTACTTACAAATTTGATTTTGATCCATAAATAACCTCAAATTAATCTTCACATTAATTATGCAAGTACACAATTTCCAAAAAGGTGTCTTTGTTCATCAATGATCTTCTTTCACTTCGCGCACTTTCCTACAAGCCTAGAATATCATGTGATCTTAACCATAGCTTCCTTACATCATTTACTATCATCTACTAACTGCACAAGACCCGATTAAAATTCTTATGTATACTATACTAACTGCTCAATCAGATTGAGATGGGTTTAGGACTGATTCCAACTTTGTTTCAAATGCTTCACTTGATTGACTTCCCGATACAATGGATGCACTTGTTGGATCTGTAGCTTTGACAAATACAATATCTTCCTTGATGTTGCTATTTCATTTTTGACTGTTTCTGTTATCTTCGCTCCTCTTGGTGTAGTTCATATTTCTTCTAGGATTAGGATTCCTCATATTGTTCATCCTACAATATATTGCTATGTGTCCCGTGTTGTTACAAATATGAAAAACTATAACATTGTTTTCATATCTCGGTCCTAACTAATTGATCTGTGATCTACAATTTATAGCAATATGTCCAAAGTTGTTGCATTTATAACACATAACTCCATTCCTTCTAACATTGGTTGCTTCAATAGGTCTCTTATCTGCAGGGTTAGCACCTCTAAACATTCTACTATTATCTTTATTACTAGATCTAGGTTTCTTACAATCAATAGCTCTACGAACAAAACCATGACAATTATAACAATAACCAGAGATAGGTTTAAATTTCTTACCTATACAATTCCTTTTCATGTGTCCAAATAAATTGCATGCATAACATATACCTTTGAAATCACTCCACACTTCTTTAGGTGATTCAACTTGCTTAGGTTTCTTAGGTACATCTTCAGACTTATTAGACTTAATTTTGTTTTGTTTTTCTTCTTCCTTGTTCTCAGGTTGTTGTATTAACAGATCTAGTTCTTTACATTTTTCACTCTTCTTTGAGAACTTTTCTTCAATCTATCCAAGACCAGTCTTATCATAAGAAGGTCTCTAAAAATAAATCTGTTCATCAATCAATTCACTACTAGAATACAATTTCTCAAGATGTTTCTTAGATTGAGTTAGCTCTCCTTTCACAATAGTATTATACTTCTCAAGTTCAGCATACTACATCTTTGTAGTATCAATCTCAGATGTTACTTTGGTAAGATTAGACCGTAGATCTACATTTTCATACTTCAAATCTGATTCAATTATGTTGTTATCATCTTTCAAGCTCAACTTTTAGATCTGTAATCTTTAGTTCATGCTTCAGAATCACATTCTCCTTTTTTAGTTTTGAAACTTCATCACTATCCTTGATCTGATTTTTAGTCTCTTTCTTTGATTTAAGATCTTCTATCTTATCTTTCAACTTCTCAATGTAGTCTTTTGCACTTTCATACTTGTTCTTTAGAGTATCTATTTCTTTAGTAAGAATGCCAATCTGCTCAAAAGCTTCTTCTAGGTTCTTCTGCAACTGATCCATATCCATAGAGATCTTACTCAAGCTGTTAGGCCTTCTCCGAGTAACTATTCTCTGATACCAATTGTTAGAAATAGAAAATATTGGGGGGGGTGGGGGGGGTGAATCAGTATTTCACAAACTTTAACTTTTTCCCAAGTATGGATATTATAAATTAACTTGTAACTTGCATAAGAAACTGATGCAGGAGCATCCTGGGTGTAAGAGCAATCTTGCATCACCCAAAAATATTTTTGTTTTTGTATTCAATAAGGGCTATCTTGTGCAGAGCTGCTATTTATGGAAACTTTCTATTTTTAGTAAGTTGGTCATACGATCTTGAAATGTTCTGATTTTACATGTGGAGGTTCATCTCAATCATATCAGCCTGCCAGTAAAGTTTCATGGCTAGATCAGGTCTAGTTTTGAAGATATTGAAGATTTTGGGTATTGGCAGTAGGGTACAAAAACTTTGAACTCAGTTTTGAAGGCTTTAGAGGCCTTAGATGAGGTCAAAAATTTGGGTGACAAGCACTTGCCCAAGTCAAGCCTGAAGAGCACTTTGTGGCCTTTTCGAAATGGGGTTATAATAGTCAATCAGGTCAACTGGTGATGACTTATGGTCTCCGGAAGTCGGGTCACCTGAAATGGTAGAAAATAATTTTCCTTCAAAATTTTTGTTCGGGTTTCAAAAGTTATTTTGAGCCTACTTCGATGTAATAAATTTAAAAAATAAAATAATTCTAAGTTTGGTCGGCCCTAAGGGCTAAATTTCTGGAACCTTCTCGGGCGGTGGAAAATGCCTATATAAAGAAGGCCTGTAGTGTTGTCTAGGGCAGTTCTGGGTAGTAGATCTGGGTATTGATTCGAGGCTTTGTCCTACAAAATATTGTAAGGGAATGCCCATGTGGCTTTGCATATTGTAATTCTGAAAGTTTGTAATTCCACATTTGTGGAGCTAATAAGAAGCCAATTTTTTGTTCTTGCATATTGTTGTTGTTTCTCTATTTTTGTTATATGTTTGTGGTATTAAGGGGAGCACCCTTCATCAGAAACTAAACTATATAAAATGAACAGTAAACACAACCATAAAATAATGGAACTCATAACACCATATTTTTTTTATCGAGGAAACCCTGGCCAAGGGAAAACCCTGGTGGGGATGATACCCACAAATGATCCACTAATCAAAAGTATCTTGTGAAAGATATTGACCCTGTGAGGAGTCTATTACATCCGTACAGTGTCTCGCTCCTTGTTAGATGACTTAGGCCTTGTTAGAAGCCTCAACCTTGTTAGGAGTTGGTATTACAAAATACAAAAGTATGTATGCAAGATGATCTCACTGCCCAAACATGCAATGTACAATGATAATCTTCAATACAAAATATAAAGAATATCTTCAACATTCTGATTTTCCTTTGATGCTCTTTACAAAACTTATCACAAAATCGCATTGTTATGATCATATGTATCAGAATTCACATAATATATCTAAATAAATCAATACAATAACTTACTATTACTTAGCATTACATTTTTTTATTTCCTTTATACAAGCTATTACAAAATAACCTTCCAGTCGCCCTTCAATTCATTACATGCTTCCCAAAACATAAAGTTACTTCTTGATGACTTAGGGTTAACATCTAGGATTTCATCCCTAATTAGTTAAGTCATTATTTTGATAAACAAAATAATCCCTTAACCCAAAATATACATTTACTGGTTGTTACTCTGTTCTATTGGCTCAACACTATTTCTATGAAATAATAATAACTATGTTCGTATAGGTCATACAGTCATGTGCTTTTAGATGTAGGATCTACACACTCTATACTATCCATACCCAAGTGTGCATGTACTAGAAATATCTCTATGAACTACGCTGACCAAAATAATCTCTGTGCTGACAGATAAATCCTGTGATACTTAGCCAATTTTCTAAGTCCTTATCCCAAAACTTCAACCTTAAGTCCTGCTGACTTAATACTGATAATATGTTTCCATAAATGAAAACATCATGATATCCTACCTAGCCAAATTTCCAACATATTCACCCTATTAGGAGTGGCCTGGTTAAAGGACTTCAAACACTCTTTCTAGAATGTTACCTTTTGCAAGGATTTACATTAAGATTGTTAGGTCCACTTCGTTAAGAGATTTTCTGTTACAAATGTAAATAAGTAACAGTGAGTAAATTGACCTATAAATATTTAACTATCCTTTGTATAATCATATCCTTTGTGCCCTCTTCTTCTTCACTTCAATCCTTCACTTTCCACCAACTTCAACACTTCATCAAATTTTGCCTTTCTGACTCAGAATTCACCTTTTCCCTCTTCACTGCATTAGTTAGTGACTCGTCAACTCTTCAATATGCCATCCATTTGTCTATACAACATCATCCTTTATATAGACCTTGTTTTGCTGCTTAATCTCCTTTATCACATTTTTCTTTGATTAATCTGAGCTGTCCAATTATCCTTATACACTAATTCAATGAATCTAGAGCTTGGTAAACCGTTTTATCATCACCTTGGAACTTGAACAGTCTTGGAACTTGTTCCTTCTCTTTTTGGCACTTAGATCTTTCCGTAGATCTTCACCTTGCATTTTCGTAATCATTGATCTCTTCAACTAACTCTTCCTCATCATTAGAATCTTCTAGATCATCATAGTTGAACATTAAATATCATTTTGATCCTTGTATTTAATTTTCATTCCTTACTCAGTGACTAACTTACTTCTTCAACTGAATTTTGGTTAAACTCCGCTCGGTGTCATGGCTTCCTTTTTCTTTATCAAAACTTACTTTTCTTTTACCGAATGACTTTTCCTGCTCAGTAACCACAACTATTTTGCTTACCGAATTGACTAATCTTCTTTATTGACTTGATATGATTAAATGTTTGGTAGAAAAAAATTATATCAACATAACCTTAGCATTTTCTAATCCGTATCAGTTTCCCAATTAAGTTCTTCACCTTCACAACATCCCACTTCTTCTTCTTAACTCCACTCAACTTATATCATACTCTGAATGATATGGCAACACAATATAAATCGGATATCAATTGCTTGACATCAATGACAAGATAATAACTGATCTAATCATTCTATAAACTTGTATTCCTTTGATTTTGGTCGGTCTTCATCAGCATTAGCATCAGTCATAGTAACAATCTCCCTCTTTGGCATTGATGGAAACACACTAACAATCTTTACTGTTCAATTGATGATGGAAACATTTTTTATCTTGTCTTTGTCCTATACTCCTTTTGAGTTTCCTCTTTCCTCTTTGCTTGATCTCCTTTTGTAATCATTCTCCCTCTTGGCTATTCATCTCTCAATGTATCTTCTCCATCTTTGTAGTCTTCTCCCTCTGTTGTAGTAAAAAAATTCTCTAAGCATGTTCTCTCTCTTTTTCAACAATCTCTCCCTCTTTGACAAAAGTTCCAAAAACACATACTCCTAAAAAAATTTGTCAGGCCAAAAAGTATATCTTAAATGTATTGATTTCTCATTGCTTCCATAAACATTTTTCACAACTTCAAGCTTCACCCAAAGAGTGTGAACACTAGCATCAACTCACAAAGTATATATTCTGATGAAAATCTAAAGTGATGCAACATGCATCTTGCTTTAGTGAATATTGGATAGGGGAAGAACCCCTAACTTACCTCGGAGATACTCAAAATAATCCTTTGGTAGTGGTATGGTAAATATATCAGCTATCTACTCCTTTGAACTCAAATACTCTAATATCATATGCTTGTCTTGAACTTGTTCTCTCAAGTAATGATACTTGATAGAAATGTGCTTTGTCTTTGAATGCATCACTAGATTTTTTGATAAGTTAATAGATCTTGTATTATCACAGTAAATAGTAATTGCATTAGTAATCTCCTCTTGCATATCTTCAAGTAGTTTTTTGATCCACACAATGTTTGAACAATTCATAGCTACAACAAGATACTCAACTTTGACAGTAGACTGTGAAAAACAACTCTGTTTCTTGCTTAACCATGTCACTAACCTTTCTCCTAAAAAGAAAGCTCCCCCACTTGTGCTTTTCTTGTCATCAACATTACTTGCCCAATCAACATTAGTGTATACCTTTAGATCAAAATCTCCATTCTTTTTGTACCGTAATCCACGTGTTGGTTCCTTTCAGATATCTAAATATCCTTTTGATTGCAGACATATGTGTTTCCTTTGGGTTGACAGAAAATATTGCAACAATACCAACAACATGAGCAATATCAGGCCTACTGTGTACAACATACTATAGTTTAAAAATCATTGATCGGTAAAGTGTTTCATTAACTTGCTTTGTCTCATCTTCCTGACAATTTACAACCAGTAGCCATCGATGTTCCAACTGGTTTTGAATTTTCCATATTGAATATTTTTAGGACCTCCTTGATATATTTTGACTGTGTTATGTAGATCCCATCTTTAACTTGTTAGATTTGTAGTCCAATAAAAAATTAATCTCTCCTATTGTAGACATCTCAAATTCCTTTTTCATCTCTTTAGAAAATGATTTAGATATAGACTCATTTCCTCTAAATATAATATCATCAACAAATATTTCAGCAATCAAAATCTTATCAGTACTATCACATTTTAGATACAAATTGTTGTTGTCACTTGTCTTTTGAAATCCAATCTTGATTAGATATGAGTGTAATATTTCATACCATGCTTAGGCTGCTTGCTTCAAACCACATAAAGCCTTGTGTAGTTTTCATACCATGTTTTTGTTAGAATTCTCAACAAATCCTTTAGGTTGTTCAATGTAAACTTATTCTTCAAGAATTGCATTTACAAATGAAGACTTAAAATCCATCTGATAAAATTTGAGTCTTTTATAGGCATCATATGTAAGTAATATTCTTACACCTTCTAATCTAGAAACATGGGAAAATGTCTCACCATAGTCAATACCATCTTCTTGTGCATAACCTTTGCAGACTAATCTTGCTTTGTTTATGATCACATCTCCATTCTCATTGAGTTTATTCCTGAAAATTCAATTTGTTCCAATCACATTCTTATCCTTGGGTCTCGGTACAAGTGACCAAGTGTTATTATTTTCAATCTAATAAATTTCTTCTTTCATTGCATTAACCTAATCTTCATTTCCAAGTGCATCCTTGACTAATCTTGGCTCAAATTCAGAAATCAGACATGTATTATCTTTCAACTTACTTCTTGTCATGACTCTTGCATTCTTGTCTCCAATGATTTTTCTTGGTGAGTGGTGTCTCCTCGCATACTTTTCTAAGATAGAATCGCTAGACTGTTCATTATTATTTTCATCTCTCAGTGGAGGCTTGGTTGGTTCCTCAGTTTCTTCTTGTTGCAGCTCGGGTTCAGTGCCTGAAATTCCATCTTGTACATACACAAATCTTTGATAATCTTTTGGTTCCTTCTTACTATCTTCTTCATTCCTTTCTACAAATTCATCAATCCTCACATTTTCACTTTCCACAATTTTGTTAGTATCCTTATTCAAATATTCATATGCTTTTCTCTTTATGGAGTATCCTAGGAATATACCTTCATCACCTTTGGAATCAATCTTTCCATTCTTAGCATCTTTTAATATATAACACCTACTTCCAAAAATTTTAAAGTAACTAACATTCGATGTATGCCCATACCAGAGTTCATAGGGAGTCTTGTTGGTACTTTTCTTCAATTGCACTTGATTGAGTGTGTAGACCTATTTGTGCAACCTCTTTGTCAATTAACAATATTCTAGCACAATCAACTATAGATGTGTTCCTTCTTTCAGCTATACCATTTTGTTATGGAATCCTTGGTGTAGATACTTGTCTTTTGATTCCATTTTCATTGTAGAATACAATAAATTCATTAGAGATAAATTCACCTCCTCTATCTGATCTTAAAATTTTTAGTTTTTTACTTCTTTCTTTTTCAACTCTAGCTTTATACCATTTGAACATTTGGAATGCATCGGACTTTTCTTTTAGAAAAATTACTGACATCATCCTCAAGTTATCATCAACAAACAAAATGAAATATCGATCAACATAATAGCTTTGTATTCTCATAGGGCCATAGAGATCAGTATGAACTAATTCCAAAATACCATTAGATGAGTAAGACTTTCTTGAGAAACTTGATTTTTTCATCTTACCAATCTAACATTCCTTACACATCATTTTATTAGGCTTGCTCAATTTTAGTAGACCTCTAACTCTATTCTTTTTTCTCACCTTAATCATGCTATCAAAATTTACATGACAGAGTCTTTTTTGCCATAACCACACATCTTCAACTTTAACAAACAAGAAACTCTTTGTGTCAGTATCAAGGTAGAATAAGTTACCTTTAGATTGTTCACCAGTTCCAATCAAATTTCCATCAGCGCCATAAATCTTCACTTTTCTATTTTGAAATTCCAGTCGGTGGCCAATGTTTTTCAATTGTGCAACACTCAAAAAATTGTAGTTTAGTCCTTGAACCCAATAAACATCATCACATATGATATTTTCATTCAATATAATGGATCCTTAACCTTTTACAGAACATGGAGCATCATTGACAAATCTAACAAATCTTCCATCACAATCTTCTAGGTTCTCAAACTTATCAATGCCACTAATCATATGATGTGAGCATCCACTATCATTTATCCATGGGTCAATTTTAATAACATGAGAAATAAGGTCTTTTTCATCTTCATACCTTTCTTCTTTTGAATCTTCCTTCATAGAAACATAGACAAATTCAAAACTTTCTTCTATGTTATCAGATTCATCATTGGTAACTCCTTCCTCAGCTAGGTAGCATAATTTATTTCCTTTGTCCTTGTAGTCTCTAAACTTTCAGTATTGGTTGTCCTTCTTGACACTTTTATCATTCTTGTCATTGTCAAGACATCTAGATGCAATGTGTCCAATATTATTGCAATTAAAACATTTCAAGGGCAATTTACCCTTATACTTTCCTTTACCTCTCGGTAGCCTCTTTTCTAGCAGTTCTTCCAATTCTTCTTGTTCTTTCTCTTCGGTTAATATACTGTCATAGTCACTTCCACTTGAACTACAATGACTCTCTCTTTCTTTTCTTGAACTTCCAATGGTTAGAGATGACTTAAAAGTTATTTGAATATTTGGTAAACTATTATCAAAATTACTAAGCTCAAATGTCGTTAGCTTACCAATCAAGGCATCAAGAGTAACCATGTTGTTTGGTATAGATCTCAATTCCTAAATAGCAGAGACTCAAATAACATACCTTGGTGTAAGAGTTTTGAGAATTTTTCTTACTACTTCATCTCCAGTGATTGTTCCACCAACACCTTTAATAGCACTTACCACTTCATTAAGTCTGAAACTATATTGTGCAATGTTCTCTTCTTCTTTCATTCTCATCTCATCAAATTTTCCTCTGAGATTGTCGACCTTTTCTTTTGGTACATGCAAATCACCACCATAAACTAGTGCAAGCTTGTCCCACATATCTTTTGTAGTATCACATTCCTTAATGTTATTGAATTCAACATCGGTCGAGGAAGAAGCAATTTCAATCATTACCGAGTTATTTTCCTATTTTTCTCTCATCTGATCAAGTGTCATTGGTCTAGAATGTAGTGGAGTGTAGTCATTTTCCACAAATTAGATCACAGAATCTCCAATTCCTAATAGGTGTAACTTCATCCTTCTTTTCCATGTAGAGAAACTTTCCTTGTTCATATTAGGTACTTCTCACCTATACATCTTCAGATCTTTTACTCAATTCTTTCAAACTTATCCCTTTAGAGTACTTAGCTTTGATACCAATTATTGGATTATAGAGAGGGGGGTGAATTTGTAATCCTTGATTATTTGTACCTTAAAAATTTTTCTCTAACTAACTCGGTGATAACTCGGTTAGACACAATTCAACATTTATCAACAATAATAAATAAACTCTATCAATCAATAATAACATTCACAATAATTATTCAACACATATAACACCAGTATTTAACATGGAAACCTAGCTATGGGAAAAATCATTGTGGGAATTTTCACCCACTAAAGAAATACTCTTTTAAAGTACGCTCGGTTAAAATCCAATCTTGTTAAAGATTACAATGCACACTATCAAGTGTGACCTAGTTAAGGGATTTTCCTCAGATTTGTTGGGATCTTCACCCTGTTAGGAGTGACCTAGTTAAAATACTTCAAACACTCTTTCTAGAATGTTACCTTTTTGCAAGGATTTACAATAAGACTATTAGGTCCACTCGATTTAGAGATTTTTCTATTACGAATGCTAATAAGAAACAATGAATAAATTGACATATAAATCTGCAACTATCCTTTGCATAATTAGATCCTTTGTGCCCTCTTCTTCTTCACTCCAATCCTTCACTTTTTACTATCTTCAACACTTCATCAAATTTTGTCTTTCTGAATCAGAATTCATCTTTTCCTTCTTCATTGCATCGGTCGATGACTCTTCAACTCTTCAATATGCTACAACTTCATCCTTTATATAGACCTTGTTTTTCATCTAAATCTCCTTTATCACATTTTCCTTTGATTAATATCAACCATCCAATTATCCTTATACACTAATTCAATGAATCTAGAGCTCAATAAAACATTTTATCATCACCTTGGAAATTGAACTATCTTGGAACTTGTTCCTTCTCTTTTTTCTGATTAGATCTTGTCATATATCTTCACCTTGAATTTTTCTAATCGTAGATCTCTTCAACTAACTCTTCCTCATCATTAGAATCTTCCAACTCATCATAGCTCAACATTAAATGTCATTCTGATCCTTATATTTTATTTGTGTTCCTTGATCAATGACTAACTTCTTTCTTCAACTAAATTTTGGTTAAACTTCGCTTGGTGTTTTGGCTTCCTTTTTCTTTACTAAAACTTACTTTTCTTTTACCGAATGACTTTTCCTTCTTGGTAATCACAACTATTTTTCTTACCGACTTGATTAATCTTCTTTACCGACTTGATATAATTAAATGTTTTCTAGAAAAAAATTATAACAACAAAACTTCAACATTGTATGAACTGTATCAGTTGCCCAATTAAGTTCTTCACCTTCACAACATTCCACTTCTTCTTAACTCTACTCAACTTATATCATACTTCGAATGATATGCCAACATAATATAAATCAGATATCAATTTCTTGACATCAATGATAAGATAATAACCGATCTAATCATTCTACAAACTTGTATTACTTTGATCTTGGTCGGTCTTCATCATCATCACCATCAGTTATAGTAACAATATCATCCTTATATTTTTCTACTATGCTAGCAGAAATTATTTCACTTTTATGCATCTTAGCTTGGAAATATTTGAAATAACCCCACATAACATTGTTAAAATTCTCACCTAATGTCTTAATAAACTCACTTATTTGCATAACTACTGGTCTATTCTTTGACCAAACAACATCTCCTCTACTGGGGAAGATATTTTGGATGTAGAAAAACATACATACCAATAGGGAAACATATTTGAATGATTTCTTCTTGTCTTTCTTTATCCTCTCCATGTTCACCAAAAACTAATTTTTGACCATCTCGCACAAATTATACAATGAATCATCTTTCACTATCTGGTAACCAACATGGATAGCACCATCGGGCACATTGTTAACTATGCTTGATTGATATACCCAATAACCTATCACCATAGATGTGAAATGAACTTCTCTATATTCAATATCATCTATATTCATAACTCTGATATCTTGTCTGGATTTGGTTAGGTCAGTAACCAAATGTGTTGCAATCATTCTCAATATGCATTCTAATCCTTGTGCTTGAAATCCAGTAAATTTGTGAATCATTGTCTTCAAAATCTAATGTGGTTTGTCCAGCCAAATAAATTGATCATGCATTCTTCTTAACACATATTGAATCCAATCATGATGAAATTCAATAGAAATGTCTACTGCATATATTAAACCTTTCGCCTGTAGATTCTTGTGTTCATCTCCCAATACACCATCGGTACACGTATCCTCATATACTTTCTTGATAGCTCCAACTCCCATTTATTCAATCTTGTAATGAACATAAGACCGATCATCCTCGATCAACAACACTCATGTAGGAATCGTATATAGGGCACCAATCATATCAATCTCAGTTTCTTTGATCAGATGGAGCCTGAAAATAGGTTGAGGCTTCTCAAAAATGTTCATCGAAACAAGTGTATCAAATCTTCTTTCTATTTCAACCAACTACAATATCAAATAAATCTAGCTACGATCCATATTGATATCTTTCAATACAAAGGTTCGGGATCATGAAAACTCGATAGCAGATTAGGCTCAAATGTCTTAGCACAAATTCAACGTATACACAACATCATTCAAAATAGCTCTTAGATGTTCAAATGAATGTAATGTAAAAAAGTGAAATCACTTCCCTCTATTTATTATTGAGATATAGATGTTACACGCTTCCAACGGTTAAACAATACTTTTCCAATGGTAGGAATAGTGTCATATCACTAATTAATGCATATCCACTGATAGGTACTCCAGTAGTTATAACCGATATCAAAAGGTAAATTCAATGAGATCGAAATAGATTCATCAACATCTTCAAAAAGATTTGTCAAAACCAAAATTATAGTATCTTACACCATAATGTGCATATAGTTCTTACCGCTCATAGATCTAGGGGATTAGAAAATGATTTTCCTTTAAGTGCTCCCCCTAACTAAATAATATGATTAGTTTGAAGAAGAATCCTTTGCACTAGAGGATGGTGAATTCTCTTCAGATGATTTTATCTCTTCCTATTTCTCTTTTGGAAACTGAAATTGAAACAATTATTATATTGTAATTGATGTCAAACCTTAACTGGTAAGATAGTTTCTATACCAGATAGTACCATATCTTTTGATTGATGAAGAGGATTTGAAAAGAGGAGATAACAATAGGACCTAAGGAAAGGTTGAGTTATGTGATACTTCAAAGGGTACTTGATCAGATTGGCACAATGAGAAGGTAATGAGTTGTTTATCTAAGTAAGAAGAAAGACTAGAAATGTAGGCTTAACTGAGAAAAAGTAAAGAAATATAGTTTAAGCTGAGTGATGTTAGTGTCGGCCAAGAGCCAATATATGCCAAGTAAATATAGTGCTGACTGAACACTAGTAATTACCAAGTGGTAGGAAATTATCGAGAAAAGATAGTGTTTGTTGAGGAAGACAGTTTGTAGTGATGACCAAGATACGCAGTGATGACTGAGGAGATGAACACAGTATTGACCGAGTGCTAGTAATTTACATTTGAAGAAAGAATTGAGAATCCCAGCTGACATAGTTGAATTATTGGGATATGTAAAACATGTTGACTTTATTAATGAATTGTATGGAGCATTTAATGCATGGTAAATCATTTTCTTATGGATTCAAAGAGAAGTTTGGAGATGTATCTAGAAGGAAAAGATGAACATAATGATGGAAGGATTTGATGAATCTAACCTAAACCTAAGATCTATGGAAGAGATTAAGTGGAAAAATATTGATCTACCTGATCAAAGAGGTATAAAGGAAACCTAATTGTGAGGTTATAGAGTATGAAGAAGAGGTTGATGTTATTGACTGATAAGTCTAAGCAGAAGGCTGAAGGTGAAATTGTGAAGGAGATTAACAGAGTTGTGATTTCTTGAAGTGAATTTCGAGAAGATCAGAGATGGAGATAGAAATGGAGATTAGACAATAAATCAACATATATGTGCGAAGTGGATCTTTATTTGCAAAGTGAGTTGTATGTTTTTCAGATCCAAAAATACTGTTACTTTCTAACCATTATATCAATCTAACTCCTTTAATCAAGGTTGACCTAACAATCATTGTATAAATCCTTTAATCAAGGTGAAATTCTAATGGAATGTTCTTAAGTCCTCTAACCAGGCCTCTTTTGATAGTGTGTATGTTTCATGTCCCCTTTTCAAATAATTAAAAATAATAACTTTTGCTAAGGCTGGCAGGCTCAAAAAGTGAAGTTTCGGAAAAAGGGGCTAATCTTTGGAAACAAATGGATTAATAAATGATAATTATTATTAAAATATGTATTATTGAACCCTCTTGGTCATGATTTAGGGTTATGCCCTCTTTTAAAGAGGTTTGGAGGCATTTTAGGCTCATTCTAGAACTTGATTTTTGCTCATGCTTTGTTGTTCTTTAGAGGCTGCCAAAATTGTGGAGAAGGAGACCCAAAGATGGGAGTTTGAAAGTTTCCAAGAAGGTTAAGGACAGGATTTTGATGCCATTCCATGTGCAAGCTCATGCGGAGTTTTCCCTTGTGCTGAACAGTGCAGATTTGTGAGTTTTCAGGTGTGTTTTTGTAAGAGTTTGGTGTTTCTAGTTGAGTATTTCATATCAGTTTGGTTTGCTTCTGTATTGCAGACATTTTGATGTTAAAATAGAGCTAAATATATGTCTCAGGTCGTGGTTATACTTCTGTGATATATTATTAATGTTTTATGATGTTTTCGGGCTATTTTGTGTTGTTTTCGGGAGCCCGATGAGCATTATTTTTGTCCTCCATTTTGGAGTTGTTGTGTAAACTCTATATAGATCTGGAAATGTCATTTTTTAGGCCTTTATGCTAGCAAAATTTTTATAAAAATGTCTACTTTCAGATTTATCAATAATATGTGAAGCTGTGAAGTTTTTGGCACTATTTCAAGCATACCCGATTTGGGTTTTATTGAGAAATTGCATAATCTTTCAAAGTGTTGTTTGTTTGATTTAATAATATGATTAGAGGAATTAAATATGATATAAAAATCATAAGAGGGACATTTCAGTGGTATCAGAGCTATGATCTTGCCAGTCTGAGGGTTTGTAGAAGTTTGTATGCAACTAAGTGAAAGAGAAAAGAGATATTTGCAGCGAGAAAAGAATAAAGAAATTCTGATCAAACCTCCAGTTGAAAATAAAAGTACAAAATACAAGGAAGGGACAAGTATGGATCACTTAGATGAGATGGAAAAAAAATTCTTCCAGGACATCCAAAACACTCAAAAGCAAACAATGGATAGTTTGGCAGAAACTAGAGAGGCTTTGCGGTTATTGACAGAAAGACTCCAAGGAGTTGTATCTACTAATGAGAGAGGGAGCACTTCAGAGGAGCCAAGAAATCTGAAACCCACACCCTCTAAATCAACAAAAACTATTTTCTTGCCTATAGATGAGCCACCAGTACCAAATCCAGCCCTTAGTCCTATGGAAGAGGTTACAGGTAACTTGATTGCATTAAGAGCTACTTACAATGGCGTAGATAATGAATTTCATAGTTCGGTTCCTTTTAGAGAATATGTGGATATGATGAACACTTTGATGCCCAAGAAAGAGTACATGAGGGAGCAGGACATAAGTGGAAGAGAGCTCAAAAATAAAATAAGAAAGTTTACAACACCTACTTTTGATGGAACAAATAAAATTTCAGCTAGAGCATGGCTACAAAAATTACAGACCTTCTTCACACTTAACCCCATGAAGGAGAGTGATGCCATTCAATTCACAAGTCTACACTTGGAAGATGTAGCCTATGATTGGTGGTATCATGGAATGACTACTCAAGGTCATGATCATGTAACTACATTTGATGATTTTAGTCAAAGAGTGATAGATAGATTTGATCTCAAGGATCATGAAGAGTATTTCAAAGAATTATCAAAGTTGAGGCAAACCAAATCAGCTAATGATTATGTAGAAGAGTTTCAAAAAGTGGCTGTTATGGTACTTGATATGAGTGAAAAGAGGATTGTTTATCTTTTCCTTGATGGTTTGGAAGATTCTGTTAAGGGTTTAGTTAAGGCTTTCTCACCCTCAACCTTGCAGGAAGCTATCAAAAGAAGCTTGCAACTTGAAACTTGTGTGCCTATGAAACCAGTCACTAATAAAAAACCTCCAAATCTTTGGCAACATAAGGGGAATTTTCAGAAAAAGACTTTTCTAGCACCACCGCCAAAGAATGTGATAGATGTAGCAAAAAAGAAGGTAGATGAAGAGACTAGGAGTGAATTACGAAGAAAAAAGCTTTGTTTCACTTGTAGAGAACCATGGGTTCCAGAACATAGATGTTTGAAGAAAGGTCAAGTGCACTATATTGAAGTTGCTTCAGAATCTGATTCAAATGAGCATGAGGAATTTCATGGCACTAAGGAGGAGGAAGAAGAAGAGAAAGAAAAAGAAATAAGCAAGGATGGCACTTTAGTAGCATTATCAGGAGTCCCAAGATACCATCCCTTTCAAATTTGAGGGGTGTACACACTAAAATATGCACTCCTATGAATCATTACATGCAAGGTTGCTCAAGGATGAGGCCTCACAAAGCGGCTCATAGCTCTCTATGCATGGAGTTGCAAGGGACTATGAGTTTTGCTCTCAGCTAGAGCTACAAGAAAGTGACCTTGCTAGTCAACCATACAATGAGAGATTCACAATGAAGACAAGGGCAACAATGCCAATATCTCCAAGAATCCAATATGAAATGCAATGCAAACTATATGAGAATGCAAATCTAAGCTATGAAAGGAAAGTACAATGCAACTAATCTATGAAAGGAAATAGCAATGGATTACAATGCCTCCTATTTAAACTATGTGAGCTTATTCTATTGCATAAAAGGAAATCTAATCTATGATGCCATGAATGTAACTATGAAAGCAAAACTATTATGAAATGCAACTAAGAATGTCAAGGCTTCAAAGCTTGAGTGTCTTCAAAGAGAGCTCCAAAACCTGCAGCATAACAATAGCATAAAATATAGATATGCAAATGAAGGAGAGAGCTCTCCTTTTATAAGAAAAGAGGTGAAATGGACCATGGAGATTAAGAGGCAAAAAGTCTTAATCAGCGGTGGAGCTTGAAAGAGGAGCAATCCATGTGCACAAACATCCTCCAATGAGAGTGAAGTGTTGACTTTTGAGCCTCATGTGAGACAAAAAGTGCTTTTTCCCTTTTTATAAAATATGAATAATGCTTTATTTGTGCAATTTAGGATAAGAGGAAAGGTGAGGGCTTTTTATTTATTAAAAGGGGAGGAAATATTCCTTTTAATTAAATAAAGACTTAGGATAAATGGTTAGCCCAAGGATAAAAATCCAATATATGATCGAAATTAGGATTTGATCAAGAAATTGATATTGTTCAAAATATTGATTATTGATCAAAATGATTCAGGATTGATAAATCAAATAAATGGGGCCCAAAGTCTAGGCAACCATTTTTGGGTGCATACAAGGGGTACTAGCAAGGCAAAGGTTGACAGTTCTTCTTGATAGTGGGGAAACTCACAATTTTATTAATGAGGGATTTGTCATGAAAAGAGGGCTTAAAGAAAAATATTTTGAGGGATTCAATGTTACTGTACCTAATGGATTCACTATGCCTTGCACATAGGTGGTGAAACAACTCAGGATGACCTTAGGAGATTATGAGTTATGTGATGACTTCTATGTTGTTGGCATTGGGGAGACATATCTTGTATTGGATGTTCAATGGTTGCACTATATTGGAGGCTATTACATGAACCATCAAACTATGGAGTTTAAATTTCAGTCCAATGGGAAAGAAGTCTTATTGAGAGGCTTATCGAATGGAGCACCTAAGGTGGTCACTACAAAGAGGATGGAGATGACTTTTTGAAGAGGACAAGTAGCATGGGTAGCAGGAGTCATAATCCATCCAATGAGCTTTCCAAAGAATCAAGGTAATTTCTATTTTGAAATTCAAAATATTCTTGATAAGCATAGTATAGTTTTCAATGATTTGCCTTTGGGATTACCACCAGATAGAGGTTTTGAGCATCTAAAGCACATAGACACTATTTTGGGAATCTTGGAGTAGAAATCCTTCTATGCTAAGCTATCTAAATGTGAGTTTGGTTTGATGGAGATCCTATATTTGGGACATATTATAAGTTCTAAAGGAGTACAGGTTGATCAACAAAAAATTTAGGCAATTTTGGATTGGCCTCCACCCACTAATCTTACATAGTTGAGAGGTTTCTCCGGGTTGTGTAGCTACTATAGGAGATTTGTCAAGGGATTTTATCAGCTTGCTGCCCCCTTGATTGATTTGACAAAGAAAGGAGCTTTTATTTGGATAGAAGAGGCACAAAAAACATTTGATAAGCTTATGGAGGTAATGAGTTCATGCCATTTTCTTGCAATTCTAGATTTCTCTTGACCTTTTGTTGTTGAATGTGATGCTTTTGGAGAAGGTATAGGGGCTGTCTTAACTCAAAGGGGACATCTAATAGCATTTGAGATTAGAAAATTAAATCAATCATAGAAAGGTTACTCCATCTATGATAAGGAAATGTTGGCAATCATGCATGCGCTTCATAAGTTTAGACAATATTTGGTATGTGGGAGATTCATTGTAAAGACAAACCATAATAGCCTCAAGTTCTTCTTGAACCAAAGGGATTTGAATGATCATCAACAAAAATGGGTAAGCAAATTGCAAGATTATGATTTTGATATTGAATACGTGAAAGGAAAGAATAATGTGGTTGTTGATGCTCTCTCAAGAAAGCCCACTTTGTGTTCCTTAACATCTATCTCTGTTGATTGGAAAGTCTCCATAATTTTAGAGTATGCTAAAGATTCCTTTTCCACCAAGATTTTGGATAAGTTAGTGGATGATAATAGGTACAAGGTTGTTGATGAATTGATTTATTACAAGAACATGATCTTTGTAGTGCCAGGATCAAAAACTAAGGAAAGGATATTGAGGGCCTTTCATGACACACATTTGGCTGGTCATAAAGGATACTTCAAGACATACAGGCAACTTCAAGAGTGGTTTGCATGGAAGGGTATGAAGGAGGATGTACTTAAACACATTAAGGAATGCATGGTATGTCAACAAAACAAGAGTGAGCAAATGTTTCCTGCAGGGTTGTTGTAGCCACTTCCTATTCCTGAACAAAAATGGGAAAGTATTTCCATGGACTTCATCACTGGGTTGCCCAAGGTTCAAGTGGTAGAATTGTTCTTCAAAGAGATTTTTAGGTTGCATGGATTGCCTAGAAACATTGTCAGTGACTAGGACAATAGATTCCTCAGCTCTTTTTGGAAGGAGCTCTTTCATTTGGCAGGAACTGAACTCACTCCTAGTACTAGCTATCACCCTCAAACAGATGGACAAACATAGATAGTTAATAAATGAATAGAGGGATATTTGAGGAACTATGTTTCAAATCAACAACATGCTTGGGTGAAATGGTTGCACCTAGGGGAGTATTGTTACAATACATCTCATCACATGTCTATTGGTATACCTCCTTTTCATGCTCTTTATGGTTATGATGCCCTTTCCTTTGTTGATCTAGTACTTTCAGATAGCAGAGTACCTGTAGCAAGTGATTTTGTTAAGCAAAGCCAAGACATAATAAGGTCCCTCAAGGATAATCTACAACATGCACAGAACCAATAGAAGTTGTACGCTGATAGGAAAAGGACTAAAAAATCTTTTGAGGTGGGAGATTTGGTATATTTTAGGGTGTAGCCATATAAGAAAAGCACCTTGAAGAGGAGTGGGGTAGAGAAGCACAAGCCAAGGTTCTATGGGCCTTATAAGATCATTAGGAAGGTAGGAGAGGTAGCTTATGAATTGGAGCTCCCACCAAATAGCAAAATACATAATGTGTTCCATGTCTCTTGCCTGAAGAAGGTTCTAGGCCAGAAAACCATAGTATCTACAGAATTACCACCTCTTGATGATGAAGGGAAATTAGTCTTAATACCAAAAGAGGTTTTGGATACAAGAGAGAAAAGATTGAGAAATAGGAGCATCACATAGCATTTGATCAAATAGAAAGGATTACCATTGGAGGATGCAACTTGGGAAGGAGCACATATTCTTGAGCATCCCAATCTTCATTTCTTGAGGACAAGCAATATTTGGGAGGGAGGACTTGTCATGTCCCCTTTTCAAATAATTAAAAATAATAACTTTTGCTAAGGTTGGCAAGCTCAAAAAGTGAAGTTTCAAGAAAAGGGGATAATATTTGGAAAAAAATGGATTAATAAATGATAATTATTATTAAAATATGTATTATTGACCCCTCTTGATCGTGAGTTGGGGTTATGCCCTCTTTTAAAGGGGTTTGGAGGCATTTCGGGCTCATTCTAGAACTTGATTTTTGCTCATTGCTTTGTTGTTCTTCAGAGGCTGCCAAACCTGTGGAGAAGGAGACCCAAAGATGGGAGTTTGAAGGTTTCCAAGAAGGATAAGGACATGAGTTTGAGGCCATTCCATGTGCAAGCTCATGTAGAGTTTGCCCTTGTGCTGAATAGTGCGGATTTGTGAGTTTTCGGGTGTGTTTTTGTAAGAGTTTGGTGTTTCCGGTTGAGTATTTCATATCATTTTGGTTTTTTGTTGTATTGCAGATATTTTTATGTTAAAATAGATCTGAATATATGTCTTGGGTCGTGGTTATACTTTTGTGATAGATTATTAGTGTTTTATGGTGTTTCCGGGCTATTTTGTGTTGTTTTCGGGAGCCCGATGAGCATTGTTTTTGTCCTTCATTTTGGAGCTGTTGTGTAAAATCTATATAGATCTGGAAATGCCATTTTGTAGGCTGTTATGCTGGTGAATTTTTTTTTTAAATGTCTACTTTTAGATTTATCAATAATATGTGAAGCTGTGAAGATTTTGGCACTATTTCGGGCATACCCGATTTGGGTTTTATTGAGAAATTGCATAATCTTTCAAAGTGTTGTTTGTTTGATTTACTAATCTGATTAGAGGACTTAAATATGATATAAAAATCAAAAGGGGGACATTTCAATATGTAAACCTTTAACAGGGTTGGCTTTTCATAGAGCTCACTTCAGAAGAGTAAAAATCAGTAGCATGTTACAAAGTAGTTTTTCCCAAATTGAGTTTCCACTGTAATCCTGGTGTTATACTTGTGTGAATGATTTTTATGTGAATGTTGTTGAAAGTTTTATATTCTAAAAGTTAATTACTTTTGGATAGTGGACTGCATGTTATATGTTTCTGATATATGCTATAGAGACCGAGTTGAATTGCTGATTAGATATGAGATTGTTGAAGTGCTAGAAAGTTCAATTGGTACATCTGGACCTGAGAACAAATGATTCACCCCCTCTCTATTTTTATAAATCATTCTAACAATTTCTATTAGAGTTGTTGGTGCTTACAGAGAAAATTTTAAAGGTACTTGAAGCTAATGATCAAGACGTATAAAAATGAGGTATCGAAGTTGAACAAAGAGAACTTCCCTGCATGGCAGAGTTTGATGAAATTGCATCTAGCTGGTATTGGTGATTCAACGAAATACTATGTGGAAAATGAGTTTGTTATACTTGTTGCACCTTTGACTTCTCATGAGATGAAAACAAAATAAGAACACAATCAAGCAATGTTGGAAATTGCATTTGCCCTAAGCTATCCTGAATTTGAAGACATCAAGGACTGCACAAATGCAAAGAAAATGTGGGACACTCTTGAAACTATCTATAGTGGAGATACAAATGTGCTAAGAGCCAAATTTGAAATCCTGAGAGGTAAGTTTGATGAAATAAAAATACAAGAAGGTGAAAATATTGCTCAATATTGTGGTAGAATTAAGGAAGTAGTGAATGCTATCATAGGAGCTAATGGAAATATTGATGATGAAACTGTTATTGGTAAAGTATTGAGAACTTTGCTTCCTATCTATGCTATCAAAATTTCTACAATACAAGAATCAAGATGTAATCCTGGTAATGTTCTAACTCTGGAAAGTCTTGTTGGTAAGCTTACTGCTTTTGAGCTATCTAACTATGATAACTACATTGTTCCCAACATTGAATTTGCATTCAAGTCACAAATGGTTATACACAAGTCTAAGAAGGAAAAATAAAAGTGTGTGAAAAGTGATAGTGATAGTGACTCTTCTGATGAGGAACTAGATGATCTTGAGGCACTTATGGCTAGAAGGCTAAAAAGAGGAAAAGAGAAATATAAAGGTGTTAGTGAACAAATTTGTCTTTTACAAAAACAATCTTAAAATGACTCCCAAATGCCTAGATTGAGAAGACAAATATTTGCGGCTAATAGTTGGATCGCTTTGCAATTGAAATACATAAGCATCCTTTGAATTTTCTTGGGTACAACTCCTCGTGTGAGATCTTCAATGAATCCACTAAACTACAAACATGAATGTTTTTAACCGGAAAGCATAAAAGGCACACAAACATCTACTCGTAAACACAGAATAGATGTGAAATAAACAAACAACTAAGAACAATGGATAAGTGACACAAAGTCCACTTATGAAGACCCTACATAATAGAGAAAATGCAAGAAGGAAGGCATAACATTCTCTTCCAAATACACGAATGACCAAGGCTCAAAGACCAAATAACAAATATGTATTGTAATTAAATAAGACATAATTAAATTCAGAGACAATTGAATCAATTCAAAGATTGATTTCAATGAAAAGACAAACATTCAAACTCAAAGATATGATATAAAACCTCATTACAATTACAATTTACAATTTGAAATAAAACCTTATTCCTTTCTCCCTGCCATTACAAACAAAAAAAGCAAATAAAACCCCTCTACCCGCAGCCCAACGTCTCCACCAAAGGTGGAAAAATGGAACCCCAACCTTCTCTTTTTCTGGCATATTTATCCCCCTTCCTTGATGATGTTTGTCAGTTATAATAACTGATTCTGGACACTATTTCCACTTATTCTCTTAAATCTTTTTCCTTCTTTCCGATAACATTCATCACCTTCAATATACCCACTTATAACATTATAATGATAATTTATAACATTATAATAATAGTGGTCTCATAATATATCCCTTTATACAATAAGATGCATTTGACTATATTAAAACAAAATAAAGAAAATACTTTTGCTGGGCGGACCAAAATATTTCTGACAATAAAAATCAGTCATCTTACAGGGGCTGTAACTTATGATTTCACTGTTGGATTGACCTAATTTTTGGATATGTTGTTCCAAGCCTAGTTATCTACATTCTAACTAGAGCGATTGGAAAAATTATTCCCGAGGTGAAAGTTATTCACTATTGTGTGGAGGTCTATAAAACTGTCAAATCAATTCACTTGCTGTGTTAATGCTGATGAGCCATTGAACTTGCTACACTACTTTGACCTTGGCTAAAGTGGATGAACCCTATTATACCTTGCCAATACATAATTAACCATATTGGATCTTAACATTTGAATGGAGTCGAACTTCCAGGAACCATGCTGAACCAAACTGAGCATAAAACTTTGCAATTTGCAATTTTAGATTTTTCCATCAAACCTGTGGAACCTTGTGAGCTGCACCTTTTAACTGAAAATTTGAATTGAATATTTGAACCTCTTTGAACTAATTCGAACCATGGTTCAAAGTGATTCAAAGTGGTTCATGAGTGATGAAGGACTGCAAACACTTGGCTGAAGGGATCTGACTAGACCAAAACACATTTGAAATGTCACAATGGTTAACTCAAGGGAAAAGCCGACTTTGAAAGACCTTTTGACGCAAAATTTGAAAAAGGAGGAAACTGGACAATGATCAAATATAACGAAGAGTCAAGGAAAATTTTAACATGGCAACTCAAATAGACCCTAACAAAAGGTAAACTTCCTATAATATATTTTTCATGTAACAAAGTTGGCCATATTGCAGCAAGATGCCCTGACAGGGCTGACAAGGATGAGAGAAGGGAAAGAAAGTACATACACAAGAGAAATGAAAGAGATCACCAAAGGTATAGAGACTACAAAGATAAAGGTAAGAAATCCTATTATATTGTTGAAGAAGAAATTGACAGTGACACTAGTGAATCTGGTGAATCTGATATAAAAGTTGTTTATGTTGCTATGAAAGATGATTCTGGTGAAGATGAGAAAACTGCACTTATTTCTTATGTGATTAAATGTGATAAATGGATTATTGATAGTCATTTCTCACATCACATGACTGGTGATAAAAGTATGATGCAGGAGCATCCTAGGGTAGTTGGCAATCCTGTATGTTGGTGTGTTGGAGTGTTTCTATGGTACTCAGTTGCAGCTTTGACCGAGGGGCTCGATCATTGAAGGGCTCAGTCGCTAAAGGGAAAGTGGTAACCTCTAGTGCTCAAAAGAACCTATGCTCAGTGATGCTTGGTCAATGTGCTTTCTCGGTGATGCCTAGCTTGCTCGGTTGTTTTTACTAGCACTCGGTAGTTTGGCTTACCGACTGGAGTTCTTGGAGATTTGGTGGGATGACTTGATGTATTTAATGTTGGTAGCTTATATTGTATTCTCCTATGTGGATCTAGAGGCTGACATGGATAATTAATTATTTGTAAGGCTATTTGAGAGCTGACTTGTATTGCAATTAATATTTGTTTGTTTAGGAGCCGACTTGGCCTTAGGAGTTAATTATTTCTTCTAGCTGACTTGTGGTTGAAGAAATGTATTTAAGGAAGGTTTGGGTAGTTATTAAAGGGAGTTAGATGGATTTGGGAAGGATAGTAATTGGATCCTGCAAGATCTTGCAGATCAGATTGTTTGTCTGATATTTGTAAAATAAGAGCTAGTGGTTTGCATGCTCGAAGACAAGGAGATTGCTTGGTGGCTTGCGAGCTCAAGTTTAGATCTACCTTAGTGTTTCTACTAGTTGTGGATGTGTCATAGAGCTAGACTAGCTAGAGGATTGCAAAATTACTATTGTAATTGTTTTTATCTGGCCCTAACTCAGAAGGCCTTACAACTGGGCATGTTGAATGAAAATTCTATTTGAGTATTCTCTTGTTGTGTTTCTGTTGTATTGTTGTTTCTAGTGTAGATTTGGTCTATCCATCCTAGGATTTTTCATGTTGCACTACGTCAGGTGGTATCCGAGCTTGAAGTTCTTAAGTGTGTGGATAGATCACCAAGTTGAGGCAGTTTGCACCAGGACCTTGGGTTGGTGATTTGTTGCCTTGGGTTTGCGAAAATCTTGAAAATGCCTCTGATAAGATTGGACCCTAGGGAGATTGTAGATCTCACTGATGTTGTGGAAGCAAAGATCTCTGAGAAGGTTAGATCTGAGATTTGAGAAGGTCTATCAATCCTAGGATTTTTCATGTTGCAATAGGTTAGGTGGTATCAGAGCTTGAAGTTCTTGAGTGTGTGGACAGATCACCGAGTTGAGGCAGTTTGCACTAGGACCTTGGGTTGGTGATTTGTTTCCTTGCATTTACGAAAATATTGAAGATGCCTCCGAAAAGATTAGACCCTAGGGAGATTGCAAATCTCACTGATGTTCTAGAAGAAAAGATCTCTGAGAAGGTCAGATCTAAGAAGGAATTGATGAGAATGAAATGATCACTGAGATCATGAGGGCTATTGCTAGTATGCCGAGGAATCTTGGTACTGAAGATGGCTATGAGGAAGCTATTAGATCTAGTGGAGATGATAGAACCAATCAGAGGGATATATCTGGTGAAGACATGAATGGTCGGTTGTGGAGATCTGAAGCTCGGTTAAGTACTAGTTATCAAATGGAAGTTTCTAACTTCTCTGGTACTTTGAGTCCTGAGGACTTGATTGATTGGATTGGTGAGTTAGAAGACTTCTTTGAGCTTGAAGAAATTGAAGATACTCTTAAAGTGAGGTTGGCACAAACTAATTTGAAGGGACATGCTGATCTTTGGTGGAAAGAATTGCAAAGGGAAAGAGAAGATGAAGGTGAAATGAAAATCAATCGTTGGAGGTTGATGGTGGCTAAATTGAAAAATAAGTTCATACATGTCAACTACAAACTTGATTTGTTTAAGAAATTGTAGAATTTGAAGCAGAAATATTTGACTGTTGAAGACTATACTGAGGAGTTCTATAAGTTGACTATTCAGTCTGGACACAAAGAACTTGGTAAGGAAAATGTAGCTCAATATGTGAATGGATTGAGATTCAATATTCAGGATGATATTGGTATGTTGAAGATTGATTCGATTGAGGAAGCTTATCAGTATGCTCTAAAGGTAGAAGATAAGTTGAAGAGGAGACAACATGGTAATTCCCGAGGGAAGGAGAAACAAGATCACTCGATGAAGGATAAACTGACTGCTCAAGATGAACCAAAACCTGTTGAATCGAGGAAGAGGATCGGTAAGGTTTCCTTTAAGGGTACTTGTTATAATTGTGATGAAGAAGGATACTGATCATTTGAATGTTCCCAGAAGATTGGTGATCAAAGAACTATTGTGGTGAATGAGAACATACTGAATGAACCTGAAGTAGCTTCAGAAAACTTGCTAGTTCGAAGAACATTGCTCGGTACTAAGGTGGAACCTTGTCATAGGAGTAATTTATTTAGAGCTCGATGCAAGTTAGGAGGTAAAATCTATAATGTGATTGTAGATAGTGGTAGTACTGATAACCTTGTAGCTAAGGAGATGGTTCAGAAACTTGGTTTGAAGAGAGTAAGACATCCTTATCCTTATAAGATTGGCTAGTTGCAAGATGTTCATGCTTTAGAAGTGAGGGAGAAATGTCTTGTTGATTTTCAGATTGCCCAGTATAAGAATCAAGTATTGTGTGATATTGTGGACATGAGTAGTTGTCACATATTGCTCGGTAGACCTTGGAAGTATGATTGCAGGGCTGTGCATGACTGTGTCAAGAATGTATTTACTGTTGAGAAGAGTGGCAAGAATTTTTCCTTGATACCTTTGCTAGATACAACACTCAGTAGGAGGAACCTGAGCTTTGGAAGCTGAGTTGAGTTGAAGGATTTTGAAAAAATTGGAGATTAGTGTGGGGAAAAAACCTATGAGTTGTCTAGGAAAGACTTGAAAAGGTAGAGAAAGAAGAAGTAGAAAAATGTGCAAGTTGAAGACTTGGAGGACATGTATGTGAAGAACCAATTCTGAGTTTATGTGTTGAATCCCAGAAGATGTTCTTCCATCCATTGAGAACCTATTTTTGCACTTGGGGTGTCCGATGCAGGAGCATCCTAGGGTAATTGACAATCATGTGTGTTGGTGTGTTGGAGTGTTTCTATGTTACTCGGTTGTAGCTTTGACTGAGGGGCTCGGTCATTGAAGTGATCGATCGCTAAAGGGAACTCGATAACTTTTGGTGCTCGGCAGAACCTATGCTCAGTGATGCTTGTGGTGCTCAATCGATGTGCTTTCTTAGTGATGCCTAGCTTGCTTGGTTATTTTTATTGGTGCTCAGTATTTTGGCTTACCGACTAGAGTTCTTGGATCTTTGGTGGGCCGACTTGATGTATTTAATGTTGGTAGCTTTTGTTGTATTATCCTATGTGGATCTAGAGGCTGACATGGAGAATTAATTGTTTGTAAGGCTATTTGAGAGATGACTTGTAGTGCATTTAATATTTGTTTTTTTAGGAGCTGACTTGGGCTTAGGAGTTAATTATTTCTTCTAGCTGACTTGTGGTTGAAGAAATGTATTTAAGGAAGGTTTGGGTAGTTTTTTAAGGGAGTAAGACGGATTTGGGAAGGATAGTAATTAGATTCTGCAAGATCTTACCGATCATATTGTTTGTCTGATATTTGTAAAAGCAGAGCTAGTGGTTTGCATGCTTGGAGACAAGGAGATTGCTTGGTGGCTTGCGAGCTCAAGTTTAGATCTACCTTAGTGTTTCTACCAGTTGTGTGTGTTTCATGAAGATGGACAAGCTAGAGGATTGCAAAATTACTGTTGTAATTGTTTGTATTTGGCCCTAACCTAGAAGGCCTTATAGCTGGGCATGTTGAATGAAAAATCTATTTGAGTATTCTCTTGTTGTTTTTTTGTTGTATTGTGGTTTCTAGTGTAGATTTGGTTTATCCATCCTGGAATTTTCCATGTTGCACTACATCAAAGTAAGTTTGAAACCCTAGATCATTACAAAGGTAGAAGTGTTAAGTTTGGTAATGATACACCATGTCCTATGAGAGGAAAAGGATCAATTAGATTGATTGAAAAGATCACATGTGGAAATGCTTATTGGGTTGAAGGTCTTAACTATAACTTGTTGAGTGTTGCACAGTTGAACATCATTGGTTACTGAGTGGAATTTCATCACAAGAAAGCTAAAATATTTGATGCCATTGGTGAACTAATTGGAAGTGGAGAACATACAATTTGATAATGTATGGTTATGGCATAAGAGGTTGTGTCATGTGAATTTTGACAATCTGGTAAACATTAGTAAAAAGAATAAAGTTAGAGATTTGCTGAGATTGAAGAAACCTGATAATGTGATGTGCAAACAGTGTCAATTGGGAAAAATGACAAAGTCTAGTTTTAAGAGCAAGACATATACTTCAGAAAATATTTTGGAATTGGTTCATATTGACCTTTGTGGACCTATAGGTGTAAAAAGCTATTGTGTTGATAATTATTTCATTCTATTTGTTGATGACTATTCTAGGATGATGACTATAATATTTTTGAAAGAAAAATCTGATGTATTTTAGTTGTTTAAGTGGTATTTGGTAAAAGTTGAAAAAGAAACAGGTAGAAGCTTGAAATTTTTGAGATTTGACAGAGGTGGTGAGTTTATATCAAATGAGTTCAATCTATTCTGCAATGATAGAGGAATCAAGAGACAAATGTCTGCACTGAGAACACCTCCACAAAATGGTATAGCAGAAAGAAGAAATAGGTCAATTATGGATTGTGATAGAACACAGATGATACAAAATAATGTTGCACAAAAGCTTTGGAGAGAAGCTATAAGTACAACTGTTTATACCTTAAACCGAGCACAAATAAAAAAAGGTACAAATGCTACACCTTTTGAGTTATGGCATGGATATACACCGAATGTGAAGTATTTTAGAGTCTTTGGGAGTAAATGCTATATATTGAAAGATAATAGGAATGTAAAATTTGATACAAAAAGTGATGAAGGAATATTCCTAGGATATTCCACTAAGAGAAAAGATTATAAGTGTTTGAATTCTAACACTAAAAAAGTTGTGAAAAGTGCAAATGTTAAGTTGATGAATATGCAAAAAAGAATGAATTGGAGTGCAAGCAAGAACTTGAAGATTATAGATCTTTTGTATACATGGAAGAAGGAGAGGCAAGTAATACACCTAAACCAGATGGAGAGTCATAGATAGGTAATGTCGAGCATTAGGAGGATGTTGCCGAGCAATAAGAAGAAGAAGCAGCTAATTTGCATGATGAACCTAAAGATCGAGAACAAGGAGAAAGGAAATTTGAACCTACATTGGCACAGTATACAAGAAGGCATCACAAGCCTAAACAAATCATTGGAGATAAAGAATCTGGAATCATGACAAGAAGTAAGTTGAAAGATCATACATGCTTACTATGTGAGTTTGAGCCAAAAATAGTAAAAGATGCTTTAGAGAATGATGACTGGATGCAAGCCATGAATAAAGAAATAGAGAAGATATAAAAGAATAATACCTGGACTCTAGTGTCAAGACTAGAAGACAAGAATGTTATTGGAACAAAATGAGTATTCAGAAACAAACTAAATGAACATGGTGAAGTCACAAGAAACAAGTCCATATTAGTATGTAAGGGGTATGCACAAGAAGAAGGAATTGACTATGGGGAAACATTTTCCCATATAGAAATATTAGGAGTAAGGACTCTACTTGCATATGTAGCTTATAAAGGATTCAAAGTATATCAGATGGATGTCAAATCTGCATTTCTGAATGGGATATTAGAAGAAGAAGTATGCATTGAACAACCTGAAGGATTTGTTGACCCAAACAAGAAGAATATGGTTTGCAAGTTACACAAGACATTGTATGGATTGAAACAAGCCCCCAAAGCATGACATGAGAGACTGCATAATTATTTGATAAAGATTGGATTTGCAAGGACAAATGACAACAGTAATTTGTATATGAAGATTGAGAAAGGTAAAGGGATTTTGTTAGCTAAAATCTTTGTTGATGATATCATATTTGGAGGACAAGATGCCCTATGTCAAAAATTTTCAAATGAGATGCAAACTAAATTTGAAATGTCTATGTTTGGTGAGATCAAATTCTTTGTTGGTTTGCAAGTCTATCAGATGAAGAAAGGTATCTACATTACTCAATCTAAATATATCAAGGAGATACTAAAAACTTTTGGTATGGAAGACTCCAGACCAGTAAGTAAACCTATGGCTACTAGACAGAAACTATCTAAAACTGATGATATTGTTGAAGTGAATCAAACCTTGTATATATATGTGATTGGAAAGCTACAATAGTTTTTTCACAGTAGACCGGATATTGCCCTAGCAGTTGGGATTGTGGCAAGATTTTCTGCCAATCCTAAGGAAAATCATATGATGGTAGTGAAAACAATACTGAGATATCTAGAAGGTACAAAGGATTATGGATTATATTACAAGAAGAATGACAAGTTTGAATTGAGATTTTACACTGATGTAGATTGGGTTGGAAATGTTGATGATAGAAAAAATACAAGCGGTGGAGCATTCTTTCTAGGAAAGAGATTAGTCTCCTGGACAAGCAAGGAACAAAACTGCATTTCCCAATCTACAACAGAAGCTGAGTATGTAGCAGCATCAGTGAATTATCTAAATTTAGTGTGGATCAAGGAATTGTTAAAAGGTATGAAAGAGGAAATCACTGAGTCTATTATTATTTTTTGTGATAACATAATTGCTATTAATATATCAAAGAATCCAGTGATGCACACTAAGACTGAGCATATTGCTATCAAGTATCATTACTTGAGAGAGCTAGTTAAAGACAAAGAAGTAAGATTGGAGTATGTGAATACAAAGGAACAATTAGCAAATATATTCACAAAAGCTTTACCTAAGGATGCTCATGAATATCTTAGAGGTAAACTAGGGTTGATTCCCCTAACCGAGGCTGCCTAGTAAAATAGGAGCGCTGCATCAAATGTGCTAATTAGAATATTTGACAAATTGATGCAGAAAAGGTCACACTTTAGGAGTTGCCTATAGTTGTGAGGAGTAAAGCAAAGATATTAATCAGTCATAAGCAAGATGATAGAGGGAGTATACAGCATACATAACTGACATGAAGACACCTACATTGTAGAGATGTAAGTGATAGATACAAAATTTGGCATTGTTGTCAAAGAGGGAGAAGATTCAATGAAAATAAATAGAGTGATACAACACTGAGGGAGAAGATTCAATGAAACCCGAGGGAGAGATATATAAAAGATTCATAGGGATTAATTGAGCAAGTGGTCAGGCAAGGAAAATGATGTGAATCAGAATGAAGCTAAGGATATTAATAAGAGTTTGATGCACATAGATTTTTGGATTGTTTGGTAAATCATGTGTTATTAATATGGTGTTGCCATCAATGCCAAAGAGGGAGATTGTTGGAAACTGCAAGTGAAACAATTGTTATATTTTCATTGATGTCAAACCTTAACTGGTAAGACAGTTTCTATCTAGATAGTACCATATCTTTTGATTGATGAAGAAGATTTGAAAAGAGGAGATAACAATAGGACCTAATGAAAGGTTGAGTTATGTGATACTTCAATGGGTACTTGATCAAATTGGCATAGTGACAAGGTAATGAGTTGTTTATCTAAGTAAGAAGAAAGATTGGAAATGTAGGCTTAACCAAGCAAAAGTGAAGAAATCTAGTTTAAGTTGAGTGATGCTAGTGTCGACCGAGCACTAGTATATGCTGAGTAAATCTAGTGTTGATAGAAAATCAATAATTGTTGAGCGACAAGAAATTACTGATCAAAGACAATGTTTGCCGAGGAAGATAGATTGTAGTGATGACTGAAGAAATGAACACAGTATTGACTGAGTGATAGTAATTTACATTTGAAGAAAGAATTGAGAATTCCAGCCGACATAGTTGAATTCTTGGGATATGTAAAATGTGTTGACTTTATTAATGAATTTTATGGAGTATTTAATGCATGGTAAATCATTTTCTTATGGATTCAAAGAGAATTTTGGAGATGTATCTAGAAGAAAAAGATGAAGAACATAATGATGGAAGGATTTGATGAATTTAACCTAAACCTAAGATCTACGAAGGAGATTAAGCGACAAAAGATTGATCTACTTGATCAGAGAGGTATAAAGGAAACCTAATTGTGAGTTTATAGAGTATGAAGAAGAGGTTGGTGTTATTGATTGATAAGTATAAGTAGAAGGCTGAAGGTGAAATTGTGAAGGAGCTAAACATATTTGTGATTTCTTGAAGTGAATTCTGAGCAGATCAGAGATGGAGATGGAAATGGAGATCAGTTAGTAAATCAACATATATGTGAAAAGTGGATCTGTATTTATAAAGTGAGTTGTATATTTTTCATATTAGAAACTACATCTACTTTCTAACCATTATATCAGTCTAAATCCTTTAACCAAGGTTGACCTAACAATCATTGTATAAATCATTTAATGAAGGTGGCATTCTAATGGAATGTTCTTAAGTCCTCTAACCAGGCCACTTTTGACAGTGTGTATGTAAACCTTTAACAAGGTTGGCTTTTCATAGAGCTCACTTCAGAAGAGTGAAAATTAGTAGCATGTTACAAAGTGGTTTTTCCCAAATTGGGTTTCCACTATAAATCCTGGTGTTATACTTGTGTGAATGATTTTGATGTGGATGTTGTTGAAAGCTTTATATTCTGAAAGTTAATTACTTTTGGACAATGGATTGCATGTTATATGTTTTTGAATTGCTGACTAGATCTGAGATTGTTGAAGTGCTAGAAAGTTCAATTGGTACATCTGGACCTGAGAATAACTGATTCACCCCCCCTCTCTATTTTTCTAAATCATTCTAACATTTCTCTTCATGTTTTTCTCCTGCCTTCTTGCAAATCTTATTCATCTCTCGACTGACTTCCTCAACATAAAAAATCTTCTTACCTTTTATGTTTACTGATTGGTTGGATAACCAGTTCCTGAATTGACAATATCTAGCTAGATGAACGATCCTATGGAAAAGAAAACATGTGATATGGGTTGACCTCCAAGGTCCAAAATTTCCTCTCTATGTTCTTATCATGTAATTCACCGCTAAATGACCATAGTTACCACATATTGAACATGTGAAATTGAGTTTCCTTTCCCTCTCATAAGTTCTTACCAGTTTATTTGGAAACCTAGGAACATACACTTTAGACCTACAATTCTCAACTTTATGTCCATAATCATTGCATGTGAAACAATATCTATCAAATCTATCACCATTGGATCTATAGATAGATCTAGATCTACATTCATAAGCAGTATGACCATACTTATGACAATTGTAGAAATAACCATCAAAAGTATAAGGTTTATTCACTGGTTTTTCCTACACACATTTGCAGTATGACCAAGATTTCCATAGTTATAACAAGTAGATTTGTTAGGTTTCTTACCTAAATTTCTTGGATCTACCTTCTGATCTGCATGTGGCTTCTTAGGTTCATATTTTGATGAATCACCAATTTTAATGTTCTTTGACCAATGTACCCAAGACTGGTAGGGTCTTTGTGTGTTCTTTGTCTCTTCAATTGTTCATCAATCATTTGCAAACTTTCATTGTATTGTTTCAACTTTTCATTTGCATCTTTCTCAGTTTTTAATTCATTCTTGAATTTCTCATTCTCTTCTCTGAGTCTCTCATTTTCAATTAGAATTTGTAGATTCTCCTCAGATGTGTCATGTAGGTGCTCATGCAAGATAAAAAAAAATTCTTGAGATATTCTAAAGAATTATTCCTCTTTTTCCTTCAATGCATCCTCAACAACTCTCTTATCCTCTTTAGCAACCTTCCTTGCATCTTCAACTATTTTTTTCTTTTCAAGGTCTTCACACATCTTGATAGACTGATTTTCAAGCTCTCTTTTCAGATTTTCCACTTCTTCTTTGAGTGTCTTGTTCTTTTTCATCATATCTACAATTTCTTCCTCATATTCTTTAGACATACTACCTTCAGATAGTTGATAAATGTAATCCTAACTTTCACTTAACTTCTTAGTAAGTTCTCTCCTTTATGCAAGAGACTTCTTCAACTTTCCTTGTAGCTCATTGATCATCTTGTGTGCATTCTCAAGTTCCATCTCATACCTGTAATTCTCCATAGTTGTAGATCTTTTTCTCAAGCCATTAGACTTATCACCAAGAGAACCAGAGCTCTGATACCAATTGTTATAATTCTTAGGTATTGAGGGGGGGTGAATTAGTACAAATAGATTATGGACTAATCCAACCTCCAATTTGAATAAATTCAATAATAATTGTGAAATTTTATCTTGTTAAGGGATTTTCTTGTTGTAACTGCCAGGGAAACAAAAAGTGAGTAATCTTGATGTAGCACTAATTTCCTGTTAGATCCAATTTTTTTATGCTCTCTGCAACTTCTCAAAACTATGTCTCTATTAGATCTCTGATCACAACCCTTTTTCACAACCTTTTCATCAACTATAACAATAACAATAACAACCTTTTACTATATGAGTAGTTCTACTTATATACACTCCTAACACCTTCTCCAAGAAATCCAAAATACTTTCTTGTGCAATAATCACATGACAAAGTGATAATCTCAATGAAAAACATATTTTCCTAAGACTGCGTCCGCTTAGAATAATATTTGCATGAAATATATCCATAGTAGTCAAACACATTTTGACTTCTCTAATGCACTGCTTTAGATATTCCTTATAAAAAAACATTGATCCCAATAATTTAACTCATCAATTCTATAAGCCTTATTACACATCAACATAACACCAAATATCATCACAATCGCTATATTACTTACTGATCTAAAATCTTCCAATTGATTTTCAAGAACACAAGTGTTCTTACTTGTCTGAAAGATTGAGACAACAAAATATTTCTTACCGATCAAACAAAATAGTTGTGGTCGGAACCACACTATAGTTTGACCATGTTGATACTGTAGCTATGACCACACCTGATACATGAGCATCCTAGGTGTAGGGGCAATCTTGCATCACCCAAAAATATTTCTAGTTTCTTTTCAATAAGGGCTATCTTGTGCAGAGCTGCTATTTTTAGCAATTTTTTTCATTTGAGTTCAACATGCTCTATTTTCTTCCTTGGAGGTTCACTTTGGTCATATCAGCCTGCCAGTAAAGTTTCATTGCTAGAGCAAGTCTAGTTTTGAAGATATTGAAGATTTTTGGTATTAGCAGCAGGGTAGAGAAACTTTAAACTTAGTTTTGAATGCTTTAGAGGCTCCTAAAGGGGTCAAAAATTTTGGCTAACTGGAGCTTGCACAAGAAAGGTGTTGTAGAGCACTTCACACCATTTTTTAATGGGGTCATAATAGCCAATCGGGTCAACATGTGATGACTTATGGTCTCTGAAAGTTGCGCTACCTAAAATGGAAGAAAATGAATTTCCTTCAAAATTTATTTTTGAGTTCCAAAAGTTGTTTGAGCTGAATCTAATGTAATAAAATTGAAAAATAAATAATTCTAAGGTTGGTTGGCCTCAATGGCTAAAATTCTAGAACCTTCTCGGGTGGTCTAAAATTGCATATATTATTTTCTAGGGCAGTTCTGGGTAGTTATTTGAGGCTTTGTCTTACAAAATATTGTAAGGAGAGTGCCCATTTGGCTTTGCATATTGTAATTTTGAAATTTGTAATTCCCCACTTGTGGAGATATAAGAAGCCCATTTTATGTTCTTACAAATTGTTGTTGTGTCTCTATTTCTATTATGTGTTTGTGGTATTAAGGGGAGAACCCTTCATCAACACCTCATAAATCTTCATCTGCCATGACTTCTATCAAACTGTTGACCTCACTATCTACCGATTATAAATCCTTCACATGGATTGTGATACATGACTGATCTGACTTAGTTTCCATCAATGACTTCCTATCACTACAACCAACACACATCACAAAACTCAACATAATGCCAATAACTTGTATGACCATTATTTAATTTTTACACTCAAACCAAAATAGAAAAATGTGTTCTTGCTAGTGTGCCCTCACACAAATAATTATCCATTGTGTAATGGATTCAGAAGACAACTATATGTTTTATTTTTTAATTTTTTGTAACTTGTGAAAATCCCAATGTCATATTAAATTTAGTATAATGATTTTTTTTAATAAAATCCACAAGTTGGAATGGTTTTTGCCTCCCGCTCATATCCCTCTACCTCAACACTCTTTGATTTGTGGCCTTATATGGGTTTTCTTGGTGCTACTCCACCTCTAGAAGATTCAATGGTTGTTCCTAACATTGTTGGTGGAAGGGTTTCTACTGGAGTAATGCTCATTGGGAAATCTCTTAGAGTCTTGGTATTGGATCTTCTAAGGTGGTGAATGAGAGGGTTCACTCCCCAAAGCATCCCTCTGATGCTAGGTGGATGAAGCTTCTATCATGTAGCCAAATATTCTATTATTGTTATTCCTTTGAAGTAGTTGTATCGACCTCTTGCATGTGCCAATACATCCCTTGTGGTGGTGTGTGGTGTAGATGTGGTGGATAATGCATATTTCTACCAATGCTACAAGTTGGTTTGTATATTCATTGGTTTTTGGCCTTCCCTTTTGGATATTCTTTATTGGGTGACGTTTTATTGAAGATCCTCAGTCTCAGGTAATATTGAGCTTTTTCCTTGTGTAAAGGGTTTTTTTATCGCTATTTCCTCCTCTTTTGAAGCCTAAGATTTAGTGTTGATAAATTTATGGGTCTGGAGGACTCACTCTCTCTTGGAAAAACCCTGGACAATCTTTGTTAATCATCTTATTGAACCACTTAGTGTGCATCAGTGTGGGCTTGTCTCCCCAATCTTCCTCTTCACTTCTGGGAGAACTCTTTTTTTGCAACCATTGATAACTCTATTAGCCATTTCTTAAAGGTGGATGAGGCTACAACTATTTTGGGCCTCTATACCTTCACTCAAATTTTGTTTGACATTGACATCTATGTACCCCTTCCAGGGGACGTGGTCCTTATAGTAGGGGATAGGCCATGGACTCAATTTTTGGATTATGAGGGCCATCCCTTTCGATGTCGGAAGTGCTTCTCCACTAGTCATCTCGCTACAAATTATTCTCTTGTGGCATAAATATTCTACCACTTGATGGAAGGATACTAATGATAAACATTTGACTATCCTAGCTTTTTATTCTTCCTTGATGATTCATAATAGGATGATGACGACTCCCCTCTAGATGAAGTTCTTGTTGCAAATTTATCTTCCACACTCTTTATGGATCATACCCCTGTTGTTGATGGTGAGACCCCCTCTAGGTGTATGACCCATCTTCACCTACTACTGCTACTATGCTCCAATCTTTAGCTGACGATGTAAAAATTCTCATTACTCTACCCCTTGTGCTAAAAAAATTTCAATTAGAGTTTCATCACTTGCTCCCCTTGTGGTGGGGATCCTTCACCCGGGCAGTTGTCTGATAGTGTAGGAAAAATATTTCTTTAGCCTTTCATTCTCCTCCCCACATTGTGGGTGGGTTGTCTACCAATGCTTAAGGTGTGTACTAGCTTTTCTGCTAGTAGGTCATTTATGGCCTTTCCTTGTAATAGCCAACACCTTTACTATTAGTGTATTGTTGATTTCTATGGGTTGTGGTTGTGTAAGGGACATCAGCCTTGTTTTTCTTCCAAGCTTAATAAAAAGCATCCATAATGTCAAAGCAGTCCATGAGACCCAAGAGCAGGATATATACTGACATAATAGCCTTATCAAGTATGCAAATTCCTCTTAAGCTCTGACCTTCTATAATGAATGTTGATAAGGAAGTTAATATTTTTGTCCAACCATGTCTCCTCAAACAAGGTTTCTTAAATTGACAATTTTGAAGATATTTTCATAGCTCACACATATGTCTCGTTATGTTGAGCAATCTATGATGAAGTGCCATTATGTTTGCACTACCCCCTTGTTGCAAAATGACATATATTATTTTTATGCTCTTCTTTGTTAAATTATGATCAAATTTAGAAATTATAATAATTTTAATTTTCTATCTTCGATAATATCTCAATATATTATTCTTGAATATATATAATAATATAATTACAATATTAATATATATTAATAATAAGATCTTGATAGATCTATATATAATAATATAATAATATAATTATATATATATATATATATATATATATATATATATATATATATATATATATATATATATCGGTAAAAGGTCAAAGCCAAGAGTTTTATTAATCATAAAAAATTTATAAAAAACCCCACTCGGTGCAGGCACTGGTAGGAAAGAGTGGGGCTAAGAAAACCTCAAGCCTTGCCTGAGACCTTGGTCCAGATTCTAATACATGATGTTTAAGAGGGCATTCCCTCAAATTACAATATGAAAACACATATCAAAATCTGTTGTTGATCCTTCTTATCCTTGATTGATGTAAGTAGCTCTTTGTTATCCATTGCAAGGGTGAGGGCCCAGATAAAGAACCTTCCTTTAATTTTTCTAGTTTGCCTTTAATTTGATCTTAACCTGTAACAACTCACCTTTTCCGGTAAAGAATTATCTTTCTGCCACAACCTACATATATGTGCTAGAAACCTTGTCCGATAATGGGTTAGCTCCTTATTAATCATATATGAAGCATTGAAAACCAATCCTATCAGTAAATCATTAGTATCACTGTCAAGGTCAATAATAAAAATCTAAAATAATGTAAACCATTGTTTTACTTGTTTTACAAAGCATATGCTAATCTTCAAGTGTATAGGTTTGATGCATCAAGCAGCATAGTGTGTGTA